>JAIUCV010000003.1:44252979-45534827 GCA_026724425.1 Erythrophleum ivorense | reverse complement strand
ATCTCCATTCAATACTACAAGATTTCTATTCCCAGATATTGTAAGAATTCCAGAAGAATCCTGTAATGGTCGGTTTCCGTTAGCCGCCCATATGACATTGGAGTCAGAGACATACCAGATTCCTACGTAGCGATTCGTTGTATTTTCGGGGCTGAAGAATCCGAGTTTGAATGCACTGTTGTTCGAGCTTACAGTTTCGGAATCTCTGATGAATCCAGATTATGTAATGGTGTCTAAGGCAGTGTCCAAACCTACACAAAAGCTTGAAAGTACGAGAAAAATAGGCAGTAATCCCATGACTTGAAGGACTAGAAGGGTCTTTCCTTAACTGCCACAAACTTTGACATGCTTGTCATGTAAGGAATCTTGCATTTCTTGTGTCGTCAAACAGATAAAACCAGATGTACTATTTGCATTGTAGACTTTTGCATATTGGACGTCGTCTTGATTTGTTTTCTTTATTCCGCTTCAGGTTAGATGGGAAATTTAATAACATCATTCTCCTCCAACCTACGACCACATGTTTGGCTTCTTGGGTCGTGCTCTGCCTTTAGAAAGCAGAGTGATATTAGTTAATTGACCCTTCAACCCTGACGGAGATTGATCTCTACATGCTGTGATCATTATAGTATGCTGTGACTATCATAATGATGCATTATTTTTACAACTGTATATTTTATGTCATCAAATCATTTTTTCTTTCATTCAATTTTTTTGTCCATGATTTTCCTTGCAATCTATCTGTTTTCTTTTGAATCTAATTTATCCTATAAATGCAATACGATCATTTTTATCTGTTTAAATTTACAATATTAGTTTGAGAATGATTATGATATTGATTTACAAACAAAATAATAGTAATAGTATAGCATTTTGAAATGGTAGCTAGAATAAGTTTCTAAATGTTGTGAACAAGATCAGTTTTGAAGCTAAAACCATGATACAATTGCAAAAGTTTCATGCACGATTCAAGAAAGAAGAGTAAGTTTTGGCAACACAATATATATATAGACACATACACAAACATCATCATCATTAAATAAAATAAAAAGCTACAGTTACTAAAATTTTATTTAGTTTTAATCAAATTGCTGCAGTTTATGCAATACAGTCATTTTCATATGATTGAATTATTTCGAATGTAACTACTTGTAGTAGATATGTAAGGGGGAAAAAAGGTTGCTTAGGATTTATGGATCGCTTCTATGATTCTTTGATCACATCTGGTCCGTCAATTGTGCCAGAAGTCAAGAAAGAGAGCTTTTCATATTAATTGGATGATAGCAACAATGTTCTTGGTAAACTTCAAATAGATAGACCATTCATGTCAACTAAAAAACAGGTTATGCTTAGTTGATACGATTAATTTTGCACAATTTGGGAGCTCATTTGAATGTGGCACCACGTGGGTATATGTATTTATTTATGTTTTTAAAATAACAGTTTTATATATAGTTGAAGTTGCAAGGCTCTTTTTTCATCAGATTGGTCCCAAAACTGAAATCATGGACCACTGGCCAGTATTCTTTACTGATATACCTGATAATTTGCGGTGGAAAGTTATCCAAGAAAGAATACACTTATTTTGGAACATAAAGGAGTGAAAATTTAAACTAAGACCTGTTGACTATCCACATTCCACATTCTTTACCACTAGGTCACACCTAATGGCTTGAAATTCTCCCAGCAGTATTACAAAACAAAAATACAACTACCTGCAGCTCCAAGGAAGTTCTACAAAACATTTTTGCCTTCAGGTTCTGGGAACAAACTGGTGATACTGATGCTCACTAAATATGACACCGCAAGTGTACGGGTCGTAGATATAGTACGTGATGAATTAAGGTCGTTTCCTTAGAGAATTAGTACAATTGGTGATTAGGCATTAGAGTTCTCATGTTCATTTTAGTTAAACAATCAATTTGCAATTGGATTTTATAAAAATTACCTTAAATGTGGTTGACAGTAATAAACGATGGTTGTAATTGAAAGTATGCAATTAAAAACACCCTAGGAATTTTAATCCCCTTTATCTCAAATGTCAATTATTCCCCTTTTAATTAAAATGCTTAATGCAAATGTTAGAATCAAGGTTTTAATCAGGTGCAACTATCTTTCGATCCAATTGAACCCCTATACCCACTCACTCTTGATGTCTCAAGGAGTGGTTAATAATTGATTAAGCGTAGACCTTCTTTCAACTACTTAGAACCTTTGAGGATATCTCTATCTCAAGTGCAAATTAGATTATATCTAATCCTAAGTTGTTTAACCAATGGTCTATAGGTAATTCCCTTCTTTCAAAGGTTAATTACCCAATCCACAATCAAACTAAAGGAGGCTACCCAATAGAATGAAATATAATTCAGATTAAATACTATAATTTTCAATAATCCGCATAATCAACAAGGGAAACAATCTTCACAGACTAAAGGTTCATAAAATCCCTAAGGGTGACAAAATCTAGCCGCTCATGGCTTGAAATCCACAAACAAATTTGGCAAACATATTAACTATTATCAACTAGAAGGGAAGATGGAATAGAAACACCTAATCGGAAGGATCAATGATAGAATTGAAGGATTTCCGATCGAATTGAAGCTCCTCCAACACCCTTTGTGTGTTTTCTTCTTCTCCTAGTCGGCCAGAACTTTCTCCCTATGCTGAATAATCCAAATCCTAGCCTCCTCCCATCCATTTTAGCTTGCTAATCTAAACTGTGCGTTTCAGGGTCCGATCTCGCTATAGCGAAGAGTGCTTCTCGCTATAGCGAGATCTCATAAGTTCCCAGATTTCTGTTGTTCTCGCTACTGCTTCGCTATGGCGAGCTTTTCCCTGGAATTTGTATGCCTCGCGACTTCGCTGTGGCGAAGTACCTCACTTGCTATAGCAAAAGTGCATTCTTACCATAACTAGTTGAGTACTGGCTGTAGCGAGGGGACTTGTTTCACTTGTACTTTTTCACTTCTCAGCTTCCCTCTCTTTTCTCAATTCTTTCTTCCTTCTTTTATTTTTCCTAAGATTAAAATCAATCATAGAGTGAAGCTCAAACTGATAAAGATAATACAATAAAACACTTTCTTTATTTTGTTTGATTGAATCCATTTTTAACCCTATTACTCAAGAAGAAAGTACTTGCCTCCCTAATTTAATCTGAAATATATTCCTTTTTTCATCATAAATTAAGGAGTCATCAAGTACTAGAACTCGAACCCCATATACATGTAGTTTAAGTTATACTAAGAATCTTAATGATGAAACATATCTAATGCTTCTTCAGATATTTCATATATAGCAGCAGCAAATCAATCCTATGATGTTATTTTATAAATATATTGTGCGTGCCAGTAATTGTAATCTCCACACTAGTTATTTGTAGGTCAGAAATTTCTATGTCGAATGTTTTGACTATAAAATACACACATTTTTACTTAAAGACAATAAATAAATGAATAAATATATATATATATATATATATATATCAAAGGGATATTTAAATTATTTTCCCACAACACTATAATTTGGAGGTTGTTATCACACATTTGTAGTTGGCTTTCAGGTGGTGGCAAAATAACCTGAATACTTTGCTTTTATTGTGGTTTTAAGTGGAAGACTAGTGACTTTCCAGTCAAAATAGCCAATGTAAAATGCAAGTTTATCATTGCACAAATACACAAACATTGATGAAAATTGTCCCAAGCATCTGTAGTATTGTTATTTTAGCCATGGCATTTTTGTCATTGTCTTCTATCTCCCTTGCACCTTTGTGAAAGTGACACTGTTGATGGAGCATGATCTATTGCTTTGTTGGGATGACTCTGCACTCAACACAGCCTGCCTTTGATTGATTGCTGGCTGACATGGAGGAGGAAGATTAATAATGTCACTATTAAGCATTGAAATTACAGTGGCCATAGAAGGCCTGTCTCTTGCTAGTTCTTGCACACATAAAAGTCCAATGTGCATGCATCTTCTAATGTCATTGAGAAAATCTGGATCACATATTTCCGGGTCTACAAAAGATAAGATGTCCCCTTCATTCCATAATTTCCATGCCTATAAAAAAAAAGGCCGCATAAACCATCAAAATCAACATAGGGAATAGCTTTGTTAAAATGATGCCAAAATTAATTTTGAGAGGCTTACAAATCCTATGAGGCTTAGTGAGTGCTCATAGTCATAAAAACTTGTGTTCTTCTTGCCACTAACGATCTCCAATAGTAAAACTCTAAAGCTAAACACATCTGATTTCTCTGAAAATAATCCTTCCATTGCATATTCAGGTGACATATAACCACTGCATTTAATCCTTAATAGTAAAGATCAACTCATATGAATTTTGCAGTGTTATTCCAATATTATATAAAGAGAAATCAAACTTACTACGTTCCAACAACTCTTCGAGTGTTGTCCTCATCTTCATTACTTTGGAAAATTTTTGCCATACCGAAGTCTAATATCTTTGGATTAAGCTCTCCATCCAATAAGATATTACTTGGCTTCAAATCTCTATGAATAATTTTTAATCTAGAATCTCTATGAAGATACAGCAAACCACGAGAGATTCCTTCAATTATGTTAAAACATTTTTTCCAATCTAGGACCTTCTTTTTGACAGGATCTATAGAAATAAGAGAAAGTGAGGTTTTTTTATGTTTCATAGTATTTAAGGAAAAGAAAAGAAAATTTAATTCAACAAATTACAAGTTTTTTTTATTTATTCAAAGGAAAAACTAAATCCTTTTTGTCTTTCTTTTACAAAACACAATGGTTTTGGAAGCAAGAAAAATGCTATGAAAGTCATATGGTAAATGATAAGAATGAATTACAAATTAGGTGAGTTAACAAGTAAAATTCTAAGATTGTTATGTCCATGGATAAGAAAAAGATATTAATAAGATAGACTAACCAAACACAAAAGCATCCAAACTCTTATTAGGCATGTACTCGTAGATCAACATCTTTTCTTCTCCTTCAATACAACAGCCTATAAGTCTAACAAGATTTTGGTGTTGAAGCTTTGAAATGACAACCACTTCATTCATAAATTCTTCAAGTCCTTGTCCAGATGCCCTTGAAAGCCTTTTCACTGCTATTTCCTGTCCATCTTGCAATTCTCCCTAGAAGAATATGTTAAGAAAAAGAATACGCTTCATGAATATTATCTGAAAAGAAGTTGAACTTCACATGATTAAGGTACCTTATATACAGAACCAAAGCCACCCCTTCCAAGCTTGTTAGCAAAGTTGAAGTTGTTTGTTGCAGTTGCAATGATTCTAAAATCAAATAGTGGCAGCTCCTCTAGTTTAGCTATTTTCAGGTCTTCAATTAGGTTGGCACTTCGATTTTCTGGATGGGTTTCTCCTGTGTTCAGCGATAATATTCCATTGTTTCCCTTCCTTCTAGCTGAATGCAAGAAAAATTAAAAACAAAAGAACAAAAAGAAGACAGAACATGAACATAATTAAAAACAAAATCTATCGCTTTATTGAAAAATGTAATAACAAATAAAAAATTACTTCTGACGTGACCAAACAAAGAATAGAACATGAATATTCTTGAAATAACTTAAATAGTGAAATGGCAAACCCACCAGGAGGCCTAGCAATCCATGCCTATAAGATATATGCAGAAACAACGATAATTACTCTTACTACCACTGTAACCGTGATGACTACTTTCAAGTCTTTCTTGCCCCCCTCTTGATGCGAAATCAAGGGGTGGCCCAATCTTCACAACGTAGGTTGATGGATAGATGATGGTTCGAGACCCGACGGAAGCAAATAGCCAACCAACGTTATAAGAACGTTGACCTGCTACTTAGACAATGCGTCTGACCACGAACACAGTAAACCAATCCACACAACGACGCACTTGGATCGAAGCACGAATTGGGGGCTTTTGCGAACTTGAATCACCAACCTAAAGATAGGTTGACAAGACAAAGGTTTCACAAGAGCAAAGAAAAGATAAGATTCTCACAATTAGAGAAACACTCAATAATTCTACTACTTCCAATCTCATTCAAATGAAGGCAGAATACATATATTTATAGTGTAGCTCAAACCTATCTACTGGAGGAAAAGTAGGAAACTAACTACATAATTCTAACTGAAAGATCAAAAAAATAGGGATACAAAATCAAATCCTTTTAAAAACAGAAAAGGATAGATAATCAGCCTAATAGAAACTAATTAATACTAATGGGCTGGACATCTTGCATTTGAAGTACTATTCACGTCCTCTATCTTCAATGGGCTCTTTAAGCATCAACCTGGGCTTGAATAAGCATGATTAAGGCTCCATTTGCTTCCTCAATGCATACACTAACATTATGGGCTTCTAATTCAGCAAATTGAAGCCCAATTGCTCTTTGTAGACGCTTAACTCTTCCTCTTGTCATTGGGTCATCTATCATCAAGTCCTTCTCCACACGAGCATCCTTCCCCACATGAGTCTGGTTCATATCATCCTCCCTCTCTTGAAAAGGAGTCGTCCTCGACTCTTCAAAGTCTGCACCAAAATAAGGGGAAAGGTCAGAAACATTAAAAGTAGCACTTACACCATACTCACCTGGTAAATCTATCTTGTAGGCATTATCATTAATTCTCTCTAGCATGCGGAAAGGCCCATCTCCGCGAGGCATAAGTTTAGACTTTCTTTTGTCAGGAAACCTCTCTTTTCTAAGGTGCAACCAAACCAAATCTCCTGGTTCAAAGATAACCCTCTTTCGTCCCTTATTAGCACGTTCTACATATTGTTGAGTCATCCTCTCAATGTTTTGTTTTGCTTTCTCATGGATTTGCTTAACAAACTCAGCACGTTTCTGTCCATCCATATTGATTCTTTCCTGCAAAGGCAAAGGAGCTAAGTCAATGGGTGCAAGAGGATTAAAACCATATACAATCTCAAATGGTGAATATTTAGTAGTGGAATGAACAGCCCTATTGTATGCAAACTCGACATGTGAGAGACACTCCTCCCAATTCTTCAGGTTCTTTTTAACCACAGTTCGTAACAAAGAAGATAGTGTCCTATTAACAACTTCAGTTTGTCCATCAGTTTGCGGATGACAAGTAATAGAGAATAATAATTTAGTTCCAAACTTGCTCCACAAAGTCTTCCAAAAATAGCTTAGAAACTTAGCATCACGATCTGACACTATAGTCCTCGGAATCCCATGAAACCTCACAACTTCCTGAAAGAACAAATTAGCAATATTAGAAGCATCATCAACCTTATGACATGCAATGAAGTGTGCCATTTTAGAAAACCTGTCCACAACAACAAAAATAGAGTCCCTCCCCCTCTTAGACCTAGGTAATCCCACAATAAAATCCATGGAAACATCTTCCCAAGGTACACTAGGAATAGGGAGGGGAGTATACAGTCCATGGGGATTTAATTTAGATTTTGCTTTATGACATACAACGCATCTCCCCACAAACTTTTGAACATCCCTACGCATCTTAGGCCAATAAAAATGCTCATTCAAGATATCAAATGTTTTAACAATGCCAAAGTGTCCCATTAAACCTTCTGAATGTGCTTCCTTCATCAATAACATACGCAGAGAACAATTAGGAATGCAAAGCTTATCAACACGAAACAAGAATCCTTGATGCAAGTAAAATTTGTCCCAACTAACTCCAGGCTTGCAATAGTTAAAAGCTTCACCAAAATCAACATCATTTGTATATAATTCCTTGATGAACTCAAAACCAAGAACTTTAGAGTCTAACATGGAAAGAAGAACATACCTACGTGAAAGTGCATCAGCAACAATATTCTCCTTACTTTTCTTATGCTTAATCACATATGGGAAAGATTCAATGAATTCAACCCAACTAGCGTGTCTTCGATTCAATTTGTTTTGGCTCTTAATATGTTTTAGAGCTTCATGGTCAGAATGTATGACAAATTCTTTAGGCCATAAATAATGTTGCCAAGTTTCCAACACTCTAACTAAAGCATATAGCTCCTTATCATATGTAGGATAGTTAAGAGTAGGACCACTTAGCTTTTCGCTAAAATATGCAATGGGCTTACCTTCTTGCATGAGTACACCTCCTATGCCAATTCCACTAGCATCACATTCAACCTCAAAAATCTTACCAAAATCTGGAAGGACTAATAAAGGTGCATGTATGAGCCTCTCCTTGATGGTTTGGAAGGCTTTCTCTTGAGCTTCTCCTCACTTGAATGGAACATTCTTCTTTGTCAACTCATTCAAAGGAGCTGCCAGTGAGCTGAAGTCCCTCACAAATATCCTATAAAAGCTTGCAAGTCCATGGAAGCTCCTCACTTGTCCGATGGTGGCAGGGGTTGGCCAATCTTAAATGGCTTTGATTTTCTCTTCATCAACCTCAACCCCCTCAGCACTCACAACAAAACCAAGAAAAACAACTTTATTAGTGCAAAAATCACACTTATTCAAATTGCCAAACAATCTTTCTTTTCTTAAAACCTCTAAAACTTGTCTCAAGTGATCTACATGCTCATGCAAAGTCCTACTGTACACAAGGATATTATCAAAGTAAACTACCACAAATTTACCTATGAATGCACGCAAGACATGATTCATCAACCTCATAAATGTGCTAGGTGCATTAGTGAGACCAAAAGGCATAACTAACCATTCATAAAGTCCATGTTTAGTCTTAAATGCAGTTTTCCATTCATCTCCTTCTTTCATCCTAATTTGATGGTAGCCACTTTTTAAATCAATTTTAGAGAAGATAGTGGAGCCATTTAATTCATCAAGCATATCATCTAACTTAGGGATAGGATGACGATATCTTACCGTTATATTATTGATGGCTCGACAATCAATGCACATTCTCCATGTGCCATCCTTTTTAGGCACGAGCAACACTGGTACTGCACATGGGCTAAGGCTCTCCCTCACATATCCCTTTTCCAGCAGCTCTTGCACTTGTCTTTGAATCTCCTTGGTCTCTTCAGGATTAGCTCGGTAAGCTGGACGATTGGGCAAAGGTGCTCTAGGTATAAAGTCAATTTGATGTTCTATCCCTCTAATTGGTGGCAACCCAGGTGGTACCTCTTCAGGAAAGACATCTCCATATTCCTGCAAAAGAGACATAACAAGACTAGGCAAAGTAGAGGTTAATTCGTTAGTATTCAACATAGCCTCTTTATAAATAACTACTATGAGGTTTTGTTGAGAAAACAAAACTTGTTTGATCTCACTCTTTCTTGCTACTAACAAACTTTTCTCTCTTTCTCCCTCTTTCTCTCTTTTACCTTTAGCTCTCTCTCCTTTTCCTCTCTCTTCTCTTGGCTTGCCCTCTTTTCTTTTCTTAATTTTACTCTCCTCTTTTTCAGACACTTTTACATACTCACTTTCTCTTTTCTTCTCTCTCTTGATTTGATCTTCTAACACTTGCTTTGGTGATATAAGAAGGAGGGTTATAGGTTCCCCTCTAAGTACAAAAGAATAATGATTTAGAAAACCATCATATGTAACACGTCTATCATACTGCCAAGGCCTACCTAACAAAATATGACATGCTTTCATTGGTACAACATCACAAAGCACTTCATCCTTATACTTGCCAATTGAAAACATTACCTTAACTTGCTTGGTTACTCTCAATTCTCCACATTCATTGAGCCATTGGAGTTTGTAAGGCCGTTGATGCTTGAAAGTAGACAAATTCAACTTCTCCACTAGCTCAGTGCTTGCCACATTGCAGCAACTTCCTCCATCTATAATCACACCACATATCTTTCCTTGGATTTGGCAACGAGTATGGAATAAGTTCTCTCTTTGTTTATCTTCGTCTACCATCATCTGGGCACTAAGGGCTCTCCTAGTTACAAGGAGTTCTCCTTCTTCTGCATACTCTCCATCTTCATTTTCCATGAATAGCTCTTCTTCTTCCTTTGTTGTTTCTCCTTCAGTTTCCCACTCACCAAGGTTGTTGATATTCATGGTTCGCTTGTTAGGACATTCACTAGAGATGTGTCCTCTCCCTTGGCACTTGAAGCATATTATGTCTCGATTTCTTGAAGGATTAGGCCCACTTTGAACCTTCTTGGGTGGTGCAGCCAGCTTTTCTTCTTTCTTTATTTCATTTCCCTTTGAATATGAAGTAGAGGGAATATCTTTCTTTGGGTTGTTCCTCCATGAGTTGAAAGAAGTTGAACTGGAGTTCTTCCTTGCAATATTCTTCCTTTTGAGTTGTTTTTCCACCTTGGCAGCTTGGTGGACTAAGTCATGAATCTCAACATAATGGTACATCTCCACAACATCGGCTATGTCACGATTAAGCCCATCTAAGAAACGAGCCATTGTTGCTTCTGGATCCTCCTCTACATTAGCTCTAATCATGGCTATTTGCATTTCCTTGTAGTACTCATCCACACTCTTGGATCCTTGAGTGAGGCGTTGAAGCTTATTGTGAAGTTCCCTTCGAAAATAGGATGGAATGAATCGTCTCCTCATGATAGCCTTCATCTCTTCCCATGTTGAGATGAGGTGCTCTCCATATCTAATCCGCTCCTTTTGCATCTGGTCCCACCAAATAAGAGCATAATCAGTAAACTCAAGAGCAGCAATTTTGACCTTCTTACCCTCAGAGTAGTTATGGCATGAAAAGATTTGCTCTACACGCATCTCCCACTCCAGGTATGTTTCTGGATCACTCTTGCTTTGAAAGGAAGGAATTTTGACTTTGACTCCTCCAAGGCCTTCTTCTTCATCTCTAGGCCTCCTCAGTGGTCTTCTTTGTATGTTGAGTGACCTTTTTCTTGGCTGAGTCTCCTCTCCTTCATAATCTTCATCATGGCTCTCCATGTCTTCCGCATATTCACGGTGTTGTGGGCGTACAGCATGAGCTTGTCTTTGGTTAGCTTGAGTAGTAGTCCTTTAGCTAAAGGTTCTACTCTCCACTCGATCTAAGCGTTCATAGAGTCCTTCCAACTTCTTATCAAGCATCCTTTCAAAATGATTCACTAGAGCTTTCATTTGCAAAGGCGCTACTCCAAATGAATTGTGATCATCATTATCACTTTCATGTGTAACTCCTTTTTCTCGATTATCTGCCATGTTAGTGAAAAAGAAACAAAAGTATATAGGACCTCACAAATATTTCCTCACGTGTTTCACTCAATTGAGATATAACACTCACACTCGTGTTTACTCTCTCTTATTGGCTTTTCTACAATGATCTTATCCACTCTTGCCTTTTACCTCTCAATATCAAATCCCAAACTCTTATGTTACCTAAGACCTTGTCAAGTGATCAAGGACTGCCAATTCTCGGTTCACCAAAGTATGTGCTGGTGGATGGTATGAAAAGTTGTGATTGGCGCATACAAGTTACAAGTAAGGTTAGGGTTTGATTAGGCTAGGGTTCCAATATGAAAAAGGGAAGATTTAACCACTTAGCAATGCAAAATCAAGTTTAAAATACCAAAGAGCCAAATTACAATGATTCTAAAAACCTAAGATATGAGAAATCAATGGAGGGTTAGATTAGGAAAGTTCAAATCAAAGGAATAGGAAACAAGTTGAAGTCACAATAGGAAAGTCCACAATCACAAGATAAAAGGAAACAAATGGAAGAGGAAACAATGCTGATCACAAATGAAAGAAATCTGATCACAATTTTTTTTTTCGTTTTTTTTTTCACTTTTTTTTTGGCTAACCTTTTTTTTTTGCCTTTCTTTTCTATTCCTTTTCCTTTTTTTTTGCCTCTTTTTTTTTTGGATCAGATGAAAGAGAATCACAAGATCACACAATAAGAAACAGATCAGAAAACGTTACCGCTAAAAATAACAATAACTTCCTCTAGAGAACTCCGAATTTGATGATTCTAAAACGAAATGAAAGTTGAGATTCTGATACTTAGGATTGACCTATTAATCGTCCAAAATCTCAAAAGGAAAGGGGTTGAACAGATAAGGGAAAAATAACACGTCCAGAACAAAAATTTTTCAGATTACAAAATGAATGGCTCTTGTAGCATAAAAAACCAAATCTTGCACACTAAGGATCAAATCTGGAAACAAGGGAAGGTAGAAAGTTTAGTATTTTTTTTTTATAATAAAAGGTAGCAATGAATGGATATGGAAAAAAAAATATGGAGGCTAGAAAAGAAGTAGAATGGTGGATGATGAATGTATGATAGACAACCTACCGTGTAAACCGAAACTCTGATACCAAATGATGCGAAATCAAGGGGTGGCTCAATCTTCACAACGTAGGTTGATGGATAGATGATGGTTCGAGACCCGACGGAAGCAAATAGCCAACCAACGTTATAAGAACGTTGACCTGCTACTTAGACAATGCGCCTGACCACGAACACAGTAAACCAATCCACACAACGACGCACTTGGATCGAAGCACGAATTGGGGGCTTTTGCGAACTTGAATCACCAACCTAAAGATAGGTTGACAAGACAAAGGTTTCACGAGAGCAAAGAAAAGATAAGATTCTCACAATTAGAGAAACACTCAATAATTCTACTACTTCCAATCTCATTCAAATGAAGGCAGAATACATATATTTATAGTGTAGCTCAAACCTATCTACTGGAGGAAAAGTAGGAAACTAACTACATAATCCTAACTGAAAGATCAAAAAAATAGGGATACAAAATCAAATCCTTTTAAAAACAGAAAAGGATAGATAATCAGCCTAATAAAAACTAATTAATACTAATGGGCAGGACTATTCACGTCCTCTATCTTCAATGAGCTCTTTAAGCATCAACCTGGGCTTGAATAAGCATGATTAAGGTTCCATTTGCTTCCTCAATGCATACACTAACATTATGGGCTTCTAATTCAGCAAATTGAAGCCCAATTGCTCTTTGTAGACGCTTAACTCTTCCTCTTGTCATTGGGCCATCTATCATCAAGTCCTTCTCCACACGAGCATCCTTCCCCACATGAGTCTGGTTCATATCACCTCTGTATTCATGACAGTAAATAGTTCAGAATCTATATATTGGACAAGTTGAAAGATAAACTCAGTTAGAAATATCATAATATCAAATGTTTTATTGAAAAGAATGTATCTACCAAGTTCTGAATAGGCTTCACGGATATAAAGATCAACTCCTCCAGTTGAGAATCTTACAACATCAATTAAGTTTCCAGTCCAGGACATGCAGCCAATTCCAGCATCATGTGCATATGCTGTACAATTGCAATTATTTAGGCATTGAATTCTGCATGTGTCCTCAGAAACAGATGACTGCTCCGCAAAATCTGGCACTTTTATCATTTGCAGTTTCAAAAACCCATCATCTTTGCCTGTATCACTTCCATTTCTCACCTTCTCACACTGCAGTGATGCCCTTCTCACACATCCATTAGTCCAGTTTTGTCGATTCCATTCTTCGGCATTCCTCGGCTCGAAACCTCTCAAACAGCGGCAGATTGGGGAATTGCTAGAATCACAGCTTCCATAGGTCCCACATAAGCCATAAATATCACAGTCTGAATCTTGAACAGTTCGCTTCCCAACTTTGTGTTTGTTAATCCAGGTGGTGTGAATTAGCTTTCCTTCTGAATCCAAAATAATGGTTCCAAAGAAGGACTCATTTGGCGAAGAATATATTACGTGAACAGTCCCATTTTCTTCCCTTCCCATGCTAAATCCATTTAGGTACACAGAAGTATACATCTTGGCTATCCCAATAAACACTACACCATTCCATGGACTTGACCTCCAATATGGCCGTGTTTGATTCCAGATGAACATTTCAGGAGTACTGAAGCGTTCGAGGCTGCTAGAGAAGCTTCCAATGGATGGATCAGAAGGGCTTTTCCATGAAGTAGCCTTCACTTTCTCACCTGTTTTTTGGTTGGCACTAATTACCATATTTGGAAGGAATGTATTACTTGGATGTTGGAAACTCTCCCATAATGTCCTGCCTGTGTCGTCGAGCAGGACAAGGTTACCAGTATTGAGAAGTTGAGCAGTGGAATTAGAAGCCATGTTGGATACATTTGACGTCCAAATAACCTCTTTATCTCCATTCAATACTATAAGATTTCTATTCTCAGATATTTTAAGAATTCCAGAAGCATCCTGCAATGGTCGGTTTCTGTTAGCCACCCATATGACATCGGAGTCAGAGACATACCAGATTCCTACGTAGCGATTCTTTGTATTTTCGGGGCTGAAGAATCCGAGTTCGAATGCACTGTTGTTCGAGCTTACAGTTTCGGAATCTCTAATGAGCCGAGATGCTGTAATGGTGTCTAAGGCAGTGCGAAAATCTACACAAACGCTAGAAAGTACGAGAATAACGGGTAATAAGTTTTGAAGTGAACTAAATCCCATGACTCGATGGAGCACTCCTCAATTGCAGCACACCTTGACAAGATTGTCCTATATTTCTTGTCTTGTAAAACAGAAAACCAATTGAACAAGGTCAGACCGGAAGCTAAAACCATGATCCACACGCAAAAGTTTCATGCACTGTTCAAAAAAGAAGATCAAGTTTTGGCAGCAATATAATATATACACACACAGTAGCGGAGCTAAGATTTAGGTTAGGGGGCAAAATGTTTTTCTTAGTAATTTTTTTATATTTTATTTGAAAATTTTTAATTTTTATAATATATTATTTAAATAAAATGCTTTTCTTTGAACTTTAAATTAAGCCAAATGAGATTAAGTTTGTAAATGTTGTAAACAAGGTTAGGTTAGGTTAGTCTTGAAGCTAAAATCATGATACGTACGGCTCAAAATAGAAGAAAAAGTTTTGGCAACAAAATATAAAAAATATATATATAGACATATCATCATTAATAAAATAAAAAGCTACAGTAACTGAAATTTTATTTATTTTTAATCAAATTGGTGCAGTTAATTATTTCTTGCCACCGTTCTCTACTTAATTTGTAGTTACTGTATTCACCAAATTCAACGGTTTTAAATTTTACCTTAAGGTGTCAAGTTATGGAATTGAATTAATAGGCCTGTAGTACTTGTTTGTCACCCAACTTAGTCTTGATTGTTTTATTTTATTTTATCTCTTATATTTATTTATTTATGTATTTTTTATTGTTAATTTCCAATCCTAGGAATAGCCTAATTTGTTTAAGTTCAATTTTCTTTAATTAATTTACCTTTCAAGCTAATTCTTATGTTTAGCATTCCTACTTAGTTTTGAAAATTTCTAGTTATGTCACCTTAATTAAATCTTTTAGTGATGCGCTAGTCCATCTTAACCACAAATGGAAATCCAACCAATTAAGAGAAACACTCACCAAGCGGAACAAGGTTCCTTGTGTAACTCCGGCCAACTCTCACACCACACTTAATTGCCCTGCTTCCACGCTAGAATGAGAAGACCACGGTTGAGATATTAGATATGTGGGGCTGGCTGTAAAATAAAATGAAAATAAGATTACTAATTTAGTTGTCATATTTCCTTAGGATGTAACAACTGAAATGGGGTTCCAAAAGATGTAGAAAAGCAAGTGAGAACAGTTAAGTAGGATATATATGTATATATGTATCGCAGCCACAAAGAAAAACACGAAAACAGGGGAGAGAGAGTCTACCAACTTGAAGGCTATGATTTTCGAATTTCAGAGAGAGGAGAGTCCCTAAACATGTTCGGTTTTCAAGTGGGACAGAGCAAGATCCCCACGGAGCACTTGATGCAACAGCATGGCTCGCGATTTGATCAAGGTAAGTGAAGAAGCTGAAGGAAGAAGGGTGCAGCAGATGCCATCAATCACGACAGAGGACGCGAAGAATAAGAGTGCGAAGGAACTTTCAGTCGACACTCTTGAAACTGTGATCTATGGAAAGGTGAGGTGTGGAGAGAGACACGTAAGTGGTGGTAGCCAAAAAAAAATTCTGAAAGGGACTGATTGATAATTTGGGAGAAGTTAAGGAGGTACGAAACAATTTATTTGACCTGGGGAACAAGTAGAGCCAGCCATTAAGTTTATGGACAAGCCTTGTTCTGATTTTCTCTTAATAGACTTAAATCTCAAGTCTAATGATACAATTTAATTAAATAAAACATTAATATTAATTTCTTCTATTTCTTATGATTATTATTATTCATATACACACACTCTATTTTTTCTATTTATTTATTTTAAATTCAAATTTCATACAGAATGTTTTAGTATTATAATTTATTTTAATTTACTTATATTTCAGCGTATCTCTAGTATAGATTTTGGGTTATTACATAAATCTTATTCTTTAAATTTATAAGTATCATTATAAATTACATCTAGGAAATTCTCGAAACTTTTTTTATTGAGAGATGTGATGGTGGGTGAATGTTAAGAAAATTGATAATCACTGCAGTGAATAAATTATAAAGTATTATATATTATTAAATTTTCTTATGTTTTTATTTTTGTTTTATTTTTTGTTGCATTATGTCCTTTAGGGACTAGTATTTTAAGTAGTGTTTCTTATGTTTATATTATTATAATATTAGATTTTTTAGGATACAATACGCTATATATGCTTTAGTTATCAAAATCAATATAAATTGATGTAATGACTTAAAGTGTTATGTTTAGAAATTTGAAAAGGTTTAAGTTTGCCTTAATATTTTTTTGCAAAATTGTTAAAGTGTTTTATATTTATGAAATGCTATATTATTAATTATGAAATTTTATTATAGATTAATTTCCTTGAAAACTTTTTATATATGAATTTTACTTATTATGTGATATTATATACATGAGGTAAGATACTTCAAAATGTTAGTCGTTAACAAAATATTATTAACTCTCCTTACGCATTAGATATTATTATGTGATTTCTATAATTAAATATTTAAAAAGTATTGAGTTGGATTACTCTTTGAATGTTTAGTAATTATAACAATGATGATAAGCAAGAATAGTGGTAATAATCCTATCTATAATTCTTACCGTACCTTAACATCAAATATGTGGTTACTTATTATCATGGGTTATGGGCCTATGTTAATACTTGGAAAATTAGAATTTTATGCAAACGTTACTATTTTAATATTTATATTAATGTATTTTCTATAATGTCATTTGTTTACTTTCAACATCTGAATTTTTAATGTATGTATTTAATTTTATTCAATTTTCATTACTTGGTTTGATTTAATTTTGATCTAAAACCAAATGGAACCAAATATTTAAACACTTCTAGTGATGACAATTTCAATGTTACTCTGTTAGTAGGGTTTGCATTGGTCAAACAAAAGTAAAACAAACTCCTAATTCTAGAATTGAAATTGTGCGTTGCTTGATAACGGATAGAGTAACTGGCACATGTTACATGAATGCCACTTTAAAATATTACAAACGGTAAGTTGCCCTAAAACATTAGGCAAACAAGACATTTACAATTACAATTTTTGATACTTTGGAGGCAAAGATAATAGCAAATATAATGACAATTAAATATTAAATCAATGATCTGAAGGGTATTAAGCTGGATTACTCTTGGAAAATATAAGAAAAATGGATACCCAGTACATCTTGAATATGATTGTTAATTTGTGATGTATGTACTCATTATTTATTAAAATTTAGAGTTGACATAAATTAGTCTAAGGATTAGTCTAAGGCAGTGTCCAAACCTACACAAAAGCTTGAAAATACAAGAAAAATAGGCAGTAATCCCATGACTTGAAGGACTAGAAGGGTCTTTCCTTAACTGCCACGAACTTTGACGAGCTTATCATGTAAGGAAGCTAGCATTTCTTGTGTCGTCAAACAGACAAAACCAGATGTACTATTTGCATTGTGGAATTTTGCATATCGAACGTTGTCTTGACTTGTTTTCTCTTCTCCGCTGCAGGTTGGATATGAAATTTAATAACGTCATTCTCCACCCTACGAGCACATGTTTGGCTTCTTGGGTCGTGCTCTGCATTTAAAAAGCAGAGTGATATTACTTAATTGACCCGCCTATCTTGACAGAGATTGATCTCTACGTGCTGTGACTGTCATAATGATGCATTATTTTTACAACTGTATATTTTATGTCATCAAATCATTTTTTCTTTCATTCACTTTTTTTGGTCCATGATTCTCCTTGCAATCTATCTGTTTTCTTTTGAATCTAATTTATCCCATGAATGCAATACGACCATTTTGATCTGTTTAAGTTTACAATATTAGTATAAGAATGATTATGATATTGATTCACAAACAAAATAATAGTAATAGTATAGCATTTTTAAATGGTAGTTAGAACAAGCTTCTAAAACCATGATACAATTGCAAAAGTTTCATGCACGGTTAAAAAAAGAAGAGTAAGTTTTGGCAACAATGTGTACACACAAACACGCACAAAAACATCATCAGCATCGATAAAATAAACAGCTACAGTTACTGGATTTTTATTTTAAAATCAAATTGCTGCAGTCAATGCAATACTATTATTTTCATATGATTAAATTATCTCGAATGTAACTGTTTGTAGTAGATATGCAAGGGGAAAATGCTTCTTTGATTACATCTAGGTCGTCTGGTGTGCCAAAAGTCAAGAAAAAGAGCTTTCTATATTAATTCTATAGGTAAACTTAAATAAATAAACCCTTCATTTCAAAAGGAATAGAGGTTATGCTTAATTGATATGATCAGTTTTACACATGGGAGGTTATTTGAAAGTGAAACCAGATGTGTATATTTCTTTATTTATTTTTGTGTGTAAAAGGACAGTTTTTATATATAGTTGAAGTTGCAAGGCTCTAAGTTCATCAGATTGGTCCCAAAACTGAAATCATGAAGCACTTGCCAGTATTTTTTTACTGATATACCTGGTAATTGTGGTGGAAAGTTGTCCAAGAAAAAAACAAAACACCTTTTTGGAGTATAAAGGAGTGAAGATTTAAACTTAAGGCCTTCTGTTGACTATCCACATTCCACATTCTTTACCACTAGATCACACCTAATGACTTGGAAAGAGGATACATTAAACACTCAAAAAATTACTTTATTATGAAATTCTCCCTGCAGTACTACCAAACAAAAATACAACTATCGGAAGCTCCATGGAAGTTCTACAAAACAAAATTAGTTTGGGAGAGTTGGTTGAAGTTCTACAGCAAAAATCACCAACCATTTTTGCCTTCAGGTTCTGGGAACAAACTAGGGATACTAGAACTCAAACCCCACATATATGCAGTTCAAGTTATACTAAGAATCTTAATGGTGAAACATATCCAAAGCTTCTTCAGATATTTCATATACAGCAGCAGAAGATCAACCCTTTATGATGTTATTTTATAAATATATTGTGCGTACCAGGAATGCTAATCTTTACACTAGTTCTGTATCGGTTAGAAATCTCTATGTCGGTCGTTTTGACTATAAAATACACACCATTTTACTTAAAGACAATAAGATATAAGGGCCATTTAAATTATTTTCCCACAGCATTATAAATGGGAGGTTGTTATCACACATTTGTAGTTGGCTTCAGGTGGTGGCAAAACAACCTGAATACCTTGCTTTTAGTGTGTTATTAAGTGAAAGACTGATGACTTTCTAGTCAAAATAGTCAATGTGGAGATTTCTTACCTCCGCATAACTAGTATGGAAGTTATTGTTTCATACATAGACACACATTGATGAAAATTGTTCTGGGCATCTGTAGTGTTGTTATTTTAGCCGTTTTTGTCATCATCTTCTATCTCCCCCGCATGTTTGTGAGAGTGACACTATTGATGGAGCATGACCTATTGCTTTGTTGGGATGATTCTGCACCCAACACCACCTGCCTTTGATTGAATGCAGGCTGACATGGAGGAGGAAGATTAACAATGTCACTATTAAGCATTGAAATTACAGTGGCCATAGAAGGCCGTTCTCTTGCAAGTTCTTGCACACAAAGAAGTCCAATGTGCATGCATCGTCTAATGTCATTGACAAAGTCTGGATCACATATTTCTGGGTCTATAAAAGGTATGATATCCCCTTCATTCCATAATTTCCATGCCTAAAAGGGAAAAATCAATAGCAGCATAAACCATCAAAATCAACATAGGCATAGCTTTGTTAAAATGATACCCAAATTATTTTTGAGAGGCCTACCAATCCTAAGAGGCTCAATGAGTGCTCACAGTCATAAAATCTCATGTTTCTCCTACCACTGATGATTTCCAGTAGCAAAACTCCAAAGCTAAACACATTTGATTTTTTTGAAAATAGTCTTTCTATTGCATATTCCAGTGACATATAACTACTACATTCAATCATTGATAGTAAAAATCAACTCATGTGAATCTTGCAATGTTATTACAACATTATATAAAGAGAAGTCAAGCTTATTGTGTTCCAACAACTCTTCTAGTATTACCTTCATCTTTACTGCTTTAAAAGATTCTTGACATATCAAAGTCTGATATTTTTAGATTAAACTTTCCATCCAACAATATATTACTCGATTTCAAATCTCTATGAATAATTTTTAATCTAAAATTTCTATGGAGATAAAGCAAACCACGAGAGATTCCTTCGATTATGTTGAAGCATTTTTTCCAATCTAGGACCTTCTTTTTGACAGGATCTGTAGAAATAAGAGAAAGTGAGGTTACTTTATGTACCACAATCTTTAAAGAAGAGAAAAACAGTTTTAATTCAATAGATTACAAGTTTTTTTATTCATTCAAAGGGAAAACTAAAACTTTTTTATCTCTCTTCTTAAAACCACAATGGACTTGGAAGCAAGAAGACTATTACGAAACTCATATAGTAAAAGATAAAAATGAATTACATATTAGGTGAGTTAACAAGTAAAATTTTAATATTGCTCTGTTCATAGATAAAAAAGAGACATTCATAATATAGACTGACCAAACACAAAAGCATCCAAACTCTTATTAGGCATGTACTCATAGATCAACATCTTTTCTTCCCCTTCAATACAACAGCCTAGAAGTCTAACAAGATTCCGATGTTGAAGCTTTGAAATCACAACAACTTCATTCATAAATTCTTCTAGCCCTTGTCCAGATGCTCTTGAAAGCCTTTTCACAGCTATTTCCTGTCCATCTTGCAATTCTCCCTAGAAAAATATGTTAAGAAAAAGAATACACTTGATAAATATTATCTGAAAAGAAGTTGAACTTCACATGATTAAGGCACCTTATATACAGAACCAAAGCCATCCCTTGCAAGCTTATTAGCAAAGTTGAAGTTGTTTGCTGCAGTTGCAATGATTCTAAAATCAAATAGTGGCAGCTCCTCTAGTTTGGCTATTTTAAGGTCTTCAGTTAGGTTTGGACTTCGGTTCTCTGTATGGGTTTCTCCTGTGTTCAGCGATAATGTTCCATTGTTTCCCTTCCTTCCAGCTAAATGCAATCATAATAAAAAACAAAAGAACGAAAAGAAGAAAGAACATGAACATAATAAAAAACAAAATTAATTCACTTTATTAAAAAATATAATAACAAATAAGAAATTAGATCTAAAGGGACCAAACAAAGAACAGAACATGTATATTCTTGAAATAACTTAAATAGAGAAATGGCAAAAACACCAGAATGTCTAGTAGTCCGTGCCCATAAGATATATGCTGTTAACAATGATAATTACTGCTACTACCGCCGTAACCGTGATGACTACTTTCAAGCCTTTCCTCCGCCCATCTGTATTCATAGCAGTAAATAGTTCAGAATCCATATATTGGACAAGTTGAAAAGTAAATCATAATATCAAATGTTTTATTGAAAAAAAAAATGTATCTTATCATAATATCAAATGTTTTATTGGAAAAAGAAATGTATCTACCGAGTTCTGAATAGGCTTCACGGATGTAAAGATCAACTCCTCCAGTTGACAATCTTACAATGTCAATTAAGTTTCCAGTCCAGGACATGCAGCCAATTCCAGCATCTTGTGCATATGCTGTACAATTGCAATTATTTAGGCATTGAGTTCTGCATGTGTCCTCAGACACAGATGACTGCTCTGCAAAATCTGGCACTTTTGTCATCTGCAGTTTCAAAAACCCATCATCTTTGCCTGTATCACTCCCATTTCTCACCCTTCCACACTGCAGTGATGCTCTTCTCACACATCCACTAGTCCAGTTTTGTCTACTCCATTCCTCGGCTCGAAACCTCTCAAACAGCTGCAGATTGGGGAATTGCTGGAATCACAGCTTCCATATGTCCCGCAAAAGCCATAAATATCACAGTCTGACTCTTGAACCGTTCGCTTCCCAACTTTGTGTTCGTTAATCCAGGTGGTGTAAACTAGTTTTCCTTCTGAACCCAAAACAACGGTTCCGAAGAAAGACTCATTTGGCAATGAAGATATTACGCGAACAGCCCATTTTCTTCCCTTCCCATGCTGAATCCATTTAGGTACACGGGAGTATACATCTTGGCTATCCCAATAAACACTTGACCATTCCATGGACCTGACCTCCAATATGGCCGTGTTTGATTCCAGAGGAACATTTCAGGAGTACCGAGGCGTTCGAGGCTGGCAAAGAAGCTTCCAATGGATGGATCAGAAGGGCTTTCCCATGAAGTAACCTTCACTTTCTCACCTGTGTTTTGGTTGGTACTAATTACCATATTTGGAAGGAATGTATTGCTTGGATGTTGAAAACTCTCCCATAATGTCCTTCCTGTGTCGTCGAGCAGGACAAGGTTACCAGTATTGAGAAGTTGGGCAGTGGAATTGGTAGCCATGTTTGATACATTTGATGTCCAAATAACCTCTTTATCTCCATTCAATACTACAAGATTTCTATTCCCAGATATTGTAAGAATTCCAGAAGAATCCTGCAATGGTCGGTTTCCGTTAGCCGCCCATATGACATTGGAGTCAGAGACATACCAGATTCCTACGTAGCGATTCGTTGTATTTTCGGGGCTGAAGAATCCGAGTTTGAATGCACTGTTGTTCGAGCTTACAGTTTCGGAATCTCTGATGAATCCAGATTATGTAATGGTGTTTAAGGCAGTGTCCAAACCTACACAAAAGCTTGAAAGTACGAGAAAAATAGGTAGTAATCCCGTTACTTGAAGGACTAGAAGGGTCTTTCCTTAACTGCCACAAACTTTGACATGCTTGTCATGTAAGGAATCTTGCATTTCTTGTGTCGTCAAACAGATAAAACCAGATGTACTATTTGCATTGTAGACTTTTGCATATTGGACGTCGTCTTGATTTGTTTTCTTTATTCCGCTTCAGGTTAGATGGGAAATTTAATAACATCATTCTCCTCCAACCTACGACCACATGTTTGGCTTCTTGGGTCGTGCTCTGCCTTTAGAAAGCAGAGTGATATTACTTAATTGACCCTTCAATCCTGACAGAGATTGATCTCTACATGCTGTGAGTCATTATAGTATGCAGTGACTATCATAATGATGCATTATTTTTACAACTGTATATTTTATGTCATCAAATCATTTTTTCTTTCATTCAATTTTTTTGTCCATGATTTTCCTTGCAATCTATCTGTTTTCTTTTGAATCTAATTTATCCTATAAATGCAATACGATCATTTTTATCCGCTTAAATTTACAATATTAGTTTGAGAATGATTATGATATTAATTTACAAACAAAATAATAGTAATAGTATAGCATTTTGAAATGGTAGCTAGCATAAGTTTCTAAATGTTGTGAACAAGATCAGTTTTGAAGCTAAAACCATGATACAATTGCAAAAGTTTCATGCACGGTTCAAGAAAGAAGAGTAAGTTTTGGCAACAATATATATATATATATATATAGACACGTACACAAACATCATCATGATTAATAAAATGAAAAGCTACAGTTACTGAAATTTTATTTAGTTTTAATCAAATTGCTGCAGTTTATGCAACACAGTCATTTTCATATGATTGAATTATTTCGAATGTAACTACTTGTAGTAGATATGTAAGGGGGAAAAAAGGTTGCTTAGGATTTATGGATCGCTTCTATGATTCTTTGATTACATCTGGTCCGTCAATTGTGCCAGAAGTCACGAAAGAGAGCTTTTCATATTAATTGGATTATAGCAACAATGTTCTAGGTAAACTTCAAATAGATAGACCATTCATGTCAATTAAAAAACAGGTTATGCTTAGTTGATATGATTAATTTTGCACAATTTGGGAGCTTATTTGAATGTGGAGTATATGTATTTATTTATGTTTTTAAAATAACAGTTTTATATATAGTTGAAGTTGCAAGGCTCTTGTTTCATCAGATTGGTCCCAAAACTGAAATCATGGACCACTGGCCAGTATTCTTTACTGATATACCTGATAATTGGAGGCGGAAAGTTATCCAAGAAAGAATACACTTATTTTGGAACATAAAGGAGTGAAAATTTAAACTAAGACCTTCTGTTGACTATCCACATTCCACATTCTTTACCACTAGGTCACACCTAATGGCTTGAAATTCTCCCAGCAGTATTACAAAACCAAAAATACAACTATCTGCAGCTCCAGGGAAGTTCTACAAAACATTTTTGCCTTCAGGTTCTGGGAACAAACTGGTGATACTAGAACTCGAACCCCACATATATGCAGTTTAAGTTATACTAAGAATCTTAATGATGAAACATATCTAATGCTTCTTCAGATATTTCATATACAGCAGCAGCAGATCAACCCTATGATGTTATTTTATAAATATATTGTGTGCCAGTAATTGTAATCTCCACACTAGTTATTTGTAGGTCAGAAATTTCTATGTCGAATGTTATGACTGTAAAATACACACATTTTTACTTAAAGACAATAAATAAATAAATATATATATATATATATATAAGGGATATTTAAATTATTTTCCCACAACACTATAATTTGGGGGTTGTTATCACACATTTGTAGTTGGCTTTCAGGTGGTGGCAAAATAACCTGAATACTTTGCTTTTACTGTGGTTTTAAGTGGAAGACTGGTGACTTTCCAGTCAAAATAGCCAATGTAAACTGCAAGTTTATCATTTCACAAATACACAAACATTGATGAAAATTGTCCCAAGCATCTGTAGTATTGTTATTTTAGCCATGGCGTTTTTGTCATTGTCTTCTATCTCCCTTGCACCTTTGTGAGAGTGACACTGTTGATGGAGCATGATCTATTGCTTTGTTGGGATGACTCTGCATTCAACACAACCTGCCTTTGATTGAATGCTGGCTGACATGGAGGAGGAAGATTAACAATGTCACTATTAAGCATTGAAATTACAGTGGCCATAGAAGGCCTGTCTCTTGCAAGTTCTTGCACACATAGAAGTCCAATGTGCATGCATCTTCTAATGTCATTGAGAAAATTTGGATCACATATTTCCGGGTCTACAAAAGATATGAAGTCCCCTTCATTCCATAATTTCCATGCCTATAAAAAAACGTGGCCGCATAAACCATCAAAATCAACATAGGCAATAGCTTTGTTAAAATGATGCCAAAATTAATTTTGAGAGGCTTACAAATCCTATGAGGCTTAGTGAGTGCTCATAGTCATAAAAACTTGTGTTCTTCTTGCCACTAATGATCTCCAATAGTAAAACTCCAAAGCTAAACACATCTGATTTCTCTGAAAATAATCCTTCCATTGCATATTCAGGTGACATATAGCCACTGCATTTAATCCTTAATAGTAAAGATCAACTCATATGAATTTTGTAGTGTTATTCCAATACTATATAAAGAGAAATCAAACTTACTATGTTCCAACAACTCTTCGAGTGTTGTCCTCATCTTCATTGCTTTGGAAAATTTTTGCCATTCCAAAGTCTGATATTTTTGGATTGAGCTCTCCATCCAATAAGATATTACTTGGCTTCAAATCTCTATGAATAATTTTTAATCTAGAATCTCTATGAAGATACAGCAAACCACGAGAGATTCCTTCAATTATGTTAAAACATTTTTTCCAATCTAGGACCTTCTTTTTGACGGGATCTATAGAAATAAGAGAAAGTGAGGTTTTTTATGTTTCACAGTATTTAAGGAAAAGAAAAGCAAATTTAAGTCAACAAATTACAAGTTTTTTTTTTTAATTTATTCAAAGGAAAAACTAAATCCCTTTTGTCTTTGTTTTACAAAACACAATGGTTTTGGAAGCAAGAAAAATGTTATGAAAGTCATATGGTAAATGATAAGAATGAATTACATATTAGGTGAGTTAACAAGTAAAATTCTAATATTGTTATGTCCATGGATAAGAAAAAGATATTAATAAGATAGACTAACCAAACACAAAAGCATCCAAACTGTTATTAGGCATGTACTCGTAGATCAACATCTTTTCTTCCCCTTCAATACAACAGCCTAGAAGTCTAACAAGATTTCGGTGTTGAAGCTTTGAAATGACAACCACTTCATTCATAAATTCTTCAAGTCCTTGTCCAGATGCCCTTGAAAGCCTTTTCACTGCTATTTCCTGTCCATCTTGCAATTCTCCCTAGAAGAATATGTTAAGAAAAAGAATACGCTTCATAAATATTATCTGAAAAGAAGTTGAACTTCACATGATTAAGGTACCTTATATACAGAACCAAAGCCACCCCTTCCAAGCTTGTTAGCAAAGTTGAAGTTGTTTGTTGCAGTTGCAATGATTCTAAAATCAAATAGTGGCAGCTCCTCTAGTTTAGCTATTTTCAGGTCTTCAATTGGGTTGGCACTTCGGTTTTCTGGATGGGTTTCTCCTGTGTTCAGCGATAATATTCCATTGTTTCCCTTCCTTCTAGCTGAATGCAAGCATAATCAAAAACAAAAGAACAAAAAGAAGACAGAACATGAACATAATTAGAAACAAAATCTATCGCTTTATTGAAAAATGTAATAACAAATAAAAAATTACTTCTAAAGTGACCAAACAAAGAACAGAACATGAATATTCTTGAAATAACTTACATAATGAAATGGCAAACCCACCAGGAGGCCTAGCAATCCATGCCCATAAGATATATGCAGAAACAACGATAATTACTCCTACTACCACTGTAACCGTGATGACTACTTTCAAGTCTTTCTTCCCCCCCTCTGTATTCATGGCAGTAAATAGTTCAGAATCTATATATTGGACAAGTTGAAAGATAAACTCAGTTAGAAATATCATAATATCAAATGTTTTATTGAAAAGAATGTATCTACCAAGTTCTGAATAGGCTTCACGGATATAAAGATCAACTCCTCCACTCGAGAATCTCACAACATCAATTAAGTTTCCAGTCCATGACATGCAGCCAATTCCAACATCATATGCATATGCTGTACAATTGCAATTATTTAGGCATTGAGTTCTGCATGTGTCATCAGAAACAGATGACTGCTCCGCAAAATCTGGCACTTTTGTCATTTGCAGTTTCAAAAACCCATCATCTTTGCCTGTATCACTTCCATTTCTTACCCTCTCACACTGCAGTGATGCCCTTCTCACACATCCACTAGTCCAGTTTTGTCGATTCCATTCTTCGGCATTCCTCGGCTCGAAACCTCTCAAACAGCTGCAGATTGGGGAATTACTAGAATCACAGCTTCCATAGGTCCCACATAAGCCATAAATATCACAGTTTGAATCTTGAACAGTTCGCTTCCCAACTTTGTGTTTGTTAATCCAGGTGGTGTGAACTAGCTTTCCTTCTGAATCCAAAACAATGGTTCCAAAGAAAGACTCATTTGGCAAAGAATATGCTATGTGAACAGACCCATTTTCTTCCCTTCCTATGCTAAATCCATTTAGGTACACAGAAGTATACATCTTGGCTATCCCAATAAACACTTGACCATTCCATGGACCTGACCTCCAAGACGGCTGTGTTTGATTCCAGATGAACATTTCAGAGTACTGAGGCGTTCGAGGCTGCCAGAGAAGCTTCCAATGGATGGATCAGAAGGGCTTTTCCATGAAGTAACCTTCACTTTCTCACCTGTTTTTGGTTGGTACTAATTAGCAAATTGGGAACGAATGTATTACCTGGATGTTGGAAACTCTCCCATAATGTCCTGCCTGTGTCGTCGAGCAGGACAAGGTTACCAGTATTGAGAAGTTGCGCAGTGGAATTAGAAGCCATGTTTGATACATTTGACGTCCAAATAACCTCTTTATCTCCATTCAATACTATAAGATTTCTATTCTCAGATATTGTAAGAATTCCAGAAGAATCCTGCAATGGTCGGTTTCTGTTAGCCACCCATATGACATCGGAGACAGAGACATACCAGATTCCGACGTAGCGATTCGTTGTATTTTCGGGGCTGAAGAACCCGAGTTCGAATGCACTGTTGTTTGAGCTTACAGTTTCGGAATCTCTGATGAACTGAGATGCTGTAATGGTGTCTAAGGCAGTGCCAAAATCTACACAAACGCCAGAAAGTACGAGAATAACAGGTAATAAGTTTTGAAGTGAACTAAATCCCATGACTTGTAGTGTGTTTGGTTTGGCTGTGAAAAAGCTGAGAATCACGTTTGTTGGTTGAACTGCGGTACGTAGAAGCAACAAATTGTTGCTTTTAGTTTGAGACACTTAACCGTTCATTTAAACACGCACTCGATGGAGCACTCCTGAATTGCAGCACACCATGACAAGATTGTCATATATTTCTTGTCTTGTAAAACAGAAAACCAATTGTACTAATTGCGTTAGAGACTTTTGCATTTCAAACATTGACTTGCTTTTGCTTTTTTACCAAACACTGATGAAAAAAGAAGGAGATATCGAAACAGTGAAAATGTCTGCTTAAATACTCAAACAGATACTATTTGCTATGTGGGACTTGAAGCCTCTCGGAGGGTGGAGATTCAAGCACAAAAGGGTGAAATAATGCGAGTCTCCTCCAACCACCCGTCACAGGTGATTCAAACCTTAGTTTTTGGGTATTGGTTCGTGCTCTGGATTCAAAAGCAGGGTAAATGGGTTTGCTATTTTTTCAATGAGTTCTAATTTTGCGTGGGATTTGAGCCATAGAAGAACAATGTTTGGCGTACTATGCTCCGTGGCCTAGTCCTTACGGTATAGTGACATACTATGACTATAAACGGGGTGCATTATCGTTCTTCCTGTCGTGGTCATACTATGTCTATGATCAGTGTTGGTCATAGTGACTATGACTAACAGACTTTGAAGACTCTCTGTTTTATGTCATCACGTCAGTTTACATTTTTTCAATCCTTTTGTCCATGATCCTCCGTCAACTTTATTTATTTTCTTTTGAATCTAATTTACCCTGTGACTGCATTATCGTAAAAAAAAAAAATCCTGTGAATGCTATACATTCATTTTAACTGATATTATTTGGAGAATGATTAATGTTTCTGATCGAAGATGAATTTAGACAAAGAAATTTTAAAGAGATACCTTATTAAAGCATGAAAGTGATATCAAAGTAAGTTATATGTAAAAGTCTATCATGTATGATGTTGAACGTTATCCCCTTAGTCGTAAAAGAACATCCATTTATGTTCTTCTTAACACAAATTAATGGAGATAATTGGATAAAGTGACTTTATAAAATGTAAAAAGCTATTTGTTTAGAGGAATTTATTATATTTAGCCATTTCAAACTATTGTTAAAAATAATTTACTATGTTAATGTATTGCATATAGGTTGTTGGATTGTCGTCGTTAATTCTTTAGACCTTAATAAATTAAATTAGATTGTTTTGGACATATGAACGTCTTAAACATGTGAATCACCCATAAATCGATTAGCCAAAGAATAATAAATAATGACTTTTCTTATTGTATATGAGGCCGTTGACAGCGGGGGCATGATCTTTGATTGAAAGAAAATTCACATACTTTGGTTGACACTCAGAAACGAGAAAATAGCATTTTGAAATGGTATTTAGACAATGTTTCTCGTATTATAGTGAACTAGGCTAGTCCTGAAGCAAAAATCATGATACATTTTCAAACATTTCATGCAATATTCTTGGAAAGCCTGTTGGAACAGCAAGTTTTCGCAACAATGCCAAAGCATTTTCACCGTTATGAATCCTTTTAACTTCCAGTTATAATATTGTCCTAATGAAAGACTGGGCCTATGAGTGTCTTGGCTTGTAATTGTCAGGGTTTGGGGGCCGCTCTGACAGGTAAGAATCTAAAATTCCTTTGTGCTAAGCGTAGACCCTCCCTAGTTTTTCTCATCGAAACTATGTTGAAAAGAGAAAAAAATGGTGAAGTTACCAAAAGAAAAAAGATTTAAATTTATGTCAGCTGAATATGTGGATCAGATTGGTCTTGCTGGAGGTCTTGCCCTCTGGTGGGTGGAAGGCGTGAATCTGAAGGTAATATGGGTTTCAAAAAATAGTATACAGGTAGAAATTCTTGGAGGGAATTATAACGTTTGTATATGGCCCGCCATGATTTCAAGAGAAGAATGGTTAGTGCTGAGAAACAGGGTGGCAGAGTAAGGTCAAGAAGCTCATTTGCTAACTTTCATTCGTTTATGGTGTATGGAGGCATGCTTGACCTTGAGTGGAAAGGTCCAAAGTTTACTTGGTCAAACAATAGATGGGACAGAGAAGAGAAAGTACTGGGCTCAAAGGTCCAGAGTACAGTGGCTTAAGTGGGAAGATCAAAACTCAATTTTTTCATATGACTGCCATTGTTAGAAGGCAACGCAACAAGATTCTTAGACTCAAGGAAGATGAAGAGGATTGGACTGAGGATCAGGGGAAAATAGCTCAAATTTTCTCCTCTTCGTATGAGCAGCTTTTTACTTCTTCTGGGACCCGAGACTTCTGAAGTGCTCTAGAGCATGTGGACAAACCGATTGGGGACGCTGAAAATGACTTACTGATGTCTTCTTTCTTTTTAAAATTTAGTTTGGCCTCATAAATATACGACAATTAAATATAAGACTCAAATAGATCTACAGTCTCTTAATTTGGACAGATACTGAGTATATGTATCATTCTTTCATTACAGTATTTGAATCGTACACGCACTTCCACCTAATAAATGCGAATTTTTAGTGGGAAGTTTTCAGGAGAGTGACTCTATCGTTCAATCTTAACATGGGCAAGTAGTTCCTTCAGCCCCCCAAAAAAAAAAATTGTAGTTTATATTTTGAATTTGAAGTCTGAATTAAATTTAACCATCTATTTTTTTATTTTAGGCCTGAACTGAAGTCAATCCAGTCTCATATTTCGAAAACGGATCTAAACTTGACACTGAATTTTTTTAAAAAATTACTTATATATTAAATTCATTTGTATTATAAAAAAAAGTATATAATTTAATAGTTTTTAAGAAATTTTGATGTTTACAACTGTCTTATTTTACAATAAGTTTTTGAAAAATATTCATTTTCCTCTCTCTTTTAAGTTTTAGAATTAATCAAAATTAAACGAAATTTTCTTTATCAAATTAACCGAAGCATGGAGCCAAATTTATGCTTACTTCCCTCCTTAAAAGCCAACCCAAATTCTAATTAAATCTGCCACGCGGTCTATTATTGAACACCCAAAATTAAATAATTGAATATCATTCACCCAACTGTTGCATTATGAGTTTATTGGAGTTTTAACTGAAGTCAGCATAAGTCGCTTGTATATTTATATAATGCTTTGAATCCTCTCAATTTATTAGCTAAAACAAAAGAATCAATTTAAGAAGAGAGAGAGAGGGAGTGGTGAGAAGGGAGATATTAGCCCCATACACTCTGTTTACCTTTTTATTTCCCTCCCTTGTTACACACAATTCAATACAAGGATCCCTTCTCCAGTGCTAATTGCTACTAATGTGAATAGGCAGTGAAAATGGAAGAATGCTTGCAATGTGCATTTTGCCTTGGGAGTTTAAATCTCAACCAAAGATATCAACAAAAAGGTCAAATCATTTTCATTAACGTGCACACTCTATAAGTCTACTTCATCCTTTGTTGAAGATGGTGTTTGTGGAGTATGCTAATGTCACAAATTAATTAAGAATATGATTTATATATATATATATATATATATAAGTAGAACTCTTTAAATATTTGTTATCAAGTTTATAATAACAAATTTTTTCCTCTTTCTCATATGTTATAACCTTTTGTCAAGAGGACCAGGACACAGAACTTGCACAACTAATTAGATAATCAATCCTTTTGCAACAACTTACTTAAAGACAATAATCACCCAAGTCAGAGGTGAATTGGCTATACTTCTATGACATGCCCAATCCTACACACTCTATGTAATATCTAATTTCTCTGTAAATATGAAAAACGTAATGTTTAGTTTTTTCATAAACGAACGTAATTCATCAGATATAAAAGAAAGTCTCCTAGATAGAATTATTTGAGATCCAATAAGATTAAAGCAATAATCTAGACCTTAAATAATGAAGATCCAAGGTTAAAGGTGCCCTGAAAATAGAATTAGAATAACCAGAAGAAATTTAACAATGATGCAGTGGTATTTTCCTAATTTTGGACACATTTTACAAAAATCAAAGGAGGGATTTTTAAATGGGAAAAAAGAGTTTCTTGGGATTCTCAGAGGTCCTGAAAATTATAAGAACCCCCAGAACAGTTAAAACCCCTTCAATGTATGTTTTAGAACATCAGTTGACCTAAACTTTGACCATTTCGTTCGAAAAGGTTTTATATCCAATTTGAGTGATTTCAAAAACATTTTATAAGTTAGAAAACTTAAATTTTATGATGGAAAATAAAGTTATCAAAAAAGGAGGTAAAACGAGCATAAAATGAAAATGTCAAAAAGACAGAACGTAAATGAAATTTTTTTAAACAACTTTTAAGACACATGGCCTTATATGTAGCATCCCTCTCTTCTCCTCCTTGGAACCAACTTAGTTGCTGCCCAAAACAGAGGAGGTTCTGCCCCAAAGAAACACACAAAAAAAGGAGGGAAAGAGGAAGGAAAACTCCAAGAAAAGGTAAGGAAAATGATGATTTTTCATGGTTCTTCCTTTAGTAATTTGGTTCTCTTCCTTTCTACTTCTCTTTCTATGGTTTTAATTATTTATTTGGTAATATTTTGGGTCTGGTTTAGAGGAGGAAGAGTGGAGTTTGAAGGAGAGGAGTTCACCAATTGAAAGGGCATTTGAAACAAGGTAGAAACCAAGGTAAACATCCATACTTTCATACTTCTTCTTCCTTGCTTCCCTTTGGGTGAGTTTTGGCCTCATATAGGACAGCCAAGGAGGAGTTCTTTTTGAACCAAACTAAGTGTGAAACCTATGATTTAGAGTGTAGGAAACAAGATAATGTAAAGAAATCTAAGAAAGAACAATTGAAATTCAAGATACCGAGCCTACGATTTCACTTGCACCTTGGCTTGTAGGAAACTTCTAGCCATAATTTAAGATATCTAAAAATTTGTGTGAGTTCTTAAAACATCTAAGAAGCCTCCCAAATATATCTCCTATCAAGGAAACAAAACAAACTCCATTAAGGCCAAATGGAAGCATAGCCTCGGCTTAAAGGGGTTCAAGCACCTAGGGAGTATTTTAAATTTTTTTAAGTCTAGATTAGGACTATATATGATGGGAGAATATGAGAGGAAATCTTGAAAAAAATTTAGAAAGCCTAAATTGTGAGATGAAATTGTGAGTTCCATAATGTGACTTAAAAAAATAACATATAGCTAGACTCTTCAAAATGATTGTGTGATAGTTATAAAGAGTGTAAATAGAGTCAAGAGTCATAGATTGAAAGAGAAAATGATGACAAGACCATAAATTCTTATAGTTGCTTCGTTAGGTGATTTATGAAATCATAATTGAATCATATGAGAAACCAAGCCTCCCTAGAGTGTGTGAAGCGTTAAAGTTTGTTTAAAGATTGCAATTGGGTCACATTTGATGTGTCTAGGCCAAAGAAATCAAGTTCTACCTTATTGTAAGTGTGTGGCCGAAAGAGGGGAAGAGAATCTAAAGCAAAGTTTGCATTTTTACTTTCAAGGTAGCTCTCTAACCTTTCTCTCATGCATATTTGGATGTTTTTTTTTTATCTTTAGATGTGTGTATGTATGATTATGCTATGTCAAATGTTTCTAGCAAATGTTTACAAGCCATGGTACCATGATATTTTTGTTATGTTCTTGAAAGATATTTTATGAATGTGTTTTGGTTTGCATGAGCTTGGTAAAGCTAAAAATCCCTTAGCAAGGATGAGGATGAGCCAAACGTCCCTAAGCATGGGTGAGAAAAAGCCAAAAATCTCTAGAAGAGTGAGGCTTAGTCAAAAGTCATTTGAAAGTAGGTGAAACAAGTCTAAAAGTCTTGAAGAAAATGAGTGAAGCTAAACTATTGTTTTGGCAAGCCTATGTATGATGTGTATGAGTTTGTAAACATGAGAAATGCTTTATGTATGTTTATAAGTTATAAGATTGCCATGCATTCATTCTTAGACTTGTAAATGTATCCATTATATATGTTTGAAAAGGTGAAGAGTTATTGGAATTTTTGGAATCTCACTCTTCCCTTTCCAATGTCTACATATGTCTAAGTGGAACAAATGAATCATGAAATGGAAGCCACTAGTCTTGAAGACAGAGATTGACAAAGGAAATTCCAAATGGTTGTTTTGTAAACATATAGTTGTCAAATGATGTAATCTTATGTTGCATATGATGTATAGCCTCTTGAACATATGTAATTACATGGATACATGATGTATGTATGGAATTTAAAAGCATAGGAATGAGAATGCAAGTTTTTGACATTGAAATGCCTTGATGAATTCATGAAACCTTATATATATGAACAAATGGGGTAGTGATTTTGTAATGTATGAGCATTTAGACCTCTTGGATAAGTTTGGTAGGCTGTTTTTAAGCTTTCCCACGTGCTCAAAGGGTCATAGCCAAGGTAGAAGCAAAATTGGTTCACATTTGACCTTATACGATGCTTAAAATGACTATGTTGGTACCCTATGTCACAAGCTAACTAAATAAACAAATTTTTCTATGACATTTGGTCTATATATAGGTCTTATCTAGATATTTTTGAGAAGGCAAAAACTAGATTATTTGGAGTTATAGAGAATTAATTATGAATTTTTAAAGTTGGGAAAAAGCTGTTGAAATGGCAATTTTACTGTTCATATGATCAATTTTTTCTCCTATATCATTTGAGGACCAAGTGGTCTCCAATGCTCATGAAATTTTACAAACATAAACTAGGCCTGATAATCTTTCGGTAGCCACTAACATCACCCTATTTAGAGGTTTATAAAGGGAGATATGAATTTTTAAATTTTAGAGATAGTACCAGTAATGCAGTATGACCTTTGATACTGTTCCATCCAATTCCTCAGGGTAAATGCTTTTATTTTGGTCTAGAAATATTTTTATCCTGTATTTAACATCCACAACATTTTAGAATTGTATGGTTTGCTTGGTTTTAATTTTTTTAGAATTAATTATGTATTTTTTAAATTTATATCAATAACTTGTGATAGCAAACCTAGACAGCTGGACCTTTGATGATTTTTTGTTGTCAATCATGGTCTAGATGATGTTTTCATTGCCTACAATGATTTTTAACCTATAGTTGACATTCAGAGCTTTCCAAAAAGTTATCATTTGCTTGATTTTGATTTTTTTAAAATTAATTATGATTTTTCAAAGTTAATGTTAGAAAGCTAGAATATGGAACCCAAGGCAAAATCCTGATTTTTATGTGATCTGGTTCTAAACCCAAAATTTTTTAGACCAAATATGATATTTATAACTTGTACAAATTTGATATGAATGGAAAATGATATTAATGAGTTCATATAGTCCCTAGAGCTATGAATTATGTATGTGGCCTCCCAATTATGCAACTTTCCATGTATGAAAGTGTATGTTTTCTTATAAATTTCTTCCAATATATATGGGATATGTTGAGATAGCTCATGAGACAATGGTTTGAAAGCTAAAAGGTTAAGGTATTACACTATAGTAGGCAGAGAGCATTTCTATTTCTTATGTTGTAGTATTAACAATAGAAATAATGGTTTTCTATGCCATGCCCAATCCTACACACTCTAGCAATAAAAATAATACATGAATAGAGTTGGTGATTTTTTTTTTTGAGAGTATAGATAAATGGTGAGTGGAATAAACATTAAAGCACATCTTGCATTAATAGTTTAAAGTTAGCATTGGAGGAAGGGAAGATAATCATAAATATTTTATTAAATGCAATAAACACATTTAATGTCTTATCCTTAAAGATAAATTTTTTTTGTAGAAAAAATGCTTAGAGCTACCTGTTGAAAATCTTGAGAGTCTATATCAATGAACAATATGGTTTAGCTTTCTCAATTGAAAGAGATATTGCAACTGGTAAAACATTGAACTTGTATAGTGAGATGTGATTATATATATAACTAAGGGTTAAATGCCATGTATATTCAACCAACTCTTTGATATTTAAGTATTTATATATTTTTGGTTTGTGAATAATGGGTACATCCCACCTCTATTATTGATTTTATAAAGTTTAGTAGCAAATAGTAACAAAGGCAAGAAAATATGACTCAAAAGTTTAAATAACCTTCTTTATAACAAGCTCTTAAATACCTGAGAAAATAATCTAAATTGACAATGTTTACTATATGTTTAAGAACATTACTGCAACTTTCTTAATTGAAACTACTACAAATCAAAAACTAAGCATAACAGCTAACAAATTGCCTTAAAAATATGACAGCACATAAAACCTCACTAGCAGTAACCATTTTTTTAAAATGTAGCTTCTTGAGGTACACTCTTAACAACATCCAAATGTAAAGCCAAAGCATGTAGAAATTATATTACAATTTCTTGATATTCCAAAGATTTCATTGGTAAAGTCATAAGTTACTTCCTCTAGCTAACTTCCTTTCCTTACAAATGACCATGTCTTTGTATGATGCCATCATGGTTGATCTCAATGCAGACGCTCATGTTATACACATAACACAATAGAGAATTGGGTATCATGAGAAGGAAAAACTCTTATCTAAGTCCTATAGTCATCATTTTAAGTCACTTCAATGCAATTGAAGATTTTAGCATATGAAGCTAAGCATGCATTGTAGAACATACCAAGGAGCCTAAGTTCCATTACTACTTTAATTTCTAATGCATACTAGTAGGAAGCAAAGAGTTCAACATCTGAAGAAACCTCTGTGTGCGCGTGCATGCGTGTGCATGTGCATGTGCGTGTGTGTTGAACTTTTCTCATGTGAGGAGCTAAGTTGCTAGTTCCAATTGCTTGTTTAGAAGGTGGACTAAAAGTGATCCTTTTGGTTATCTCATGCCTTACAAGTTTTGTTAGATATATGGTTCTGAAGTGCTTTCCTTTTGTCTTCAAGTTGGCTCACTTAATGTAACAAAGATGGGTAGAATAAACTAATGACCAATACATATGTACACATCTTAGAAATGAGCCATTATGAAAAATTATTCATGTCTCCATTAGTATTCTTAATTAGATAGATTGAACCTACCTAAAATTCTCTTTAGAATCTGTAGTTACAAGTTGATAATAGCAAATGGAAAGATAACAATTGGAAATAGCATTTAGAAAATGTATTAAAATTCTAAAACATTTTCATTCTCATTCATTTCTTCTAACATTGTTAAGACTTTACCAGGGGTACTATAATTAGCGCACTAGAAGTTTATTTTCTCACTCTTCTCACACTAAGGAAGTTCCTCTCAATGCTCTAATGCTCATAAAATATAAGTTTTGCAAAGTGTTTAAGCCATCCCATACTATTTTAATCTACTAACAGTGAGATTTTTGAAATATACCATAGTCCTTGGCAATAAAGATATAGCAAATGTCATTTTCATACTATTAGTTTCTCATAATATAATGAACAAATTCATGAAGCTTAAACTGAGAATCCCTTGCCAATGTTTCATGCACTATTCTTAGTAAGTCAGTTTGAACAATAAGTTTTGGTTGCTTTGTCAAAATGTTTTCATAGCTATGGATCTTTCTTGCTTCTAGTTTTAATACTCTCCTAATGAAGACTTAGGCCTTCTTTTTGTCTTCTTACTTTTATATGTTAGATTGGCATGATGAATATATGAGAATTAAACACACTACTCCTAAAAATCCACAATCCTTTCATAATTTTGCCAAATACAGAGAATATCAAATATTTTTCTTTGATCACATTACTTGAATTGAATGTCATCTTCTATTTAGTTTCTGACAATTTGTGCTTGTAATATGAATATGTAGTGAAAATTGTAGAAAGATTATAATGTGTATTAGAAGTTTAAATCCTAATCAAAGATATAAAAAAAAGGTCTAATTGAAGAAAATATCTATACATTGTATTCTCATTCCATAAGAAGAGCATCTTTTTATTAGCACTTTACAAGACTTGGAAAGGATCTAATAGTATAAGAAAATAGATGGTGAGTGGAATGAGCACAGAAAGCACATCTTACATTTACATTGTAAACTAGCATTCAAAGGAGGGAACATAGCCATAAATATTCATTAAATAAAGCAAATATATTAAATGTTTAGGACTAACAAGATAGAAAAATTTTGTTGGAACAATGCTTAGAGCTACTTGTTGAAGATCTTGAAAGTATATGTCAATGAACAATATATTTTAGCTTTTTCAAACAAAAGAGAAACATTACAAATCATTTCGCTATCTCCCCACAAAATTTGAGATAGTTACATTATTGATGGAATATAATTCGTTATTATTTGGAGTTTGCTTTACAGTACAAGACATGGTTTGCCTAAAGATGAATGCGGGTTGGCTTGGAGGAGGAATATCCATAATCTCACTTTGAAGCATTGACATTACAAAGGCCATAGTGGGCCTATCTTTTGCAAGTTCTTGAACACATAGAAGACCTATATGTATGCATCTCAATATATCCTTGTGAAAGTTTGGATCATATATTTGTGGATTTATTAGAGGTATAACATTGGCATCGATCCATAATTTCCACGCCTGGAAACATTAACAAGAAAAAGTACTAGTAGTTAAATTTTAATGTTATATTCATATCAACAAATGCATTATAAAGCTCTTGCAAGCAAGAAAGACACAAACTAAAAAGGCTTACAAATCCTAAAAGTGTGAGAGATTCTGCATCTTCATAAAAGCTAATGTTTTTTCTCCCACTAATAATCTCTAGCAGCAAAACACCAAAGCTAAAGACATCAGATTTTTCCGAATAAAGTCCTCTTATTGCATATTCTGGAGAAATGTAGCCACTGCATTAAAACAATACATTTTTGAGCTCTCAATATGCTACTAAAGTTATTATCTTAAACAAAGCAAAAAGAGTACTTACTATGTTCCAACAATTCTTTCTGTATTTGCCTGATCTTCACCACCTCCAAAAATTTTAGCCATCCCAAAATCTGATATCTTTGGATTCATCCCTTCATCTAATAATATATTACTTGCCTTCAGATCTCTATGTATAATTCTTAATCTTGAATCTCTATAAAGATAGACCAGTCCTCTTGCTATTCCCTCAATTATGTTGAAGCACTTTCCCCAATTCAAGGATTTTTGATTTAGTGGATCTACAAAAGATATTTAGAGAAATTGTGATAAAGGAAGGTTAGTGTTTAAAAGAAAACTCTCCACTCACTTCTTACAATCTGTAAATACAAAGTGTTAGTATTTGGTATGCTAGGTGACCTCTTAAGATCTAGTTACATGTACCTTAAATATTACTCCATAAATAAACTACTTTATAATTTTAGGTACACGGACTATCACATTAAATGTCCATACACTCCATTTAACTTGCATATCAAGAAATACAAAACCACTCATGAACTAAGAAACATGGGAAACTTCTAGCTACTATTGTCTACAAAGTGGTAACAGGAGGTAAAATAAGAGTTGAGCTATCAAACTAGTATTTCTTTAGATACTCATTAAATTTAAGACTCAATTTTCTTTTTCACTTTTTTCCTCTCTTCCTTTTATGCTAATTATAGAAACATCTAGTTTAGTGAACTATCATATGCATAGAAGAAGATGTGAACTAACCAAAGATATATGCATCCAAACTTTTGTTTGGCATGTATTCATAAACCAAGATCTCTTCCTCTCCGTCAATGCAGCAACCAAGAAGTCTGACAAGGTTTCGATGCTGAAGCTTAGAAATCAACTCCACTTCATTGATAAATTCTTCAATCCCTTGTCCAGATGCTCTTGATAGTCTTTTTACTGCTATTTCCTGTCCATCTTCCAAATTTCCCTAAAAAATAAAATGATAGAAATGAGTAATTTATTATGATTTAGAAAATGATGAACTTTGAAAAATGAAAATCACCTTATACACTGGACCAAAACCACCTTGTCCAAGTTTATTTGCCAAGTCAAAGTTGTTTGTTGCTGTTGCTAGCTTTTTAAATTCAAACAATGATAGCTCTTGGATTCTGACTTGCTTCAGGTTTTTAATCCTTCTTTTGTTGTGAGTTTGCCTACGCATTTCCTCTGCGTTAAACATGTACACATTTTTTCTTTTATTTTTCATTGAAAAAACACATAATGCTATTCTAATGCCAGATTACTAGAGCCATGAATTTACCATTTGAAGTTCTCATATTATTTGTATAAAAAATGCTAAAACCCAAATGTTCAAGCCTCTATGAATCCTATCTAAACAATAAGAGAAAATTCTCTCTCTCTCTCTCTCTCTCTCTCTCTCTATGTATATATATATATAGAGAGAGAGAGAGAGAGAGTGACAGAGATTTAACTTCAACTATCAAACAAAGTTTTATCAAAATGGAAGTTAAAAGTTAACAAGGATTTCTACCCTGAAAAATTATTATCAGATTTTGTTATAGAATTACATTTTTACCAACGTGTTTTTATTCCCCTCTGTATGTTTTATATTTAAATCAAGCAAGAGCTTAACAATAAGAAGCAAAATCATTGACCCCTTAATGAACTCGTACGGTAAAGTACAGCATATTACCTTTTTGCTTTGACATTCTTTTCCATAAGAAATACCCAGAGGCAGTAATGAGAATTGTTCCTATTAGAACTGTAATTATAATAGTTGTTGTCGTGTTCCTGCCTTTATCTGTATTAAAGAAAAGAAGAAGAAAATTCAGATAGTCTTCATTTTCTAACAATAAGTTCAACACCATACTGCACATATGATCACAAAAGGTGGTCAGAAAAGATAAAGTTTTTTAGGTACTTGTTACCAAATTCACCCATAAATATATGAAATGTGGACTCCTTTTACAATTCAGCACCAGACTAGGTGACTCCTTAAAAGACAAGTATCCCTACATGTTATAATTCTATTGAACAATCTAATAGTAACATAAAAATTGCGCCTAAGCTAAGAAGCACTATCATTGATACGGATATAGGAAAGGATATCATATAAAAAAAACCATATCACAAGATATATAATGTTTAAATAAGATTTGAAGTGTCGTATCAAATTCTATTTGAGTGAAATACATATTAGACACAAAAGAGGTGTGTTTTTAATGTATAGGTGTTTCAAAAAAAAATTTCTGATTAAAAAAGATACCCAGTTCTGAGTAGGCTAAACGGATGTAAAGATCAACCCCTCCATCTGAGAAGCTATTTATGTCTAGTAAGTCTGCATTCCAAAGCATACAGCCAATGCCTGCATCGTATGCATAAGCTATACAAGAGCAGTTCTTCAGGCATGGAGTTTGGCAATCTACAGTATTCTCAAAGTCAATAGGTAACAACTCTGCATGATCCGGCACTTTTGCCCTCTCCAGCTTCAGAAACCCATCTGCTTTGTTAGCTTGAGAACCATTATTGACCCTCTCACACTGAAGTGCTTCCCTTCTCACACACCCACTGGTCCAGTTCTGCCTTTCCCATTCTTCTCTGTTCTTTGGTTCAAACCCTCTCAAGCAGCTGCAGATTGGTGAGCTCTGCGAATTGCAGATCCCAAATGGGCCACATATGCCGTAAACTCGGCACTCGGAATCTCCATTAACTATCACATCAAGCTCCCATTTCTTTGTCTGAAAATTCCAAAGTCGTTGTTCTAGTTTTCCTTGAGAATTTATCGTAAAAGTTCTCAATATAGACTTGTCTGCAAAATCAAAATATAGGTCGAAACTCCCATCCTCTACTTCCATCTGAAACCCATTAAGGAACCTAGATGCCATGAAAGGTATCCCAATAAAGTCTATGCCATTCCAGGGACCACTCCGCCCGTAAGGCCGATTGTCTTCCCAGATGAACACTTCAATAACATTACGAGGTTCAAGACTGCCAGAAAATCTACCATAGGATGGATCGATTGTACTTTTCCATGATGTAATTTGCATTTTCTCACCTGTTTTTGGATTAGCACTGAGTTTCATGTCTTGTAATAATGTATTACAAGGATGCTGGAAACTCTGCCACACCATTTTTCCAGTAGTACTGTCTATAAGTACTAGGTTTCCGGAATCTAAAAGTTGGGCACTGGAATTGGTTGCCATATTTGAAACATTTGTTGACCAAACAACCTGTCTTTGCCCATTCAAAACAAGAAGATTGCCATTCTCTGAGATTGAGAGAATCCCAGAAGAATCTGTTAGTGGGTCGTTTCGGTTAGCTACCCAAACGACAGAGGATTCCGACATAAACCAAATTCCCACATAGCGATTTGTGGAATTCTGAGGACTGAAGAATCCCAGCGTGAACATGTTGTTATTTGAGCTGAGTGTTTCGGGTTCTTTGATCAGCAGAGATGGAGCGATGGTGTCCAAGGCACAGACCAGATCCAGAACAGTAAAAGAGAACAAATATATAAGACATGTGGATAACAAGCCAGCATTTCTATTGAATACCACAAAAAACATGAAAATTATCGGAATTGGAGGCAGAATATGGGTTTTGAAATGTTGGGAAGGATTGGCCTACTATGGTTATCCGGCTCTGCAAGCAACACTTCTGTTACAGTAATAGAATTATGTATCATAAAATAGCATTTGGTTCATAGTACTGTCATCACCAATTTTTTTTCCCTTTTCTATTTTGTTATGACTGGTTAGCTTTTAAAAAATAGGTATACGTTTTATATGTGTGTGTGTGTGTGTGTATATATATATATATATATATAGAGTATACTATTAACTAAATTGATTACCAGACTCCAAGGTCATTCTCCCATCTTTTTTTGGACAGATGGGGAGTTTGAAAAAAAAAAAGTAAATAAAAAAACAATAAGTAACGTCTATGCTTTTTCTTTTTTAATCTAACAAATCTTAAGATCTGTTATGTGCTCTTTTAAGTTTTTCGTTGCAATTTAAGTTCTAGGTTTTTTTGCAATGGGAAATACAAAAAGTTAGTATACTATAAATTAGTTTGTTTCTTTTAGTTTTAGGACCGTCATCTTCATAATTTTTCAATTAAGTAAATAGACTTATAAGTTTATAGTTATTGTTATGTAATATTTCAGTTCGATTAATCATGTAAATTATATCACTTTGTTTGAATGATTTTCTCATTAGAAGTAGTATATATGGGTGGGCCTATTATAAGCAAAAACAACGCATGGTGTGCAAAAGCACCTAAGATCTTATATTATTCTGTTTTCTATTGCGTAATTTTAGCTCTTCATACAAAAAGAATTACATTAGTTAATATGCATATTATAATTTTTTTAAGAATTGACATTAAGATATAAGTTTAGTTTTCAAAATTTGCATTGCTTCATATCACATTGATAGGAAAAAAACAAAAAAAAAAAAGGTTTCTCCCTATGCATCTCATGGGTATTATGCTAGTTGATGCCAAAAAAAAAAAAAGATTAAATCATAACTCATCTCAACATATGAGTACCTTTGCTCCCAAAACAAAAAATGTCCGGAGTAGTTTGAATTGGTCAAATACTTCAAGTTGTTTGAACATTTTATTACATCCAATCCAAATCGAAATGTACAGTTCGGATAAATTTTTTTAAGTAATTATTAAACAAATTTATAATAGATATATTTAATAAAAAGTCATGAGAGAGTTTTCTATAGTTATTAAATAATGACATTAGTCCTTGGTTTGATTTTAAATCAATATCACCGAAGGCCCCAAAAAAAAAGTTTTACTTTATTCATATGACCAATTTCACTTACCTTGATTGAGAGTGACTGTCCATGTATTAGGGCACTTAATGTGACAATAAGGTGTATGATAAATCAACAAAAAAACATGAAAAAATTAAATCTAAAGACCTAGACATAATAAAATTTACAATAAAAGATTTTAAAATTATTTTCAAGAACCACAATTATTATCAAAATTTAAAGGATTTACTACTAATTTTAAGAGATTTACTATTTGTTGCAAAAAATTTTAGAATTTTTCTATATCCAATAGTAAAGCCTCCAAAAAATAGTAATAAATCTCCTAAAACCTTATGATAATTGTAGTCTCTAATGGTAATTTCAATTTTTAAAGTTTTTTATTTTATAGCATCTGAGTCCTTGATTGTAATTTTCCCAAAACATATATGCACACGTTTCAGAGACAAGTTCTTTTCTCCAAATGAAGACTTTGACCTCCTTTTGTTTGCTTGCTTTTATATTTTTCTTTTTGTCTTCTTACTTTTATATTTTTCCTTAGCATGAATATATGACATTAAACACAGCTTCGAGAGATCCCCAATCTTTATACAAAAATATATGTTTTTCTCAGAATCCATTACGTGAATTGTATGTCATCTTTTATCGAACATATGAAAATATATGGTTGAAAATTTCCAAAGACAAAGGCTCTCTTGGACACTTACATCCTGAGTTCACTTATTTTTTAGTTAAGCTTGAGCCTCAAGTCACTGGTATTTTTCTGTCTCATAGCTAATTGCTTATAATGTGATATGTAATGAATATAGTAGAATAGTTGCTATTTGCATTTTCTTTTCGGAGTTTAAATCCTAAATCAACAAACAAATGCCAAATCAATGAAATCTGTAACAAATACTTTAGCTGGTAAATTGCATTTCTAATAAATAGTATTATCCCCACATTTAGAAAGAATCCAATAGTATAGTAATATAGATGGTGAAACGAACCAACACAGAAAGCAAATATTGCATTTTCAGTTTAAACATGACATTGGGACATAACCATAAAAATAAATTGAAGCCAACAAACATATTAAAATTCTAGAACTAAATGGATATAAAAACAACACTTAAAAGTTAAAACTTCCTATTAAAGATATTGAAAGTATGTATCAAGCTGCTTGATCATAATGCAATATTAGAAAATTTTAATGGGAGAGATGCAATTGTTGAAAAAATATTGCACTTAGATACATTATTTTTAGTCAACTTAGTGGCATTGTTGCCAAATTGGGTTTAATTTTGTATCAACTTGGCAAGATCTTAGATTGAAATTCTCAAGTTTTATGCACATCAAGCAACTATCATGGCTTCCTACACAAACATGGTGATTCATGGCAATTTCAAGGGAGGATGAGGATGCAACTATCAAAGACATACAAGCTACCTTTATATGCTAGACAAAGGGCTGTTGTCTTACCTTCTTAGAGTTTTCCAAGTTTTTCTTCAACTTTTAAGAGGTGTGAAAAGAACAGTAAAGCTTGTTCAACAGTGCCATGCATATGGCTAGTTGAAAAGAGTGATGCCGGAATATAGTCCTCTTCTACTGGCTGAGATTTCATGCTAAGGTGTGGTTCAATGGTTGAGATGTTCATATACAACTCTACCCCATTCAACTAGGATGGAAAATGTGAGTACACTTGCCACATCCTTTGGACATTAAAATTATCTTCCAAGATAAATGTTTGGTACCACGTTTGATTTAGTGACACTAAGAAGCTATATAACAACTCACATATGAACTCATTAAGGGATGCTGTAACTTTTGCCTAATCAATTAGCTTAATTCCTCTAAAGTGATGTTGGTGCCAATTGTAGCTTCCTAACTTTTAGAGTGCTACTAAACTCATTACTTCATTAGAGTAGTGAAATTCTAACAAAAATTAACTTTAAAAATTCTACTAATTTGATTTCTCTTCTCATCTTTTATTCAAGTATTAGGGCTATCTCTAAATATGGATATCATATAATTGAGTTCATACATTCTATATTACAAAATTACAAATAATGTTAACAATATTTCAGTACATAGCTCATGAGTGGCTAAAATTTTATTATTGCCACTATAGACATCTAACTAATAAAGTTCCTATGTCTTCAAAATGTGACCTTCTAAACATTGGAAGATTAGCCTACCCTAAAGCTCTTTAATCCACTAAAAACGTAGGATCCACAGAACTAGATTCTTTTTTAAACACATTACTGAGTATAGTGAGAATTTATATTCTCAGTGAGAACACAATTAATTTAGAAAACTTGTAATGGTACAAATGTCATATGTGTAGAAAACATTTTCTCTTTATTTCCTTTCTTATGCATGGCATATAAGGATAACAGACAAATCATAACATACAGAAGGTCACACATAAATAAGAACGTCAAATGTAAGAAACATACATATATTTATTTCAAAGCATGTTTAGATCCTTTAATAAAATCATTATTGCATATGAGATAGCATATCAAAGGTGCTACATTCAGATATCTCAATATAGAGCATAATTAATATAATTGTGCTTAAGAAAGTTAACATATCTTATAGAATTGTGTTACACATAATCTCACACGTGTTGCACATAATTACATTTAGATATAATAACACTCATACTTCATTCATCACTTCTACAGTCATACTTTTAAGTATTATGCCACAAGCTTAATTCATTTCTTTTGAGTGCCACATAATCTTAATACATACCAGTATTCTTTATTATTATATTTGTAAGGCCTTTATTGTTTATAACATAGTACCCTTCCAATGAGTACATCATAACATCTTCGTATCATATCAATGTCCATGCCTTTCTAAGGAGACACAGATGATTGTACTTTAAAAGTCCTAGTCAAATAGAAACCTATTTCCTAAATACTGCACCAAGCATCCCATTTTACTTAATATAGGCCTAGGCTTTTGTATTCATAGGTAACCCACAAAGCATCCTATACTATTTGGTGTGAGACCTAGGTTTTCAGTGCTGCCTAAGAGAAAGACTACTCTTCTTAGCCACTATGATCATTAGAATATAACATCATAGATAGGAGTAAATATATCTAGGGCATCCCTAATATGGATCCACAAATCATAACTTGAAGTCATATGAAGGTCTCTCAACCTTTAGTGACCTTTTTGTCATAACCTTGTCCCAGGTATAATAAGACATTAACCTGAGAGGGACTCTAATCCTTTTTATTCCAATATGATTATATCTTTTCTTTCTTTTATATAGATAAAAAGCTATCTCTTTCTATATAGTCAGAAATTCTATCTTTATTTGATAAAGATCATCTTATTGAAATGTCATCCATTGAGAACCTTATCTTTTGGAGACCTGGGAATTCATAGAATCATGTCTCCAAAGATCATCTCATTATAGGAGTCCATTCCTAAATAACCTTATCTTCATTTAAATATCATTTCTTATTCTCATACCAAATCAACATCACATTCATAATCATCTGACCTTTTAATTACATGTTAAGTTATCCTAGTCATTTTTTATAGTGAATAAGCAGAATGATACCAATAAGCATAATTGAAAGCCCATATTTAAATGAACATAGAATGGCCACAAATAACACATTCATAGTTCATGTATCATAATTATGACATAATTGCATATTCAATAGAAGGGTGAATAATCCATATTTGTTATCAAAATGATACATATGGGTTAATACATAAGTTTCATTTTTTAGAACTAACATATAGTCATATTTTACTTAAATTTATATTCTAAGTTATCTAGTAATGTTTCATGGTCGATCTACAATTACTCTTTTAAATCTAAATAAATGATACATTTGTAAACTACATAATCACAATTAAGAACTCCAAGACTATCAAACATACAATTTACACATATCCTAGCTTAATGCAATTACATAAGAATATGGTTACATATGAGTAGCAAACAACTTTAATTTCAAGTAATATTCATTAAGCTCCTTCACAGTGATTATTAAATCCTAACAAATACATAATCATTAGGCATTATACATATAGATGTGTATATACATATCATATATCATGCATACATATTCATTAATATTTGGCATGCCTATATTATGATTAAGCAAGCATCTCTATGATTTTCATCAACATGCATACATGTATATAATAGTTCATAATTTCTTAAACACACCAAATGTGTAGGCACTTTGCATGATTCGATTAGGAATAACATATATGTATAAGTAATGAGTAAGCATTTAGTTCTTATATTATGAGGATCTCATCCTTTCCACTTGCTTAAGACTTGTACAATTCATATAGTTTCACATGGTTAACACATGCAATTTAACAGGTTCCAAATGCTAAGAAATACACGGCCCTATGTAGATTTACATAGCTAGGCAGTGCAAATGCTTGAGTGGTAAGGTCATGTGGCAGCATATAACTTGTGTGCTAAAATTTAAGGGTTCCACAGCCTTGTGTGAATTCAAACCTAGGGGGAGGTGTGCATGGCACCTCTGTTCCATGTTTCTTATCGTAAATCATCCTTTTTTTTTTTGGCTTTTAACATAATTTCCTTCTTAAAGGTGAAGTAGACACATTTATGTGATATATAAGCATGAAGAAGTAAGCATATATTGGTCTTAAAGGTGTATGGATGTATGCCAAACTTCATAAGATTCCATGGATATTTAACTTCTCTTTTAAGTACCTTTCTCATCCTAGTCTTTTATAGAGGTTTTAGAGAGAACAATATGCATAAATCATACAAAACATATTACCTTCATATGTTAGACAAGGAGAGGGTGTGTTTTTACTTTAAAGCTCCTTGAATCCCCTTCCTTTTTTCTTCTTCTTCTTTTTCTTCTACTCGGCTGCTTTATCTTTCTCGTTACTTTTTTCTTTCACTCCATTTTTCTACACATGCATACTTTCTCTCTCTCTCTCTCTCTCTCTCATGTGTGTGTGTAAGTGTAAGGCTATGATGAGCTATTCATGGAGAGGGAGGTAGCTTGTGTCTTCTTCAAGAAGCCTTCCATTTCTTCTTTTGCGAGAACACATTACTTCTCCAACAAGTCCATGTTTAATAGGGGATGTTTTATATTTAATCAAACTTTTACTCAATATTTTGGGGCTCGTGTTATAATTTGCTGAGAACTCTAGATATGAAAGTTGTTTTAATAGTTAACATGGTTGTTTTAATATAAAGATCTCTTTCTAATTCCATTATTTTCAATTTAAGGAAAATTGTGCTTTGGCCTTAGGAAAAATTGTAATTTGGTATTTAATTAAATTTGTACTTTAAACTGCAAACTTTTAATAATTATAGTTTAACTTCTTAAATTTTATCTAAATATTTTTATTTTCTAAGTAATTCTCTTATGTTTCTAGGCCCTAATGGCTCAATTAATTTCTAGAAATTCATTCCCTAAGTATTTATTTCATAATTATTTATTATTTGTTAATTAATCATTAATCCTAATTAATTTCAATAAATTCCTAATGATCCATAAAATTCCACAAAAATTCCCTAAAAATTCTTGGTAGTCCAGATAAAATTTTAAAGTATCTTGAACTCATAATTTATCCAAATTACCCAAGTTCTATTAAGAATTTATATTAGTAATTCCTAATAATTATTTTAATCTTAATGAATTAACTAGGAAACTCATGGATGTCACACCAACTGTTATTATTTTGGACAAAGTGCTTTGAAATGTCATGCTTTGAGCACTCTTATAAATTCTTTATTCACATATATGCAAGCAAGGTCATTCTTTTAGTCCATTTTTTTTCTTGCGATAGGATTTTTATTTTCACCATCAATTATTTCTTGATTGCTATATCATTGTAAGAAATTCTAATATTCATTATTTTTACTATTTTTCCATATACAAAGTTTCCAAAATTACTTTTTAATTGCTACATCTCACTAAGAATATTTTTTATTTCTACAAACTCTAGTAGTAAATTTTTTAATATTTTTCCATTTATAAAGTTTGCCACATCACAAAATACTTTTATTTTCACCAAGAATATTTTAATGTTTTTATTTTTTGTTTCTAAGGTTTTAAAAATTTTAAATTAATCATTACAATTTTTTTTTATTCATACCAATAATTTTTTAATATTTTTATTTTCCATTTCTAAGATTTAAAAATTTTTAATACATGTTTAGGAAGGGTTATATATGCAATATATGTCGGTTGTATACATAGAACCCTTCCATGCTCTCACCTCCTTCATTTTTGCCACTTTGTCTCACTAGGTTCTTCCATGGTCAAAGCTTAAGATCTACTCTTTTGATGATGCGTTTTAAGCTAAAAAATGGTTGCTTAAGTGAGATTAGATGCTTACTACATGGGTAGGGTGCTGTAATGACACATCTCTTCCTCTCTACCACTTTCTTGTGAATGAGTGAGTAATTAATTCCACTAAAAGATTCCCTTGGATCTTAACTTTAGTGATATACTATGTTTTACCCATATCTTTCATCTTAAAATTCAAGGACAACAATTCGTTAATGGTTATTAAAGAATCTTAACTATTCCCAGGTAATGGTATATTATCTACATAAATGATAATATATGACATTTCTTTTGAACCTCTTAATGAAGATACAATGATCTTCATCGATCATTTGAGATTTATACAAAGTTACTACTTAATGTAATTTCAAATACCACTAACTAGATGATTGTTTTAGTCTATAAATAAACTTTTGGATCTTATAAACTTTTTGTTTTATTCCTTTTTCAATGGAACCTTATGGTTATTCCATGTACATTTCTTTACAAGATCTTCATATGAGAATGTGATTTTCATATCCATTTGGTGTAGTTACAAGTTTAAACTTGCAATTATATATCTAGGATAAGCTTAACTAAAATAAACCATACAATAGGTGAGAATGTATTTTTAAAGTCTATTCCTTCTTACTATGTATACCTCATAATAACTAAGCTTGTCTTATATCTCTCAATTGATCTATCTATCTTTTTAATTATTTTAAGAACCATTTGTTCCTAATTACCTTTCAATTAGATGGAAGATCAACTAAGTTCCAAACATAGTTTGTCCTCATTAAACCCATTTCTCATTCCATTACTTTTATCCAATCTTCTTTAGTAGGGCATGATTGAACCTCTTGAATTGTATTTAGCTTGTCATTTTCTAGTCGAGTACTACTAATTGTTGCCCATTCAATCTCAAATTGACATTTAAGAACACTTTTATGTTACTATTAAATAGTGGAATTGTTTGTGCAATATTCTTATCTTGTGCTAAGCTCCCACTTGGATTAACAAGTAAAGGGTCATTGTTCTTTTGATCTTGTGTCTCATAAAAAGATGTATACCTTTCAATCTCTCTCTTACTAAGAAATCCATTCTCTAAAAAATATGGTATTTCTTAACTTAATTTCAATTCTACTGCTACTTTTGTTTTTACTAATGAAAAATGTAACCTTTTGATTGCTTAGAGTATCTAATAAAGATACATTTCTTGCCCCTTTAGGCCTAATTCCCATTCTTATAAGAATTATCATAGACATAAGTAGTTGAACCTATGGTCTTAGGATGCTTAAAACTAACTTATTATTTGTCCACAATTCATACAGTATGGAAGTAACAAATTTAGAGAGTACTTGGTTAAATTTAAAAGCATCAATTTATAATGTATCATCCTAATAAAAAATGGATAAGTTTGCTTGAGCCATTATTTACCTAACCATTTCAAATATGGTCTTATTCCTTATCTTAGCATTTCCATTTGATGGAGAGTGTTAAGAATTGTTAATTGTCTCATTGATTCCATTTTTTCACAAAGTTGTTTAAATTGATTTAACAAATATTTACTTCCATGGTCAAACCTCAAAGCTTTAATTTTGTTGTACATTTGATTCTCAACCATATTCATATAACCTCTAAAGCACTTAAGTGCTTTTAACTTGTGAGAGATTAAATAGACTTGACCATATTGCAACTAACCATTCATGTATATAATGCAATTTTGAGCTTTATGGGTTGCCCTCACACTTTTTGGTCTACACATATCATAGTTAATTAATTGTAATGGATCTTTATTGTTAGTTCCTTTTCTAAATGGTTTTCTAATTACTTTACCCTTTAGGTAACATTCTCACTGTGACATTCCTAAATTAGAAATGGATCCTAGCATATATTGTTTTGCTAGTCTACTTATTCTCTCTTAACCTATATGGCATAGCCTAGTGAGCCAAATATTCATATCCAATGTTAGATAGGAAGCAAAGTATTTGGTAAAGTAATTATATTCATAATTATGCCAAACACAATAAAACCATCTAAAAGAAAACTAGAATCATACATGTTATCCCATTTCAAATGTTAATGAAGTTGTCATGAAAATTAGCACTAAATCTTAATTTGAGAAAAGAAATGATAGAGGTTAAGTTCCTTCGATTTCTGGAACATACAAAAACATCATGTAGGACGAGGTTTATTCTCCATGCAAAAAAAAAATTGCATGTTCTAATTTCCTTTACTTGAATCCTTTCATTTCTTCCTACATATAATCATATGCTTTTGAAGAGCAACCAATAGTATTCCATAAAGTATTCTTGATCCTTAGTAATGTAGTTTGTGGCCTTTGTGTTTTACTTTGTTTAGTGTAATCACGAATAAAGTGATATACTTTTTGACAAATATAGTACTTGATATTAACTAAGCTTTTTCCTATCAAGCTTGCCTCTTTTCTTAAAATGTTTCTTGGCTTATTTCAAATCTTAGTAAGATCTTTTCCTATTATGAAAATGTTCTCCTTCTTGTGCTTGAACATTGAAATCACAACAGTCTCAGTCATATAAGTATGTCCAAAAGGTCTAGTAGCTTCTAAATGCTCATCCCCAAGGTCTATATGATAAGCAACATAATAAAAAATAGTAACACTCTCTTTGTGGGTCATATTCACTTTTATATGTTCTCAACTAATAAGAAGATATCTTATAATAGCCTAAACTTATTATTCAGTAGTAAGGATATGACTAATTGATTTCAATTCCTTGATTGTTAGCTTTCTTAGTTTGGTTGTAGAAGTACCACCAAACTTGTCCTTAAAGGCCATTAGCTTGGCTTGAATAATTGGATATGGCTTGCACTCACACATAAAGTTATCAGTTATATTGCTCAGCACCATTATACGAACAATATTGTCTTTCCCTTTTCCAAGTTTGAAAAACTTCTTAATCTTTTATATTCTTAGCTTTATTTTCATGCTTAAACTCTTATATGACATTGTTCAATGGCTTTTTAGCATCTTATTCTTTAAGGATTGAAGAACCTTACAGTGTCAAAAAAACTCCTTAGTAACACCATCTAGTTTGTCATTCATATTAAGTTAAGCAATGATGTTCTCACTAACTATAATCATAATCTAACCCTATATAGACATAGCATAGAATAACTACATATATATAATGTTGCATATTTATATTTGTAATAAACTTTGACTAGAACCAATAATGACATTGTTATATTCATGATCATTAGTTTATGTCTATCTTACTTCTATCACATATATCCTAAGAATATTGTTATCTTTCTATTCAATTCATCTGTAAATATTATTTAAGTTATAATTCTTAAATAAGTCATAGACTACAAATCTAAGAACTCTTGCTTGATAAAGTATTTTCTTTTATCTTTCCTATTTAATTGTTTGGATGTAGTTTTTAGATAACCTTAAATCTACCAATCTAAGAACTCCCGTTATTTATGATTCAATGCATACATATATTGTATTAATAACTAAGATCACATCTTAAAGGGACTTTATCCTAAAGATATTTTGACTTCTAAAAAAACATCTTCTTTTCAGCCATCATAAGCTTGCGTTCAATTATAAAGGTCATTTATTTGATCAATCTCTTAAGGTTCGTACCCTTTTCATGTGCGTTATTCCTAAGAAAAAACTTGTATTTCTCATATTTGAAAATTAGCAAGTAAAGTGGCTCATTAATATTTGTGACAACACGATGTTCCTTAGGAAACTCTGTTTCTAAGGACCAATTCTTGTTTTTATCTAGTTTTCTAAATTTCTCCTTAAGGTCCTCCTTGATTGATGTCTAATAATGATCACCTAGGAGTGTCTTGATTAAAACTAAAAATCCATGATAAGTTTCTTTGTCTTTAGGTTAGTTAAAAGGGTCTTTAATGTGTCTTACATGTGTTTGAACACTGCTTAAACTTGTCCAAACATAGTCATACCATATATCAATATGTAGAACATGGTTTTAGGGATTTTAAAGACACAAATCACTAAAAAGATGCTTCGCATGGTCCAAGAAGCTTTTGTAACACCTGGTTTGCCAAAAAAGGGCTAGAAACGTGAGAATTCAAAAAGAAGTCCTTTCGATGGAAAGGTTTAACACCAACTAAAATTAGGATAAAATTTTAAATAATAGAAATGAAGATTTTAGGCTTAAGATGCTTAAAAACTAGAGCTAAAAGAGCTCAAAAAATTTACCAAAGAAAGTAAGGGCATTTTTTGTAATTTCTGGTAAATTTGGAAAACTCACAGGAGGGCTTTTTAAATAAAAATTTTAATCTTTCCGAGATTCTCAGAGGCCTTGAAAACAATAGGAACCCCCATAATAGTTGAAACCCCTCCGGTGAGTTATTTCGGTCGTCAATTAACTAAAACTTTAACCGAATGATTCAAAATGAATTTAAATCCAATTTGGGTGAAACCAAAAGCAATTTATGAGTTAAAAGATCCAAATTTTATGATGGAAAATACGGATTTCAAAAAGAGTTGAAATGAGGCCAAACAAACAAACCATAGATTAGGGACTGAAATGAAAAGTTAAAAAAGTATGTTAACTTTACCTTTTGCTTTTAAAATCACATCCAGCCCTTCTCCTTCCTCTCCATTAAAGATTTTTTGGCCTGAAATAGAGTTAGGGGAGAGCCTAGCTAATGCATAAGATGAAGGGAAAGAAGAAGGCAAAGGATTTAGCAAAAAAGTAAGAAATCTTAAAGATTTTTATGCTTCTTCTTCTTGAAACCTTGTTCTCCTCCTCCCAAGCTTCCCTTCCATAGTTTTATGAAATGAAATAGTTTTGTTTTGGCTTTAAACTAGGGGGAAAATTAGAGTTTCAAAAAGGAAGCTAAAGCAAGGAGAGGGACTCTTAGAAGGAGCTTGAATATGAGGTAACATCTTCCTTTTGTTACTTTTTCTTCTTCTTCTCCTCCATGGTATCCCATGGCCCAAAATAGAACCATCATTGGGCGGGGGGAATTTCTGTCCAAGAACAAGAGAGAATTATAGGTTTTAGACTATAGGAAGTTAGGAAATCCAAAGAAATTGCAAGAAAACCAAGTGAAATTCAAGTTGGAAAAGTGTGAAGCTCTTGAATACCTTGCAAAAACTGATTTGATAAATGAGCTTTCTTACATGTGTGAGTGTTTGATTGAACTCCTAAGAAGGCCATGAACTCTTTTCCCCCTCATATCTTAGCCTAGGCTACTTGAATGGGTTATAAAGTGTTTCAATTTATTCTAGCCTTGGTTTGAGACTTCATATGATGGTAGAAAGTAGGAAGAACCATTAGGAGAAATTTAGGAGCTATAGATTGGGAGATGAGGCAATGGCTTTCATAATGTAACCTTATGAAACAACTTATGTCTAGGCTTTTGTAAATAAATATGTAATGGCTCCAAAGACCTTAAATAAGGTTAAGAGGCCTAGAAATGAGAAGAGAATAGAGTTAAGAACTTGAATCATGATGGTTGCTTTAATAGGCTATTTATGGAACTATTATGTGACTTATGCAACCAAGTATGTTCTTAAGAGTAAATTGAATGCTTTGGCTTACTTCAATAACATAATTGAGTGTTATTCATGATGTTTAGGCCAAGGAAACCAAACCTCACCTAATTGTTCTTGTAGAACCTAAAAAGGAAAGGAGTAAGGCAAAGTAAAGCTTGAATAGATAACAAGGTAACTTTCTCTTCTTTCTCTCATGCATAAGTGGATGTTTGCCTTGTCTTTGAATGAATGTATATATATTTTGAGCCATGAAAAATGTTTTAGTAAGTGTTTAAATGCCATGGTACCATGATGTTATATTATGCATTCAAATGATGTTTTGTGTATTTGTTTTGATTTGCTTGAGTGTAGTGAAGCTAAGAACCCACTAGCCATGGTGAGGACGAGCTAAGAACCCTCAAAAATGGTTGAGACAAAATTTAAAGTCTCCCCAGAGCAAGGCTTAGTTCAAAGCCTTTAAGAAAAGGGTGAGGTAAGTCCAAAATCCTCAAAGAGAATGGGTAAGGCTAAATCACTTACTTGGCAAGCCTATAATGTTTTGTATGACTCTTAGAATGCCAAAAATGCTTCTTGAATGATTACCTACTCCATGATGTTCATGCATGCATGGTTAGACATGGATTTACATTCTTTATATGTGATTGAAAGGGAGAAGAGCTATTAAGGTTCCATGAATCTCACCCCTTTCCTTATCTTATCTCATGTGGCTTAGGTAAAAGCCGAGGAATGGAAGCAATGAAGTATGAATAGCTTGGTCTTGACAATAATGTAGCTTATATAATCTTAAAGTGTGTAGGAATGTTAAAGTAAGCTTGTACATATTATTTTTGTGGTGTAAGACCATGAACAACTGTAAAATGATGTATGGATGTGATGTAGACTATATGTGACCTTAAATCAATGTAAATATGGAATTTGGTTTCTTGAATGGTTTATTTGTGTAGTGCATTAAAGGATATGGAATAGTAAAATTGATATGCATGATGTTTAAAATCACTTAGGCAGTTCATACAAGTCATATTTGTGCTTTTAAACTTGCCCAAGAAGTGGCAAACAATCAAGGAAACCATTTGGGCATATTTGGTACTTTATATGGAGCAAAATAGGTCATTTTGGTGAGCTACACCACTTTCTATCCAAATGAGCTCTTCTTGGTCTAAAATTTGGCATGCATCTAGAACTTGTTGAGAGATTTTTGGAAAGTTAAAGTATAGAATATTTGGAGGTCTATGAAATTTTTGAAGTTGAAAAATTTTCTGGTTTTTGGTCAATGTACTATTCATTCTAGTCTAAAATGAAATTCTATCATTCATGGGGCAAACAATATCCAATTGCTATGAAATTTTATAAGGGGAAACTAGACCTTCCTAGTGATTTATGCCAACTAAAAGCACCTCAATTAGATGTTTAGAGAGGGAGATATAAATTTTTGAAGTTGTTGTTCTTGCTTAGGTGCTTAATTAGACCTATATTATTATTTGATTAGTTTTTGAAGTCTGAATGTGTAACACCCCAAAATTAATTAAGGTGTTAATCATGAATTTAAATTAATTAAGAATAATTAATATGGGGTAATTGGGCAAGTTAAGTGGATGGAGATTTTAGAGAGATAAATTGTTAAAATAGGTTTGAGATTTAATTGGGATAGAAATTCTATCTATGCCTAAATTAATAGATCATGAGAAGAGGCTAATGAAGGCCCAATGAGTTAGGTGCAGACCCAACCCAATTTAGTGTGATGGAGCCCAAGATTCACCTTGTATGGACTCCTCTAAGTGGCCCAATAACCCTTGTGTAGACCCAAAACTTTTGAACTCTTAAAACTTGGCCCAAACCTAATTAAACTTCAGCAACCAAATGCATAGAACTGGCCTAGTAAAATTATGCAGCCCAACACTTTAAAACTGGCCCAACAAGCAAAAAACCTGAAGCCCATTATGAGTTGGACTTTGGAGCAACCCATGACCCATATTTGACCCAACTTAAACCCTAATGCTTCAGCCACTTTCTCATTTGCTGAAACTCAAGAGACAAAATTCGAAGGTTGAGAAGGAGGCTAGGGTTGGGGGCAAAAATTCTGTATTTTCTCACATTTAGAGTAAGATTTAGCCAAGGTAATAGTTATACAACTTAATGCCCTCATATTTCCCTTTAATTTGGTCCAATTAGTTTTTCATTTGGAGTATTTTCATCCTACCCAAAATCTAAAATATGGGTGTTTGGGGAGTTTCTTGGTGAAATTCGTAGGTTGAGGTTAAAGCTAACATTAGGTGAGTTTAAACCCTCTATTTTGATGCTTTATTTGTTAATTTGAGACCTCCATAGTTGATTTATAAAATGGGTATTAATTTTGTACGAATTTGCTTAGAATTTTGGGTGGAATATTGAGTTTTCTAGTGGATGACACTTTAATTTGAATTTAGGATCTGTGGTGGCTGTTGCAATTTTGTCTACAATTGAGGTAACCGAGTTTATATTAATTCCATGTATATATCTGATTTAATTTCATATGTTGCTGTATATGAATGATTTGAAATATTGAATGAATTGGTTGGCTATCTGTTAAATTGTGATTAGACTTTGTGAGTCCATAATGGAGCTGTGGTGTGGCTGCCACCCGTGCATGTGCTTTGATCGGGCAATGGGTTATGATCAAACCCCAGATGCACTGAGCCCTAGTTGTGCTCAATGGAGAGTAGGTGCCGTGGACGGGCCTCTCCCGGTGTTAATGGCTTTTAACATGTGATAATATGATTGCTAGTATGGGATAGTAATTATGATAGCCTAATTGTTTCATTTACTGATATGATTGATATGATTCTGATGTTGATTTTGATTCATGCTTATATGCTAATTAAACTGGATATATGATGGAATTGTCTTAGTTACTAAGATTTATATCTCATCCCGTTTTATGGGATTAATATTTCAGGTGAAGGCTCCTCGGGTAAGGATAAGGGTAAGCACGTGGATGAACATCCATGAGTTGAGGCCGGGTGTGGGAAGCTACACTTGGTCTAAGTAGCATAGGGTAGATGCTAGTTTTGTTAAGTCTTGTATAGCACCATCATGTATCTATATTGCCAAGTATAGGAGTCTGTATTTTGATAATATAATGTGTTCCTATTGAGGAGTAGACCTTACTTTAAATTGGTATTTGATATATGGATTTATGATACTATGAGCCTTGTTGAACTCTGATATAGCTTAGTATTGGAAATGTAATCTTGACATATTGTTATGAACCCCCATTGATTGGGTATCATGTGATAGCTGCTGATAGTTCATGAACTTCTGTTATTGTTAATTTACAAATTTATTGACATATGAGTTTGTTGATGTGGGGTAATTAGAGAAAAGAAATTGACCCTTAAATCTTAAATTAGAAGGGATAGATTAGCTGAATAAATTAGGCTAATGAAAGCAATTTGAGCCCCACAACTAAGGTAGAGGGACCCTAAGGGGGGAGAAAGGAGAGTATGAGACCATATTTTTGGAAGGTAGGACCAGAACGCACTTCGTCGCGGCTAAAATGGAGTTGGCTGCGGCCAATAGAGGCGAGGTTACCCAAGGAGAGTGCCAGAGAGGAATTGGCCGCGACGAAATGTGGGAGGCAAAACTGGGAGTTGTCCAGAGGGTAATTCGCCATGACGAATTGAGAAATTATCCATGGGGAACTTTTGTGAAAATGAGCCAGGCATTCCAGAGAGAAATTGGCCGCGATCAATAGCGAAAGGCGAGTGAAGGAAGTTCCAAAAGGCTTCTTTGCCGCAGCACCCTGTAGGTTAGCCGCGGCGAAGGTCTAACTCGCCACGGCGAAATCTGTAACGATGCGAAGGGTGAAGCCGAGGGGAATTAGCCGCGGCTAAAGGGAAATTGGCCGCGGCTAATATGCTGAAACACTTATATTAACTAGAAAACCTTGATTTTTCATATGTTAATCTCAAGGGATGATGTAGAGATATTAGGGTGAGTTATAAATGATGAATAATAGAATCAAAGACTGGTAGATGAGTATTTGTTTCCCTTACGAACCTAAGTGTTTATGATCATATGATTGATGACTCTAACCACATTAAGGTTCAAGTTTCCCGATATTTTTATAATGTAATTAGTCTTAATGCCACGTAACACTGCTTTATGGTTATTAATCACGTATCTCACCTTAATTACAACGACTAGAAGTTTGGGTCGTCACAAAATGCATCTGGATTGGTTTAGAGTTATTTTTTTCCTCTAGCTAACATCCATAACTTTTTAGATTGGTATCATTTATATGGATTAGATTTTTGTAAAATTAATTGGACATTTTTTAAATTTATATCAAAAATCTATATCTGTATTAGTGGGCAGTTAGACCTTTGTGACTATTTTGTTGTCAAACATGATTCAAATTCCATGTTCGTGGTTTGAATTTATTTTTAGTGTAAATTTAACACTCAAAGCTTTCTAGGAGGCTATGGTATGGCAGATTTTGATTTTTCTATATTTAGTTATAATTTTTTGAAGTTACCCCTAAAATTTGCCACATACTGTTCAAGAAGAAAGGATGAAAATCTGGGGTTTTTAAGCTTAAGACCGTGGACCACTTGATATTTTGAGCTGTTTATGATTTGTACAAATGGCAAATAACTAGAGAATGTTGTTGGATAGTCCACGAGGCCCACGTAATGCAAAATGAAAATTTAACCCCGATGTAACGCAATAAAAATGCTTGAATTGTGGCCTTTTATTGGTCTTGTACTACGAACATGTATTTAATTACTTTGAAGGGAAGAGTATAATAATAGAAAATATATGGTATGACAACTTCTACCTCAAAAAATATATAAAATAAAAAAGAAAATGGACTACTTCATGTGCCAAAGGTGGCATGTGAAGTCCAAGTGCAGCCTTGGGCTATGTTTTACACAACATTGTAGCCACCAATAAACTATTGTTGACATCCTCTTTCTATTAATATACTTACATATTCCAATGGAAGCGAAAGTAAGCCATATGCACCACTTTTTGGGAGTGGGATTCCCATTTCTTCTCCAACCTCGAACTTAGGCAAATTTTCTAAAATTTTAGAATTTCAATTTCAAGGGGCCAACTTTGTGAAGCCATATGTCACTCATTTTTTGTCTAGATTAGACAAATTTTATATCATTGAAATGGTTGTAGAATGAGCTTCCCGATATTGTAAGGCTTGCAAAGAGTCATTTCTTGAAAAGGGAATGCTAACTCTCAAAATTGTGCTATTTGAACACATTTTCAAAAAAATCAATTTCAAAGCCCTTAATTTGAATGGTAATATTTTGCTTAATTTTCATCCAAATTCAATAAAAAGTAGTGGCATTGGAAAGCTTGTTTAACATATATTCCATTCATATATGGTTTGCATAGGTTGATGGTTAGGGATGAGAATGTTGGCCCTTGAAAGTTATCTATTTCACCATTATTTTTTAAAAACTTCATATCCAATTTTCTCTCAATGGTTAACCCATTTTTAATGAAATGTCTACCACATACTCCCTATCATGTAAGCTACAAATGGTATAAAAATCTTGGCCAAACATGGTCTCTATTAAATTGTGCCATTAAAGGGTCTTAAGGTACCACATCTATACATTCATGCATTTCTTCCTTCTTTTGAAGTAATTGCATGAAAAATAACTCAATATAAATATGTAAAAATGCAACATATGGTTCCTCCATAAACGTGAGAAACGTAATGTCCAATTTTTTCATAAACATATGAAATGCACTGGATAAAAAAGGAAGTCTCCCAGGTAGAATGATTTGAGACCCAATAAGGATCTAAAGAAAGAGGTGCCTTGAAAATAGAGCCAGAATAAACAGACAGAATTCAATAAAGATGTAATGGCTTTTTTGTAATTTTGAACACTTTTTGAAAAACTCAAAGGAGAGATTTTTAAAAGGAAAAAATGAGTTTCTTGGGGTTTTTAAAGGCCCTAAAAATCATAGAAATCCTTAAAATGGTTTAAACCCCTTCGGTTTACATTTTAGAGCATTGATTAATCCGAACTTTGACTAATTCATTCAAGATAGTTTTAAATCTAATTTGGATGAAACTAAAGACATTTTATGAATTAGAGAATTTAAATTTCATGATGGAAAAGATAGTTATAAAAAAGAATTAAAATGAGCCTAAACGGAGCAAACAGGTGCGTAAGGGCAAAATAGTCATTTTAAAAAATTATAAAAGAGGCTTCTTAAGTAAGATTACACCTCATCATCTTCTCTAAACTTCCATTTTTAGATTTTTAGATAGCTATGGCGTGACATTAAGAGGGGAGAGAGAGACGAAGTTTAAGCTTCTGTTTAGGTAAGTAAACGACCTCGTTTCATCCTGCGCCAATTAGGAAAGTTGTTCATCTCTCTAAGAGCTCTCTAATGGTGATTTTCTTTTCTTGAAAACTTGAATATTTAGGTCTAACCCAAGCTAGAAAATGAACTCTTTTCAAGAAACCAATCGGTGGAAAGTAATCTACGCGAAGAGAGCTCCATTTTAAGGTAAGACTTGAAACACTTGTAAAATCTTGAGTTTTCAAGTCATTTAAACTTCAGTCTAAAGAAAGAAAGTGAGGAAGAGAGTTTTTTTTCTGTGTTAGTAATGGAACCAAGGGTTATGGAGTGTGAGGATTAAGAATATACAACTAGAATTGAAAAGAAAGTTTTAGAATGCAAGTTATAGAATTTAGGGATTTGGTTATACCTAAGCTAAGATGAAGCTTCCTAGTAGTAATTTAATTTGTCTAAGAGCATATATGAGTTCTCAAGACATCTAGGAAGCTTCACAAGTGCCAATTCCCTAAAAGAAAGCAAGAAAACTCCATGGGTGCATAATGCTCTTCATGTCTCAGCCTAACCCACTTCATACACCTAGAGAGTGTTTTTGTAACACCTCAAAATTAATTCAGGTGTTAATCATGGATTTTGGTTAATTAAAAATAATTAATATGAAATAATAGGGCAAGTTAAATGAATAAAAATTTTAAAGAGATAAATTATTAATATGAGTTTGAGATTTAATTGAGTTAGAAACCCCATCTAGCCCAAATTAAATTAAGTGGGGTAAGGTTAGGGACTAATAGAGGCCTAATAATTCTATATGCAGAACCAACCTTTTAATGTGAGACTTGGCCTAAGAGAGAGTACCTAAGGAAGGCTCAATCTGATTTAATGAGATAAAGGCCCAAGACCCACCTTATATAAACTCTTATAATTAGCCTAACAACCCTCATGTAGACCCAAATCACATGTCCATTTAAAACTTAGCCTAACCCAATCAAAATTCTGTAGCCCAATAAATGAAATCTAGCCCAATAAGCATAAAATTTGAACCTAATTGGAGTTGCACCTTTGGGTTAGCCCATAACCCATTTTAGACCCAACTTAAACCCTAAACACATGCAACCCCCTTCTACCATTCTGCTGAAACACAAAACACAAACACAAAAGGCATTTTCACACCTTGAGAGGGAGGCTAAGGATCTAAGCAAGAAATCCCTCATTTTTCACTTCTAGGCTCAAAATCAGCCAAGGTACTTATTATATAACTTAATCCCCTTTTCTTTCTCTTTATTTTGACTTGATTAGTTTTTCATTTGGAGTATTTTTACTATACCCAAAATCTGAAATATGGTTGTTTAGGATTTTCTTAGTGAAATTTCGAAGTTAAAGCCAGGGGTGTTGTTAGGTAAGTATAAACTCTCCATTTTGATGCTTTCTCTACTAGTTTGAGACCCCTATAGCTGATTTATGATATGAGTATTATTTTTATGTGAATATACTCAAAATTTGAAGTGTTGTTTTGAGATTTTTGGGGTAGGCTCAACCAAATCCAAATTTGGTTCTTGTGATAATTGGGTAAGTATTTTTTAGCAGTCCTATATAGCTTAACTCCTTGAGTAACGGGTTTGCTGATATAAATTGTGACTAGGGATAATAATGGCTTAGTTTTATGTCCATAGGCTGAAGTAGCATTCAATTAGCTCTTAGAGGATTGGTTACAAGTGAGGTAACCAGGGTTCATGTTAATTTTATGCATATGTCTATTTTAATTTTATATTTATTGCATGATTATGATTTTAATGCTAAATGAACTGGTTGGTTACCTATTATATGTGATTAGATCTTGTGAGTCCATGGTGGAGCTGTGGTGCGGCTGCCACCAGTGTATGTGCTTCGATTAGGCACCGGGTTGTGATCAGATCCCAGATGCACTGAGTCCTAGTTGTACTCATTAGGGAGTAGGTGCCTTGGACGGGCCTCTCCTAGTGTTATTGGCCTTTAACATATGGAATTGTGATTGCTAGTATGGTATAAAAATTATAAATAGCCTAATTATTTCATTTACTGATGTGGTTGGTATATTTTCTGATACTTATATGAAATCATGCATATATGTGAATTAAACTGGAATATATGAATGAAATTTTCCTTGGTTACTGAGATTTGCATCTCACCCCATTTTATGGGATTATACTTTTAGGTAAAGGATTTTCGGGTAAGGATAAGGGAAAGCAAGTGGATGAAAATCCATGAGCTCTAACTATGTATGGAGAAGACTACACTTAGACTGATTTAAATATAGTAGATGCTAAATTTTGTATTTTGTTTTGTATAGCATCCTCATGTAATCATGTTGCTAAGTGTAGGTGCTTGTATTTTAATTAGTTGGAATGTATCTATTGAAGAGTTAGGCCTCATTTTAGCTTGGTATTAGATGTATGAACTTATAACATCTGTTATGAACTTTATTGAATCTATGATATGGCTTACCATTTGGGAAATGTAATTATGTGATACATTGGATGTAGACCTGAACTAAAGATGTATGAAATCTTTAATGAAATATATGTTTGAATGATACTTGTTGGTAGCTTATGAAATTCTTACTGTCATTAATCCATAAACTTGCTGATATATGGTAGTTGGATGCGTAGGAATTAACACTTAATTTTTGAAGGGGTCATAATAGATAAGCTAGGTAAATTAGATAGAGGAAAGCCATTAGAGCCTTATAAATTATGGTACAATGACCCTAGGGTATCATTAGAGGGAGAGTGGAGTTTATGAGATAAGATTTTAGAAGTTATAAGATCAAAAGGCATTTTGCCGCAACAAAAAAAGTCTTAGACACAGCCAATAAAGGCGAAGTTACCCAAGGAGAGTACCATAGAGCAATTCGCCGCAGCGAGGAGTGGACTTAGCCATGGCGAAATGTGAGAGGTCAAATCAGAAGTCATCCAGAAGGTAATTCGCCATGGTGAAGTGGGGAATTAGTTACGGTGAACTTTGTAAAAATGTTCCATGAGTTCTAAAGAGGAATTAACCGTGGCGAAAATAGAATTTGGCCGTGGCCAATAATGAAAGGCGAGTGAGGTAGGCTCCAAGAGGTCTCTTTACCGTGGCGATGCAAAATCTATGAAGATTTGCTGTAGTGAAATGTGAGAGGCCAAATTGGAAGTTGTCCAGAGGGTAATTTGTCATGGCGAATGGGGGAATTAGTCGTAGTGAAAATAGAATTTGGTCGCGACCAATAGCGAAAGACAAGTGAGGTAGGCTCCAAGAGGTCTCCTCGTCGTGGCGATGTAAAATCTGTGAAGATTTATGGGTGAACCCGAGAGCAATTGGCCGCAGTGCAAAGACATTTAGCTGCAACTAACGGTCCCAAATTCTCATTCTAACCTAGAAACCTTAGTTTTTTCGATGATAACCTCAAGGGATGACTTAGAAACACTGTAGAAGATTCTTGTGAGTTGGAATTAATGGGTAATTGAATCAAAGGCTTATAAATGAGAGTTTGTTTCTCTTGTATACACGAATGCTTGTAATTATTTGGTTAATGACTTTAATAACATTAAGGTTTAAATTTTCTTGTATTTTTTGAATGTAATTAGTCTTAATGACTTTTAACCCTGATTTATAATTAGTAATCACATATTTAACCTTAATTATAATGATTAGAAGTCAGGGTCATCACATTTTTAATTTGTTCTAAGTCTAGAGTGGGACTAAATATGATAGAAGAATATTATCGAAAGCCTTGAAAAAAGTTTAGAAGTTGTAGAATGTGAGATGAAGGTGTAGGCTCCATAATGTGACATTATGAAGCAACTTATAGTTAAGCTCCTTAAAATAAATATGTGATGCTCTAAAGAGTCTAAAGGGATTTAAGAGACCTAGAATGAATGAGAAATGGGAGGTAAGATCATGAATTCCCCTAATTACTTCACAAGATCTTGTATGGAAATATAATGGAGCCATAGAACAAAGTAGTTTTATATAGAGTGTGTATGATGCCAAGGCTTGTTTCCATGAGTGATTTATGTCTCTTTTAATGTGTCTAAGCCAAGAGAACCAAGGCCACCTAATTCTAAGGCTTAGCCAAAAAAAAAAAAAAAGAATTTCAAGAGAAAGTGTTGTATTCTTGCTTCAAGGTAGCTCTCTCTTCTTTCTCTCATGCATTTTTGGATGTTTTCTTGTCTTTGAATGTGTGTGTGTATGTCTAAGCCATGAAAGATGTTTCTAGCATGTATTTATATGTCATGGTACCATGATGCTTTGTTTATGCACTTGAATGATATATTCTCATGATGTATAAGATGTATTAACTTTTGAACATGTGTAATTATATGGATATATGATGTATATATGAGAGTTGGAAGCAAATGAATGATATTGTATATTTTTGACATTGTATGGTAAGAATGAACATGTATGCTTCTTATGTATATCATCAAGTGAAGAGTGAGTTTGTAAAATTTGGATTGTTGGACCTTTGAGACATGTTTGATAGGCTATTTTGATGCTTTCGCACATGCTCAAGTGGCCCTAGAAATGCTAAAAGCCAATTTGGTCTCTTTTGACCCCTGATGAAGCTTGAAAAATACTATTTTAGAGCCCAATGTCAAGATTTAACAAAATAAATGAATTTTCTCATGAAATTTGACATGCATAAAGATCTCATCTATAGCTTTTTAGGAAGATAAATATTAGATTATTTGAAACTCTATGGAATTAATTATGAATTTTCAAAGTTGCCAAATTTTCTGTTGAACTAATATGGTTACTGTTCATATGGTCAGCTTCTTCTCCTATATTATTCAAGAGTCAAATAGTGTCCAATGCTTATGAAATTTTATAGGTATAAACTAGATATGACAAAATTTCTATGGCCACCAAGATCACTGCATTTGGAGGTCTAAGCAAAGAGATATGAATTTTTGAAGTTCAAAGTCAGTACTAGTAACATAATAGTACCTTTGATATTGTTTTATCAATTTCTAGTAGCTAAACATTCTTATTTTGTTCTGAAATTATTTTTAACATAAGGTAGACACCTGTAGCTTTCTAGAATAGTATAGTGTGCTTGATTTTAATTTTTCTAAAATTAGTTATGATTTTTTAAAATTGATAATAGAAATCTGTATTAGTAAACCCAAGGCTGAACTTGTGAAAATGTGTGTGGATGATCCAAGCTTGGGAATTTTATGACATTTTGAGATGGTTTTGAGTTGTGTGAGTGTATTTTAATTGGAAAATGATATGAATAACTTCATATGGGCCATGGGGTACAAGATAAAAATTTTGGATCTTACATAATGCAAGAAATCCTATTATTTTAATGAATTTTTCTTTATTCTCCAATGAAATCAAGCACATAAATATCCAAAGAGGATCTAGAGAGGCTAATGTGATATGGTTTTACAAAAAACATATGAAGACACTCAATTTTAAGCCAACTAGGCTTTAATACCAATGAAAGAAAATTTAAGGTACTTACCTATTGCAAAAGTGGATCATTTTGTGAATTTTGTTGAATCTTTGTCCTATGCAGTTTCGATTGAAGTCACTAGAGGAACTTTAGTCTTTCTCTGTAGCAAATACACCATAGTCCACAGAAGAAGAAGAGGAAGGGAGAGTTTTTTTTTAGTTGTTTTGTGTACTTCTCTTTTAAATGGTATTTTTTCTCTTCTCTAATGGAGAAGTTCTTTTATCGTAGTTAAATTGCACGTTGCTTAACTCTTTTTTGGTAGTTTTTCTATTTTAAAATTGTAATCCACAAATAAAATTAATTCAAATAATTAATAGTTATTAATTAATTAATTAATGAACTTGGGTGATTGAGTTATAGGTTAGCCCATCATAGGTGGCTCTAATTCGAATAAAAACATTAATGAGCAAAAATTCTAGTAGCTTGAATTCACTTTTGCATTAGTAATAGAAATAGGAAGATCGTTTTTTTTATTAGCACTTTGCTAGCTTTGGAAAGGCTCTAATAGTGTGAAAATAAAGATGGTGAGTAGAACAAACACACAAAGCAAATCCTGCATTTACAATTTAAACTAGCATTCAAAGGAGGGAACATAACCATAAACATTCATTAAATATAGCAAACATATTAAATGTTTAGAACTAACAAGATAGAAAATTTTTTTAGAAACAATGCTTATAATATGCTACAAATTGGAAAGGCTTACGAATCCTAAAAGTGTGAAAGATACTACATCTTCATAAAAGCTAGTGTTTTTTATCCCACTAATAATCTCTAACAATAAAACACTAAAGCTAAGGACATCAAATTTTTCCAAATAAAGTCATTCTCTTGCATATTCTAGAGAAATGTAATCATTACATTTAAACATTTCATTTTTAAGCTCTTAATATGCTACTAATATTATTATCTTAGACTAAGCAAAAGGCCCACTTACTATGTTCCAACAATTCTTTTTGTATTTGCCTAATCTTCACTACGTCCAAAAATTTTAACCATCCCAAAATCTAATATCTTTAGATTCATCTCTTCATCCAACAATATGTTACTTGCCTTCAAATTTCTAGGTGTAATTCTTAATCTCAAATCTCTATGAAGATAGTCCAATCCCCTAGCTATTCCCTCAATTATGTTAAAGCACTTTCCCCAATCTAAAGATTTCTATCTCAGTGGATTTGTGAAATATTACTTTAAGAAAGTGTGAAGAAGGAAGGTGAATGTTCAAAAAATGACCCTCCACTCACTTCCTACATTCTACAAGTAAAATGTGATAGTATTTGGTATGGTTGGTGACTTCTTATGACTTAGTTACATGTATCTTAACTATTACTCAATAAATAAAGCACATTAAATTTTTAGGTACATGGACTATCACATAAAATGTCCATACACTCTATTGAACTTGCGTATCAAGAGATACAAAAGCACAAATGTATTAAGAAACATGGGAAACATTGCAATTAATGTTAACAAAGTGGAAACATAAGGTAAAATAAGAGTTAAACAACCAAACTTGTATTTCTTTAAATACTCAAACTGTAATAACCCAGAAAAAGAAAAGAGAAAAAGAAGGGAGAAAAAGGAAAGGAAAGAAAAGCTGGAAAATTTTCGGACAGCTGAGAATTTTCTAAGTCTTCTCGCCATAGCGAGATATGGAATAGCCATAGCGAGAATGCCTCTTCGCCGTAGCGAGTATGTCCCTAGCTATAGCGAGTGCGGCATTCCATATAGAAACCAGTAAGTTGCTCGCCGTAGCGAAATTGTTCCTAGCTATAGCGAGTATGGCATTCCATATAGAGACCAGGGAGTTGCTCGCCGTAGCGGCGCTTTAGCGAAGGCAGAGGTCTGGAATAGACCCGATCTCGCCGTAGCGATGCCATAGCGAAGACAAAAGTCTGGAACAGACACGAGCTCGCCGTAGCGAGGTCACTAACTCGCTGTAGCGAGAGCGGTCCAGAAAAGCGAGGAAAAGAGAAATTGACTTTTAAAAGCTTCCAAATCTCTTCTTTCTTCTTCTAACCGACTCTAACTCGTCTTAGGAGAGAGCAAAGGGCGGAGGAGAGAGAGAGAAGCTGAAGAGAAGAGGAAAGCACAAGAAAGGTATGAATCCTCATGGTTTCCTCTTCATATGTGGCCCTCTCCCTTTTTCCCCTCTTTCCTACGGTTCAGATGTTAGGAATGGTTAGGTTTGAGTCTGGTTTAGAGGAGAGAGAGTGGGAAACCATTCTTGAGAGAGATTAGAAGTAGATAGTCTTCTCTTCTTGCTTTTCCCCTTTCTTATGAGTTGAAAAAGAGAGGGATAGTTCATGGACCCTAGAGTGAGGAAGAAACCTAGAGTGAGAAGCTCAGTAGAGCTGCTTAGAAGTGATCCCTAGCTTAAGAATTGAGTAGTAAAGTATTAATTCCATGCTTTTGTGTGGTTAGGCTCAAGAGGGAACTCTCCCATCTAGAAGTTGTTGTGAAATCAACAAGGGAGGAGACCATTGACAGAGCAAGTAGTAAATAGCCAACAAAGGTAGTTCTCTCCACTTTCTCTCATGCATAATTGTATGTTTACATTGTCTTGCTTGTGTGTATGAATGAGATGAGCTGTGAGAAGTGTGTTAGCATGATTATGTGATATGATTGAGATGATGTTTTAAATGATTGTTTGGTTTGCTTGAGGAAATGGAAAAGCCAATAACCCTGAAGCCAAGGTGAGGATGAGCCGAAGCCCTAAGTTGGTTGAGCCATGTCTCCCAAAAGTGAGGTTGACTCCCAAAGAGTAAGGGTGAGTCTAAGTACCTCTAAAAGTATGGGAAGGCAAATCCAAAAGCCATAAGGGAAGGGGTGAGGCCGATCCAAGTACTCAGCGAACTCATGAATGTTATCCATGGCCATTTCACATGTTTAAACGTTTTCTATCATGTTTTACATGCTAACATGCCATACATGCTTAATGAGACTTGTTGCATGCAATATATGTATGTTTGAATGAGAGTTGAACTACTGAGATTCTCCGAATCTCACCCTCCCTCTCCACCATCCAACCATGTCAGGTGGCCCAAGTGAGATAAGAGATGGGAGCAACCACCAACAAGCATGAGGCTAGGGATAGAGATGAAGAAAAGTGTATAGTTTTGTACTACATTGTATATGTAACTTGTACATGAGATGTAAATGATGTATATGATGTAGCATGTACAAATATTGTAAGACAATGTATGTATTAATGATGAATGTATGAGAATGAGCTTTATGATGAATGAAATAGCATGGTTGAATGAGAAAGAGCCAATGGTAGCTTAGTATATATGGGTGCATAAGTGGGCATGGGGTAGTGAGTTTCCCCAATCTGAGTTATTAGACACTTGAGGCATGATTGATAGCTCCGATAGAAGCTTTCTCATGTGCTCAAAGAGTCATAGAAGTAGAAAATTTAAGATTGGACCCCATTAGCCACACTTTTGGCCAAGAAAAGGCCATTTTGCACATGATGTCATAGAATAGCCATATGACCTCTTCTAGCCATGAGATTTGACATGGAACTAGAGTATGTTTAGAGCTTTTTGGGAAGCTAGAGTTCATGTCATTTAGAGGTCTATAGCATTTTCTATGAGCATCCAAAGTTGACATCAGAAATTCGGATTTTTGAAATTCACTGTTCATTTGGTCAGATTTGAAATCATGTCATCCGAGGGGCAAACGTAGTCCAATGGCTACGAAATTTTATACACAGAAACTAGAGGGTCACAGTGACTTGTAGGAACTGGAAGCACCTCATTTAGAGGTCCAGAGAGGAAGTTATGCAATTTCGAAGTTCCTGCCCAGAATCAGACCCCCAACCAGACCCGAGGTACTGTTTCATCGGTTTCCGGGGAATTGGCTTGGTGGACTGATCTGGAGATATTTTTCTCCTCTAGCTAACATCCACATCTTTCCATAGAGATAGAGTTTATGAGCATTGGATTTTTGTGGAATTAGTTAGACATTTTCAAAGTCCATATCAGTAAACTGTGACAGCAAAGAAGCCCCCTCTGACCAGTGAGCTATTTCGATGTCAAACGCAGAATGAGTGAGAGATTGAGACTTCTAAGTATTTTTAGCATGAAGTAGACGTCTCAAAATTTCTATATTGACCCAGATCATGTAGATACGATTTTTCTGCATTTAGTTATGAATTTCCAAAGTTAGCCCAGAAAAGAAGCAAAATCTGCCACTAGCGAAAATGCATGTCTCCAATCCCTTTTTGCTTTCCATGAGTTCTAAGCATATAGTAGGGATTGAAATAAGTCCCAATAGAGTACTTGAGCATGAGGAACCATAGAGCGAGCTCAACCGGTCCATGTTACTTCTAAAGTGGATCGCTACCCACACATAGTGCCATAGAAAAAGCAAGCATAAGGTAGAGAGTTTATCTCCCTTGTGAGTTCCGCATATGTATATGAGTAAGAGGGCACGCTGGGTATGAGCTAGAGGTTAAGGTGTTACATTTGGTGGTATCAGAGCAAAAGTTCCAGGCTTTCATTATGAGATGTAGTATGAGAGCAGTAAGGTTCAGGCTTTCATTGTGGATTGTAGCATATGTTGTGAGTTGCCAAGATGTTTATGAGCTTGCTATGGATGATTGAGTGTATGAAAGTGGCATGTGTCCCTTTTATGTATGCTAAGCCATGTTATATGTTTCAGAAAGATGGTAGACACTCGCCAAAGCAGAGGCAGAGGTAGAGGTAGAGGAAGAGGTAGGCCTTCCAGAGCGGCTCAGGCAGATGAGGCCGGGCCTAGCGATCCAGTTGCTGGAGCCTTACAGAGTATAGTGGCTCGCCTGGATCAGTAGCAAGCTGTTATCATGCAGCTACAAGAACGGCTTGCTGAGAGAGATAGCCAAGGCCCTACACCTCCCCCTCCTCAGCCAGTTCCACACTCTGATCGTCCTGAGCATTCAGGGGCGACTCCTACAGATGCACAGCCACACATGCAGGCTGTAGCCCCAGTTCCACCAGCTCAGATGCCTCCTGCTGAGCAGCAGCCCTCGATCAGAAAAGTAGTTACTCAGTTCAGAAAGTTCGGGCCTCCCACCTTTGATGGTGAGATGAGTGCAGACAGAGCCGAGGCCTGGATCATTGAACTCGAGCAGATCTTCGAGGTTATGGAGTGCACATCTGAGCAGAAAGCCAAGATGGCGGCTTTCCAGTTAAGAAAGGAAGCAATATATTGGTGGAAGGGTACTGAGTTTTCTTTTTTCCTCTCTTCCTTTTATGCTAAGATAGAAACATCCAATTTAGTAAACATTCTTATGCACAAAAGATATGAACAAATCAAAGATATACGCATCCAAACTTTTGTTTGGCATGTATTCATAAACCAAGATCTCTTCCATTCTTTTGATGTAGTAACCCAGAAATTAACAAGGTTCTGATGTTAAAGCTTAGAAATAAACTCCACTTTATTGATAAATTCTTCCATTTCTGTTTAGATGTTCTTGATAGTCTTTTTATTGCTATTTCCTATCCATCTTCCAACTTTCTTGAAATAAAATGATAGGGAAACACTAATTTTTTTATGACTTGGAAGATAATGAACTTTAAAAAAATAAAAATCATCTTATACATAGGAGCAATGACACCTTACCTAAGTTTATTTGCTAAGTTAAAGTTGTTTGTTATAGTTGCCAACTTTCTAAAATCAAACGATCATAGCTCTTGAATTTTGACTTGCTTCATGTTTGACTTGTTAAACATATACATCTTTTTCTTTTTCCTTGAAAAACATGTAATGCTACTTTAATACCATGTTACTAAAGCAATGAGTTAACTATTTAAAGTTTTCAAATAATTTGTATCAAAAAATACTGAAACTCAATGTTTAAGTGATTGTGTAAGATTACAAAGCCTTTACAAATCCTATCTAAACTATAAGAGAAAATTCTTTATATATATATATTTATTTATTTATTTAACTTCAACTATCAAATAAGGATTATTCACCTTATTAGTTATAATATGGAAGTTAAAAGTTAACAAGGATTTTTACCTTGAAAAATGATTATATGATTTTGTGATAGAATTACTTTTTTATTGACATGTTTTTTCCTCTCTATATGCTCTTATATTTAAATCAAGTAAGAACTTAAAAATAAGAAACAAAATCATTGACCCCTTAATGAATTCTTACAGTAAAGCACATCATATTACATTTTTTCTTTGACGTTCTTTTCCATAAGAAATATCCAGAGGCAATAATGAGAATTGTTCCTATTAGAATTGTAATTATAATAGTTCCTATCATGTTCCTGCCTTCTTCTATATTAAAAAGAAGAAGAAGAAAATTCAAATAATCTTCATTTTCTAACAATAAACTGAGCACTATACTGCACATATGATCATCAAAATAGGTTAAAGAAGATAAAGTTTCTTAGGTATTTATTATCAAATTCACCCATAAATATTTAGCATTTAGACTTGTTTTGCATTTAGCACCACACTAGTTTACTCCTTAAAAGAAAAGTATCCCCATATGTTATAATCTATTGAAGAATCTAATAACAACATAAAAATTGCACCTATGCTAAGAAGTACCATAATTGACACAGATGCAAAACACAACATGATATGGAAATAGCCATGTGACAAAATATATAATGCTTAAATGAATTTAAAGTGTCATATTCAATTTATTTGAGTGTCAAATACATATCAAATGCAAAAGAAATGCATTTCTAAAGTATAGGTGTTTCAAAGAGTTTTCTTTAATTAAAAATGGTACCCAATTTCAAGTAGGCTAAACATATGTAAAGATAAGCCCCTTTATTAGAGAAACATTGTATGTCAAGTAAGTTTGCATTCCAAAGCATACAACCAAGGCCTGCGTTGTATGTATAAGCTATACAAGAACAATTCTTTAGACGTAACATCCTCCTCAAAATAAAACTTAATTAGACCAATTAAATGAAATTAACCACATTGGAAACCATTAAATAAATAAAATAAGGTATTAATATGAGAATTTAGAGATTTATGAATTTTGAAAAGGAAACTAAAATTTTTTGAAGTTGTTAAGAATTTAATTTAAATTTTTAGGAATATTTAAGAATTATTTGGAAATAAAAAATAATAGTCAATTAAGAGAAAAAATACTTAGGGAATGAAATTTTAAGAAATTCCTAAGCCATTAGGACCTTAAAAATATAACAAAAATATTTTAGAAATAAAAATATTTAGGTAACATTTGAGAGTTAAAATATAATTATTAAAAGTTTACGGTTCAAAAATGGGGACCAAAATGCTATCTTAGCAGGGATAAAATTTTAATTTTTTCCAAGACCTAAAACTTTATTTTCTCTGAGAGAAAGCGATAGAGTTGCAAACAAATAAATAAATCAGAGGCTTTAGAATACATTGTTCAATGAATAGCAATCATTTTTATACCTTATCAAATTAATAGGATAAAACTTGATTTGCATTTTGATTTAAAGTCTTTTGACTTATCTTAAAAGATATTTCTCTAGAGAAGCATCAAGATTAAGAAAGCCACCGCCCTTCACACTTCCTTTATATATTTGCGATCCCTATCCTTCAAAACAACCCATTCTCACTCTAAACATCCATACGCTCTATTGCTTTGAAACCCTACAAATTAAGAGAGAAAGAAAGAGAAGAAAGAATACAGGAGAAACAAAGAGCAAGAAAAGTTTGAAGGAAGAAGAAGATATTTTGATCAAATTAACCAATAAGACTTAAATCCTAGTCTTACTAAGGATTTGTGCATCTCTATCTTCTTTTCCAACTGATCTTCCCTATCTTCCCTTCCATCTCATATACTCTTCCTCTCTTAGCATCGTAAATAGATGAAGTTTCATATAATTCCCTGAGTTAAAACTTGTTGTAGGTTACTGCTATACTAAATTGATGAATGGTTGAAGCACCCTTTTCTTTTCTTTCAACAACAAGTAAAAAGAAGCATGATCATAGTGGCAAAAGTAAGGTGATCGAATTTTGGGGTAGAGGATTTAAGGAAGAAAAAATTCCTTTTAGTTTAAAAATAAATTATTTTAATTGCTTGTATGATAACTTAAATGATTGGAAAAGCTTGGGTGAGAGAAAACTTGAAATTCCATGGGTTGCTAAGAAAGTAATGAAGCGGGGGGCTTGTGTATGGCCCCCTAGTGCAAAAGTGCATGGACCATGCATAGAACCCAGAAATGCATGGCTAGGCCCTATGCAATTGCATGGCTTGACTTTAGAGGTGCAATTCCATTAATGTCACTTGTTTGCATATTTGGAGTTGCCTGTTTTAGCCATATGCATTCTTGTATAGTATGTAACTTCTTTAGACATGAAATTAGTGATTTTATGCTAATTTTAAGTTGAATCTCTATGTAATTGTTCATTGTATGTAATGATTTGCTTTGATAGATTCTCTTGGAACCCTATAAACCTTAATTCAAATAATATGTCACTAATTCCTTGATCAAAGATATTTTTTAGACCCCATGCATAGAAGACTGAACATGGAACATTATCCATGTGTGGATGTCCATGACAAATAAAGTACCTTGACTAGAGTTTTAATTCCTATACATGGATGATAACATCTTGGACTATTCTCATGCATAGATGACCTTGACTTTGGGATATCATGACATGGACAAATATTTGGACTTATAAGATACTGAAGACATTTAAAAGACATGATAACAGGAAAAATGTTTCAATCATAATTTATTTAACTAGTTTATTGGTTGTTATACTAGTATATTTGAAATATTTTATCTATAAATAAATGATATTGACTATAGCTTTTTAAAATTTCATATGCAGATGGCTTTTACTTCATGACTTGATATAGTAGGCAATAATAGTGAAGCCAATGTTAGTATGTTATTAAGGGTTAGAGTCCCTTACTTTCAATATTATATTTTACAAGATGGTCATAAGGGTTAAAGTCCCTCTCGGACCTTGGATTGCTTATATGATATGGATATATATTAGGGGATGCCTTAGTTTGCAATCATGATATAAATGGCTATTAATACTAATCTTATTAACAATTTTTAAGATATGCAAGAATAAATAAGGTGGTTAGTCAATCTTAAAATATTGAAAATTTAAGTTTCACATTAGGTAGTATGAAATATCTGATGTGATATCTTTGAATTTGAAAACCTAGATGTCTGTCACATTGTATAGGGTATTTGATATGGTATAAACTTGTTCCATCTTAACCAATATTTTCAGATTTGATTAACTATAGTTTCTTAAAAGAATTGTCTAATAAATTTGCCATTGCATATGAGCTATTTCACTTATGCAAGATACTATTATGTGTTTAAGCTACTGACCAAGTTATCTTGTTATGTGTATGTGCCAGTGAATTGATGCCTATTTGTTATCATTTGATTTGCTCTAAGTCTATTTCTTAGATAGATAAGAGATATAAATAAAAACATTTTTTATACACATGACAATTAAACTATTACTTATCTTAAAATTTTATTATGATTTATTGAGAATTATTGAATTCTCACCTTCTTAATAATATGTTCAAATAATAAAGATGTAGTAATTCACTGTGTAGTCAAGATTGAATGGGTATATGTAAATATTCTATAGGTGGGCTAGGTTAAGTGATGGTTAATATAAAAACCATAACAATCACTATTGATAGCTAGCAAATACTCCTTCTTCTTTGACCCTGCTAATTTGAGTTGGTAATGGACCTAGTAGTGTAGTTTGACCTCACAGAGCCCAATAGTTGTAAATAAATATACATATTAGCTCTATGATTATCCAAGGATTATTTTGTATGGACTGCATGTATGATAGTTGACTAACCATGTACTTTGACTGACAACTATGACACTTACTCCAACACTATGAAAGATTTGAAATAACAAAGAATATTAGTTATAGTTTATATATATATATATAATCTTTTTACTTTTAGGTTGCAATGTTTAAAAAATTTTATTTCGCTAAGCGTTATGACTGTTAATTAAATTAAACCAAGTAAGGTGATTACAGCAGGCATGGAGTTTGGCAATCTACAGTATTCTCAAAGTCAATAGGTAACAACTCTGCATGATCTGGCGCTTTTGCCCTCTCCAGCTTTGGAAACCCATCTGCTTTGCTAGCTTCAGAACCATTATTGACCCGCTCACGCTGAAGTGCTTCCCTTCTTACACACCCGCTGGTCCAGTTCTGCCTTTCCCATTCTTCTCTGTTCTTTGGTTCAAACCCTCTCCAGGGTATCCCAAGAAAGTTTATGCCCTTTCCAGGGACCAGTCCGCCCGTAAGGGCGATTTTCTTCCCAGATGAACACTTTAATAACGTTATAAGGTTCAAGACTGCCCGAAAATCTTCCATAGGATGGATCAGATGTACTTTTCCATAATGTAAATTGCTTTTTCTGACCTATTTTTGGATTAGTTCTGAGTTTCATGTCTTGTAATAATGTATTACAAAGATAGTGGAAACTCTGCCACACCATTTTTCCAGTAGTACTATCTATAAAGACTCGGTTTCCGAAATCTAAAAGTTGGGCACTGCTATTGATTTCTATATTTGAAACATTTGTTGACCAAACGACCTGATTTTGCCATTCAAAACAACAAGATTGCTATTCTGTGATACTGTGAAAATCCCAGAAGAATCTGTTAGTGGGTCGTTTCGGTTCGCTACCCAAACGACAGAGGATTCAGACATAAACCAAATTCCCACATGGCGATTTGTGGAATTCTGAGAACTAAAGAATCCCAGCGCGAACATGTTATTTGAGCTTAGTGTTTCAGGTTCTTTGATCAACAGAGATGATGTGATCGTGTCCAAGGCACAAACTGGATCCACAATAGTAGAAGAGAAACAAATATATAAGAAAAGTAGATAACAAGCTAGCGTATCTACTGAATCCCACAAAAAACAAGATAATTATCGGAATTGGGGGCAGAATATGGGTTTTGGAATGCTGTGAAGGACGCCCCTGTTACAGTAATAGAATTATGTATCATAAAATAATATTTGGTTCTGGTACTGTCATCACCAATTTTTTTTCCCTTTTTCATTTGGGTATGTGGTTCTGTTTTATGGCTTTGAAAAAATGGGTAAACTTTATATATATATATATATATATATATATTTATATAGAATATGTAACTAAACTATTTGACTACCAAACCCACAGGTCACCGCCCCATCTTTTTTATAAAGAGAGAGAGAGGGAGAGTTGGAGAAAAAAGTAAAAAAACAATATGTAACGTTAGATTATTTTTTTTTCTTTTTCTAACAGATCTTCTCTTTGATGAGAAAGGATTTGTCGCCTTTTCTTTTCTTTTTTTGTGCCCCTTTCATATTTTTTGTTGCAATTTCGGTTCTATGTTTTTTTTTAGAGTGGGAAATAACAAAAATTAATATACTAGAAATCAGTTTATTTCTTTTAGTTTTGCTGGATTGAAAGAACCGTTATCTTCATAATTTTTCAATTAAGTACATGGACCCATAAGTTTATAGTTATTGTTAACTAATATTTTAGTTGGATTAACCATGTAAATTATATCACTTTGTTTGGCATATTTTTTGGGTATAATTTTATCATTAGGAGTAGTATATATGGGTGGGCCTACTATACGCAAAAACAATGAATGGGGTGCAAAAGCACCTAAAATCTTATATTCATCTATCTTCTATTACGTACCTTTAGCTGTTCATACCAAAAAATTACACTAGTTAATGTGCATAATATAATTTTTTAAAGAATTATTCAGTTTTCAAAATTTGTATTGCTTCATATCACATTGACGGGAAAAAAAGAAAATTCCCACCCAGTGCATCTCATGGGTACCACTAGTTGATACCCAAAAAGAAAATATTAAATCAAAACTTATCTCAATAGATGAAAGGATACCTTTGCAAAAAGAAAAAAAAAATGTCCGTAGTAGTTTGAAATGGTTAAAAACCTCTAGTTGTTTGAACACTTTAATACATCTTCTGTTTGGATTAAATTTTCTTATAATTCAAGTCAACAGGCAATGTAACTGGTGGACACCTTACAGATATTAAAAAATTTATAATAAATTCATTAAACAAAAAGTCATGAGAGGGGTTTTCTATAGTTATTAAATAATGACATTAAGTCTTTGGTTTGATTTTAAAATAATATCAGCTAAGGCCCAAAAAAAAAACAAAGTTTTTACTTTATTCATGTCATTAATTTCGCTTACCTTAGTTGAGAGTGACTGCCTATGTATTAAGGCCCTTGATGTGACAGTGACGCAGATGATAAATCAATAAAAAATGTATATGCCGTTTCAGAGACAAGTTCTTTTCTCCAAATGAAGACTTTGACCTACTTCTGTCTTATTACTCTTATACTTTTCTTTGGCATGATTATATGACATTAAACACATGACTTCGAGAGATCTCCAATCTTTCTTAATTTGGATAGATACAAAAATATATATTTTTCTCAGGCTCCATTACATTAATTGCATGTTATCTTCCATCTAATATATGAAAATCTTTGGTTGGAAGTTTCCCAAGGCAGAGGCTCTCTTGGACACTCTCAAGTTGCTGCCATTTTTCTATGTCCCATAGCTAATTGTTTATAATGTGAATACGTAATGAATAGAGCAGAATAGTTGCTATTTGCATTTTCTTTCCGGACTTTAAATCCTAAATCAACAAAAGGCCAAATCAATGAAATATTTAACAGACATTTTAGCCGGTAAACTGCATTTCTAATAAATAGTATTATGCCCACATTTATAAAGAATCCAATCGGGCAGTAATACAGATGGTGAGCGAAACCAACATAGAAAGCAAATCTTGCATTTTCAATTTAAACGTGACGTTGGGACATAACCATAAATATAAATTGAAGACGACAGACATTAAAAATCTAGAACTAAATGGACACAAAAAACAATGCTTAAAAGTTAAAACAACCTGTTAAAGATATTGAGAACACATATCTGGGTGCTTGATATTAATGCAATACGAAAAAATTTTAATGGGCCGAATGCAAAGGTTTATAAAAGTATTGCGCCCAGATACATTACTTTTACTCAACTTAGTGGAATTGACTCTAATTTTGCATGAACTTGGTGGCATGAGGCTGCTTGTATTAATGCAATACTAAAAGATTTTAATGGGCCAGATGCAACAATTGAAAATGTATTGCACCCAAATACATTTATTTTACTCAACTTAGTGGCACTGTCACTATATTGGCTCTAATTTTGCATCAACTCAGTGGCACTACCACTAGGCTGCCACTTATCTAATGACAACTTGGTAGCAATTATGATTATTTTTTCAAAACTCAATGGCAATGCCATTGAGTTGGTATTTTCGCATGCAGTTTTCTTTTTTTCATGGCATTATGTTGAATTAAATATAAATTTAATTTAATAGTAGTTAAAATAAACATGACATGTGATAATATTTATTTCTTGGTATTTTTCTAACTCTTCTTGTTGTTGTTGCTCTTGTAATGGGTTGTTAACATCAATAGCTAGTGGAGAATTTAAATGCAAGTACAAGAATTGAACCAAAGGAATCAGCTCATGTAGCATCACAAACCCTTATTGTGATGATTCCCTAGGCTCAAAATATTGACTGTTATACACAACACTAAATGTGGATAGATCAAAAAGTAGTTCTGAGAATGATCCAAAGGCACAAGACATCTACTGTGGTATCAATGTAAATAATGAATCCTCAGGTGATCCAAACACTAACATTGGTGAAGATGGCACTTAATAAGAGAGACTAGCACCTCTAAAGTTGCAAAATTGACTAGTAGGCATAAAAAAAGATGGGCAAACTATGCCAAAGTCATGTTATGCCAATGGCAAGATATAAGAAGAGGAAGCGGCACCTACAATAAGCACAGATGAAGTTGTTAAACTAACATCATGATATTGCTAGCCATCTTCTTCAACATTGGGTTATTGAGTAGACATGTAGTGTTAACGTCTCTTGTCTGGATTATCCATTGAAATTTGAGGCCTTGATAAATTAGGCACTAGTTTAGTAGATTAGGGGACCATTATGAATTATTGTTCCCTAAGAGCAAGTAATACATTCTCAGAGTCTATGCCTATAGTCTCTTGGAAATCTGCGGGTGGAGGGTCTTACAAGTGTAGCATATGTAGTCCCTCTGCTAGATTGGCCAAAACCAATAAAGATAAAACGTTGAGGGTCAACATAATATATATTAAGAAAAGGAAAATAACAATGGTAACAAATGTTTAAATGTTTATTACATATCTAGTAGCAACACTCACTTGCCTAATCCACCATTAGGTACATCTCTAAACCATTATATGTACTTTGATGTGCGATTTAGAGGCTCAATGGTAATAGGAGACTGAGACACAATGTCTTACCATCTATACCATGCTTTGATGAAATTTGCATGTTCTATTACTCATTTTTTTCTTTCCTGTAATTATATAGTATGTAGGGCATCCAAATTAACTGGTGCTTGAGAGATTAGCCGTTGCTTACTAAACTAGCATAGGATGCAATTTAGATAATGCCATTCTATGATATGGGAAGTAAATGAGTGGGACTGAACCAATCCAAATATTCAAAGATGTCAAGTAGCATTATGAAATTAGCTCACCCTTGTTTTGTGGTTCATATGGGTGCTAAATAATTTATGGGTAATATGAATAAAATAGTGATACATTAAGAACTCTTAAAGATACAATGAACATAGAGACTCCAAATAAGGTAATACACTTCGTTGTCCCCTATCATAACTAGTAAAACCTTATACTAGTTGGAGCTCTCACACTCGGATGGGGAGAATTGTTACAACTTACTCTATTTAGTCATTTCCATATCATTTAAGTGCTGCATATAATAAAGCTCTTGTAATAATACTTTTAGTGGTGGTTTTTATATCATTTAATATCCCAAATGGAGTTCTAATGGCCAAAAATAAAATCTCTTTCTATTTCAATTCATAAACCATATATGCCCATCTGGTCTCATCACATGGAGCATATGCATAGCCACCAAATGCTTAAAGGGAGTAAGTAGCCATTTTTTAAAACCAAAAATCCATATTACAGTCCAATCTTTAAAAATCCATAACTTTGGCTACACAACTTCGATTTGGGCAAATTAAGTGTCTACAAAAAGTTCATGATCTGAACTTATTATTGTAAAAATTTTAAATTAAAATGAATCCATTTGTTCTCTCAAAGAACACAAAAAAATGTGGCTATACCAGTATGAACAATAGCAGTGCATAACAACTTTTTGGGATTAATTTTAAAAATTCACCAAATATTTTATAATGTTCAAAAAAATATAAACTTTAGCTTGTTAGAAAGTTTTATTATAAATGCCTATCATATTTTAGCCCCAAACTAAGTCATTTAGGCTATCAAGGGCATGCTTGTGTTTTATGGCTCATTTGGACCAAATCTTGGTTTCAAAATAGTCCAATTGGGCTCTAATATGCAATCTCTTATCTTGAGCAAAAATCAATCCATTCATACATATTTTCTATAGGTGTCAATACATGAGATATGTCTAGCTTCTAAAAATCACTATCTCACATCTAATCAAGCATATGGAACCAATAACTTTTTATATATTAAAACATGTTCCATTTACATATTTTTGGATCAAACTAGTATACATTCATAGTCTCAAACTTGTACATAAAGTGCTATTACATTTCATCATTATATACATCATAGTTTGTTGCTACTTTATCTCATAATATACATCAACCAATATATACATCATAAGCATTCTAACTACATTCTCTAGAGCTTTAATTCTTCTATGGTTCTTTCTCCTTACTAGTTGCACTTGTAATGGTTAGTGGGAGATAAAGGAGGTGAGATTCTTAGGAGAATCAATAGCCACACTTAATCCAATCCAATGCACACAATGAATGATTCAAAGATGAAATGTAGGCATAAAAGGTTATATGCTCATAAAACAAGTCAAACATGGAATTGGCATGAAACTTTTGTACTCATCTAGTCATGGCATGAAAATATAATAGCTAGGCTCAACTTTAGGCCAAAGGAAGAACTGTTGCACTGAATTCCACGCCATTCATACTAAAAGCCAAAGCTTAACTCATATATGCATAAAAACTCATACTAAAAAGCCAATTAAAAGATAACTTATACCATCATCAAACAACCAATAAACACAAAGTATCTTAATTCAAATGCATTCAAATGCATGCAAGAAAGGAAGAGTAAGCTACCTTTTGAAGTTAGGAACTTTGATCAACCACTAACCCACTTGCTCTTTTCTTTTCCCTTGGTCCTTCTTGGGTTGGCACACACACAAAGGGGGGATTGCACTAGCTTGGCCTAAATACATCAATTAGGTACGAGGCAACTAATTAAAACTTATTCTAACTCATTTTACAACTACATATACTCATTTTACAACTTAGAACATAACTTAGGTTTCATTTGAATACCTTAAGAGGAAACTCTCAAAATTCAACTTCTAGGCCCTGAGATCTCACTTTGTATGAAATAAATGACTCTAATGAAACTCATCAAGGCTATCATATGTATGCTTAATATGAAAAACATCATATTGTTCCATTACGCCTCTTTGAACCCTAAATTTTCACTCATAAAAATAGGGCTCTTAAATTCATTCCAATGGTTCCATTAGTATTTATAGTTCATATCTAAACTATCTAACACCTTAAAATCAATTAAACAATCCCCTAGGTGCTTCATCCCTACCTTGGCTAAGACACACACATCAATGCCATACATGGAGTTTTTGCCACTTTCAATTATAGTTTTAAAAGATTCAAAACATCTTCCTAGAGTTTTAAAAATTCCATAGTTCATTTAGAACCCTAGGTGACCCTAACTTGATCTCTATGGCTTCCTTTATGATTTTCTTTACATAATCTTACTCTTCTTCCTTTTAAACCCTTGTTTCTGTCAAGTTTTCATCAAGTTCATAAATTCTCCTCCCTCTCTCTCTCTAGACCGAACCATGAAGGAAGTTAAGACTTAAAGAATAGCAATGGTTCTAACTTGAAGCATACTTTGTTTGAAAGCCCTTTGAATGGTGATTTTTATGGTATATCTACCGGTGATAAGCCGGAGGAAGGTGAGGATGATGTCAAGTCATCATTTAATTGCTCCAAATCTCCTCTTTTCCTCGAGAGGTCAGCCATAAAATTCACTATTTCAAGAAACTAAAAATACCATTAGAAAGAGCATAAAGAGGAGAAGAGTGTTTCTAACTAACATATAGCAAAAATTTGCATAAATCCATGCCTTTTTGGCCTTTCTTTCTCTTCTCTTTCCTTTTCCTTTTCACACCACTTTGTTGCTTGTTTGAGACTGAAATAGGTTAGTTCTAATGAGGAGAGTGGCTAGTATGACATATTAAGAAGCAAGGAAGATATTTTTTAATAATTTTGAAAATACCGATTATGTTCATTCGCTTTAATTGCTTTGTTTGAGCTTGTTTTTCATCCTTTTTGAAAAATGACTACTTTTACTAAATTTAGACTCTCTTCTTTATTAAAAATATTTGTTCAAAGGTTTTAAGGGCTTAAAACAATATATAAAAGTCTTATAAAAAATATTTCTATTAGGCATCCTAATTCATACACCATCAGGTATTTAACTGAACTAATTTTATTTGGTTAATTTGTTAGCCTTATTTTATCATATTATGATGAGAAATATCCATTTCTCATGTTAATTCTCGTGATATTTAAATCTTTGATTTTTTTGGTTTTTGGGTATTGCTCTTGACTACATGTTCTTGCACAATTTAGGGACTTTAGCCAAATTGAAACATTCTGGTTAAACTTTGCTTACTCTTTTACCTTTGGCTAATGAGAATTATTTTTATCTCCATTTGTTTTTCATTTAAAACAAATCTATAGTTTTTTGTACCATTTTAGTCAAAATTATGATTTTGTCACTATATTCATTTCATTATGATTCTTGTCCCAACAACTCAATCTTTTTAAATAACCCTAAGACAGGATATTTTAAGATCCTCTATACTCATATACTCATTCTTTGCGTCCATAGTGGCTCACAATATTTTAAAATAGTTCCATTTATACTTGTGTCACTAGTTATCTCATTTTACATACAATCAGAGTTTTAACCAAGATCATTAGTTTTGGTTAATATGATAACCTTGTTTAGTCATATAATGATGGGAAATATCTCTCTCTCTTAATATTCTATTAAATGTTTAAGTTCTTAATTTTCCCCTTTTACATTGTTAGGATTCTTTATGGTTGGCCTTAGTTTAGGTTCTCAACCATTTTTTAGTCTTTTTGTTTAATCTAATTGGGCTTTCATTTCCTCTTATTACTACTCATAACCTTATCTCAGAATCTAACCTAGTATAAAGGTACTAGATATTACAAGAATGACTAATATTCTTCCATATATCATGATAAGCAGGCTTATTAGCCTAACTATACTCGCTAGCTTGTTCAAAGTTCCTGAGTAATGGGAAGTACATTAAATAAAGGAAAAATTAGAGTTGAGGATCTAAAGATAAAAATATTTACTTTCAATGATTTATTACCACTGAGTTTAGGAATTTTACTTAAAGACAATGGTAATCTATCGTAAACTCAATAGTAATAGGTCTTTAAGAATAAATAGTTTCATTTTTGAGTCATTAACTCTAATTCTCCCTTAAATAAACTTTGTGCCTGACTTATTTAGCATAAGACAACCCCCAGTTAGTTTGAAAATGTAGGCATGTGTGAAGTGTACATTCTTATCATTTTTATCCTTTGGTAGATCGCTCCTCTAAGAATGTAGATATGTGTAAAGTGATGTACATCCCCTTCGTATGGCAAGCCCAGTTGCACAACAACATCTTCAAATGTAATTGTGCACTCACCATGAGTGGTGTGGAATATGTATCTCAAAACATGACCACTCCATAAGCATGGACACAAGTTAGGCCATATAGTAGAAACTAGCTTGTCAAAGATACTCAACAATGGTTATAGGTGGATCATATAGAGGATCCTCGTACTGGACACATCGTTGGCAAAGGACATGAGCGTTCAACAAAATAGGGTAAATTACACAACATGCATTAGTTCACTTAGATAAAAAAAGGCGTAACATAAACAAACAATTAATAAACTTATCAAATTATCTTATGTGGCCATGCTAGATGGCCTCTGATATATATAGTCTCTAAAGGTATAACAGTGACTCATCTTCTAGACTTGGTTTCACAACCTATTATGGATTAGCCATGACTTCAATGCATGTGGAGAACAATGCATGAGCCATTTATAGTATAAGAATAAACAATTAACGCACATATTTATAATGAACACATAAAACCAATAGACATGTGCAATGAAATAACTTATTCATATACATTTAAGAACAAAATGTTTTTATACATGTGCAACCATGTTATTATTACACATTTGCATTGGTGTTATACAATTGATTACAATGGTTCCTATGCATTTTTATTGTATACTACTAGTCATCGCGATGATGATATGGATAGGTGGCTCAATTATGCCAAGTTTGCCTACATAATTTACACCTGTTAAGCTATTCTAATGCCCTAAAGTCCATTTCATTTTAAAAGCTAGCTAAGTGGGGTCAACCTCTCTCACAAAGCATTAATAGATCATGGACCAACTTCAGGCCAGCTAGTTGTAACCAATACTTTTGCCCTCTAATCGACTAAAACTTATTGTTATAGGTAACATGAATGGTGCCAATTGAAAAATGTAGTCGACAAATTGAAAGCAATCAAGTGAAACTTTAGCATAGCTTACAAGAACATGCTAGCTTAGGCACTTCTCCACCTAAATTCACTATAATCATATATATGATCGCTTAAGCTCACCTTATAGCATTGAAGGTATTGACAATTCAATTGATTACATGGCTCCTCCACCTCGAATGATGTGGCATGCATTTCAAACGCCACATAATGCATGCATTCGCATGCCAAACATTTGTCACCTTCTTCTTTATAAGTGTCTCACAAATGGCTTGCCCCACAACTAGCTATGCATTGACTTGCTTGGTACGTTTCATGAAGTACTTGTTCACCTAGTAAAATGTTGCCTTCATTAGGTAGGTATACGCAAAGACTTATGCTTTTAAAGACACTGTTCATGAACTTTATTAGGCCTGTGGTTATGTCATTGTAATGATGGCCCCTTGACGTCCATTACTAAAAAATGGACATTTTGCTATGATGTCCTAGTTGTGGTTATGGGAACCCTATCTAAGACAAGTTAAACATAGTTAGGCCCAAAGGCCTAGTTATGGTTCACACAAAGCTATAGCTAGGGCTCTAGCTTGGCTATATTTCTAAAAATCATAGCTAGGCCCAAAACGAATCTTAAATAACCCCCTCATTCTTTCCCCCCACAACCTAGCCGCCCTCATTACGCCAAACCTTCTGCAACCTCTCCCTCTACTCTCTATGACCTAATCATTCTTTTTCCTTACTAACTTAGTCGCAAACCTTCTTCCTCCCAAATTCAATTACGAATATAATCAAAGACCACTGCAAATGGCAACATGTGAAGAATTGGGTTGACAAATGAGCTTTCTTAAAGCTTTCCTTAAAACTTGTCAAATAAGCTTTCTTAGACTTTCAAAGTTTTCTCCAAACTCTCCTTTCTCTCTACTGAACTAGCCATAAATCATTACCATTCAAAGCTTTAAAATCATGGGAAGAGAGAGGAGAAAGAGCAAAAAAATGTTAAAGAAAGGAAGAGCATGAATAGAGTATGAATTCTTACCTTTTTTGGCTTTGTTTGTCCTTCCTTTCTTCTCCCTCTTGTGCGCCCCTCAAGCTTGGTTTTGGTTTTGTTTTAAAATAGATTAAAGTCAGTGGTAATGAGAAGAAGAGGGTGGCATGCTGAAATAAGAAGGGGAGGCTAATTATAACAATTTAAAAATTCCAACTATATCCCTTACACTTTGGTTCCTCTATTTGAACTAATTTCAAATCTTCTTTTGCATCATAAATTTTTTTTTTCTATTTCATAAAATGGCTTTGTTTTCACATTAATTAGATTCAGAACAATCTCAAACAATTCGGTCAAAATTTCAGTCAGCTAACAACTTAAAAGGTACATTAGAGGAGTTTTAGTTATTCTAAGGGTTCCTATGATTTTTAGGGTCTCTAAGAATTCTAGAAAACTTAGTTTTCCTATTTAAAGTTCCCTTCTTTGTGTTTTCAAAAAGTTACATAAAATTACAATTTTACCACTACGTTATTCCTTTAATTCATTCAGCCATTTTGGCTTCGATTTTGGGCTATCCTTAGATTCTCATCCACATTCTTAAATGTTCTAATTATCATTCTAATATTATTTAGTATTAATTTGCTTTGCTTTAATATTCTCTTATATCATTTTATTAGTTTCAGTTTAGTTTTTAGAAAATCAGTTATTACATTTCACCCTCTTAAAAATAAACTTTTTGCCCTTAAAATTTAAATACGCACCTTAGCTAAATAGCTAGGGATGTTGCTTTCTTACGTCATCCTCCAATTCACAGGTTGCCTCATCAAAAGATAAGTCCTTTTAGACTACTTTCACTAGAGGAATACTCTTATTTCTCAGCTCCTTGATCTTGGTATCAATGATTCTCTCTGGTGTTACCATATAGGAAAAGTTATCCTACAATTGAATATGCTTATATTCTATGACATGTGAGGAGTTTGGTAAGTACTTTTTCAAGTGGGAGATATGCAATACATTATGAATTTGGACTAAGTTAAGAGGTAAGGCCATATGGTAAGCAATGGGTCTAATTCTTTCAAGAATCTCAAATGGACCAATATAACTAAGACTGAGTTTTCTTACCTTAATAGACCAACCCATACCAGTAACTGGAGATACTCGAATGAACACATGGTCTTTAGTTTCAAACTCTAATGATCTCCTTTTCTTGTTAGCATAACTTTTTTACCTACTCTGAGTTGTAAGGAGTTTCTTTTTAATTAGTTTTATCTATCTGGTGGTCTAGTCTACTATCTCAGGTCTTATCAAACTCCTCTCACCTATCTTAACCCAACATAGAGGTGATCTATATTTTCTCCCATACAAAGTCTCATATGGGCCCATCTGTATACTAGAGTGATAACTATTGTTATATGCAAACTCAGCTAAGGGTAAATACACATCCTAATTCCCCTTCATTTTTAATACCCATGCCTTCAACATACCCTCTAGGGTTTAGATGGTCCTTTTAGTTTGACCATTTGTCTGAGGATGATATATAGTATTGAACCTTAACTTAATCCCTAAAGCAGTTTGTAATGACCTTCAGAAGTTCGATGTGAACTTGGGGCCTTTATCTGATACTATGTTATTGGGTACTCCATGAAATCGCACTATCTCTCTTATGTACAACTAGGCTAACATATCGAGTGTATATGTAGCCCTAATAGGTAAAAAGTGTATTGACTTTGTTAATCTATCAACAATTACCTAAATAGCATCATGTTCACAGGATATTCTGGGTAACTATAATGAAATCCATAACTATACTATCCCATTTCCATTCATGGGTATCTAAGGGTTGCAATAACCCAGCTGGTCTTTGATGCTTTATCTTTACCTTCTAGCATACCAAACACTTAGTCATATAGTTGGCTAGGTCATTCTTCATACCTGGCCTCCAGAATATTCTTTTTAAATCCTCATACATCTTGGCGGCACCCTGATGTATGGTATACTTGCTTTTGTGTGCTTCCTCTAAAATCTTCTCTCTCAATTTAGTTTTATTTGGCACACAAATTTTATCTTGGTATGCTACCATACCAACCTCAAACATCCTGAACTTTGAGGTCTTACCCTGAGAAATTTCACTGCTAATTTAGTTCAAAAAGTTATCTTATCTCTAGGCATTTATGATTTAGGGTTTTAAATTATTTTTTATTTAAATCTCACTCAAAAATAGTTTACTCGATACCATACGACAAGAGATATTCATATCGCTAAATTTCTCTATGAGTTCTTGTTCTTTAATTATCATAAAGGCTGCATGGATAGATCTCTTACTTAAGGCATCGACCACCACATTGTCTTTACTTAGATGGTATTTCAAATTATAATAATAGTTTTTCAAAAATTTCATCCATCTTCTTTGTCTTGTATTTAGTTCCTTCTAATCAAATAGATATTTTAGATTCTTGTGGTTACTATAAATCTCTATTGTAGCACCATACAAATAATTTCTCTAGATTTTGAAGGCAAACCCCATTGTAACTAACTCTAAATCATGTGCAGGGTAATTCTTCTCATGAGGCCTTAACTGCTTAGAAGTATAAGCTACTGCTTTATAATGCTGCATTAACACACATCCTAACTCCTTTCTCGAGGTATCATTATAAACCATAAATGGTTTACTAGGGTTAGGTATAATCAGGACAAGAGCAGTGGTCAATCGGAGTTTCAGCTCCTGGAAACTTATCTTACATCTATCATCCACATAAAAGGTGTCACTTTCCTAGTTAGCCTTGTCAATAGTAAGGTTATATGAGAAAAGTCCCATATAAACATTTATAATACTTAGCCAAACCTAGAAAGCTCCTAACTTCGATGATGGTCTTATGCTTATCCCACTGTAAACGGCTTCTACTTTATAAGGATCAATGACAACCCCTGCCTATGATATGACATGACCTAAAAATCGATTAGCCAAAATTCACATTTGCTAAGTTTGGCATACAATTATTTATTTCTAAGGGTTTCTAAAACTATTTTGAAATGCCTTTTACAATCCTCAAATAATCTGGAGTACACAAGTATATCATCCATAAAGACCATAACAAATTTAACTAAGTATGGTTTGAATACCCTATTCATATAATCCATAAACACAGCTAGCACATTTGTCAAACCAAATGGCATTACCAAGAACTCATAATGCCTATATCTAACCCTGAAGGTCGTCTTTGGGATGTCTTCAGCTCTAACCCTTAACTGCTAATACCTAGATCTAAGATCTATCTTAGAGAATACAGATATCCTGACTAACTGATTTAACAAATCATTTATTCTCGAGAGAAGATATTTATTCCTAATGGTAATCTTATTGAGTTATCTATAATCTATATACAATCTCAAGCTACCATCTTTCTTTTTCACAAATAACATCGAAGCTCTCTGAGGTGACATATTAGGGCGTATGAACCCTTCTTTAATAACTCCTTAATCTACTTTTTCAGCTCTATTAGCTTAGTAGGAAGCCATTTTATAAAGAGCTTTAGACACCAATCCAACCCCAAGCATTATATCAATAGGGAATTCTATCTCTTTCTTAGGAGGTAGGTCACTAAAATCAAAATCCTTAAGAAAAACCTCTGGCAATTCCCTAACTACAAGGATCTCCTCTATCCTTTCCTCTATCTCAACCTGTATAAAGAAAAGAACTAAAAACCCTTGACATTCATGTTTTAAGTATCTTTTAGCCTGAGTGGTGATCAAGAAAGATAATTCATCCCCATTACTAGGTATGGCCCTATAAGCAAGTAAGGTAATGGTTTTACATTTACAATCAAGTACAATGTTATTAGCAGTCATCCAGTTTATGCCAACAATCAAATTAATATCATGGAATGGCATACAGATCAAATCAATGGTGGTACAACAATAGTTAAACTATATAGTGACATTTAAACATATGTGAGAAGTAACTACATGGCCTTCAATAGGGGTGGTAACAAACAAATCATAAGGTAAAGTACCAATAACCAAATCCAATTTTCTCACACAATTATAAGATGTGAAGGAGTGACTATTGTAACACCCAAAAATTAATTAAGGAATGATTATAATTAATTAGGAATTAATATAGGTTTAATTAGAAAAATTAGTTAAGAAAAGAGGATATTAAATTGAGCCTTATAATTAATTTCATTATTGCTTTGGGTTAAGTGTAGAAGCCCAATCTTAACCTTAGGGAGATTCAATTCCATTTCTTAAAGGCCCAATATTTATTTATGCAGACCTAATATGCTATTGGATCTTTTTCATGTTGGGCCAACTCATATCTAGCTCTTATAACCCTAGAATCCAAGGCCCAATAAAGCATAAGTTTGAACTCACTTGTATTTTAGGCCTTTGGGTTAACCCAAAGCCATATAAACCCTAAACACATTCAGGCCCCTTCCACCATTCTACAAAAACACAAGAAGCATAAAGCATTGTCGGAGGTTCAAGGTGGAGGCTAGGGTTCTTAGCAAAAATTGATCATTTCCCATTTTTAGAGCCAAAATCAATCAAGGTAAGTGTTATATAACTTGACCCCTTCCTCTTCCTCTTTAATTTGACATGATTGGTTTTTCATTTGGAGCATTTTCACTATACCCAAAATCTAAAATGTGTTGTTTGGTATTTACTTGAAGAATTTTCGGAGGTTGAGGTTAGAGCTGTTGTTAGGTAAGTATTTCCTTTCCAATTTGAGGTAGTTTCTATTGGTTTAAGACCTTTATAGTTGATTTATAGTATGAAAATTAATTTTGTATGAATTTACCTAAAATTTGGAGTGATATTCTGAAGTTACTAGTGTGGGAACAATCAAATCCGAAATTAAAGACTTGTAGTGGTTGGGTAAGTGTTCTTTAGGTAACCATCAGTATTTTGATTTTTTGGATACCTGTTTGCTACTATAAATCATGATTTAGAGTAGTAATTTTTTGATGTTGTGATTATCGGAGGATTTTGGTACTATTGATAGCTTTTCAAATTGTTTACAGAGTGAGATAACCGAGGTTGATGTTAAATTCCATGCATGCATATGCCCATTATAATTTTATATCTACTACGCAATTATAATTTGAAAGCATAATGAATAGTTGGTTATCTGATATATTGTGTTTGGATCTTGTGAGTCCATGGTAAAGCTATGGTGCAATTGCCACCTGTACATATACTTCAATTGAGCATTGGATTATAATCAGACCCTAAATGCACTAAGCCCTATACTCATTCAAACTATATATAAAATATGATACAAAATAAATTCATGAATATTTCAACATAATCATATCATACTCAATTTCAACGACAAATTGAAGCTACAATCATAATTACAAAAGTTAACTCATAACAATTATGCACGATCAGAGGGTAGGTGTAGGACATCCTAGCAAAAATCAGCTGTGTCTCTTGATCGAGGTGAAAGAGGTAATGATGATGAAGGTGATGATATTGAGGAGGAGTAGGTTAGGCATTTTTACGAAACTTGTTGTAGTAAACAAATGTATATATATTAGTTTAATATTTTCTAATATTATAAACAAATATATATTGCATATTATATACTTCATCTCCTAAAATTATATAAGTGCACGTGTGATTATATATATATATATATATATATAATTAGTGATTAAATAAACAAAAAATGAGCATATGCTATAAACAAAAATTTATATGGAATACCGTCTAATTATATATACATTACCTTCTCATAATATTATATGGATTATATATAAGCATTTATGTGCACAAATAAAAACATATAATGTAGTGTCAAAATGGTATAAAAATATTATTTGAACATAAATATAGCATAATATCATCAGGTTGAAAAAACAAGAAATATATGCTAGAGTTCAGTCAGTTTTTATTATCTTCCTATTAGAATGTAAAATAATACACATTTGTAATAATACAGTACTCACATCAACCATCTAAATAAAAAATAAAAAAAATTTTGCAAAAAAAAAAAGGGTTTTTGGATAGTCGGATAGCTGTCCTTGGCTTTTTTTTTTTCTTTCTTACAAATTTGTACATTCTTTTTTTTTTCCTTTTTTTTTAATAAATTTACATTCTTCTCTTTTTCCTAAAAATGTTATACATTCCATTCAAATTTGTGTTTATACATGTTTAGCTATTCTTTTTTTTCCACATGATCTATATAATTTAATTTTGCATTTGAAAAAAATATAATAGTTGCATGAAGCAAAATTCTTGTGATATCTGTATACCATATTTAATATGGTTACCTCTATTTGTTGTTGCTATTTTGAGGAGTCCTTAACTGCTAAATGTTGGTGTCAATCGCAACTCACATATATACCACAAAAGATTTAAAAGATATCAATATTACAAACAAAAAATGAAGGATTAAAATCTCATTCCCAAACTACACAATCGAAGAAGTCATTCACAGCCATCCAACAAACAAAGAAGCATCTCACATTAAACTGATCATGTCTATAATATATACATGCTAACATCTGAGTAAGTTCTAACCTTTTATACAATCTTATAGCAGGTCATAGAAACTTCATCAGTAGACATGACCTTAAAAAAGTTCTCTGTATGCTTACATATATTTCATCAAAATATCTGCAAAAATTTACCCACATTGGTGCATCAAAATAGTTGCAAAAAATGTCCCACATGGGTGCAATTACTTTTCATATTATGATAAGTACTTAAATATGTCTCCAATACCACCAAAATGTAACCACACTATAAAAATCATCACAAATCTAAGAACCATTCTATTATCATCTTTATCAAGAAATTTCAGCATCACTCATCATCTTGGTCAATGTTTGCAATCACACATGATGTGGAACCCTAAAAAAAGTTCGCTTGCTCTTTTCTTCATTGCATAAAAAAGTAACATTTTAGTTTGTAATATTCAAGTATTCCAATTTGTTCAAGTTCTACCCACACTTCCTTTTCACTATAATGATAAGGCCTACTTTTCTCAAGTATTGCAAGGCCCTTTTCAGCAATCTCAACTTGCTTATTGGCAACAGCAACTTGCCTTTTAGATAATGAGATAGATTTATCATGCAGAAAATTACCATCTCTCATGACATCAGCTAGTTTCTTGATTCCTAATGTTATTTTTTCATACCTTTCTTCAATAGTATCAATCATCATTGTCTTACTCTTGTGTCCTTTAGAAGATGTAGTTTCAGTTGATTGGTTTGAGTTGTCACATATTGGACTAAAAGAATCCATATTAGCTGTTAAGTTTGTAGCCTTATACCCCAATTGAAATCACCTTTCACTTATTATTTTATTCATTGTTACTCCTTCAAAAGAGTCATTTAAATTAGTGCACTCATTTTCCTATCATTTAAGTTTATCCTTAACACTTTTAACATATTTTCTTGTTGCCCTATCTACACCAAACAACTCATATAGCTTTCATAATACAATATAGGTGTATTCATCCACTTTCTTGCTTGTGGTTTTTTCTACAAACATAAAATAAATGTGCAAATTTTTTATGTTATAAACAAGTATAAATGAAAGAAAATTCCAAACAAAGCTATCAGAATATTAGCCAACAAGCACATCAAGTTAATTAACATCAACAACTTAAAATTACCTCAATCAAGTTATTCCAAATTTGACTTTTAGTTTCAAACATCTTTGTGATAAGACTCTATGAAAATCCACTTAATCCATTAAATAAATCATAAAGTTCTCCAAATCATTATGACAATGTCTTTTTTCTATTTTTCAAATGTTGCTTTGTAATGTGAGGGCTAAAAGAATTCCTAAGAGCTTGCAACATATTATCATATGCAAATATTGTAAACATGCTATTAGTACAGTTTCCTTTTATCATCTTTTCCAATAAAGTATCAATAGCTTCATCCATTTCAGGTGACCATCGCAAACTATCCTTCACTGAATCCTTCTCTTTAGGTGCATTATTGAATTTCTGCATGAAATGAAATAATAAAAAGTATCAGAGTATATAAAGAATACAATATTCATAAGAAACAGTCCAATTCATCTACTTTTAGAATTGAACAAATTATTTCAAATATAATAAACAATTTTATTGATCAAATACTCGAACAATTCAAACAATATTATTATACATCATAGAACAATGCACTAATTTAATTATTGTATATCAAATCATAATCCATGACAGTAATCATTCCACATTTGGACCGCTATACTATCTCTTGAAATTGACCCTTGTCTATAATTCTCCTCTTGACCATGTATAGAATGGTCCTCAATGTTATCAAGGTCATTAAGTAATAGTTTGTGATCAACTTCAGCAATTAGGTTCTCATCAAGATCTACACCCATCAAAAAATTGTGTAATATGCAATAAGTTATCACAATGTCAATCATGGTTTGGAAGGAATAATATGATTTAGTGCCACTAACTATGATTGAAAATCTTTTCTTTAGGACTCCAAATATTCTTTCGATGACATTTCACAATGAGGCATGTCGATGGTTAAAAATTTCTTATTTTGTGGCGATCATGTTGAATATTCTTTCAAGTGATAACGAACTTCTCTATAAGGTATTAGTAGACCACACTTAAGTGGCAAAGCCAGCATCCTTAAGATAAAATTTTCCTAAAAAATAAATCATTGATATAAGCCACAAAAAGAAAGAGAGAAAAAAAAAAACTTCTGCATCTACAAATAATGAATCCACATTTGCATACTAATCTTGGAGAATTATAAGATTATCTTCTCTTGATAAAGCATTTTTTAAAATTCTTAAATTTGAAGCTGTTTCTTCCCAACCAACCAAGACATAGGTGAATTTTTTATCAAATAAACATGCAGCAAAACCATTTTGTGTGGGGTAATCCTTTCATCCTCAAAATCGAGCAACTTTTTTTTTAAGAACTTTTGCTCGAACATGAGTTCTATTTATAGCTCCTATGCAATCATATCATTTAAAATTGGTTACAAGCAATATATATATGTTATGAAATTATAACTCATTTATTTTATTCATAAGATAGATACATATAAATGCATACCTTAAAATAGGGGTAGAATCTACTGTTGTTGAAAATTTAGGGAGGAACCTCGACCCCGAAGGGTTGCAAAAGAAACTCAATCTCAAGTGAAACCACAACTTTATAAAATATTATGAAAATGGCAGCTAATAGTTTCCCTTGATCGATTGAAATAAAATCACATTGTTCTGTTTTTTACATTATGTGCTAATATGTGAAGGAATTTTGTAACCTGCTCTTTAATTGCAACCCAACATGAATCTTTAAGTCTTTTAGTGTTTTGAAATTTCTCACATAACTCCTTAAATGCTTATGGGCCCATGCGAAGAACATCATAGCAATTTTTTTCATCTTGTAGTTGTATCATCAACTATTTTCTCATGTTATTTCTTTCAATATTGCTAGCACTTGTAGGTTTATTAAGTAAAATTGACATCTCTTCCAACAAATGGATTGTATGTACAAGCAAACAAATAAGACATAGAATACACATACGTCTACGCCTTTCCAAATCTTCTATTACATGGTTTATGGTTGGACCTTCATTTATCACTCTAAAATTAATCAATTGCTTGACTTCAGACTTAAAATCATAAATATCTTCTTCCACATCCTTCCTCAATTCCATATTATTGTAGTTGTTCATCTATTGAACAATTATGTTAGGTATGTAACGGCATACTTTATGAAAAGAATAAAAAAAATTTAGAAATAAGTATATACGAATTTTCCATAAAGGACTAACCATATCATCTATTGAACAATCATGTTAACTAGAAAGGATTGGTCATATGAGAGACAAAGATATAGACCATGATTTAAACATTTTGCAAGGAATATGGCATATCCCATGTGATGGCACTTCAAATACAAGGCTTTAACTACCAACAATTTAGATGCCTAAATGGTGTTTCCCATTTTGACAATGCCCTAACAAAGTTTTGCAACAAAGTTTAAAAATGTTACTAAAAAGATACTCATAAAAATACCAACAATTCACTTTAACATTTTAATTAAGCTATATTCGTTAAAGGGGAATGTGCATGCGAAAATAAGACAGAGAGTCATTGAAAGCCTTTTGTTTCTAAGAACAGGCGAAACATTGAAGTATATTGGTCAATTGATTGTCTCAAATTTTACACAGAGAAAGTTATTTGTATACAAAGTGGGGTAAGAATGGACTACTAGCTTTGAATCTTAGCAACCTAATTGATAGGAATATCAAGTTGAAGAGGATGTGGGAGACCTATAAGCATATGATATCTTAATCATGACAATAATACATACATATGTCTGCATAGATATATATAACCATCCATTGATTGATAAAAGTTTTTTTTTTTACTAGTCTATGCATGTCCGTATAGATGTGTAGAAACAGAGTACAAAACTAAAAAATTTCCCCTAGACCTCTTCTGGCCTTTTTTTTTTTCTCTTTCTAAAGATTTAAATTCGGTGTTTCCAAATAAGTCAAGATACAAAAAGAAATTAGAGCAATTGGAGAAAATTTTGAAATAATCAAATCATCGTATCCAAATAATAAAGAAACAACAGTAAAATTTCTACTACAAATGTTGAAATACGACTACCAGATGACGTTGCAAAGCTTGGGGGAAAAAATTGAAGGGTGTTGACATCTCGCCAAAATGAGGATTTCTACAAATAAATTAGTATGAATACGTTAAGCAATTTTGCAAAAAAAATAAAAGAGTAAAAAATGAAGAATGAACCCTGTGCCCGATGTCTGGAGTGATGAGGTTTTTGTACTAAGAATAATTTGTCTCAATTTTTTTTTTTAATATTTGAAGAAAAAAATTTTTTATTTACTTTTCACCTTTTCTCTTCTTTTATATTTTCTTTTTATTTTAAATAGGATGAAATTTATTTTTTCTCTTTTTAATTTTCTCACTACCCAATCCAAACGCAGTGTCATTTTGACATACTGCAATATGGAGCTGCCTTCTTGAGAGAGAGAGACGAAGAAGGAGGTAACGGAGCTCGTGAAAATGGAGACACAACCCAGAAAACAAAAATGGCTCCAATGCTTTGGACGAACAGATGACGGTTGATGAAGTAGGGAGCTGCTTCAAAACGCACGAAACGCAGCTTCGGATTGAATTCAGAATGGGGTGCTGCTGTCGCCGAGAACGCAGCGTTTGGAGTCAGATTTAGGGACGCGTGGCACTATCTCAGTGGGTAGAGGAGTGGACGGCTGGAATTTCACACGCATTATTTATTGTGGAATAAAAACGGAGTTGAAACGTTACGTTTTAAAGCGTCTGGCTGCTTGGCGTGATTAGGTCCGTTAGATCTCACGAACAGTAGAGATTTCCTTGACTGCATTGCGTCATTTCCCTGCCGGGAGTTCCGTTGCTCTGCCTTCCCCCTTCCATGTTTGAGCATTCGAGCATCTTCCACCTTCTGAAATTTCTATTGCTCTGTCTTCCACCATCCACCTTCCACGGATCTCCTTCCTTCCCACGAAGCCGCGCCGAGTTCTACTATCTTGGGGTTTCTTTATCCTAACTCCCCGCTAATCAAATCTACTTTGGGGTTAGTTTCTTCTTTCCAACGCCTTGTAACGTACGTATTTGGAAATTGGAGGTTTTCCGTTTCTGTCGTTTTCCGTGAGGCTCTGAATTATCTCGAGTCAAAGTAAAATATTTTAGATATATATATATTATCATTTTTTTTTCAGTAAACTTATGTTTCTTCAGTGGGTTTTGGCTCTCTGCGACTCTGTCTCTAACCCAAAAATTGCCATCACTTTCTCTCTCTCTGAGTGTAATGATATGAGAAGGAGGGGAAGGGGAACAGCAGAATTTACATGTGGGACGTGAAGATTATATACAATTGGATCATGGGTCCGTCTGGTGACACAGGGTTAGGTTATTTTTTCTCTGGGGAATTTTGTCAAACAGGTTTCATTCCACTGTTTATACCTACAAATCAAGCCATGAGTAGGGCGATGTATAAAGAATTGAAATGCTATTTGCTAATTGAGAAAAGTGGTCTCAATAATTAAAAGTGAGAACCCTTCTATGTAACTTAAAAAAAGAGATGTCAATGAATAGGAAATTGGGAATGGGTGGTTACTAATCACTGTCATGATCAATGAGATCATGAATTGGTATATAAATCTGCGGGGCGGCAAATTGAAGTCTGGTAGTAGTTAATTAAAATTTTTTCAATTGTTGAGTTGGTGTCTAACAAATTGAGTTTAGAAAGGGGTGGTCCTGTGGTAGGGGCATTTCTAAGATGTGGTGTGCATTATGCTTGGGGATATAGGATGGATGAGTTTTGGAATTTAAATATTGGGCCCGAGGAGGATGCTTGTTCATTTGCATACTGATACTATAAAGAGGGCACAATCTAATTGTGCGTAGAGGAATAGAATGTACTGATGAGTATGACAAGAGTCACCTTCAATATCCTTTTACTGTGCTTTCTGTTTTGAGCACTTTCCTTTAATTAAATATATCTCTCCCTTTATGTCCAAAATTTTATGATGTCCAGAATGGATATATGAAAGTCTTTAAAATTTCGATGAGTTTAATGTTATGTATTTAATCTTTATTCTTGTTGCTTTTCCTGCACTCTATTTTCAGGCCCATGATGCTTTATTTGTAATTTGAAAAATGCATTTAAGAAGGTTAAGAAAAAACTAAACAGCAAACTTTGTCTGACTTCACAAAATATATGATTGCATGCCCTAATTCCAAACTTGTTTGGTAGAATGCTGATATTTGACATCAACATTGTTTGTTTAACAAGTTTGATTTAGAATTGGGGGAAATTCCTAGCACTCAATACCAGCGTCTGATTTCAGAATTCAATCAACAAAACTACAACTAGTTTCTCTTCTCTTATTTATATCCTATAAGAGAAGGTACTCCTTCAATCAACTAATTACAGGTCAGCAATTAACGAAACAGAAACATAACAGAACAGCAACTAACAAGAAACAATTCAGAGGAATAGAGCAAAATAAAAGCTAGCTAAGCAAATAGCACTTTTCTGCCATGTATGAATGATTCCCCTCCCCCTCACTTTTTTCTCAAAAGGGATCCTTGTCGACAAGGATGGGATAAGTGGAAGTATCAAAATTTTTGAATTGTTGTTGAATAGCTGGAAGGGATTCCCAAGTGGCATCTTCAGTTTCAGCATGCTTCCACTGAATCAGCACTTGAGTTAGTGGAAGATTATTTTTCTTAACCACCTTCTTAGCCAATATTGCTTCAGGATCCATAGAAAAATTGCCATCGTCATTCATCTAAGGCAAGGTAGAACTTGCTGGAACATTGCTGCTAATATGCTTCTAAAGTAATGATATATGAAACACTGGATGTGTTCGGGTATCACTACGAAGCTCTAAATGATAAGCCACCTGCCCAATCCATTTGAGAACCTTAAAAAGCCCACAACATTTGGCAGACAACATATGTAAAGCAGTATTATTTATAGTATTTCTACTAGAAGTGTGAAGTTTCAGATAGGCCATATCACCCTCTATAAATTCTCTATCAGTCTGTTTTTTAGTAGCCATCTGCAACATTCTGCTGTGAGCTCTTTGGAGATGACACTGAAGTATTTGTTTCTTAGCTTCCCTTGCCCTTAAACTCTATCAACTACCTCATTGTTAGAATCTCCTGCAAGGCAAGGTAAATGTTTTGGAGGAGGTATCCCATAAGTAGCTTCAAACGGAGATGTGCCTATAGCAAAATTGTATGAGGTGTTGTGCCATACTTCTGCAAGTGGAAGCCAATTAATCCAATCCTTAGGATGATCCCCTGTCATATAACACAAGTAGCATTCTAACCAACGGTTCAAGGCCTCAGTTTAACCATTAGTTTGTGGATGTTATGCTGAGGAATATAGTAATTTCATCCCTTGAATTTTGAATAGAGCTCTCCAAAATTTGCCACAAAAAATGGGGTCTCTGTCACTCATGGTTGTTTTGAGGGAACTTGTGCAATTTAATGACATTATCTATGAAAGCTTGAGCTACTTGTACTGCTGTAAATGGGTGCTGAAGGGGAATAAAATAACTGTGATGGAATCCTTCAACTCAATATTATTTATATAGCAAATCACCACCTCCTTTCCTTCATAAGAAGGAGAAGATGGGAGAAATGCACTGAGTTACAAAGCTAGAGTTAACAGAGAAAAAAAATAAAGAGATAAGTAAGCTCCCCAAACAAGGAAACCCCACTGGCGTTTGAGAGGCCAGGTCTCTCCTCTAATTCCTTAGAAATTCTCCCCCTCTCCCGACACCACCCATTCCCTTATAACCAACTCACACACACCATCATTCTCTCTCTCTCCACTCACACTAAACGACAAAGTTAGTTACCCTGGAGTTAATTCCCTTTTTGTCCATTAGTTGCCACCTCACCCTCTAGGCCTGTATCGCTTTTCTTTCTAACACAAACCTTTCCCATTTATGGGTCTCATTAGCCTCCTTTCTTCTCTCATAAATTCTGCCTCTAAGGCTACGGGGTTCATCATTTCCCTCCCTATCAAGCCTCACCTTGTCCTCAAGCTGGAAAATAGAAAGCTGCACCTTAATAATTTCACAGTTTTCTCAAGAATATCCAATTCCTAGTGACCTGTTCCAATTTCTAGTGAATTGTAGAAATAGAATTCCCTCCATAGCCTCATTGATGCACTCCATTGGATTGATATTGTCTTTGAATGTGGGTGGAGAATCCCAAATGAACTCTTAAGTGTTGGTGTGTGACCATCACCGCATCAATGCCAGCCTTGATGGTAATCTGGACAGGGTATGAGTGGTTTGAATCAAGTGGTGTTGTACTCTTGTCAATATCTTGCCTATTAGAGACGACAAATCCTTTAAACTTCAAGGTGTCTTTGAGAAAGGTAGTCACCCCATGTTTTAGGGTCTTAAGAGCTAATATGCTTCCACCTTGCCACCCTATAGTTTTTGTTAGCAAAGGAACCACTTGAGACGTTCCTTCGCTTGTTGCTGCCATGGCTTCAGCACATGTGGTACTAGTTGCTAATTTATGTAGGACATGCAAATTGTTGAGATGCATGTGTTCTTGGGTAGTTTGTGTTGGCTCTGTTGATCCATGCATTGTTTGGTTAACAAGCTGCCCCAACAAGGCAGTTTCCATCACTCTTTGCCAGAGTGGAATTTCATCCCTTAAAGGCAAGAGTAGTCCAATAATGTAGACAACTCCACCATGCTTGGTTGTTGCCCCTGCTAGTTCTAGAGTTCTTGTAAAAGTAAGTTTGTCAAACTAAAGTCTAGGATCTACATTTTCTTGAGCAAGAAATATTCTTAGAATCTTCATTTGATTTTCAGCAATAGATAAATTCACATATGTCAGGATTCTTCAGCTTTCTTTTGACCTCAGTCCATCCCAAGCTGCCATAGACTTGTTCCTCATTCTTCTAACGGCCTCATCCTTGAAAACGCCACCTCGAATACCTAACAACTATCAACTTCATCAACAATTATAATGATAGGAGTAAGCTTGCTGGCGAAGGAGAAAAAGGCTATGGTGAGTTCTTCAGCACCTCCACCTCACTTCTGTGTAAGAGTTAAACTAGTTATGCTAATAAAATTTGCTCCAACTTCTGTTGCAAGTGCCCTTTATTAGAAGAGTTTTCCCTGTTCCAGGAGGACCGAAAAGAAATATTCCTTTGCAGGGGCCACAACAAGTTTCCACATAATAGAAGCTTTTGCCTTCTTATGTGAAGAATGACACACTTACTTGGTGCCTTTTTGACATCTTCAAGAACACCTATGCTATCAAGCTCAACCACAATTTCACTAGGAGACACAACAACTAAGATGAAGGTGCTCTCATACTCATTCTTTGCGAGATTCTTAAGACAGAGGGAAAACTTCCTTAGTATGGTATCTTACTCCTTCAATCTTGATATTGCAATTTTAAAACTTTCACAAGATAGGCATGGTTCTTCTCCCTTAATGGAAGGAAGTGAGTAAGATGACTAGTAATGATTTCTTGCCCAACCTACCTCTTTCTCAGCCTTGAGTTTCAATTCATAGACATAGTCATCCCCCTTTTTGGGACATCAGTCAACAAAAGTGAAGGTGTAAGTGACGGTTCACAAATTGGGCAGACAGCATTTACAATTACATCATCCAAGATGCCTATTTCATTTACTTCATCAAATTCCCTAGGCCATGTCAGAGCTGGTTCAATTCGGTCAGGCCCATCAAAGAGGACCATTACAAGTGTGTATATCCCCTCTTGATCCCGAATGTTACCAAACAACAAAAGGTTCAGAACCTTCTGATCTACGCTTGGATTCGCATGCAGTATTGTTTCCTTTTCTTGTATCTTTTGATCAAAAGCTTTGTCCTCCTTGTCATCAACATCTCATTTATTGGCCATTGACAGAATCTGAAATCCATGACTCCTATTAGGTGTGTATCGAATTTTTCCTCCTTGAGCTAGTAGAATTTGCATTCCTTCTTTCTCGTTGTCTCTGCACCATATGGGAGTTGCACCCATGTTATTGAGTTCACACCGAAAGATGTTGGGCGTGTGCTTGCCTTGCCCCAGTTTCCACTACTTGAAATTCGCTACATCTGTTCCAAATAAAAGTTGCACACGCTTGGCCTCTTTTCACCAATGCAACAATTGGGTAGTTCACAAATGCATAAGCTAGATGCATGAGGCTTGTCAAACTTTGAATTCAGTAACTGTCTTTAATATGGGCTACGGGTTTGGGTTGGCAGCATAGGGTCATGCTGAACCCAATCACTCTAGGATTAAATTTGCCTTCCCAGAACTCTTTGGGCCTTCTTCCCCATTTAATTTTTCTAGCCCTTTCAAGAGCCCAAGCTTCCTGTGTCCCTTTTCAGCCTAATCCTTCCTTAGCCTTGATGTCTTGGGTTAGGTATGACTGATATCTTCTTTCCACCTCTGACCTGTTACTATCTAAGAGGCTCTCGTTCATCACATCGCCTCCTCCTCCTTGTTCTCTTTTTGTTGATGAAGACTGTAGTTGTTTGCATGTTCAAAACGCTTCCTTCCCTTGTGATTCCTTTCCAATCTCTTGTTGTGCATCCTTGGACCTTAAGAAGGTAAGAGTTGGTCTGATCTTCAGAGACTCATAATTACCAAGGATTGCTAACTCCATCAATGGTTTTGATTTGTTCTCCTATGTACTTGTAGCATCAAATCTGATAAGGACACTTTAAGAATTTTCTTCTTTCCCAACCTCAACCACCTGAAGTTTTTGCTCTTCATCATATTTGTGGGTCTGCTTGGAGCTAGTGCTGCAAAGGAAATTGGTTTTCCTCCCCTCTCTCAATGTATCTCCTTGGATGTGGATAGGTTAAAGACTGGGATTAGCTTCATAGGCCCCAAAACTTTGGTGACTTCTGACTTCACATCTTCTTCTTTAAGTTCGTTCATCGGCGAATGCTGTTCTTCTTCAATTTCTTTCCTTATCATTTTTCTGAACTCTACCCTGTCCCTTCTTATCTCTACCCAAAGAGTCTTCGTATCAATGTTTCTTGCCTTCTCTGTTTGTATTGTGTGCCGAGTTTGAATTACCATTTTGCCTCTCTTAAAATCACTAATCATCTCACCTAGTTGATCACGTAGCTCCATCACTGATGCTTTCATAGCTGTTAGTTCTTCTTTCATTTCCTTCTGTTCTTTTTGCAACAAACCAACATTCCTTTCTAGCGAATCCATTTGATTCTCCATTCTAGTGTCAACCATACCCTAGATGCAACCGCTCTGATACCATGTGATGGAATCCTTCAACTCAATATTGTTTATATGGCAAATCACCACCTCCTTTTCTTGATAAGAAGGAGAAGATGGAAGAAATACAGAGTTACAAAGCTAGAGTTAAGAGAGAAAAAAAAATAAAGAGATAAGTAAGCTTCCCAAACAAGGAAACCCATTGGCTTTTGAGAGGCCAGGTCTCCTCTAATTCCTCAGAAATTCCCCCCTTTTTCCCGACACCACCCACTCCCTTATAACCAACTCACACACACCATCATCCTCTCTCTCTCTCTCTCCACTCACACTAAACAACAACATTAGTTACCCTAGAGCTAATTCCCTTTTTGTCCATCAGTTGCCACCTCAGCCCTTGGGCCTGCATCCCTTTTCTTTCTAACACAAACCTTTCCCATTTATGGGTCTCATTAGCCTTCTTCCTTCTCTCATAAATTCTGCCTTTAAGGCTACGGGGTTCATCAAACTGCCTTTGCTCAATCTGGTCACTACAACCAAGATGACTATCTTTTTATGAGATTTTGGCTATCCCACAAAAGAAGGCATTCTGAGGTTAGTCCATATATTGGCAGGAATAGGGAAGGGTTGCAACTGTCCAGGCATAGTTACTGTTTCATACTTGTAACGTTGGTAAGTCTCACACTCCCTTACAAATTCTCTCCCTTCTCTCTCCATGCCCTTCCAATAAAAAACTCCTATAAACCTCTTATAAATGTTGTAGCAGTTGAAGCCTCAACGATCTATCATTTCCCACCACCAGTTTACCCTTTTGCATCAAAAGATGGTGTTCCCAAGTAAATTTCAGATGGGAGTGTAGGTCTGTTTCCAAATCAGCAATCAACATTCTTAACATAGCATTAGATTGCCAAGAGGCCTTAATTCAATTAGTTAAGCTTGAGATCATAGAAATAATAGCAGAACAAGAAGATTGAAAGGGTTATCCTTTCCCTTTCTAAAACAATTTCATACTTCAAACCCCAAAAGATTATTAACCCAATTAAACTCCTCTAGGGTCACTGATTTTTGTTCCAAGAGATGCTTCAAGGGAAGATGATCAGTTAGAATACTGAAGGGTCTGCCATAAAGATATTGCTTCCAATTTTGGACAGCAAACATAATAGCAGTCAACTCCTTTTCATAGGTTGACAGATGGTGTTTGGTATGAGAGAAAGCTTTGCTTAAAAAGGCTATAGGATGGCCCTTTTGAGAGAGGACAGCTCCCATTCTCATGTTTGATGCATCAATTCCTACAATGAACGGAATAGAAAAGTCAGGAGTGCCAAAATAGAGGTTGAAGCCTTAGCATTCTTTCAACTTATTGAAAGCCATCTCAGCCTTGTCACTCCATACAAAGGCTCCCCCCTTCAATAAATTTGTTAGAGGCTTACTAATGGAACCATAATCCTTTACAAATCATTTATAATAATCCATGAGGCCAAGCAATCCTCTTAAGGATTTGATTGTTGATGGAGTAGGCCAAGATTTCATCACCTCTATTTTCTTGTAATCTGCTGTAACTCCTTGTATCGAAATAACATGGCCCAAATATTCAATACTAGTGGCCTCAAACATGCACTTACTCATTTTGGCAAACAACACATTCTCACTTAACAGCTGCAGGGTACTTTGAAGGTTCTGTAAATGAGATTCCCAAGAGGAGCTATAAACCAGAATATCATTGAAGAACACCAAAATATATATCCTTAAGAAGGGTTTGAAGACCTTGTTCATTAGTCCTTGAAAGGTTGTGGGAAATTCCTGGTACTTGATATCAACGTCTTATTTCAGAATTCAATCAACAAAACTACGACTAGTTTCTCTTCTCTTATTTATATCCTATAAGAGAAGGTACTCCTTCCATCCGCTAATTATAGGTCAGCAGCTAACGAAACAGAAACATAGCAGAAGAGCAACTAACAAGACAGAAACAATTCAAAGGAATAGAGCAGAATAATAGCTAGCTAGGCAAATCCACGTATCAAAGTGATAGGTGGGAGAAAGACAAGGCCCTATGGTGGGTTTTCCCTTTTATAATATTTAATGCATAATATGTGAGTTGGGAAGGGATTAAAGTGTTTATCAAACAAAATGGGAGAACAAAAGTGTGGAAACTGGAAAGCATTATAAAAATATTGTTTGGGGTATAAGCCTCTGCTATTAAATATTAATATTATAATGCATTAAATCAATAAATAACTTGCAGATCATGGTTGTATTTCTTTTCGGCTTTATTGTGGTGACCCACCATCAGTCTTAGTCCTTGGATCTGGGTTTCAGGTATGGCTTGCTATGGACTATGCCAATTTACAGATGATTTAATTCTAATGGTTGGCCTGAAGTAAATTATGTCTAAAGTGGATTTTTGTTGTATATTTGATCATAATGAATGCTCTGCAGATTTTTTGTTTCTCATTCTGATATTGCTTCTTTCTTAGTTGTTATGCCTTCTGATGGAAGAACGATCTTGAAACGACCCATGTGAGTTTAAGCTTTGCTAATTTTTTCATACTGGATCATGTATGTTGCTATAGGTAATAAGTTTCGAAGTGAACTAAATTCCATGACTTGAAGGGGCAGTCCTTAATTGCAGCACGCCTTTACAAGATTGTCATATAAGGAATCTAGCATCTCGTCTCGTAAAACAGAAAACCAAATATACTAATTCCGTTAGAGATTTTTGTATCTCAAACATCGACTTGCTTTTGTTTCTTAAATCAAACACTGATGAAAAAACCAGGAGATATCCAAACAGTGCAAATGTATGCTTATGTACACGAACAGATACATATTTTCTATATGGGACTTGAAGCCTCTCGGAGGGTGGAGCTTTAAGCACAACAGGTTAAAATAATGTGTCTCCTCCGAGGCAGGTGATTCAAACCCTAGTTCTTGGGTGTTGGCTGGTGCTCTGGAGTCAAAAGCCGGCTAAGTGGGTCTACTTTTTCTTTTTTCAACTAGTCTTAATTTTACGTGGGATTTGAGCCATAGAAAGATGTTATTAGCTGTGGTCTCTGGAATTCGCGTGATTATTCACCTAATTTAGAAAAAACAACGTTTGGCGTAAAGCATATTTCTTCATTAACCCGCCAACCGAGATAGAGATTGATACCCTATGCTCTGTGACCTGAGTCATTACCGTATAATGACATACTATGACTATAATCAAGGTGCACTATCGTTCTTCTTATCGTGGGGCACTACGTTGAAGACTCTATGTTTTATGTGATCACGGTAGTATACATTTTTTCAATCCTTGTCCAAAATCGTCCCTCATTTCTATCTATTTTCTTTTGAATCTAATTTATCCTGTGAATGCATTATTTCTCTATAGCTTTTTATTTCTCTCTTATTACATATAATACAATACAAGAAAGGGTCCCTTTTCAAGCTAATTGCTACTAATGTGAATAGGCGGTGAAAATGGAAAAGGCTTGCAATGCGCATTTTAACTTGGGAGTTTAAATTCCAACCAAAGACATCAGCAAAGTTCAAATCAAAGAAAATATATATGTACTGCCATCCTCTTTCCAGCAAATCAGATTTCTCATTAACACTCTTCTACTTCAGCCTTTGTTGAAGATGGTGTTTGTAGAGTATGCTAATGTCCCAAATTAATTAAAAATGTGATGTTTTCATATAATAAGTAGAATTGTTTAAATATTTATTATCAGAATTTTTATGAAAAAATTTGAGAGTAGACATTCTTTTTTTTTTTTTTTCGGTTCCTTCTTTCTTTCTTTGTAGTTTATTATAACCTCTTCTCAAGAGAAGCAGGAGACAGAACTTGCACAGCTAATTAGATAATAAACCTTTTTGCAACAATTTACCTTAAAACAATAATCGCCCAAGTCAACAGGTAAATTGGTTATGCTTCTATGGTATGGCCAACCCTACGCTTTTATAACTAGTGGAGATCTTTCCTATTTTTCGTGCTATAATACTAATAATAGAAATAATAGTGTTCTTTGATTATTACTTTGCCCAATTTGGAAAGGATGTAATAATACACGAATAGAGATGGTGTTTTTTTTTTTTAAAAAAAGAGTGAGATGAAATCAAAACAACAATCATACACAAGATAAAAAGAAAAGTCAACGAATTTAAGGGAAACAAGTCTTAACCTTTCAGATCCTCCTGAGTTTATCATCTAAAGCTTCTGCGGAGAAAGATTCGGACTGCTCTTAGTGGACCCCAACCCACTTGTTACCAAATAATTGAGGGATTATTTAATCTTTTTTTTAATTGATATTTAATCTGAAGTCTGAACCATTGGACACGGTTTTATAGGGGAATAATACAAAGAGAGATTTGGACAAAAGTGCATGCCCTGGAGGAAGTGCAGAGAATCAACTGGCGAATTGGTTTAGGACTTCAGGGTGTTTGAACATTTCAACATATTCAAAAAAAGTGGACGAATTGGATTAAAATTTTTTATTAAAAATTCAACTTAACAATCACGTTGCTGGATCGTGACATGAGTGAGCTAGATCAAATTACTCAATTTCCCCTCTCCCTTAATTTTGGCAATTTCTCTTGTTAATGTAACATTTGTCGTTGTATTAAAAAAAATCAACATAGCTATGAAAATCTCACATATCTTAAAAGTTAATTTATAATAAATATCATTTTTAACGATTAGTCAAAACAACGAAAACAAAAGGTCACGAGAGAGTTTTCTATAGTTATTAAATAATGACAGTTTTTGGTTTGATTTTAAAATGATATCTCCTAAGACCAACAAAATAAAAAGGTTTCGCTTTATTCACATAACCAATTTCACATACTTGGCTGGTAGTGACTGTCTATGTAATTGGGCACTTAATGTGACAATGATGGGCATGATAAGTCAATAAAAAACAAAGACATTCTTTTCAACTCAATCTTATCATCTACGTAGAATAAGTCTATGCAAAAATCACTAGTTACAATCTGATATATAAATGAAAAGATGAATTGACATTTAGAAAAAAGAGAGCTGTTGAAATTTTGAAACACTTGTAGTTTCATTCATTTCTTCTAACATTGTGAAGACCGGGACATAATAATTGGCACACCAGAGGGTGTCCTTCTCAGTCCTCTCAATGCTCTGATGCTCACAGGACTATTATCTTGCCAAGTTTTCAAACTATGTATCATTTAATGGGCTAACAACCCAACCCTTGAGTCATACTATAGCCTCAAGTGGCAAAGCCATAGCCAATCATATAGTGAACAAAGTTAGATTCAAAGCTAAAACCTAGAATCACTTGCCAATGTTTCATGCACTATTCCTGAAAAAGCTGGTTTGACGAGCAAGTTCTGCCAGCAATATCAAAACCTTTTCATAGCTATAGATCCTTCTTAGTTCTAGTTCTAATATTCTCCAGATGAAGACTTTGGCCTCCCTTCCCTTTTGTCTTCTCACTTCTATATTTTTCTTTGGCATGATGAACATATAACATTAAACACATAACTTTGAGAGATCCCCAATCTTTCTTAATTTGGACAGATATAGAAATATATATTTTTTCTCTAACCCCATTACTTGGATTGTATGTCATCTTCGATCTAGTATATGAATTTTTATGGTGGAAAATTCCCAAGACAGCAGCTCACTTGGACACTTTATGTAATTGAACCTTGCACTCCCAACAGTCACATCCTGAGTTCCACCTATTTTTCAGTCAAGCTTGAGCTTCTAGTTGCTGGCATTTTTCTTTCTCATAGTTAATTGCTTATAATGTGAATACGTAATGAATATAGTAGAATAGTTGCAATTTGCATTTTCTCTCCAGAGTTTAAATCCTAAATCGACAGAAAAGGTAAAAACAATGAAATATGTAACAGATATTTTAGCTGGTAAAGTACATTTCTAATAAATAGTATTATGCCCACATTTAGAAAGAATCCAACAGTATAGTAACACAGATGGTGAGTGAAACCAACATAGAAAGCAAACCTTGCATTTTCAGTTTAAACATGACATTGGGACATAACCATAAATATAAATTGAGGACAACGAACATATCAAAAGTCTAGAACTAAATGGATACAGAAGCAATGCTTAAAAGTTAAACTGCCTCTCGAATTGAAAGACCAACAATATAAACCACTGCACTATCTTCTTTCATAATTTTTAACAGTTAAAGTATATATGGGGATAATTTATCAAAGCCTTGAGTTGGCTTTGCAGTAGATGACATGAAGCATCGAAATTGTAGTAGCCATAATGGGCCTATTTCTTGCAAGTTCTTGACTTCTTGCACATACAGAACACCAATATGTTACTATGCATCTCAATATATCCTTGTGAAAGCTTGGATCATATATTTGTGGCTCTATGAGTGGAATAATGTTGGCTTTATTCCATAATTTCCATGCCAGAAACATTAACAAGCAAAAATTCTAGCAGTTAGAATTCATTGTTCAAATCACATTAGCAAAGGCAACGAATAAAAGCATGAAAATGGAGAGACTTATGAATCCAAGAGGCGTCAAAGATTCTGCATTTTTGTGTTTAAATTTTAGATAAGATACTGTACACAGATTTCTTTACTATTTTTAAAATATATATTTTAGTATATAATGCTAAACTTTTTTGGGACTAAAATAGATTCCATAAAAAAAAATATGTAAAAATAGTTAATAACAGATATTTTAGTCAAAACATTTAAAATTACATTAAAGTATAGTATAATTTTTTATATTAAGAAAGTTCTTGGTATATTTTAAAAATAGAGAAAAAATTTACGTAATTTACTTTTATTCTAATGCCTAAGATTTTTTCTTTCTTTGTCTTCAGATTTTTTCTTTTTAATTACATCCCATTTAATGAACTGGTATATTAAGAGAATGAGAATAAAAAAGAAGATTAGGAAGAAGAGAGAGAATTGGGATAAAGTATCCCAAGGTCCTGAGAAGCAAAATACTCTTTCTCTATTGTAATTTGTTATCCAAGTTTTACCTGTTCATGCATCAAATGATCAAACAAAATACTTTGAAATTTCACCTATTTTTGAATTTTGCGATAGATTATTCAACAAAGATAACCTTCGAATTGAGTAAAAAGGAGGAGTGAGAGGAAAACATCTCAGAAGGAACAGAACAGCAGAACAGAGCAGTTCCAATCAAGCAAGGAATAAACAATAGCAGCAACGAAATGCCTATAAGGGCAATATGTGAGGTTTGTGTATGCCATAAGGTTCTCTCTAGTTTCCTACAAATATATGAAATCATTTTTTTTTCTTGAAAGAATATAATGAAGAAAAGAAAGATAACATAGGTAACCCTATAAAAAAGATAAGAATATAATAAGAACATATACATAGTATGGTAACAGTATATAAAATTTCGACCGAATAACCTATTTAATTCTCATAATTTCTATAAAAATTAATTTTTAATGAGGCTTTTCATAACATAGTGATCAAATTTTTAATTATGATTATTCTGTCATAAATTATAATTATTTAAATGGTAAATTAAAAAAGGACAAAATAACAACAAATGCCATTGAGAATTAGTGGACATACTCAGGATTGGGTTGGGATTGACTCTAACAATAACACCTACTGTTGAAGCAAGCTTAGCCATAGCCCCAGTTTAAAATTCAATAATAAATTTTAATCAAATTCAAATTATTTAAATAATTAAGGCCAGCTCAAGCCAAAAACTTAACTACCTATAAAAAAAAATTAGAGAACATGTTTCAAAATTATTTTACTTCAACATAAGGGGTGTGTGTGTATATATATAATGGTCCTTTATTTATTTAATTTCCATTGAGATACATTTACTTTTGTATATCTTCTTCGCACCCGTCATCATCCATTAAAAAAAAAAATGTTACCGTCAGTGTATTTTTAATAAAATCGCTGCAGTCAATGCAAGACAATCAATCTTCATGAAACTAGATTATTTTGAATGTGATTAATTGTAGTATATCCGCAAGAAAAAAAAAACAATGGCTTAGAATTTATGGTTCTTCGGTTACATCTAGGTCCTCGAATGTGTTATTAGATAGCAGCAACGTTCAATAGCTAAACTTCGAATAGATAACCATTTATGTCGAAATAAATAGAGTTTAAGCACTGTCATGTATTAAAAAAAAAAAAACACACACACACACACACACACACACTTTGAGCTGTTCATATTTGAAAGTGACACCTATGTGTTTGTATAATTATTTATTTTTGCGTTTATAAGAACAACTTTTATAGTTGAAGTTGTTTGGATTTTAAGTTATGTTTGGTAAAGTGAAATATTTTTTTTAATCGAATGGAAATGAGAATTGAAATAAGAATAAAATAGAATTTAAAGTTTTAAATCATGTTTTGGTATAATATGTAAAGGAATAAGAATATATTTTTATTTGTATGTTTAATAAAATGAAAACAATATAAAAATAGAAAAGAAAACTATACAAAAATGATCATAGTACCTCTAGTGTAAAAAAAAAAATATTTTTTCATTTATCAATAATGGAAAAAATAATATAATATATATTTTAATTTTTTAATTTAAAAATATTTTTTGAATTATCAATAATAAAAGTATTTAATAATTATTTTAGGTTGGGCAGAATGGCATTTTGCTTCCTCTGTTCCCGTTGAAGAATAGCTTTCCATTAATAATGTGATGGAAAGTAAGGCAAGCTAATGCATGGGGTGATAGAATCAACCTCCAGCGTACTAAATAGATTTCAATTTTTCCCTTCTTCATTTCACTCTCCTTTCCAACACTTCTCCATAGAGTAGAAGTTTTAACTTAAGACTTTCTATTTACAAGAACTCCTCATAAGTAGAGCACATTGGCTTGGAAAGAAGGTACATTGAACACACAAAAACTTGATTTTGAAATTCTCGAAGTTTATGAATGCATTCACTTCTTTAGAATTTTGTAATTTCTTTTCTTCTATGGTAATGATTATATACATATAGTGGAAATTCTTAAAAATATTTGTAGTATAGTTATTTTAGCCATGGCATTGTTGTAACCATCTACTATCTCCTTTGCACGTTTGTGATAGTGACATTATTGATGGAGCATGACTTATTGCTCTATTGAGATGATGATTTTGCACTCAACACAATTGTCATGCTCTAGAATAGAGACATGATTGGCATAAAATATAAAGAGACCTCGCATATGTAAGCTTAACAAATACACACACACACATACATATGTAGTTCTTATGCATGATTGGATGAAAGTAATAATTCCAAACTGATATGTTTCCTTAAGTACTTTCTTGCATACTAGGTCTTAGTCTTAGGTTTTGTCATAGTTCATACTAAAATCATAGAAAGCTTTACTCTCAATTTTGCAATTAATATACAAACAGAAACTAGAGAGGCGAGGATCCTGCCTACAGTTTGTAAAACAAACTCTAGAGCACAACCATACACACAAGATAATAGTTCAATAATATTAGACAAACTTACTGCTAGTAGTTCACTAAAAATTCTCTAGATTTACAATGAAAGAGCTTTGGACACAAGTTCCTTATCTACAAAAATAAATAATGGTACGATATATGATACTCAGTAAGTAAAAAATAAAGTACGATAACTAAAGGAACAAGTAAACTGTAACATCCAATTTTTCGTAAAAATAACAAAATAAACCAGTTATAAAAACAAGTCTCCTGAAATGAATGATTTAAGACCAAATAAAATTAGAATAAAATTTTAAATAATAAAAAATAAGAATGTGAGGTTTGAGTTGCCCAGAAACTAGAGCTAGAGTGACTCAATAAAATTGTCAAAAGTATAATAGCATTTTCGTAAATATGAACACTTTTTGAAAAACTCAAAGGAGAAATTTTTTAAATAAAAAATTTGATCTTTTCAAATTTCTCAAAGGCTCTGAAAACTATGAGAACCTTTAGAATAGTTCAAATCCTTCCAATTGAAATTTTACAATGTCAGTTATTCTGAACTTTGACCCTTTCATTCAAGAAAGTTTTAAATCCAAATTAAATGGTTCAAAAGGTATTTTATAAGTTAGAGGACCTAAATTTTATGATAAAAAAAAGATTCTAAAAAAGGAGCTAAAATGAGTCTAAAATGGAAAATCCAAGAAAAGGTACATAAAAGGAATTTTTGAAAAGCAAATTTTAAGAAACTTATCTTATAAAGTGGCGTCCCACTCTTCTCCCATTCTAACTGACCTACTTTCTACCCAAAACAGAGGAGAGAGCTCAACCAAGATTAATGCATAAGAGGGGGGGGGGGAGAAGAAGAAGGAAAACCAAGGAAAAAGGTAAGAAAAATCATAGAATTTCAAGTTTCTTCCTTCTTTAACTTTATTCTCCTCCTTCTCTTTTTTCTTTTTATAGTTTCCATGAATGATTTGGGACTATTTTGGGTCTAGTTTAGATGGAGGAGATTAGAATTTGAAGGAGAGGGTTATACCAAGTGAAAGAGCTCTTGAAACAAGCCTAAAAATAAGATAACTTCATTGCTTTTCTTCCTTTATTTTTCTTATTGTATGGTTCATCCACTTTGAGAGCTTGTAGAAGAGATTAATTTTTGACCAAGATCAAGCAAGGAACCTAGGTTTTAGAGGATGGGAAACTAGAAAATGCAATGAAATCTAAAGGAAAACCACTAGAGAACAAGTTGTCAAACCTAAGGATTCTTAGACAAATAGTCAAATTTGATTTCTTTCAAGGATGTTATAGCTTATATAAGACCTTGTATAAGTACATTAGACCTTTAGGAAGCCTTCTGAGTGTCATTCCTTTCAAGAAAACAAAGCAAATTCTATGGGTGCACAATGGAAAGCATGTCTTGGCCAAACAAAGATAAGGCACCTAGGGAGAGTTTAAAATTTTTCTAAGGTTAGAATTGGACTATATATGATAGGAAAACACCAAAGAAAGCCTTGGAATAAATTTAGAAACCATATTTTGTGAGATGGAAGTGTAGGTTCCATTTGAAAACATTAGGAAGCAATTTGTATCTAGACTCCTTGAAATGAATTTGTGGTGACTCCAATGAGTCTAAATGGAGTTAGGAGTTATAGATTGAAGGAGAAAATGGAGCCAAGACTATGAATTCTCATAATTGCTTCCTTAGGTCTTATATGGAACTATAATTAAACCATAGGACAAAGTAGCTTCACATAAAGTGTGTGTACTGCCAAAACTTGTTCCAATGATGTAATGAGGTCCCATTTGATATATCTAGGCCAAAGGAATCAACCTCCACCTCTTTGCAAGTGTGTGGCTGAGAAAAGGGAAGAGTAATCAAGGAAAAAGTTTGTTTTCTTGCTTCAAAGGTAGCTTTCTAACCTTTCCCTCATGCATGCCTTGGATGTTTGCTTGTCTTTGAGTACTTGTATGTATGTTCATATCATGAGAAATGTTTTTAACTATTGCTTACATGTTATGGTACTATGATGTTATTGAAATATACTTTATGAATGTGTTTTGACTTGAATGGATATGGTGATGCCAAAAGTTTCTTAGCAAGGATGAGGATGAGCCCAAAGTCTTTAGGATTAGGTAAGACAAAGTCAAAAGTCTCAAAAAGAGTGAGGCTTAATAAAAAATTCCTTGAAAATAGGTGAGACAATTCCAAAAGTCCCAAGAAAAATGGGTGAGGCTAAACCAATGCTCTTGAGAGCCTATGTATGATATGTATGAGTTTTTTGAATATGGAAAATGTTTTATACATCTTTACTAGTAGCTCAAGGTGCCATGCATGTATTCTTAGACTTGAAAATTCATTCATTATGCATGTTTAAAAGGGTAAAGAGCTATTGGGATTCTTGGAATCTCACTCTTCCCTTTCCAATGTCTAACCATGTCTAGGTGAGCTAAGTGGTTCAAGAAATAGATGCCAACAACCTTTAAGACCAAGATTTTGACAAAAGGCCTTGTTCTATAACCATTTTGTTGACACATTGATGTTAAATGATGTAGCCATATGATGTATATAATATGCAGATGCTTGAGCATATTTAAATGTATGTAAATGTGATGTATGTACCTATTTTGGAATCATATAAATGAATATGTATGCTTTTGCCACCAAGGAACCCTATGATATGATATGCTTGTGTATGATAACAAATGGCATAGTGAGAATTAGGTCCATGAGGATTTAAACCATTTGGCATACTTTCCTAGGCTATGTTTATGCTATGAGATGTGCTCAAATGGCTATAGAATGAGAAAGGAGCCATTTGGTGCATTATGAACCCACTTTGAATCTTAAAAGTGACCAAAACTTGAGATAAATCACAAATTAACCAAATAGAGGAATTTTCCCATGAAATTTGGCATGAATATAGGTTTTATTTAGAGCTTTTCATAGAGTTAAACAGCACCCAATTTAGAGTTTTAAAGAATTTATTATAATTTTTCAAAGTTAAAAAAATTATGTTGAAGTGGTAACAGTATTATTCATATGGTTAGTTCATATTCCTATTCACATGTGGGTCAAATAAAATCCAATACTCATGAAATTTTAGAAGCACAAACTAGATATCATAAAATTTCCATAAATCACTTCATTTGGAGCTTTGTAGAGGGAGAAACGAATTTTTGAAGTTGCATGATAGTACTAATAATGCAGCTTGACATGAGTTACTATTCCATTAATTTTCATGAGCTAAATGCCACTGCATTGGTCTAGAACTATTTTTACTCTTTAGTTAACATCCACAGTTTTCCAAAAAACTATCATTTGCATGATTTTGATTTTTTCTAAAATTAGTTATGAATTTTCAAATTTCATATTAGAAATATAAAAAGTGAACCCGAGAGCAAATCATTGATTTTGTGAAATGTGGTCTAAAATCCAAGACTCCTTGGATGTTTTGTGATGTGTATGACTTGTATGAATTTGCTATGGATAGAAAATGATATTGATGAGTTCACATAATCCATGAAATATAAAATGAAAAAATGAGACATTATGTAACGCAATTAAATACTATTAAATATATTATTTTTCTTAAAAATGCATAAAGCTAAGCATGATTGATGAAATATGAAGGCTAGGAGTTAAGGTATTACATTAGACATAGAGTTTTTCTAAATGAATATAGGTTTTGACATAATAATGAATAATTAAAACTTTAAGTATGAAAAGACATGAAAAAGGTTTTATAAAAATTCAAATTCATACGTCTTTAAGTACAAGAGGTATGAAATAATTGATATATACAAAAAGTTAAAGGATTTGAGTTAATAAAAAATTTATTTATTACATTATTAATGCAATAACATATAGGAAACATATAGGTATATAATATTTTAATTAATATGTAAAGTTAATAGGAGATAATTATGAAGGGTAAATAAAAATTAAGTTCAAACATGAAAAAGTTTAATGTTGGATAGCAAATAATCGTTGTACTGAAAACAAAACCATCAATAAAAGTACTTCATTAAGAATATTTGTTTATAAATATTATGTTCTAATATATATATTAACGTGGACACATAGACTAATAATTACATATCCAAAAGCGGTTCAAGGGTTCACCAAAGACTAACAAAATTATTGTTAGTGAATAGCATTCTACACAGTTGCTTCTTATATATATAGATATATATATATATATATATAACATCAATAAAATTCGTATATAAAAATCTTTTAAATAATTAATCTGCAATAATATTCCACAAATAATAATATAACATTTCTTAATCACAGAACATTTAAGCAAACTCATAAAAACGTATTGAGGTAAATTTTCATTTGTTAAATTTTTGAATGTTGCACATTTAGTCAATACTAATTCAAATCTATTTGATAATAGAAGTGAAAATGGCATATAGCAGTCTAGAAGATATAATAATAATAATAATAATAATAATAATAATAATAATAATATACAAACAAGAAATCACTACCTAGGATGCTTGCCGAATTCAAACAAAAACATAGAAAGTAAAACTAAAAAGAGGTTTAAATTATATCATATTACTTACAATGATTGTTAAATAGTGTTGGTCTTTTGTCACCGGACACAATCAAATTCCTTCTACGGAAAAGTCCTATGTGTTTCCTAAAACACAACTACAACACCTCATTCATTCTTTTTGGCTAAGTATTGCCTTATCTTGCACTTGGCTGTTTAGTTAATCCACCACCTAGTAATTGATTTGACTATCTCATTTCATCGGTTCCTACGTAGTTAATTATTATTCCCATACTAATATATTTTGGGTATTTACTTGCTTTAATTACTTTATATTATCCTTATTTATACTATGAGGCTACTTGTTCAATTAACCAACATAATTAATTTCTAATTAAGTATTTGATTTAGTGTAATTATTAATTAATCTATCACCTAATTTAAACTTTGGTTTACTTTGGGTTACTTTAATTCATTAATTCATACTTCTGCTACTAATCTATTTAAATTCATGTCATACGTAGATTTACTACAAAATTCTAGGTTTAAAGCTTATTCTAAGAGATTAGTTAAAACTTAGTGAATTTACTACTAACCTCATTAACTTCTCATCTATAGAGTTCCTATTTATTTAATTTCTTACCTTATTTAATTTCTACAACGATTTCCTATGTTAAAAATGTCTTAGTCTAATATTTATTATAGTCAACTTGTTTCTAACATTAGCTTTACTTCAAGTTATACATCCTATTAGCTTACATGCACATTTTTCAACTACACAGCAATATAGTTGCTTAAAAGGTAATGAAGTTCTCCAACCCATAATTATGACTTTAATTTATAAGAGGCAATTTACCAAGCAATAATGTGACTCTAATTCCTCAGCTTTGGTCAGCCCACAAACAACACGGGAGCACAAAATTAAAAGGGGAGGTTGCATTTTGCAGTTACAATGGTTGGGTCAACTCACAACTCTTCCTCACTTTCGGACTCAATAGTAGGGAAACAAGAAGAATTTGAAGAAGTTCAGGGAAGAAACAGCCCCAAGGTGACGAGAATGGCTTTAAAATTAAAAAAAAGAAAAGCAAACTGAAGTTTAACCAAGCAGCTACACTCACTCCCAACCACTGTTGCACTCACGCCAGAAGCCAGAAGCACGTTGCCACCAGGAAGTGAAGTGATATTTGATGAGGAAGATGAGCTAGGAAGAAGGATAGAGTTCTCTTGCTCCAAAGAGTTGACCAAGCATGCTAGCATAAACCCGAGCAGCATTAGAGAAAGGAACAATGGGAAGGGAAGCTGTAAGAATCATGCCAGAATACCAGACTTGGGACAAAACACTAGCTACAACTGAAACTTTGAAACTCACGGATCCAGGGACGAAGTTGCAAAATAGACAAAGAAGAGGATGGATACTCTCAGATTGCTCTCTCAACTCACGCTGCATAAGAGGCTGAAACAAGGCAAAAGAAAGAAGGCCAGAGGAAGAAGAAGCTTCGGGTCACTTATTTTGGGACGACACATGTTCTGATATAGGAAAATCTTGAGGAACTAATGAATATGGGAAAGTGCAAGGTTAAGGAGCAAATTCGAAAATTGCAGTCTGGTCCCCCAAAAGCTACACCATGCACGGTAGTGAAGGAGTAAAGGAAAATGAAGAAAAAAAAAATTAATAACAAAGTGCCCTTCCATGGTTGCTGGCAAAATTCACTGAACTTCACATGATTAAGGTGTCCTATATACTGAACCAAAGCCACCCCTTCCAAGCTTGCTGGTAAAGTTGAGGTTGTTTGTTGCAGTTGCAATGATTCTAAAATCAAATAGTGGCTATCCCCTAGTTTAGCTAGTTTCAGGTCTTCAATTAGGTTTGCACTTCGTTTTTCTGGATGGGTTTCTCCTGTGTTCAGCGATAATGTTCCATTGTTTCCCTTCCTTCTAGCTGAATGCAAGCACAATAAAAAACAAATGAATGAAAATAAGACAGATCATGAACATAATTAAAAACAAAATCTATTCTCTGTATTAAAAAATATAATAACAAATAAAAAATTACTGCTAAAGTGACCAAACAAAGAACAGAAGATGAATATTCTTGAAATAACTTAAATAGTGAAATGGCGAAACAACAGAATGTCTAGCAGTCCATGCCCATAAGATATATGCAATGACAATGATAATTACTCTTACTACCACTGTAACCGTGATGACTACTTTCAAGTCTTTCTTCCCCCCATCTGTATTCATAGCAGTAAAATAGTTCAGAATCTATATATTGGACAAGTTGAAAAATAAACTCAGTCAGAAATATCATAGTATCACATGTTTTATTGAAAGAATGTATCTACCAAGTTCTGAATAGGCTTCACGGATGTAAAGATCAACTCCTCCACTTGAGAATCTTACAATGTCAATTAAATTTACAGTCCATGACATGCAGCCAATTCCAACATCATATGCATATGCTGTACAATTGCAATTATTTAGGTATTGAGTTCTGAACATGCCCTCAGAAACAGATGACTGCTCTGCAATATCTAGCACTTTTGGCATTTGCAGTTTCGAAAACTCATCATCTTTGCCTGTATCACTCCCATTTCTCACCCTCTGACACTGCAGTGATGCCCTTCTTCCTCATCCACTAGTCCAGTTTTGTTGATTCCATTCCTCAGCATTCCTCGGCTCGAAACCTCTCAAACAGCTGCAGATTGGGGAATTGCTAGAATTACAGCTTCCATATGTCCCACATAAGCCATAAATATCATAGTCTGAACCATGAATCGTTCGCTTACCAACTTTGTGTTTGTTAATCCAGGTGGTGTAAACTAGTTTTCCTTCTGAACCCAAAACAATGGCTCCAAAGAAAGACTCATTTGGCAAAGAATATGTTATGTGAACAGACCCATTTTCTTCCCTTCCTATTCTGAATCCACTTGGGTACACAGAAGTTTACGTCGTGGCTAAGCCAATAAAAACTGGACCATTCCACGGACCTGACCTCTAATATGGCTGTGTTTGATTCCAGATGAACACGTCGGGAGCACTGAGGCGTTCGAGGCTGTCAGAGAGTCTTCCAATGGATGGATCAGAAGGGCTTTTCCCTGAAGTAACCTTCACTTTCTCACCTGTTTTTAATTGGTACTAATTACCAGATTTGGAAACAGTGTATTACTTGGATGTTGAAAACTCTCCCACAATGTCCTGCCTGTGTCGTCTAGCAGGACAAGGTTACCAGTATTGAGAAGTTGGGCAGTGGAATTGGATGCCAATGCCATGTTTGATACATTTGATGTCCAAATAACCTCTTTATCTCCGTGCAATACTACAATATTTCTGTTCTCAGATATTGTAAGAATTCCAGAAGAATCCTGCAGTGGTCGGTTTCTGTTAGCCACCCATATGACGTTGGAGTCAGAGACATACCAGATTCCTACGTAGCGTTTCGTTGTATTTTCGGGGCTGAAGAATCCGAGTTCGAATGCACTGTTGTTGGAGCTTGCAGTTTCGGAATCTCTGATAAACCGAGATGCTGTAATGTGTCCAAGGCAGTGCCAAAATCTGCACAAAAGCCACAAAGTACGAGAATAACCGGTAATAAGTTTTGAAGTGAACTAAATCCCATGACTTGAAGGAGCACTCCTCAATTGCAGCACACCTTGACAAGATTGTCATGTCAGGAATCTAGCATTTCTTGTCTTGTAAAACCGAAAACCAAATGTACTAATTGCGTTAGAGATTTTTGCATTTCGAACATTGACTTGCTTTTGTTTTTTTATCAAACACTGATGAAAAAACAAGGAGATATCGAAACAGTGAAAATGTCTGCTTAAATACTCAAACAAATACTATTTTCTATGTGGAACTTGAAGCCTCTCGGAGGGTGAAGATTCAAGCACAAAAGGGTGAAATAATGTGAGTCTGCTCCAACCACCTGTCACAGGTGATTCAAACCTCAGTTTTTGGGTATTGGCTTGTGCTGTGGATTTAAAAGCAAGGTAAATGGGTCTGCCATTTTTTTTCAACGAGTTTTAATTTTGCATGGGATTTGAGCCATAGGAAAACAATGTTTGGCGTACTATGCTGTGACCTGGTCATTACGGTATAGTGACATACTGTGACTATAATCAAGATGCATTATCTTTCTTCCTGTCCTGGTCATGCTATGTCTATGATCAGTATTGGTCATACTATGACCATGACTAACAGACTTTCAAGACTCTCTGTTTTATGTCTTGTTAGTTTACATTTTTTTCAATCCTTTTGTCCATAATCCTCCCTCAATTTTATCTATTTTCTTTTGAATATAATTTATCTTGTGACTGCATTATCAATTAGAAAAAAATCCCGTGAATGCTGTACAATCATTTTAATTGATATTATTTTGAGAATGATTATTGTTCCCGATCGAAGATAGCATTAGACAAAAAGAGAAATTTTAGATAGATATCTTATTAAAATATGAAAGTGATATCAAAGTTAGAGTTACATGTAAAAGTCTATTGTAAAACCCGACGTAAATAATACATGGGGGAATGGAGGGAAGTTGACTTTTCAATGCATGTTGTGCAGCTGCCACGTACTGATTTTTACTCTTCTAGAAATTACTGATATATCCTTTCTTTTAATCACTTTCAGCTTGGTTTTTCGATCATTATCATTCAGACTTTTGCAGCACATATCCCTTCCAGCTGAGCAAATCGCAGAAGTAGACAGAGGCTCTGCATTTTCATCCTTCGCTGAACACTGCTGGACGCTGCACTTCTGCTTCTTCGAGCTGTGAATTATCTCCAGTTTAGCTGCTTCATTCAGTCGCATGGAAGCTTCCTACTGGAAGAACTGTGGTGCTGAGTAAAAGTTGCAATTCTTCTCCTCTGTTCAGCGCCACTTTACTACCCTATTCAGTGTTAATTTCACTAGTTTGGTTCGAATTTCAGCTGCAGAGTTGTTCCTTGAATTTGTTCCATTTTTGCTACTGGTTGCTGGTGAAATCACACCAGAAAATCACCCTCCCAGGTCTGAAACTTCTGCCATATGAATTGCTTTTGCTGGGTTCATCTTCTCCCCTCTACTCACGCCATTTTGTTCTGCTGGTTCGCTTTCTAGTGCAGCCCTCTTCCTCTTCGTTTAAGCTGACCTTCGTGGCTGTGTGTGTGGCAAGAGAGTAGCGTTATATAGGTTTATTTAGCCTTGAAATTTCTGTTGTATGTATTGCTTCTTTAATCCCAATTATAGGCGTTTCCCTCCTCTGTTTATTAATGCTGTGATACGTTTTATGTGGTGGCCAGCTAAGGGAGGTCCTGCGCAGAAGAAAAGGTGGTGCAGGAAGATGATTTTGGTTGTAAAAATTCTAACTCCATTCATGCTGAATTGTATGTCCACTCTCCTACACGCTAATTCCTCCCAAAATTCTGCATATATATATATATATTCTTAATTAAAGATCAAACCCCACCGTGCTTTTTCTTACTTGGCAAATTATATTTATGCAGAATAAGCTTCCCTTTAACGTGTGGCTGCAGATTAAAGACGGTATGCATTTCCTTTATTTCTAGAATTTGGGTTTAGCTCCTAAGTGGAACTAGGGAAAAGAGAGCACAATATATGTATATGGTATATATTGTACGAGTATGGAAGGTGTACAATTAGTAGAGGAATAATTTTTAAAACCAGATAAATTCTGTATGGGATCATTGGAATGATTCACCCTCTAAAATTTGATGAACGAGTATTGTAGGGAATTCAGGAGATTGAGGCATAGCTGAGAAAGGGTCAAGAAATTTCTATAAAAATCTTGGAACATGAGTAAGTAATGTGGACCATGAGACATGGGAAATTCTTATTTTGTTACTAAGTTTCCTTGCAGTGTTTTAAAAATTTGATTATCTATTTATAGAGATACACATTTCAATATTTTGTCATATGCATGTTTACCAAAAAAATTGGTTAGAACGTGAATTTTTCAAATTGATAGATGTTTGAATTATTTGAAAATTTTACTATGAAATCGATCTGGAAGGTATTCTGTCTGAGAGGTTAAAAGGAGAAAAAAATGCATTGTTTTATGAAGTCATCTGTTCAAAACCCTGTAGCTAACAGTAGTAGATGTTAGCCCTGGTGCACCATGATCTGTACCTCAACTAGCAGGGGTGGTGCTAGTCCCGTGTGTAGGCCACCACACGTGGAGTTATATTATTTTCGCAAGCTGAATGCTTTGCATCTGTAGTGATTTTTCCCCGCAAGCTATGTGCTCTGCGTCTGTTTAAATTGGTTCTGCTTAGATACTTTCAGTGCATTTTTACGAAAGAATTTGCATAAAACATGTTTTACGCGGTATATCTATAAATATGTACCTATATATTCGTGACCCTACCTTCATTTTAAAAAAGGTCGGCATTGCTTATTCATTGAGTATTCAACTCATTTTTTTTTATATATTTTTTTCCAGAGAGCAGTAGGGACCCTAATCTACCTCTAGCCGCCTTCTAGTGGTCGATATTTCGATTACTTCTTTTGACGAGCCTGCAGTTGCTCATGTGGGTGTATTTTGTCTGTATGTGTATTTTGTTTTGAATCTTGTAAAGTTAGCTCCACTGAATCATAGTTAGGGCATCCTCACTCCCCGGATATTTCTTTTGGTCTGAATGGATATGAGTTATCCCTTTTGGATATATTGTATTGTCTGACACTTTGTAGAAATATCGGGAGGTCTACATTATAGAGGAGACTTTGCCGAAATTTCTACAAATGTCCTTTAAAGAAAAGCTTATATGTTTTATATGAATCAAAATGATACCCATAATCATTCTCTTTATTTTCCGCTTCTGCGTAAGCATACGTAAACTGTGGGTTGTGACATCTATCACTGATGATGTTGGACGTTACTCCTCTAGTCTCAAACGAACTTTTATTTATATTCTTCTTTTTTGATAATATCTATTTATATTCTTCTTAACACAAACTAATGGAGGTAATTGGATTAAATGACTTTGTAGAATGTAACAGTTATTTGTTAGAGTAACTTATTATATTTAGCCATTTCAATCTATTGTTAAAAATAACTTGCAATGTTAATGTATTGCATATAGATCGTTGGATTGTAGTGGTGAATTCTTTAAACCTTGATAAATGGGATTAGATTATTTTGGACATATGAAGGCTTTGAACATGTAAATCACCCATAAATGGATTAGCCAAAAAATAATAAATAATGACTTTTCTTATTGTATATGAGGCTAGTGACAGCAGGTTTGATTAAAGGAAAATTCACACACCTTGGCTGACACTCAGAAACGAGAAAAGAGCATTTTGAAATGGCATTTAGACAATGTTTCTCGTAATATAGTGAACTGGGTTAGTCCTGAAGCAAAAATCATGATACACTTGCAAACGTTTCACGCTGTATTCTCGGAAAGCCTGTTGGAACAGTAAGTTGTGGCAACAATGCCAAAGAATTTTCATAGTTATGACTCTTTAACTCCCAGTTATAATATTTTGGCCCTATGAGTAGGCTTGTAATTGTCAGGGTTTGGGGGCCGCTCTGACAGGTAAGATTCTGAAATTCCTTTGTGCTAAGCATAGGCCCTCCCTAGTATTTCTCATGGAAACTATGTTGAAAAGCGAAAAAATGGAAAATTTACAAAAAAGATTTAAATTTATGTCATCTGGAAGGTATGAATCTGAAATATTTTTGGGGTTTCAAAAAATAGTATACACGTAGAAATTTGTCGAGGTTTGGGAAATTTGTGTGGGGTTATAACGTTTGTATATGGCCCGCCAAGATTTTAAGAGAAGAGTGGTTGGTGGAATGAGTTACGGCAACTGAATCCGGGATCTAATACTCCCTGGATGTGTGTTGTTAATTTTAATGAGCTTCTGTCTAGTGATGAGAAACAGGGTGGTAGAGTAAGGTCGAGAAGCTCATTTGCTAACTTTCATTCGTTTATGGTGGATAGAGGCATGCTTTTCCTTGAGTTCAAAGGCCAAAGTCAAATAATAGATGGGGGAACTCGCGCATAAAGGAGAGGTTAGACCGTGCTATTTGCAATATTACATGGAGAGAATTGTTTTCCAAAGCTCATATTTTCATCTTAGAACAAATGGGGTGGTGTTCAATTATTGTCATGTTAAGACCCCAAAGGTGTTTAAATTCGAGCTCATGTGGGTTGACCGCCCAGAATTTTTTGTCTATCGTTTCACATAGCTGGCTGAACAGTGTGAAGGTGGCTGCTAAATTTGTGGAGAGTGTTACCAATAATCCGTCCAGTGAGAGGGAAATCTTAAAAAAATAGAGTAAAAAGGAGTTTCCCAGTGGTCGAAATTTAATCAGTACCCTCTTGCAGCAGTTTCAATCTTGTTATGAAGGGGTTTAGGATGAAGAAAAGGGGTTGAAGGTAGCTGAAATTACTCAAGCAATTGAAGAGCTTTTGGGACAGAGAAGAGAAGTACTGGGCTCAAAGGGCCAGAGCACAGTGGCTTGAGTGGGGAGATCAAAAATAAAAATTTTTCATGAGTAACATTGTTAGTAAGGCAATGAAAATAGCTCAAATTTTCTACAAGCAACCTTTTACTTCTTCTGGGACCCGAGACTTTTCAAGGGTTCTAGAGCATGTAGACACACTGATTGGGGATGCTGAAAATGACTTACTGATGTCTTCTTTCTTTTTAAAATTTAGTTTAGCCACTCAAATAGATGTACAGTCTCTTAATTTGGACATATACTAAAATATATATACACCATTCTTTGATTACAGTATTTGAATCGTCCACGCACTTCCACCTAATACATGCGAATTTGTAGTGGAAAGTTTTCAGGAAATGACTCTATCATTCAATCTTAACATGGGCAACTATTTCCTTCCACCAAAAAAAAAAATTGTAATTTATATTTTGAATTTGAAGTCCGAATTAAATCTAACCATTTTTTTTTATTTAGGCCAGAATTGAAGTCAATCCACGCTCATATTTCGAAAACGGATCTAAAGTTGGCACTGAATTTTTTTTAAAAAACTTAATTATATATTAATTAAGTTCATTTGTAATGTGAAAAAAGTATATAATTTAATAGTTTTTAAGAAATTTTGATGTTTAAAAGTGTCTTATTTTATAATAAATTTTTTCAAAAATATTCATTTTTCTCTCTTTTTTTTGAAGTTTTAGAATTAATTTAAATTAAATAAATTTTTATTTATCTAATTAACCTAAGCCTAGACCCAAATTTATGTTTATTTCTTTCCTTAAAGGCCAACCCAAATTCTAATTAAGCCTGCGACGTAGTCTATTATCAAACACCCAAAATTTATGTTGACTGGAGTCTTAACTAAAGTCAGAATAAATTGGTTGCATATTTATCTAAGGTCCTGGATCCTTTCAATTTATTAACTAAAATAAGAGAATCAATTTAAGAAAAGAGAGAGAGAGAGAGAGAGAGAGAGAGAGAGAGAGAGAGAGAGAGAGAGAGGTGGTGAAAAGGGACAAGGATGCTCTCCCATCGTGGCATCAATTGGAAAGGGTTTAGTTGGCTTTTTAAGCTTTTTTATATATATATTATAAATGTGGAAAATAAAGATAAAAAAATTATAATTGGGAGATCAAAAGTTATAATTATAAAAAAAATATCAAAACTTTTAAAGTGTAATTTTTTTTATAATTACAATTTTTGACTTTTCAATTATATTTTTTATTTTCATTCACCATATTTATAACCTAAAAAGCAAGGGGAAAGAAAGTTTAAAAATCCAATTGGACCCTCTTCCATTGGTGCCACAACAGGAGAGGATCCCTACATTGTGAGAAGAGAGATATTAGTCCCATACATTGCTTTTACCATTTTATACACTCTCTTTACCATTTTATTTCTCTTCCTGGATGCATATAATACAATATAAGAAAGGATCCCTTCACTAGTGCTAATTGCTACTAATGTGAATAGGCATTGAAAATGGAAGAAGGCTTGCAATATCCATTTTACCTTATAAGTTTAAATCTCAACCAAAGATGTCAACAAAAAGATCAAATCATTCTCATTAACATGCACACTTTGTAAGTCTACTTCATCCTTTGTTGAAGGTGGTGTTTGTGGAGTATGCTAGAGCCACAAATTAATTAAAAATGTGATTTATTCTATATAATAAGTAGAACTCTTTAAATATTTGTTATCAAAAATTTTTAATAACATTTTTTTTTTCTTTCTAATATGTTATAATTTCTTGTTAAGAGGATCAGCAGATAGAACTCACACAACTAGTTAGATATAATAAAACCTTTTGCAACAATTTACCTAAAAACAATAATCGCCCAAGTTAGTAGGTGAATCGGTTATGGCATGCCCAATCCTACACACTCTAGCAAGTAGAGAACATTTTTATTTCCTATGCTATAGTGCTAGAAATAGAAATAATAGTGTTCTTTGATTATTACTTTGCCTAATTTCTTTTTTCTTTTTTTTTTGGGGACTATGGATAGTTGGTTAGTTGAACAAACACTTAAAGCTCATCCTGCATTAATAGTTTAAACTTAGCATTGGAGGAAGGGAAGACAACCATAAATATTTTATTAAATGCAATAAACACATTAAATTTCTAATCTTTAAAGGTAGAAAATTTTTGTAGAAACAATGCTTAGAGCTACCTATTGAAAATCTTGAGAGTCTATATTAATGAACAATATATTTTAGCTTTCTCAATTGAAAGAGATATTGCAGCTAGTAAAACTTTAAGTTTGTATAATAAGATGTGATCATATATATATATAATTAAGGATTAAATGCCATGTATATTGTACCAACTCTATGATATTTAAGCATTTATATGTATTTCGGTTTGTGAATAATGGGTACATCATAACCTTTGTTAGTGATTTTATCGGGCTTAGCAGTAAATAGTAACAAAGGCAAGAAAATATGATTTAAAAGTTTAAATAACTTTATTTATAACAAGTGCTTAAATACATGAGAAAATCATCTAAAAATGACAATGTTTACTGTATGTTTAAGAACATTACATAACTTTCCTAACTGAAATTACTACTAGTTGCCTTCAAAATATGACATCATGTAAAAACCTCACTAGCAGTAACCATATTTTAAAAAATGGAACTTCTTAAGGTACACTCTAACACTTTAACAACAACTTCTTGGGTAACATGAGAAGGACAAACTCTAGTCTAACACCTATAGCCAAGTCATCATTTTAAGTCACTTTGATGAAATTGAAGATTTTGGCATATGAAGCTGAGCACACATTATAGAAAGATACTAAGGAGCCTAAGTTTCATTATTGCCTCAATTATTAATGCATACTAGTAGGAAGCAAAATGTTTAGCATCTGAAGTAACTACCTTGTCTTTCGTTGAAAGAGTTGCTACACCTTGTCTTTGGAAGGAAAGCTATTCTATGTGTGTTTGTGTTTGAGCTTTTCTCATATGAAGAACCAAGTTGCTAAATCCAATTGCTTGTTTTGAAGGTAGACTAAAGGTGATTCTTTTGTTCCTCTCGTGCCTTACAAGTTTTGTTAGATATGTGGTTCTGAAGTGCTTTCCTTTTATCTTCGAGCTGGCTAGCTTAATGTGATGAAGAGGGGTAGAATAGACCAATAAAGAATGCATATGTACACATGTTAGAAATGAATCCTTTTGAAAAGTTATTCATGTCTCCTTTAGTCTACCTAAAATTTTCTTTAGAATTTATAGTTACAATTTGACATTAGCAAATGAAAAGATAACAATTGGAAATAACATTTAGAAAAAGAGGTGTTGAAATTTTGAAACATTTTCATTTTCATTCATTTCTTCTAACATTGTTAAGACTTTACCAAGGGCACTATAACTTGCACACAAGAGGTGCATTTTCTTGCTCCTCTCACATTAGGGAAGGTCCTCTCGATACCCTAACGCTCATAGAATATAAGTTTTGCAAAGTGTTTAACCCACCCTATACTATTTTAATTGGCTAACAACCTAATCTTGGAAACATACTACGTTCCTTGGCAATGAAGACTAGCAAACGTTAGTTTCATACTATTAGTTTCTCATAATATAATGAACAAAGTCATGAAGTTCAAACCAATAATCCCTTGCTAATGTTTCATGCACTATTCTTGGTAAATTGGTATGAAAATAAGTTTTGGTTGCTTTGTCAAATTGTTTTTATAGCTATGCATCCTTCTTGCTTCTAGTTCTAATATTCTCCAAATGAAGATTTAGGCCTTCCTTTTATCTTCTTACTCTTATATGTTTGATTAGCATGATGAATATATGACGAATAAATACACTACTCTTAGAGATCTACAATCCTTTCATAATTTTGCCAAATATAAACAATATAAAATATTTTTCTTTGATCACATTACTTGAATTGTATGTCACACTCTGTCTAATATTTGACAATTTTTGCTTGCATATGAATATGTAAGGAAAATTGCAGAAGGGTTACAATGTTTATTAGAAGTTTAAGTCCTAACCACAAAAAGGTCCAATCAAAGAAAATATCTATATATTGTATTCTCATTCCATAAGAAGAGCATTTTTTTTTATTAGCACTCTACAAGATTTGGAAAGGATTTAATAGTATAAGAAAAGAGATGGTGAGTGAAATGAACATACAAAGCACATCTTACATTTACAATTTAAACAAGCACTCAAAGGATGGAACATAACCATAAATATTCATTAAATACAACAAACATATTAAATGTTTAAGACTAACAAGATAGAAAATTTTTGTAGAAGTAATGCTTGGAGAAACATTACAAATCCTTGCTCTATCACCCCACAAAATTTGAGATAGTTACATTATTGACAGAATATAATTTGTCATTATTTGGAATTTGCTTTATAGCACAAGACATGGTTTGCCTAAGGATGAATGCAGGTTGGCTTGGAGGAGGAATATCCATAATTTCACTTTGAAGCATTGACATTATAGAGGCCATAGTAGGCTTATCTTTTGCAAGTTCTTGCACACATAGAAGACCTATATGTATGCCTCTTAATATATCCTTGTGAAAGGTTGGATCATATATTTGTGGATTTATTAGAGGTATAACATTGGCATTGATCTATAATTTCCATGCCTGGAAAGATTAACAAGAAAAAATACCAGCAATTAAATTTTAACATTATATTCATATTGACAAATGCATTATAGAGCTTTTGCAAGCAAGAAATACACAAACTGAAAAGGCTTACAAATCCTAAAAGTGTGAGAGATTCTATATCTTCATAAAAGCTAGTGTTTTTTCTCTTACTAATAATCTCTAGTAGAAAAACACCAAAGCTAAAAACATTAGATTTTTCCAAATAAAGTCCTCCCATTGCACATTTTGGAGAAATGTAGCCACTACATTTAAACAATACATCTTTTAACTCTTAATATGCTACTAATATTATTACCTTAGAAAAAGCAAAAGGCATACTTACTATGTTCCAACAATTCTTCTTGTATTTGCTTGATCTTCATCGCCTCCAAAAATTTTAGCTATCCCAAAATCCGATATCTTTGGATTCATCCCTTCATCCAATAATATATTACTTGCCTTCAGATCTCTATGTATAATTCTTAATCTTGAATCTCTATAAAGATAGACCAGTCCTCTAGCTATCCCCTCAATTATGTTGAAACACTTTCCCCAGTTTAAGGACTTCTGATTCAATGGATCTACAAAATATATTTAGAGAAAATGTGACAAAGGAAGGTTAATGTTTAGAAGAAAACTCTCCTATCACATTTTACAATCTATGAATACATGGTGTTAGTATTTGGTATGCTAAGTGACCTCTTGAGATCTAGTTAAATGTACCTTAAATATTACTCCATAAATAAACTACTTTATAATTTGAGCTATATGGACTATCACATTAAATGTCCATATGCTCCATTTGACTTGCATATCAAGCAATATAAAATCATAATGAACTAAGAAACATGAGAAACCTCCAGTTACTATTATCTAAAAAGTGGTAATAGTAGGTAAAATAAGAGTTGAACTACCAAACTAATATTTCTTTAGATATTCATTAAATTCAACACTCAATTTTCTTTTTTCTTTTTCCCTCTCTTTCTCTTATGCTAAGTGTAAAAACATCTAGTTTAATAAACTATTATGTGCATAGAAGAGGATGTGAACTAACCAAAGATATATGCATCCAAACTTTTGTTTGGCATGTACTCATATACCAAGATCTCTTCCTCTCCTTCGATACAGCAGCCAAGAAGTTTAACAAGGTTTCGGTGTTGAAGCTTAGAAATCAGCTCCACTTCATTGATAAATTCTTCAATCCCTTGTCCAGATGCTCTTGATAATCTTTTTACTGTTATTTCTTGTCCATCTTCCAATTTTTCCTAAAATAAAATGATAAAAATAAGTAATTTCTTATGATTTGGAATCAACTTTGAAAAATGAAAATCACCTTGTACACTGGACCAAAACCACCCTGCCCAAGTTTATTTGCTAAGTCAAAGTTGCTTGTTGTATTTGCCAACTTTCTAAAATCAAACAATGATAGCTCCTAAAATCTGACTTGCTTCAGCATCATAATCCTACTTTCATCATGAATTTGCATATGCATTTCCCGTGTTAAACATATACATCTTTTTCCTTTCAATTTCCATGGAAAAACATATAATACTATTCTAATACTAGATTACTAGAGCAATGAATTAACTATTTGAAGTTCTCATATAATTTGTATAAAAGATGCTAGAATCCAAATGTTCAAGTGATTGTGTAAGATTACAAAGCCTCTGTGAATCTTATCTAAACTATAAGAGAAAATGATTTCTATATGTATGAGTGTATATATATATATACATAGAGAGAGAGAGAGATTTAACTTCAACTATCAAACAAAGATTTATTCAAGTAACAAAATGAAAGGCCAAAGTTAACAAGGATTTCTACCTTGGAAAATGATTATCAAATTTTGTGATAGAATTACATTTTTTCTTGCATGTTCTTTTCCCTCGATATTCTCTTATATTTAAATCAAGCAAGAGATTAACAATAAGAAACAAAATCATTGACCCCTTAATAAACTCTTACAATTATGTACAGCACATTACCTTTTTGCTTTGACATTCTTTTCCATAAGAACTATCCAGAGGTAGTAATGAGAATTGTTCCTATTAGAACTGTAATTATAATAGTGGTTGTCATGTTCTTGCCTTCATCTGTATTAAAGAAAAGAAGAAAATTCAGATACCCTTCATTTTCTGACAATAAGTTCAATACCATACTGCACATATGATCATCCAAAGAGGTTAAAAAAGATAAAGTTCCTTAGGTATTTGTTATCAAATTCACCCATAAATATATCACATATGGACTTGTTTTGCAATTAAGCATCACACTAGTTGACTCCTTAAAATAAAAAAACAAAAACAAAAGTATCTCCTCATGTCATAATTCTAATAAAGAATCTTATAGCAACATGAGAGTTGCACCTAAGCTAAGAAGCACTCAAGACATGACATGACATGACATGAAAATAGTCACATGATAAAATATATAATGATTTAATAAACTTTGAAGCGTCGAATACATATGGGACGGAAAACAAGGGCGTTTCTAACGTATAAGCTTTTCAAAGAGTTCTCTCTTATTAAAAAAGGTACCAAGTTCTGAATAGGCTAAACGTATGTAAAGATCAACCCCTCCATCTAAGAAGCTTTGTATGTCTAGTAAGTCTCCATTCCAAAGCATACAGCCAAGACCTGCATTGTATGCATAAGCTATACAAGAGCAGTTCTTCAGGCATTGAGTTCGGCGATCTACAGTATTCCCAAAGTCAAAAGGTAACAACCCTACATGATCTGGCACTTTCGCCCTCTCCAGCTTCAGAAACCCATCTGCTTTGCTAGCTTGAGAACCATTATTGACCCTCTCACACTGAAGTGTTTCTCTTCTCACATACCCACTGGTCCAGTTCTGCCTTTCCCATTCCTCTTTGTACTTAGGTTCAAACCCTCTCAAGCAGCTGCAGATTGGTGAGCTCTGCGAATTGCAGATCCCAAGTGGTCCACATATGCCATAAATATCGCACTCGGACTCTTCACTTATCCAGTGAAGTTCCCATATCTTTTTCTGGAAATTCCAACTTCGTTTTTCTATTTTACCTTGAGAATTTAACGTTACAATTCTCAATACAGACTTGTCCGGGAAATAAAAATGTTGGTCAAAAGTCCCTTTCCCTTCTTCCATCTGAAGCCCATAAGGGAACATATATACCCTCCTAGGTATCCCAAGAAACTCTGTGCCGTTCCAGGGACCACTCCGCCAGCAAGGGCGATTTTCTTCCCAGATGAACACTTCAGTAATACTACGAGGTTCAAGACTGCCAGAAAATCTTCCATAGGATGGATCAGACGTACTTTTCCATGATGTAATTTGCACTTTCTCGACTGTTTTTGGATTAGTACTGAGTTTCATGTCTTGTAAGATTGTATTACAAGGATGCTGGAAACTCTCCCACACCGATGCTCCTGAAGTTCTATCTACGAGGATTAGGTTGCCGGAATCTAAGAGTTGGGCACTGGAATTGGATGCAATATTTGACACATTTGTCGACCAGAAAACCTGTTTTTGCTCATTTAATACAACAAGATTGCCATGCTCTGATATTGTGAGAATCCCAGAAGAATCTGTTAGTGGGTAGTTTCGGTTAGCCACCCAAACAACAGAGGATTCTTACACAAACCAAATTCCCACATAGCGATTTGTGGAATTCTGAGGACTGAAGAATCTCAGCGTGAACATGTTGTTACTTGAGCTTAGTTTTATGGGTTCTTTGATCAACAAAGATGGTGTGATGGTGCCCAAGGCACACACCAGAACAGTAAAAGAGAACAAATATATAATAAAAGTATATAACCAGCTAGCATTTCTTCTGAATCCCATAAAAAACATGATAATTATCGGAATTGGAGGCAGAATATGGGCTTTGGAATGCTGTGAGGGATAATTATGAACTTGTTCTACTATGGTTATCCGACTCTGCAAGCAATACTTCTGTCACAGTAACAGAATAATATGACATCATATAATAGCATTTGGTTTATAGTCTTTTCATCACCAATTTTTTTTTGAAAGAATTATAATAAAAGATTCAAAAATAAAAAAAATTATTCTTAAAAATCTATTATCACTTGTTTTAGGATAGTTATTATTAAATTTAACAATAAATCGTTGAATTTAATAATAAAAATTTTTAAGAATAATTTTTTTTATCTTTTAATCCTTAAACATAATTTTTTTTTTCTCTTCCGTTTTTGGACATGACTGGTTCTGTTTATGGCTTTGAAAAATGCCTCTTCATCCATTAAAAGTAGTCGAAGCAGTTGAAAGCTAGCTTATTCTGCGAACACTGTCATTTGACCAAAACATGAAAGATCCAAGAAACTTGATATAATCACCATAAATATTGATTAATGCGTATATTTAGATTCTATGAAGTAAATAATACTGCAATATCACACTTCTTTTATCTATTTGTTATTATTATTTTATTATTTTATATGTTATATATATATACACACACCCCCCAAAGGCAAAGGTCACCGCCCCCATCTTTTCTGGAGGGGGAGGGGGTATGATATATATATATATATATATGTATAAAGTATAAAAAAGTTAATAAAAAAAAAGTATAAAAAACAAAAGTGAGATGAAAACAAAACTACAATCAAACATAAAATAAAAAAGAAAGTCAACGATTTCAGGGGAGAGAGGTCCTACCTTACAGACCCTCCTGACTAGCTTCTGCGAAGCGTCAACAAAGCGAAAGGAAAATTTTTACGAGGAGAAAGATTTGGACCACTCTTAGTGGACCCCACCCCATCTGTGACCATGTAATTGTGGGATCATTTAATCTGATTTTTTATTGATATTTAATCTGTAGTCTGAACTATTGGACGCAATGTAGAAACGTCAGTGCGAAAATGACCATGACGACCATGATGTGAGAAGATTATATCCATTGTTGTCAAAAACGTGAGTTAAACTCGTGGCAAAGTTACGTTTTCCATCTCAACAAAACCCTAAACTTGGATAATGGAGCTATGCGACGAGTCATGTAGCCTCCAATAATCTGCTTGGTTTTTATTGGTAATGGAGCTATGTGAGTGCATTTTATAAATGATGGAAAAGTGGATCCATTCTAATTTTAGTTTTTTAAGCATTTGGAATTTATTTATTAAATATTTGAATTTATAATAAATATAAAAATTCTAAAATTTATGTTATATATAACTCAAATAATATAATAACAAATATATATATATGTATATATTTTATGTTTAAATTTTGTAGTAAATGTCACTTGTCAGAAGACTCTGCGTACTTTCCTTTTACTTATTTAACATCATTTAACAATCTCCCTTAAAATAATTCTTGTCCACAAGGATTTGTACAGCTTCAAAGTTTAGAATAGCAAATATTATTTTATAGTGACTATTTATGTATAAGTTTCATTAAAATTTTTATATGAAGTATTATTGTTTATGGATAAATTCTTTTTGAATTAGTATAATTTAAATTGTATTTAAATTTCTTACTTTATGTTGTATTTTAACTATACGTATAATATAATTAAATATTTTTATAATTATTTATGAATAGAGGTAATATTTTATGAATTTACATTATGAGTCTACTTTTTTCTTACAAATTTATATAAATTCATGAATTTGATATTATTGTTTAAGACTTTACGTTGTTTGAACATTTTAACACACTCAAAAGTAGTGTACGAATTGGGTTAAAATTTTTATTATAGTTATACTCAACAATCATGTAGTTGAGTCAAATTACTCAATTTCCCCTCCCCCCTTAATTTTGACAATTTCTCTTGTTGATGTAACATATGTCATTGTACTAAAAAAAATTCAACATAGCCATCGAAAACCTCACATATTTACAAAGTTAATTTATAATAAATATTATTTTTTAATGATTAGTCAAAACAAAGAAAACAAAAGGTTATGAGAGAGTTTTCTATAGTTATTAAGTAATGAATGTTTTTGGTTTGATTTTAAAATGATATCATCTAAGACCTAAGAAAAAACAAAAGCAGAAAAAGGAGGTTTTTGCATTATTCATATAACCAATTTCACACACCTTGACTGGCAATGACTACCTATGTATTTGGGTAGGTAATGTGACAATTATGGGTATGATAAATCAATAAAAAAAACATATATGAATGTGTCATATACAAATTCTTTTTGACTTAGTATTATCATCTATGTAGAATAAGTCTAGCCAAAAATCACTAATTACAATTTGATACTTGAATGAAAAAGATAAAATGACATTTAGAAGAAAAGAAAGCTGTTGAAATTTTAAAACAATTTTAATTATTCATTTCTTCTAATGTTATAAAGACTTTACCGTGGGCACTGTGATTAGCACGCCAAATGTGCGTCCTTTTTGGTCCTCTCAATGCTCTAATGCTCACTAGACTACTATCTTGCCAAGTTTTCAAACATGGTATCATTTAATGGGCTAACAACCTAACCCTTGAATCATACTACAGCCTCAAGTGGCAAGGGCATAACTAATCATATAGTGAACAAAATTAAATTTAAGGCTAAAACATAGAATCACTTGCCAATGTTTTGTGCATTATTCTTGAAAAAGCTAGTTTGATGACCAAGTTTTGGCAGCAGTGTCAAAATGATTTCATAACTATGAATTCTTCTTTGTTCTAATTCTAATATTCTCCTAATGAAGATTTTTGCTTTCCTTTCATAGTCATCAAATAGTGATTTAAATTGTAAATTAGAAGACTAAGTTTTGAATTATGAATTGTAAATAGTATTGAATCGTACAATTCAGAGACATAGTTATAAATAGGTTCAAATGTACATAACTCCCTTGACCTTTCAAATTTAAAATAAGCCCTCTAACTTTCATTCTTTTTTAATAGTAATCCCTTATCATTAATATCTTTATTATCTTATTAACAGAAGTTGCCATGTCAAATTAAATGATGAAGCATGATATTTTACATGAAATTAAGATCATTTAACCAATTTTTCCTAAACTAAAATTTAGTAAATAAAAGGGCCAAATAAGTCATTCTCCACTAAAGCAAAATGTATACCACACCCAAGTTCCATGCATCTCCTTTACTTGACATCTCTTCAAATTCCATTCTCATAAAATAGAGCTTTGACTTCCTTTCCAATTCTTTTCACAGTGAAGAGAGCTTCAAACACCTTTTATCTATAACATCATCATCCTCTGAAGCACATTCTCACCAATTTCATCATTCTGCACTTCTTAAATGATTACTATGACTTAACATGTTTATCTTAAACACTCCCTAAATTCAACATCTAGACCCTAGTGGAATTCAACTTCTATCAAGTTTGCTAAAGCATTTTGCAAAGGTAAAACAATCAAATATTTTTTGTCAAATTAAACCATTGATAATAATCAATAGGTCGATCATTTTATCAATAGCTTTATTTAGATCCTTTAAAAAATATCTTACACTTTAAGGAAACCATGTTCTAATTGATCACCTTAAAATATTAAAAGATGTCATTTCATATTAGCAAATAAAGTAAAATTGATTCTACTATATTTTTTTAAAAAAAAATTTGTTGGCAAATTTACCTTCTGACATGTACTAATCTATGGTATTTTTTTTTAATTCTTTCATCATGTTTATTTACCTTCTTTTTAATTGGTATGAAGTTTTACAAAGGGATAGAAAAGATATTATAGGGCACAACTATCCATAGACTAATCAAAGCAAGCCTACACAAGTATCTATGTGTAATTTTTCTAGATAAAGTCATGTACAAGAATCAAAACAAGCTTGGAGAGGAAATAATTCTTTTTAAAAAAATTTGTGTTAAGTGGTTGGAACTGTTGACAATAACCTTGGAATTCACAATGGAGGGAAGCTTGTGTACATGCCATGCTTAGCCTGTGTGGGAGGGGAAAATAATGTATGAAGACTATGACATAAACTTCTTCAATGTCTTTGAGATAACAAACTTTTTAGGGACTTTGGGCTATGGAAACTTCACCAAAATTTAGTGGAAGTTTGAAAAAGAAGACATGGGAGAGCTTAACTTCAAATTTAAAAAGCTAGAAACCAACTAATACAAGGTGTTAGAAATTTATGTTGAGCATATTGTGGAGGAAAAGCAAATGATTGATGAGGTGAAAGAGTATAAGAGTGTTGAGGAGGAGGAGTCAAACACTAAGGTTGATATGATTGGGTGTGAATTTTTTGATAGTGATGCTAAGTAGCAAGATTTATTATTGAACATATTGGTTAAGGGTTAGAGGCAGAAGTGATGGATTAATGCACAGTGGACCATATGCAGCAATACCATCCTGGAACCTATTGAACTCAATGATTATGGATCTAATTGGGATAGGGAGGTGCCTTTAATTACGATGATAGTAATGAGTTGGTGAGCTTGGATGGATCAAATAACAAAGGCCAACAAAGAGGAGGACAATACATATTGAGTTCAATGAGAAGACAAACTTTAAGAAACCTATCCATCTTCAAGTTAGTATGAAGTTTGCTAACTTCAAAGCTTATAGGCAAGCATTAAAGCAATACACCATTGAGAATGGTGTTAAGTTCAAATACATAAGAATGAAGTGTCACAAATTAGGGGGAATTGCAAGCATGATTGTGGATGGATTATACATGCATCAAGGACTCATGCTAGAGATGCATTTCAAATTAAATCATTCCACGGGAATGAACACAATCATGGATAGGAAATAGAGAATAAGTAGGTTACTGTAGGTTGGTTATCCAATAAGCACATTGAGCACATTAGGGAGCAACCAAATTAGAATGTAACAACCTTTTCAAATTAAGTGCAAAGGGAACATAATGTTGAAATATTGAAGTTTCAAGCATGCCAAGAATTAAAAAAAAGAAAGGCATTTGATGTGCATAAGAGTTGCAATGTGGAGCAATAATGAAATTTAACCTTAGAAGCATGATGAGGGTCAAGGCATAAGGGTCTTAATTTAAGAGACTATATGTGTGCTGATAACTCCCTAATTTTTGATATAAAATGATTATATTTGAGATAAAAATTAGGGAGTCAAATGCTTTCTTCTTGATTAATAGAGTTAAAATGGATTCAATCAAATAAAATAAAGAAAGTATTTTATTATGTTTTCTTTAGCAGTTTGAGCCTCACTTTTTGATTGATTTCAATTTCAGGAAAGATAAAAGAAGAAAGAAAGGATTGAGAAAAGAGAAGGAAGCTGAGAAGTGAGAAAGTACAAGTGGATCAAGCACTCTCGCTACAGCGAGGATGGAATTCGCTATGGCGAAAACACACTTTCGCTATTGCGAAGGAGGTACTTCGCCACGGCGAAGTCGCGAAGCATACAAATTCCAGGAAGAAGCTCGCCATAGCGTAGCAGTGGCGAAGAATGAAGGAATCTGAGAACTCTAAGAGAGCTCGCTATAGCGAGAGGCACTCCTCGCCATAGCGAGATCGGACCCTGAAACGCACAGTTTTATTTATCAAGCTATAGAAGACGGGAAGAATTAGGGTTTTGATTCATTAAGCAATTGGAGCGAGTTCTGGCCGACTAGGAGTGAAGAAAACACATCCAAGGTGTTGGAGAGCTTCAATTTGATCGGGGAATTCATCGATTCTAGTTATTTCTCTTCCGATTAGGTGTTTCTACTCCATCTCCTCTCTTAGTTGATGATATTAAACATGTTTGCTGAACTTGTCTGTGGAATTCAATCCATGAGCGGCTAGATTTTGTAACCCTTAGGAATTTTATGAACCTTTTATCTGTAGAGATTATTTTCCCTTGTTGATTCTGCAGTTTATTGAGAATAGTATTGTTTAATCTGAATTATATTTCATTCTATTGGGTGGCCTCCTTTAGTTTGATTGTGGATTGAGTAATTAACCTTTGATGGAAGGAATTTGCTTATAGACCATTGGTTAAACAACTTAGGATTAGATATAATCTGATTTGCACTTGAGATAGAAATATTCTCAAGGGCCTTAGGTAGTCAAAAGAAGGTCTGCACGTGATAAAGTATTAACCTCTCCTTGAGACATCAAGCGTGAGTGGATATAAGGGTTCAATTGGATCGAAAGACAATTGCACCTACTTTAACCTTGACTATAAAATTTGAATTAAGCTGTTTAATTAAAAGGGAAATAATTGACATTTGATAAAAAGGGGATTAAAATTCCTAAGGTGTTTTTGATTGCATAAGTCCAATACAACTATCGTTTATTATTTGTTTTTTGCATCATTCTCATAAATCCATTTATAATTTGATAGTTTAACTAAAATGAACATGAGAACTCTAATGCCTAATTGTAATCTGTATTGATTCTCTGAGGGAACGACCTTGATTCATCACGTACTACAATTGCGACCCGTACACTTGCGGTGTCATAATTTAGTGAGCATCATGTGCCTTGATGCACATAAATAAGAGTTCTTAGTGGCATGTAGGCCAATTATATGTGTAGATGGCTATTTTATAAAAAGAAGTTTTGGACGACACCTTTTATCTATAGTTGGGAAAGATGCAAATGGGAATATGTATCCTATAGCATATGCCATCATTAAATAATAGTGCAAGGATAGCTGGAACTAGTTCATGACATTGTTATATGAGGACATTGGCTCAAGCCAAGACAAGGAAGGGGTCATGATGTTAGACATGTAAAAGGTACAATTTTTTGAATGCATTCATTTTCTAAGTTATGGTTAGTTTTATTGATTTCCATTGCTTGGTAAGTACAACATTGCTTTCATGAAAGATTCATATTTGATAGTTTCTACACTATATTATGTTACATTATGAATGAACTATTTTTTTTGAAAAAGGATGTAAAAAATTTATAAGGAATTTGAAGTCAAGAAAATTGTCTAATAATGTAAAATGAAATTCCAAATAATAAAAAGAGCTTAATTTATGTTGTTGGAAAGTGGCCACTACACCTTAGGGTGAAAGAGCAAAGGCTTTTTCAAAACAAGGTGGTTTCTCCTCCAAATAACAAATTGTAAAAATTAAAAGAAAAGATATTTGTATATTAGTTTGATTGACAATACTGGTACACTGGTAAGTATATGAAGTTCAGTAAGTGACAAGTATCCTATTAGAGTTAACAAAGAAACTTGAAACTTTTATTCATAAAGCATGTGTGCCTTTATGAATGAACTATGCTCTTAATTAGCATTACATCGTACTATGAATGAATGCATTGTACTACACTAAGGAACTACACTCTTGATGCACACTAAATTATGACACCGCAAGTGTACGGGTCGCAATCGTAGTACGTGATGAATCAAGGTCGTTCCCTCAGAGAATCAATACAATTTGCGATTAGGCATTAGAGTTCTCATGTTCATTTTAGTTAAACAATCAAATTATAAATGGATTTATGAGAATGATGCAAAGACAAATAATAAACGATAGTTGTATTGGAATTATGCAATTAAAAACACCTTAGGAATTTTAATCCCCTTTTTATCAAATGTCAATTATTTCCCTTTTAATTAAACAGCTTAAAGCAAATTTTATAGTCAAGGTTAAAGTAGGTGCAATTGTCTTTTGATCCAATTGAACCCTTATATCCACTCACTCTTGATGTCTCAAGGAGAGGTTAATACTTGATTACGTGCAGACCTTCTTTCGACTACCTAGGGCCCTTGAGAATATTTCTATCTCAAGTGCAAATCAGATTATATCTAATCCTAAGTTGTTTAACCAATGGTCTATAAGCAATTTCCTTCCATCAAAGGTTAATTACTCAATCCACAATCAAACTAAAGGAGGCCACCCAATAGAATGAAATATAATTCAGATTAAACAATTCGCGAAGTCGCGAATCATACAAATTCCAGGGAGAAGCTCGCCATAGCATAGCAGTAGCGAGAAAAGAAGAAATCTGGGAACTCTAAGAGAGCTCGCTATAGCGAGAAGCACTCCTCGCCATAGCGAGATCGGACCCTGAAATGCACAGTTTTATTTACCAAGCTATAGAAGACGGGGAGAAGTAGGGTTTTGATTCATTCAGCAATTAGAGAGAGTTCTGGCCGACTAGGAGAGAAGAAAACACATCCAAGGTGTTGGAGAGCTTCAATTTGATCGGGGAATTCGTCAATTATATTGATTTCTCTTCCTATTAGGTGTTTCTACTCCATCTCCCCTCTTAGTTGATGATATTAAACATGTTTGCTAAACTTGTCTGTGGATTTCAAGTCATGAGCGGCTAGATTTTGTAATCCTTAGGGATTTTATGAACCTTTTTTTACAAAATTGAAAAGGAATAACAATGCCAATTTAGAAAATTGCACCAAGCAAAATCATTCAAGGGAAATATCTAAACAAAGAATAGTGTAGTGCTTATGAAAAAACAAAAACAAAGGGTTAGAAACAATAGTGCAGTACTTATGAAGAAACAAAAAAAAAGAGTTGATAACTCCCTAATTTATGATATAAAAGGATTATATTTGAGATAAAAATTAGGGAGTCAAATGCTTTCTTCTTGATTATTAGAGTTAAAATGGATTCAATCAAATAAAATAAAGAAAGTGTTTTATTGTGTTTTCTTTAGCAGTTTGAGCCTCACTTTTTGATTGATTTCAATTTCAGGAAAGATAAAAGAAGAAAGAAAGAATTGAGAAAAGAGAAGGAAGCTGAGAAGTGAGAAAGTACAAGTGGATCAAGCATTCTCGCTACAGCGAGGATGGATCTCGCTACAGCGAGGATTGAATTCGCTATGACGAAAACACACTTTCGCTATAGATAAATAATCTCTACAGATAAAAGGTTCATAAAATCCCTAAGGGTTACAAGAAGTTATCCACTCATGGCTTGGATCCATAGAAAAGTTCAGCAAATATATCAAGAAATACATCAAAGTGAAGAGAAAATGGGGTAGCAACACCTAATCAGAAGAATCTTGGACAAAATCAACGGTTTCTCGATTAATATGAAGCTTCCCCAACACCTCTTGTGCGGTTTTTCTCTTCCCCAATTGACCAGATGTGGCTCCCTTTACTGAATGATGAGCTGAAACCCATCAGAACCCTCAAAATAGCTTATATGATCAAAACTATGCGTTTCACTTAAAACTGGCGATGCTGCGGCGTGCAGAATTTATGCTGTGACATTCTGCTCCCTGGATTTTATACCACCAATTTTGGGCAAATGCTGCTGTAGCATCCTGTCTGATGCTATGGCATCAAGCTCACTTTCATTTTCTCTTTAATTTTTGCTCTTTTTTAAGCTTTGGCTCAATGTTTAGACTATCCTACATAAGCATGACATCATTAATGTAAAATTTTGCTTTATTAATCAATTAATTCCACCAAAATAGATCTCAATTCTCCTCTCTCCTCTTAATAAGCTCTTATACTTAATTAATAATCTAATTGCTTATGAAAGCCACTTAAATGATTCCAAATTTAGTAAAATCTATACTAAAATTTCTAAAATATTTGAAATCATCAATCCCCCATACTTGAATAATTGCTTGTCCTCACGCAAAATAAAATAATTGTACAACAAGAACAAATCAAAATGCAAAGAGCACTACTTAAATATCAATTGCTAAACACTTGATTTTCCCCACACTTAGTTCATGCCATCAAACTTAACCAGGGAAAACTCATAAATCAAATGCATCAATTAACCTAAAAATTCTTAATCCATCGCATTCATCTAAAATTGGAAAATGGTTAAGGAATTAGAAAATAATGAGTACAACAGTAAGATTAGAATCAAAATACAAAGTTACACAATTCATGAGAGGAACCCATATGCTTACATCAACCCCAAGTGGTCTTTAATTTCAAAAGGATCCTCAGGTAACATTCTTTATGCATCTAACTATATAATTACATTTTTTTTCTCTTCTTCATTTCCTCTTGATCCTTTTTACGCGAATGACCACATTGATAATGAAGCCATCCAATTACTTAGACCAAGTAAACAGATTCAGAGTGCTAATAGCATACTCATAGTTTCCACTACCTTTTGACACAAAAACCCACATTTATGATGTAGGCCCCCAGTTACTAAGTAGCTTCAACAAGTGGAGTAGTTACCTTACATATCATGCACATTTTATTTATTTAATTTTTTTCAAATTTTTTTTTATTTTTAATTTTTTTTTAAATTAACCTGAATCATCTCCTAATTGCATAAATCCACTTAATTATTGAGAAGCATTATGTGATTCTCTAAATAAGTTGAACAACAAGGTATTCCAACCCTAATCCCCTGTTCATCTTATTAAAAACTAACTCCTTAGTTATAATCCAACCCAGACTTTATGCTCAAAATAAGAATTAAAGGCTTAATTGAGGCATCTTCCTAATTCCCTTATGATTCAATAACATTCCCTAAGTCAGAAGATTCAAGGTTTAGCTAGACTTAAGCAATGCAATTATTTAACTTATAAACTTGTCAAAAAAAAATATTTACAATAAAATCAAAATTTAGGACAACAATTACTTAAAATGTAGAATTGCACAATGAACCTCCTTATCCCCCGCACTCAAAAGTAAACATTGTCCTTAATGCTTTAAAGACAAAATAAGCACAGAAAGAAAGAGAAGGACATTGAGACTCCCCTAACGTGGCCCTCTTTATAGGCATATAAACAGAAAGACTAAGAGATGAAGAGAGTGAAGGCAGATCCAAAAGAGAAACTATTGGCTGCAGTTGTCACAATAATCAGAAAAGAAAACATAAGTTGCTTGGTAGTCACAAAATAGCATTATAACCCGAAGTTAGCAAGTGAAGCATTATGCCAGTGCAGATTAACAAACAAAGTCCAATAGAAATGGAAATATATACAAACCACAAAATACATAATAAGAAAGACAACAAAAACTGTAGAAAACTAAAGTGCAGCAAAAGGATCAAGGAATGAAAGTCTATTCTAGTGCTAGTGAATTCAATCCTAGATCATCTGAAGCAGTGGCATCTGAAGTTGGTTCATTTGTGCTAGGCATGATAAAACCAGGCATTTGCTGTAAAGCTTGCCATATTAAATTCTACTACTGTTGCAACTAAGCCTATTATTGGATGATCAAGTTAAGGTGATCATTGAGATAAGCTCAGAAGGTGCCAGGAGGAAAAATAGGTTTATTAGGTTCATGGTTTCGATTTTCATTAGCTGGCTTAGAGTTTTTCGGATCTGAATCCTCACCCTCATCTTCTGACTCAGCTTTTATAGAAGTGTATTTGACAGCAGACATTGCCTTAGGTTACTCCTCAGATTTTTGAAAAGGAATACCGCTAGTAATGATCATATCAGTCAGCATGTGAGGGAAAACTAAAGTAGGCTTCTTTCCCTTTTTAAAGATGCATGTCTTGAGTGAATCAAATATCAAAGCAGGAAGGTCCATAAGGAAATTCTTCATGATGCAATACATCAGTATAGCTCTATCATTAGAAATGCTTGAGGAATAAGAACTGGGCAGAACATTATGTGAAACAAAATGGAGCCCAAAAATTGCTTGATGATGCAAATCATCTTTCATTAATTTATGGCCATCAACTTGAGCTCCTCTTCTTTTTAGGACTCTAACAAGACCTGCCTAATCAAGCTCAACTTCCCTCTTTTTATACTTTTGGTATTGGCAAGAAGTAACTTGTGGAAGCTGGAAGTGCAATCTGATTACCTCAGGATTCACAAGTAGTTGTTTTCGCCGTATGCAACACTTGCCCTCCTCACAAAAAAGCACATTTGAATAAAACTCTCAAACAAAAACAGGAATAAAATGGTCCAAAGTCACTGTAAATTGCATCCATTGGCGATGTTCCAAATTGAGAGCTGTAATCTCATATTTAGGGACTTTAAAGTGTCGATCAGAGTGGAAAGGTCTATAAGTTACGAAGTTGTCAAATTGATCACTGTCTCTCTGATCCATAAACTTCTCAACATCAAACAGTGGATTTTCTTATACCACTTGTTTAGCATGAGAGTTAGAAGTGGAGGCAACAACTTGCTTTTTTTGTTAAACCACTTTCCTTCCATGAGTCTTTGAAAATGACTCAAGGAGTTCCTTGCCTTGTCTCTTGACAGCTTTAGGTGGCATGCCTGCATAAAGAAAAACAACCCAGAGAGCTTAAGACAGAATGCAGTTTAGAAATCTATGTTATCCAAAAATTATACTCCCTATGAACATGACGCTAACCTTATATGAGAAAATAGGCAGTTTACACAAGAACAACCAGCCCAAAATATAAACTTTGTAACACAAGTAAATTCTATGAAGGACTAATGTCAGTTTGTGGTTACAGGACAATAGAAAAATTGATATAGAAAATGAAGGAATTGCCACACAAAACTCTAGTTGCACTTTTACATGAACAAAATTATCCTTAACATCTCAATGTAACTCAAAGAATACATAGCAACAAACAACCAAGCAAATCATTCTCAATCAATTCATAAAGGCACTCAGATACAGCTACCAACAAAATCAAAGCATATGCAGAAGGCACAATTCAGAATCAAATAAAACCTAACAACATGCAGAAGGTATAACAAAACTAATTTCAACACCTAAAAATAAGCAACGAATCCAGTAACAATATCAAAAATCTAGACAAAGTAGTGGTTACCTAGGTTCAACAGAAAATGGAGGGGAAGGAAAAAAAATCTAAACTAAAACTTCCCCCAAAGCTCTAAAGACCAAAATACAGATAAGAAGAGAAAAATATAAATAAAAACCACACTTGCATTGGAAAAGAAAATGCGAAAACTAAAGCACTCGTAGAGTTGAAGTCTGGACGCTAAACTTGAAATGGAGAAGACAGTGGAGTCCGAAACTGATGAAGAAAACTGTTGAAGGAAATGACAGAGCAAAATGAAGAAACGACGAGAATAGGCAAGATAGTAGGTTGAGGAACCTCTAACAGCGAATTCAAAATGGAAATGAGCAACGTAGGAATATGGGTATTCAAAAACGAAAGAAGTGAGGAAAAGGGGAAGATAAGAAATGGAAGAGGGTTGTAAGGAAATAGAGCAAAGGTGTTGTTAGCGAAAGTAACGGTGGCAGAAAAATGGACTACGTGAGGGAAAAGAAAGAGGGGAAAAAAAGGTCAGAAAAAGCAAAGAGGGGCTCGGGCTTCCAAGGACACCTTTAGAAAGAGGTTTTGGACACCTTTCATAAATTCCCCTTTTCTTCTTTATAATAATATTTTTATCTCTTTCCTCCTACTCCTATTAAATGTAGCATGGCCCACCTTTTCTTCTTCTTCTTCTCTTTCTTCAATGTTTTACAGCTTCTGAAAACTCAGCCCTCCTTTATCTTCTTTTCTCAGTTTTTGTTCCATTTCCTCCTTGCTCACTGGCTATGCCTCGCCATGTAATGCCCCTCCCATCTTCCTATTCTGGTGACCTAACAGTAAAAGGCCATGGTTGCTGGGTGAGGAGGAATCCATGGATGGTAAGCTCCATTTTCGTTCTTCCTTTTCCTTTTGTGTCTAGGTTTCTTTCTCTTTGATTTTAACTTCTATTTTTGCTTCAAACTTTTCAAGCTTATCTCTTGTCCTTATAAATATATCTTTATATTTATCCTTAGTTCAACTTCACTCTCATATCACTCTCTCCCTTAAAAGGTTCTTCTACTATCCTATTTTCTTTTCCTCTATCTAAGGCATAAACTTCTTCTTTCTCTACCTATTCATCTCTACCCTAATGGGTTTTACAAGGTATAAATTGGAGCTTATAAATACAAAATTATAGATTGTGATTATTTTCTTCTTTATAACTACCTACCTTTCATTCTATCTTAAATTACTTACATCAATCATTTTTCTTATCTTATATTTCATTAAAGTATGTCATTTATAAAAGGGAAAAGAACATGTCAAAATATCCCTCATCAAGAACAATCTAATATTCAAGAAAAGTCACACCCAAGTGAACCTAACATTTAAGAGGAATCACATGGTATATAGTCTAATATTCAAGATGAATCGACCAAAGAATTGATTACACTTGAGGGCACAAGGTTTATAATTATATTTTAGTTATATATTATCATATATGATTGTCATTATGTTGACTTTTATTGTTGATTATCCAATTAGTTATTTATTTAGCTAGGTTTAAACTAAATAATAAAGTTATATATGCATGTATAGTTACAATTTTTAAGAGTAAATATGATGGACCATGGAATAGTTGGAGCCAAGTATAGTAAGAATATAAGGATTTATGGTTTCATGATTTTCAAGTAATTTTTTCCCTTCATAATGTTTCTTATCTTTAGAGTTCAAACTCTTATTCTTGTTGGGATTTGTATGTACACATGCAATGAGAAAAATTACAAAAACAAGCAAAATCCTCCCCATGGATCCATCATCTTTGCTTAAACCAAAGTAAGATAGAGAAAAATATACCTCTAGCACACAAAACTTTGTCTTTTCTTCTAATTAATCAGGTTTGAATCTCTAGGCGCTGCTGTTTATAAACCAACACCCTCTATCGGTATCTACCTTTGGCAACAGTGTTTCGTGGTCCACATACATCTGTATGTGTAACACCATAGATTTCTAGCTTTGCCTAATGCTATTTCTAAATCTCATACATATATTTCACGAAGAAGCAAGGAAAAATGACTTTAAATAATGGATTTTCTTGCATTCTGTAACGTATAAATTCTTCCTTCGGAGTCCTATAGGTTATATGGGCTCATGTATCATATTCTCACATTTAATTACATAGATAAAACTCAATTTTATCATCAAAATTAGCTTAGAGCTCATGCAAGGCAAGGGAATACATAACATTCATAATTTCTATTTTGGCCAGAATTTCTCCACTTCTGTCACAAGCTTTGGAAAATCATAAGTAATTCTAGAAAAATCAAAATTATGCATTATTTACATTCTAGAAAGCTACACATGTCTAATTTATGTTAAAAGTATGACCAGGCCATGAAACATGACATAAAAGATGTTTGACATGCGAAAAGGTACAAAGGTCTAGCTAGTTACTGGTACTGATACAACTTTCTGCTATGAACTTCAAAAATGTCTAATTAATTCCACAAAAATCAAATTCATGTAAATGATACAAATCTAGAAAGCTAAAGATGTTAGATAGAGGAAAAATATAATTCCAGACTAGCTCAGGCACATATAGCATCAAAAACCAATCAAACAGTAACCAAGGTTAGTCTAGACACCTAATACTAGACAGAAATTTCAAAAATTCATATATCTCCCTCTAGACATCCAAATAAAGTGCTTCCAATTGGCATAAGTCACTAGGAGTGTCTAGTTTTTCCTTATAAACTTTTGTGACAATTGGACATCATTTTCCCCCTGAATGACAGAATTTATTTTCGGATAAGTATGAATAGTAACTTGACCAATTTCAGAAATTTTGCCAATTTTAAAAATTCATCAAATATTTTATAGACCTCCAAAAATTCTGAACTTTAGCTTTCTAAAAAGATCTTAACAAGCTCTAAATACATGCCAAATTGTAGATCAAGAAAAGCTCATGTGAACACAAAGTGGTATAGGTTTCCAATATGGACAATTTTTACTCCATATAGGATACTAAAGTGTCCAAATGATTTCCTTTAATATTTGGCACATATTGGGCAAGTTTAAAAGTATAAATATGACTTGTATGAATTGCCCAAATGGTCCCAAATCTCATGCATCTCAATTTGGTTATTCTACTTCCATTTATACAAACTTTTCTATAATACTAGTTTGCTATTACATGTCCAATTTACATTCTAGTGTTCATACAACATAATTTCTCATTTACACATAATATATTAACATAATTACACATGCTCATATGATTACATAACAATTTCATCAAAGGATTACATCATATGCCATGTGTATGGCTAAAAAAGAAGCAAAACTAGGTATATTCATATACTTTGATGGTAATCTTCTTCTTCTAGGCTTGGTGGCCTCCATTACCTTGCTCAATTGTTCCACCTAGCATGTTAAGAATTGGAGAGGAGGGAATGAGATTCAAAGAATCCCAATAGCTTATCTCCCATTCAATCACACATAAAGTATGCAAAATAAGTCTTACAAATGCATGCATGGCATATTGACATGTGCAATCATTCAAGAAGCATTCTTGGCATTTGAAAAAAGTCATACATAGCATACATAAGCTTGCCAAGTAAGTGGATTAGTCTCACCTATTCACTTGTGGAAGTTGGACTTACCTCAGCCATTCTTTAAGAGGTTTTTGGACTCAACCTTACTCTTAGGAGTTAACCTCACTTTTGGGAGACTCTTTACTTTGTCTCAACCAATTCTAAGGGTTCTTGGCTCATCCTCACCATGGCTAAAGGTTCTTAGCTTCACCACACTCAAGCAAACCCAAGCAAACATCATAAATATCATTTAGGAACATAATGCATCGTCATGGTACCATGGAATAAAAGCTCATGCTAAAACATGTGTCATAGCTTTAAAACATACATACACACATTCAAGGACAAGTCAAGCATACATTCATGTATGAGAGAAGGAGGAGTGAGCTACCTTGCTTGCATTTACACACTTTTTCCTTGAGTCTTGAGTCCTCTCCCTTGACCTCACACACCTAAGAAGATAGAGATCACTTCTCTTGGCCTAGACACATTATATGGAAGCTAATTAGGTTTATGGAGTTAATTCTAAGGCCACACATCTTTTTTAAATACTAACTTGGTCTATTAACCCTTTTATAGTTCCAAGAATGCACCTAATGAAGTAATGCCCATCAAATAAATTCTAAATTCCATTCTTTCCTTTCATATATGATTCTTGACTCCTTTTAAGTCTCTTGGAGTCATCACACAATTGAAACAAAGAGCTTAACTACATGTTGCTTCTTTAGGTTATATTATGGAACATATAAGGCTAACTCACTTTTTATGGTTTCTAAATTTTTTCCAAGGCCTCCCTTCATCTTCACTCATCATATATGACTCAAAAATGGACTTAGAACAAATTAAAACTATCCCTAGGTACCTAAACCCTTCTTGGTCGAAACTAGGAAGCATTTAGGCATTCATGGACTTTACTTTGTTTTCTTGATGGAGGAAGCACATGGGGAGACTTCTAGGGATCTTAAGAGCTCATTTAAATTCTTATTTAAGCATAAAAATTAAGGTATCAAATCAAATTTTACAAGGAGCATATGAAACCTTAGAATTTACTTCTTGAATTTTCATGGTTATTTGTTAGTTTTTTTTGTATATTCTTAATCTCCACACTCTTTTTCCTAAGAATCACCCTTGGTTCTGCCTAAAAACTAAGCCCTCCCACATCTACATACATGGGGTGAAATAGGGAGAAGAAGGGGGAAGAAGTAGCTACCATGGGATGGAAGTTTTGCTTTGTTTTTTTTTTTTTTGTTTTCTTGCTTGATTCTCACTTTCCTTGGCCTCCTCTCTTCAAATATGAATTTTTCTCTCTGTTCCTTTCTTAAAATGGATTTAAGAACTTCAATAAAATCATAAAAAGAAAGCTCAAGAGGAGATGAACAAGTTTGGAAAAGAATGAGCATAAAAATTCACAAAATTCCTTACATTTTTCTTGCTTTTGTCTTCCTTTCTTTTCCTCCATGGTGCACCTAAGAGAGATGGTATTTTCTCTAGTTTTTAGGCAGAATAGGTCGTGCAAATGAAGAAGAGAAGAAATAAGAAACTTAAAGAGTGTTCAAGAAGCTTATACTTTCTTAAAAATTCTAATTTTATCCTGCATTTTTGGCATTTTTGTTTCTAACTCATTTTAGCTCCTTTTTTAGAACCGTCTTTTCCTTTATGAAATTTAGGTTCCCAATGTAGTAAAATGCCTTTGGAATCACTCAAATCGGAGCTAAAGCCTTCTTGGACAAATCTATTAAAATTCGGGTCAACTAATGTTGAAAAATGTCTACCGGAGAGGTTTTAACTGTCTTAGGGCTCCTCATGGTTTTCAAGGCCTATGAGAACCCTGGAGAACTCAAAACTTTCATTGAAAAAGCTGTCATATGTGAATTCCAAAATTTTCTCAAAATTATGAAAATACCATTATGTTTCGTAAGTCTTTCATCAAATTTCGTTTCTTTATTTTAGCTTCATTTTTCTCTTTGTCTGAGCCTGGGATTCTCATTTTTAGGAGTTTAGAATGCTTCTCAAATTTTTTGAGACCTTTACTAAGTCATTTCTAGGGACTTACTTTTGTATCAGGTTAATTTCATTCACTTATGGAGAAATCATACGTTATGTTTCTCGTATTTTCTCTCATTTTTAGAGAACCGGATATTATAATATATATCAGCCCTAATAAATCAATGGCCTTCTCATTATAACCAGTAAAAGGTGCCTTGGTCATCTTTCTCAATAAACAAGATTTGCAAGTGTCAAATGATTCAAAATCAAATAAACTAAGCAATCCATCTTGATAGAGTTTTGATATGCATTTCTCATTTACATGCCCTAGACGACAATGTCATAGGTAGATGGGATTCAAATCATTTGATTTGATCCTTTTAGTAGATATGTTATAAATTGGTTCATTATTAGGTGCTTCAAGATTTAAGAAATAATGACCATTATGCAAATCACCATCCACAGAGTAAATGTCATCATGATAAATAGAGCATTTGCCATTCCTAATAATAAAAGTAAAACCTTCCTTATCCAAATAAGAAAGTGAAACAACATTTTTAATCAAAGCAAGATCATAATAACAATTGTTCAAAACTAACAAAAGCCCATTGGGCAAAGATAACTAAAAAATCCTTATAACTAAGGCAGTAACCCTTGCTTTATTTCTAACTCATAGGTCTACTTTGCTCTTTTGTAACTTCCTACTCCTTTTGAGACCCTGCACATTTATACAAATGTGAGATCCATATGCAGTATCTAATATCCATGAAGTAGAAGTAGAAAGATTAATTTCTATAATATAAATACCTGAAGTAGTAGTCTCACTACCTTTCTTTTTCTTCAAATCTTTCAGGTAGAGCTTGCAATTTCTCTTCCAATGACCTGGTTTATTGTAAAAGAAGCAAACTCCCTCCTTTAGAGGCTTTTCCTTCTTAGCCTTAGGCTTGGCCTTGGCCTATTTCTTGGACTTGTTGTCTAAGCTCTTCCCTTGGCCCTTACCTTTCTTTTTCATTCCTTTTCCTTTCTGAACCATTAAGATTGTGCTGGACTTTTCCATGATATTTTGCTTAATAATCTTAAGCATTCTATACAACTCAGAAACTGATTTCTTCATGTTGTTCATATTATACTTCATGACAAACTAGTCATAACTATTTAGGAGTGAGTTCAAGATCAAATCTGTAGCTAACTCCTGGCTAATGGGAAACTTGTGCTCTCAAGATGATCAATATAGCCCTTCATCTTCAAAATATGAGTGATAACTGACCCTCCTTCAGCCATCTTGTAGGAGTACAAGGCCTTGGTAATCTCAAGCCGCTCTTGCCTAGCATGTTGCCAGAACATTTCCTTGAGATGCACAATCATCTCATAAGCCTTCATGTGCTCCAGATCCTGCTAAAGTTCTGGGATCATGGTAGCTAGCATTAGGCATTCTACATCCACAGAGTTATTGAAGTGCTTATTATATGCAACCTTCTAAGCTCTTGGAGCATTAGCTAGTGGCTTCTCAGGAATGCGATCATCAAGGACATACATCTTCCTTTCTTACTTGAGAACAATTTTTAAGCTTTTGAACTAGTCAAGGAAGTTGGTCCTATTAAGTTTGCCCTTCTTAAGGATAGATTAAAATGATAGTGTAGAAGTATTGTTCGTAGTCATTTGTTGACAATAAAATGTGCAAAATCCAATTAGTTAGACTCACCAAAATTAATAACCCTCAATTATATTTTAGTAGGCTAAGATCCATTTTTTTTTCACTTAACTTTAAGTCCGCTTTGGCAAGACCTTAAAATTAAGTTATTTAGGTAGATAATCCTTTCCCAATTACATCTTATGTAACTCTTAGACCTTTATGGGATTCCAACATCATATGTTCTGGCATATTAAATCCTATCTAATGCCATGAGATCCAAAACCATTTTGATAATCCCAATTAAGTCGAACCATCTTTGAGCTTTATGGGTAGCACCATTACCAAAAACTATTTTGCTAAGATAACCTAAGTGCATCCTACTTTAACAGATCCTACATTCAGGTGATCAAAGCTTTGACAGGTGTTCATCAATAGGTGGCATTTGACTTAACATTTAAGCGAGGGATTTTATTTATTTATTATTTCATCATTCATTTAATCATCACATGAACTTGCATTACTACTATACATGGCATCTTATATGCATATATGAATGATCTCATTAAATAATGATGTAGAAAATAAACATGACATAGTATAGCCCATTTAACCTATATCCTCCTAAGCCAATAAGAGGACACCTCTAAGAAAAGAAAAGAACAAGGTCTTCAAGTCCTTGGCTTGCACATTACATGGGCATGAATTTGCACCTTACGTCAATTCTTCACCAAAATTACATATATTTTATAAAGAAATGTCGAGTTATATTCGAGGAGAGTGAGATGAGAAGAGAATGTACATCAAGAGACAATAAAGAGAGGCACGACATGTAGGCAATATTTAGAATTACAAAACCATGTAATAAAACCTAAGGCCATATTATGCACAATACCTATCCAAGGAAACAAATCACAAATACAGCCATACAATATGAATATTCCAATAGTCATGACAGGTTACAATATTTTGATTTTTAATTTTATTTTAATATTCAATTAGAATATAAAGCACTAAGATTAGATAGCCATGCTTAACTCACATATATATCACATATACATTATCGAAACATGTTAATCATATTCAGATCAAAAAATGTGAATCATATTCAGAATCAAAACATACGAATCATATTTAGAATCAAAACATGTGAATCATATTCAAATTAAAACATGCGAATCATATTCAAGGCAATAACTTTATTAAAAATACATACAAAATTTTGATTTAAGCAAATGTATGACGCAGCTTTTATACCATTGGCTGAAGCGTATGGAATCTTGCTTATACGATCTCGATCATCTTGTGTACTAGGACACTGACTCTTACAGAGATTGATGCCATGAGACATTGGTATGTATCCCCACTTAGAATCTTGCATACTGAATCTATACAATACCTTGTCTATGTAAGCACTTTGACTTAAGCCAATCATCCTTTTGGATCTATCTCTATAGATTCTAATCCCTAGGATATAATTTGCCTTTCCTAAGTCTTTCATTGAGGAACACTTTCCTAACCAAGCTTTGACATTTTGCAAGGTAGGAATGTCGCTTCTAATGAGTAGGATGTCATCAACATACAACACTAGAAACTTCTTGTAAACACAACGTTCATCTTTATTTTGGATGAAACCAAATTGTTTGATTGCTTCATCAAAATGAAGATTCCAACTCTGAGATGTTTGCTTCAATCCATAAATGGATCTTTGAAACTTGCAAACTTTCCCAGTATCCTCTAAACGAACAAAACCTTCAGGTTGTGTTATGTACACATCCTTAACTAGGTTTCCATTAAGAAACATAGTTTTGATGTCCATTTGCCAAATCTCGTAGTCATAATACACGGCTATGGCAAGAAGGATCCTAATTGACATAATCATAGCGACTAGTGAAAAGGTTTCATCATAGTCTATACCATGGGTTTGTTTGAGTCTTTTTGCAACCAATCACACTTTAAAAGTATGCACTTTGCCATCCATGTTAGTTTTCTTCTTAAAAACACATTTACACCCTATGGTTTTAACACCTTTAGGTGGATCAATTAAGGTCTAAACTTGATTATCATATATGAATTGCATTTCAGATTTCATGGCGTCAAGCCACAACTCAGAATCTGGTCCTATGATAGCCTCTTGATAGGTAGTTAGCTTATCTTGTTTTATGAGCAACACATCAAGACTTTCAGTCATGAGAAATCTATATCTCTTTGGTTGGCATCATGTCCTATTAGACTTTCGCAGGCCTTGTGTTACCTAAGTAGGCTCAACAACTCCTTATAAGTCCCCTTGATTCTCCATCTCTAGGTCAATGCCATTTTGTACTTCTCAAACTTCTTCGAGATGCACCTTGCTCCCCCTGGTTCTTTTGGATATAAATTCTTTTTCCAAAAAAATACCATTCTGAGCAACAAATAACTTGTTCTTAGAGGGATAGTAGAAGTGGTATCCTTTAGTTTTTTTGGGATAACCCACAAAAAGGCATTTTATAGACTTGGGTACTAACTTATCTGAGGCTTATTGCTTGACATATGCCTTGCATCCCCAAATTTTGAAGAAAGGCAAATTGGGCCTTTGCCCAGTCCACATCTCATATAGTGTCTTTTAAACCGCTTTAGATGGAATGTGATTTAATGTGAATGCAGCTGTTTCTAGGGCATGGCCCCAAAAGGATGGTGGAAGATCTTTCTAACTCATCATGGATCGAACCATATCAAATAGCATTTGATTCCTCTTTTTAGAAACACCATTCCATTGTGTTATTCCTGGTGGAGTTAGTTGTGAGACGATCCCACAACTCTTAAGATGGTCAATAAATTCTTAGCTTAAATATTCTCCATCTCGATCAAATCGAAATCCTTAATAGTTCTACCAAATTGATTTTGTACTTCATTTTAAAAAATTTTGAGCATTTCAAAAGACTTAGACTTATGTTTCATTAGATAAACATAGCCATATCTATTGAAATCATCTATAAAGGTAATGAAGTACTAGTATCCTCTTTTATAAGAGAGCCTTATAAATTTCAAAATTAATATATTAATTTCATCCACTTCCTTTCTTAAGAAAAAATGCAATGTCCTATCATAAATAGAATAATTTCCTATTCAAAATAAGAAACCTTCTAGAGAAGAAATATATTAAATGTGGATATTACATTCATTGAATCTAAACACTTTTTAGGTTCAATGAATCTGGACATTCTAGCTCATGTTGGCCTATTCTTGTGTGTGACCTTGTAGGCTTATATAATATTGGCAGTGGGCCCAAAACTTCTTTTAACCCACAAGTCATAAGTAGCCTCTAGCAAAATATTATAACTACCCAAATTATATGAGGATCGATGATCTAATACATCCTATCTTATAGCCCATGTCAAGTCCCTTTTGTCACATGATATCTAGGTCAAGTATAAGGCATGGAGACATCATCCTTGTATCGCTTGACCATGCTTTCTTGATCTCTCAATAGACTATCAAAACAAATGAAATTCCTTTCATTTGAGCACGACCATGCATTTATCAGTCTTACATATCGAGGGGCCTAAAGATATCTCTCTCTCTATGAAAGGAACAAATCCCATCTTGACCAGTCATCTTTCTCTACATGTATCCTATTATATTCGATCATAACCTTTATGATCACCCAATTAAAAGTGACTTTTGATTATGTCAAAGTATAAAGTTCTTTATATAGGAATCTATGGTGGCCTCAAGTTTAAGGGTTTGGTGACATACCTATAGATGAGATATGCTAATGACCTAGCCCATTAACTATCTCACAGCGGGTCAGTCTAACACTTGGTCCCTAATAAATGCTTATGTCTTTGATTTGTATTTGCATACATGATCATCTCATGATTATCAATCAAAATTATACTAGTCTTAATTCATTATTATTCCCACAATGATGATTAACCAAGGACATTTGTGATAACTATAATTACCCAAGGATCTTATTAAATGGCAAATATATAAACAATATAATAATGATAATAAAAATTTTTATTAGATCAATACAATGTTCACAATAAATTGATAGGTTTATGGCACAATCTCTAACAATTCTTTTACAGAGTTAGAAGTTCTCCATCAATTAACTATAATTATTTGGTATTGCTAAAGTTTTTTAAGCAATATTATCATTGGAAACAAGAGCATCACCATGATATTTGGCTGAATTGAGAAAATTGAGTAATGAAACATTTAAAAGATACTATTTATACTATTCGAGAGAGAGCAGGAAAAGACTACAATGGATTAAAGAATTTATTTGGGAGGAGTTTTGTGCCCATTGGAACTCTGAAGAATTTTGATCAATAAGTGAGTAGAAAAAGAGGAATTGTGCCTCCACTTCACACTTTGAAGCTTCTTTGTTTATAGGAGAATCCATTTTTGTGGAAGAGTGTAACATCCGATCCCTCCGTAAACGTGAGCAACGTAATATAAGGTTTCTTCGTAAACGTCAGAAATGGGCCAAATATAAAAGGAAGTCCTCGAAATAGAAGGAATTGGGGCCAACTAAAATTATGATAAAATTTTAAATATTAAAAAATGAGGATTTGAGGTTTGAGATACCTAAAAACTAGAGCCAGAAGAGCTCAGAAAATTTGTCGAAAAAAGTAGGGGTATTTTTGTAATTTTTGGAAAATTTTGAAAACTCATAGGAGAGCTTTTTAAATGGAAAATTTGAGCTTTTTGGGGTTCTCAGAGGCTCTGAAAACCATGGGAACCCCTAGAACAGTTGAAACCCCTTCGGTGAGCGATTTTGGCAAAGATTGACCAAAACTTTGACCAAATGGTTCGGAATAGTTTCAGATCCTTTCTAAATGATTCCAAATGCAATTATTATGATTAAGAGCCTAAGGAATATGATGGAAAAGACAAATTTTAAAAAGGAGTTAATATGAGTCTAAAATGAAAAAGCCAAGAAAAGGGACTAAAATGCAAAAGTAAAAAGTTGCATAAAGTGACTTTTGGCTTCTTCTCATCCACGTTCCAGCAGCTCCTCTGAGTAAAATGCTTTGTTTCTGTCCAAAAAATAGAGAGAGAGAGTGGCACATAAGAGCAAGCTCAAGGGAAGAAGAAAAGCCGAGAGAAAGGTATGAATTCATGGAAACTTTTGCTCTTCCTTTTAGAAAACTTCTTCCCCTCCTTTCCTCCTCTCTTCCTATGGATTTAGTGAGGTATTTGGCTCTGTTTTGAGCCCAGAATAGAGGGGTAAATTTCGAAATTCAAGGAGAGAGTTGAAGCAAGGAAGAGAGTTCTTAAGAAAAGCTAGGAAATCAAGGTAACTTGTTGTCTTCCATGCTTCTTCTTCCCTTCTCCTCCTTGTGATAATTTCTTCCCATATAGAGCCCAATCAAAGGGAGATGAATTCTGGTCCTAGCAAGGGAGATTCATAGATTTTGGAGTGTGAGAAGCAAGTAGGTGCAAAGAAATCAAAGAAAGAAGCATGAAAACACAAGATAGAAAAGTGAGGGATTCATGGAGACATTGTGAAATCTATTTTGATCCATGAATTCCCTAGCTTATTTGAGTGTTTGTTTGAGTTCCTAAGATCCCTAAGAGGTCCCCCATATGCCTCTTCCTCTATGAAAATGAACAAAACCCCATGGAAAGTCATGAACCTAAAAGTTAGAAAAGTGTAGAGCATTTAAGGGGATTGTAAAAACTGATTTAATTTATGAGTTCTCTTGGCTATTTAAGTGTTTTCTTGACCTCCTACAACTCTTAACAACCTCCCTAAATGGTTCTCCCATCAAGGAAAAATCAAGAAGCCATGAAATCCCATTTATGCTCTAAGTTTCGGCCAAGTAGGGATGGCATAGTTAGGGAGAGTTTTAAATTGTTTCAAGCCCATTTTTGAGTCATATATGATGAATGAATGTGAGGGGAAACCTTGCAAAAAATTTAGGAAGCTTAGAGAATGAGTTGGTGCTTTAGGTTCCATATTGTGACCTAAGGAAGTAACATGATGTTAGGCCCTTTGTTTTAATGATATGATGACTCCAAGAGGTTTAAAAGGAGTCAAGAATCATATTTGAGAATAAAGAATGAGGCCTAGAAATCATTTGAGGGGTGTTGCTTCATTAGGTGCCAATATGGACCATAATGGAGGTTAGAGTAATCTAGGGTTTAAGCAAGTTGCATGGCCCTAAACATTGTTTCATGAACTTAATTGGCTTTCATAATTTGTGTCTAGGCCAAGAGACACTATTTCCACTAACTTGTGGGTGTGTGGCTAAAAGAGGAGGCTTGAAAGCTAAGGAAAAAGTGTGTGAAATTATGCAAGATAGCTCTCTCCACCTTCTCTCATACATGGATGTGTGTTTAGCTTGTTTTAGAATGTGTGTATGTGTATTTTCAAGCTAAGAAAAGTATGCTAGCATGCCTTTATATGCCATGATGCTTGATGCTATGTTATGTTTTCAAATGATTACATGATGTTTGTGTGAGTTTGCTTGAGTGTAGAAAGGCCAAGAACTCTTTCCTTTGGTGAGGATGAGCCAAGAACCCTTGAGCTTGGTTGAGATAAAGTAAAGAGTCTCCCAAAAACAAAGTGGGCTTCCAAGAGTATGGTTGAGTCCAAAGTGCTTAAAGAATGGGTGAGGTAAGTCCAAAATCCATGAGTAGAGGTGTGAGGCCAATCCAAACACTTAGTGAGCTCTTGAATGTCTTGCATGTTACTTTAAAATGCCTATGATTTCTACTTTCTCCATGCATGCATATATGAAACTTGCTTGCACATATTATGTATGATGGGATGGGAGATAAGCTATTGGGATTCTTTGAATCTCATCCCCTCCTCTCCAATGATCTAAAATGCTAGGTGAACTAAGTGGATATGCTAATGGGGGCCAACAACATTGAAGAAGAGAGATTGACATTCATATGTTTAGCTTTTACCCTTTTTGAACCATAATGATGTATATGATTATTGTAAATGGCACATACCCTTGAGACACATATAAATATGATATTATGTGATATATACATGTATGGATATGATGTATGAACTTTAGAAATGAATTTGGGTATGTAATGCCAAGTTATGCAAATCGGAAGTTTGATGAATATGTGTATAAATGTCGATTGAATGGCCAAAATGAGATGCATGAGATTTGGAACCATTTGGGAAGCTCACACAAGTCTTAAATATTCTTTTAAACTTGCTTAAAAGGTGCAAAAACCAAGGGAAAACCATTTGGCAATTTTGGTACCCAATATGGAGCCAAAATTGACCATAATGGAACCCTATATCATTTTTTGGCCAAATGAGTTAGTCTTGCCCTGAAACTTGGCATGCAATTAGGTCTCATTAAGAAATTTTTGGGAAGCTAAAGATCATAATTTTTGGAGACCTAGAGAATATTTGATGAATTTTCATAGTTGGGATTTTTCATGGATTCTGGTATGGGTACTGTTCATACTGGCAGTTTTGAATTCTGTGTCACCCGATGGCCAAATGGTGTCCAATGCTTATGAAATTTTACATGAATAAACTAGAGGTCATAAACCTTCTATGGCCATCAAGATCACCTCATTTGGAGGTCTGAGCAGTGAGTTATGCATGTTTGAAGTTAACTGTCAGTATCAGTAGCGCCCCATGAGTCCGGTTACTGTTCCATAGGTTCCAGCTGACTAACTGTATCTGTTTCATTTTGAAAGTATTTTTACTATCAATTTAACATTTTTAGATTTCCAGAATGACCAAATTTGTGTGATTTCTATTTTTATAGAATTAGTTATGAATTTCAGAAGTTTGTATCAGTAAACTGAACAACAGCCCAGGTAGCCAGCGACTTTGTAACGTTTTGGATGTCAAACGTCCTGTGTGATGAATTTTATGACCTGGGAGTATTTTTAGTGTGAAGTAGACATCATAATGTTTCCATAATGACCAAGATTGCATGTTTTTTATTTTTTTAGATTTAGTTATGATTTTCCAAATTTTGTGACAAAAAAGAGGAAATCCTGGCCGAAAATGCAAACATGGATTTCATATGCTCCTTTGCTTTCCACGAGTTGTAGGCCAAATTTGATGGTGGAAATGAGTTATATTCATGTGTTTAAGTATGAGAAAGTGATAGATGTTTTCATATGGCCTATGGGACTCTGAAAGAAAAATTTTACCTATAGAGAAATGCATTTTTATTCATAACTCCCTATGCCACTATATTGTTTCCATAGAACAAACATAAGATAAGGCGTGGGAATTGTATAAATTGAGTCCTAGAGGTATGGTGTTACAAAGATTATGCCAGAAGATTGGTATTTATTTGACAAATCTATTTTCTACTTTATTTACATAATTTCAATTAATTATTATTTTTTGGTTATGCAAACCTGAGAATTGAGGAGAGATCCTTTGTATTTTGAGATTTATTTAAAAGTAAATTAACAAAAATCTACTTACACTTAGGTGGATCAAAAATAAAAAGCTATTTGAGTATGTGTGTAACAATACATACATATACACACATGCACACACACACACACACACACACACACATATATATACTTTTAAATTGTCTATTCTTTTGCATTTTGCATTGGTAGGATACTTTTTTACAAAGAAAAAATAATGTGAAAAGTTCACGCAACAATTCATTAGATTTGAATTTATTTGTACAAGCTACTAGTGGAAAAAAAAGACAGGCGCGGTTTATAGACGGGGTAATATGTCATGCAAAATATTAGAAAATTCTAATACCAAATATACATACATAGAAGAAGCATTATCTAGTCAAGTGCCATCATATCTTCATTTAGCATACATACAAAAGATGATAAGAAATGAATTTATCAACATTTCAACATAATCTTATCATACTCAATTTTAAGAGCAAAAGAGATAAATTGAGAAGCTTTGATTGCAAATAAATAAATTAACTCATTGCTCTCAATCATTGTTTAAGGTTAGAGTAAGCTCATCCCAACAAAATTCAACTCACAGTTCTTGTATTCCATATGAAATTAGAGATAATGAAGATGAAGATGATGATGAATAAGAGTAAGGTTAGGGGCTTGTTTAATATTTTCTATAATGGACATATGTTAACATAATATTTAATCCTTTTTAAATTCTAAGTTAAATATACATATATATATATATATATATATAATCTTTGTTCTAATTTTGCATATGTATATATATATTTTAATTTGTAGCATGTAAAGAATTAAAGAAGTTTAATATTATTTTATAAAAATGTAATATAATATAAATCCATGTACTTGCTAAAAGTTTAATATTATTGACACAACTTGAATAAAAAAATTTCAAATGTATAAATATATAATGGTATAGTATAATTATGCTTTTATGTTTCTTATAATTTATCTATTATCTACCCTTTACCTTTATTGTGCAAACAAGTTTAAATACAAAACTTTCATGGGGGAAAAAAGGGAAAACTTTGTAGCTAATGGGTTAAAAAGAGAAAAAAAAAAGAAAGAAAAAAAAGAGGTGAAGAGGAGATGTCTGACTATGTTAGGCAGTCAGAAGTTTGGTCTAATTGCATTGTAGTTGAAATTGTTCTAATTGTATTGTGGTTAGAACATGTCTGACCATTTGTAGTTGAAAGATATCCGACCATGATTTGGTTGGACATCTCCAACTACAATTTACTCAGAACATCATCTAATTGTATCATAGTCAGACCAGTTTTGATTGCGACATAGTTAGAACTTGTTCAGCTATATTTTTGTGAGACAAGTATGATTGCAATGCAGTCGAACCATCTCATAGTTAGACTAGTTTGACCGAGACACAGTTAGAAGTCGAATCGTTCTGACTGCTTTATAGTCCAAAATCGTGAGATTCCATTCTTTGTCCAGATGCAACCAAGTGAAAAAAAATTATCATTCTCTTTACATAATTCTTCATCTTTATATTACAATTTCAAAATTATTTAGATGACATTATTTTTTTCCATTGTTTGGATTATATTTTTATTAAAATATTTTATAATCCTTGTGGGAAAAAAATATGCCACTCATGAAACTAAATTTTAAAATAGCATAACATATAATTTTTTTTTTCATTTGCATAAATGTTAATAATTAAATAGCTAAATACTTCCTACGCAATACTTTATAACATATTTCCCTAAAAGGTCAAACAAGCAATTGAACCACAATAGATAATAGAGAATGGATTCAAGTTTAATTACTAAAAGTTGTAGCAGCCAATAGGTCATTTACATTAATTTAACAACACTTACATACCATCATCCCACCATGTTCTAACTATTAGCAGACATCACCCCATCACCCAAAAAAATTCATTTTCTACTTAATACTTCATTTATAGTTATTCAACAACATTTACATAACATTCTAACTATTAGCAAACATCACTCAAAATAATTCATTGTTGGTTCAAACATGCTACATCAAAATTACTACAAAAAACAACAAACATCAAGACTATTGCACCTACTTATCCGATCAACTTTTTGGTCCACCTCACCTTTAAAACATCTAAAATAGTGGGAAAGCACAACAATAGCCTATTATCATGAGATATCTATATATGAGCCAAGTAGACTTCATCTGTAGTTAACTTATCAACTGTAAGAAAATTAGTTAATAGATTAACTGATTTCTCATCAACATTTGTATCACAAGCCAAATGGTTGATACCCTAATATATGTTTTCTACAATAAGTGCCAATCATTGATTTATTTTTTCAGTTATATCCTCTAGCCTTTCTAACAATTTCTTTACATGATTATGCTTATACCTTTTTTGTTTCCAAGAGGATGAGAAACTTCACTTGTAGGTGTTGGAGCAGTATTAGAATTTACTAACTCTCGATCTATATCTATATTTAATAGGCTATCAACTAAGTCTTCAGTTCCTGGACCATGATTTCCTTTTGAGGATGCATCTTTAATATCCTCAATATCCTGCACATCTTGTCCTCTAGCCCTATCATTTCCTCAAACAAAGCATAAATCTTCAAAGAGTGGAAATGGCTTATATCTAAATGTAGCCCCATACTTATGAACCTATAAATCATATATATGTGTGTGTGTGTGTGTGTGTGTGTGAATTGTACAACACCTATTTATTAACAAAAAGGAAAAAGTACAAAACTTACCTTAACATCATTATCCCATACATCCTTATCAATTATGATACATTTTGATATAGGATCCCATCTGAATCCAAAGGTGTTAAAGCAATATGCCATATCATATAGTTTGGACCATGATTGCTTTATTGTTTTTAGTCAAGACTAAATATGAGAAACTCCTTTAAGGCTACATCCTAGGCTTCTTTCATCCATCATCCTTTCCAACTACTTCAAATGGCCTGGTTTGAAACTACTATTCGTCATATATTTTTGGCCTATTCACAACTCCATAAGGCATTCAACAAGTATTGCATCCTCAGATGGAGTCCATTGATGGTTTCTGGGTTGAAATTCAAAGCCTATAGTAGGATCCATGCAAAGAAGCTACATCACAAATGAAGATTAAACATATTGAGGACAATTAGGTGGATGTTAACTAGAATCAAACAATTACCAACCATAACTACCAATCACATTAAATATTACAAAATGCATAATATTAGTTGAAATCTAATATAATAAATATTTCTTAACAATGTTAAGCACTCAAAGATTATAAGTATCATATTAGCATTACATAATAATAGCAATAATAATTCCAATAACTAGTTAGTTTCTCAATAAATGCAAGCATGTTATTAGTGTGCCTAATGTGTTGTGAATTCTACAAACATATTATTTTCTAATTGTTCTCAAAATTTTGTTCCCTACATTCTACTATACTAACCCCATCTATGGATTCGTCCTCATTGTCTTCTCGAGTTATGAGATTATGTAACAAGCAACAAACTAGTATTACTTTATTATGTGTCCTTATTGGGTAGCTAGAGGGACTCCTAAGTATTACCTATCATTCTTTCAAGATTCCAAATGCCCTCTCAATCACATTTTGAGCCATTGCATGTCACATATTAAAATAATCATGTTGGCTTGACAAGCAATGACCATGTTGCCATTAACTCAAGTGGTACCTTTATCTTATATATGGTGCAAGAAATCTATTACAATTAGTATAACCCACATCAACCAAATAATATTTACCTATATCATTATAGATATTTGAACAATCAATTTAGACATTGAAGGAAACAAAAGTACTTAAAATTGCAATTATGAATCTATAATGTCAAAAAAGATAATCATTAATATACTTACTATAAGGGACCTTTAATCCATGTCTCCTACTAAGTGCATCTCACAAAACATGACCATTAGGTGTAGAACCTTCCTAGCCTAGCAATACATAAATAAATTGTGTATCATGTGAGCATACACTAAGAATATTAGTAGTGATTAAACCTTTTTGATTATGATATCAAGGCTTGTCCACTGTATGTACTTGAATTAATATGTGTTCCATCAAGTATACCAAAGCAATTCTAAAAATAAGGGAGTTAATTAGAAGTGTGACAAAAATTCATAATAAAATTAATATTATTTGCCATACTCTTTACCTTGATTCATTTTCATTTTTTGTCCTTTGATTTTTCAACTATATGCTTAGGTTATTTTAATAGCTCTTTATCCAAAAGCATTATTAGGTTCAACATTCTATTAAAGTATCAACTAATAGTTTCTCTTGATCTTTCAAAGTACACCTCTACTTACTTATCGACTAGCATTTTTTTGGTAAGTTTAAGTCTTCCAATTTGATCAAGCATGGCATAAAGCCAATCAAACATCACTCTATGCATTCTAAGTTGGTCATAACATGTAGAGTCACTACTATATACCAAGCTCCTAAGGTGAGCTTACTTTAATGGGAAGTCAATGGTGTATGACTTATATGTCAGATGACAACAACTCAAAGTGTGATGACCCTAACTTCTAACCATTGTAATTAAGGTAAGGTACATGATTAATAATTATAAATTAGGGTCACAAGACATTAAGACTAATTTTGTTCAAAAAATGTAAGGAAATTTGAACCTTAATATTATTAGAGTCATCAATCAAATAATTACAAGTATTCATGTACACAAGGGAAACAAACGCTCATTTATAAGCCTTTGGTTCTATTACCCATTAATTGCAACTTGCAAGAATCTTCTTGATGACTCCCTAGTTTAGGATGAAAAAGGAATACATTTGAGATTAAATTAGGGAGGCAAAGCACTTTCCTCTTGATTAATAGGGTTAAAAATGTATTCAATCAAACAAAATAAAGAAAGTATTTTATTGTAATATCTTTATCAGTTTGAGCCTCACTCTACGATTGATTTCAATTTTAGGAAAAATAAAAGAAGGAAGAAAGAATTGAGAAAAGAGAGGAAAGTTGAGAAGTGAAAAAGTACAAGTGGAACAAGTCCCCTCGCTACAGCTAGAACTAAATTCGCTGCAACGAAGATGCACTTTCGCTATACCAAGGAAGGTACTTCGCCATAGCGAAGTCACGAGGCATACAAATTCCAGGGAGAAGCTAGCCATAGCGAAGCAGTAGTGAGAACAACAGAAATCTAGGAACTTATAAGCTCTCGCTATAGCAAGAGGCACTCCTCGCTATAGCGAGATCGGCCCCTGAAACGCATAGCTTGGATCAACAAGTTAAAATAAATACAAGGAAGCTAGGGTTTGGATCATTCTGCAAAGAGAGAACGTTCTGGCCGACTAGGAGAGGAGGAAAACGCACAAAAGGTGTTAGGAAAGCTTCAACTTGATCAGGAATCCATTAATTATGTTACTTATCCTTCCGATTAAGTGTTTCTACTCCATCTTCCCTTCTAATTGATGATAGTTAATATGTTTGCTGAATTTGTTTGTGGATTTCAAGCCATGAGTGGCTAGATTTTGTAACCCTTAGGGATTTTATGAACCTTTAGTGTCACACCCCAAATTTTAAGTACACATGCGCGGAAGCAGAATTATAGAGGAAATACTTATGGCATTCATTTGAATCATATGAAACATATGAGTTTTTCTTTAGAGGACATTTGTAGAAATTTCGACAGAGTCTCCTCTATAACGTAGACCTCCCGAAATTTCTACAAAGTCTCAGACAGTACAATATAGCCCGAAAGGGCGCAATCGAACCAAAAGAAAACATCTGGAGTGTGGGGATATCCTAACAATGATTCAGTGGACCCAGCTTTACAAGGTTTTACAAAGTTTCAAACAAAATATATATACAATTACAATACACCCATAGGAGCTCCGCAGGCTCGCCAAAGAACGTCTCCAGAGGTCAGCCACTAGAAGGCGGCTGGGGGCAGACTAGAGTCCCTACTGCTCTCTAAAAAATATATATATACAAAAAAATGAGTCGAATACTCAGTGAATAAGCACACCGACCCTTTTTAAAATAAATGTAAGTCAAATAGGTTTACACATATATATATATACAGATATAGACCATATGAAACAGATTTTAAACCAACTCCTTTTTCAAAATACACCGAACGCATCTAAACAGAACCAATTGGAACACAGACGCAGAGCACACAGCTCGCGGGGAAAATCACTACAGACGCAAAGCTTTCAGCTTGCGAGAATAAAATGACTCCGCGTGTGGTGGCCTGCACACGGGGCTAGCACCACCCCTGCTAGCTGAGGTTCAGATCATGGTGCACCAGGGCTAACATCTACTGCTGTTAGCTACAGGGTTCTGAGCAGATAACTCCCTAAAATTACCAAATAGCATTTCAGACAAAGTATGTTCAGATCAGTTTCACAGTAGGAATTCCAATTAACTCAACATCCGTAAACTTGCAAACTTCCCGATTGAAATCAAATTTTGGTAAATATGCTTATGACTACATTTTTGAAATATATATCCCCATAAATCGAGAATCAAATTCTTAAAACACTGCAAGGAAACTTAAGAACAGAAATAAGGATTTCCTGAGCCTTTGGTCTGCGTTACTTACTCACCTTCCGAGATACCACAGAAATTCTCTAATTCGTTCCTCGGCTATACCCCGATCTCTGAAATTTCCTACAATACCCATTCATCGAATTTTAGAAAATGAACCACCCCAAAAGAATTTCATACGGGCTTGGATTTATCAAAATTTAAAATTTAATCCTCAACTAATTTTACGCCTTCCAACTCGTACAGTAAATTCCATATACATATTTTGTGCTTCCTTTTCCTTGGTTCCACTTAGGAGCTAAACCCAACTTCAAAAACCAAAAGAAATATATACCATTTTTAAATCGAGAAATTTATTCTGCATACCTATATTTTAACAAGTAAGAAAGGAGCACAGTTAGGTATATATATATACCTATATACAGGATTTTGGGGGGATTAATGTATAGGAAAATGGGTGTACAATTTAGCATGAGGAAAATCAAATTTAAACCAACTAAAGTCACTTTTTGCATCACTTTTTCTCTTGTACAAGACGTCCCTCAGCTGGCCATACAGAATGTGTTCAGCAATTAAAAAAAAAGAAAAAGAGATGCCAACAAAGCAACTAAATGGAGCTGCACATACTGTATGGCCAGAGATGAGGCGCTGTTCAACAACCAGCAACCAGAATCATTACGAATTTAGCAACCCAGGAAAGCTAACAGCAACCAGAATCAAACCAGAAAATGAAATGGAGGTGGTATAAGGGAGATGAGGCGCTGGACAGAGGAGAAGAATCAGAATTTCTGGCGTGATCTTCCCAACAAACCAGCGCTGAAATCTAGCAACCCAAGGAGATGATTTCTGCAGCAGAAAGTAACAACCAAGTCAGCTAAGAATGGCGCTAACAGAGGAGAAGATGATGAAAATTTCTGGCGTGCTCTCACCCAAAAACCAGCAGCAAAATGGAACTCATTCAAGGAGAAGCTATAGCTGGAACTTCGAACAGCATCAACGCTGAAATAGGGCAACCAGAAACGCTGAATAGAGGAGTAGATGAGCTGCAAAATTAATCCATACCACTTCGTTCAGCAAGGAGGAGATGCGACTGGAATGGAGCACTCACCAGGAGAATTTTCACAGCGTGCAGAGGGAAGAAACCAGCGTCCAGCAGTTCGCATGAGTAGAGATGGTAGCATCCAGCGAAAACAGGGGATGAAGAGATGATTTTCTGGCGGTTCTGTAATGCTGCGCTGGAGGATAAATACTGCAGCAAGTCTGGATGGGAAATGATCGAAAAATCCAGCTGAAGGAAGAAGGAAAGGAGGGGTATATCTGAAATTTCTGGAAGAGAAAATCTCCAACGTGGTAGCTGCATGTTTTAGCATGGAAAAGTCAAACTTCTACTGCATGATATTCATGTCGGTTTTATTTTTCCTTCATGCATCACGTCTGGCGTTACATTTAGTCTTTGGAGATTGTTTCCCTTTTTGATTATGCAGATTATTGAGAATTTTAGTGTTTAATCTGAATTATAGTTCATTCTATTGATTGGCTTCCTCTAGTTTGATTATGGATTGGGTAATTAACCTTTGAAAGAAGGGAATTGCTTATAGACTATAGGTTAAATAACTTAGGATTAGATATAATCTAATTTGCACTTGAGATAGAGATATACTCAAGGGCCCTAGGTAGTAGAATAAGTCAGCGCTTAATTAAGTATTAACTACTCCTTTGAGACATCAAGAGTGAGTGGATATAGGGGTTCAAATGGATCGAAAGACGTTTGTACCTAATCAGACCTTAACTCTAAAACTTGCATTAAGCCAATTAATCGAAAGGGGAATGATTGACATTGGAGATAAAGGGATTAAAATTCTTAGGGTGTTTTTAATTGCATACCTTCAAATACAACCATATTTTATTGCTGTCAACTATATTAGAATTAATTTTCATAAAAATTTAATCACAATTTGATTGTTTAACTAAAATGAACATGAAAACTCTAATGCCTAATCACCAATCATACTAATTCTCTGAGGGAACGACTTTGATTCATCACGTACTATTTCTACGACCTGTATACTTGCGGTATCATTATCTAGTGAGCATCAAGTTTTTGGCGTCGTTGCCGGAGAATTAAGGTAATTGGTGAAGAGAATTAGAGGGCTTTGAGTAGTTTTAGCTTAAACACTTAGTTTCCTTTCATTTACTTTTTTTTTGGTTATTTACGCTTTCAATTGTTAGTTATAGTAATTTTATTATTACCTTCTTAGTAATTACCTTTTGATTTTCTTGGCTTAGTAAGACTCTTGATCTACACTCCTTTGTTTTCATAGGTACATAGTTTATGCCACCTAAATCCAGATCCAACAGAACACCTAGAAAGACAAAGAGTTTAATGGATATTTTGGCTAAGGGGTTTACACTAATTCAAGCTGAAAATGAGATAATCCTTCCTGCTACAAATATGGCAAATGAAGATAATCAGAATTGCACTATCAAGGATTTTATGAGAAGAACCATGAGAACCACTCAGCCTAGCATTGTAGTCCCAGACTTTCAAGCTATTAATTTTGAGCTAAAACCCATGATGATCTCCATGCTGCAGCTCAATGGACAGTTTACTAGTGAGAGGTCTGATGAAGATCCCAACCGGCACATTCTGTTATTTTTGGGAGTGTGTGATTCATTCAAGCAGAATGGGGTACCAAGGGATGTTCTGAGACTTAGACTATTCCCACTCTCTCTACAAGGAAAGGCTAAGGAATGGTTGTTGACTCTACTAAAGGGTTCAATTGACACTTGGGATAAGCTAGAGGCAAGGTTTAGAGCTCGCTTCATTCCAAATAATAGAATAGCGGATGCTCGTCGTAAGCTCATCAACTTTAAGCAAGCTTCAGATGAGCATTTGTATGCTACATGGCAGAGATACAAACATTTACTCCGCCAGTGCCTGAGTCATGGAATGGATAACTGTGCCATTGTTTAGAATTTCTGCACACACTTAACTCTACAAACTGATACTATGTTGGATGCTATTTTAAATGGGCGTTAGGATGACATGCTTGTAGATAATGTTATTTTGGTTTTGGACACATTATCTGAGAGCTATGTGCAAATAGGAGGTGATAGAAGGATAACTGCTAATGTTGCTAGCACTCAAGAAGACTCTTTCGTACCACTTGCAACTATTCTCTCCGCCCTAAATAAGAGATAACGAAGCCAGCATATGAATGTTTGTTCTACTCAAGTGACTCCAACTACTTGTGAGAATTGTAGGGATCTACACTTAACAGAATATTACCCCTTTACATCAATAGAATCAGTTAATTATGTGGGGAACTTTCCAAAGAATCAGAACCCATACTCAAATACTTACAATCCTGCGTGGCGTAATCATCCGAATTTCTCTTGGAAAAATGGTCCATCACTTAATCAACCATCATCTTTTGGAGCAAGGCCAACTCAACCTCCTGGGTTCTCTGAAGTGACAAGGCAGAATGTGCCTATTCAAGAGCCCAAGACAAATCTAGAAGATGTACTAGCTGAGTTCATGACCACTCAGATCAAAAATAATGAAGAGCAAGTTGGTATTAATGCAAGATTAGATTCCTCCCTTAAGAACATAGAGGTACAGATGGGGCAACTAGTGTCTGCTGTGAATACACTACACTAAAAAGGTTTGCCAAGTGATACAATTCCTAACCCAAGGAGAGATGGTAAGGAAGAATGTAAAGCTATCACTTTGAGAGGTGGTAAAGAACTCCCTGAAGTACAAGTTCAAGTGAAGGAACCAACTAAGGTGAATTCCAAGGGTCTATCAGGCACTATTCAGATCGAAGGTAAAGAACTTCAACAGAAGAGAGAGAAAAAGGCTACTAGTTTGAATGATAAAGAAGAGGACAAGGAAGGAGAGTCTTAAATGGAAAAGTTTGAAGAAAAGGCAGTGGTACATCCTAAAGTGGTGCCATTGCCCCCATTTCCATAGAGATTGCAAAAGAAAGTCCTCGATGAACAGTATAAGAAGTTCTTGAACATGTTTAAGCAACTTCACATCAATATCCCCTTCTCTGAAGCTTTAGAGCAAATGCCTAAATATGCTAAGTTCCTTAAGGACATGCTTAGCAAGAAGAAGTAGTTCACTAAATTTGCAACAGTGGCTTTGACAAAGGAGATCACTAATATCCTCGAATTCAACCTACCAACCAAGTGCAAAGACCCTAGTTCCTTTTCAATCCCTTGCATTATTGGGGATAAATTTGAAGGTTGAGCACTTTGTGATTTAGGATCTGCTGTGAACCTCATGCCTTTATCCATTTTTTGAAAGCTACAGATGGGTAAGGCCAACCCAACGACGGTCACTTTGTAGTTGGCCGATATAAGTCTTTCTTATCCACATGGAATCATTGAAGATGTGCTAGTGAAAGTTGGCCCGTTTATCTATCCCACTGATTTTATTGTACTCGATATTGAAGAGGATAGAGATATCCCATTGATAGTGGGGAGACCATTTCTAGCTACTGGCAGGGCACTAGTTGATGTGGAAAAAGGGGAGATTATAATGCAACTTGAAGATGAGCGAGTCACCTTTAGTATGGAGAAAGTTGTGAAGCATCTGGGTAGTGTCGAAGAATGCTCACGGTTGTCTATTATGGAGGAAATTATTCAAGAAGAAGTGAACTCTTATGCTTTCACTAATCCTCTTGAAGCAGTACTTGTTGGTAAGCGAAGTATAGAGGAAGTGATGAGAATAGAAGTTGAGCACAAGCTCAATGCATTTAGACCTATGGCTAAGTAGAATGGACATTTTGAATCACTAGAGTTGACTTCACAAAAAACCCATGCTCTCCCACCTTCCATCGAGCAACCTCCATTGTTAGAATTGAAACCTCTTCCACTGCATCTAAAATATGATTATTTGGGGGAAGGAGAGACTTTACCAGTCATAGTCTCATTTGCATTAACACTTCCCCAAGAGAACCAGCTGTTAAAAGTGTTAAAAGAGCACAAAAGAGCTATTAGTTGGACTATACCTGATATAAAAGGGATCAGTCCAGCCATCTGCATGCACAAAATTCTCTTAGAAGATGACTATAAAAAATTAGTGGAAAATCAAACACGATTGAATCCTATAATGAAAGAAGTGGTCAAGAAAGAGATTATTAAGTGGCTTGATGCTGGCATTATCTATCCCATCTCGGATAGTGACTGGGTAAGTCTGATGCAATGTGTCCCTAAGAAAGGAGGTATGACAGTGGTGAATAATGAGAAGAATGAAATGATTGCCATAAGAATAGTCATAGGCTGGAGAGTTTGTATGGACTACAGAAAGTTGAACATGGCTACAAGAAATGATTATTTCCCGCTTCCATTCATCGATCAGATGTTAGATCGGTTAGCAGAAAAAGAATTCTTTTGTTTCCTGGATGGCTATTCTGGATACAATCAAATTGCCATTTCCTTGGAGGATCAAGAAAAAACCACTTTCATGCTTGTGAAAATGTGTGCCTCAAACTGAACAAAATGACATTCTTCATGCTTGTCATTCTGCTCCTTATGGTAGTCATTTTAGCGGCCAACGTACTGCTTATAAAGTGTTGCAATATGGGTTTTATTGGCCTTCACTATTTAAAGATGTTTATTTATTTGTTAGTCAATGTGATGCATGTCAAAGAACAGGTAACATCTTAAGGAGGCATGAAATGCCCCAATCAGGTATTTTTGAGGTAGAATTATTTGATGTGTGAGGCATTGATTTCATGGGGCCTTTTATTTCATCTAGAACTCATCAATACATATTAGTTGCTATTGAATATGTGAGTAAGTGGATTGAGGCTGTAGCTTGCCACTCTAATGATGCTAATATAGTGGTGCGATTTGTGAAAAAGAATATTTTTACTAGATTTGGCATACTTAGGGCAATCATTAGTGATAGAGGAACTTATTTTAACAATAGATTGTTCAAGGGTCTGCTTGAAAAATATGGAGTTACCCATAAAATGGCATTGGCTTATCACCCTCAAACCAACAGCTTGTATGAAGTATCCAACAGAGAAATAAAAAGAATTTTGGAAAAGATTGTAAATCCCACTAGAAAGGATTGGGCAGATAAGCTCGATGATGCTTTATGGGCATACAGGACTACTTTTAAATCTCCAATAGGTATGTCTCCATATCAATTGGTTTTTGGCAAAGCTTGTCATCTGCACATTGAGCTAGAGCATAAAGCCTTTTAGGCTATCAAGAAACTGAATTATGATATGGCTGAAGTAAGTGAGAAAAGACTAATGCAACTCAATGAGTTAGATGAGTTTAGATTGCAAGCTTTTGAAAATTCTAGAATTTACAAAGAAAGGACTAAAAGAGTTCATGATAGACACATCTTACCAAGGAAATTTGAACTTAAAGATCTCGTGTTACTTTATAATTCTCGTTTAAAGTTGTTTCCAAGTAAGTTGAGATCAAGGTGGTCTAGTCCATTCAAGGTGATTGCTGTGACATCTTATGGAGCCATTGAAGTTCAAGATGAGAAGTTAGGAGATCAGTTTAAAGTAAATGGTCAAAGGCTTAAGCATTATCTGGGTGGCGAAATAGACCGGCAGATTACAGTCCATACCTTAGCTTAACCTCCTTGATTGGCAGACAAAGTCCGGCTGAGGACTATAAACCAAGCGCTCCTTGGGAGGCAACCCAAGTTTTCTTTTTGTTCTTATATTTCAGTTTATCATTCTTGTGTTTTTGTTTTGATCTTTTGTTTTCTTTGTGTCTTTTGGAGGTTGGGTGTTAGTACTAAAGTGCTGGATATTGGGAACAAAATGATTGGTAAGAAAGAACAACGTCCGATATGATTTTCAGGGAGTTTTTCACCTTGCTTTGAATTACAAATCTGTATTCTAGTAACATTGATCATCTGCTATATTGGTTAAGATTTGAGGATAGTGGGTTGAGTTAATAAGAAATATAAATAGGGTCATAGAATACTTATTTGAATATTCAAGTGTTTAAAAAAAAATTGCTATAACAAGAAGTCCACCTCGCTATAGTGAGGCTGCTTGTTTTACATTAGGTATATTAACCAGAGAGTTCCTCGCTATGGCTAGGCTGTGGTGAGCCAAATATGCAATGCTAAGTGTCATCGCTACAGCAAGCCAACCATTTCGCCATGGCAAAATCTTTGCGTCCAATCTAGTACAAAGTCCAAGGAGTATATCGCTATAGCCCCGCTATAGCGAGTGACATGTGAAAATTTTTTTTTTTGAAGTTTCCTCGCTATTGCGAGATAGTTAACTCACTATAGCGAATGCAGCATACTCCTGAACCACGTACAAACACCAGAGAGTTCCTCGCTATAGCCTCGTTACAGCAATATTTTTTAGTACCTAATATTTGTACAAGTCTTCTCGCTATAGCGAGAGGACCTTTCGTTGTTGCGAAGCCAGCAGCCCTGCTTGTCACACTACTTCCAGAGGAGTCCTCGCTATTGCTAGGCAATAACAATAGCAAGGTCACTAATTTCTAAAATCAAAACCTCATTACGTAATTTAACAGCCCCTGTCCTCATTTTCGCTATAGCGCCTCTGAGCTCTCCTCCCTTTGATCATTCTCTTTGACCAAATTTCCTACGTCCAATGCTCCCATTCCCCTCGTGCCCCACTCTCCTTGCATCAGGTCAGTTGATTATCCTTTTTATCTCCTGAATCGTTGTGGTTTGAGCCATTTCTATGGGCGTTAGGGTTGAATGTCATTTTGCATGAATTTGTGTAGTTAAGGGTAAATAAATTTTTTTGTATGCTTGCGCTGTGTTGGTCGAATGTTTCTGTGCAAGGGGCTTCAATTAATTTGGCATTTTATTGCGTGAAATCATGTTTTCCGGACACCAGTTTGTTCTCGCTATAGCGAGAATCAACTCGCTACAGCGAGATCAAACATTTTTCAGAAAATGCTCTTTCTTTTCTAGGCACTCCCTCCTTCGTTTGCTTTCATCTTCCTTTTTTTTTTACCTTATTCCTTTGTAGGCTTTTCAAGGCTTATTTCCTTATTGCAAGCATGTCACATGTAGTTATTTCATGAATTCTATCTTTTTAGCACTATGCATGTAGGCCCCTATTTCCCCTGTTTATCCAGTTAATTTCTCTTATTGCTTGCACTGATCTTCTCCATTTCTTCTTTCAATTTCACAGTTATGGCCCCCAAAAAGCAAACCAAGATTGTTGAAACTTCCTCATCAAAGTAAAAGAAGAAATCCTATGATAAAGATCGATTTGCTTCAGCCCGAGTGGAATTTCGTTTTGAGAGGCTCTTCTCTAACCGGGGGTGGTAAAAGATAGATATTATGAGCCTCATGTCTTGGATCTCACCTATCCAGACTTCCAGTGGCATGGATTGCAAGGCTTCACCAAAAAGTCCGTGCATCGAATTCCACTCATGATCCAAGAGCTTTATGCAAATTTTGAGGACACTGAGGAGGAAGAGGATGAATATTACTGTCGATCTGCTTGGATACGCATCAATGAGAAAGTTTTTCAAGACTTCTATGAGTTACCAGACGTTGAGGAATGTGCCTTCCAAACCTACTTAGAGAATCCGCAATCTATACCATGGGAGGAGGTGGAAACCACCATCGCACAGGAAGGACGAGCCAGATTGGTCAACAAAGTGTACCCAGTCAATTAATTGAACATACTTGCCTGATATTGGCTGTAATTCATAACCAGTAATATTCTGACAAGTTCTCATGGATATGATATGATCTAAGAACGAGCTACGCTGACTTGGTGCTTCATGACAAAGCAGTGGGTGAATATCCCTCAGCTCATGTATCTTAACTTCAAACAAGTGGCAAGGTCTGATAGGGCGAGCTTGGCATACCCCCACATGCTTATTAAGTTAATCACTATGGGGGGAAGCCGAGTCTCCAAGAATGATGTGCAATTCAAACCGAAGGGGCCCTTTAAATATGATAGTATGAAGGATGAGTCGGGGCATCCTCGCAGACACCGGGCACCTACACAGGCACCGCCTAAGGTATCTCCACCACCTCTTCCGCAATGCTTGAGTAGCCCTGAGTCGATGCAGCAGGATACACCACATTCATCTGAATTTGAGGGCTGGGTACAGGAGTCCATTGACAGGTTGAAAGGACATGTCCTGTCAATGAAAGAACAATTACAGATGCTTATGGACTACCTGATGCCTGCACTTGCCCCTTCACCTCCAGCGGTCCTTCCACCATCGGTGATTGTTCTCCCACAGAACCCTACACTGCAGGATAGGCCTGGACCTTCTGATTCACAGGACCCTTCTATCCCTTGACTGTTGTTTCTTTTTATTGTTTTACTTTACATTTTGGGATCACTGTATATGGATAACTGTATATCGCTATGCTTTTGATTCTTGTGCTAGCTAATCTTATGACTAATCTATTATTTCTCATGCCAACTTACTGTTTGCTGCATAAATTCTGTCTATTTTTGGTCTGTCAGTTGCAGGAGTTGTTTAAGCGCACCCCTCTCGTCCACACATTTTTTTCTTATCAGGGGAGTCTTGTCACTTTCTATTTCCCTCCATCCCTTCCCTCCACCCCAGTTTGCTTCCATTTCTCTACTTTTGTTCTTCTCTTTTACACATTGCGGATAATGTTTACTTTAAGTGTGGGGGAAGGTACACTTAGGCTAAGTGGACACACAAATTTAGTTAATATGGAAAAATCTATCATTAATAAATAGTCCATCATAATGTCTCCAATTTTAATCAAAATTAGCCCTCTTGCTTTAGATGAATACTAATCAATGAATATAGGGGTAAAGCAAACTTGAAATGAACAAAGTAAGTAATGTAGTTGTACTATACACCCAGAGTAGGACCACTCTTCCACAATATGATCATTGAAGTTATTCAAGTTTTCCCTTTAATTAATTCTCATTTATTTTTTTTAGATCCCTCCAATTTACTTGCTTCTAATGGATATCTTATTGTCATTTGAGAGGGATCATTAGTGCAAAAAAAAAAAAAACTCTACTCCAATGGTTAAAATCACTTAGTAACTGGGGGTTTGTACCAAAAAGTGTGAACTTTTGCGTCAAACAGTGATAAAAACTAAAAGTATACTAGTGAGCACTCTGAGGACTTCCTTAATCTTAGTAACCGGGTGGCTTCATAACCAATGTTATCATTCGCATCAAAAGGATTTAGAGAACTGAGGAGAAACCAAAAAAAAAGGGGGGGGCAAAAGCCATCCAAAAAAAAATGAATGATCATGTTGAAAGCAATTCTCTGGTGAACAACAAAAACCTCTTTTAATGAATGTGATGATTGAAGTTAGAGCGGATATTTGGATTGGTCTTGAAAATGTAATGAGGTATGTTAAGGGTTACTTGATTGCTTCTTGAAAATCTATCTGTGGAGCACACACACACTTTAGAAATCAAGGTGTTACTATGATTGCATTGTTTTTGAAATTCAATTTGAGTTTTGCTGAACTTCTGCTTCTAACATTAGTTTCATTCTAAGTGTGGGGGGGGGGGAGCTGAAATTCTGATTGATTAGGTAATGATTGTGGAAAAGAAGTAAATAAATAATCACATTGTTTGATAGTTTCTAAGAATTGCTTGAGGACAAGCAAGGATTTAAGTGTAGGGGAGTTTGATGACTCCCTAATTTAGGGTGAAAAAGGAATACATTTGAGATTAAATTAGGGAGGTAAAGCACTTTCCTCTTGATTAATAGGATTAAAATGTATTCAATCAAACAAAATAAAGAAAGTGTTTTATTGTAATATCTTTATCAGTTTGAGCCTCACTCTATGATTGATTTCAATTTCAGGAAAAATAAAAGAAGGAAGAAAGAATTGAGAAAAGAGAGGGAAGCTGAGAAGTGAAAAAGTACAAGTAGAACAAGTCCCCTCGCTACAGCTAGAACTCAATTCGCTGCAGCGAGGATGCACTTTCGCTATAGCGAGGAAGGTACTTCGCCATAGTGAAGTCATGAGGCATACAAATTCCAGGGAGAAACTCGCCATAGCAAAGCAGTAGCGAGAATAGCAAAAATCTGAGAACTTATGAGCTCTCGCTATAGTGAGAGGCACTCCTCGCCATAGCGAGATCGGCCCCTGAAATGCACAGCTTGGATCAGCAAGTTAAAATAAATACAAGGAAGCTAGGGTTTGGATCATTCAGCAAAGAAGGAATGTTCTGGCCGACTAGGAAAAGAGGAAAACGCAAGAAAGGTGTTGGGGAAGCTTCAACTTGATCGGGAATCCATTAATTATGTTACTTATCCTTTCGATTAGGTGTTTTTACTCCATCTTCCCTTCTAGTTGATGATAGTTAATATGTTTGCTAAATTTGTTTGTGGATTTCAAGCCATGAGTGGCTAGATTTTGTAACCCCTAGGGATTTTATGAACCTTTAGTCTTTGGAGATTGTTTCCCTTTTTTATTATGCGGATTATTGAGAATTTTAGTGTTTAATCTGAATTATAGTTCATTCTATTGATTGGCTTCCTCTAATTTGATTATGGATTGGGTAATTAACCTTTGAAAGAAGGGAATTACTTATAAACTATAGGTTAAACAACTTAACATTAGATATAATCTAATTTGCACTTGAGATAGAGATATACTCAAGGGCCCTAGGTAGTAGAATAAGGTCTGTGCTTAATTAAGTTTTAACTACTCCTTTGAGACATCAAGAGTGAGTGGATATAGGTTCAAATGGATCGAAAGACGTTTGTACCTAATTAGACCTTGACTCTAAAACTTACATTAAGCCAATTAATCGAAAGGGGAATGATTGACATTGGAGATAAAGGGGATTAAAATTCCTAGGGTGTTTTTAATTGCATACCTTCAAATACAACCATCTTTTATTACTGTCAACTATATTATAATTAATTTTCATAAAAACTTAATCACAATTTAATTGTTTAACTAAAATGAATATGAGAACTCTAATGCCTAATCACCAATCATACTAATTCTCTGAGGGAACAACCTTAATTCATCACGTACTATTTCTACGACCCGTATACTTGCGGTATCATTATCTAGTGAGCATCACTTCTACCAATCTTTCTAAGTCATCCCTTGAGGCTATCATATGAAAAACTAAGATTTCTAGGTAAGAATGAGAGTTTGGACTATTAGTCGCGACTAAATGTCCTTGCGCAGTAGCCAATTACTCTCGGGTTCACCCTTATATCGCTGCCGTGAGTTGGAGCTTCGCTGCGGTGAGGAAGCCTCCTGGAACCTATCTCACTTACCTCTCGCTATTGGTCGCAGCCAATTCCTCCTTTCACTGCTACTAATTTGTCTTTGGAATGCCTATCACATTTTCATAAAAGTTTACCGCGGCTTTTGCTATTGGTCGCAGTCAATTCCCCCTTTCACTGCAGCTAATTCGTCTCTGGAATGCTTGTCACATTTTCACAAAAGTTTGTCGTGGCCAATTCCCATTTAGCCGCGGCAAATTACCCTCTGGATGACTCCCAGTTTTACTTCTCATATTTTGCTGCAGCTAATTGCTCTCTAGTACTCTCTTTGGGCAACTTCGCCTCTATTGGCCGTGGCTAATAATATTTAGTGGCGGTGAAATGCCTTCTGATCTTACAACTCCTAAAATCTTATCTCATACTTTTCACTCTCCTTCCAATGATACCCTAGGGCCATTCTACCTTAGTTGTGGGGCTCCAATAGCTTTCATTAACCTAATTTACCCAGTTAATCTATCATTACTAGTTCAAGACTTAAGTGTAACACCCCAAAATTAATTAAGATGTTAATAATGTATTTAGACTAATTAAGAATAATTATTATGGAATAATTAGGTAAGTTATATGAATGGAAATTTATAGAGAAATAAGTTATTAGTATAGGTTTAAGATTTTCAATTGGGTTAAAGCTTAATTTGGGCCCAAAATTAATTTGAGTAAGCCATGGGTAAGGATTTATGGAGGCCCAATGATTCTAAATGCAAGCCCAACTCCTTATCATGAGACTTAGGCTAAGAGAGATCACTTAGCAATAGGCCAATTTGATTTAGTGAAATAGAGGCCCACGACCCAATTTATATAAGCCCTTATAGTTGGCCTAACACACATTATGCAGACCCAAATTAGATTGACTCTTGGCCTGACCCTATCAAATTGCTATAGCCCAACTTATGAAATAAGGGCCAACAAGCATAAAAATATGAACTCACAAGGAATTGGGCCATTGGGTCAGCACATCCCACTTCTAACTTTAAGTTTTCTACATCCCATCTCATCTAGCACTAGCCCACTTGAAATAATGGGCCTATTAGACCAACCCATCTTTACTAAAACCCTAAGAAGCCTTCTCTCCACCCATTTGGCTGCCAAGGAAATCATGTTCTGCAGACTTAGAAAGCCATTTTTGCACTTGAGAAGAGGGGCTAGGGTTTTTCTGCATTCCTCCACCATTTCTTACTTTAGAGGAAGATTTGGCCAAGGTAATCTATACAAAACATGTCCTTCTCATTCTCCTTTTCATTTTAGTCGGATTAGTTTCTGGTTTTGAGCATTTTCATCTCCTTTCCAAATCTGAACCTTGGTGTTTTGGTATTCCCTTGGAAGATTTTCGGAGTAGAAACTAAAGAGGTGATTAGGTAAGTGTTTCCCTCTCAATTTGTGTATTATTTTACTGGAAAATGTCCTCAAGGATTGATTTTCATGATGGGTTCTGTTATTGTGCGAAATTACAAGGAGATGAAGGTAAAATAATGAAAATTCTGGGCTTGATGACTGAAATCCCAATTTGGGAATGTCCCATGATGTGTTCTTGGTAGTTGAGGCTCAACTCAGTTTATTAACCTCTTAGATGTATAGGTAAGTGATTTCTTTCCTTTTATGAGATGTGTGTATTAAATTCCCATCATTTGGACTGACTTTTGGTGCATGGCCTGTGTATGTGCGAAAATGAAAATGTGGAGAGTGAACTATTGTGAGCTTTGATGTATAGGTAAGTGATTTCTTTCCTTTTATGAGATGTGTGTACTAAATTCCCATCATTTGGACTGACTTTTGGTGCATGGCCTATGTATGTGCGAAAATGAAAATATGGAGAGTGAACTATTGTGAGCTTTGATATCTTGACCTAGAATTGGAGCAATTGACCCTTAAGACGCTTAGGTAAGAAGTTCTACATGTGCTCTTATTAAGATTTATCTATGGATAGGGAAACTCTTTACTAATGGTAGTTGAATGATGATGATTACGCTTATGTTAGGCTTAGTGTGGTTTGAATTATGATGGTAGCTAGAGGATGAGTAATTGGCTTCATTGAGGTAACTGGGGTTAATCTCCACTTCCATGTATATGTTCATGTTGATCTGATATTGTTTGTATATATATGATTTTGAAATGTTAAATGATTGGTTGACTACTTGAATTGTTATTGTGATTGGACCTTGTAAGTCCATGGTGGAGCTATGGTGCGGTTGCCACCTGTGCATGTGCTTTGATCAAGCACCGGGTTGTGATCAGACCTTAGATGCACTGAGCCCTGGTTGTGCTTATTATGGAGTAGGTGCCATGGACAGACCTCTCTTGGTATTATTGACCATTAACATGTTGTGTATGATTGTTGGTATGGGATAGTAGTTATTAGTAGTTCAACTAGTTCATTTGCAAATTGAATTGATGATTCTGGTATTGATGATATGAAATTGCATTGGATTGATTAACTTGTACATATATATGGGAATTACCTTTTGTTACTGAGATTATATATCTCACCCCGTTGTGGGCTAACATTTTCAAGGACCAGACCTCTTAGTGGCACGGAGAAAATTAATGGAAGCACATTAAATAGTTTGGTAGCACATAGGTTTGGATGCCTTGTCGAATTGTATTGTAACTAGATTACTAGTTTTGTATCATTGCTGCATTGCATCATGAATTGCCAAGTATAGGGACTGTATGTGTAATTTAATTATCATGGGATTGAACATTATGGTTGTAATTGGCTAACAATGGATAAGTGACTTGATCTTGTATGAACATTAAGCATGGGCCCCATGCACCTTGTGACCAGAATACATTTTCTGTCATTAAATTATGGTTTTGTTGATGTGTGGTAGCTTGGTAAGTAGAAACCAATACTTTAAATTTTGAGATGGATAAGGATAGATTAACTTGGTAAATCAAGTAGATAAATACCATTAAAGGTTCACAAATGGAGAGAGAGTGGTCCTAAAGTGTCCTTAGAAAGAGAGTGGAGGGTATGAGGCAAAGTTTTAAGAGTAGTAGGATCAGAAGGCATTTGGCCGCGGCCAAAATATTGTTAGCTGTGGCCAATAGTGGCGAAATTGCCCAGGGAGAGTACCAGAGAGCAATTCATCACGGCGAAATCAGGTATTGGCCATGGCGAAATGTGAGAGGCAAAATTGGGAGTCGTCCAGAGGGTAATTTGCCGCAGCTAAATGGGAATTGGCCGCGGCGAACTTTTGTGAAAATGAGCCAGGCATTCCAAAGAGGAATTGACTGCGGCAAAAGGAGGTATTGGCCGTGGCCAATAATGAAAGGGGAGCAAGGTAAGTTCCAAGAGTCTTTTTCGCCGTGGCGCCATGTAGGTTGGCCACAGCGAAGGTTTAACTCACTGTGGCGAAATTAGTAATGATGCAAGGGGTGAAGCCGAGAGAAATTGGCCGTGACTAAGGGAAAATTAGCCGCGGCTAACATCCTGAAACCTTTATTCTAACCTAGAAACCTTGGTTTTTCATATGGTAACCCCCCAGGGGTGACTTAAGAACATTGGTAGAAGATTTTTGGTGAGTTGAAACTAATCGGTAATAGAATCAAAGGCTTATAAATGAAGGTTTGTTTCCCTAATGTACATGAGTGCTTGTAACTATATGTTTGATGACTCTAATAACATTAAGGTTCAAATTTTCCCACATTTCCATAATGTAATTAGTCTTAAGGTCATGTAACCCCGGTTTATAGTTATTAATAACATATTTGACCTTAATTATAATGATTAGAAGTTAGGGTCGTCATATTAAGAGTCAATTTCTACTCCTCCAACTACCCTATATCAATAAGTTTATAGATTAATAATAGCAAAATTTCATAAGCTTCTAGTAATTATCCTTCAAATATACATTTCATTAAAGATTCCATACATCACTTATTCAAATCAACAATCTAATATATCCCATGATAACATTTCCAATAGTAGACCATATCATAAATTCAACAAAGTTCATACATCAAATACTATAAATTTGTACATCCAATACCAAACTATAATAAGACTTAACTCTTCAACAGATACATTCCAACTAATCAAAATATAAATGCCTACGCTTGGCAATATGATTATATGATGATGCTATATAAAAGATTAACAAAATTGCATCTACTCTACTTAGATAAACCCAAGTGTAGCTTCCTTCACACATGGCTAAAGCTCATGGATTTTCATCCACTTGTTTTCCCTTATCCTTACCCAAAGGGCCTTCACTTGAAAGTATGATCCCATGAAACGGGGTGAGATGCAAATCTCAGTAACTGAGGCAAATTCCATTCATATATTCCAGTTCAATTAACATATATGCATGATTTCATATAAGTATAAGAAAACATACTAGTCATATCAGTAAATGAAATAATTATGCTATCTATGATTACTATCTCATACTAGCAATCACAATTTCACATGTTAAAGGCCAATAACACCAGGAGAGGCTCATTCACGGTACCCACTCCCCAATGAGCATAATCAGGGCTCAGTGTATCTAGGGTTTGATCATAACTAAGTGCCTGATCGAAGCACATGCACGGGTGGCAGCCGCACCATGTAATATCCGGTCCTCTGAAAATGAGAGAAAACATGAGAAAATGTAACATATGATTTCTCCATCAACGAATAGAACTCACCGGATACAAAAGGAAGTCCCCTGAATTGAAGTAGTTAAGGTCCCAAAAAATTTAGAAAGCATTCTAGACTCCTCAATATGTGAATCCCTGGCTCAGACGGAAAGAAAAACAGAGTTAGAATGAAGAAACAATTTCTTACGAAAAGCTTACGAAACGTAATGGCATTTTCATAATTTTGAGAAAATTTTGGAATTCACACAGGAGAGCTTTTTAAATGAAAGTTTTAAGTTCTCCTAGATTCTTAGAGGCCCTGAAAGCCATGGAAAGCCCTAGGACAATTAAATCCCCTATGGTAGATGTTTCCCAATGTTGGTGTGCCTGAACTTTGACGGGTTCATTCGAAAAGGTTTTAGCTCCGATTTGAGTGATTCAAAGGCATTTTATTTAATTGGGAACCTAAATTTTATAATGAAAAAGATGGTTCTAAAAAAAGAGCTAAAAAGAAGAAGAAACGAAAATGCCAAGAATGAAGCACAAAATAGAAATTTTTGAAAAGTGTAACTTATTCCCACCTATATATATGATGCACCCTTCTTCTCCCTTCATTATGCACGACCATGTTCTGTCTAAAACTAGAAGAAAACACTAGGGGATGAGGTACAGAAGAGGAGGAAGAAAATGAGGAGAAATTCAAGGTAGAAAGGTATGGATTTTCATGGTTTTTCATGCTCTTTCTCTTCCAGACCTCTTTTCTTTCATTCTCCTTTATAAATGGTTCCAATGTTTTGAGAAAAGAAAACAACGAAAATTGAATTCTAATGTATTTGTAGCTATCAAAATTTATTTCAGGCCACTTTACAATGATCTTCTAGAAGAATTGATGCAACTTAAGCAAAAGTGTTTGTTAACTAAATTTGAGGCCATGTTTGACAATCTTATATATATAAGGTTAAGTTGATTGAAACTTAGAAATTGAGTTTCCATTTAGAGGCCCTTAAACTAGAATTGGTAGTAGGAGTTAAATTACTCCATCCACAGACCTTGTTGGAGGCCACGAGACTTGCCAAATTACAAGTCAAGAACATTTAATTACTATAGAAGACTATTAGGGCAGGTTTGAGAGATAATTGGAAGTCGCATATACTATTAAAGGGAGGTAGTAATAGCGTTAACAAATTTAAGGTGGTGGTAACAGAGAATAAGAGGTGGAACCTTACTAATAGAGAAAATTTAGCCAAAGGTATCTTGGGCAAGCTGAATATAAGATTCCAAGAGAAGTTAACCCCTGAAGAACTCAAAGATCATTATGTGAAGAACCTTTGCTATTTTTGTCATGAAAAATTCACTCCTAGACACGATTATCCTAAGAGGAAGCATAAGCAAGTGCATCTAATGGAGGTGGATGATGAAATAAATGGTGTTGAGGGGGACAAAGAAGCTGAAAGTAGTGCAAAATGAATGATTAAAGCTCCAACTAACAAAGAAGGCCTTGTAATTTCACTTAATGCTTTCTCAGGTAATGCTGCTTATCCAACTATGAGAGTGATTGAAAAATATGGCAAGAAACTCCTGCATATACTTATAGATACAAGAAGTACCCATAACTTCTTAGATAAAGCTGTAGATAATAAAGGTATATAGGGAACCAAACCTATTGAAATTATAATTGTCACTGTAGCTGATGGAAACAAAATTCAAAGGAAAAAAGGTTCTCAGGGTATAGAGTTTAAAGCTGATGTTATTTTGCTTCCTTTAATGGGGTGTGATATGGTGTTAAGCATGTAATAGATAAGGAACTTGGTATTATCGAAATAAGTTGCAAAAATTTAGTGATGGAGTTTGAATGGAAGGGAGAAGGAGTGAAAATCATAACTACCAATGATAGGAGGAATAGAGTGGTTAGTGAGGATAAATTGTTGAAACTCATGACCACTCAAGCTTCCTTCTGCATGATGTAGATTATTCCTTGTAATTAGGATTTTGTTTGATGTACATTAATGTCTATATAACAAGATATAATACCTAATGTTGTGACAAAGTTGATTCAAATGTTCCAGGATGTTTTTGTAAAACCTAAGAGGTTAATGACTAGTAGAATGGACTTCGCTCATTAAATTGTCCTTAAGAAAGGAACTAATCCAATGAATCTAGGTCTTTATGAGTACCTTCCTATGTAGAAAGATGTGATTAAAGGTTTGGTGAAAGAATTATTAGACTCTGGTATTATTCAACATAGCAATTCTTCTTTTGCTTCAAATGTTGGTCTTGGTTAAGAAAAAGGGCAGTAGTTAGAGAATGTATGTGGACTATAGGACACTGAACAAAGCTACTATCAAGAATTGTTTTCTTATTCCTCTTATTGATGACTTGTTAGATGAGCTAGAAAAAGCCAAGGTCTTTCCTAAGCTAGACCTTAGGAAGAAAGATATTCATAAAACTACATTTCAAATGCACTCAGGACATTATGAGTATTTGGTCATGTCATTTAGGTTGACCAAAGTACCATCAACTTATCAAGGTATAATAAATGCTATATTTGATAAATTGTTGAGGAAGTATGTTTTGGTATTCTTTGATGATATTTTAGTATATAGTGAATATTTGAAGACTCATGTGATTCATTTGAAGATTGTCTTTAGTATTTTGAGGGAGCACCAATTCTATGTGAAGCAGAGTAAGTGTACTTTTGCTACCAAATAAATTGAGTACTTAGGGCATGTGATTACACCTAAAGATGTCTCTATTGATCTTCAAAAGATTTAAGCTATTTCTAATTCACCTATCCCTAATAACATTAAAGATTTAAAGGGATTTTTGGATTTTTTTGGTTATTATAGAAGATTTATTCAAGGATATAGAGTTATTGCCAAACCTTTCATTGATTTATTGAATAAGAATAGTTTTGTATAGAGTTATAAAGCTGAATTAACTTTTAAGAAGCTCAAAGCTACCTTAACAAAAGTATCTATACTTGCTTTACTCAATATGGATCAGTCTTTTATTATAGAGATAAATGCTTTAAGTATTGGGTTATATAGTATTAATGCAAAATAATCACCCTATAGCTTAAGTTAGCAAGGTCTTATCTTTTAAAAATCAGTTTCTATTAGTTTATGATAAAGAGTTGCTTGCCATTATGTATGCTATGAGTAAATGACAGCAATATTTTAGTGTTAAATCTTTCACTATACTGACACATTAAAAGAGTTTGAAATATTTACTAGAGCAAAGACTTTCAACCCCTTCACAATATAATTGGATCACTTAATTAATGGGACTTCAATATGAAATTAGAAAGAAAAAAAAGAAGAAGAAAAGCTGGCAACTAATGCATTATCTTGGGTAACTCGTGGGGAATTATTACAATGAGTGTCTCTTTAGTTTCTATAAAATTCAACATCAATGGACGATTGACATTAATTTATAGTATCTTATAGCTAAATTGGTTTACAATCCTGATTCTTATCCCAAGTATAATGGGTTAATGGAATGTTAACTTAAAGGGGCAAATTGGTTATTAGGAATTCTTAAGTGGAGCTTAAGCAAATCATCCTATAGTGGCTTCATGCCTCCCCTCAAAGAGGTCACTCAGGGACAAAAGTAACTTTGAAGAAGGTTAAGTCTCTATTTTATTGGAAGGGTATGACAATTGATGTTAAGACTTTTTTTGGCAAGGTGTGAGACTTATTTAAGGTGTGAGTTTGAAACTATAGCCTACCCTGGTCCTTTACAACCATTGTCTATTCCTAATTATGTGTGGCAAAGTTTAGCTCTAGATTTCATAGAGAAACTTCCTATATTAAAGGGAAAAGACACCATTTGGGTGATAGTTGACAAGCTTAGCAAATATGCTAACTTTTTGGCTATGTCCCATCCTTTCACAGCTTCTCAATTGGCTTAACTTTTCCTTGATCATATTTATACACTACATGAAGCTTTTACCAACATTGTTACCATGATCATTATGGATTCCATAATGACCATGATCCTTTGTTCACTAACAAATTTTGGCTAGAGTTTCTCAACAAGTTGGGGATCATTCAAAGCTTATCCGCTGCATACCATCCACTATTTAATGGCTAAAAGTGAAGTGTTGAACCATTACGTAGAACATTACGTAAGAAGTTCTAGTTAGCAAGCTATAAAAGATTAGGCTAATTGGTTACCTTTGGTTGAATGGTGGTATAACACCACATTTCACATTGCCATAGGGACTACTCCTTATAAGATAATGTATGGGCAACTACCTCTTTTGTAATTATCTTATCTGTCTCATGAGTCTTCAATTGATGCATAGATCGAATCTTTATGGCTAGATAAGTAATGATGCAAAATTTGAAGCAAAATTTGAACATAGTCGCTAATCATATGAAGTAGCAAGCAAACAAGTATCGATTGGAGAGGTCATTTGAAGTAAATGACTAGGTTTTCTTGAGGCTACAATCACATAAGCAAGTATCCATTAAAAGGAGGCCATTTGAAAAGCTATCACCATGTTACTTTGCTCTTTATCAAATCATATCTAAGGTGGGATAGGTAGCTTACATTATAAAGTCACCTCCTACTTTAAGAGTTCATCCTATGTTCCATGTCTCATTGTTGAAGAAATGCCTTGATCCAACATTCTAGCTCATTAGTTGCCTAATGAATGGGGTACTGTGAGTGGTCCTTGGCTACTTGAGGCAATTCTGGATAGATGTCTTGTATAGAGACATGATTATGCTGTGACTCAGGTACTTATACAGTGGTGGGGTGACCTTCTTGAAGAGGCGACATGGGAATTGTGGCAAGATATTTAAAGGAAGTATTTTGACTTCACTTAAGTTGTTCACCCTTGGGGTCAAGGGTGATCTTGAGGGGGAGTGGTTGATAGGTGTTAAAAATCATTTCAGGGTTATTATTGTAATTTTTGTTTAACTATCTTTTGTTACATTTGTTGGTCTAAGTTATTTGGCATGGTGCATCTATGTATAGGTCAAGCAAAATGTGATACAGATTATCCCTCTCAAAATTTCTCTCTTCTCTTCTCTCTTGTTTTCTCTCTTATACCCTTTGTCTCTTCTATAGATTTATCAAGTTATTTTTTCTTTAGAGAATTTTGTCATACAAGTTTCATTCCATTGTTTATATCTACAAATTAAACCATGAGTAGGGCAATGTATAAAGAATTGAAATACTATTTGCCAATTGAGAAAAGTGGGCTCAACGATTAGAAGTGAAAAACCTTTTATGTAAAAGAAAAGAGAGATGTCAATGAATAGGAAATTGGGAATGGGTGGTTACTAATCATTATCATGATTGATGAAATCATGAATTGGTATATAAAACTGCGGGCAGTAAAGTAAAGTCTGGCACTAGTTAATTAAAATTTTTTCAATTTTTGAGTTTGTGTCTAACAAATTGAGTTTAGAAAGGGGTGGTGCTTTGACAGGGGCATTTCTAAGATATGGTTTGCATGGGATATAGGATAGATGAGTTTTGAAATTTAAATAGCCTGGGGAGGATGCTCGTTCATTTTCATGTTGCTATTGTAAAAAGGGCACAATCTAATTGTGCAGAGAGGAATAGAATGTACTAATGAGTACTACATGAGTCACCTTCAATATCCTTTCACTGTGCTTTTTGGTTTGAGCACTTTCCTTCAATTGAATATAGCTCTCACTTAGTCTCTAAAATTTTATAATGTCCAGAATGGATCTACGTTAGTCTTTAAACTTTTGATGAGTTTAATGTTATGTATTTAATCTTTATTCTTGATTCTTTTTCCACACTCTATTTTCAAGCCCATGATGCTTTATTTGTAATTTGAAAATTTTATTTAAGAAGGTTGAAAAAATAGAACTAAACAACAAAACTTTGTCTGACTTCACAAAATATATGATTGCATGCCCTAACCCCAAACATGGTTGGTAAAATACTGATATTTGACATCAACATTGTCTAAAAAAGTTTAGTATAGAATTGAGGAAATCCCTAGTACTCGATCTCTTTTCAGAATTCAATCAACAAAATTACAACTAGTTTCTCTTCTCTTATTTATATCCTATAAGAGAAGATACTCCTTCCATTAATTAATTACAGGTTAGCAACTAACGAAACAGAAACATAACAGGACAGCAAGTAACAAAGCAGAAACAATTTAGAGGAATAGAGCAGAACAATAGCAAGCTAAGCAAATAGCACTTATCTTCCACGTATCAAAGTGGTAGGTGGGAAAATATCAGACAAGGCCCTATGGATTTTCCTTTTTATAATATTTAATGCATAATATGTGAGTTGGGAAGGGATTAAAATGTTTACGAAACAAAATGGGAGAACAAAAGTGTGGAAACTGGAAAGCATTATAAAAATATTGTTTGGTGTATAAGCCCCTGCTATTAAATATTAATATTACAATGCAGTATATCAATAAATAACTTGCAGATCATAGTTATATTTCTTTTTGGCTTTATTGTGGTGACCCATCATCAGTCCTAGTCCTCGGATCTGGGTTCTAGGCTTGGCTTGCTATGGACCATGCCAATTTATAGATGATTTAATTCTAATGGTTGGCCTAACATAAATTATGTCCATAATGAATGCTATGCAGATTTTTAGTTTCTCATTCTGATATTGCTCGTTTATTAATTCTTATACCTTTTGATGGAAGAATGATCGTGAAACAACCCGTGTGAGTTTAAGCTTTCCTAATTTTTTTCATACTGGATCATGTATGTTGCTACAGGTAATAAGTTTCGAAGTGAACTAAATTCCATGACTTGAAGGAGCAATCCTTAATTGTAGCACACCTTGACAAGATTGTCATATAAGGAATCTAGCATTTCTTGTCTCGTAAAACCGAAAGCCAAATGTACTAATTTTGTTAAGATTTTTACATCTCAAACATCGACTTGCTTTTGTTTCTTAAATCAAACACTGATGAAAAAACCAGGAGATATCCAAACCCTGCAAATGTGTGTTTATATACTCAAATAGATACATATTTTCTATGTGGCACTTTGAAGCCTCTCCTAGGGTGGAGCTTCAAGCACAAAAGGTTGAAATAACGTGAGTCTCCTCCAACCACCTAACATAGGTGATTCAAACCTTGGTTCTTTGGTGTTGGCTCGTGCTCTGGAGTTACAAGCAGACTAAATGGGTTTGATTTTTTTCTCAACAAATCTTAATTTTACGTGGGATTTGAGCCATAGAAAGATGTTATTAGCTATGGTTTGTGGATTTCGCGCGATTATTCACCTAATTGAGAAAAACAACACTTGGCGTAAAGCATATTACTATGACTATAATCAAGGTACACTATTCTTCTTAATGTGGGGCATTGTTGATCTGATGACACTTGGAAATTAACAAACTGCAGAATATCAAATTTTTATGTGATTCTTTAGGAAAATAAAAGTCATGTTGACTGATAAGATAAAGCTATTTTATTTCCTTTATTTTAGGAACCCATCTATTAGTTGTTATGCTTATATATTAGCACTTTTTCAATTACTTTGTTATATAAAAAAGCTACTACACTGCTCAATAAAATAACAAGCCTTCTGCAGTCTATATTTCTTTTTGTTCCTCTCGTTCCTTTTTCATTCCAGCATTCTATATTTTTTTTCAAATACCCAACAAAGTGGTATCAGAGCTTTCATCTTACGAGACCTAAACATAGAAGCTGAAGCAAGTTTCTCTCAAGTTGCTCCTCCTATCTTTGATGGAGAAAGCTACGACCTTTGGGCTGTAAGAATGGAATCCTACTTAGAGGCTTTGGAACTCTGGGAAGCCGTGGAAGAGGATTACGATGTTCCTCCACTGCCTGACAATCCTATTATGGCCCAGATGAAAAATCAGAAGGAGAAAAAACCAAGAAGGCAAAGGCAAAGGCATGTTTGTTTGTTGGTGTTTCAAAAACCATTTTCACTAGGATTATGACCCTCAAAATAGCAAAAGCAATTTGGGATTACCTGAAGGAAGAATATGTAGGAGATGAGAGGATTCGAAGCATGCAACTACTAAACTTAATGAGAGAATTTGAGCTATAGAGAATGAATGAGTCTGAAACGATCAAAGAATACTCGAAAAAATTGCTTGGCATTGCTAATAAAGTAAGATTGCTGGGCATTGAGTTTGTTGATTCAAGAATTGTTGAAAAAATTCTCGTGACAGTACCTGAAAGATATGAAGCTTCCATAGCTACCTTGGAGAACACAAAGGATCTATCTAAGATCACTTTGGTAGAGGTGTTACATACCTTGTAGGCCCAAGAGCAAAGAAGGCTTATGAGGCAAGAAGGATCTATAGAGGGTTCTTTTCAAGTCAAATTGCAGAACAACAATGGAACCAAAAATAAGTAAAAGAAGCAAAGTAACAGCAGTAAGCCTGAAGGTTTTAACAAGAACAACAACCAGAGTAATAACACTCAGGTCATTCCTCCTTGTCCTTATTGTAAGAAAACTAATCATCCACAAAAAGGATGTTGGTGGAGGCTAGATGCAAGGTGTCATAAGTGTGGTCAGCTAGGACACATGGAAAAGATTTGCAAGTCTCATCAACAACAAGGAGAAGTCAAGGTTGCTAAGGATTAACCACAAGAGGAACAATTGTTTGCAGTAACATGCTTTGCTGCTAATAGCTCCACAGAAAGTTGGCTCATAGACAGTGGTTGTACAAACCACATGAGTTATAATCAAGAGCTCTTCAGAGAACTTGACAAAACTGCTCTTTCCAAAGTTAGAATTGGTAATAGAGCATATATTGTAGTAAAAGGCAAAGGAACAGTGGCAATTGAAGGCCAAACATGTTTGAAATTGATTTCAGATGTGTTATATGTTCCTAAAATTAATCAAAACCTTTTGAGTGTTCCTCAGTTGCTTGAAAAAGGCTATAAGGTGCTTTTTGAAGACAAAAACTGCATGATTAAAGATTTAGATGGCAAAGAAGTGTGCAGAGTTCGAATGAAAGGCAAAAGCTTTGCCTTAGATTTTATGAGTGAAGAACAAGCTACAGTACACAAAGAGGTTAGCAGTACAGTACTTTGACATAAGAGATTGGGGCATTTTCATCATAGTGCTCTAATATTCATGAAGAAGAACAATCTCATAAAAGGCTTACCAAAATTAGAAGAAGAACTTCCTACATGTGCTACTTGTCAATATGGAAAGCAAACAAGGCTCTCTTTTCCACAAAATAAGGTTTGGATGGCTACACAAAAGCTGTAATTAATACACACAGATGTTGGTGGACCCATGAGCATACCATCATTGAATGGCAGTAAGTACTATATTGTTTTCATTGATGACAAGACAAGAATGTGATGGATTTATTTTGTGAAGCTTAAATATGAAGTTGCTGACATCTTTTGGAAGTTTAAAACTTAGGTCAAAACACAAAGCAAGTGTAAACTGCAGGTGATTAGATCTAACAATGGAACTGAATATACCTCTCAAAAATTTAACAAGTTTTGTAAAGATGCAGGCATAGAACACCAGCTAACAGCACCTTACTCTCCTCAGCAGAATGGCACTATAGAAAGGAAGAATAGGACTATTTTAGAGATGGCTAGGTGCTTGCTTCATGATAAAGAATTGCCAAAGAAATTCTGGGCGAAAGCAGTAAATACAATAGTATTTTTACTGAACAAGCTACCAACAAAAGCTTTACAACAGAGAATGCCATTTGAAGCATGGTATGGCTACAAACTCAAGCTGCTTAATTTGAAGACATTTAGTTGCTTGTGTTTCTCTTATATTCCTCATGTTAAGAGAGACAAATTAGACAAGAAAGTAGAACCTGGAATTTTTATAGGTTATAGTTTAATTTCAAAGGCCTACAGGATCTATTTACCACATCATAACAAAGTAATTATCAACAGGGATGTAAAATTCTTGGAGCTAGATAGTTGGAGCTGGGAAGATAATAAGAAGCTTCAATTTCAGAAGGAGAATGAAGATGTGGATGAAGAACCTATTAGAGGAACAAGATCACTTTCTGATATCTATCAAAGCTGTAGTGTTGCTATCATGGAGCCTGCTGGATATAAAAAGGCTGCAACTAACCAAAGGTGGATAAATGCAATGAAAGAGGAGCTCAAAATGATTGAAAAAAATCAGACATGGGAGTTGGTGGACAGACCTAATCATAAGAAAGCCATTGGAGTCAAGTGGGTTTATAGAACCAAGCTTAATTCTGATGGTTCTATGAATAAGTATAAGGCAAGGCTTGTTGTTAAGGGATATGCCCAAATGTTTAGGGTAGATTTCTCTGAAACATTTGCCTCGGTTGCAAGGTTGGATACAATAAGATTACTGTTAGCACTTGCTGCATAAAAAGGTTGGGTTGTACACCAATTGGATGTCAAGTTAGCTTTTTTGAATGGATACTTGGAGGAAGAAATTTTTGTAGAACAGCTAGAAGGATTTGCTCTTCAAGGACAAGAAGATAAGGTTTATCGACTAAAGAAGGTGTTATATGGTTTAAAACAAGCACCAAGGTCTTGGTATAGCAGAATCGATGCACATTTAGAGAGCTTAGGCTTTGTGAAGAGTCTAAGTGAGTCTACCTTATACATTAAAAAGGTGAATGAAGATATACTTGTAGTATCTCTATATGTTGATGATTTATTTGTTAAAGGAAATTGAAAGGAGATAATTGATAAGTTTAAAGAAGAAATGAAAGATGTCTTTGAAATGACAGACCTTGGAAAGATGACATTCTTTCTAGGTATGCAAGTGCAGCAAAAGCAAAATGAAATATTTGTGTGCCAGCAAAAGTATGCAAAGGAAGTTCTTAAGAAGTTTAATATGGAAGAGTGCAAGTTAGCTGCAACCCCAATGAATCAAAAAGAGAAGTTTTGCAGAGAAGATGGAGCTGAAAAGATTGATGAAAAGCTGTACAGAAGCTTAATAGGTTGCTTGATGTATTTAACAGCTACCTGACCAGATATCATGCATTCAGTAAGTTTGCTATCAAGGTACATGCACTGTGCTAGTGAAATTCATTTTCAGCCAGCAAAAAGAATTCTTAGATATGTTAAAGGCACAATTGATTATGGAATAAGGTTCAGTCAAGTTAAAAGTTGCAGTCTTCATGGTTATTCAGATAGTGATTGGGTAGGATGTGCTAATGACATGAGAAGCACCTCTAGTTACTATTTTACTCTTGGTTCTGGAGTTTTTTCATGGTGTTCTAAAAAACAAGAAGTTATAGCTTAGTCAACAGCGGAAACAGAGTATGTAGCTGCTACTGTTGCTGTGAATCAAACTCTCTGGATCAGAAAAATTATGACATATTTGCATATGGAACAAGAAGATAGCACAAAAATTTTTGTGGACAATTAGGCTGCAATCTCAATTGCCAATAATCCAGTGTTTCATGGCAAAACAAAACACTTCAAGATAAAGATTTTTCTTTTAATAGTGGCTCAAAGGGAAGGAAAAGTGAAGCTAATCTACTGCAAAATAGAAAATCAAGTAGCTGATATCCTAACCAAGGCACTTCCAAAATCCAGATTCGAATTATTGAGGTAAAAGCTTGGAGTTTGTAGTTCCAAAGTCAAGGAGGAGTGTTGATCGGATGAAACTTGGAAATTAACAAACTGCAGAATATCAAATTTTTATGCTATTCTTTAGGAAAATAAAAGTAATGTTGACTGATAAGATAAAACTATTTTATTTCCTTTATTTTAGGAACCCATCTATTAGTTGTTATGCTTATCTATTAGCACTTTTTCAGTTACTTTGTTGTATAAAAAAACTACTACATTGCTCAATAAAATAACAAGCCTTCTGCAGTCTATATTTCTTTTTGTTCCTCTCGTTCCTTTTTCATTCCAGCATTCTATATTTTTTTTCAAATACCCAACAGGCACTGCTTTGAAGAGTCTTTGTTTTATGTCATCACGTTAGTTTACATTTGTTTAGTCCTTTGTTCAAAATCCTTGGTCAATTCTTATTACAACCAAGTCTGGGCCTAACTCAATCCCAAAAGTCAGTTTATAAGAGGAGGATTGCCTCAAGTCTTATAAGGAGTACTCTGGCCCAAATCCTGGTTGATGTGGAATTTAACACACCCCCTCACTCCCAGGACTGGAAATCTAGAATGTGAAATTTGCAAGATTGGACATCTGCAGGTGGCCCCAACATCTAACCGAGGCTCTGATATCATATTACAACCAAGCTTGGGCCTAACTCAATCCCAAAAGCTAACTCATAGGAGGAGGATTGCCTTAAGTCTTATAAAGAGTACTCTAACCTAAATCTTGGCTGATGTGAGACTTAACAATTCTATCACTTTTTTTTTTTATTCTAATTTATCCTATGAATGCATTATTTCTCTTTACCCTTTTATTTCTCTCCTATTACATACAATAAAATACAAGAAAGGATCCATTCTCTAGTGCTAATTGCTGCTGATGTGAATAAGCCATGAAAATGGAAGAAGGCTCGCAATGTGCATTTTACCTTGGGAGTCAAAACCCCAACCAAAGATATCAACAAAAAGGTCAAATAAAAGAAAATATCTATATATTGCCTTCCTCATTCAAGCACTTCAAATTCCCATTAACATGCGCTCTCTAAGTCTACTTCAGCCTTTGTTGAAGATGGTGTTAGTGGATTTCACTAATTTTCCAAATTAATTAAAAATGTGATGTTTTTATATAATAAGTAGAATTCTATAAATATTTGTTATCAAATCTTTTATTAAAAAAATTGATAGTAAAGGTGCTTTTTTCTTTTCTTAAATCTTTCTTAGTCGTGTTATAACCTCTTCTCAAGAGAAGCAGGAGACAAACTCGCATAACTAAATAGATAATAAACCCTTTTGCAACAATTTGCCTTAAAGCAATAATCCCCAAGTCAGCAGGTGAATTGGTTATGCTCGTATGCCATGTCCAATCCTACACACTCTGGCTAGTGGAGAGCATTTCTATTTCTTATGCTATAGTATTAGAAATAGAAATAATAGTGTTTTGATTATTACTTTGTCCCATTTCTATTTCTTATTACTTTTTTCTCTTTTTGGTGGACTGTAGATAGGTGATGAGTGGAAAAAAAATGTAAAAGCATATCCTGTATTTCCCTTCATATTCATCTTTTTTTCTTTTATTTTATTGTTCATTGGAAAAACATATAATGCTATTCTGATACCAAATTACTAGAGTTATGAATTTACTATTTGAAGTTCTCATATAATTTGTATAAAAAAAATGTTGAAACCAAATGTTCCAGTTATTGTGTAAGATAACAAAGCCTCTGTGAATCCTATCTAAACTATAAGAAAAAATTCTTTTGTACCAACATATATATACATATGTATAATGAAAGAGAGAGAGAAAGGGGCACAAAAAAGGAGATTTAACTTCAACTATCAAACAAACATTTATTCTCCTTATCAAATATATAAAATGGAAATTAATATTTAAGCTCTTGTGTTTTATTTGTTGATCAAGGACTAGTTAGTACAAACTCATAAAAGATTTTTACCCTAAAAATGGTTGTTTCAGATTTTGTGATAGAATTAGTTTTCTACTGTTTTGTTTTACTTTATGTGCTCTTATATTTTAATTAGGCTGTCACACCCCACAATTTAAGTACTCTGACGCAGAAGCGGAAACATAGAGAAAATACTTATGGGTATTAATTTGAATCCTATAAAACATATAAGCTTTTCTTTAGAGGACATTTGTAGAAATTTCGGCAGAGCCTCCTCTATAAATTAGACCTCCCGATATTTCTACAAATTGTCAGCCAACACAATACAACAAAAGGGATGACCCATATCCAATCAAATCAAAAGAAATTTTCGGGGAGTGGGGATGACCCATCCATGAGTCAGTGGAGCTAACTTTACAAAGTTTTACAAAGTTTCAAACAAAATACACACACAACCAAAATACACCCACATGAGCAACTGCAGGCTCGTCAAAAGAAGCACCCAAGAGATGACACTAGAAAGCTGCTGGGGGTAGAGTAGGGTCCATATTGCTCTCTGAAAAATTTAATTTATAAAACAATGAGTTTGATACTCAATGAATAAGCAATGCCAACCTATTTAAAATAAACATAGGTCAAATAGGTTTACATATATATATAAATATAGACCATATGGAATAGAGTTTATACAAATTCTTTCTCCAAATGCACCGAAAGCATCTAAACAGAACCAATTGGAACAGACGCAGAGCACACAGCTCGCGAGGAAAATTACTACAGACGCAAAGCTTTTAGCTTGCAAAAATAAAATGACTCCGCGTGTGGTGGCCTGCACACGGGGCTAACACCACCCCTGCTAGCTGAGGTACAGATCATGGTGCACCAGGGCTAACATCCACTGCTGTTAGCTACAGGGTTCTGAGCAGATAACTTCCTAAAATCATGTAATTTTTTTATTTAACATCTCAGACAGAATACCTTCTAGATCAATTTCATAATAAATTTTCGGATAATTTGAACATCTATCGATTTAAAAAAATTCACATTCGAACTGATTTTTGGTAAACATATATATGACAAAATATTGAAATGTGTATCTCTATAAATAGATAATCAAAATTTTAACACACTGCAAGGAAACTTAGGAACAGAAATAAGAATTTCCTGAGTCTCACGGTCCGCATTACTTACTCACCTTCTAAGATTTTTATAGAGATTTCCTGAGCCCTTTTCTCAGCTATGCCTCAACCTTCAGAATTTCCTACAATACCCGTTCATTAGATTTTTAGAGGAGGCATCATTCCACTGATCCTATATAGAACTTATCTGATTTTAAAAACAATTATTCCGCTACTAATTTTTACATCTTCCAAACTTGTACAATATTTTTCCATATACATATTTTGTGCTCTCATTTCCTTGGTTCCATTTAGGAGCTAAACCCAAATTCGAAAACTAAAGGAAATGCATACCATCTTTAATCTGCAGCCACACTTTGAAGGGAAGTTTATTCTGCATAAATATGATTTAACAAGTAAGAAAAGAGCACAGTGGGGTTTGGTCTTTAATTAAAATAGGTATATATATATATGCAGAATTTTGGGAGGAATTTACGTATAGGAGAGTGGACATACAATTCAGTATGAATGAAGTCATAATTTTTCAACCAGAATCATCTTCTTGCATCACTTTTCCTTTTGCGCAGGACCTCCCTTGCTGGCCAGCACATAAACGTATCATAACATTAATAAATAGGGGAGGGGGGACGCATGAGAAGTTGACCAAGAAAGCAACACATACTTCAGAAATTCCAGGCTTAAAAACACCGTACAGCGTCACTCTCCTGCCACACACACACAGCCTTGAAGCCCAACTCAAACAAGGAGGAAGTGGGCTGTACTGGACATCAAAACAGCAGAACAATATGGCGTGAAAAGGGGAGGAAGATGAACCCAGCAAAATCAATTCATATGGCAGAATTTCAGACCTGGAAGGGTGACTTTCTGGTGTGATTTCACCAGTATCCAGCAGCCAAAAATGGAATAGATTCAAGGAGCAACTTGCAGCTGAAATTCGGACCAAACCAGCGCTGAACGGGGGGGAATTACAGTGCAGTTTTCTGATCAATCCAGCCTTCGTCCAGCAGAAAGAGTTGTGCGACTGAGTGAAGCAGCTCAACTAAAGCAAATTCACAGCTTAAAGAAGCAGCAAAACCAACGTTTCAGTAGCTCGAAGAAGCAGAGAAACCAATGCTGAACAGAGTAGTAATGTGGCGCTGAACAGAGGAGGAAAATTTGCAGCGTTTACTCAACATACAGTTCGTCCAGCAGGGAGCTTCTATGCGACTTGAATGGAGTAATTTGCTAAAGATGGAGTAAAGAGTAATTCACAGTTCGAAGGAGGAGAAGAAGCAACGTTCAGCAGCATCCAGCACATCAGAGATGAAGATGCAGAGTTTCTGGTCTGTCTCTGTGTTTTTCTCAACTGGAAGTGATATGTGCTGCAGAGGTTTGGGAGGTAATGACCGAAAAGCCAGCTTAAAGTAAATGGAAGGAGGATATATCCGTAAAGTTGCAAAAATGAAGAAAAATGGATATGTGGCAGCTGCAAGGTTCTGCTTTGACAAGTCAACTTCATTTCCTTCCCTTCCCATGCATCCTGGACATTCTGCACATCGGGTTCTCACACAGGCTAAAGCTTAACAATAAGAAACAAAACCATTGAACCCCTAACGAACTCTTACAATACAGTGCAGTATATTGCCTTTCTGCTTTGACATTCTTTTCCATAAGAAATATCAAGAGGCAGTAATGAGAATTATCCCTGTTGGAACTGTAATTATAATAATTGTTGTCATGTTCCTTTCTTCGTCTGTATTAAAGAACAGAAGAAGAAAATTTAGATAGTCTGACAATAAGTTCAACACTATACTGAATATGATTGTCAGAAGAGATCAAAAAGGATAAAGTTTATTAGATATTTGCCATCAAATTTACCAATGAATATAGCATGTGAACTTGTTTTGTAATTCAGCACCATATTATGAACTCTTTAGAAAAAATTTCCATCATGTATTATAATTCTATTGAAGAATCTAACAATAACCAAAAATTGCACCTAAGCAAAGAAACACTTACTGGCACCGGTACGAGACACAACATGATACATGCATAGCCATGTATCAAAATATATAATACTTTAATAAAATTTGGAGTGTTGTATCACATCCGATATAATTGTTGAATACATATTGGACACGAACCTGATCTGTTTTTAAAGTATAGGTGCATCATAGAATTTCCTCTGATTTAAAAAGGTAACTAGTTCTGAGGAGGCTAAACGTATGTAAAGATCAACCCTTCCATCCGAGAAGCTTTGTATGTCAAGTAAGTCTGCACCCCAAAGCATACAGCCGTGGCCTTCATCATATGCATAAGCTACGCGAGAGCAATTATTCGGGCATGAAGTTCTGCAATCTAGATTTTGCTGATGTCTAATTGGTAACCACTCCGCAAAATCTGGTACTTTTGCCCTCTCCAGCTTCAGAAACCCATCTGCTTTTCTAGCTTGAGAACCATTATTGACCCTCTCACACTGAAGTGCTTCCCTTCTCACACACCCACTGGTTCAGTTCTGCCTTTCCCATTCTTCTTTGCTCTTTGTTCAAACCCTCTCAAGCAGCTGCAGATTGGTGAGCTCTCAGAATGGCAGACCTCAGATGGGCCACATGTGCCATAAACATCGCACTCGGAATCTTCACTTATCTACTCAAGTTCCCATATCTTTGTCAGGAAATTCCAGAGTCGTTGTTCTATTTTACCTTGAGAATTTAACGTATAAGTTCTCAATGTAGACTTGTCTGCGAAATCAAAATATAAGGCGAAAGTCCCTTCCCTTTCTTCCAACGAAACCCATCAAGGAATGACAAAGAAGGCATATCAATTATCCCAAGAAAGCCTCGGCCGTTCCAGGGTCTACACCGCCAGTAAGAGCGATTTTCTTCCCAGATGAACACCTAGAGTAATATTACGAGGTTCAGGACTGGATGACGATCTTCCTTAGGATGGATCAAATGTACCTTTCCATGATGTAATTTGCACTTTCTCGCCTGTTTTTGGCTTAGTACTGAGTTTCATTTCTTGTAATAATGTATTACAAGAATGCTGGAAACTCTGCCACACCACTTTTCCCGCAGTTCCATCTATAAGGACTAGGTTTCCAGAATCTAAAAGCTAGGCACTGGAATTGGTTGCTATATTTGAAACATTAGTTGACCAAACAACCTGTTTTTGCCCATTCAAAACAACAAAATTGCCATTCTCTGATATTGTGAGAATCCCAGAAGAAACTGTTAGTGGGTCATTTCGGTTAGCTACCCAAACGACAGAGGATTCAGACATAAACCAAATTCCCAGATAGCGATTTATGAAATTCTGAGGACTAAAGAATCCCACCGTGAGCATGTTGTTATTTGAGCTTAGTGTTTCAGGTTCTTTGATCAACAGAGATGGTGTAATGGTGTCCAAAGCACAGACCAGAACAGTACAAGAGAACAAATATATAAGAAAAGTATATAACCACCTAGCATTTTACCCAATCCCATCAAAACCTGATAATTATTCGAACTGGGGGCAGAATATGGGTTTTGGAATGTTTTCAAGGGTAACCATTAAACTGTTCTACTGTGGTTGTCCGACTCTGCAAGCAATACTTCCGTTACAGTAGTAGAGTTATATATCACAGCATCATATTAGTATTTGGTTCATAGTATTTGTAATTTTGAAAATATAAAAGACAGTTTAGGGTATATGAACTTCCGAGTATTTTTGCAACATTTTAGATAAATGATTAGATTTAATTACAATTATTTATACCTTTATTATTAAAATTTTTAGTTAAAATATAAAAAGTATATAATGTTTTAATAAATATATAATTTAATTTTTAAACCATACACTTATTTCCAAAAATAATCCAAAAAAAAAAATCATACACCTATTGTTAATAAAGGATACACACACACACACAAAAGGTCGAAATAATGTGAGTCTCCTCCAACCACCTGTCACAGGTGATTCAAACCTTAGTTCTAGGATGGGGGCTCGCGCTCTGGAGTCGAAAGCAGACTAAATGGGTCTACTATTTTTTTCAACAAATCTTAATTTTACGTGGGATTTGAGCCATAGAAAGATGTTATTAGCTGTGGTCTGTGGATTTCACGTGATTATTCACCTAAAACAACGTTTGGCGTAAAGTATATTTCTTCATTGACCCACCAATCGGGACAGAGAATGATATTCTATGCTTGGTAACCCGAGTCATTACGGTATAGTGACATGCTATGACTATAATCAAGGTGCACTATCGTTCTTCTTATCGTGGGGCACTACTTTGAAGAGTCTCTGTTTTATGTCATCATGTTGGTTTGCATTTTTTTCAATCCTTTGTCCAAAATCCTCCCTCAATTCTATATATTTTCTTTTGAATCTAATTTATCCTGTGAATACCTTATTTCTCTTTTCCTTTTTATTTCTCTCTTAGTACATACAATACATTACAAGAAGGGATCCCTTCTCTAGTGCTAATTGCTACTAATGTTAATAGGCAATGAAGATCGAAAGAAGGCTTGCGATGTGCATTTTACCTTGGGAGTTTAAATTCCAATCAAAGATATCAACAGAAGATCAAATCAAAGAAAATATCTATATACTGCCATCCTCATTCTAGCACTTCGAATGTCCCATTAACATGCACACTCTGTGAGTTTACTTCATCCTTTATTGAAGATGGTGTGTGTGGAGTATGCTAATGTCACAAATTAATTAAAAATGTGATTTTTTAAAATAATAAGTAGAATTCTTTAAATATTTGTTATCAAATTTTTAATAAAAAATTTAATAGCAAACATCATTTTTGTTTTTGTTTTTTCTTTCTTTCTACTATGTTAATAACATATTCCCAAAGGACGAGGAGACAAAACTTGCACAACTAATTAGATATAAACCATTTTGCAATAATTTACCAGAAAATAATAATCACCTTAGGAGGTGAATTGGTTATGTTTCTATGGCATGCCCAATCCTACACGCCTTAGCTAGTAGAGAAATTTTCTATTTATTATGCTATAGTCCTACCTAGGGGTGTACAAAGTTTGCTTGACCCGATTGGCCTAAGCACTATTAGATCGGGACGGGTCGGGACGGGTCGAGAAAATTAAAAAAAAATTAAAACAAGGTTTGGTTGAGACAAATTTCGAAATAATCTTTTGGCCCTATTAGGCTTGGCCCGGTCTAATTCGAGGTATATATATATTTATATATAAAAAGATAATGACTAAATTAAAAAGAATTCTTTTTTTAAAGGTCTTTTTATAATTTTAGCCAAACATTTTAAACATTTTATAAATTATGGATAATTAAAGGAGTCAAGATTTATGTCTGACTTATTTTAAGTATAATTATCACATTCATATAAGAAAAATAAAATTAGAAAATGTATATTTTTTTTTAAAATCTATGTCTGACTTATTTTAAGTATAATTATCACATTCATATAAGAAAAATAAAATTAGAAAATATATATTTTTTAAAATTTTAACTTTTATATTTGCATTTTCTGTCTATTTTCTCTCTTGAACCCATATTTTTTTCATATATATTGCATAAATTTTAAATATATATATATAAAAGTGATTATATGCTCAAAATAATTGAACAAATATAAAAATATAAATTTCTAAAATTTTAAATTTTTTCTTCAAAAAAAATTGGCCCATTAGCCCATCCCTGGCCTTATAATAATCGAGCCAAGTTCAGGCTAGACCCGAGACGTTTTTGTCCAAAAGTTGAAATCGGGCTGGGACTCGGGCTAAAGCAAATCCTGCCCATGCATACCCCTAATCCTAATAATAGAAATAATAGTGTTCTTTGATTATTACTTTGCCCAATTTGGAGAGGATCTAATAGTACAAGAATGGAGATGGGTATCTCTTTTTTGGGATTATAAATAGATGGGGAGTGGAACAAATACTCAAAGAGCATCCTACATTTACAGTTCAAACTTAGCATTAGAGGGAGGGACAATAACCATAAATATTTTATTAAATGCAATAAACACATCAAAAGCCTAATACTTAAAGGTAAAAGATTTTTGTAGAAACAATGGTTAGAGCTACCTATTGAAAATCTTGAGAGTCTACATTAATGAAAAATATATTTTAGCTTTTTCAATTGAAAGAGATATTGCAGCTAGTAAAACTTTGAGTTTGTATAATGAGATGTGATCCTACATATAATTAAGGTTTAAATGCCATGTATATTCTACCAACTCTTTGATATTTAAACATATATATGTATTTTGGCTTGTGAATAATAGGTACATCCTCACATTTGTTAGTGATTTTATAGAGTTTAGCAGCAGATAGAAACAAAGGAAAGAAAATATGAGTTAAAAGTCTAAATAAACTTTTTTATAACAAGTGCTTAAATACATGAGAAAATCATCTAAAAACGGTAACATTTACTATATGTCCAAAAACATTACCACAACTTTCTTAATTGAAATTACTACCAATCAGCCCCCAAGAATAGAAACTAACAAATTGCCTGAAAAATATGACAACGCATGCAACCTCATTTACAGCAACCATTATTTAAAAAACATAGCTTCTTGAGGTACACTCTAACAGTATCAAAATGTAGAGCCAAAGCATATAGAAATTATGCTACAATTTCTTCAAATTCAAAAGATTTCATTGATAAGCTTTCAAAGTCACAAGTTGCTTCCTCTAGCCAACTCCCTTTCCCTACAACACTACCATAGAAATAAGATATGTTGGCACACATTCATTGTCGGTTCTTAATAAACCACTAAATAAAATAAATTTGTTAGCGGTTAGTATAAAAATCACCAACAAATTAGCAGTTTTATAAAAACCACTAACTATAATGTACATAGTTCACAATTTCTCAAAAACCGCGAACTATATATTTTTTGCTAATAAAATATTTAAAAATGTAATTGAGTTTTGTTGGCAGTTTTTAAGTAATAGATAACTAAAGTTAGATCAATGTTGGTGGTTATTTTATAACCGCAAACTAAATTCAACTAAAGTTGGCGGTTTTTCATACAATTGCCAACTAATGTATTTTTAAAATTATTTTTCCCATCAATATAGTTTGCAAAACGATGTTTCCATAAATGCATAAGCTTATGCATGGTCATAAACTCTCCACCACCCCTACCCATTATCTTTGTCCTCAGTGGTTCTCTCCTCATTTTTTGTGGCTTCCTTCCTTTTCTGGTATCTTTCATACTAGTGGCATTAGTTCACGCTTTACTAGTTGATTCGGCCTCCTCCCTCTTCCTCTTTACAGCTCATGTTCTTCTACCCCATATGTCAATTTCTTTTTTGGTTCTTTAATTTCGAATGATTTACTTGTTGTTCTTCATGCATTCACTCACATTTGAAATGATTTACTGGTTGTTCGACTAGTAGGCAAATGAACATTAGCAAACTCAAAACCTTTGACAATGTTGATGCCTTTTGGGTTGAACAATCGTGTGTTTTCATTTGTTAACATTCAAATGACTATAAGAGTATGTAGGAAATATGTAAAAGGACATACAAATATGATTGGAAATAAAACTTTGAATTTGATAAAAACATTTATTTTAATTTAAAATAAAGATATGATGGTTTAGAATCAATATCGTGACTAGTGGGGTTGGGAAAATATTATATCAATAGTTAGTAATGACAATGGCAGAAGAGATGGTAGCTAGAAGAATAAGTATTTGGCAATTCATGCATGAATTATTTGACAATTCATTGCTATGTTATTATGCACTATTAGATTAATATGGTAGTTTTAGTTTGAAGAGAAGGCTTAGCCTGGGAAACTTCTATTTTTAAGTCGTCATGCTACCAATTTTTTTTAAGATATGGATTGAAACAAAAGAGCAATTAAAAAACTTATATATTTGGGCAATATTTAATAGAGTAATAGGTAGGAGTCCAAACATATTAGGAGTCACTAACCACATTTTTCTCAAATTGGTTCTTGTTAAATATAAAAGGTATGGGCCAAAGATGGATGACTACGGATCATCTGTCTAGGGAATATGTAAATGGAGTGAAAGAGTTTATTAGGTTTGAAGTTGAGCATGCAAAAGATCCTAGTAAAATTATATTCCCTTGTCTAAATTACTACCATGTGAAGTAAATTAATGTAGCTGAGTTGGACGATTATTTAGTGTATAATGGGATTGACCAAAATTATATACATGTTGGACAAAGCATGGCGAGACAAAGGATAAGCATAATAATTGGGAGTATAGTGGGAGTTGTGCCTCAAACGACTTCGACACAAGTACATATGAGACTGATCGTCTTGAAGAGATGGTAAATACGATTGAAGAGGATTTTTAGGATTGTCCTTAAATATTTGAGAGGTTGAAAAGTGATGTAGAAAAATCATTATATTCTGGCTATGCTAAATTCACAAAATTGTCATTGGTGTTAAAGTTGTACCCATAATACATGGCTTGTGAACTTGCATTAGCTACCGATGGAATGAACTTGCATGATGTCCAAAGTAGTACCCATAGTACATAACCTATGATTTTGGTGATTTATAACTTACCTTCATGGTTATGCATGAGGCACAAGTTTATGATATTGTCTATGCTAATCTTTGGGCCCAAGTAACCTAGAAATGATATAAATGTATACTTGGCTCCTCTAATTAAAGATTTAAAGCTAATGTAGGAGCTGGGAATGAAGGTATATGATAGGTATAGGGAGGAAAGATTCAATTTATGAGCTATGCTATTTGGAACAATTAATGACTTTTTAGCATATGGTAATTTGTCAGGATATAGTATCAAAGGACATTGTGGATGCCCTATTTGCGAGGAGGGCACACATTCCATGTAGTTGGAACATTGTGTAAAAAATGTCTTCCTTGGGCATTGCAAATTTTTGCCTCCAAGACATCATTACTGGTAGTGGAGAAAAGCTTTCGATGGGAATATAAAGGAAGGTAGTGCACCTTTGCCATTAACTGGTGAGTAACTATATGAGAAGTTAAAGGATTTGCATAATAATTTTGACAAACCTTTTGCGAGAGACCTTAGGACAAGTGGATGAAGAAAATTTCTATTTTCTTTAAATTGCCATATTAAAAGTCTTTGAATATGAGACATTTCCTTGATGTAATGCATATAGAGAAAAATGTATGTAACAGTGTAATTAGTATGTTACTCAATGTGCCAAGGAAGACCAAAGATGGCATTAAGGCAAGGTTGGACTTAGTTACTTTAGGAATAAGGGGAGAATTGACACTGGTGAAGGAAGGATGTCATATACTTATCTACCCCCAACAACTCATACTTCATTAAGGAAAGAAAAATTTTCTTTTTGTGAATTTCTTGATGGAGTCAAAGTACCAGAGGGTATTTTAAACATTAGAAAGCTTATATTAATGAAAGGTTTAAAATTTAAAGGTCTTAAGTTTCATGATTGCCATATTCTAATGGAGAATTTTATTTTAGTGGCTCTATGCTCTATTTTGCCCAAGAAGGTGTGAGGGACAATCACTAAACTATACTTGTTCTTCAAGTCCATTTGTAGCAAAGTGATTGACCCCACAAAATTACAGGCATTGCAAAGACAAATTGTAGTCACTTTATGTAAGCTTGAGATGTATTTCCTGCCTCATTCTTTGACATAATGGTTTACCTAACTGTTCACTTGGTTAGAGAGACACAGATGTGTGGCCCAACCTATTTGAGATGGATATATCCAGTTGAGCATTATATGAAGATATTAAAAGGGTATGTAAAAAATCGAAGTCAACTAGAAGGTTGCATTATTGAGTAGTACATAGTCAAAGAAGCTATTGAATTATATATTGAATACCTATCTAATGTCAAAAATATTGGGCTTTCGGTATCTCGACACATGGGAAGAATTACTGGGGAAGGGATTATGGGAAATGAAATAGTTAACATCACAAGTATAGAGTGGGAACAAGCATGCTTGTATGTTCTACACAACTCTGATAAGGTTAAGCCATATGTGTGGAAGTACAAGGAGATACTTAGAAGCTTGAACCTCAATAAGAATGAAAATTAGATATCAAAAGAACATGACCAGCTTTTTATAAACTAGTTTAGAAATCACATTGTTAGGGGGTTAGATATGAATCCTAATGCAATCTTTGAAAATTTGAGATGGTTGGAAAGAGGTCCAATTCTGCATGTGCTCTCTTACACTAGTTATCTCATCAATGGCTACACATTCTATACAAAAGCGCAGGATGATCGGAGCATAATGCAAAATAGTAGTGTAACTCTTATAGCTCAGTCTATGCATGTTTCAAGTGTTAAAGACAAAAACCCTATCTATAAAAATATGTCATACTTCGGGATAATTGAATGCATATGGGAGTTGGACTACATTTTATTTTAAGTGCCAATCTTTGGTTGTAAATGGGTTGATAATAAGAATGGCTTTCGAATTGATGAGTTAGGGTTTATCCAGGTGGATCTCAATAAGGTGGGGTACAAAGATGAACATCTTATTTTTACATCTTGTAACACCATAACTTCTATCTCATCTTATCATATATATACATACCTCACATCACTATGTTCATGAAGGTATAAGGAAAAAGGGGAAAAATAATGAATTTCTTTGTGTTGCGTTATACTTAAAAAAATCTCATTTGGTGTTACATGGATCGTGCGAGCTCATTCTATACATTCTCATATTTAAATACATCAATACAACTCATTTTTATCATAAAATCATACCCACAAGTCATGGAAACCAAAATAAAGCTTAAAAATACTCAAGTGTAAATTCGGACAGATTTGGCCTCTTTTTTGACCAAATTTTGGAAAATCATAACTAATTCTAAAAAAATAGAAATCATGCAATCTTGGTCATTCTAGAAAGCTATGGATGTATAATTCACACTAAAAATATTCCTAGCTCATAATGTCTATCACAGAGGACGTTTGACATCCAAAATAGTCCAAAGATCAGATTGCATCCTAGAACTGATACAAAATTCTGCAGAAAACTTTGAAAATGTCCAATTAATTCCAAAAAAATTCAATTCATACAAATGATACCAATCTAGAAATCTGTGGATGTTAACTAGAGAGAAAAAATATATCCAGACCAGTTCATGAAGCCCAAGCCTTGAAATTTAATGGAATAGTACTTCAGGTTGGGTAAAATTCCTGATACTGGATTGAATGTTCAAAAATTCATATATCCCTCTCTAAACCTCCAAATGAGGTGCTTCTAGTTGAAACAAGTCACTGTGAATGTTTAGTTTCTTTATATAACATTTTGTGGCAATGGACATCATTTGAGCCTCGTGTGACAGAATTCATTTTCAGACCAAATGAATAGTATAGCAGACCAAAACTAGAAAAATGACTAACTTTGAAAAATCATCAAATATTCTATAAACTTCCAAAAATTATGATCTTTAGCTTCCCAAAAATTTCTCAATGAGACCTAACTACATGCCAAATCTCAGATCAAGAATAACTCATTTGGCCAAAAAGTGATATAGGGTTTCATTATGGTCAATTTTGGCTCCATGTAGGGTACCAAAATTACCAAATGACTTTTCCTTGGTTGTGGCACCTTTTGGGCAAGTCTAAAAGCACATTTGAGACTTGTGTGAGCTGCCCAAATGGTACTAAACCTCATGCATCTCATTTTGGCCATTTAACCCATACTTATGCACATTAACATCAAACTTTCAAATTGCATACTTTGGCATTACATGCTCAATTTCTATTCTAGAGTCTATACATCATATCTATACATTTATACATCACATAATGATATATTTACACATGTCTCTAGGGTAATAGACCATTTACAACATAATATACATCATAGAACATCATTATAGTTCCAAAAAGAGTAAAACTAGGCATATGGTTGTCAATCTTTCTTCTTCATTGTTGTTGGCTCCCATTATCATAGCCACTTGGTCCACCTAGCATATTAGATCATTGGAGAGGAGGGAATAAGATTCAAAGAATTCTAATAGCCCATCTCCCATTCAATCATACATAACATATGCAAAGAAAGTCTTAAAAATGCATGCATGGAGAAAATGGAAATCATGGACATTTGAAAAGCAAGCTTGGCATATGAACAAATCATACAAGACATTCAAGAGCTCACCAAGTGTTTGGATTAGCCTTAGACTTCTCCTTATGGATTTTGGACTTGCCTCCCCCATTTTTTAAGAGCTTTGGACTCAACCATACTCTTGGGAGCCCACTTTGCTTTTGGGAGACTCTTTACTTTGTTTCAACCAAGCTTAAGGGTTCTTGGCTCATCCTCACTATGGTGAAGAGTTCTTGGCCACTCCACACTCAAGCAAACTCAAACAAACATCATGTATTCATTTGGAAACATAACGTGGCATCAAGAGTCATGGCATATAAAGGTATGCTAGCATACTTTTTATAGTTTGAAAATACATATACACACATTCTAAAATAAGCTAAACACACATCCATGTATGAGAGAAGGTGGAGAAAACTACCTTGCACACAATTACACACTTTTCCTTTTGGATTCAAGCCTCCTCTTTCGGCCACACACACAAATTGGTGGAGATGGTTTCTTTTAGCCTAGATACAATTTATGGGAGCCAATTAGGTTCATGAAACATATTCTAAGGCCACACAACTTACTTAAACCCTAGATTGCTCTATAACCCCCGTTATGGTTCATAAATGCACCTAATGAAGCAACACCCCTCAAATCATTTCTAGGCCCCATTCTTTCCTTTCAAATATGATTCTTGACTCTTTTGAAGCCTCTTGGAGTCATCACATCATGAAAACAAAGGGCCTAACATCATGTTGCTTCTTTAGGTTATAATATGGAACCTAAGGCACCAAATCAATTTCTATGAGTTCTAAATTTTTTCCAAGGCCTCCTCTCATATTCATTCATCATATATGATACAAAAATGGGCTTGAAAAAATTTAAAACTCTCCCTAGCTACTCTATCCATGTTTAGCCGAGACATAGCCCCTTTTTGGCCTCCTTGGAATTCTCTTTATTTTCTTGAAGGAGGAAGCATGTGGGGAGCATCTTAGGGATCTTAGAAGCTCATTTAAACTCTTAATTAGGCCTAGGAATTATCATATGAAATCAGATTTTGGAAGGTGCACACAAAATCCTAGAATTTGCATCTTGAAATCTAATAATTTTTTGATAATTCCTTTTGCATATTCTTAATCTCCACATCCTTTTTCCTTAGATTCATTCTTGGTTCTACCTAAACATCATCTCCTCCTAGGGTTTTCTCAAGTGGGGCGAAATGGTGGAGAAGGGAACCAAAGATGACAACCATAGGAAGAGAAATTACCTTGTTTTCTTATTTTTTTTCTCACTTAAATCCTGTGTTCTTTGAGCTCCTCTCTTCAAATCCGAATTTTTCCCTCAATTTCTCCCTTAAAACAGATTTAAAAACTTCATTTTAATCATAGGAAATAAAGGAGAATGGAGAAGAGGTTTGGAAGAGAAAGAGCATGAAAAACTACTAATTTCCATACCTTAAGCCTTTGATTTCTCCTCTTCTTTGCCTTCCTCTTGTGCACCACTCTCTCGAGGGTATTTCTCTGGTTTTGGGTAGAACTTGGTCATGCAACATGAAGGGAGAAGAAGGGTGTATCATACATATAGGTGGGAGAAAGTTACACTTTTCAAAAATTCTAATTTTGCCCTTCGTTCTTAGCATTTTCGTTTCTCCTTCGTTTTAACTCCTTTTTGAGAATCATCTTTTTCATTATGAAATTTGGTTCCCAATTTAGTAAAATGCCATTGGAATCACTCAAATTGGAGATAAAATCTTCCTGAACAAACCCGTTAAAGTTTAGGCACACCGACATTAGAAAACGTCCACTGGAGAGGTTGTAACTATCCTGGAGCTTTCCATGGTTTTCAGGGCCTCTGAGAACCCTGAAGAACTCAAAATTTTCATTTAAAAAGCCTTTTTGTGTGAATTCTAAAATTTGCTCAAAATTATGAAAATGCCATTACAGTTCGTATGCTTTTCGTAAGAAATTATTTTTTCATTTTAGCTTTATTTTTCTTTCCATTTGAGTCTGAGATTCTCATATTTAGGAGTTTAGAATGCTTTCCAAATTTTTTGGGACCTTAACTACATCATTTCGAGAGACTTTTTTTTGTATCCGGTGAGTTTCGTTCATTTACAGAGAAACCGTACGTTACGTTTCTCACGTTTTCTCTGATTTTTGGAGAACCAGATATTACACATCCCAAGCTCAACAAGTGTTCTATATCCTTAATCCTACTAGTAAGAAGTGGTCCATTGTTTTGTTGACAAACAAAATAAATGAGAACAAAGATAATGTTCAATATAATCACGATATCAATGTTGAGGATGATCCCTTTTTAAGGACACCATTTGAAAGTAATTCCACTAAAGATGATGCCTTGTATATGAGAAATGATCATAAAGAAGGTATTTGGATTTTAAAGAAGGGACAAAGAAGTCTAAATCGGACTAGAAAAAAAAAATTGACTTAAATATGTATGCTTTCTTTTATTTTTCAATATCCTTATGTGTCTTCTTAAATTTCTTAATTTTTTTTGCTTTTAAGCTTTGAATTGATTTTGCTTATTATTCTAACTTATGTGTTTGAATTTAATTGCAAGTGAATGACTTCTCCAAGTGGTTATGATAGTGCTCTAAATGATATGACAAAGGAGATAAACTAAATTAGATGAGGTTTGACTGTCTTAAAACAGGTGACTTGTGCAAGAAGGATATCATCACACACAAATAGTCTACAATCCTGGCCACGATTTGTAATTAAGTTCCTTTAAATGATTGGATAATTTTTCCTGCCTTTATGTTTTCTTGTATACACAAAACTATAGAATGGTGTTGGTTGGTAATTGGCTATTTGCATTTGGTGATAATAAACTGTAATTTGCTATTATTAGTTGTAAAGAGAGGGTTTAAGACATAGGGAATCTCTGCTTTTTAGTCGTTATGCTGCTAGTTTTTCTTTGATATTAAACTTACTTTAACAGAATATTTCTAAAATTTGTATACACAAATTTAACTATATGATGGTATTACTTGCTGGTAATTGGCTGTTACTAGTTATATTTAGTGATATTTGTTTGTAACATGCTATTATTAGCTATAAAGAGAGGGTTTAAAACCTAAGGGATCTTTGGTTCCAAGTCATTATGCTACCATTTTTTTTAACTAAAACTTGCTTCAAATGAATATTTCTAAACTTTGACCAAATTCCAGTTATCTAACTTCAAATTGTTCTTACTTCATTTTGCAGTACTTGCTGAATTCATATTACAAAGAATACTCAAATGTTTAGATAGATGAACCCAGGGAAAAGTGGTCTCAATATGTGTTCCAGCAATATTTATTGGTTTACTATTACCTTGTGTTAATTTGTAACTTTTTTTAATTTGATTATTGATTGTAATTATTCTTTGATTGTTTAATATAAAAGAATAAGAGTTCTAATCTTAATTGATTGTAATTGTTTTTATAATTGTTCTTTGCAATCTTCTAGATAATTAATGGCTAGGATCAAATAAACTAATTTTTCTTTGCAATTTTTGAAATAAGGATGAACCAAATGGCAAAAGGACCTCCAGGTGCATAAAATGTGAGTGGAGAAAAAAGAAAGGAAAACGTTGGCAGTTCATTTTAGAACTATTGACAAAAGTGATTTGTTAGTGTCATACCTTACTATATAATGCTTTTCCTATTACAAATACCTCATATAGAACTTAGATGAGTCAATGTAAACCTAAACTGATTAAAATTTTCTTTTAAAAAACTTTCTCATACAAATTAACTATTCATTTGGTCATCCCAGAATTTTGTCCTACCTTGAAAATATATAATTAATTTCAGAAAAATCATATGAGGTTGGTTCAAGGCTCTCCTTCAAGCTCTCTAAGTCCTTTACAAGGGAAAAATAATTACTTAGTGGATATAAATTCATATAAAGTTTCTCCTAAAACAAACTAGATGGTTATACCCTTCATTTATCATATTATTATTACTTTGCCTTTATATAAGCACATGCATCCTTGCATTTTAGGCATGCTAGTCATATTCTTTTTACTTCAAGGTTGGATATATATATGGCTTTCTATTACATACCCTATTATCATACAGTATTATAACATAACTCATACATACCATAATCCAAAGATATTTAATTACATGACAAAATGTGATGCATAAAAGTAAGGTCCTCAATTTATGCCTCCACACCCTTTGCCTTTTCTTTGTCTGAACTCGGACCTAGCATGGGTTATATTTGGGGTGAGATTATGAAATCTCAGTAGCTAGTCTCATTCACAAGCAAGCATATAACTACATAATATAATGTCAATTAAAGTGCCACATACTACATAATAATACAAGGAATTTCATACAAGGCCAAGCACAATCTAAGCATACATGTCTCATCTTATAGCATAAATGACAACTTGATATAGCATAACACTCATCATTATATAATTATACAAGCTTAAAGAAAGAGAAAGGAAAACTACTACCTTAGCAAACTTTGCTCTTCAAGCCTTAGAATTGGGTTTACTTACTTTTGGAGTTCCCAAACAAATATCAAACCCTATAATCATAATGATAATTCATTACAATCAATATATAAATCTTAACTTATAAAGTAGTATGACCCTTTTAAACTCATTGGAACCATTGGAATTGAAAAAATCTAACTCCTTCCCTTCCAATCCACTATGGCCGAATAGTGTGCATTTCTTAGCCAAAATTTAGAAATTTTATTCCATGAGTTTTGGGTGCTTTGCCATAAGTATTCCTAGCTAAAAACACCCTTTTTGAATCCATTGGATTGGATAAAATTATCAAATTCTAACCCTAACAACACGTTTTGGTCATAACGTAACCTAGCTTTGTTTTAAGCCTAAAAGTGAGTTTCTTTGGTTCTAAAAATTCCATAACCTCTTCCTTTATGTTTTAGGACTTGAACTTTGGTAAACATGACTTTAGGACCTTAAGAAAACACCATAAAAATTTTGAGAAAATTCTGACAGCATCTCCCTAACATTTCCATTTTCCCAAAAATTATAATCTTTGTGTTTTTTTAAAGTTTCAGTATATAATAAAAATGGATAAGCTCGTATGGCCTCCATAGTCAATATATAAACTCCATTCCTAGGCCTTCATATTAAACATATAAACTCCATTTCTAATCATCCATATGCTATCCAAAAGTGGCCCATAGCTAAGGTTTAACAAAACGAACTTAAACCATATGGTTTTTAAGTGTAAGGTAGAGAAAACTTACTCTTTAAGCTTAATTTTTGCTTCCTTTGCTTTTCTCACACTAAAATCCCTTCTTTTCCCACTTAGAGCAACATGCCACCTGATATGAACCAGGTTCATGAAGATGCTAATTCAAAATCTTCAAATGATCTTTTGCATCTTCCAATTGGACCTATTACAAGGGCGAAAGCTAAACAACTTAAAGAAGCATTAAGTGGACTTATTCAAGAGATTTGGACCAAGCAGATTTTTTTTTCTGATTCAAGTATTAATCAAAATTTCCTTAACATTATTTGGGCTAAAGATAGAGGTATTAGAGCTGATTTGGGTTATAATATTGTAAATTAGAGAGTTTGGACCAAGGGCCATACATAGATTGACTTATTTGGGCCTAAATAATGGTATTATGGGCTTAATATGCCGACATCTAGAAGCTTTATGTATTTGGACGAAAATTAGAATTAATTAAGCTGATTATCTTTCCTTTTATGTTTTTAAAAAGATTTGATTTTGTATCCCTAATTTTTAGATCTTTCAGTTAAGATTATGTAGTTAGTTTCTTACTTTTCCTCTAGTAGATAGGTTTGAGCTACACTATAAATATATGTATTCTGCCTTCATTTGAATCAGATTGGAAGTAATAGAATTATTCTGAGTGTTTCTCTAATTGTGAGAATCTTTTCTTTTCTTTGCTCTTGTAAAACCATTGTCTTATCAACCTATCTTTAGGTTGGTGATTCAAGTTCGCAAAAGCCCCCAATTCATGCTTCGATCCAAGTGCGTCGTTGTGTGGGTTAGTTTATTATGTTCATAGTTAGGCGCATTGTCTAAGTAGCAGGTCAACGTTCTTATAATGTTGGTTGGCTATTTACTTTTATCGGGTTTCGAACCTTCATCTATCCATCAACCTACGTCGTGAAGATTGGGCCACCCCCTTGATTTCGCATCATTTGGTATCAGAGCTTCGGTTTACACGGTAAGTTACCCATTATTATCCAATACCTTTTCCTTCTAACTTCTAAATTTTCTTATTTACCATATCTTTTCTTTGCCACCTTGAATACCAAAAAAAAAACTTTCTACCTTATTTCCAGATTTGATTCTTAGTATGCAAAACTTGGTTTTTATACTATAAGAGCCATTTATTTTGTAATCTGAAAATTTTTTATTGTTCTGGACGTTGTTGTTTTTCCCTTATCTGTTCAACCCCTTTCCTTTTGAGATTTTGGATGATTAATAGGTCAATCCTAAGTTTCAGAATCTCAACTTTCATTTCGTTTTAGAATCATCAAATTCAGAGTTCTTTAGAGGGAGTTATTGTCATTTTTAGTGGTGACATTTTCTGATCTAATTTGTTTCTTATTATGTGATCTTGTGATTCTCTTTCATTTGATCCAAAAAAAAAAAAGGCCAAAAAAAAAGTAAAGGAATAGAAAAAAAAAGGTTAGCAAAAAAAAAAAAGTGAAAAAAAAGAAAAAAAAAGGAATTGCTGATCAGATAATTTTTTTTTCTATTTTACCTTATTTCCTTTGATATTATATTGTGCACTTCCTTATTTTGATTTGCCCTTGTTTCCCTTTTTTTTCTTTATTTGAACTTTCTTATTTTAATCTTGCATTTTCCTCATAGTTGAAATTTTCAGAATTACATTTGTGGCTCTTTGGGATTTTAAACTTGATTTTGCATTATTAAGTAGTTAAATCTTCCTTCTTCTCTTTGGAACCTAAGCCTAACCAAACCATACCTTTAATTGTGTCTTGTGTGTGCCAATCACGACTTTCAAACCACCCATGTACACATACTTGGTTGAACTAAGAATTGGCAATATTGGATCACCCAATGAGATCTTAGGTGACATAAGAGTACAGGATTGATACTGAGAGGTAAAAGGCAAGAGTAGGTAAGATTATTATAAAAAAAAAAGGCTAAAAAGAAGGAGAAAGTAAACACGAGTGAGAGTGTTATATCTTAATTGAGTGAAACACGTGAGGAAGTATTTGTGAGGTCCTATATACTTTTGTTTCTTTCATTTCTTTTTCACTAACATCGCAGATAATCGAGAAAAAGGAGTTGCACATGAAAGTGATAATGATGATCATAATTCATTTGGAGTAACGCCTTTGAAAATGAAAGCACTAGTGAGTCATTTTGAAAGGATGCTTAATAAGAAGTTGGAAGGACTCCATGAACGCTTAGATCGAGTAGAGAGTAGAACCTTTAGCTAAAGGACTACTCAAGCCAACCAAAGACAAGCTTATGCTGCACGCCTACAACACTGTGAATATGTGGAAGACATAGAGAGCCATGATGAAGATTATGAAGGAGAGGAGACTCAGCTAAGAAGAAGGCCACTTAACATACAAAGAAGACCACCGAGGAGGCCTAGAGATGAAGAAGAAGGCCTTGGAGGAGTCAAAGTCAAAATTCCTTCCTTTCAAGGCAAGAGTGATCCAGAAACATACCTGGAGTGGGAGATGCGTGTAAAGCAAATCTTTTATGCCATAACTACTCTAAGGGTAAGAAGGTCAAAATTGCTGCACTTGAGTTTACTAATTATGCTCTTATTTGGTGGGACCAGATGTAAAAAGAGCGAATTAGATATGGAGAGCACCCCATCTCAACATAGGAAGAGATGAAGGCTATCATGAGGAGGCAATTCATTCCATCCTATTTTCGAAGGGAACTTCACAATAAGCTTCAATGCCTCACTCAAGGATCTAAGAGTGTGGATGAGTACTACAAAGAGATGCAAATAACCTTGATTAGAGCTAATGTAGAGGAGGATCCAGAAGCAACAATGGCTCGCTTCTTAGATAGGCACAACCGTGATATAGTTGATATTGTGGAGATTCATGACTTAGTCCATCAAGCTGCCAAGATAAAAAGACAACTTAAGAGAAAGAACTTTATAAAGAAGAACTCTAATTCAAGTTCTTTCAACACATGGAAGAAAAACTCAAAGAATGATATTCCTTCTTCTTCAAGTTCTAAGGAGAATGAAATTAAGAAAGGAGAAAAGTTAGCCACCCTACCCAAGAAGGTTCAAAGTGGACCAAATTCTTCTAAAAATCGAGACATATAATGCTTCAAGTGTCAAGGGGAGGATATATCTCTAGTGAATGTCCTAATAAGCGAACCATGACTATCAATAACCTTGGTGAGTGGGAAACTGAAGGAGAAACAACTAAAAAAGAAAAAGAAGATCTATTCATAGAGAATAAAGATGGAGAATATGTAGAAGAAGGAAAACTCCTTGTGACTAGGAGAGCCCTTAGTGCCTAGATGATGGCAAAAGAAAATGAACAAAGAGAGAACTTGTTTCATACTCGTGTCAAATCCAAGGGAAAATATGTGGTGTCATCATAGATAGAGGAAGTTGCTGCAATGTGGCAAGCACTGAACTAATAGAGAAGTTGAATTTATCTACCTTCAAGCATCAATGGCCATACAAGCTTCAATGGCTTAATGAATGTGGAGAGTTGAGGGTAACAAAATAAGTAAAGGTAATGTTTTCTATTGGTAAGTATAAAGATGAAATACTATGTGATATTGTACCAATGAAAGCATGCCATCTTTTATTAGGTAGGCCTTGGCAATATGATAGGCATGTTACACATGATGGTTTTCTAAACCGTTATTCTTTTGTACTTAGAGGGGAACCTATAACCCTCCTTCCTATGTCACCAAAACAAATATTAGAAGATCAAATCAAGAAGGAAAAGAAAAGAGAAAGTGAGAGTATAAAGGTGTCTAAAAAGGAAGGCAATGAAAATGGGAGAGGAAAAGAGAGTAAGCCAAGAGGAGAGAGAGAAAAGAAAGAAAAATCCAAAGGCAAGAAAGAAAATGAGAGAGAATGAGAGAAAAATTTATTAGTGGCAAAAAGGAGTGAAATCAAGTAAGCTTTGTTTTCTCAACAAAACCTTATAGTATTTATCTACAAAGAAGCTATGTTAAACGCTAATGACTTAACCTTTACCTTGCCTAGTGGTGTTAAGTCTCTATTGCAGGAATATGAAGATGTCTTTTCTAAAGAAATACCTCCCAGATTGCTACCAATTAGAGGGATAGAACATCAAATTGACTTTATACTTGGAATACCTCTACCAAACCGCCCAGCATACTGTACTAACCCTGAAGAGACTAAGGAGATTCAAAGACAAATGCAAGAGCTTCTTGATAAAGGATATGTAAGGGAGAGCCTAAGCCTGTGTGTTGTACCAGTGCTGCTTGTACCTAAGAATGATGGCACATGGAGGATGTGTGTTGATTGTAGAGCTATCAATAATATAACGGTGAGATATTATCATCCTATTCCTAGGTTAGATGTTATGCTTGATGAATTAAATGGCTCCATTATTTTCTCTAAAATTGATTTAAAAAGTGGCTATCATCAGATTAGAATGAAAGAAGGAGATGAATGGAAAACTTCATTTAAGACTAAACATAGACTTTATGAATGGTTAGTTATGCCTTTTGGTCTCACTAATGCACCTAGCACATTTATGAGGTTAATGAATCATGTCTTGCGTGCTTTCATAGGCAAGTTTGTGGTAGTTTACTTTGATGATATTCTTGTGTATAGTAGGACTTTGAATGAGTATGTAGATCACTTAAGACAAGTCCTAGACATTCTAAGAAAAGAAAAATTGTTTAGCAATTTAAAGAAGTGTGATTTTTGTACTAATAGAGTTATTTTTTTTTTGGTTTTGTTGTGAGTGCTGAGGGGATTGAGGTGGATGAAGAAAAGATCAAAGCCATTCGAGATTGCTAACCCCTACCACGATCGGACATGTGAGGAGCTTTCATGGACTTGCAAGCTTTTATAGAAGGTTTGTGAAGGACTTTAGCACATTAGCAGCTCTATTGAATGAGTTGACAAAGAAAAATACTCCATTCAAATGGGGAGAAGCTCAAGAGAAAGCTTTCCAAACTCTCAAGGAGAAGCTCACCCAAGCACCTTTACTTGCACTTCCAAACTTTGGTAAGATTTTTGAGGTAGAATATGATGCAAGTAGAATTGGCGTAGGAGGTGTACTTATGCAAGAAGGTAAGCCCATTGCATGTTTTAGTGAAAAGTTAAGTGGTCTTACTTTTAACTATCGTACATATGATAAGGAGCTATATGCCTTAGTTAGAGTGTTGGAAACTTGGCATCATTATTTATGGCCTAAGAAATTTGTCATACATTTTGATCATAAGGCTCTCAAACATATTAAAAGCCAAAACAAATTGAATCGAAGACATGTTAAATGGGTTGGTTTATTATGTTTATGGTTAGGCACATTATCTAAGTAGCAGGTCAACGTTCTTATAACATTGGTTAGCTATTTGCTTCCATCGAGTCTCGAACCTTCATCTATCCATCAACCTATGTCATGAAAATTGGGCCACCCCCTTGATTTCGCATCATTTAGTATCAGAGCCAAAACAAATTGAATCGAAGACATGCTAAGTGGGTTGAATTTATTGAATCTTTCTCATATGTCATTAAGCATAAGAAAGGTAAGGAGAATATTGCTGCAGATGCACTTTCACGTAGGTATGTTCTTCTTTCCATGTTAGATTCTAAAATTCTTGGTTTTGAGTTCATCAAAGAATTATATACTAGTGACATTGACTTTGGTGAAGTTTTTAGCCATTGTAAGCCTGGACTTGGTTAGGACAAATTTTACTTACACAATGGATTCTTATTTCGTGTTAATAAGCTTTACATTCCTAATTGTTCTAAATGTATGTTATTGGTGAAGGAAGTGCATTCAAGTGGTTTAATGGGACATTTTGACATTACTAAAACATTTGAAGTCTTAAATGAACATTTTTATTGGCCTAGGATGCGTAAGGATGTTGAAAAGTTTGTAGGCAGGTGTATTGTGTGTCATAAAGCTAAATCTAAAATAAATCCCCATGGATTGTATACTCCCCTTCCTATTTTTAGTGTACCTTGGGAAGATATCTCCATGGACTTTATTGTGGGATTACCTAGGTCTAAAAGGGGGAAGGACTCCATTTTTGTTGTAGTAGATAGATTTTTTAAAATGGCACACTTCATTGCATGTCATAAGGTTGATGATGCTTTTAACATTGCTAATTTGTTCTTTCAAGAAGTTGTACGGCTTCATGGGATGCCAAGAACTATAGTTTCAGATCAAGATGCTAAGTTCCTAAGCTATTTTTGGAAGACTTTGTGGAGTAAGCTAGGAACTAAATTGCTATTTTCTACTACCTGCCACCCACAAACTGATGGGAAAACTGAAGTTGTGAATAGGACACTTTCATCTTTGTTATGAACAATTGTTAAGAAGAATTTAAAGAATTGGGAGGAGTCTCTACCGCACGTTGAATTTGTTTACAACAAGGCCATTCATTCTACTACTAAATATTTGCCCTTTGAGATTGTATATGGTTTTAATCCTCTTACACCCATTGACTTAACTCCTTTGCCTTTGCAGGAAAGAATCAGTATGGATGGGAAGACACGTGCTGAGTTCGTTAGGGAAATCTATGAAAGGGCTAAGCAAAACATTGAGAAGATGACTCAACAATATGTAAATCATGCTAACATGGGACGAAAGAAGATAGTATTTGCACCAGGGGATTTAATTTGGTTGCACCTTAGAAAAGAGAGATTTCCTGACAAAAGAAAGTCCAAGCTTATGCCTCGAGGAGATGGACCTTTCTGAGTATTAGAGAAAATCAATGATAATACTTATAAGATTGATTTACCAGATGAGTATGGTGTAAGTGCTACTTTCAATGTTTCTGACCTTTCTCCTTGTTTTGGTGCAGATTTTGAAGCATCGAGGACAACTCCTTTTCAAGAGGGGGAGGATGATATGAACCAGGTTCATGAAGATGCTAATTTAGAATCTTTAAATGATCCTTTGCATCTTCCAATTAGACTTATTACAAGGGTGAAAGCTAAACAACTTAAAGAAGCATTAAGTGGACTTATTCAAGAGATTTGGACTAAGTAGATTTTTAAATCTGATTCAAGTATTAATTAAAACGTCCTCAATGTTATTTAGGCTAAAGATGGAGTTATTAGAGCTGATTTTGGTTATAATGTTGTAAATTAGAGAGTTTGGACCAAGGGCCATACATAGTTGACTTATTGGGGCCTAAATAATGGTATTATGGGCTTAATATGCCGACATCTAGAAGCTTTATGTATTTGGACGAAAATTAGAATTAATTAAGCATATTATCTTTCCTTTTCTGTTTTTAAAAAGATTTGATTTTGTATCCCTAATTTTTAGATCTTTCAATTAGGATTATGTAGTTAGTTTCCTACTTTTCCTCTAGTAGATAGGTTTGAGCTACACTATAAATGTATGTATTCTGCCTTCATTTGAATCAGATTGGAAGTAATAGAATTATTCTAAGTGTTTCTCTAATTGTGAGAATCTTATCTTTTCTTTGCTCTTGTGAAACCTTTGTCTTGTCAACCTATCTTTAGGTTGGTGATTCAAGTTCGCAAAAGCCCCAAATTCGTGCTTCGATCCAAGTGCGTCATTGTGTGGGTTGGTTTATTGTGTTTGTGGTTAGGCGCATTGTCTAAGTAGTAGGTCAACGTTCTTATTGTAACACCCCAAAATTAATTAAGGTGTTAATAATGTATTTGGACTAATTAAGAATAATTATTATAGAATAATTAGATAAGCAATATGAACGAGAATTTATAGAGAGATAATATAGGTTCAAGATTTCATTTGGGTTAAAGCTTAATTTGGGCCCAAAATCGATTTAAATAAGTCATGGGTAAGGATTTATGGAGGCCCAATGATTTTGGGTGCAAGCCCAACTCCTTATCATGAAATTTGGGCCAAGAGAGATCACCTAATAATAACCCAATTTGATTTAGTGGAATGGAGGTCCAAGACCCAATTTACATGAGCCCTTATAGTTAGCCCAACACACATTATGCAGACCCAAGTTAGATTAACTCTTGGAACTTGGCCTAACCCATCAAATTTCTATAGCCCAAGTTATGAAATAGGGCCCAACAAGAATGAAAATCTGAACCCACAAAGAGTTGGACCATTGGGTCAGCAGGCTTCACTTAAACTTAAAATGTTATGCAGCCCACCTCACTAAACAAAGGCCCAATAAGCACACATCTAAACCTAAGTGGATTTTGGGCTTTAGGGTTGACCCAAACCCATCTAAAACCCTAACTTACTCAGCCCCTTACCCTCTATTCTGCAGACCAACTCAATCTTAGACAAAGGAGAGCTCCATTTTCGCATAGGAAGAGAGGAGGCTAGGGTTTTCTGCATTCCTCCACCATTTCTCACTTCTAGAGGATGATTTAGCCAAGGTGAGTTATATATAACTTGACCCTCTCATCCTCCTCTTCATTTTGGTCCGATTAGTTTCTAGTTTTGAGCATTTTCATCTCCTTCCCAAATCTGAACCTTGGTGTTTCGGTGTTGCTTTGGAAGATTTTCGGAGTTAAAAGCTAGAGGGGTGATTGGGTAAGTATTTCCCTCTCATTTCGTGTATTATTTTGCTGGAAAATACCCCCAAGGATTGATTTTCATAATGGGTTCTGCTATTGTGCGAAATTACAAGGAGATGGAGGTGAAAAACTGAATTTTCTGGGCTTGGTGATTGAAATCCGAATTTTGGAATTTCCCATGGTGTGTTCTTGGTAGTTGAGGCTCACCTTAGTCCATTTGACCCCTTAGGTATATGGGTAAGTGATCCCTCTTCTCTTATATGGCATATATACTGAATTCCCATCATTTGGACTGACTTTTGGTACATGGCTTATGTATGTGCGAAAATGGAAATATGTGGGGTGAACTATTGTGAGCTTTGATGACTTGACCTTGAATTGGTGCAATTGACCCTTAGGAAGCTTGGGTAAGAAGTTCTTAATGTACTCTTGTTAAGATTGATCTGTGGATAGGGAAATTCTTTACTAATGGTAGTTAAATAATGATGATTATGCTTATGTTAGGCTTGATGTGCATTTGGATTTGATGGTAGCTAGAGGATGAGTAATTGGCTTCATTGAGGTAACTGGGGTTATTCTTCACTTCCATGTATATGTTCATGTTGATCTGATATTGTTTGCACATATATGGTTTTGAAATGCTAAATGATTGGTTGACTACTTGAATTGTTATTGTGATTGGACCTTGTGAGTCCATGGTGGAGCTGTGGTGCGGCTGCCACCCGTGCTTGTGCTTTGATCGGGCACTGGGTTGTGATCAGACCCCGATGCACTGAGCCCTGGTTGTGCTCATTGGGGAGTTGGTGCCGTGGACGGACCATTCCCGATGTTATTGGCCATTAACATGTTATGTATTACTGCTGGTATGGGACAATAGTTATTGGTAGTTCAACTAGTTCATTTGCCAATTGAATTGATGATTTTGGTACTGATGACATGAACTTGCATTGGATTGATTAACTTGTACATGTATATGGAAACTGCCCTTTTGTTACTGAGATTGTATATCTCACCCCGTTGTGGGCTAACATTTTCAGGGACCGGACCTCTTAGTGACAAGGAGAAAATTAACGAGAGCTTGGTAAATGGTTTGGTAGCACATAGGTTTGAGAGCCTCGTCAAATTGTAATGTAACTAGTTTACAAGTTTTGTACCATTATTGCATTGCATCATGAATTGCCAAGTGTAGAAGTTGTATTTGGTTAACATAGAATGTAATCCCATGATATGTTCCTTATACACTTGACTATTAATGCAAGAAATACCCAATGAAATATGATTGAATGACCATTGTGGGAGATTTATAATTTGTTGATGTAAAATCCCATGGATGAGTAAGAAAATCCACATTTAAATGCTAAAAGGGTAATGATAGATTAGTTGGGTAATTAAGGTACATAATTACCACTAGAGTTGCATAAATTAAGGTAGAATGGCCCTAGAGTGATATTGGTGGGAAATTGGAGAGCATAAGATGAAATCTTGGGAGTTGTAGGAACAGAAGGGAATTGGCCGCGGCCAACATTTAATTGGCCTAGGCCAAATGGTAACAGAGAAGAATTGGCCGCGGCCAACATTTAATTGGCCTCGGCCAAATGTGGCGAACCTGCCAGGGAAGAAAACAGAGAGCAATTGGCCGCGGCGAATAGTGATGTTAGCCGCAGCTAAGCCTGAGAGGCAGATTTGGGGGCGTTCCAGAGGGTATTTGGCCGTGGCGAAAGGGGTATTTGGCCGCGGTGAAATGTGAAAAATTTGTGAAGACGTTAGGAGTTGAACCGAGAGTAATTGGCCGCGGCGTAAGTGAATTTAGCCGCGGCGAAAGTGCTCTATTTCTCATATTCACCTAGAAACCTTAGTTTGTCTTAAGGTAATGCTAAGGAATGATTTAGAAACACTTGTAGGAGAATTTTATGAGTTGGAAATGATGGATGGGAGTATCAAAGGCTCCTCATTAATAATTAAATTCGCTCACGCGTTCGAATAATTGTGGTTGTCTAGCTAATGACCCTAGCAACATTAAGGTTTTAAAATTCCCTCACTTGTTCCCGATGTAATTAATTTTAATGACTTCAAACCTTGATATATGATTATTAATCATGTACTTAACCTTAATTACTATAATTGGAAGTTAGGGTCGTTACACTTATAACGTTGGTTGGCTATTTGCTTCCATCAGGTCTCGAACCTTCATCTATCCATCAACCTACATTGTGAAGATTGGGCCACCCCCTTGATTTCGCATCACCACCTCGAGGAAAGGATGAAGATGCAGCTTCCCTTTGGAGAAAATGATTGGAGGATGAAGAAGATGAAGAAATTTGGTGAAGAATGGTGGTAGTTTTGCTTAATTTCACTTCTTCTTCCACTTTTCCTCTCTCTCTCTCTCTCTTTATGTTTTTCTCTCCCTCTCCCTTATGTGTGGTGTGAAAATGGTGGAATAGAGGTGAAGGAGATGAACTTAAATGAAGTTAAATGGTTATATCAAATTTAGACCCTTATATTAACTTTTTCAATATCAAATCTTAACCTTCCATTCCTTTTTTCTTTTAATTTTCTAATTTCATGACTAAATATCTTCTTCCCAAAATTCCTTGGCCATATACTTGGATGCTTATTCTTAGCCCTTAAGTTATGGTGATTTGATAGTTAGTAACCATGGTTAATTTTTTTAACTCAACCATGATCAATTTCTAACTTAACCATGATTAATTTTTAACCTAACCATGGTTAATTCTTTAAACTAACTAAAATCATTTCTTTCTTTCCTTTTTATTTTATATTTATATTTAGGTTTCATCTTCTCTAAAGCCCTAATTATATCTTCTTTCCTCTTATTGGGCCTTTAGAATCAGTTATAAGGCCTTATAGCAGTCTAAAAAACAGTGTTCGAGCCCTATTAAAGTTTTACGGTACAATACATACTTTTAGACTTTCTAAAATTTATAAATATTATTTCCTCTACTTTTTGGCCATATTGAGTCTCAAACATGGATCAAAGGCCCTCAACCTTGATCCTCATGAATTTCACTGTCAATCGGCTATCCAGGCCTTTAGGTGTAATTTTTACCGTTATGTATTATGATTATGTTCTAAAATTTTCATTTATTGCAATTTAGTCCCTGAAACTCCTTCAAGGTTTTTTAACCCTTTTGTTATTTCTATTTCCATGGTTGTTATAATTTCCTTTTTCTATTTTGCTCATTGCTACTGATTGGGCTAATTGGATCATGTCCGCTCATTCGAGCAATGTGGCGTCATTAGACTACCTCATCAAATGGAGTTTAACCGTGGGCACGGATTTCTGAGATTCCTACATGATTTTTTGATATTCATGCTTAAAGCCACGAATAGAGGGTGAAACTAGGGTTCTTTGAACTTTCGGGCAATCTATACATTTTGCCCAGCATATAACTTTTCTTTGCATTTTAGTCACTGGCTCCTTCATGCTTAACCTTGGAGACTCTCGGGGACTTTTTTCTAATCTTTTTTGTTTCATCTATTTTGGCACCAATTTTAGGGCACCTCTAGCCTTGACTCATCATTATTTGTGGTCTAGAATATTATTCTAATTTTATTGGATCCCAATTTACTCTATTTGGGGAACTCCTTTTTGTATCTAATGAATTTCGTATATCGATAGAGAAATCGTATGTTATGTTTCTTACATGTTTGAGGGACTAGATATTACAGTTGGCGATTATTGTTAAACTGCCAACAAACAATGAATTTTTACTGGTGGTTTCTTAATAACCGCTAACAAAAATGGGACATTTGTTGGTTGCTATATAAAAAACACTAACAAAAAGTGACTATATATTTATTGGCAGTTTAACAATAACTGCCAACAAAAGTTAGAACTATTGTTGGCAGTTATTTTACAACTGCCAACAAAAGTTGCTTTTTGTTGGTGGTTTAAAACCACTAACAAATGGTTAACCCTTTTGTTGGCGTTTGAATGGTTGGCGATTGAAAATCATTAATAAATAGGAAAAATAACTACCAACAAAGTCATTTTCTGGCATAGTGCAAACAATCATGGCTTTCTATGATGCCATCATGGTTAATGTCAATGCAAATGCTCATGTTATATACATAATACAACAGAGAATTGCATATCATGAGAATGCAAAACTTTAATCTAACTTTTATAGCCAAGTCATCATTTTAAGTCACTTTGACAAATTTGTAGATTATGGCATATGAAGTTGAACATGCATCACAAAACATATTAAGGAACCTAAGTTCCATTATTGCCTTGATTGCAAATGAGAACTAGTAGGAAGCAAAGAGTTCAGCATCTAAACCAACCACCTTGTATTTTATTGAAAGAGTTACTACACCCTTTTGGAAGAAAATCTATCCTCTGTGTGTGTGTGTGTGTGTGTTTTTTTTTTGTGTAGCTTTTTTTTATGTGAGGAACCATGTTGTTACCTCTAATTGCTTTTCAAGAGGTGGACTAAAGGCAATCCTTTTGTTCCTCTTATGCTTGACAAGTTTTATTAGGTATATGGTTTTGAAGTGCTTTCCCTTTGTCTTTAAGTAGGCTCACTTAATGCAACAAAGTTGGGTAGAATAAACCAATGAAGAACACATATGTACACATGTTAAAGACAAGTCCTTTTGGAAAGTTATTCATATCTTCTTTAGTCTTTTTATTTAGGTAGTTATAATTTGACACTGGAAAATGAAAAGATAACAAAATAACATTTAGAATAAAAGAGAGGTGTTGAAATTCTCAAACATTTTCATTCTCATTCATTTCTTCTAATAGTATTAAGACTTTATTAAGGGCACTAGAACTAGCACATCAGAGGTTCATTCTTCGTGATCCTCTTGCACTAGAGAAGGCCCTCTCAATGCTTTACTGCTCATAGAATATAAGTTATGTAAAGTGTTTAGCCCACCCCGTACCATTTTAGTCAGCCAATAGCTTGATCCTTGAAACATGTTATGGTCCTAGATAGTGAAGACATAACAAATGTCAATTTTAGATCATTAGTTTCTCACAATATAATGAATAAAGTCTCAAACTTAAAAGAAGAATCCCTTGATAATGTTTCATACATTATTTTTTGAAAGCTAGTTTGTAAAGTAAGTTTTGGTTGTAATATCAAAACATTTTCATAACTAGGTATACTTCTTACTTCCAATTCTAATATTCTCCTAATGAAGACTTTGGCCTCCTTTTGTCTTCTTACTTTTATATGCTTGTTTGGCATGATGGATATGTGATGATGAAACATACTACTCTTAGAAATCCAAAGTCCTTTCATAATTTTGCTATATATAGAGAATATAAAATATTTTTCTTTGATCACATTACTTGAATTGTATCTCATATTTTGTCTAATATTTGAAAATTTGTGCTTGTAATATGAATATGGAGTGAAAATTGTGGAAGGGTTGCAATGAGTATTCTCATTCCATAACTTCTCATCAACATGTGATTTCTTTCTTTTCTTTTCTTTTCTTTTTTCTAGTATGTTTGAACCTCTTGTCAAGAGGAATAGGGGACAGAACTTGCAAACTTAATGATAATAAACCCTTTTGCAACAATTCACCTGAAAGCAATAATCACCCAAGTTAATATATGAATTGGTTATGCTATGTTACATGCCTAATCCTACACACTTTAGTTGTTGGGGCACATTTTTATGCTATAACACTGGCAGTAGAAAAAATAAAAAGCATTTGTTTATTAGCACTTTACCAAATTTGGAAAGGATCTAATAGTATAAGAATAAAGATAGTGAATGGAAAGAACACAAAAAGCATATCCTAGATTTACAGTTTAAACTAGCATTCAAAGGAGGGAACATAACCATAAATATACATTAAATGCAAGAAACATATCAAAGGTTTAGGACTAACAAGATAGAAATTTTTTATAGAAATAATGCTTAGAACTACATGGTGAAGAACTTGAAAGTATATTTCAAAGGACAATATATTTTGGCTTATTCAAATCAAAAAGAAACATTACAAATCCCTTTTCTATCTTCCATGAAAATTTGAGACAGTTACATTATTGATGGAACATAATTCATCATTACTTGGAGTTTTCTTTGTAGTACAAGATATGGTCTGCCTGAGGATGAATGCAGGTTGGCTTGGAAGAGGAATATCCATAATTTCACTTTGAAGCATTGACATTACAAAGGCCATAATAGGCCTATCTTTTGCAAGTTCTTGTACACATAAAAGACCTATATGTATGCATCTTAATATATCCTTGTGGAAGCTTGGATCATATATTTGTGGATCTATTAGAGGTACAACATTGGCATCGATCCATAATTTCCATGCCTAGAAACATTAACAAAGAAAAATACTAGCAATTAAAATTTACTATTAAATTCATATCGACAAATGCATTATATAGCTTTTATAGGCAAGAAAGCTTACAAATCCTAAAAGTGTGAAGGATTCTGCATCTTCATAAAAGCTGGTGTTTTTTCTTCCACTAATAATCTCTAGTAGCAAGACACCAAAGCTAAAGACATCAGATTTTTCTGAATAATGTCCTTCTGTTGCATATTCAGGAGAAATGTAGCCACTGCATTTAAACATTACATCTTTGAGCTTTCAATATGCTACTAATATTATTATCTTGGATAAAGTAAAAGGCACACTTACAATGTTCCAACAATTTTTTTTGTATTTGCTTGATCTTCACTACCTCCAAAAATTTTAGCTATCCCAAAATCTGATATCTTTGGATTCATCCCTTCATCTAATAATATATTACTTGCTTTCAAGTCTCTATGTATAATTCTTAATCTCGAATCTCTATGAAGATAAACCAATCCTCTAGCTATTCCTTCAATTATGTTGAAGCGCTTTCTCCAGTCCAAGAATTTCTGATTCAGTTGATCTACAAAAGATATTTAAAGATAATGTGGTTAAGGAAGGTCAATGTTTAGAAGAAAACTCTATACTTACTTCTTACCATATGTAAATACATGGTGTTAATATTTAGTATGCTAGGTGACCTCTTGAGGTCTAGTTACGCTTACCTTAAATAGTAATCAATAAATAAACTACTTTATAATTTTAGATACATAGACTATCACATTAAATGTCCATACACTTCATTGAACTAGCATATCAAGGAATACAAAACCACACATGAACTCAGAAACATGGGAAATTTCTAACTACTATTGTCAACAAAGTGGTAACAATAGGAAAAATAAAAGTTGAACTACCAAACTACTTTTTATTTTTTTTTAAGATACTCATTAATATAATTGTTTTTTCTTCTCTCCCTCTTTTGCTAAGTATAGAAACATCCAATTTAGTAAACTACCATATGCATAGAAGAAGATGTGAACTAACCAAAGATATATGCATCCAAACTTTTGTTTGGCATGTATTCATAAACCAAGATCTCTTCCTCTCGTTCAATGCAGCAACCAATAAGTCTAACAAGGTTTCGGTGTTGAAGCTTAGAAATCAACTCCACTTCATTGATAAATTCTTCAATTCCTTGTCCAGATGCTCTTGATAGTCTTTTTACTGCTATTTCTTGTCCATCATCCAACTTTCCCTGAAATAAAATGATAAAAATGAGTAATTTCTTATGATTTGGAAAATGATGAACTTTAAAAAATGAAGAATACCTTGTACACTGGACCAAAACCACCCTGCCCAAGTTTATTTGCTACGTCAAAGTTGTTTGTTGCAATTGTGAGCTTTCTAAAATCGAACAATGATATCTCTTGGATTCTGACATGCTTCAGGTTTTTAATCCTACTTTCCTTGTGAGTTTGCATATGCATTTTCCCTGTGTTAAACATGTACATCTTTTTTTTTTCTCATTGAAAAAACATATAATGCTATTCTAATACCAGATTACTAGAGCTATGAATTTATTGTCTGAAATTCTCATATAATTTGTATAAAGAATACTAAAACCCAAATGTTTGAGTGATTGTGTAAGATTACAAAGCCTCTGTGAATTCTATCTAACTTATAAAAGAAAATTCTTTCTATGCAGAGAGAGAGAGAGAGATTTAACTTCAATTATCAAACAAATATTTATTCATCTTATTAGTTATAAAATGGATGTTAAAAGTTAACAAGAATTTCTACCCTAAAAAATGGTTATCAAATTTTGTGATAGAATTTCTACTAACGTGTTTATTTTCCCTTTGTATGCTCTTATATTTAAATCAAGAGCTTAACAATAAGAAACAAAATCATTGACCCCTTAATGAACTCGTACAATAAAGTGTGGCATATTACCTTTTTTCTTTGACATTCTTTTCAATAAGAAATATCCAGAGACAACAATGAGAATTGTTCCTATTAGAACTGTAATTATAATAGTTGTTGTCACGTTTTTGCCTTCATCTGTATTCAAGAAAAGAAGCAGAAAATTCAGATAGTCTTCATTTTCTGACAATAAGTTCAACACTATACTACACATATGATCATAAAAGGTGGTTAAAAAAGATAAGTTTCTTAGGTACTAGTTACCATATTCACCCATAAATATATTAACATGTGGACCCTTTTTGCAATTCAGCACTACATTAGTTGACTCCTTAAAAGAAAAGTATCCCCACGTGTTATAATCCTATTTGATATAGATATAGGACAGGGTATGATAAAGAAACAACCACAAAATATGTAATGTTTAATGAAATTTGAAGTGTCGTATCAAATCCTATTTGAGTAAAATACATATTAGACACAAAAGAGGTGTGTCTTTAATATATAGGTGTTTCAAAGAACTTTTTCTGATTAAAAAAGATACCCAGTTCTGAGTAGGCTAAGCGTATGTAAAGATCAACCCCTCCATCAGAAAAGCTTTGTATGTCAAGTAAGTCTGCATTCCAAAACATACAGCCAAGGCCTGCATCGTAGGCATAAGCTATACATGAGCAGTTCTTCAGGCAAGGAGTTCGGCAATCTACAGTATTAGTCACAAAGTCAAAAGGTAACAACTCTGCATGATCAGGCACTTTTGCCCTCTCCAGCTTTAGAAACTCATCTGCTTTGCTAGCTTGAGAACCATTATTGACCCTCTTACACTGAAGCGCTTCCCTTCTCACACACCCACTGTTCCAGTTTTGCCTTTCCCATTCTTCTTTGTTCTTTGGTTCAAACCCTCTCAAGCAGCTGCAGATTGGTGAGCTCTGCGAATTGCAGATCCCAAATGGGCCACATAGGCCATAAACATCACACTCGGAATCTCCATTAATTATCCACTCGAGTTCCCATTTCTTTGTCTTAAAATTCCATCGTCGTTCTTCTAATTTTCCTTGAGAATTTACCGTATAAGTTCTCAATATTGACTTGTCTGCGAAATCAAAGTATAGGTCAGAATTCCCTTCCCCTTCTTCCATCTGAAATCCATTATGAAACATAGATGCCATCCAAGGTATCCCAAGAAAGTCTGCGCCATTCCAGGGACCACTCCGCCAGTAAGGGCGATTTTCTTCCCAGATGAACACTTCAGTGACATCACGAGGTTCAAGACTGCCAGAAAATCTTCCATAGGATGGATCAGATGTACTTTTCCATGATACAAGTTGCATTTTCTCACCTGTTTTTGGATTAGTACTGAGTTTCATGTCTTGTAATAACGTATTACAAGGATGCTGGAAACTCTGCCACACCATTTTTCCAGTAGTACTATCTATAAGGACTAGGTTTCCGGAATCTAAAAGTTGGGCAGTGGAATTGATTGCTATATTTGAAATATTTGTTGACCAAACAACCCGTTTTTGCCCATTCAAAACAACGAGATTGCCATTCTCTGATATTGTGAGAATCCCTGAAGAATCTGTTAGTGGATCGTTTCGGTTAGCTACCCAAACGACAAAGGATTCAGACATAGGCCAAATTCCCACATAGCGATTCGTGGAATTCTGAGGACTAAAGAATCCCAGCGTGAACATATTGTTATTTGAGCTTAGTGTTTCAGGTTCTTTGATCAACAGAGATGGTGTGATGGTGTCCAAGGCACAGACCAGGACAGTAAAAGAGAACAAATATATAAGAAAAGTAAATAACAAGCTAGCATTTCTACTGAATCCCATAAAAAACCTGATAATCATCGGAATTTGAGGCAGAATATGGGTTTTGGAATGCTGCGAAGGATAATTATTAACTTGTTCTACTGTGGTTATCCGACTCTGCAAGCAATACTTCTATCACAGTAATGGAATTATATATCATTATATCATAACTTCATATAATAGTATTTGGTTCATAGTCGTCTCATCACCGAATGCATGACTGGTTCTGTCTATGGATTTGAAAAATGCCTCTTCATTCATTAAAAGTAGTTGAAGTAGTTGAAAGCTAGCTTATTCTGCGAACACTGTCGTTTGACCAAAACATGAAAGATCCAAGAAACTTGATATAATCTCCATAATTTTTTATTACTACGAATATTTAGATTCTATGAAGTAAATAATACTACAATATCACACTTCTGTTATCTATTTATTATTATTATTATTTATCTAGTCTATCACATAAAAAATGGGTACATGTTATGCATATATATATATATATACACACACCAAACGTACAGGTCACCGCCCCCATATTACCTAGAGAAAGAGAGGGGGGTATGATATATATATAAAATTAAGAAAAGGGTGAGATGAAATGAAAACAACAATCATACATAAAATAAAAAAGAAAGTCAACGAATTTAGGGAGAGGTCTTACCTTTCAAACCCTCCTGAGTAACTTGTGCGAAGCGTCGAGAACGAGGAAGTTTTTGCGAGGGGGAAGATGTGGACCACTCTTAGTGGACCCCACCCCACCTGTTGCCATGTAATTGTGGGATCATTTAATCTGATTTTTTATTGATATTTAATGTTTAGTCTGAACTATTGGGCGCGGTTTTATAGGAGAAGCGTCCGGATTGTCAAAAGTTAATGCGCGGAAATGACCATGATGTCGAGAAGATTATATCCATGTTGTTAAAAACGTGAGCTTCAACGTAGAAACTTCAGTGCTCCCGTTAGCACATATAAAAAGTTACTTTGATTGGTCTCAGACTTGGAGATCGACAAACGCGTAGCAAACTTGGATAAAAAGGTAAATTCGGGGCAAAGTCGCGTTTTTGCCTGTGCATGTACGTTATCCATCTCAACAAAACCCTAAACTTGGATAATGGAGCTATGCGAGTGTGTCTAGTCATCTAGCCTCTAATAATCTGCTTGATTTTTATAGATAATGGAGTATGTGAGTGGGTTTTATAAATGATGGTGAGGTGGATCCATTCTAATTTTAGTCTTTTAAGCATTTGAAATTTATTTATTAAATACTTGAATTTAATAAATATAAAAAATTTTAAAATTTATGTTATATATAACTCAAATAATATAGTAAAATATTAATTTATACATATGTATATTTTTTATGTTTGAACTTTTTATCTTTGAATTTTTAAGTAAATGTCACCTGTTAATGTATACTTCATTTTTACTTATTTAACGTGATTTAACAGTTTCCTTTTAAATAATTCTTGTCCACAAGGATTTGTATAGCTTCCAAGTTTAGACAAGCAAATATTATTTTTTAATGACTATTTATGTATTGAAATTTTTATATTAAGTAGTATTGTTTATAAATAATTTTCTTTTGATTTAGTATAATTTAAATTGTATTTAAATTTATTACATTATGTTGTATTTTGACTATTATGTATAATGCAATCAAATATTTTAATGGTTATTTATGAATAGAGGTAACATCTTATGAATTTACATTACAGGTCTATTTTCTCTTTTCAATTTACTAATTTCATGGATTTGATAATATTGTTTAAAACTTTAGGTTGTTTGGATATTTTAACACACTCAAAAGTAGTGTACAAATTGGGTTGAAGTTTTTTTATAATTATACTCAACAATCATGTAACTTGATCAAATTACTCAATTTTCCCTCTAATTTAATTTTGGCAATTTCTCTTGTCAATGTAACATCTATCATTTTATTAAAAACAAAAATAAACATAGCCATTGAAAACCTCACATATCTTAAAAGTTAATTTATAATAAATATTATTTTTAATAATTAGTCAAAACAAAGAAGACAAAATATCATGAAGGAGTTTTCTATAGTTATTAAATAATCACTATCTTTGTTTTGATTTTAAAATGATATCACCTAAGACCCCAAAAAACCCAAGAAAAAAAAAGGAGGTTTCGCATTATTCATATAACCAATTTCACACACCTTGGTTGGCCCCTGGATCCTGTGTGCATCCCATGGATGTGCATAGCATACATATCCATCTAGGGCGTCCAAATGTGATCTGGACAATCCATATTTCATTTTTTTTCAAATTTTAATTTTTTTAATTTCATAAGATGAAAAATGCAAAATAAAAATAGTTTGATAATTGAAAAGTGTTTAAAAAATGATGTTTTGCATCAAAAAAATTTAAAAAATTTATAAAATCTGGATTATCCAGATTAAATCTAGACGGTCTATATTAGAATATGCACAATGTGCACATCCTAACCTATGTGCAGAGGATCCGAGTTCCCTTGGTTGGTAGTGACGGCCTATGTATTTGGGTACCTAATGTGACAATTATGGGTGTGACGACCCTAACTTTTAATTATTGTAATTAAAGTTAAATACGTGATTAATAGCCATAAATCAGGGTTACATGACATTAAAACTAATTACATTCTGGAAATGCGAGGAAATTTAAACCTTAATGTTATTAGGATCATCAACAATATAATTACAAGCACTCACATACATTAGGGAAATAAACATTCATTCATAAGCCATTGATTTTATTACCGATTAATATCAACTTACAAGAATCTTCTACCAATGTTCCTAAGTCATCTCTTGAGACTACCATATGAAAAACCAAGATTTTCTAGTTATTATAAGGGTTTCAAGACATTCGCTGCGGCCAATTTCTCTCGGTCTCACTACATGGCACCGCAGCGAGGAAGCCTCATGAAACCTACCTCACTCACCTCTCGCTATTGGCCGAGGTCAATACTTCCTTTTGCCGCAGCTAATTCTTCTCTAGAACACCCGACAAATTCTAGAGAAAGTTCATCGCAGCCAATTCATATTTAGCCACGGCAAATTACCCTCTGGACGACTCCTAATTTTGCCTCTCACATTTGTTCTTGGCCAATTCCACATTTCGCCGCGGTGAATTGCTTTCTGGTACTCTCCCTAGGCAACTTTGCCACTATTGGCCGCGACTAATAATATTTTGGACACGGCCAAATGCCTTCTAATCCTACTACTCTTAAAACCTTGCCTCATACTCTCCACTTTCTATCTAGGGACTCTCTAGGGCCACTCTTTCACTTGTTATGAGATTCTAATAGCATTTATCTAGCTGATTTACCCTAGCCATTATATCATTATCCATCTATCATTTAAACGTGGTTTTTCCTACTCATCCATGGGTCTTATGTCAGTAAATTTATAAATTTCCCACAATGGTCATTCAATCATACTTTCATTGGATATTTTATGCATCGATAGTTCAAGTCTACAATCAATATATCATAGGATTTCATTACTCAAATAGTCAGTCATATCATAGGTTCACAAGCAAAAATAAGTGTCAAAGTTCATACATCCATCAACAGCTAATATAAAGCCTATTTCTCAATGGTTACATTCTATGTTAACAAAATACAAGCTCCTACACTTAGCAATACAGATACATGATGATGCTATACAAAGGTTAACAAAATTAGCATCTACTCTATTTTACTCAGACTAAGTGTAGCTCCCCACACCAGGCTTCAGCTCATGGATGTTCATCCATTTGCTTGCCCTTATCTTTACCCGAAAAACCTTCACTTGAAATATTTAATCCCATAAAATGGGGTGAGATGCGAATCTTAATAACTGAGGAAATTCCATTCATATATTTCAGTTTAATTAACATATATGCATGATTTCACATAAGCATCAGAAAGCATACTAATCATATCAGTAAATGAAATAATTAGGCTATCATGATTACTATCCCATACTAGCAATCATATTTTCACATGTTAAAGGCCATTAACACTGGGAGGGCTCGTCCATGGCATTTACTCCCCATTGAGCACAACCAGGGCTCAGTACATCTGGGATTTGATTATAACCCGGTGCCCGATCGAAGCATATGCAGGGGTGGCAGTCGCACTATAGTTCCACCTGGACTCATAAGGTCCATTCACAATACAACAGATAGCTAACCAATTCATTCACATTTTAAATCATTCATGTACAGCAAATATGAAATTAAAATAAATATATGCATGGAATTAATATAGTCTCGGTTACCTCACTTGTAGACAATTTACAATAGCCACCAATGGTACAAAAATCTCCCTATAACCATGGCATCAGAGAATTACTACTTTAATTCATCATTTATAGTAGAAACAAGTACCCAAAGAATTTAAAATACTAATGACTACCTAGGGAACACTTATCCAACCACTATAAGTCCCCAAATTCGGATTGAAATATCCTCTACCAGAAACTTCAATATTTCACCTAAAATCCTAAGCAAATTTGTATAAAATTAATACCCATATTATAATCCAATCATTGGGGTCTCAAACCAACAGAAATACCTCAAAAAGAAGAGTTTATACTTACCTAATGTCAGCCCTAACCTCAACCTACGAATTTTCACCATGGAAATATCAAATGACAAGTTTCAGATTGTGGGTGTGGGTGAAAATAATCCAAATGAAAAACTAATCAGGCCAAATTAAAGAGAAAGAGAAGGGGATTAATTTATATAACTATTACTTTAGCTGATTTTGAGCTTAGAAGTGAGAAATGGTAGATTTCTTGCCCCAAACCCTAGCCTCCCTTCAAACCTCCGAAAATGAGATGTGTTTCAGTAAAATGGGGAAGGGGCTGAAGTGTTTAGGGTTTTAGTTGGGTTAAGTTGGGTCAAATATAGGTCATGGGCTGCTCTAAAGATCCAACTCCTAATGGGCTTCAGATTTTAGCTTTGTTGGGCCAACTTTTATTCATTGGGTTGCTAAATTTTAATTAGGTTTGGGCCAAGTTTAAAGAACTTAATTGATTTGGGTCTCCACAAAGATTGTTGGGCCAATTATAAAAGCTTAGACAAGGTGGATTTTAAGTCTCTATCACATTAAATCAAATTGGGTCTGCACCTAACTTATTGGGCCTCCCTTAGCCTCTTATCATGATTTCCTACATGAATTTGGGCCTAGATGAAATTTCTATCCCAATTAAATCTCAAACCCATATTAATAATTTATCTCTCAAAAATCTCCATTCACTTAACTTACCCAATTATCCCATATTAATTATTCCTAATTAACCTAATTCATGATTAACACCTTAATTAATTTTTGAGGTGTCATAATGGGTATGATAAATCAATAAAGAAACATATATGAATGTGTCATAGACAAATTCTTTTTGACTTAGTCTTATGATCTATGTAAAATAAGTCTATCCAAAAATCACTAGTTACAATTTGATACTTGAATGAAAAGATTAAATGACATTTAGCAAAAAAGAGAGCTATTGAAATTTTGAAACATTTTTAATTTCATTCACTTCATTTAATATTGTAAAGACTTTACCATGGGTACAGTGATTGGCACATCGGATATGTGTCCTTCTTGGTTCTCTCAATGGTCTAATGCTCACTGGACTACTATCTTGCCAAGTTTTCAAACTAAGTTTCATTTGATGGGCTAACAACTCAACCTTTTAATCATACTACAACCTCAAGTGGCAAGGGCATAGCCAATCATATAGTGAACAAAGTTAAATTTGAAGCTAAAACATAGAATCACTTGCCATTGTTTCATGCATTCTTTAAAAAGTTGGTTCGATGACCAAGTTTTGGCAGCAGTGTCAAAACTTTTTCATAGCTATGGATCCTCCTTAGTCTAATTATAATATTATCCTAATGAAGATTTTAGCCTTGTAACACTATAATTCTCTAGCTTATCTCATGCTATTTCCACACCTTATCCCATGCATTTCACAAGAAGATAAAAGAATGGCATTAAAAATAATGAATAAATTTACGTTACATAGCAGATAAATTTTTTATTTGATGTCCCGTGGACCATATGGAATCATATATCTCATTATCATATTTAATTATATAAATAAAACTCATAACTATCTCAAGAAGTGGCCTAGAACTCGTGCAAGTGGATGGTACACATGAAAATCAATGATGCAGCCTCAGGTTGAATTTCCAAGTTATTATCAAAAACTTTGAAAAATCATAACTAATTCTAGAAAAATTGAAGACATGCATACTTTATCATTCTAGAAAGTTACAGATATCTACTTTATGCTAAAAATATATCCAAACCATAATAGAGATTGCTAGTGATTGGAAATTAATGGAATAATATCATAGGTTGACTGTCATTACTAGCACTATTCTCCAAGGTCCAAAATTCATATCTCCCTATGCAGAGGTCCTATTAAGGTGATCTTAATGGAAATGGAAAGATTCTTATATCTAGTTTGTGCCTATAAAATTTTATGAGCATTGGACATCATTTGGCCATCGAATGACATAACCTAATCAACTGACCATATAAATAGTATTTGCATCAGTTCAGCAGAAAAATGCCAATTTTGAAAAATCATAATTAATTCCATAGAGCTCCAAATAATCTGGTCACTAGCTTAAAAAAAGCTCTAGATAAGATCTATAAGCATCTCAAATTTCATAAACAAATTCGTTCATTTGGTCAGATTTTGACATTGGGTTGCAAAATGGTCACTTTTATGTCTCATAAGGGGTTTAAATGGTCCATTTGTTTTCTAAGGCAACCATGGGCACTTGAGCACGAGGGGAAAGCACCAAAATGGTCTACCAAACATGTCTCAAAGATGCATAAATCCATAAATCAAAAACTCACTCATCCACCCTAAGTAATGCGCAAGAGCATACATGTCAAGTCTTGCCATCCAATGCCCAAAAATGCACTATATCATACATATGGCATTAAATCTCATTTGTACATGATACATTTACATATTTACATGTGTTCATGAAGGCATACAACATATACAATGATGGATGACAACATTTGCCCCTCATATGGCTACAAAATGAACAATACAACAATTTCTTTGTTAATCTTTCATCTTCTAACTTGGTAGTTCCATTACCCTACTTATTTGATCCACCTAGCATGTTAAGACATTGGAAAGGAAGGAATGAGATTCAAAGAATCCCAATAGCTCATCTCCCTTTCAATCATACATAAAAGATGCAATTCAAGTCTTAAAAATGCATGCATGAGCATAATGGAAAGTATGATCATTCAAAAAGCATTCTTAGCATTTGAACAAGTCATACATAGCATACATAGGCTTGTCAAGTAAGTGAATTAGCCTTACCCATTCTCTTCAAGGTTATTGGACTTGCCTCACCCTTTTCTTAAAGGCCTTAAACTAAGCCTTGCTCTTGGAAGACTCTAATCTTTGTCTCAACCATTCTCAAGGGTTCTCAGTTTATCCTTACCATGACTAGAAAGTTTTTAGCTTCTTCACACTTAAGCAAACCAAGACAAGCATACAAAACATCATTTGAAAATATAGTATCACATCATGATACCATAATACATATGCACATGCTAAAACACTTTTCATGGCTTAAAACACACATACACACATTCAAAGACAAGGCAAATATTTATCCATACATGAGAGAAAGTGGAGAGAGCTACCTTTGTCACAACTACACACTTTTTCTCTTGGAAATGCACTCTTTTTCTCAGCCACACACTTACAATGATGATAGACTTGTTTCTCTTGGCCTTAACACATAAAATAGGAACCAATTATGCTCTTGGAATCATTTTCAAAGCCACCTATCCACTTGGAACTCTAACTTTGTCTTATGGTTCATTTATGGTTCCTAAATGTACTTAATGAAGAAACACCCATCAATTGAGTTCTAGGGTCTATTATTTCCTTTCATTTATGATTCTTGACTTCTTTTAAGCCTCTAGGAGTCATCACACAATTGAAACAAGGAGCCTAACTACATGTTGCTTCTTTAGGTCATATTATGGAACCTATGCTACCAATTCATCCCCTAGGCCTCCAAAAATTTTCTCAAGGTTTCCTCTCATCTTCATTCATCATATATGACTCAAAAATGGGCTTGAAAAAATTTAAAACTATTCCTAGGTGCCTTGAACCCCTTAGGCCGAGGCATGCTCCCTTCTTGGCACCCACAGAGTTTGCTTTGTTTTCTTAGTAGAAGATGCATATGGGGAGCCTTCTAAAGATTTTAAGAATTCATCCAAATACTCATTTAGGACTAGAAATTATTGTATCAAATCAAATTTTACAAAGGACACTTGAAACCCTAAGTTTTCTATCTTGAAATCTAATGGCTAGTTTATTTTTTTCTTTGCATATTCTTATTCTCCACACTCAATTCCCTCAGATTCACCCTTAGTTCTGCCAAAAATCCATGTCTTCTTGAAGCTCTCTAGGTGGAATGAACCAAGGAGAAGAAGGGAAGAAGAAGTAGCTACCATGGAATGAAGATTTCCCTTATTTTCTTGGCTTTTCTTGCTTGTTTCTCACTTTGCTTGCCCTCTTCTCCTCAAATCCAAATTTTTTACCTTTTTTCTGCCCTCAAAATAGATCCAAGAACTTCAATAAAATCATAGGAAAGAAGGGAAGATGGATGAGAAGGAGTGTGTTAAAGAGAAGGCATGAAAAATTAAGAAAATCTATACCTTTTTTCCTTGTTTTTCTCCTCCCTTTCTTCTCCTCTTGGTGTGCCTTAAACCTTAGCTCTCTCCTATGATTTAGGGCAGAAAAAAATATGGCTAAATGAATGAGGAGGTAGGGCGTGACATATATATATAGGTAGGTTAGGAAGAACTTTTCAAAAATTTCAATTTCGTCCCTTCATCTTGGCATTTTTATTTCTTGTTCGTTTTAGCTCTTTTTTAAAAACTGTCTTTTCTATTATAAAATTTAAATTTCTAATTTAATAAAATATTATTGGAATCACTTAAATCGGAGCTAAAACCTTCACAAATAAATTGTCAAAGTTCAGGTCAATAAATGTTAGAAAACTTCCATCTAAGGGGTTTTAACTGTCCTGAGACTTCTCATGATTTTTAAGGCTTCTAAGAACCGCAGAGAACTCAAAACTCTCATTTAAAAACCCTTCTATGAGAATTCTAAAATTTACTCAAAATTACAAAAATACCATTACATTTCATCAACATTTTGTTATAATTCGTTTCTTCATTCTAGCTTCATTTTTATTTCTGTTTAAGCATGGGATTCTCATTTCTAAGAGTCTAGAATGCTACTTAAATTTTTTAGGACTTTAACTACCTTGTTTCAGAGGACTTGTTTTGAAAACGTATCAGTTTTCATTATTTAACGAAAATCGGACATTACAGGCCTCCTTTTCGTAGTCACCAAATCATGATTCAAATTGTAAATTAAAAGACTAATTTTTAAATTATGAATTGTAAATAATACTGAGTTATACAATTCAAGGACATAGTTAGAAATTGGTTTAAATGCATATAACTCCCTTTAAACTTTGAACTAGTTGCATATAACTCTCTTGAATTGTTAAAGGGAGTTATACAATTCAAGAACTAGTAACCCCTCATTGTTAATATCTTTGTTATCTTATTACTATGTTAGATTAAATGATGACATATGATATTTTACATGAAATTAAGATAATTTTACCAATTTTCCCTAAACTAAAATTTAGCAAATAAAAGGGGCACAAATAAGTCATTCTCCACTAAAGCAAAATGCATAGCACACCTAAGTTCCATGCATCTCCTTTATTTAACGTCTCTTTAAAGCCCATTCTCTCAAAATAAAGCTTTGACTTCCTCTCCAATTCCTTTCACATAAAACAGAGCTTCAAACACCCTTCATTTGTAACATCATTGTCCTATGAAGAACATTCTCACCAATTTCATCATTTTGCACTTCTCAAATGGTTACTGCGATTTAAAATGTTTTACCTTAAACATTATCTTAATGGCAGCATCTAGACCCTAGTGGAATTTAACTTCTATCAAGTTTGCCAAAGCATTTGTCAAAGGTAAATGCTTGAATGTTTTTTGTCAAATTGAACCGCTAATAATAATCAATTGGTTAATCATTTTGTCAATAGCTTTATTTAGATCCTTTAAAAAATATCTTATACTTTAAGGAAACCATGTTCTAATTGACCACCTTAAAATATTAAAAGATGTCATTTCATATGTGTAAATAAAGTAAAATTGCATATACTATTTAAAAAAAAAAAAGCTGTTAGCAGATTTGCCTTCTAACATGTACTAATCCATAGTATGTTTTTTTAGTTATTCTTTTTTTCCAATTCTTTGGTCATATTTGTTTATATTCTTTTTAATTGGTATGAAGTTTTACAAGGGGATAGAAAAGATATTACGGGGCATAATTATGTATAGACTAGTCAAAGCAAGTCTATACAAGCATCTATGTGTACTTTTTCTAAATGAAGCCACATGCAAGAATCTAAACAAGCTTGAAGAGGGATTTTTTTTTTTAATTTGTGTCAGGTGGTTGGAAATGTTGACAATAACCTTGGAAGTTCACTGTGGAGGGAAGCTTGTGTACATACGATGTTTGGCCTATGTGGGAGGGGATAAAACATTGTATGAAGACTATGATATAGACTTCTTTAATGTCTTTGAGATAACAAACTTTTTATGGACTTCAGGCTATGGAAACTCCACCAAAATTTATTGCAAGTCTAGAGAAGAAGGCATGGGAGAGCTTACCCTAATATTTAATAAGCTAGAAACCAACCAATGCAAGGTGTTAAAAATTATGTTAAGCATATTATAGAGGAAGAGCAGAGGAGGAGAAAGCATATAAGAGTGCTAAGGATGAGGAGTCAAACACTAAGGTTGATATGACTGGGTGTGAATTTTTTAATAGTGATGTTAGGCAGGTAGACTTATTCTTTGAACATATTGGCAGAGGGATAAAGGCGAGAGTGATGGATGTACCATAACCAAGTAAGGCCATCAAGTAATGGAGCTGTAAGAAGTAAAGATGCACTTGTTGAAGTTGATGCACAACATGGGCCATGTGCAAATAATACCATCGAGGAACCTATTAAAAGCAATGATTATGAAATAATATTTCTGATGGGGAGGTCCATTTTGATTATGATGGTAGTAATGAGTTGGTGAGCTTGGATGGATCAAATAATGAAGGCCAACAAAGAAGGACAATTATATATTGAGTTCAATAAGAAGATAAACTTTAAAAGACCTATCAATCTACAAGTTTGTAGGAAGTTTGTTAACTTTAAAGCTTACAGGTGAGCATTAAAGCAATACATCATTGAGAATGGTGTTAAGTTCAAGTACACAAAGAATGAGGTGTCACGAATTAAGGTGAAGTGCAAGCATGATTGTGGATGGATTATACATGTATCAAGGACTCATGCTGAAGATGCATTTCAAATTAAGTCATCCCATGGGAATGAACATGATTATGGATAGGAAAGAGAGAATAAGAGAGTTACTATAGGTTGGTTGTCCAATAAGTACATTGAGTACATTAGGGAGCAACCGGATTAGAATGCAACAACCTTTTCAAACCAAGTGCAAAAGGACCATAATGTTGAAATATTGAAGTTTCAAGCATACCAAGAAAAAAAAAAAGGCATTTGATATGCATGAGGGTCACAATTTGCTAAGGTATATGCCTATTATGGAGTAATAATGAAATTTAACCTTAGAAGCACAATGAGGGTGAAGGCATAAGGGTCCCAGTTTAAAAGACTGTATGTGTGCCTTAATGCTTGTAAATAGTGTTTTGTAGTGGCATATAGGCCAATTATCTGTGTAGATGGCCATTTTTTAAAAGGAAGTTTAGGAGGGCACCTTCTATCTATAGTTGGAAAAGATGCAAAGGAGAACATGTATCCCATAGCATATGCCATCGTGAAATAAGAGTGCAAGGATAGTTGGAGCTATTTCATGAGATTATTATTTAAGGACACTAGCTTATGCCAACATAAAGGGTGGGTCATGATGTTAGACATGCAAAAGGCACAATTTTTTGAATGCATTCATTTCTAAGTTTTGGTTGATTTTATTAATTTCCATTGCTTGGTAAGTACATTGTTGCTTTGGTGAAATATTCATATTTGGTAATACGTACACTATACTGTACTACATTATGAATGAATTGTTTTGTGAAAGAGTATGTAAAAAATTTATATGGAATTTGAAGTCAAGAAAATTGTATAATAATGAAAAATGAAATTCTAAATAATAAAAGAGCTTAATTTAGATTGTTGGAGAGTGGCCACTAAACCTTAGAGAGGAAGAGTAAGGCTTTTTCAAAATGGGATGGTTTCTCCTTTAAATAACAAATTATAAGAAATTAAAAAAAAAGATTTATATTTTTGCATATTAATTTGATTGACAAAATTGGCACACTAGTAAGTATATGAAGTACAACAAATGACAAGTATCCCATTGGAGTTAACAAAAGAACTTGAAACTTTTGTTTATAGAGCATGTGTGCCTTTATGAATGAACTGCACTTTTAATTAGCATTGCACTGTACTATGAATGAGCACACTGTATTATGCTAAAGAACTACACTCTTTGTTTTTGTTTCTTCATAAGTACTACACTATTGTTTTAACCCTTTGTTTCTGTTTTTGTAAGCACTGCACTCTTCTTTGTTTAGAAATTTCCCTTGAATGATTTTGCTTGGTGCGTTTTTCTAAATTGACGGTGTTATTCCATTTCAGTTTTGTCAAGATTTTTTCTATTATTATAACAGTTATTATTATGACTAACATGCATTTTACAAAAATGTCATAAGGGTTGTAGAAGGTGTTTAAGGTGATGGAATGTGAGCAGAGCTTTTGTATTAGGCATTTATAATCCAAATTCAAGCTTAACTACAAAGGGAAGTGTCACACCATACTTTATCAAATTCCATATTTCCATATTCAAGGTAACTTTCATGCATACCAAGGAGAAACCAAGAAAAGAGAATAAAAATATTATTTTTTTCTTGCATTGCGTAGCATTTTAAAACTTCAAATTTTGCTCTGTGGATCTCTAGAACTCACCAACAACATTCTCTATTTATTTTCCATCCATAAAAATCATAAAAATCCTAAAACTTTGCATAAACCATGGATCAAGAGCTAAAAACCAAAAAAATGCATGTTTTGTCTCGGGTCAGAATTTCAATTTTTTCCTAGTAATTTTGGAAAATCATAACTAAATCTAAAAAAATTGAAATTAAGCAACCAATAGCTTTTTGGAAAGCTTTAGATGTTAACTTTACATTAAAAATAATTTGAAGCCATGACAACCTCATATGGACCATGTTTGATAATAGAAAAGGCAAAAAGGTTAGACTACCCAGAATTACTGATACAGCTTATTAAAATAAACTTTAAAAATATAAATTAATTCCATAAAAATTCAATTCGTGCAAACTATACCGATTTGGAGATGTCAACTAGAGGGGAAAAATAGTTCCAGATCCATCTAAGAGTAGTCAGACCCCAAAAATCAATGGAACAGTGATGGAGGTTTGACTATGCGCCTAGAACAGAACAAAAACTTCAAAAATTCATATCTCCCTTTCTAGATATCCAAATGAGGTGCTTCCAATTGGCATAGGTATTAGGAAGGTCTAGTTTTTGCCTATAAAATTTTATAGCAATTGGACATCATTTGCCCATGAATAATAGAGATCCATTTTCGGACCATATGAATAGTACCAATGCCAAAATCAAAAAAATTTGTCAACTTCAAAAATTTGCCAAAAATTCTATAGACCTCTAAATATTACACACTTTAGCTTCCCAAAAAGCTATCAACAAGATCTATATCTATACCAAATTTTAGATAAAAAAGAGCTGATTTGGATAGATTGTGCTATTGCTCACCATTATGATCAATTTTGCATCTTATAATGCACCAATTTGATCCATATGGCTCTCTTTGGTGTTTGGCACCTCTTAGGCAAGTTTGAAAGTATGAATACAACTTATATGAACCACCCAAGTGGTCCCAAATACCATGCATCTAATTTTGACCATTGCACATCCAATAATACACTAATAATCATAAGCCATACAATGAGCAAATCTCACACTTGCATTACTTTGGGGCTAATTATAGTTCTTACAATATTCATACATGATTTTACATTTGCTCAAGTGTTCACAACTCAAAAATAATATGTACAAGTTCACTTTGACATTCAATTATAAGTAGAACTACATAATTGTCAAAGTATAGCTTCTAAAGTCCTTTGGCTTGCATTTCTTGCTTCATGAGTGCCACCTAGACATATTAGGATGAAGGAGGGAAGATGAGTGAGATTCATGGAATCTTAATAGCTAACACACCCATTCAACATACAGTCATGGTATACGTACATCAAGAGCACAAGTGTAAAAAGTGACACAAGCATAAAAGCATCTAAAACCATACTTTTATGTCACTATCTCATGTCAAACTCACGAACATGCTTTAGGGACTTTTGATTTTGTCTCACCTCATTTTTAGGAATTTTGGATTTACCTCACCCTTGGCTTAGAGACTTTTGACTTGGCCTCACCTATCCAAGAGATTTTTGGCCTTGTCTCATCCATGCCTTGAGACTTTTGGCATCTCCTCACTCATATCAAGGGACTTTTGGCATCACCTCACACTTATGAGCAAGCTCCATAATCAATGTTATTCAAAATAATACATTGGTGCCAATGCAATATCAAAACATCAAGTGACATGTTCTTAAGTCAAAAAAGTACATACAAGCACACAATGACATATATACAACCAAAAATGCAAAGAGAATGAGGTGAAGAGTTACCTTGAAACTTATGCAAGCTTTCTTTGTCTTACTCCTTCCCTTTTTCAGTTCCATAAGCACATCTAGGTTGGTTGGGATTCTCTTGGCCTAAACATCATAAATAACATACAATTATACTCTTGAAACAAGCTAACACTACATTTACTCTTAAGAGCATAAGTGATTCCATAGGTTACATAATAGTTCCATTAGTGGCCTATTGAAACAACTCTTACAATTCAAGTTCTAGACTCCATTATTTTCTCATTTCTAGGTCTCTTGACCTCATTTAAGATTTTTGAAGCCATCACACACTCACTTACACAAGTTTAGATACATATTGCTTCATAAGGCTCCATTATGGAAACCATTATCTCATCTCCCAATCCATGGCTCCTAAATTTTTTCCAAGGGTTCCTCCAACCTTCTACCATCATATGAAGTCCTAAACCAAGGTTGGAACAAACTAAAATACTCCCTAATTTAGCAATCTAGTCGTGATCGAACCATGCACCTTAGGAAGAGTTCATGAAGCTTTTGATTTTTACTTGATAGGAGAGTCACTTGGGAGGCTTCCTAGAGGTCTTAGGAGCTCAATTGAACATTTAAACATGCAAGGGAATTTAATAATTAAAAAATATTTTATAAATCCTTCAAGAGTTCTACACTTTGCTAGCTTGAAATCTATTAGTTTTTCTTGCAATTTCTTAGCATATTCTACTTCTCCATGGTCTAAAACCTAAGTTTCTCTCTTATTGTTGGGCAGAAAATCCTTCCCCTATATGGTTCTAGTTTGGGGTGAAATATACACAAAGAAAGAGCAAAAAGAAGAAGCAAGTTACTAAGACATCTACCTTGGATTCAAGCTTGTTTTCAAGAGCTCTTCTTCTTGGTTAACTTCTCTTCCAAATTTTGAACTATCCCCCCTTAAATCTAGACTCAAAATAGAACCAAAGATCTCAACAAAGCCATAGAAAGAAAGCTTAGGAGGAGATGAACAAAGTTGCAAGAGGAAGAAGCATGAAATTCCTTAAATTTTTCGACCTTTCTTGGCTTTTTCTTCCTCTAAACTCTCCTCCTCTTGTGCACCCAAGATGCTGCTTCTCTTTTCTATTTTTGGGCAGAGGAAGGTTGGCCTAAAGAAGATAGGAGAAATGGCATGAATTATGTGGAAGCTTCAAGAACATTTCATTTACAAAAATTCCAATTTTGCCCTTTTGTCGTGGCATTTTCATTTTGGTTTCGTTTTAGCTCTTTTTTTAAAACCGTCTTTTCCATCATAAAATTTAGGTTCCCAATTTAATAAAATACCTTTGGAATTACTCAATTTGGAGCTAAAACCTTGTTGAATGAATCCATTAAAGTTTGGGCTCACCGTCATTGAAAAATGTATACTAGAAGGGCTTTAACTGTCCTAGAGCTTCCCATGATTTTCAAGGTCTTTGAGAATCCTAGGCAACTCAAATTTTCTATTTAAAAAATCCTCCTATGAGTTTTTCTAAAAATTATGTGTAATTACGAAAATGCCACTACATTTCGTCAATTTTCGTTACAATTTTACTTTACCATCTTAGCTCCATTTTTATTGCCATCTGAGCCTGGGATTATTATTTTTAGGAGCTTAGAGGATTACCCAAATTTTTTGGGGATATTATTTAGCTCATTTTAAGAGACTTGCTCTTACATAGCTCATTTCGTCATTTTATGAAAATTACCATTTGTTGTTTAGGAAGAAGCTAAAGGATGAGCTTTGGAGTGCATATAGGATAACAACCAAGCACAAGTTCAATCCATCATGTGAAACATCTACACAAGCTTGACCCTGATGCTGTTACTTGGCTGGAAAAGTATGATCCTAAGTTATGGAGTAAGCATGTATTTTTGATGAGGACCAAGTGTGACATCCTATAGAACAACATTACAAGGACATTCAACTCCTTTATATTGGCTACAAGGGACAAGCCAATAATCACAATGTGTGAAATAATTAGGAGGATGCTAATAAAGAGAATGGTTGCAAAGAAAGACAGCATGAAGAAATCTCAAAGTACAATATATCCATAATCAAAGAGAAGCTTCAAAGAGCATATAATGACTCCAAAAGTTACATCTTGCCATACCATAATAGATTGTACAAAATTCTCACACCATGTTACTCATTTAACAACAATTAATCATACATTTTTGGTAGTGAAATTTGTTGTTATTAAAAGTCTCAAATAATCCAATCGTGAACAAATAAAGATTTTCATCATTTTATTCTCCAAATTCATGCTAAATAAGTTTGTTGTTATACTTAGAACATCATAAAAAGAAACCTAAATTTTGTGGGTTGCTTCATATACAAAATTTCATCACTTTAACACATAATAAGGGCCAAATTTTGAAAAATCATAACTTGAGCTACATAACTCCAATTTGCACAAACTTAGTGGCCACATAAATTTTATGATGAGAACTATTTACTATAAAAATTTCAAGTCAAAACAAATTCATTTGGCCCCTTAAAAGCCACAAAAACAAAAACTAACCAAGTGGATAGTGTACATTCTACATAAAACAACCAAATTCAAAAATTCATAAGATATTTTATAGAGGTCCAAAAATTGTACTCTTTAACTTTATGGAAAGCTCTCAATGTGCTCTAAATGCTTGCCAAATTTTAGCCCAAAAATCATCCATTTGATCTATCAATAGTTCATAGACATATTATAACTCAAAGAATAGAAATTTAGGTTCAAAATGGTTCTAAATGATCCATATTGTGCCATGTCTCCATTTAGGCACATTTTAAATGTTAAATGCATCATATATGGTTGACTCAATATGTCTCAAATACCATACAACTCAAAATGACCTTTTCACTTATATACATATATTTTGAAGAACTCAAGGGGTCAAATTACAAAATATTACATATTACTATCCACAAAGGGTTCTTACATCATGTTCTCATATTTTCAAATATGTTATAATGACCATACATCACAATATTCAAATACATAACCATAGGTACAAGAATATGCCTAAATATGAACTTCATTTTCAATGTAGCTCTTATCATACTTTTTTATCATCATTCTTGCTTCTTTAAGAGCCATTTTGACATGGTTAGTGGGAATAAAGGAAAAAATGAGATTCTAAGAATTCCAATAGCTAATTGAGTGGTCTGTCGTGCAACCCTCAAAATAAAACTAGATTGATAAAATATGCAGTTAGTGGCACAACCTAGGTCATCTCCCTTGGAATTGGAGTTCAACGCCTAATTGAGTTTTCTAAATGTTAAAAGACTCTAAAATTTCTAAACTAAGGGGGGTTTGATTTACTTAAACTATTTAAAATAAAATTGAATTAAAATTCCTAAATTCTACCTAATTGAGTGAATTATGGGTGAAAGATGGGCTTGTGACTAGCTTTAGATTCGTCCCTTGGCATCCACTATCCTTATCCTAATCCAATTATGATTAATTCTGGCCTAAGAGTCCCTAATTGTGTTCATAACAAATTATCTTAGGTAACCACTCAAGATTCAAGAGATTAACAATCTAATGTTGAATTGAAACCTCAACTCCGCATTAAATTGTCAATTCTTGTCTTTAAGACCTTGAACACTCAATTTGATTAATTAACTGATTAATTAGCCTCTGAATCATCCTAAATATTTAATTAACCAACTAAACATTAAGAAATCCTCAAATTAAATATTCAAACACATAATCTCACTCATGTATTTTATCGAACACCTTCGAAGCACACATGGGAAATTAGATAATATTGAAATTAACCAATGTCTAATCAGATCCATTAATTAACAAAAAGACTTCCTAATTAGTGTCTAACCAGCCACTAATTACAATTACACAAATTCCCTATCAAATACAACTTAACCAAGATAATATATGAAAGAGAGAAAGTGTAGGAAAATAAAGAAATTCTTAGCTAAAAATTCTATGTTCATCCATGGATTCAAGCTTGCACCAAGGTCTTCTTCCTTGCTAGCCTCAAGATGGAGATTAGAGCTTCATTGGAGATGGATGGAATGAATGGGAATGGAGTGGGAATGGAAGACGAAGGATGGATTGGTGAATGGATGGATGAATGGTTGGAATGGATGGAATGAAGGGGGCGTGATGGATGATGGGGTGGAGTCTGAATAAATAGGCAAGGGTTTTGAAACTATAGGGACGTGAGATGGGTGGATTCGAATGGAGGCGTGAATCACGTATCTGATGAATGGATTGGCATGATTTTATTTCTCACGTGGCCTTGCATGTGCTTCATTTATTCTGCCTGAGTGTATTTTAATCCTTTAATGAATCATGCTACCTCTTAATTTATCTTCACGTGGAAAGCTTCTTGCCCAGCTAATTGCCCGTAGCTTCTTCATGTTTGTATATAAGGTGGGCCCCATTGTAAATATAATAATCCACTTACTTCCTTTAAACTCCACGTGCTCAGCTGCTTCTCCTCGTGTTTTCCATGCAAGCTTCTTGTTTCAGCTCCTTCAACTCTTTCTTGTCATGTAGCAGCTCGTTGCTTCCTTGCTCGATGCTTTTTATTCCTTCAAAACCGAATGAGTGTGCTGCTATTTGCATGAGTAACTCGAGCCTCCTTCTTTCTACTTCTCTTTCATGTTATAGCCATCATGTCAGCTCCTGCATGTTTCTTCTTCCCTTCGACATGTTCCTTTAGTTTCCCTGTGATTCCTCCACTTGAGCTACTTCATGCTTTTCATTTGCTTCCCATGTAGGTACTTCCAGCTTCTTCATGTTAGAACCAAACTTCTTGTTCATGTCTCTTCTTTGTCTAGCTCTCCAAAACAGAAGCTACTTCTTCTCAGCTCTTCTAACCCGTAGCTTCCTTCATTTAATCCCTCATGTTGCTTCTCTGTTCCAGCTATATTTCATGTAGCTTCTCATAACTCATAGGTTCTTCTCTACAAGCTTCGGTGTGCTCCATGCATGCAAACAAGAAAGGGTTACTGTAACGTGAGTGTGAGAGCTTAGACCCTTTGCTTTGCATGTATCAAGGAGAAACTCATGAGTAAAGCAACGTGGAAATGAAACAATGTGGCTTGAGGTTTGAATTAATGCTTCTGGACGTGCAACCCGTGGCTAGTGTGATGTGTTTCTTCTATGTTGCTTCATTCACCCAAGCTCAAGCTTACTTCTTCTCAAGTTTCTTTTTCTTTCCTCTCTACACGTTCTATTTGCAGCCTTATTCAATTCATCATAAGTCTACTGCCTTCTTAAGTGTAAACCATGGCTGTCTCATGCTTCTTTAATCATTCTATTCCATTTGCTTGAGTGTGTGCATGTGGCAGCCCCTTTCTCACGCTTAAAACCCATACTCTTCTTCCTTCCCACGTTGCCCTTTAGCTAGGACCCGTGGCTATTCTTCTCTGTTTCACATTCTCACGCCTATTCATATGTTTCGTGTATGGTGTTTGGAGGCTGCCTTCTTGTGTTTGCATGCATGTGTTTGTATGAGTGAGTGTACATGGCTGGAGTTGCTGTGCTCAACTTGGAACTATGCATGTGAGTCTCGTATTGTCTCTTGTGTTTTCCTCCATATCAGAATTACATGGTGTTTGAAGCTACGTGGATGAACTTGAGAGAAGAGTGCTACATGTTTTCTTATGATTATCATATTAAATGAAGCCTTCTCTCTAGTTGCACACATGTATACTTGAAGCTCATCCCTTCTCCAAATCAATTTACCATTCAAGCTTTAATTGTCCATTGAAATTCTGCACAAAAGAGTGGGAAAAATCAAATAGGAATTTTCACAAAATTATTTAAGATAAATTTATGCATTAAAATCCAATAATTTGTAAATTAATTCCTAAAATGTAGAAAATGGCTACTAAAACCAAATTCCATTTAATTAGACTCCTAAAACCATATTTGGAACTAAAATGTTTAAATTAAGGAGAATAAAATGTATAAAATATCATGATTATCACTAATCCAACATTCAAGCATACGTATAAGGTTCATTCAAGTTCAAGGATGCAAGCATGTGTGTCATACTACTATATATCATTCCAATTCATGCATTAGGGATTCCATGGCTCCATTAAGAACAATCTCATGCTTTAGAGACTTTTAGTTTAACCTCATCCTCTTTTAAAGACTTTTGACTTAGTCTCACTCACAATTGAGATTTTTGGTCGAGTCTCACCTACATTTAAGGACTTTTGGTACAATCTCATCCTTTCAAGAGTCAAGCCAATTCCAAATGTAATCAAATACCATGCAATTGCATATAATCATTAAACAATTAATATTACACATTATTTGCATACAATACATATAAGCAATCTAAGACACTTAGGCAACCAAGCATACATATACAAGAATAAAGAAAAAACTATCTTGACATAAGAATTTCAATTGATTTCCCCTAATATCTTCTCTTGATTCCATGGCCCTATACCTATCCTTGGATATGCTTTTATTATCAATTTAGAGCTCTAGAGAATTTATTATGCTTTTTCAAAGTTGGCAAAATTATGCAAATTTAGTATAGGTACTATTCATATGGTCAGTTTGCTTCTCTATGTCACTTATGGGTCAAATAAAGTCCAATACTCATGAACTTTTGGAAGTGTAAACTAAACATCATAAGCTTTCCATAGCCACTAAGATTACCTTATTTAGATCTTTGTAGAGAGAGAACCAAATTTTTAAATTTTCAAGTCCTAGAGTTATTTGAGAATAAACCTGATGTGCTATTCTATTACTTTTCATGGGTTATATGCTTTTGTTTTGGTCTAGAATTATTTTTAGTTAATATTTAACATTTAGAGATTTCTAGAAAGCTATTGTATATATGATTTCTATTTTTTAAAAAATTAGTTATGAATTTTCAAAGTTCATATAAAAAATCTGTGACAGCAAACACAAGAGCAAATCTAGTTCTTCTTGAAATTTGGTTCCAAATTTGAGATGAATTGTGATGTTTATGATTTGAATGGATATGTTATGGATGGAAAATGATATGGATGAGCTCACATGGTCCCTAAAGTATGAAATGAATTAATTGAAGTTTCTATTATGCAAATTCCCACTATGATAGATGTCATTCTCATGATAATGTGTAACAATAAGTCTATAGGATATAGAGTAAAGGTTAGAGAGCTAAGGCATTACAAACTCCCATTACTATTAAGCTTTAGCCAAAATCCAATTCCCTTTAGGATCCTTCTAGGTTGGCCGAATTGAAGAAGGGAGAGAGCTCAAAGGAATTTCAATAATTCTAACTTTTATCATACCTTAAACTCCTTATTAAATGGAGAATTTTATGCTATAATTGGTTATTTCAAATTCCCTTCTTCCTTTAAGAGTTTAGCCACTAGAAAGATTTTTTTAAGAAACTTTCTTGGCCTTTCTTTCCCTTCCTTCTCCCTTTTCTTTAAGAAACTTTGAGAGCTGGTTCATAGGCACTCTAGGTCAATTATAGGGCTGGGATGGCATGGCTGCACATATATAAAAGGAAAAGGAAAGTTTTAAAACAATTACAAAAATTTCTGTTGTGTCCCATAATGTCATTTCTTCTATTTGAACTCATTTAAAACCATCTTTTCTATTATAACATTTAGATCTTCTAGTTTATTAAAAACATGTTTCAAATTTATGGGATTTGGAACAATTTGAAATGATCCAGTTAAAATTTGAGTCAACCGATGATCTAAATTGCAAACCAAAAAATTTTTAACCATTCTAATAATTTCTATGGTTTTCTAGGCCTTTAAAAACTCTAATGAATTCAATTTTACCATGTAAAACTCCATTATTTAAGTTTTCAAAAACTTGCCTAGAAGTACAATTTTGGCATCACAATTTTGATTCATTTTGTTTAGTACTTTTAACTCTGGTTTGGGCCATTTTTAGTTTTCTAACCACATTTTTAAATGCTTTATTTAGCATTCTACCCCTTATTGACCTTAATTCGTTTTACTCCAAAGTCCTCTTTCATTAACCATAAGGTTTTAATTTTAATTCTCTTGACTCATACAGCCTTTCTTTAAGCCCATAACCCCATTTAAATAATTTAGTTCACTCTTTATGAACTATTTTAAATTACCAAATCATAGGATATTACATATCAGCTATATGACAGGTGATGGGAGGTTTGAGGTGGAAAGCCCATGGATTAGGGAGATGATGGATCTTAACATGGTGACATATTCATGTAATGCAGGGACTTGATTGGCATCATATGTGGCCATGCTATGGTTGCTATTTACTAGATGAGAGGGGGTGCCCAAAGATTGCATTGTTCATTACTTTAATAAAGAATTCTTTATGAGAGCTTATGCTTTAGCCATAGGTGCAATGCCAAGTAAAGAGCATTGGCAATAGTCTATCATGATCCCCTTGCAACCATCAACATTTAATGAGGCACCAAATAGGCACAAAAAGGCCAAGAAGAGAGCTCTAAATGAACTATAAAACCCATCTAAGATTAGTAAGAAGAGGGCCACCATTAAGTATGGTAATTATGGGACAATGGGTCATAATACATATGGTTGTAAGGCTTTAAGCAACCCTCATAAAAAAGGCATACAAAAAGAAGCCAAAGCAGACTGCCCTACAAAGGTCTAAACAGACAAAACACATCTTAGTAGTTTTTCTCCTTACCTTACATCTATAGTTCACTTTTTGCTTACACACCTTAGCAATTTTTTTTAGCTTACTTTATGTCATGCAAGGTAGCCAACCTTTTAATACCTAAGGCTTCCACTCATGCCAATGACATTAGTGTATGCTAAGTTATTAGGTATATTATTGTTTAAAAAGGCATAAATTGGGAAAAGGCATATTAGATTTCAAAGTAGTTATAATGTGATTATTTTTTGATTTTATTTAAAGTTATAAGTTGTAATATTCTATATTTTGACAATTCAATTAGTCTTTAAAGAGTGAAATAAATTATTTAAAATAAGGTCATAGGCTTAAAGAAAGGCAGTATGAGTTAATAAGAATGAAAATTAAAACTGCTTGGTTAATGAAAGAGAACTTTAGAGTAAAATAAATTGAGGCAATTTAAGCATAAAATGTTAATTAAAGCATCTAAAAATGAGGTTAAGAAACTAAGAATAGCTTGAAACTAAAGTTAAAGTAGTTAAACAGAATAAACCGTAATCATAGTGGCAAAATCATATTTTTGGACAAAAATTTTAGAAACTTAAAGGAAGAGGTTTTAAATTACAAAATTGAACTCAAAGGATTTTTAGAGGCTCTCAAAATCATACGAACCGTCAGAATGGTTAAAACCCTTCTAGTGTGCAATTTACATCATCAGTTTATTTGAACTTTAACCGAATTATTTCAGTTGTTCTAAATCCCATAAATTTAAAATTAAATATTTTTAATGAAGTAGAAAGTCTCATTTTCATGATGGAAAATATGATTCTAAAAAAATATTTAAAATGCACTTAAACAAAGAAATTGATATTACAGGATGTAACTGGAATTTTTAGAATTGTTATAAGACATCCTTCTTTCCTTTATATATGTCCAGCCATGCCATCCCAGCCCCATAATTGACTTTGACCATTCCTAAAATAGAACCAGGTGTGAGAAGAAGGACAAAGAAGCAAGGGGAAGAAGGCTCCATATAGGTAAGTTTACATGCAAATTTTGCCTATGATATTAGTATAAACTTTTCTCTACTCTTTCTCTTCTTTCTTTTGGTAGTTTTGGTTTCCTAAAAGAATGAGTTTTATGATTGAATCCATAAAGGAAGAAGCTCCTTTAAGGAAACCAATTGCACTAAAATAACCTCAATTCAAAGCACTTTCAAATGATATATAACATGGTATAAGAAACTTGCCTTTCCTTGCTCCTTATACTCTCTATAGGTTTGGCCAACTTGTAAGGATCCCAGAGGGAATTAGTTTTTGGATGAAACTTAATGGCAAAGGAGATTTATAAGTATGGAGATTAAGATGGAATCAAGAGAATCAATTAAGGAGCTATAAGATGCAAGATAGAGTAATTAGAGTTTTGATTGCACCTTAAGGAGTTTGAAACCTTAAAAAGATATTTCAAGCCATGTAAGATTATAATTAGACTAGAAAGAAGTAAGAAACTTCTATATATGTCAAATTTCCTAAAAGAAATGGCAAAACTCTCTTGGTCCTCATTATGAACATAAGTTCAGCCAAGGTATGGTCTAGGAAGCCTTTTTAATGATTCCAAGGTTATAAATGCTCTACATATGAATTATGAACACTAATGGAACCATTGAATTAAATTTAGAAGCCCTATTTTGAAAGGTGAAAATTTAGGGTTAAAATATCTATAAAGAAGCAATTTGGTGATAAACTCCTTAAATCATGCATATGGTAACTCTAATGGGTTCTATTAGAGTCATATGACTTATATCAAGTGAGATTTTAAAACCAAGAGCTTGAATTTTAAAAGTTGTTTCCTATGGCAATGAAAGAAGTCATTATTTGAATTTAAAACCCTAATTTGTACATTCAAGACAAATATGAGTGTCAACATGGTTCCATTGTTTATTTTGTACTTTATTTGATATGTCTAGGCTAATCAAGTAAACTTACATTCAAGTATGGGTGTAAGGCCATGGAACAAGAAAGGAATACCAAGGGGAATCAATTAGAAACCTTATATTGAGGTAGCTTTTCCTCCATTTTTGTATATGTATGTTTGGTTTGCTTGAGTGTCTTATATTTCTTATGTGTAAATGTATATTATTGATTATTTAATAATTATATGCAATTGCATGGCGTTTGATTGCATTTGAAATTGGTTTGGCTCTTGATGAGTGTGGTTATGCCAAAAGTCCCTTGAAATAGATGAGGTGAGGCCAAAAGCCCCTAAATATAGATGAAACTATGCCAAAAGTCTCAATTATAGGTTAGGCTAACTCAAAAGTCCTAAAAAAGGAGTGAATTAAACCAAAAGACCCTAATTGTTGGGTGAGGCTAATCCAAAAGTCCTTAGAGCATGAAATTGCTCTTAATGGAGTCATGAGATCCTTAATGCATGAATATGATTTATATATGGTTGTATGATATGCATGCTTCCATTTTAGAACTTGAGTGAGCTATATATATATGCTTGAATGTTGGATTAGCTAACCATGACTAGGTGGTTCTTAAGTGCGTGAAATTACTCTTAATGGAGTTATAAGATCCCTAACACGTGAATATGATTTATATATAGTTGTATGATATGCATACTTGTATCTTGAAACTTGAGTGAGCCATATATGTATGCTTGAATGTTGGATTAGTTATTAGGATTCTTTGAATCTTACTTTTCCTCTATTTCTACTAACCATGGCTAGGTGGCTCTCAAGGAAGAAAAAATGATGAACTAAAAGCTTAAGAAGAGCTACTTTGATAATGAAAGTTGTTTTAAGGCATATTCTTGAGCATATGGATACATATTGGTATATTTTGATGTATGGACATGCCAACACATTTAAAAGTGTTAGATTATGATGTAAAGACCATTTATGTGTTGTAATATGCAATATAATATAATTTGGCACTTTCAGTTCTTGAATGGATGTGTGTATAATTGCAAGTGGAAAGGTGATTTTGAGTTGTATGGAGATTGTGACATTTTGAACTAGCCATATAAGATATATTTTTCATTTGAAACGTACTAAAGAGAAATGGTGTTTTAGAGCTCATTTGGCACCAATTAGAACCAAAATTTGGTCCATTTGAATTATAAATATTCCTCTATCATTGACAATCCAAATGAACAAGTCTTGGGCTGAACTTTGGCATATAATTAGAGGACATTGAGGGCTTTTCATAAAGCCAAAGATAATAATTTTCGGAGTTCTATAGAATATTTTATGAATTTTTGAAGTTAGCGGAATTATGTAGAATTATGTTGTGTATTGTTCATTTAGTGTAGTCTCAAATTTCTGCATTTTTTAAGGACCAAATAGACTCATTTTAACCTAAAATTCTTCTAGTATATAGCTCTCATTACCATCTTTTTAAGGATACTTAATTTGCACTAATCAGAGTTGTATAACTCAAGTTGTGAATTTTCAAAATTTAGTCTATAATATGTGTCCATTGGCCCAAATTATGCATATGACTAAATGAATGGATTTGGTATGTTTCTATAAGCTATCTTGAAAATAACAAACTTGTTTAGTGTGAACTCAAGGAATGAAATGATGAAAATCTTTATTTGTGCATAATTTAATTATTTCAGGCCTTTAGTAACAAGAAATTTCACTGCTAAAAGTGTAAATATGATTATTTGCTATCAAAAGTGGAATATAGCATGAGTTACATGTATAATCTATGATGGTATTACATAAGTGAATATAGTTATATGGTATATTAGATTTCAAACTAGCAAAAAAATTTTACAAAAGCCAATGATAACTACCCCATGTTGATTAACTCAAAAGAAGAAAGGTCTAATATAGATGTATTTCTTTCATGCGTATATTAATAAGCTAATTGAATAACATATTGAACAAAAAAGAAGAAAATGTTTTGCTTAAATAGTAAACAAAGTTAAACTTGCTTGTGCAAAAAGTAGGCTTTTATGTAAAGTGATAGTTATAGTTATAATGATCTATACATTGACAATCTATTATATCAATTTGATTTTCGGCATATTTTCCCTCTTCTTGTCAATCATGAATGATTAGGTGATGTTTACAAGGCTTTAGGATATACGTATGATTGTTTCTTAAGTCTAACAAAAACATTTTTTTTACATGTGTATAACTTTTATACTTGTCTAGCTTAAGATAGCATTTTTAGAACTTGACCAAACTAGATAGCTTAAGATAGCATTTTTGGAACCTGATGAAACATTGTTATTATTTAGAAATTGGTACAGCAAATTGTGAATCAAACATCAATCACAATAATTGATCCTTGATGAGGTGCAATATATGAGCTTTAGATTAAAGTAAGTATGGTGTCTCTTAATTAGTTCATTTACTATGCAAAATCTCAGTTACTATGTGCAATAATTTTGATGAACCCAATAAATTAGTTTTTAGTTCATTAAAGAGACCAACATAGTAGCCAATAATCTGAAGTCCACTTGAATAAACAAAAGACACAAAATTATTTCACCCCAATTGCTTGTTATTACAACACAAACATATATGACAGGGCAACATACAATTGTGAGAAGTTTTTACTATTACATGTGCATACATACAAACATTAATACTAATGTTTTTAAAACCAAGCCAATTATTAAACTAATAGAGCCACTGGTTCACAATTTATTAGTCAAATCAGTAGTAATTAAATATATTTTTTAAAAATTTTATATATTAAAATTCTAACGTAACAAATAAATTTTAGTAAAATTTAAATATTTGATTATTAATTCAATATTTTTAAAGATTTTTAATAAATCATATTTTAAATGAAAAATAAAAATTACCCATGATTAAAAATTAAGAATATTTAATATTAAACTTTTGGAGTTCCCAAATTATATTAAGATTCCATTTATTATTTAAAAATTTAAAAAAAAGCAAATGGCAAATTTGGCTAAATATCTTGATATTTCAGAGAAATGCTATTGTAAAATGGGGCATCATGGAGAGTAAGCACAAAAAATAGTTAAATACATGCCTTTTGCTTTTCTTATATTCTATTTTTAATGTCTCTATGTTTCAACCCCTTCTCTAATGCTTTATATTTTTAATTTTTCAAATTTATTTAAGATGAATTATTCTAATATATAAAAAAAATATGTTAAAAAAATCAAAATGGTTCAAACTGATTTTATCGATCTAGTTTTGACTAGTTCAACTAGTTTCTAACTAGTTTAACCAATCTTAACTAATTCTTTAGCTGACCAATTTTTTGGGCTAATCAAATTAGATTGAAGACTGGTTCCTAGTCTAACTGGTCAAATAAGCAAGTCCAATCTAATTCTAAGAACACTGATTACTATTATTAAAATAACAAGGTTTCTATAACATGCAAATTATAACCCCTCATGAAACCACTTTTTAAATTTAGAATCCATGAGTCCATCTTGAAGGTAGTTACAACTCTACCATGGCTTCTCTTTTTGGTTGTAGTGGGCATCAACCACTCAAAATACTTTCACTAACATTGGAGGAAGCTATCATTAACTACAAGCAATGGCAAGATCACAACATATGAATTATTTAAGAAAACTCAAATAGAGAAAACCAAGCCATATGTATCCATATTATAAATTATAATAGATTGCAAACAAATTAAATTCATTAATATATTGCTCATCTTAATTTGTTGTCGTTATGGCAAAAACTACAATCCTTTTAATATGACAACCCTATCTTCTAAACATCGTAATTATGGCTAAATACACAATTAACAATTAATGGTCAAGGTTTGGAGTCATTACAATTTATTACATTATGAAAATATAGGGAAATGTGAACCTTGATGTTAGGGTCATCACTAAGCAAACACAAATGTGAGAATGTATAAAAGAAATTATACAATCATGAAGGGTTTGTGATTCATCCATCCATCAGTTTGAACACACAAAAACCTCCCATAAGTGTTCTTATATCATTTCCTAGCATTACCATTAAAGAAATTAGGGTTTTTAGGCTAAAGGTGAGAGTTTGGGGACTTGCGCCACGACTTAAAACCCTCCCACTGCGGCTAAGTTAAGTTATGGAGCTCGAAAACTATGTTTTTCACTTTGTGCTGTGGCTCTGACCTTCCGCGCCATGGCTAAGTTACTTTCGGGAATCATTGGGCAATTTACCCGAATTTCATCTCAGCTATTAGACCATCGCCGCGGCGAAAATGCCTCCTGGGACTACTATTTAAATTCCCATAACCCTCGCCTCAGCAGAAAACTCTTGCACCTTGGCGAGGCTTACTACTAGACACTCCTTACTTAGTTTCCTCGACTAGCCCTGCGGTGGTACATGCTGCGTCGCGGTGAAGTTTCATTTTGCCACCCTTCTAGGTGATTTTTTTTGCATTGAGCTGCAGTGAGATTCCTCAAGTTGCGGTGTTCCTTGCCACTGTCACTCTTCAGGCCACGATGAGGCCTTCCTAGCTGTGACGTGACTCCCTCCTGTAACTACATCTCCTAAATTTCTTCTCATGCACTTCAATTCTCTTCTTAGGAATACCCTAGGATCACTTCTCCTCATTATATACGACTCTAATGATATTTATCTACCTTATTTACCTAGTTATTCTACCATTACTAATTCAAAACTTAAGTACTAATTCCTACTCGTCCAATTACCACATGTCAGTAAATTCATGGATTAATAACAGCAAGAATTCATGCACTATTGACAATTAACATTCGATATACATTCCTTTAGATATTTCATACATCAATGGTTCATATCAATATCTAATACATCACATAATTATATTTTCAACAGTATACCATACCATAAATTCAATAAAATTCATACATCAGGTGGTATGGGTTCATACATTCAATATCAAGTTAAGATAAGGCCTAATTCCTCAATAAATACATCCTAAGTAATCAAAATATAAGACCCTACACTTGGCAACATGATTACATGATGATGCTATACAAAAAGGAATACAAAATTTAACATCTATACTAAATAAATCAACTTAAGTGTAGCCTTCTCCCCACATGGTTGGAGCTCATAGATTTTCATCCACTTACTTCCCTTTATCCTTACCCAAAGAGCCTTTACCTGAAAGTATAATCCCATAAAATAGGGTGAAATGCGAATCTCAATAACCAAGGAAATTTCTATTTATAATATCTAATTTAATTAACATATATGCATGAATCAAAATCAACATCAGAATTATAACAGCCATATCAGCAAAGGAAATGGTTAAGCTACTATGATTACCATCCCATACTAGCAATCATAATTCCACATGTTAAAGGCCAATAACACTAAGAGAGGCCCGTCCATGGCACTCACTCTCCAATGAGCACAACCAGGGCTCAGTGCATCTGGAGTTTGATCATAACCTGGTGCCAGATCGAAGCACATGCACGGGTTGCAGTCGCACTGTAAACACTGTATTTTGTCCAGGCAGTCTTCCAAAATAATAATAAAATTAAAAAATATATATATGTATATAGTAAAAAAAAAATAATAAATAAATAAAATCAAACAAATCCTTTTAGTTCAAAAAAAAAATTAAAGGAAAACTCAAAAAAAAAAAAAGAAAAAAAGAGAAAGAAGCAAAAACACATTAATCTAAAATTGAAACAAGAGAAAAATCAAAGGAGGAATAACAAAAATAAGCAAATAAATAAATAAAAGAAGAAAATAGTTAAATATATATATATATAAATTAAAAAAAACAATAATATAAATAAAAAATAAATAAGTAATAATGAAATAAGAAAATGGTAGGGGATTGGAATTGGGCCAAATCAGAACAAAAAAGAAAAAAAAAAGAGAAAAAGTTCAATCCAAAATAAGGCCAGAATTGGGCCGAAAAGGAAAAGAGAAATGGGCCTGTCTCGCGTGGGGTGTTGCATGTTGGACCTCTGATTTCACTGACCTGAATCCACTACCCGGATAACTCACCAGAAGCCCAAGGAAGCAGAAAGGAGAACCCTAGACGCCTCTGGTCCCCCCCTCTGCTCTGGCTCTCCCGCAGGTGTTTTCGAATGAATTAGTACGGGAAGTGAGTGCTGGTGCTATGGAATTAGTGGAGCAGGCAAACGCGAACGCGAGGGGAGCCCGTACGTAGAGCAGATGGTGAGGTGCGAGAGCGAGAGTGAAGGCCACTCTCGGATCCGTTATAAAAAGAGGGAGAGTTTTCTGGAGGTGGGGGTTTTGGTTTTTTTTCGGAGGGAGAATCAGAGAGAGGAGAGGGAAATTACAGTGGGATCCTAGTTTGGGTTTGAGAGGTCTGAAGGAGTTTTCGGGAAAGGATTCTGGGAGAGAAAAAATCGAGTGAGAAATCGGAGAAAAGGAGATGGAGGGTTTTCCAGTTAGGGAGTAATCGGGCGACGAAGGGTTGAGGATTTTCTGGCCGAAGAGGAAAGGTCGAGAGAGGGAGCTCGAGAGATTTAGGAATCTTCGATCGAAGGAATTCGGGATTTGGGATCCAGCGAAAAGAGGAGGTTCAGAGGTTGAAGGGGAATGCGCAGACGGGCAGAAATCAAAGGAGATATTCACGCATAAGGACGAAGGTATTCTTTTCTCTCTATGACTCAACTACTGATTTTCCTGTATGGATGAACATGTTTCGAGTGAGAATTTAACTTCAGAATTTTTGCTTACTGAATTTAGATTCTGATTGCCTTTCCATGCAATAGTTCTGCTCTGATATTCATCATAGGCAAAATAAATTTTTGGCATTTTATGATGGTCCTTAAATTTTGTTTGACGTTTTACTGATGTGGAAAAATTGTTAAGCAATGTGTTCTGTTTCTTCGAGTTCCATTGGTATTTTTACTGGTGTAGTAATGTATTCTGATCAACCTATTCTGTCCCTGTGTTGTATCTCTGCATGTGTATGCTTCAATCAGGGCCTCTACTGGTTTAGGTCTTGATTCTATTGTATGAACTGGATTAAAAAAAAAAAATCAATATGCAGAATATATCTGTCTGATTCCCATGGGCTCCCAGATTTTTCCATTGTCGTCCTGATGAAGTTCTGGCTTTGTAGTTAAGACAAGCTGGTTGTCTGCTTCTAAATCATTTTTTTTTTACTTGTCTGGCTATCTCATTGTGTGGCTGTTCTGCCTCGTGAGGATCAGGAGTAGATGAATTTTCTTAGATTCATGGCTAGGCAAATGTTATCTGACTTGTTCCTTCGCTGCCCTGTTTATTTGTCTTGACAGCGAGTAGGATTTGGAAATGGATTTCAGATCATTATCCTATTTACTGTGTGATAAACATTATCTTTGTTTTGTTTCTTTTTTTGGTTCATCTATGCCTGTTGCTCCGAACCACGCTCATGGGGTGTTCTGTGCAAGGTTTATTTCTTGAAGCAAGAGCGAGGCTCTGGATTTAGTCTAAGGATGTGTCACGATGGGTTTTAGTTTGCACAATGTATATATTTGTTGTTTCTTTTCTTTTTTTTCTTTTCTTCTTTTCCTCTCCTTTTCACGCTGTACTGTAAATGTACTCAAGAATGATATATTGCCCCTGGTTGGACACCTAGCACACACATACAAGTTTTTTTTAGTTCATAATTTGTTTAGACAATGCTGTGTGGGATTTCATATCCCCTTAGGCAACTAGGAACAAACCAAAGGCTATGTGTGGCAATAAGCTTCCATGAGGCCTTTTAGGTTTTGAATGGGTTTAATGTTTGGGTTCCAACGGCCCAGCAAATAATTCTTCAAATTATTTCCAAAAAAAAAAAGAGAAGAAAATAAAAAGATAAACAAACAAAAAATAAAAAGGATTCTGTTTGAAAGTCAAATGGATTTTTTATTGGTAAAAAGAAGATGTGTTTACAAAGGTTAGAATTACGTTTTAACTATTAAAAAAAAAAGAAGCTTTCCAAAACAAAGAAAAAAAAAGAAATGCACACACAAAAAAAACTCATGAAGGATAAGCAAGAAAAACACAAAATATAAAAATTCCACACAAAAAAAATAAAGATAAAAGAAAAAAAAACGAAATGAAAAAATGATGATGGCAACAAAAACGAAAATTAAAAGTTTAAACAAAAAAAAACGAACACAAAAAAAAACAAATACAAAAATACAAAAACCCACAAAAAAATAAAATCAAATGATAATAAAATGAAACAAAATAATAAATAAAGAAAAGAGAAAAAATGAAAAGATGAATGAAAGGAAAAACAATAAAGAGACGAAAAATGAAAACAATGAAAAAAAAACAAGAACAAAAAAACAACCAAGAGAATAAAAAATAATAATAAACAAACAAATAATCAAAAAATATAGGCAGAGAAAAAGAGAAATAAAAAAAAATACAAGTAACGAAAACACAAAAATCATAATAATTAATAGAAAAAAAAAAGGCCAAGACCCAAAATCCAAAAAATAAAAAAGGACAAAAAAAAAGAGAGACAAGCAAACAAATAGACAAAGAATCAAATGTTCAAATAAAAAAAAAGGAAAATAATCAATAAACATAAAAAGGAAAAAGAGAACCAAATTAAAAACAAAGCAAAAAAACAAACAAAAAAATAAACAAAAAAAATAAATATACCAAAAAGAATTTTATTGGAAAAAATAAGAAAATAGTAAGGGGATAAAAATAGAAAGAAAAATAAAACAAAAAACAAAAATGAATGAAAAGCAAAAAAAAAATGATAAGAAAAATTGAAGATGCAAGGAAAGTTAAATTAAATTTTTTTTAACAAAGTAAAACACATCACCTAATTTCAAAATCGTTTTATTTGTTAAAGGAAAAAGTCATTTTTGTTTTCTTCGTCTTTTTCAAAAAAAAAAATAAAAAAAAAATAAAAATAAAAATAAACACCGAAAAAAAAACTAACTAAAAAGGAAAAAAAACAAAACAAAAATTAAAAAAAGGGACAATAAAAATCAAAACATAAAACATACAAATTAAAATATATATATATATATTAAAAAAAAACACACACACACACACACACCAACCAAAACAAAACAAGAAAAACAAAAATCAAACGAAACAACCCAAAAAAAAAAACAACAAACTAAAATCAATCAAGAATTGAAAATCAAACAAAAATCAAAACAAAACCAATCAAAATTTAAAAAACCAAATATAAGCCAAACAAAAACAACAAAAAATCAAAAAAAAAACAAAAACAAAACAAAACATCAACCAAATACAACATCTAATCGAACTACGTGGACTTTGATCCCTCCTGAAGGGTACGTAGGCCCTAGGCTTTCATTCTAGGTCAAGTCCGCCCTTGTAAATAAAATATTTTTCTTTAAATTTCTTTTCTTTCCTTTTATTTTAATTATTAAATTTCTTTACATTTTACTTTAACATTGATTTCCTTTTCTGTTTTCAACTTTATTCCCTTTTATTTCTTTATTTCTATTTTGCATGTGATTTGTAAGGAGAGTTAAAATAGAATTTAGGCCATTTTATTTTTGCACAACTAACTTAGGGTAACCGTTCTTAGTAACGGGTGTAGTGGGGTGCCTAACACCTTCCCCACTCACAATCGACTCCCGGATCCATTTTCTGGTTTGTAGACCGTTTTCCAAATAAATGTTTTTCCAAAGTTTTGCCTTTTAAAAATTAAAATTTTGGTGGCGACTCCTGAACCCTTACCTATTACACTTATTTCAATTTAAATTTCAGTTTTCGATTACATTTTAGAAAATCGAATTTTTCGAATTTCTTTAAGAAAGACGCCACGCGGTCGCATTTTTGGGTTTGACACGCACTACAGCTCCACCATGGACTCATAAGGTCTAATCACATTACAATAGATAGCCAACCAATTTATTCAGCATTTCAAATCATTTATGCATAGAAAATATGAAATTAAAATAGATATATGCATAGAAATAATATAGTCCTGGTTACCTCACTTGTAGACAAATTGCAAAAGCCACCAGTGGTGCAAAATCCTCCCCACACTACAAAGTCTCAAAATTCGGAATGGAGGTGTCCTTTACTAGAAACTTCAATATATCACCCTATATCCTAATGTCATCCTTAGCCTCAACCTTGGCTGAATCTTGCTTTAGAAGTGGGAAATGGTAGAAACATGCCAAGAACTTTAGCCTCTCCTTTGGACCTCCTAATTTTATGTGTGTCTCCAGTGGTTTTACAGAATGGGGGGTGGCTAAGTTAGTTTTTAGGGTTTAAGTTGGGTTTTTTATAGGTTATGGGTTACTCCACAGACCCAACTCCAAATGGGCTTCAGATTTTATCCTTGTTGGGCCAACTTCATGTGTTGGGCTGTTGGGTTTTAATTGGGTTAGGCTTAGTTTTAAGAACTCCATTGTTTTGGGTCTGTACAAGGTTTATTGGGCCATTTATAAGAGCCTATAAAAGGTAGATCTTGGGCCTCTATCACATTGAATCAGATTAGGTCTACACCTAACTTATTGGGCCTCCATTAGCCTCTTATCATGATCTCTTACATTAATTTGTACCTATATGAAGTTTCTATCCCAATTAATTCTCAACTCATATTAATAATTTATCTTTCAAAATTTTTATTCACTTAACTTACTTGATTATTTCATATTAATTATTCTTAATTAACCCAAATCCATAATTAACACCTTAATTAATTTTGAGGTGTTACATTTAAGAGTCAATCGTTATTTAGCAAAATGAGGTAAATTGCAAAGTACTAAAGTTTATGCATATGAATAAGTCTCACATGAACTATGCCAAAAAATCATCAGGGTTGAATTATATAAAATAGAAACTGATTTAGACAATAAGAACTTTTTTTTTTACATTGATTGAAGTATTTTTTTTATTATAACCTTTCTTAGCTAACTAGCAAACAAAATAAAAAAATAGAAATATATTGGATTCCACCACACTAAAGCAAAAAGAAAATGCAACCACAAGTGCAACTACCTAAACTGTAATGCATTCATTATCCATATTGATACAATTCTACAAGAAGACCTTTAAAGCTATAGTAGCAAATTGCAATAAACAATGCAAAAAGTTTATTAGCTTAAGTACATAATCTCATTAAAGAACAATTTGATATTAAATCATCAATGTAGTCAACTTCAACTTTTCTAGGTAATCTCATCATTTAAAAAAAAAATATTTTGATGCATCAAGTTATTAGAACACCCCAAGCCAAAAACTTGACTTCTAATTCAAATAAACCAATCTCTATAAAAATAACAACTAATCCAATTCAAAATTATTCGTGGATTGAATTGTTGAAAGGCTTACACTTTATATGATTTTTTGTCATAACATACTCTATATAAAATATTCTTATATCATTTCTATCCAATAGTAACAAAATTCAATCGTCACAAAACTTAAGACAACGGACTTTAGCCCATTTCTTTGTCAAATGAGCCTCCAGGGGTCCCATTTTAATTTTCTTGCCATTTTAACTCATAAACCTTATAAACATATTTGTTTTAATTCACATAATCATCATTCAAGGCCTAAATGTATAAAAGAGTAATATTTCTCAATTTGGCCTCGTAAGACATATTATGGGCCAAATTTAAAAAATTCATCACTTTTGCTATATAACTCCAATTTAAATTAGGTGTTTGTGGAAAACTTATGATATGAACTTTATGCTGTAAAAGTTTCAAGTGAAAATGAATTCATTTTACCTTTAAAAAACACAAAAATCTGAGACTATGATATTAGCTACAGTAATTATCAAAATTTGCACATTTTAGCTAACTTTGAAAATTCATAAAATATTTTGTAGAGTTGAGAAAAATACCATCTTTAGCTTATTAGAAAGCTCTATAAATTCTCTAATGGCCTACCAAATTTCAATCTCAAACTAGGTTATCTAGGCTACCAAGGATGGAGGTGCAATTTATGGCTTATTTGGACTAAAATTTAATTCCAAAATGGCCCATTTGGCCTCTAAATTGAGCAAGGTTTAATCTATTCATGCTTCATTTCCATATGAACCATTGCATGAAAAATGACTAGCATAAAAAATTGATCATCTCGCGTCCATTTATGCATATTCCACTACATCACCTCTAATATGGAAACTACATACTAATAGCCATACTAAGTATCAAAATGACATATATTCATGTACTGAAACTCATACATAAGTTATGTAAAGTTTCACATTAGATAAGAAGGTCTTAGGTTAAGGCCATATAAATGGGAGTGCCACTCTCTCCACCAATGACCCGTTTTCCTGTGGAAGCGGGAGGAACAGAGCCCTGGCAACAAAACCTAGTTTTAAACATGGTTGGACCAAGGACAATATTGTTAGAGACTCTTTATGGATATTTTCCCTGGTCTAGCCATGTCCGAAACTAGGTTCTGTTGTCGGGGTTTTGCTCTTCCTACTTCCATGGGAAAAACATCGCTAGTAGGAAGAGTGCCACTCCCATTTATATGGCCTTAGCACAGGACCTTCTTATTTGACGTGGGACTTTGCATTTTGCCCCCTCATTGGGGCCACCTTATCCTTAAGGTACACACACGGCTAGACCGGCCTGATACTACCTTCATATAGAGCCTCTAATGATATTGTTCCTATCACACCATATTATTTCTAATATTATTTTACTCATTCAAGGGGGATTTCACATGTTATCAAGAAAATTTCAAGAAAATCCCTTAAAAATAATGAGTTCAATTGCATTACGTCGGGGTTAAAAGTTCAAATTTTGATCCGTGAATCTCAAAAACTTTCCAATAAAATTCTTTAATTATTTTTCATTTATACAAATCATAAACATTTCAAAACTTCACATGAACCGCGGACCAAGAGCCAAAAATCACAAATTTTTACATTTTGCCTTGGGTTCCATGGTGGTAGATTTCTGAGGCAACTTTGAAAAATCATAACTAAATTGAGAAAAATCGAAATCAAGCAAACTATAGCTTTTTGGAAAGCTCTAGATGTTAGCTTTATACTAGTCAGAAAGTCTTATCTGGACCTTGTTTGACAATAGAAAAGGAATAAAGGTCGAGCTGTCTAGAATTATTGATACAACATACTGATATAAACTTTGAAAATGCATAATTAATTCCAAAAAAATCCAATTCATGTAAAATGTACCAATTTGGAAAGGTGTGGATGTTATTTAGAGGAAAAAAATATTCCAAATCAATCCAAGAGCATTTAGAGCCCAAAAGTGGATGGAACAATGATGAAGGTCTGACTATGTGCCTAAAACAGAATAGAAACTTCAAAAATTCATATCTCCCTCTCTAGTCATCTAAATGGGGTGATTTTAGTTGTCACAGGTCATTGGAAAGATCTAGTTTCTCCCTATAAAGTTTCACAACAATTGGACTTCGTTTGCCCCATGAATAATAGAGATCAAATTTCAGACCAAATGAACAGTACTAGTAGCAAATTCTAAAATTTCAATCAACTTCAAAAATTTTCCAAAAATTCCATAGATCTCCAAATATTAGCCACTTTAGTTTTACAAAAATTTTGTAACAAGATCTATATGCATGCCAAATTTTAGACCAAGAAGAGCTCATTTGGACCATTTGTGCTATAGCTCACCATTATGGTCATTCTTGCACTATATAAGGTGTCAACTTGGTCCATATGGCTCTCCACGGTGTATGGCTCCTCGAGGGCAAGTTTAAAAGCATGAATATAACTTATATGAATTTCCCAAGTGGTTCCAAACCTCATGTATTTCATTTTGGTCATTCCACATCCAAGAATACACTAATACATATATGCCATCAAGTGTCAAGATTTCTCATTTGCATTGATTTTATGCTATATATGGTCCATACATCATTCATATATAATATTACATTTGCTCAATGGTTGTCAACTTAAAAATAATATGTACAAGTTTACTTTGACATTCCATTCCAAGTAAGACTACATATTGGTTAAAGCATAACTTCTCAAGACCCTTAGCTTGCATTTCTTGGTTCTTGAACCCACCTAGACATATTAAGATGAAAAAGGGAGGGGAGTGAGATTCCTAGAATCTCAATAGGTCACACACCCATTCACACACACATTCATGGCATATACACATCAAGGCACAAGTATAGAAAGTGATATAACCATGAAGCATGCAAGGTTATAATTTCCATGCCACTAATTCACACTAAGTTTAAGGACATACTCTAGGGAATTTTGGTTTTGCCTCACCCCATTTCTAGGACTTTTGGATTTGCCTCACCCTTGGCATAGGGACTTTTGTCTTGGCATCACCCATCTAAGAGACTTTTGACCTTGTCTCACCTATGCCATGAGAATTTTGGCATCTCCTTACCCATATTAAAGGACTTTTGGCATCACCTCACCCTTATAAGCCATTTCCAAAATCAATGATATACAAGACAATACATTGGTACCAATGAAATCTCAAAGTATTAAGTGGGATGTTCTCAAGTCACAAAAGCATACACATGCACACAATGACATATATATAACCAAGAATGCAAAAAGAATGAGATGGAAAGCTACCTTGAACTTATGCAAGCTTTTCTTGGTCTTTTTCCTTCCCTTTTTTGGTTCCATAAGTACATCTAGGTGGGTTGGTGTTCTCTTGGCCTACACATCATAAATAGCGTACAATACCACTCTTAAAGCAATCCAAAACACTACACTTTTTCTTAGAAACATAAATGGTTCCATGGTTCATATAATGGTTCATTAGTGGCCTATTGAATTAACCCTTGTAATTCAAACTTTAGGCTCCATTCTCTTCTAATTTCTAGGCCTTTTGACCTCATTCAAGGTCCTTGGAGCCATCATCTACTCATTTTCAAGAGCCTAGACATGTGTTACTTCATAAGGCTCCATTATGGATACCATTGTCTTATTTCCCAAACCATAGCTCCTAAATTTTTTCCAAGGATTCCTCTACCCTTCTGCCATCATATGAAGTCCTAAACTAAGGCTAGAACAAATTAAAACATTTCCTAACCCATTTACCTAGCCTTGACCAATACATAGGGGAGGAAGAGGGTTAATAGAACTTTTGATTTTTCCTTAGTAGAAAAGCCATTTGGGAGGCTTCCTAGAGGTCTTAGGAGCTTAATTAAACACTTACATAGCCTAGGAAATTCATGTATCAAAATAGATTTTACAAACCCTTCAAAAACCTTACACTATGCTAACTTGAATTCTATTAGTTTTTCTTGCAAATTCTTGGCATATTCCACTTTCCCATGGTCTAAAACCCTTGTTCCTCTCTTGTTTTTGGACAGGAAACCTTCTCTTCCCTTAGTTCTATTCTTGGCCGAAATACACAAAAAGAGAGAGTAAGGAGAAGAAGCAACAAGAAATAAGAAATACCTTAGATTCCTAGCTTCCTTTTGATGCTTCTTCCTTTACTAGAATGCTCCCCTAAATTTTCAAACTCTTTCCCTTTGTTTTCGCCTCAAAATAGAACTATTTCATTCAATAAAACCATAGAATGATAGCTTGGAAGGAGAGAAACAAGATTGGAAGAAGGAGTATGAAAATCCATGAAATTCCTTACCTTTTTTCTTACTTTTTCTTCTCCTTTTTTCTCCTCCTTGGTGTGCCTAAGAGAGTTGGTCTTTTTTCTATTTTTTGGGCAGAATAAAATTGACCTAAAGAAGGGAGGAGAAGAGGCATGACTTATGTGGAAGGTTAAAGAATAATCTATTTGAAAATTCTAATTTTGCCCTTCCATTATGGCATTTTCATTTTAGCTTTGTTTTAGCTCCTTTTTGAGAACCGTCTTTTCCATTATAAAATTTAGATTTCTAATTTAATAAAATACTTTTAGAATCACTCAATTAGAACCTAAAACCTTCCCAAATGAATTCGTCAAAATTTAGGCTCACTGATAATGGAAAACGTACACTAGAGGGGTTTTAACAATCCCGAGGCTTCCCATAGTTTTCAGGTCCTCTGAGAACCCTGGGCAACTCAAATTTTCCATTTAAAAGGTCCACCTATGAGTTTTTCCAAGATTTTCACATATTTACAAAAATGCCACTACGTTTTGTCAATTTCATAATAATTTTACTTCATCGTCCTAGCTCCGTTTTTCTTTCTGTCTGAGCCTAAGATTATTATTTTTAAGAGCCTAGGACACTATCAAAATATTTTAGTACATTATATAGCTTATTTTAGGGGACTTACTTTTATACAACTCATTTCTTCATTTTATAAAATTTACCATTTGTTATAATCCTTGGTCCTACCATGTCCGAAACTAGGTTTCATTGCTAGGGTTTTGTTCCTCCCGCTTCCATGAGAAAATACATCATTGGTAGGGAGAGTACCACTCCGACTTATATAGCCTTAGCCCAGGACCTTCCTCCTTGATGTGGGACTTTACTTTTCACCCCTCTTTTGGGGCTAACTCGTCCTCGAGTTGCACATGTAGTTAGGTCGGCTCTGATACTACCTCTATACAGAGCCTCTAGTGATATTATTCCTAGTCTAGCCATGTCTGAAACTGGGTTCCATTGTCAGGGTTTTATTCCTCCCATTTCCTTGGGAAAACACATTGCTGAAGGAGAGAGTATTGCTTCCATTTACATGGCCTTAGTTCAGGACCTTCCTTTCCAATGTGAAACTTTACACTTTTGGTTCCATCTCATCCTCCAGGTGTACATATTGCAGCCTTAAGCGATATTGCCCTCGATCTGACCATGTTTGAAACTGGGTTCCATTGCTGAGGTTTTGTTCCTCCTGCTTCCACAGGAAAATGCATCACTGGTAAGGAGAATGTCATTCCTACTTATATGGTCTTATCCCAAGACCTTTCTATCTGATGTGGGACTTTACATTCCACCCTCTTTTGGGACCACCTCGTCCTCGAGGTGCACACACAACTAGGTTGGTTCTAATATTACCTCCATACAAAGCCTCCAATGATATTGTCCCTGATCTGGCCATGTCTGAAACTGGGTTATGTTACTGGGCTTTTGTTCCTCCTACTTCCATAGGAAAAAGCATCGTTGGTGGGGAGAGTGCCACTCTCACTTATATGGCCTTAGCCCAGACCTTCTTATCTGATATAGGACTTTACATTATACCCTTTTTGGGGCCACCTCATCCTCAAGGTGTACACATGGCTAAGTTAGCTCTGATACCACCTCTATACAGAGCCTCTAGTGATATTGTCCCTGGTCTAGCCATATCTGAAATTGGGTTCCATTTTTAGAGTTTTATTCTTCCCACTTCCATAAGAAAATGTGTCACTGGTGGGTAGAATGCCACTCCCATTTATTCAGCCTTAGCCCAAGACCTTCCTATTCGATGTAGGACTTTACAAGTTACCATTACATATTCTTGACATATACAAAGTATTTCATTACTAATTTATCATATACATTCTTAAGTATATAGTTATAACAAAAGCTTTTAATACATGATTTCTAAACTTTATTTCTTCTTATTTTCCTTCTCTTTACTTGAAAAACCTGAAATGATTAGTAAGAGATACATGGGATGAGATTTTTGGGAGAATATCAGCAACAAATCTTAATCTATATCATTGCACACATAGAATGCCATGAGGAAATGTGTGCTTGCATAAATATTATATAACTTAAACATAACATTTAACATGAAACTTTCACTTTTGTCAAGCCATGACATCAAAACATACTTGTTAAGCTAAACTCAACTCAACTCTGGGTTAAGGAAGAGTTATTGCACTCAATTCCCTGCCATAGGGACCTATGAGTTGCAACTTAGCCTTTTCCATGCATAAAACTCAAGATAGAAATCATTACAACATGTAGGTCATAAAATCATTAAAAAACAAGTGCACAAGCATATCTCCTCATTCAAATACTTAAATACATACAAGATAGAAAGAGATAGCTACCTTATGGATTGAGAAGCTCTAATCACCACTAACCCTCTTGTTGGTTCTTTTTTTTTTTCCTCTTTGGCTTGAAACCTACGAATAAATGAACTTGGTATAACTGAGCCTACATATGTCAATTTGCAATGTAAAATTACTCATTAGGATCCATTCTAACTCTTATAGTTAGTACCTAATGCTATTAGTACCTAATATGCATTCTTTAGCCCATTTTAGGTTCCTTAAGAGGCAACTCTTATATTTCACTTTCCAAGCTCCCAAAAACCTCATTTTCTATGAGCCATATAGCTCTAATGGAACTTATTGAGACCATCATGTACATGATTAAATAAGTAAAAGAAGTTGCTTCTTTAAGTCCTTTTAAACCCTAAATTTTTGCTTCTAAATTTAATCCAATGGTTCTATTTGTTTTTCATCACATGTAGGCCTCTTGAAACCTTAGAACTCATTAAAGCACTCCCTAAATACTTGCTCTAGTGCTTGGTTGAGATTATGCTATCATTATAGGCTAAGGGAGTTTTTTTCATTTTTCTTGGGAATTTGGCACACGCGAAGTATTATTGGCTCTTTTTTAGTTCAAGTTTGATCTTACGCATCTTAAAATATCTTCTTAGGGTTTCAAAACTTCCAAGGTGCAACAAAAACCCTAGGTGCCCTAAGTTGAATCCTATTGCTTCTTACTTGATTCTATTTGCATAATCTTATTCTTCAAGCTTCTAAACCCAGATTCTTATAAATTTTTAGGCAAAATCAAACTCCCTCTAGGTTCTCTATATCTTGGCTGAATTAATGAAGAAGAAGGACTCAAGGGAAAAACAAGCTTCTCATCTTATATCATATCATGTTTGAATGCTTATCAAATGGAGATTCTTGTAATGTAATTTGTTGCTTCAAACTCTCTCCTTTTCTCCAAGTGTTAAGTCACCAAAATACTATTTTCAAGAAACTAATACCATTAATAGAAAGAGCTTAGAGAGGAGAAGAAGTTTGATAGCTAGCATAAGGTGAAAAAGTACATGGTTTCTATCCTTTCTTACCTTTTCTTCCTCCTCTTTATCCTTTCTCCTTTGGTGACTATGGCCACTAGTTTGGGAAGAAGTAAGTTAGTTCTAACATGGTGGAGGGTGACGTGACTCATATATAAGGGAAAGGAGGTGTTTTAAAACAATTTATAAAATTTTTGTTATGTCCCAAAATTTTGATTACTCCATTTGGATTCATTATGTATCCTTTTTTTGATACCGTTAAAAAATTTAGACTCTTTAGTTTATTAAAAACATTTACTTTGAAATTTATGAAATTTAGAACAATTTGGAATGGCTCGATCAAAATTTTGGCCAACTGATATCCTAAACTATACATTGTCAGGGTTTTAGTCATTCTAATAATCCCTATGTTTTCTAGGACTTTTGAAAACCTTAATTAGCTCAATTTTGGCATTTAAAACTCTCTTCTTTGAGTTTCTAAATTTTGCCCAATATTACAATTTTGCCACTATTTATCGCTTTAATCTATTTAGCCATTTTGGCTTCAGTTTTTAGGTTGTCAATTATTTCATAACTTTATTTCTAGATATTCTAATTAATATTTTATCCTTAATTTATCTTGCTTTAAGGTCCTCATTCATTATGCTGTTCTAGTTCAATTTTAAAGAATTAAGTGTTACATCTTTAAACTTCCTTCACTAATCAACTTGCAATGGAGATCTAAAGTATGATTTGAAGAGGTGCGTATTTAGGGCTTTCAAGAATTGAAGGATGGAGACACCAAGGGATTTTACCTTGCTTCTAATTCATTCTAATGGCTTTCTCAAGTGTTTTGTGCAAAAATGTCGTGAAGAGGATAACTTATGACAAAAGATGTTAACTAAGAGAGAACTAAAGATGACCATTAAGATCTAAAGCACAAAGACACCAAGGGATTTTGATGTTGATGACATGAAGAGAAGTAGGGAAATTAATATGAAGTTGTGCATTTAGTTCCATGGCAAATTAACTTATTTAGCCTTGAGTAAAGTTTTGCATTTTAGGACAAGAAGAAATTATCGAAATATCCTTAATTTTATGCCAAATGCCAAGTGTCCTAATTTGTTTGACATGACAAATTCTATTAATGATTTAATGGCTATTTTAGGAATAGGGAGTTGATGGTTAAAGTTTAAAGATTTAAAGGCTTAATTTTGAAATTTGAAAAGGTCAAGAAAGTTATTTGTAATTGATCCAAAGTTTGTTATGTGCATTTTAGTATTAGAAATATAATATACAAAAAATATGTTCAAATAATAAATTTAAACTAAAAATTAACAAAAATTTCATCATAAGTCCCATAAAACAAAGTCATAAGTCATAGCTTAATAATTACCTAACTAATAACTTATATAAGTTCACAAATTAAAAAAAAAAAAAAAGAAACTCTTAAGGACATAGGTGAATTTGCAAAGCATGATACCCTAAGACAAGAGGATGTCACTTGTGGTTAACATTTATGAATACTGCATTATGATTTTGTAAAACAACAGGTTTTTCTATTTTTTATATATAGTTTTTTTGCCTAATTGCAAATCCTAAGCCTATCGTAGTAACACCACCAATGCAAGCGTAAGATGCAAGTAATTGAAATGATTCATTTCAAGAAATGAATAGGCTTGTTTCACTATGTCATAGCTACATTGGGCTAAATCCTATTTAATGAAATGATGCCATCTCAATTAGAAAAAGAAGGTATCATCTTTCTGCATCAAGTCATGAAAGACCTAAATTCATGACTCAATGCAATAGAGCCTTTTGCATCACTAGAACATTGTGAATCATCATTTTTGGCTTGACTCACACAATTTTGACAATTAGAACAAATGATTTTGGTCATTTTCCAATTTAACAAATGAATATGTCAGACTGTACATCTTGATTTGTGAATCATGTGATTCCTATTACTATACTCCATGTTGTCTTCTTACTTTTATGTTTTTCCTTGGCATGATAAATATATTACATTAAACACATAACTTTGAGAGATCACCAATCTTTCTTAATTTGGATAGGTAAAACATATATATATATACATATGTATATATACATATATTCTCTAACCCTATTACTTGAATTGTATATGATTTTCTATCTAATATATGAAAGTTTACAATGAAAAATTCCCAAAATAGAGGCTCTCTTAGACACTCTAAGTAATTGAATCTTGTACTCCCAACAATTACATCTTGAGTTCCTACAATTAAGCTTAAGCTTCTAGTTGCTAGCATTTTTTTGTCTCATAGTGAACTGCTTATAATGTGAATGTGCAATGAATATAGCATAATAGTTGCAATTTGTATTTCCTCTTTAAAGTTTAAATCCTAAATCAACAAATATTTAACAAATACTTTAGCCAGTAAAGTGCACTATTAATAAATAGTATTATGCCCACATTTAGAAAGAATTCAATAGTATAATAATATATATGATGAATAAAACCAACATAGAAAGCAAACCTTGCATTTTCAATTTGAATATGACAATGGGACATAAATATTAATTGAAGGCCACACACATATCAAAAGTCTAAAACTAAATGGATAAAAAAAACAATGCTTAAAAGTTAAAACTACCTATTGAAGTGAAAGACTAACAATATAAACCACTACACTATCTTTATAATTTGTAATAGTTACAATATAGATGAGGCATAATTCATTAAAGCCTTGAGTTGGCTTTGCAGTATAAGACATGGTTTCTACTTGAGGATAAATATAGGCTACTTTAGAGGAGGAATATCTATAACCTCACCTTGAAGCATTGAAATTGTAATGGCCATAATGGGCTTATCTCTTGCAAGTTCTTGTATGCACAAACATTAATATGTCAGTATACATTTCAATATATCCTTATGAAAGCTTGGATCATATATTTGTGGCTCTATTAGTGGTATAATGTTGGCTTTATCCATAATTTCCATGCCAAAAATATTAACAAGAAAATTTCTAGTAGTTAGAATTCAATGTTCAAATCACATCAACAAAGGCAAGAGAGCTTTTGTAAACAAATAGCATGAAAATGGAGAGATTTACAAATTTAAGAAGTGCCAAAGATTCTACATCCTTATAAAACTAGTATTTCTTCACCCATTTATAATCCAAAGCTAAAGACATCATATTCCTTTGGAAAAGCCCTTTTGTTAGATATTTAGGGAAAATGTAGCTTGTGCATTAAAACCTTATATCTTTAAGCTTTTAGTATGCTACTAACATTATTATCTTGAATAAAGAAGAATGCACACTATTATGTTCTAATTATTCTTCTTGTATTTACCTAATCTTCATCATCTTGAAAAATTTTAGCCATCCCAAAATTTGATACTTTTGGATTCATCCCTTCATCTAACAAGGTATTACTTTTGTTTAAATCTTTATGAGGATAGACCAATCCTCAAGCTATGCCCTAAACTGTGTTAAAGGGCTTCCCCAGTCTAAAGATTTCTATTTCAATGGATTTGCAAAAGATAATTTTTGGTATATCATGAAATAAGGGGAATTTCTAAAAGAAAACTCACTACGTTGGGAGAAAGCTGCCAATAAAGAAATCGCCAACAAAGCTAACCAACTTTTGTTAACAGTTATCAACTGCCAACAAAGAGCTCATTTTTATTGGTAGTTATTTTTAATAACCACCAACACAAAGTGGCTATTTGTTGGCAGTTAATTACACACCCCCAATAAAGAATCTCATTTTTGTTGGCAGTTTTAACTTAACCGCCAAAAAAATATAAGACCTTTGTTGGTGGTTAATTAAAAATTACCAACAAAGTCATTATATTTGACCAATATAAATTTGTTGGTGGTTTTACTTTGAATTGCCAACTTTCTTTTGTTTCTTTTCATCATATAGTTTATGCACCTAGAGTGCTGTTTGGCATTTGGTTCATCCCTATTCTCTATTTGATTCCAATTGTCAATATTCAAAAACTCAAAACAATCAAAGAACTCTTATTCTTTTAAGAAGAAGAATTATAAAGAACAATTACAGTCATTTAATTAGAAAAACTCTTATTTCTTTGTATTAATTAATCGAAGAACAATTACAATCAATAATCAAATTAAAACAAAGCTAGAAATTAATACTGTAATACCATAGATTTCTAGCTTTGCCTTATGCAAATTTTAATTCTCATGCCAAGCATTACATGGGGAAGCAAGAAAAATGACATTAAAATATTGAGTTTTCTTGCATTGCGCTATGTATAAATTCCACACTTGGTATCCTGTGAACCATATGAGCTCATGTATCTCATTTTTATATTTAATTACATAGATACAACTCAATTTTATCACTAAAAGTGGCCTAGAACTCATGAAAGTGCAAGAAACATATAGAATTCCATAGTCTAGCCTCAGCCAAAATTGCATGCTTTTTGTCACAAACTTTGAAAAATCATAACTAATTCTAGAAAATTCAAAATCATATATTATTTACCATTTTGGAAAGTTACAAATGTATACTTTATGTTGAAAATATGTATAGGTCATTAAACGCCAAGTAGAAGACATTTGACATTCAAGAAACACCTAAGGTCTCAGCTGCTTGGGCTACTATCATAAATTTTGGAAATTCATAACTAATTCTACAAAAATCCAAGTCATGCAAATTTAGTTAATATGAGAAGTCAAAGATGTTAAATTTAAGGGAAAAATATCTCCAAATCACTCCAAGTTCATTTAAGAATTGAAGTTTGATGGAACAGTACTGGTGATCAAGTGGCATTACTAGTACTGACATGAAACTTCAAAAATTCATAACTCTCTGCTCAAACCTCCAAATGAGGTGATCTTGGTGGCATCAGAAAGATTATAATCTCTGGTTTATGCTTGTAAACTTTCACAAGCTTGGACACCATTTGACTATCGAATGACACAGAACACAAAACTAACTATATGAACAGTACATGCACCAGAATAGTAAAAAAATCTCAACTTTGAAAATTCATAATTAATTTTGTAGAGATCTAATTTTTCTATACTTTAGCTTCCCAAAAATCTCTAGATAAGTACATGTGTGCCAAATTTCATGGGCAAATTAATCCATTTGGTTAGTTTGTGCTATAGGGTTTCGGTTTGGTCATTTTTATGGTTTTAACTAGCATCAAAGTGTCCAATTTTGCTTCCTAAGCTTGTGTGGCCACTTGAGCATGTGGGATTGCACCAAAATGACATTTTAAACTTGTCTCAAAAGTGTACAAACCCAGAATTTGAAAACTCACTCATCCACCCCATGATATACACAAACATTCATGAGTCTAGTCTTGCCATTCCATACCCAAATTGTATTATATCATTCATATTGTATTAACTTTCATACATGCATCATATATATGAGTATTTGCACATGTTCAAATGATTACATGACCATTCCATCATAGTATTACATCATGTGCCATTAGTATGACTACAAAAGAGACAAAACTAGGTATTTTCATACACTTTGGTGTCAATCTCCTTCTTTTAGCTTTGGTAGCCTTCATTACCTTGTTCAATTGTTCCACTTATCATGTTAAGACATTGGAAAGGAGAGAATCAGATTTAAAGAATCCCAATAGCTCATCTCCCTTTCAATCACACATATGTACAATACAAGCCTTAAAAATGCATGCATGGAGATATTAATATATGTGAGTATTCAAGAAACATTCTTGGAATTTGAACAAGTCATACATAGCATACATAGGCTTGCCAAGTGAGTGGATTAGTCTCACCCATTCACTTTTAGATTTTGGACTTGCCTCACCCATTCTCTTTAAGAGGTTTTTGACTCAACCTTACTCTTTGGAGTCAGCCTCACTTTTGGCAGACTCTTTACTTTGTCTTAACTAACTTTAAGGGTTCTTAGCTCATCCTCACCATAGCTAAGAGTTCTTGGCTTCTCCACACTCACCAAACCAAGGCAAGCACATAAAACATCATTTGAATGTATAAAGCATCATCATGGTACCATGGAATAAAGGCTCATGCTAAAATACTTTTCATAGTTTAAAACATACTTGCACACACTCAAAGACAATGTAAGTACACATTCATGTATGAGAGAAGGTAAAGAGAGCTACCTTGCTTACATTTATATACTTTTTCCTTGAGCCTTGAGTCCTCTCCCTTGACCTCACACACCCAAGAAGGTGGGGATCATTTCTCTTGACCTAAACATAATTTATGGAAGCCAATTAGGTTCATGGAGTTAAATTTAAGGCCACATATCTTCCTTAAACACTAACTTAGTTTATTAACCCCTTTATGGTTCCAAGAATGCACCTAATGAAGCAACATCTATTAATGAGTTCCAAGCTCCATTCTTTCCTTTCATATATAATTCTTGACTCTTTTTAAGCCTCTTGAAGTCATCACAAAATTAAAACAAAGAGCTTAACTACATGTTACTTTCTTAGGTCATATTATGAAACCTAAGATACCAATTCATTCTCTAGGCCTCCTAAATTTTTTCCAAGGTTTCTCCTCATTTTCATTTATCATATATGACTCAAAAATGGGTTTAAAAAAATTTAAAACTCTCCCTAGGTGTCCCATCCCCTTTAGGCCGAGACTATGTAGCATTTGGCCTCCATGGATGTTTGCTTTGTTTTCTTGATAGAGGATGCATATGGGATGACTTCTAGAGATCTTAGGAACTCATTTAAACATTCATTTAGGCCTAGGAATAATTATATTAAATTAGATTTTCAAAGGAACCTATAAAACCTTAGGTTTGCTATATTGAAAATCAATGGCTTTTACTTGGATTTCCTTGTATATTCTTACTCTCCTCCCTTAAATTCATAGAATTCACCCTTGGTTCTGCCCAAAATTCTACATATATGGGGTAAAATAGGGAGAAGAAAGGGGGAGGAATAGCTACTATAGGATGGAGATTTTACCTTGTTTCCATGGCTTTTCTTGCTTGTTTCTCACTTTTCTTGGCCTCCTCTCTTTCTGAATTTCCCCTCTTTTCTTTCTTCAAAAAATATCCAAAAACTTTAATAAAGCCATAGGAAAGAAAGCTCAAGAGGAGAGGAACAAGTTTGGAAGAAGAATGAGCATAAAAATCCATAAAATTCCTTACCTTTTTCTCATCCTTTCTTTTCCTCCATGGTGTGCCTAAGAGAGCTGGTGTTTTCTCTGGTTTTTGGGTAGAATAGGCCGTGCAAATGAAGGGGGAGAAGAAACAAGAAACTTAAAGAGTGTTCAAGAAGCTTTCACTTTCTTAAAAATTCTAATTTTGCCCTTCATTCTTGGTATTTTCGTTTCTAACTTGTTTGAGCTCCTTTTTAAGAACCATCTTTTCCATTATGAAATTTAGGTTCTTAATTTAATAGAATGCCTTTGGAATCACTTAAATTAGAGTTAAAACCTTTCTAAATGAATCAGTTAATGTTCGGGTCAATCGACGTTGGAAAACATCCACTGGAAGGGTTTTAACTGTCCTATGGCTTCCTATAGTTTTCAAGGCTTCTGAGAAGCCTGGAGAACTCAAAACTTTCATTTAGAAAGCCCTTTTATGTGAATTCCAAAATTTACTCAAAATGACGAAAATGCCCTTATGTTTTGTTAACCTTTCGTTCAAATTCATTTCTTCATTTTAGCTCTATTTTTCTTTCTGTTTGGGCCTAAGATTTTGATTTTTAGAAGTCTAGAATGCTTCCCAAATGTTTTAGGACCTTAACTAAGTCATTTTGATGAAGAAATCGTACGTTATGTTTCTTGCATTTTCTCTCGTTTTTGAAGAACCAGATATTACAAATACAAGGTAATACTAAAACAACAGATATTGTTAGAACATATATTAAGATCACTCTTCCCTGGGTTTATCTATTTGAGCATCGGAGTATTCTTTGCAATATGAATTCAGGAAGTACTACAAAATGAAATAAGAACAATTTGAAGTTAGATAACTAGAATTTGATGGTCAAATTTTAGAAATATTATTTTAAAACATATTTTATATCAAAGAAATATCGGTAGCATAACGAATTAAAAATAGAGATTTCTTGGGTCTTAAACCCTTTCTTTACAACTAATAATAGCAAATTACATATTAATATCACCAAATACAACTAGTAACAGCAAATTACTAGCAATATAAGTAAAATCAATTTAAAGATTAACAGTACAAATATTTAAGACATTCAAGGGGATACAGAAAGATATTGAAAAATAAAAGAAAGCATATATATTTAAGTCAATCTTTTTCTTTTTTTTATTTTGATTTAGACTTCTTTGCTTCTTCTTTAGAGTCCAAATATCTTCTTTATGATCATCTCTCATATACAGGGCATCATCTTCAATAGAATTGTAACACCTTAACCTCTAGCCCATACCCATCATGCCCACATATTCATGTACTCATGCTAAGCTTACAAGGGAGATGATTTCTCTACCTTGGTGCTCTTTCTCTAAGGCATGTTGTATGGGTAGAGATCCACTTAGAAGTAACATGGACTGGTTGAGCTCTCTCTAGGCATCCTCATGCTCAATTGCACTATTGAGACTTATATCAATCCCAACTATATGCTTTGAACTCATGGAAAGCAAAAAGGGATTGGAGACATGCATTTTCGTTCTTGGCAGATTTTGCTTCATTTCTGGGCTAAGTTTGAAATTCCATAACTAAATGTGGAAAAATCGTAACTGCATGATCTGGGTCATTCTAGAAATCTTGAGACGTCTACTTCATGCTAAAAATAAGTAGAAGTCTCAATATCTCACTTATTCTGCGTTTGACATCAAAATCGTTCACTGGTCAGAGGGGGCTTCTTTGCTGTCATAGTTTACTGATATAGACTTTGGAAATGTCTAACTAATTCCACAAAAATCCAATGCTCACAAAAGATATCTCTATGGAACGATGTGGATGTTAGCTAGAGGATAAAAATATCTCCAGATCATTTCACTAAGCCAATTTCCCGGAAACCGATGAAACAGTACTTCGGGTCTGGTTGGGTATCTGATTCTGGGCAGGAACTTCGAAATTGCATATCTTACTCTCTATACCTCTAAATGAGGTGCTTCTAGTTCCTACAAGTCACTGTGACCATCTAGTTTCTGTGTATAAAATTTCGTAGCCATTGGACTACGTTTGCCCCTCGGATGACACGTTTCTCAAACTGACCAAATGAACAGTGTCTTCTGAAATCCGATTTTCTGATGTCAACTTTGAAAAATCATAGAAAATGCTATAGACTTCTAAATGACATGAACTCTAGCTTCCCAGAAAGATCTAAACATAATCTAGCTACATGTCAAATCTCATAACAAGAAGAGGTCACATGACTAATCTATGACATCATGTGCAAGAAGGCCCTTTCTTGGCCAAAAGTGGGGTTCATAGGGTCCAATCTTGGTTTTTCTACTTCTATGACTCTTTGAGCACATGAGAAAGCATCTCTAGGGACCATCAATCATGTCTCAATTGTCTAGTAACTTAGATTGGAAAAACTCACTATCCCATGCCCACTTATGCACCCATATAGCCTATACTAAAGTTAAGCATCTCACATTAAAACATGCCTCTTCATTCATCATAGACTTCATTCTCATACATTCATCATTCATACATACATTATCTTACAAATACTCTTAGGGACTACATCATTTACATCATTATCAATTTACATATACAATTCTCATATACAACATATTGCAAAAAGTCCCTTTGTACAATTCTTCCTTAGCTTCCCTAGCCTCATGCTTGGTGGTGGTTCCCATCTCTAGCCTCACTTGGTCCACCTGGCATGGTTGGATGGTGGAGAGGGAGGGTGAGATTCATGGAATCCCAGTAGTTCAACTCTCATTCAATCATACATATATCGCATGCAACAAGTCTCATTATGCATGTATGGCATGTTAGCATATAAAACCATGATGAAAACATTTAAAACATATGAATTTGCCATGCATAAGAAAAACATTCTCAACATGTGAGTAGGCCACACATAACATTTAGGAGCTTGCTAAGTACTTGGATTAGCCTCACCCACTCCCTTGTGGCTTTTGGATTTGCCTTACCCATTCTTTAGAGGTCCTTAGACTCAACCCTTACTCTTTGGGAGTCAACCTCACTTTTGGGAGACCTTTCACTCTTATCTCAACCAACTTAGGGGTTTGGCTCATCCTCACCTTGGCTATAGGGTTATTGGCTTTTCCATTTCCTCAAGCAAACCAAAACAAATCACATAAATTATCATTTTAATTCATAACATATCATCATGCTAACACACTTCTCATAGCTCATATCATTCATACACACAAGCAAGACAATGTAAACACACAATTATGCATGAGAGAAAGTGGAGAGAACTACCTTGTTAGCTATTCACTACTTTCTCTTCAATTTATCTCCTCCCTTGTTGGTTTCACAACCACTTCTAAATGGGGGAGCTTCTCTTGAGCCTGACCACACAAAAAGCATGGAATTAATTCCTTAACACTTAATTCATAAGCTAGGGATCTCTTCTTATCAACCCTACTGAGCTTCTCAACCTAGGTTTCTTCCTCTCACTAGAGCCCATTAGCTATTCTCTCTCTTTTCTTAACTCTTAAACTCTTAAGAAAGGGGGAAAGCAAGAAAGAGAAGACTATATACTTCTAACCTCTCTCAAGAGTGATTTCCCACTCTCTCTCTTCTGAACCAACCTTAAGACCTAACCATTTTTGCTATCTAAACTGTAGGAAAGAGGGGGAAAGGGGAAAAGGGTAACATACTAAGAGGAAGCCATGAGAATCCTTACCTTTCTTGTCCTTTCTTCTTCTCCTCGGCTTCTCTCTCTCTCCTCCGCCCTTTTCTCTCTCCTAAAGCGAGCTTGAGTTGGTTAGAAGAAGAAAGAAGAGATTTGGAAGCTTTTAAAAAGTCAAATTCTCTTTTTCTCGCTTTTCTGGACTGCTCTCGCTATAGCGAGCCATTGCCCTCGCTACGGCGAGCTCGTGTTTATTCCAGACCTCTGCCTTCGCTATGGCATCGCTACGGCGAGCTCGGGTCTGTTCCAGACCTCTGCCTTCGCTATGGCGTCGCTACAGCGAGCAACTCCCTGGTTTTTGTATGGAATGCCGCACTCGCTATAGCTAAGAGCATATTCGCTACGGCGAGGGGGCATTCTTGCTATGGTGAGGCCATTTCTCGCTATGGCGAGAAGACTTAGACTCAACTCTTCGAAAATTTTTCAGCTTTCTCTTTTTCTTTTCTTTTCTCTTTTTCTTTTCTTTTTCTTAGCTGTTACATTCTACCCTCCTTATAAAAATTTCATCCCCGAAATTTAAACAACATACCTTATGGGAAGAGTTCTGGGTGTTTTTTCCTCATATCCTCCTCCAATTCCCATGTGGCTTCTTCGGGTGACAAACCCTTCCAAACCACTTTCACCAACCGTATCGTCTTATGCCGTAACTGCTTGAGTCTAGCATCTACGATCCGTTCTGGCGATACTATATAAGATAGATTCTCCTGTAACTGCACATTCTCATATTCTATGACATGTGAGGGGTCGGGCTGGTACTTTTTCAATTGAGAAACATGGAAAACATTATGAACTTGGCTTATATTTGGAGGAAGAGTTAGTCTGTATGCCACAGGTCCTACTTTATCTAGAATCTGGAAAGGACCTATGTACTTGGGACTGAGCTTCTTACTTTTAATGGATCGACCTATTCCCGTAGATGGAGATATCTTAATGAAAACATGGTCTCCAACCTCAAACTCTAACGGCCGCCTACGCTTATCTGCATAGCTTTTCTGTCTACTCTGGGCCGTCAAAAGTTTCCTTCTGATGGTTTCTATCTGTCTAGAGGTCTGCTCCACCAATTCTGGGCCTATAAGGCTCCGCTCTCCTAGCTCAACCTAACACATTGGGGACCTACACTTCCTCCCATACAATGCCTCATACGGTGCCATCTGTATACTAGCATGATAACTATTATTGTAGGCAAACTCTGCTAGAGGCAAGTATGTATCCCAGTTCCCTTTCATTTCTAGCACACATGCCCTCAACATGTCTTCTAGGGTTTGGATGGTTCTCTCTGTCTGTCCATCCGTCTGAGGGTGGTAGGCTGTGCTAAATCTAAGTCTGGTACCTAGAGCATCTTGTAATGATCTCTAGAAATTCGATGTGAATCTGGGATCTCTATCTAAGACTATGCTCTTAGGCATACCATGCAGTCTAACTATCTCCCTGATGTACAGTTGGGCTAACTTATCTAGGGTATAAGTGGCTTTCATAGGTAAAAAGTGTACTGACTTTGTTACCCTATCCACTATTACCCATATTGCATCATAGCTCGATGATGTCCTGGGTAAACCCATGACAAAATCCATAGCTATGTTATCCCATTTCCACTCCGGGATATCTAGAGGCTGAAGTAAGCCAGCTAGTTTTTGATGTTCTATTTTCACTCTCTGGCATATCAAACATCGGGAGACATATTCTGCTATGTCTGCTTTCATCCCGGGCCACCAGAACATTCTCTTCAAATCCTGGTACATTTTGTTACTACCCGGATGAATGGTATACTTACTCTTATGTGCCTCATCTAGTATCTTTTCTTTGATCTCAGTATTTCGAGGCACATACAGCCTATCCCTGTACTTCACTATGTCATCCTCAGACAGATTGAACTCCTGAACATTACTCTGAGTTATCTGGGCTCTAATTTTCTTTACATGATCATCTACTTGCTGAGCTTTTCTTATCTGATCTCTCAGGTCACTTTCTATTCAGGTTTCACTCATTAATAACTTTCCTGAACACACCCTGCAGGAGAGACTCATGTCTCTGAATTCCTCAATCAATTCCTGCTCTCGGATCATCATACAGGCCACATGTATGGATTTTCTACTTAGGGCATCAGCTACCACATTAGCCTTACCTGGATGGTATTTCAATGTGAACTCATAATCTTTCAAAAATTCTAACCATCTTCGTTGTCTCATATTTAGCTCTTTCTGCTCAAATAAATACTTAAGACTCTTGTGGTCGCTATAAACTTCTATTGCTGCCCCATATAAGTAGTGTCTCCATATTTTAAGAGCAATTACCACTGCGGCTAACTCTAAGTCGTGTGTGGGGTAGTTTTCCTCATGAGGTTTTAACTGTCTAGAAGCATAAGCTACCACTCGGCCTTTCTGCATAAGCACGCATCCTAACCCTTTCTTAGAGGCATCACCATATACTACAAACATTTCTCTAGGGTCGGGGAGTACTAAAACTAGTGTCGTGGTCAACTTGTGCTTCAACTCTTAAAAACTACTCTCACATTTCTCATTCCACACAAACGACATGCTCTTTCTAGTAAGCCGGGTCAATGGTATTGCTATTTGAGAAAAGCCCTGAATGAACCTTCTATAATACCCTGCTAAACCTAGAAAGCTCTTGATCTCTGTCACTGTCCTAGGTCTCTCCCACTGCAATACTGCCTCTACTTTATGGGGATCTACTGCGACCCCTGCCTGGGAGATCACATGACCCAGAAATTGAACTTCAGTGAGCCAGAAATCACATTTACTAAGTTTAGCGTACAACTATCTTTCTCTTAAGGTCTCCAAGACTAATCTCAAATGCTGCTCATGTTCCTCTTCACTTTTCGAGTAGATGAGGATGTCATCTATGAAGACTACTATAAACCTATCTAAATATGGCCTGAAGACTCTGTTCATGTAATCCATAAAAACTGCAGGTGCATTCGTTAACCCGAAGGGTATAACTAGGAATTCATAATGCCCGTATTTGGTTCTAAAAGCTATCTTGGGAATATCATCTGCCTTTATCCTAAGCTGATGATATCCCGACCTGAGGTCTATCTTAGAGAACACTGACGCTCCTGCTAATTGATCTAGGAGGTCATCTATGCGAGGGAGAGGGTACTTATTCTTAATGGTAATCTTATTGAGTTCCCTGTAGTCTATACATAACCTAAGGCTCCCGTCCTTCTTCCTTACAAATAGAACTGGGGCTCCCCATGGTGAGACACTAGGTCTGATAAAACCCTTTTCTAAGAGTTCTTCTATCTGTTTCTTAAGCTCTGCTAGCTCAGTGGGGGCCATTCTATATGGGGCCTTAGACACTGGACCTGCCCCAGGTGCGATGTCTATAGGAAACTCGACCTCTCTCTCTGGGGGCAGTCCACTCATCTCTTTGGGGAATACTTTTGGAAATTCCCTCACTACGGGGATCTCATCTATACCCTCTTCTACCTCAGCCTGTACTGAAAAGAAGACCATATACCCCTGACAACCATGCCCTAGAGATCTCTTAGCTTGGGAAATAGTCATGACAGACAACTCAGCCCTAATACTAGGCACAGTCCCACACTCAGGCAAAGTAATACACCTATGGCTGCAATCTAGTGTGGCGTTATTTACAGACATCCAGTTCATGCCTATTATTACATCAATGTCAATGAGGGGTATGCAAATCAAATCAAGGGTGGTCAGGCAATGATTAAACTGGATCACACAATTCAAGTAAGCATGGAAAGTGATGGCTCGGTTTCTAGTGGGGGTAGATACATGCAACTCATATGGCAATGTATGCATATTCAGACCCGACCTCTTAACACAATCATATGATATGAAAGAATGGCTAGCGCTCGAATCAAATAAGGCAGTTACTGAAAAATCATTTATCTTAATAGTACCTTGAATCAGACTCGGGGATTGGCTAGCCTCTTGCTGTGATAGGGCAAAGACTCTACCCTGGGTCTGTGGTCTGGGAGGAGGAGCCATCTCTCTCTGCTGTGTGATTGGTAGAGGGGCCTGTGGGGGAACTTGCATACAGTCTCTGGCTATGTGCCCCGGCCTGCCACATCTATAGCATACATTCTGCCCCGCATAACACGGCCTGGTACCGTGATTCCTGCCACACTGGGGACATATGAGGGGTGGAACACTGCCTTTACTAGACTGAGTTCTTCTTTTCTTTCCCCTTTGGTTCCACTGACTCTTTCCACCTTTACGGCGAGGGGGCATTCTCGCTATGGCGAGGCCATTTCTCGCTATGGCGAGAAGACTTAGAAAATTCTCAACTCTTCGAAAATTTTTCAGCTTTTTCTTTTCCTTTTCTTTTTCTTGGCTGTTACAGGAATCACTTTCAAACAATGTCTCCAAAAAAAGATCATCCTCAACATCGGTATCTTAACTATGTTGAACATCATCTTTGTCCTCATTTATTTTGTTTGTCAACAGAACAATGGACCACTTCTTACTACTAGGATTAGGGACATAGAACACATGTTGAGCTTGGGATGCAAAAATAAAAGTCTTGTCTTTGTACCCCACTTTATTAAGATCCACCTAGATAAACCTTAACTCATCAATCCAAAGGTCGTTCTTATTGTCAACCCATTTACAACCGAAGACTGGCACTCGAAACAAAATATAGTCTAACTCCCATATGTGTTCAATTATCATAAAGTATGACATGTTTGCATAGATAGAATCTTTGTCTTTAGCACTAGAAATATGCATAGATTGATCTATAAGAGTTAAACCACTATTTTGCATTGTGCTCTGATCATGCTTCACTTTTGTATAGAATGCGTAGCCGTTGATAAGATAATCGATGTAAGAAAAGACATGCAAGCTTAGACTTCTTACCAACTATCTCAATTTTTCAGAGATTGCACTAAGATTTACATTTAACTCCCAAAAAATGTGATTTTTGAACCAATTTATAAAAAGCTAATTATGTTCTTTCGATATCTAACTTTCATTCTTATTGGGGTTTAAACTTCTAAATATCTCTTTATCCTGCCGCACTTATGGCTTAACCTCATCATAATAGTGCAGAAAATATAGGTGTGCTTACTACCATAGTGTACTTATGATGCTAACTATTTCATTTCCTATAATCCCTTCCCTAGTAGTTCTTCCCATGTGTCAAGATATTAGAAGCCCAATATTATCAACATTGGATAGGTATTTGATATAGAATTCAACAGCTTCTTTGACTATGTACCATTCAACAATGCAACTCTCTAGTCGACTTTAATTTTTCACATGCCTTTTCAATATCTTCATGTAATGTTCAACTGGATACATCTACCTCAAATAAGTTAGGCCATACATTTGTGTCTCCCTAACCAATTGAATAGTTAGGTGAACCATTATATCAAAGAATGAAGGAGAGAAATATATCTCAAGCTTACACAAAGTGAACACAATTTGTCTTTGCAATGCCAGCAATTTTGCGAGATCAATCACTTTGCTGCAAATGGACTTAAAGAAGAAGCATAGTTTAGTGATTGTCCCTCGTACCTTATTGGGTAAAATGAAGCTTTAAGCCATTGGAATCAAATGCTTTATTAGAACATGGCAATCATGAGACTTAGAACCCTTTAACTTTATATCTTTCGTTGATACAAGCTTTTTAATGTTTGAAGAATACCCCTTTAGAACCTTGACTCAATTAAGAAATTTACAAAAAGTAATTTTTTCTTTTCTAGATAGAGTATGAGCTGCAAAAGGTAGATAAGTATGACACTCCTCCTTCACCAGTGCCAATTCTCCTCTTGTTCTTAAAGTAACCAAGTCCAATCTCACCTTGATGCCATCTTTGGTCTTTCCCACACATTAAGTAATGTACCAATTACAATGTCACATACATTTTTCTCAATATGCATCACATCAAGGAAATGTCTCATATATAAGGACTTCTAATATGGCAGTTCAAAGAAAGTAGGCCTTTTCTTCCACCTGTTTGTCCTAAGATGTCTTATGAAAGGTTTTCCAAAATAGCTATACAAATTTTTTACCTTCTCGTACAGCTGCTCACTAGTCAAAGGCAAAGGCACACTACCTTTCTTTGTATTCCTATTGAAAGTTTTTCTCCACCACCGGTAATGATGTCCTGGAGGCAAAAATATGTGATGTCCAAGGAAGACATTCTTTATATAATGTTCCAATTGCATGGAATGTGTGCCCTTTTTACAAATTAGGCATCCGCAACATCCTTTGATACTATATCTTGATAAATTAATGTTGAAAAGTCATTAATTGTCTAAAACAGAATAGCTCACAAATTGAATCTTTCCTCTGTATATGCATCATATACCTCTACTCCCGACTCCCACATTAGCTTCAAATCTTCAATTAGAGGAGCTAAATATACATCTATATCATTCTCAGGTTTCTTTGGCCTAGAAATTAGCATAAACAACATTATAAACTTGTGCTTCATGCATAGCCATGGAGGTAGATTATAAATCACCAAAATCATCGGCTATGTACTATTGGTACTACTTTGGATATCGTGCAAGTTCATTCCATTGGTAGCTAATATAAGGTGTAGGTTTCTGTCTTCTTGCCTGAAGTTAGAGTACTCATGATCAATTTTTTTCCACTAAAGAGAATCTGCGGGATGCCCAAGCTTGCCATCTTGAATCCTTTCATCCACATGCCATGTCAAGTACTTCGCATCTTCTGCACTACTGTACATGTGTTTGAATTTAGGTATAATGGGAAAAATACCATACTACTTTCACCAGACTCAATTCTTTCTTCTTATATTGGAGGCATTACACTTAGGACATTTCTTTAATGTTGCATATTCATTTCGAAATAAAATGCAATCATTGGGACAAGTATGTATCTTCTTATAGCTCATGCCAATAGAGCATAACATTTGTTTAGCCTCATATGTTCAACTAGGAAGCTCATTATCCTTTACCAACATATCTTTCAAAAGAGCAATCAATTCTGTAAAGCTCTTATCACTACATCCATTTCCTGCTTTACGTCTATACAACTTCAACACCGCTGATAATCTTGTGAATTTAGTTCAGCCAAAATACAATGGCTTTTTTGCATCACTTTTCAACTTCTCAAACATTTCAAGACAATCATGAAAAATCCTCTTCAACCACATTCACTATCTCTTCAAAATAGTCAACCTCATATGTAATTGTGTCAAACTCATTTGAGGCATAACTCCCACTATACTCCCAGTTACTATGTTCATCCTTTGTCTTGCCATGCTTTGTCCAATATGTATAACTTTAGTCAATCTTATTACACACTAAATAATCTTCCAACTAAACTACACTAATTTGCTTCACATGCTAGCAATTTAAATAAGGCCATATAATTTTAATCAGATCTTTTGCTTGCTCAACTGTAAACCTAATAAACTTTTTCACTCCATCCACATACTCCTTAGACAAACGATTGGTAGACATCCATATCCAATCTATACCTTTTGGATCTAGCAAGAACCAATTTGAGTAGAATATGGTTAGTGACTCCTAATATTCTTGGACTCTTATCTATAACTCTATTAAATATTGTCCAATTATACAAGCTTTCAAATTATTCTTTTATTTCAATCTACATCTTAAAGAAAAATCGACAGCATAATGGCTTAAAAACAAAAGTTTCCCAAGGTAAGCCCTCTCTTCTAACTAAAACTACAATATTCTAGTAGTCCATGATAATAAAGCAATGATAAGAAGTGTTAAGAAACTCATACTTCATAATTTTCAACTTTACAATATATACAAAAGCGAAAAAATTAACTAAGAACTTGCTATCTGATATGTTCTGAACACATTCTGGAAAATGTTAGTGAATTATGTATTTATGGCATGGACAACAACTAGAAAATCATTCAAAATTAAAGAACAAAAAAAAATTTTATATACAGGGTAGAAGGAGAGTTGGAAAATACCTTTGTATTCCTAAGAAGACAATGAGCAAAAAGAAACAAGCTGCGTAGGAGTCTAAATGAACAGTTGGGGTGTGAAACTGATGCCATTGGTGTGAAAGCCGTAGGAAAATGAGGAAAGCCACCAAAATGGGGAGAGAACAATTAAGGAATGCTACTAAAGACAATGGGTTAGGGTAGTGGAAGGTTACAGCCCCTAGAGAGCACTGGAAACAAGATTTTGCAAATTGTTTTGATAAGAAAAATAATTTTAAAATGACCTTAGTTGGCGATTCTACTAAACATCGCCAACTTTAATAGACTTTAGTTGGTGGTTATAAAAAAACTACCAACATTAATTAGATTTTAGTTAGTGGTTAATACAAAACTACTAATTAAACTCAATTACAATTTTTAAATATTTTTTTTATAAAGAATTATATAGTTGGTAGTTTTGAATGAACCGCCAACTATAATATTCTAGTTGGCAATTTTTTAAGAACCACTAACTATGATCATATAGTTGGTGGTTCCATAAGAACCACCAACTATATTCATAGTTTTTGTTAGCGATTTTTTTGAACAATTGCTAACACAAGTTTTTCATTGGCGATTTTTGGAGAACCATCAATAAATGTGTACCAACATATCTTATTTCTATGGTAGTGACTCTTCACTCAATTGGTAGTTTTTGGTATGCTAAGTAAGGTAACCTCTTACAACTTAGTTATATGTACCTTATCCGTTTCTCCATAAATAAGCCACATTAAAATTTTAGTACATGTACTATCACATTTGATATCCATACACTCCTATTAAACCTACAGATTAAGAAATACAAAATGATACATGAACTAAGAAACCAAAGACACTTCAAGATATTAATGTCAACAAAGTGAGACTAACATCATGTAACGTAAGAGTTGAACCACCAAACTAGTGCTTATCTAAATACACATTAACATTTAATTATGTTTTATTTTCCCTTTCTTCCTTATATGGTAAGCATAGAAACATCCATTTTAGTAAAGTATCATATGTTGAGAAGAAGATGTGAACTAACTAAGGATATATGCATCCAAACTTTTGTTTTGTTTGCATTCATAGACTAAGATCTCTTCCTCTCCCTTGATGTAGTAGCTAAGAAATCTATGCTAAAGTTTATAAATTAACTGCACATCACTGATAAATTTGTCCATCCCCTGTTGAGTTGCTCATGATTTATTTTTTTATTGTTATTTCTTATCCATCTTCCTACTTTTCCTATAATAAAATGATAGAAATGGTTAACTACTTATAACTTGAAAGACAATGACCTTTAGTAAATGAAAATATTCCCTGTATAATGGACAAAACCCACCCTGCCTAATTTTATTTGCTATGCAAGCTTTTTAGATCGTGACTAGCTTCAATTTCTTAGTCGTGTTTTCCTTTTAAGTTTGCATATGCATTTCCCCCGTGTTAAACATATACCATTTTTTGCTTTTATTTTTTTTAGTTGAAAGACATATATTGCTATTTTAATACTAGAGCTTTGAATTTACTATTTGAAGATCTTATATAATTTGTATAGAAATTGTAGAAACCCTATAAGAGAAAAATCCATCATTACATATATATATATTTAACTTCAACAATGAAACACGGATCCATTCATCTTATTATCACCTTATTAAATATAAAATTGAAGTTAATAGTTAAATTATTTATTTCTATTGTGTAACAAGGATTAGTTAGTATGAACTTAGTAAAGACGTTTATCCTAAATATGAAATGTTATGACAAAATAACTTTCATTGTGTGTTGTAACATGTTTTTTTCCCTCTACATGCTTTTATATTTAAATCAGGCAAGAGCTAAACAATAAGAAATAAAACCCATTGACCTTTAATAAACTCTTATGCCATAGTACATCATATACCTTTTCTAACTAATTAAAAAGTGACCCACTTATGGGGAGGGTAAAAGTATGTAAAGATCAACTCCTTCTGAGAAGCTCTATAGCTCATGGATGACTGTAATGTTCAGTTTTCGTTAAACGACGAAAATATGCGTGTTTTCAAAGCAAGTCTCCTAAAATAAATTATTTAAGGTCCTAAAAAATTTGAGTAACATTCCAGACTCCTAAAAATGAGAATTCTAGGCTTAGAGAGAAAGAAAAATAGAGCTAAAATAAAGAAGCAAATTTTGACCGAAAACTTACGAAATGTAATGACATTTTCATAATTTTGAGCAAATTTTAGAATTCATACAGGAAGGCTTTTTAAATAAAATTTTTGAGTTCTACGAGGTTCTCAAAGGCCTTGAAAACCATGGGAAGTATCAGGACAGTTAAATCCTTTTCGATAGACGTTTTCCAATGCCGATGTATCTAAATTTTGACGAATTCATTCAGGAAAGTTTTAGGTCTGATTTGAGTGATTCCAAAAGCATTTTACTAAATTGGGAACCTAAATTTTACAATGGAAAAGATGGTTCTCAAAAAGGAGCTAAAACAAAGTAGAAACAAAAATGCCAAAAATAAAGGACAAAACATAAATTTTTGAAAAGTGTTTCCTTCTCCCAGTTATATATAAGTGGCGCCCCACCTCCTCACTCATTTAGACACAATTGTTTTTGCCCTAATTCAGAGAAGAGAGCTAGGGTTTAGGTGCACTAAAGGGAGAGAAGAAGAAAGAGAAATCAAGGCAAAAAGGTATGGATTTTTGGTAGTTTTCTATGCTTTCTTTCATCCAAACCTCTTCTCCTCTCTTCTCCTTTGTTTCCTTTTATTATAATAAAGTTTATAAATCTATTTTAAGGGAGAAATTAAGGAAAATTTTGGATTTAAAGAGAGGAGCTCAAAAAAGACAAGATTCAAGTGAGAAAAAGCAAGAAAATAAGGTAATTTCTTCTTCCATGGTTGCTAACCCCTTGCTCCTCTTCCTCCATCATTTCACCCCACTCAAGAAACCCTAGGAGTACTTGGTTTTTAGGTAGAACCAATGGTGATTCTTAGGGAAAAGGGTGTAGAGATTAAGAATATGCAAAGAGAATTAACAAATAACCATGGAATTTCAAGATACAATTTTTAGGGTTTCAAGTGTTCTTTCCAAATTCTGATTTTATACAATAATTCTTAGACTTAAATAAGTGTTTGAATGAGCTTCTAATATCCCTAGAAGTCTCTTCATGTGTTTTTTCCATTAAGAAAACAAAGCAAAGTCCATGAAGGCCAATAAGCTTCCTAGTTTCAACCAAGAGAGGTTATGGTAGCTAGGGAGAGTTTTAAATTTTTCTAAACCCATTTTTGAGTCATATATGATGAAGGAATATGAGGGGAAGCCTTGGGAAAAATTTAGGAAACTTAGAGAATGAGTTGGTACTTTATGTTCTATAATATGATATAAAGAAGCAACATGTAGTTAGGCTCTTTATTTTAATTGGGTGATGACTCCAAGAGGCTTAAAAGGAGTCAAGAATCATATTTGAAGGAAAAGAATAGAGTTTAGAATTTATTTGATGAGTGTTGCTTCATTAGGTGCTTTCTTGGAAACATAAAGGGGTCAATGAGTTAAGCTAGATTTTAAGCAAGTTGTGTGGCCTTATAATTAACTTTATAAACCTAATTAGCTTCCATAAATTATGTTTAGGCCAAGAAGAATCATTCCCACACTATTGTGTGTGTGAGGCCGAAGAAGGGAGAGGAAATCCAAGAGAAAAAGTGTGTGGTTGCATGATTGTTTGCTTTACTTGTCTTTGAATCTGTGTACGTGTATTTCAAGCCATAAAAAATGTTCTAGCATGAGCTCTTACTCCATGGTACCATGATGATGCATTATGTTTTTAAATGAGGTTCATGATGTTTATTTTGGCTTGTTTGATTGTGATAAGGCCAAAAACCTTTAGTCATAGTAAGGATGAGCTAAGAACCCTTAAGATTAGTTGAGACAAAGTAAAGAGTCTCCCAAAAGTAAGGTTGACTTCTAAAAGTAAGGTTGAGTCCAAGAACCTCTTAAAGAATGGGTGAGGCAAGTCCAAAATCTATAAGTAAATGGGTGAGGCCAATCCACTTGCTTGGCAAGCCTTTGTATGCTATGTATGACTTACTCAAGTGTTGAAATTGCTTCTTGAATGTTTGCACATGTTAACATACCCATGCATGCATTTGTAAGACTTGTTTTGCATCCTTTATGTATAATTGAATGAGAGATGAGATTTTGGGATTCTTTGAATCTCATCCCATCCTCTCCAATGTTCTAACATGCTAGGTGGACTAAGAGATCAAGGGCATAGAAGTCATCCACATGAGAATTGAGAGCTTGACACCAAAGTGCATAGTTTTGGTTCTTTAAGGCCATATTGGTGTCTAATGATGTAATCCATCGTTGTATATGGTCTATGACCTCTTGAACATGTATAATTATATTAATATGTGATGTATAAATGAGAGGATATGTTATGTGAACGCTAGAATGTAATTTGAGTATGTAATGGCAAATTGTGCTTCTTGAAAGTTTGATGCAAGTATGTATAAATGCAAGTGGGATGGCCAAATTGAGATGCATGAGGTTTGGGACCATTTGGGCAGTTCATACAAGTCATAATCATGCTTTTATACTTGCCCAAAAGGTGTCAAATACCAAGGAAAGCCATTTGGACATTTCAGTATCCTATATGGAGCATAAATTGACCATATTGGAACCCTATATAACTTTTTATCCAAATGAGCTCTTCTTCATTTGAGATTTTTCATACTATTATAGCTTGTTGAAAGATTTTTAGGAAGTTAAAGAACATAATTTTTGGAGTTCTAGAGAATATTTGATGAATTTTCAAAGTTGGCAAAAATTTTGGTTTTGGTTATGTTACTGTTCACTCAGGTCCAAAAATGAAATATTTCACATAGAGCTCAAATGATGTTCAATTGCCACAAAATTTTATATGGAGAAACTAGATATTTCTAGTGACTTGTGCCAACTAGAATCATCTCATTTGGAGGTCTAGAGAGGGAGATATGAATTTTCACAAGTTCTATCCAATACCAGGCACTCTAACTGACCTTAGGTATTGTTTAATTGAATTTTGAGGTCTAGGCGTAGTTGAACTGGTCTAGAGTTATTTTTCCCCCTAGTTAACATCCACAGATTTCAAGATTGGTATCATTTACATGGATTGGATTTTTTTCAAATTAATTGGATATTTTTAAAATTTGCTATAGAATGTTGTGATAGCACCAATGGACAGTCAGACCTCTAGATTGTTTCGAATGACAAACATCTTCTGTGTTATGACTCATGGTCTGAACATATTTTTAGCATAAATTATACATGTGTAACTTTCCAGAATAGCTAAGAATACATGATTTCAATATTTATAGAATTAGTTATGATTTTTCAAATTTTGTGATAGAAAAGAAAAAATTCTGCCTGAAAATACAAGTATGAATTTTATGTATTTCCTTGCTTTCCACGAGTTGTAGAGCACTTTTAATGATGAAAATGAGTTGTATTCATGTAATTAAATATAAGAATGTGATGTATAAGCTCACATGGTCCACATGACACCGAATAAAATTTTTATATGTGACATAACGCTAAATAATGCATTATTTTAATGCTATTTTTCCATTCCCTTTGTGCAATTCATGATGTGAGACTTAGAAATGATAGAAAGCAAGTTAGAATTTATGATATTACAATGACTGTAATACCTTAATCTCTTAGCTATTTTACCATGGTCTCCTTGTCCATCTTAATACATTTCATATAAATTGGAGCACAAATGCAAGAAACTTTACACTTCACATGAAAAAGGTAATAAATTTAATGGTATTTATTTGCATTACGTAAGATCTCATTTCTTTAATTTATGACCCATGGATCATATGAACTTATCAATATCATTTTCTATTCATAACACATCCATGCAAGTCATAACTATCACCAAATATGTCAAGAACCTTGGGCTTTAAGATACATCTCACAAAATCCATGGTTTGCTCTTGGGTTTAAATTTTAGTTTTCTGATACAAAATTTAAAAATTCATAACTAATTCTAAAAAAATCAAAATCAAGCAAACCATACCATTTTGGAAAGATATGGATGTATACTTTTGAGTAAAAATAATTCTAGACCAATGCAGTAACCCTAAACTACTAGAATTAATGGAATTGAGTATCATGCAATTTCACAGGTCAAGCTACATTACTGGTGCTGTCACGCAATTTCAAAAATTCATATCTCCCTCTACAGAACTCTAAATAAGGTGATCTTAAGAGATATGAAATGATTATGGTGTCTAGTTTGTGCCCATAAAATTGCATGAGCGTTGGACTTCATTTGGCCTATGTGTGACACAGAGAAGCAAGCTGACCAAATAAACAGTAACCATACCATTTTTGCATAATTTGACCAACTTTGAAAAATCATAATAAATTCTCTAAAGCTCCCAAATTGAGTGTTTTTTGGTTTGTGAAAATCTCTATTAGGACCTACTTCTTGGCCAAATTTCATAGAAAAAATCACTCATTTGGTCGGACTTTGGTTTAGCTCTCCATTTGGTCAAAGTTGAAGTCCAAAAAGGGATTTTAAGACACCAAATGCTCTTCTTGCCCTTCCATAACTACTTGAACAAGTATAAAAGCATACTTGCAATATATAAAAGCATGCAAAAAGGTCCAAATCATCATGGAGCTCAATCTCACCTTACCACTTGCATACATACACATGAACATCACATCTCAGAAAGACTCCTAGGTGGCAAGAACATACATATTCATTCATCTAGCTTCCACATTGGCACATACATCATTTATACATACATTAGAACATGTTCAATGGTTTACATCATGTATACATCTCATGGTTACATATTTTGACATCAAAATGCAAGTACAAAGCTCATTTCTCTATCCTTTTGTCAAATTCTTGCCTCTCATAGTTTTTGGCTACCATTTCTTAGTCCTCTTGGCTTACCTAGACATATCAAAAGAGACATACATCACTCATGGAAATAAGGTCTAGCCTAATGAAATTTATATAGAGTCTTACTTTGTCGTAAAACATAATTATGGTTCCATAAAGGACCTAATGAAGCAACTATAGAAATCTATGATCTTGGCCCACATTTCTCATTCATTATAGGTCTCTTGACTCCATTTAAACTCCTTGGAGTCATCACACATTCATTTTAAGGAGCCTAGCTATAAATTTCTTCCTAATGTCTCATTATGAAGGCTACACCTCCATTTCACATTCTAAGACTTTTAAATTTTATTCCAAGGCTTCCTTTGAGGTCCTTCCATCATATCTAGTCCCATTCTAAACTTAGAACAAATTAAAACACTCTCTAGGTGCCTTAATCTTGCTTGGCCGAGACTATGGAGGTTTGAAGCATTCATGGAGTTTACTTCATTTCATTTATGGACATGGAATATGTGAGACTTCCTAGATGTCTTGAGAACTCATTCATACTCTTAAACAACTTAAATTATCAGTAGGAAACTTCATATTTGCCAAGGTATAACCAAGTCCCTAAGTTCTATAACTTGCATTCTAAAGCTTCCATTTCAATTTTAATTGTATTTTCTTAATCCTCACACTCTATAACCCTTGGTTCCATCAAGAAGACATGAAAAAAAACTCTCCTCCTCACTTTTTTTCTCTAGATCAAAGCTTAAATGACTTGGAAATACAAGATTTTGCAAGTGTTTCAAGTAAAGTCTTACCTTAAAACGGAGCTATCTTTGCGTAGATTATTTTTTACCAATTAGTTTTTTGAAAAGAGTTCCTTTTTGGCTTAGGTCAGACTTGAATCTTCAAGTCTTCAATAAAAGAAAACCACCATTAGAGAGCTCTTAGAGAGAGGAACAACTTTCCTAACTGGCACGAGATGAAACGGGGCCTTTTACTTACCTAAATGGAAGTTTAAACTTCTTCTCTCTCCCCCCCTTAATGTCATGCCATAGATCTCAAACAATCTGAAAATAAAAGCTTGGAGACAATGATGAGGTCTAATCTTACTTAAGAAGCCTCTTTTACAATTTTTCAAAATAACAATTTTGGCCCTACGTGCCTGTTTGCTCCGTTTAGGCTCATTTCAATTCTTTTTTTAGAGTTGTCTTTTCCATCATAAAGTTTAGGTCCTATAATTTGTAAAATGCCATTAGTTTATCCAAATTAGATTTAAAACCTTCTCAAACAAACCGATCATAGTTTGGGTCACCCAACGCTCTAAAATATAAACCGAAGGGTTTAAACCATTTAAAGAAGTTCTATAATTTTTAAGGCTTATGAAAATCCCAGGAAACCTATTTTTTCCATTTTAAAATTCCTCCTTTGAGTTTTCTATATAGTGTTCAAAATTATAAAAATGCCATTGCATCTTTATTATACAAAACCATGGAAAGCCCTGAAACAGCTAAAGCCTCTCAGGTGGATGTTTTCTAACGCCAGTTGACCCAAACTTTGATGGATCCATTCGGGAAGGTTTTAGCTCCGATTTGAGTGATTCCAAAAATATTTTACTAAATTGGGAATCTAAATTTTATAATAAAAAAGACATTTCTAAAAAAGGAGCTAAAACGAATTAGAAACGAAAATGCCAAAAATAAAAGGCAAAATAGGAATTTTTGAAAAGTCTTCATTCCTCCACTTATATATATAAGGCGCCCTATCTTCCCCTTCATTTAGCCTCACTTGTTTCTACCCTAGACCAGAAGAAAGCCCTAAGGGATGAGGCACACCAAGAGGAGGATGAAGGAAGAAGAAAAACAAGGTAGAAAGGTATGGATTTTCTTGGTTTTTTATGCTCTTTCTCTTGCAAACCTCTTCTCCTTCATTTCTCTTTCTTTCCTATTATTATATTGAAGTATATAAATCTGTTTTAAGGGAGAAATTAAAGGAAAATTCAAATTTGAAGAGAAGAGGCCAAAAAAGATAAGATTTAAGTGAGAAATCAAGGAAAAACAAGGTAAATCTTCCATCTCATGGTAACTACTCCTCCTCCCTTCTTCTCCCTATTTCACCCCATGTATGTAGATGCAAGAGGGCTAGAATTTTGAGGAGAACCAAGGGTGAATTCCATGAATTTAAGGGAGGAGAGTAAGAATATGCAAAGAAATCCAAGTAAAAACCATGAATTTGCAAGATAGAAAAGTTAAGGTTTTGATTGCACTTTGAACTCTATCATAGACCTTAGCCATATTTTATGATGTTTAAGTATTCATATGAGTTCCTAAGACATCAAGAAAGCTTTCTACATGTTTCTCCCATCAAAGGAAGTAAGGAAACTTCGTTGGTGCCTTATGGAAGTATAGCTTTGGCCAAGGAGAGTTAATGCACCTAAGAAGTGTTTTAATTTCTTCCAAGTTTAGTTTTGCATTATGTATATAGAAGAATATGAAAGGAAGCCTTGAAAAAATTTTAGAAACCATAGATAGTGAGATGGCCTTATATGTTTCATAATATGACTTAAAAAAGCAACACCTAGCTAGGCTCCTAGAATTGATTGTGTGATGACTCCAAGAGGTTTAAATGGAGTCAATAATTATAAATAGATGGAGAAAATGGAGCCAAGATGGTGTTTTCCAAAGGTTGCTTCATTCAATGCATTATGGAACTATAAAAGAGCCTTATGAGTCACCTAGCTTTTCTAATGATTGTGTGGCCTTAGAATTTGATTCAAGAGTATAATTAGCTTCCATATAGTGTGTCTAGGCCAAGAGAAATGATCTCCACCTTCTTGGGTGTGTGAGATCAAGGGAGAGAATTCAAGACTCAAGGAAAAAGTGTGCATGAATGTATGCTTAGCTTATCTTTGAATGTATGTATGTGTGTTTTAAGCCATGAAAAGTATTCTAGCATGATTTCATATGCCATGGTACCATGATAATGCATTATGTTTTTAAATTACATTTATAATGCTTGCTTTGGTTTGCTTGAGTGTGGCAATGCCAAGAACCTTTAGCCATGGTAAGGATGAGCTAAGAACACTTAAAGTTTGGTTAAAACAAAGTAAAGAGTCTCCCAAAAGTGAGGTTGACTCCCAAGGCAAGGTTGAGTTTAAGAACCTCTTAAAGAATGGGTGAAACAAGTCCAAAATTCACAAGTGAATAGGTGAGGCTAATCCACTTACTTGGCAAGCCTATATATGTCTTGTATGACTTTTTCAAATGCCAAGAATGCTTATTGAATGATTGCACATGTCAATATGCCCATGCATGCATTTGTGAGACTTGTTTTGCATCTTTTATGTGTGATTGAAAGGGAGATGAGCTATTGGGATTCTTTGAATCTCATTTCCTCCTCTCCAATATTCTAACATGTTAGGTGGACAAAGAGAACAAGGAAATGGAAGCCAACCTCTTTAAAGATGAGAGTATGCCATTAAAGTGCATGGTATTTGCTTCTTTAAGATCATTTAAGTGGCAATTATTGTAACCTATCATTCTATATGACCTATGACCTCTTGAGCATATGTAATTATGTTAATATGTTATGTATACATGAGAGATTATGTTATGTGACCATTAGAATGTAAATTGAGTATGTTATGGCAAACTAGCTTCTTGAATAGCTTTGTGCAATTGTGTACAAATGGAAGTGGAATGGACAAATTAAGATGCATGAGATTTAGGACCACTTGGGCAGCTCCTACAAGTCATATTCATACTGTTAGACTTGCCCAAGAAGTTCTAAATATCAAGGGAAATTATTTAGACACTTTGGTATCTTATATGGAGTAAAAATTGACCATATTGGAAACCTATACCACTTTTTGTCCAAATAAACTCTTCTTGATCAAATATTTGGCATGCAATTAGAGCTTTTTGAGAAGCTAAAGTTCAGAATTTTTAGAGGTCTAGGTAATATTTGATGAATTTTCAACATTGGAAAAAATTCTAATTTTGGTTATGGTACTGTTTATACTGGTTCGAAAATGAATTCTATCACTTAGGGGCCAAATGATGTCCAATTGCCAAAAAATTTTATAAGAATAAACTAAAAATTCCCAATGACTTGTACCAACTAGAAGCATCCCATTCAGATATCTAGAGAGGGAGATATAAATTTTTAAAAATTCTGTCTAGTATTAGGGGCTCAAGCTAACCTCAGGTACTGTTTGATTGGATTTCGAAGTCTGGGTGTGATGAACTAGTCTAGAGTTATTTTTTTCCTCTAGTTAACATCTATAAATTTCCATATTGGTGTCATTTTCATGGATTGGATTTTTTTGAAATTAATTGGACACTTTTTAAGTTTACAATAGAAAGTTGTATCAGTATCAGTGACTATTCAGACCTCTGCATCTTTTTCGAATGTCAAATGTCTTCTATGTTAGGTTTTATGGCCTGAATATATTTTTAACATAAAGTAGACATGTGTAGCTTTCCAGAATAGTAAAGAATGCCTAATTTTGATTTTTCTAGAATTAGTTATGATTTTTCAAAGTTTGTGATAAAAAAGGCAAAATTTTGGCCAAGGCTATTTCATGAAATTTCATGTATTCCCTTGCCTTGCATAAGTTGTAGGGCATTTTTAGGGATGGAAATGAGTTGCATCTATATAATTAAATATGAAAATGTGATACATGAGTCCATATGGCCTATGGGACTCTGAAAGAAAAATTTAGGTATAGCGCAATGCAAGAAAACTCATTATTTTATGTCATTTTCTTGTGATCCTTGAGAGGTGCATGGGATGAGGTATAGAATCTGCACGAGAAAGGCTAGAAAGTTATAGTGTTACATAAATTATACTTAATTCTTTTTAAACCACTTAGGGTTTTTAGATATATTTCTATATCTAGGAACACAATTAAGACAACTTAATCCTAAGTTGCTCAATCAAATGATTCATTAAGATTTCCCTTGCTCAAGAGTTGATCTCAAACCCCAAATCCATGAAAGATGTGGCCAAACTCTTAACTGAACAAAATAACCTGATTAAGCACTCAAATCAATAATCAAACTAAATTAACTACACAAAATCTCTATTACATGGCAATAGGTTCAAGTAAACCTAGGATCCATTAAATCTAGCCACACATGGCTCTAAACATCACAAACCAAATAAAAAATTTGAAGAAACAAGAGTTCATGGAAGAAGAAATGGAGAAGATAAAAAAACTTAGTGAAAATGTGTTGATTTGGCCTCCAATCTTTAATCCAAGCTTTTTGCCTCCAAATCCCAGCTCCTTTATATGCTTTTTTCATCAAAAGGTCTCCCTCTAGGCTCAGAATGTCGAATCCCTAGTTGTCTATTGAGTTTTAAACCCAAAAGTCAAAGTTGTATGTTTCAGTAAACAAGTCTCGCTATAGCGAGAGCACCTCTTGCTATTGTAAGAGCTTATAAGTTCCAAACTCCAAGTATTCTTGCCATTGCCCATGCTATTGCTAGAAGTTCCCTGGATTTTGTATGAGCTATGAACTCACTATAGCAAATTGGCATCCTCGCTATAATAAGGAGACTTGAACACTTGCTTTTGATTTTCTAGCCTTCTTCTTTTCTTTATTCCTTCTTAGCAGGTCTCTACCCCTCTCCTAAGATTAAAATCAAAATAAAATGAAACACAAAGTCACTAAAAATTACTATAAACAATATATTTATTTATTTACTCTGATTGGATAAAAATCTATACAAAACTGTAAAGAAAGAACTAGATGACTCCCTAATCATTCATAAAATATGCCATACAATATTAAAATTAGGGAGTCATTAAACTCTTCCACACTTAAACTATTACTTGCCCTCAAGTAATTCTAAAAAATGTCAATTAAAATGACCACTACCTATTTACTTTTCACAATTAAAATCCAATTAACCAAGATTAAAAATTCTCTTAGACTTAGAATATAACCAAAGTCAGAATCAGGAGATCAACTAAACTCAATTTGAATTCCATAATTAATGCAATCATAACAACACCTTTTTAAGTCTAAAGTGTACGTGTATTTCAATAGATAGTTTTTGAAGTAATTGAATGATCTCATCAATAACCACATTACAATTCCAAGAATGATTCCAATTATCTATTCCAACTTTAACCATCAAAGCTAATTAAGAGAGATCATTGGTTTTATTATCTAACAACATATCAATTTCAACACAATTATCTTTTTTTTTCCTCCTACTCATTTCTTTGAATCCTTTTTATGCAAATGACAACATTGGTTATAAAGCCACCCAGTTACTTAAATTAAGGAAATTGATTCGAAGTGCTTATTTGCATACTTCTAGTTTTTACCCCTGTTTGACGCAAAAGTTCACACTTTTTGGTGCAAACTCCCAGTTAGTAAGTAGCTTCAACCATTGGAGTAGATTCTTCCTTTTTTTCTCTCTTTTTTTTAATCAATGCATTATATAACCAAATCATTTCTCTTTTAAATAACAATTAAACATCTATCCATAAGTAAATAAATTGGATTTATGAAGGAAAAATAACTGAGGTTATATATAAAAAAAACTAAATTACTACAATTACCATCAAGTTGAAAAAGTGTTTCAATTATGGGAGACAGAAATAAAGGCAAAAGAAAAACAGAAGTAAAAAAGAGAGAGAGAGACAGAGATAAAGATTCCTTTGATAGAAAGACCTAATAGGAGAGAGAGGCTTGATCAAAACCTATATCTGGGAGACAAGAATAGACAAAAGACCAAGAAACAAAGAGTAAGTGAAATTCAAATATATAAACAATGAATGAAAATCCTAAAAGTTAGATTAAAGTATACAGTCATTCATATACAGTTATCCCAAAAGAAATATAAAGCAGTTAAAAGTTTAAACACTATGGGTCATATGGGCCAAGCATGTCCTGGGAAGCAGGATGATATGGAAAGACAATAATGGACAACTGAGGCATTTCTGGAGGTGGTGGTGAAGGAGTGGGCACTAAATAATCCACTAACATTTGCAACTGCTCCCTCATAAAAAGTACATGGCCCTCCAATCTCTCAATGGACTCTCTCACCCAGCCCTCAAATTGTGTTTGAGGTGGTGCATCATGCATCATAAGCTTTGGTGCTTCCTTTTACTGAGGTAGAGGTAGAGGTATCTCCTGTTGCTACCATGTTTGAGGTCTTCTAGGCCTCCCAGGCTCATCCTTCATATTGTCATATTTGAAGGCACCCTTGGGCTTGAATTATGCATCATTTTTGGACACTCGACTACCCTTTATTTGAAGCAACTTAGTGAACATGTGAGGGTACATCAAACTAGCCCATTCAAACCGTGCTTTGCTTGAAATTCAAGATCATGAGGCAGGGGATATTCACTTGCTTTCTCTTTATAAACAATAAGTAAGAAGGCCCTTCTTCTGATTCATGTCTAATCCATAAGAGCTAGTTAAAATATTGCTTGAAATGAATTGAAGCCAATAGCAAGCATATTTGTTTAAATAGGCTATTGTGTATACTTTATTAGTTAATTGTGCCCATCCTTCATTGGCTATTGTAACTTTAACCTCCTCCTATGAGATAGACTACTGATCATCCATATAAGCTTAAAAGGCACATTGCTCCACATCAGGTAATTCATAAAATTCTTGAATGACCTTCTTATTAATCTTAACCTATGCAATCCTACAATAATACTTATCTTCATCTTCTTTCATGTCTTCAAAATTTGTATAGAGTTCTTGGATTATCATGGAAATGTGATGCATAGGCCTTTTAGTAAAGCCTTGCAAATGATGCCATTTGTAACATCTTAGTTTTTGTAGACATAAGAACTCAAGGTCGCTAAAATTTTTCAAAGTCTGTTAGCTATAACGAGTGTACCTGTTTTCCATAGCAAAAAGCCAGTTAGCTATAGCGAATTCGAGGCTGATACAAAATCCATAGGATTTTTCACAATAGCGTTAGCTGTGGCAAGCATGGGGGCACCTAGAACTGATAAGTGCTCGCTGTAGCGAGAACTGTTTCTCGCTAGAGTGAGATTTAGTCTGAAAAAGTGTGAAAAAAGGGAAATCTCTTCTTAAAACCTCTAAAACTCTTCCTCATCTCTAGATTGACTTTTAACTCACTAAAAGGAAAGAGAGAAACCAATTAAGAAGGGTGTCTAAGGAAGGAAGAAGAAGAGAAAAATCTAAGAAAAAGGTTAAGAAAAGTGTAGTGTTTCATGCTTCTTTCTTTAGCAAACCCATCCTTCTCCTTCTCCTTTTCCTTCTCATGAATTTATGGAAGCTTTTGGTTCTATTTTAAGCTCAAAGCAGAAGGGAGAAGTTCGAATTAGAGGAAAAAAGCTAAAGGAAAAGGAAGAGCATGCAAGGAAAACTTGAACTCAAGGTAAGAACATTAGCCTCCATGCTTCTTCCTTCTTGTTCAAGTATGGGTGAGTTTCTCCCTTCATAGGAGCAGTCATAAGGGGATTGTTTTGGGCAGAACCAAGCATAAATCTTAGAAACTAGAGTATAGGAAACAAGTATATGCAAACAGAAACAAGGAAGGACCATGAAAATTTGCAAGATAGAAAATTAGGGGTTAGTGGACATAGGCCAAAATCTAAACTTATCCAAGGGTTTCTAAGCCTATGTAAATGTTTGCATGAGTTCTTAACACCCCTAAAGAGCTTCTCATGTGCACCTCCTACTAAGGAAAGTAAGACCACTTCCATGGGCATCCAAAGAAGCATTGTAAGTCTAGTACCCTTAAAATTGAGTTGTGATAACTCCCAAGAGTGTAATTTATGTCAAAATATCTAGAATGATCAAGAAATGGGGGCTAAGAGCAAGAACTCCATGTGTTGCCTCATTATGTGCAATATGGAACCATAACGAGGTCTTTGAGTTAAGTAGCCTAGTCTTGAGTTGTAAAGAGTTAAGTTTTATTTCAGTGACTTAGTTATGCTCCATTGATGTTTATAGACTATGAGAAATGAGTCCCACCTCCTTGAAAAAGCGTGATTGAGAAGGGAAAGGGAATTTTGAGAGAATAGTATAGTGATTCATTACAAGGTAGCCCTCCAACCTTTCTCTCATGTATGTGCATGGATGTTTTCTTACTTTGGATGCTTGTATGTGTGTTGAATTATGAAAAGCATGCCTAGCTAGTAAGGATATATGTGGTGCCACTTATGTCTCTTGAATTGTTTTTATGTGTGCATAAGACTTAAATAGACTTAATAATGCCAAAAGTCCCTTGATAAAGGTGAGGATGAGCCAAAAGCCCCTTAGTATGAATAAGACAAGCCAAAAGTCTCAAGAGAAGTGAGACTTAGTCAAAAGTCCCAAAAGAAATGGGTGAGCTAAGTCCAAAAGTCCCAAGAGAGGTGGATGAGGCTAACCAAAGTCTTGAGATTCTACTTGATATATTTGAGACTTATGAAATGGAAACCATATTCTTAATATGCATATGTAGCTTATAGACCATGCATGGCATTCCTTTGCATGAAATTACGTCCATCATGTATGATTGAAAGTGTATAGGGTTATTGAGATTCTTTGAATCTCACTCCCTCCCCATTACCTAACATGTCTATGTGGAGCAAAATAGCAAGGAATTTGGGAGCCACCTCACTTAAAGATATGGAGGTTGGCAAAGAAGTTGTAAAATGCTAGTATTATAGCCATGTGGATGGAAAATTATGTAATCTCATATTGTAAATGATGTATAACCCCTTAGACATATGTAGATACATGTATATGTGATGTATGTATGGAAAGTAAAAGTATATGAATGAGAATGAATGTTTTTAACATTGAGATGCATGGATATAGTTGCAAATCTTATGTATAGTAACAAGTGAAGGAGTGACTTTGTGAAGTTTGGGTTGTTAAACCCTTGAGACATGTTTAGTAGACCATTTTCATACTTTTCCATGTGCATAAGGTGGCTCTAGAAATGCTAGAAGCAAAATTGGACCCTTTATGACCCTTTGAAGTGGCCCAAAATTACCAAAATGCAACCTTACATCACAAAGTGACCAAATGAATGATTTTGAGGATAATATTTTACACACTTATAGATCTCATATAGATATTTTTACTGGTCTAATAACCGCATTATTTGGAGATCTATAGAATTTATTATGATTTTTCAAAGTTTAGTAAATTTTGCATATTGGTATCAGTCACTATTTGTTGGGATAGAATTGTTTTCATGTCATCCAAGGGCCAAATGAAGTCTGATGGTCCTAAAATTTTATGTGGAGAAATTAGACACTCATAAGGACTTGTAGCCATTAGAAACACTTCATTTGGAGGTGTGTAGAGAGAGATATGCATTTTTGAAGTTAGAATTTACTATTAGTAGTGTAACAGGACCTCAAGTATTATCCATCAATTTTATTAGCTTAATGTCATTTTCTATATTTAGAGCTATTTGTCCTTTATAGCAGACATCTGTAGCTTTCTATATTGGTATAGTTTACTCAATTTTAATTTTTGTAGAATTAGTTATGAATTTTTGAAGTCCATATCATTAAGTTATATTAGAACTCTAGGACAGCCAGGCCTGCGATGCTTCTCTCTTATCAATCGTGGTCCAAATGATGTTTTCATGGCCCAGGAGTATTTGTAACATAAATATAACATGTAGTGATTTCCTAAAAGCTATGATTTATTAGGTTTAAATTTTTCTAGATTTAATTATGAATTTTTAAAATCTATCCCAGAAAACTGAAGTTTGAGCTGAAATTAAACATGCATTTTCTGATGTGTGAGGCTCCAAATCTGATTTATATGAAATATTTTATGATGTTTATGACTTGTACAGAGGGATTATGAGTAGGGTATGATGCTTGAGAATTCATAGGGGCCACAGAGCATAAAAGAAAGAAATTTGATTTCCCCATGGCGTGGGATAGTGTATTGTTTAATGTTTTTTCTCTGTGAAGCTTCATGCTAAGGATGTGGAATCCTTGCAAATGCATGAGAAAGGCTAAAGTAAGACTAGAAGTCTTATGGTGTGACACCATTCAAAATCACTGAAGGTGAGATCCAATGGATAAGGCTTATAATATCTATCTTCAGTGACTCCTCAATCTGAAAAGTTATGATTAAAGCAAAATTTAGCCCTGGTAGATGCAAATCTATCCTTATCATAACTCTTTCTTTTGTTTGAAGGAAGATGCTTGAGCTATCTTGGCTTGCTTCTTAGGTGTCATGAAGTCTACAAAAATGATTTATAAAAATCAATGTAAGTACAATGAGGCATAGAGAAAATAAACAAGCATCCTTGGCAAAATAATAGAGTAGTAAATGATAGATAACTAACAACCCAATTATTAAAATGTCCAAACTAAAGGAAAATAAGGAAATGAAAAATCATCATGTTTTGTCTAAGGACAAGGAATCCTAAAGAGAATCATATGTGTAAATGAGTTAGTCAAGGATGAAATGAGAGTGAAAAACTTATTCAAAGAAGAGGAAATGAAGTAAGCAAGTTAAATGGTGCAAGGTAATGAAAAATTGAATTCTAAGAATTATGCTCATACTCGCTATAACGAGTTCTTCCTTACCATAGTGTGGAAGAACAATATTTGTAAAATGCATTTCTACACCCAAAACACTTAAACGAAAGAAAACACCTGCAAAGAGAAATGCAAAAAACAAACCTAAACTGGTTATTACTAGCTTAGTCACCTACATTTACCAAATCAAAGGCATTTAACTTCTCAACCTTAAGTTCCTAAAACCACACAATTTCAAGTAGAAAAATGAAGAAAAGAGGAAGAAAAAATATACTTGTTGTTGTATGAAGAGTAAGAGATGAAGATGATGGCATAAAAAGAAGGAATTGGTTAAAAGAAAACAAGGTGCATTAGGTGAGGAGTGGCTAAGTGACAGTGAGGAAGAACGTGCAAAAAAGGGGAGGGGAGTTTTGTATGTTGTCTTTGTTTTTCTTATATTTTTTTTGTTTTTGATTTTTTTAAAATCAAATACTCAAAACCTGAGATAATCAGAAACTCTCGCTATTACTTAAGCAATAATGAGGAATTATCTAGAAAATGTACCATACAACGAGACTACCATATCTCGCAATTGCAAAGTGATTTTCTTGCAGTGGCAAGAACACTTGGTGGTTTTGGTCAGCCATAGATGTAACACCATAATTCTAAGACTCAACTCATGTAATTTCCATGCCTTATCATCAAGCTAATTCTACAAGAGGTAACATAATAGAATAGGAAATCATGAATTAAGATACATTTCACCATGGAAAAGTCTTCTCTCGACATCTCATGGGTCATATAGATTCATCCATCTCATTCTCAAATTTAAATACACAATTGCAACTCATAACAAGCTTAAGAAATGGTCCATACGTCGAGCAGAGGGAGCAAATACATAAAACATACTAGTGCAGCCTCGGGTCAGTTTTCCAGATTCTATCCTTAAACTTTGAAAAATTATAACTAATTTTAAAAAAATCAAAATCATACAAAATATACCATTTTGAAAAGGTACAGATATCTAATTTATTCTAAAAATAAATTTAGACCATAAAAAAGGATGCTAGGCACTAGAAACTGATGGAACAATACCAAAGGTCAGCTATATTGATCTCCAACTTCAAAAATTCATATCTCCTTGCTCAGAGGTCCAATTGGGGTGATCTTGGAGGTCATGGAAAGATTATCATGTATAGTTTATGTCTGTAAAATTTCATGACCATTAGACATAATTTGGCCTACGAATGACACAGCCTAAGTTTCTGACCATATGAACAGTACCTATATCAGTTCAACAGAAAAATGACAATTTTGGAAAATCATAATTAATTCCACAGAGCTCCAAATAATCTGATCTTTAGCTTCCCAAAAAGCTCTAGATAAGATCTACATGTGTACCAAATTTTATGAGTAAATTCATCCATTTGGTTAGATCTTGACATTGGATTGTGAAATGGTCATTTTTAAGCTTTACAAGGGGTCCAAATGGTCTAAATTGAGCTCCAAGGCAACCATGACCACTTGAGCATGTAAGAATGCACCAAAATGACATTCTAAACTTGTCTCAAAGGTGCACAAACCCAGATTTCCCAAACTCACTCATTCACCCCATGATACACACAAGAATGCATATGTCTAGTCTTGTCATTCCATACCCAAACCATGTTATATCATACATTTGGCATCAAATCTCATTCATACATCATACATTTGGGTAATTACATATGATCATATGATTACATAACAATTTCATCATGAGATTACATCATATGCCATGTGTATGGCTACAAGAGAGACAAAACTAGGTATTTGCATACACTTTGATGTCAATCTCCTTCTTCTAGGCTTGATGGCTTCCATTACCTTGCTCAATTGCTCCACCTAGCATGTTAAGACATTGGAGAAGAGGGGATGAAATTCAAAGAATCCCAATAACTTATCTCCCTTTCAATCACACATAAAGTATGCAATACAAGCCTTGAAAATGCATGCATGGGCATATTGACATATGTAAACATTCATAAAACATTCTTGGCATGTTAACACATCATGTTTAGCATACATAGGCTTGCAAAGTGAGTGGATTAGCCTTATCCATTCATTTGTGGATTTTGAACTTGCCTCATCCATTTTCTCTAAGAGGTTTTGACTCAATCTTACTTTTGGGAGACTCCTTACTTTGTCTCAACCAAGTTTTAAGGTTCTTGGCTCATCCTCACCATGGCTAGAGGGTTCTTGACTTCTCCACACTCAAGCAAACCAAGGCAAGCATATAAAATATCATTTGAATGCATAAAACATCATCATGGTACCATGGAATAAAAGCTCATGCTAAAATACTTTTCATACCTCAAAACATATATACACACATTCAAAGGCAATGTAAGTACACAATCATGCATGAGAGAAGGTGGAGAGAGCTACCTTACTTGAATTTGCATATTTTTTTCCTTAGGCCTTAAGTCCTCTCCCTTGACTTCACATGCCCAAGAAGGTGGAGATCACTTCTCTTGGCCTAGACACATCATATGGAAGCCAATTATACTCTTGAATCAAATTCTAAGGCCACACATCTACTAGGATAGCTAGGTGGTTCTTATGGCTCTTTTATGGCTCCATAATGCACTTAATGAAGCAAACTTAGGAAATATCATCTTGGCTCTATTCTCTTCATCTATTAATGATTCTTAACCCCATTTAAACCTTTTGGAGTCATCACACAATCAATTCAAGGAGCCTAGCTAGGTGTTGCTTCTTTAAGCCATAATATGGAACATACAAGACCATCTCACTTTCTATGGTTTCTAAAATTTTTTTAAGGCTTACTCTCATACTCTCCCATCATACATGATGCAAAACTAAGCTTGGAAGGAATTAAAACACTCTCTAAGTGCATGGACTTTCCTTGGCCGAAGCTATGCTTCCATAAGACATCAACGGAGTTTCTTTTCTTTTTTTTTTATGGGAGAATTATGTAGGAAGCTCAATTGGTATCTTAGAAACTTATATAAACACTTAAATATCATAAAATATGGCTAAGGTTCATGGTAAAGTTTAAGGTGCAATCAAATCCCTAAATTCTATAACTTGCATTCTAAAGCTCCTTTTTCAATTCTAGTTGTATATTTTTAATCCTCAAATTCCATAACCTTTGGTTCCATAAAGAACACATAAAGAAAAAATGGTCTCCTCACTTTCTCTCTCTAGATCGAAGCTTAAATGGCTTGAAAACATAAGATTTTGCAAGTATTTCAAGTAAAGTCTTACCTTGAAGTCTTACCTTATTTTCACTAATTGATTTCTTGAAAAAAGTTCCTTTTTGGCTTGAGTTAGACCTGAAACTTCAAGTTTTCAAGAAAAGAAAACCACCATTAAAGAGCTCCTAAAGAGAAGAATAACTTTTCTAACTGGCACGCAATGAAATGGGGCTGTTTACTTACCTAAACAGAAGTTTAAACTTCTTCTCTCTCTCCCTTCTTAATGTCACGCCATTACTACCCATTTTTCTACAAATGAAAGCTTGGAGAAGGTGATGAGATGTAATCTTACTTAAGAAGCCTCTTTTACAATTTTTCAAAATGACCATTTTACCCCTATACACTTGTTTGCTCAGTTTAGGCTCATTTTAACTCCTTTTTTTAAAACCGTCTTCTCCATCATAAAATTTAGGTCTTCTAATTTATAAAATGCCTTTGGTTTCACCTAAATTGGATTTAAAACCTGCCCAAATGAACTAGTCTAAGTTTGAGTCAATCGACATTGAAAAACATCCATCAGAGGGTTTTTAACTATCCCGAGACTTCCCATAGGTTTCTGGGCCTCTAAGAACCTTAGAAAACTCAAACCTTTCATTTAAAAGGCCCTATTGTAAAAATTTCAATTTTTTCTCAAAATGACAAAAATGCCCTTGCATTTCATCATCCTGTTTTTCAAATTTATTTCTTCATTCTAGCTCTATTTGTTTTTTGTCTAAGCATGGGATTCTCATTTTTAAAAGTCTAGAATACTTCCCAAATTTTTTGGGACCTTAATTAATTGGGGGACTTTCTTTTGTATTTGGTGAATTTAGTTCGTTGAAAGAGAAACCGTGCGTTACATTTCTTGTGTTTTCTCTCGTTTTCAGAGAATCAGATATTATAATAGAGTCTTGCTATAGCTTAGGTTATAGCAAGAAATTCTCTGGAATTGGTACTAATCTAGAGGCATAAGGAATTCACCATTGCGAAAGGGCCAATACACAATGGTTGACACATAAATTTTCTCACAATTGCATAAGCCATAGCGAGGAACTCCTTGTATTTAATACCAAGACTCAGAACAAGTGACTCTCACAATAGCAAAAATAGGTACTTGCAATAACAAAAATCCAAAATGATGAAACTTGGAAAATTTTAAGAAGATATTATGTCTCACTCTATTTAATCCCTTGATATACTTCCTTTCAATTTAAAAAAAAAACTAATTAATTGAAATGAGATGAACACATTAACCAAGTTAACAGGAACTCCATGATTCAATTATATTCATTGCAATGCTTCCTCCAAAAAGGAATTGTTTGAAACTTTCAACCTTCCCTGTATACTCTAACCCTGCAAAATCAAATTAAGGATTAAAATTCAAATCCTACCAACAAAATTGAAACCAAAAACAAAAATTTAAAAGAAAAGAATTTGGGTTGCCTTCCAAGAGCATTAAGTTTATAGTCTTCAGCCAGACTATCCCAAATACTCAAGAAAGTTATGTGAAGCTGTGGACCATCTTGTGCCTGTTCCATTCTCCTCCAAAGTATTATTTGAGTCTTTGCCCATTGACTTTAAACTGATCACCTAATTTTTCATCTTTAATCTCTACAGCTCTATGGGATGCAACATCAATTATAGTGTAAGGGTCTGACCATCTTGATTTGAGCTTCCCAAGAAACAACTTGAGTCTTGAATTGAATAGCAATACTTGTTGTCCTAGTACAAAAGTTTGATGAAGAATGTGTCAATCATGCCATTTTTTACTTCTTTCTTTATAAATTCTTGATCTTTAATATGCTTGCAATTGAAATTCTTTTAATTTTCCCAATTGAAGCATTCTTTGAGTATTAGCAAGTTTATAATTAAGATTGAGATTTTTAATAACCCACCAAGCTTTATACTCAAGTTTCAAGGGCAAATGACATGCCTTCCCATAAATAAGCCTATAGGGTGACATCTCTATTAGTGTTCCATGAGCAATTTGATATACCCATAATGCATCATCTAGCTTGTCAAACTAATCCTTTCTGGAGTGATTAATAGTTTTTCCAATATTCTTTTGATTTCCCTATTAGTGAGCTCACATGAGCCATTGGTCTAACGGTGGTAGGCAAAAGACATCCAATGATGCACCCCATACTTAGTCAACAGATTCTTCAACTGCTTGTTGTGGAAGTGAGTGCCTTTATTAGTAATAATTGCTCAGGGCACCCCAAACTTGGGGAAATTTTGCTTCTTGAGGAATCTAATCACTGTGTTAGAATTGTTGGGTATACAAGCCATTGCTTTAGGCTATCTACTCATATATTCTATAGCCATAAATATGTAATGGTTCCTCTAAGATGAAGGGAATGGGCCCATGAAATCCATGCCCCAAACATCAAAGAGTTTGACTTCTAAAATTCTAGACTATGGCATCTTATGCTGCATTGAAATGTTCCTTGTTCTTTGGCATCTATCACACTTAACAACAAAATTGTGAGCAATTTTAGACAATCTAGGCCAATAAAAACCATATTTTAACACCTAAAGTTCATTTTTTTGACCCCCACAGTGACCCCCATAGGCAGATGAATGACAAATATGCAAAATGGCCTCTTGCTCAACTTCAAGTACATATTTTCTAATCACAAAATAAACACATCTTTTAAAAAGAAAAAGTTCATCCCACAAGTAATAAGTCACATCATGCAAAAAATTTCTCTTTTGGTAATGACTTAAGTCAGGTTGTAGGACATTGCACACAAGATAATTCATGATATCAGCATACCATGGAATTTCAATCAAACTTTTAACGAGAAATAATTGCTCATTAGGAAAACATTCATCAATCACAGCCTTATCCACACATTCAGACTCTTAAACTAATCTAAACAAATGATCAGTAACTTGATTCTCACTCCATTTCCTATCCACTATATACATATTAAATTCTTGCAAAAGAAGGACCCACCTAATTAGCCCAGGTTTTGACTTTTTTTTACTTAACAAGTATTTAATGGCTACATGATCAATATGCACAACCACTTTAGCACCCATCAAATAAACACGAAATTTTCTATAGGAAAAAACCATATCTAACATTTTCTTCTCAATTGTGGAATAGTTTATCTAAGCACCATTCAAAGTTTGGCTAGCATAGTAGATTGGGTGAAATACCTTGCCTTTCTTCTATCCAAGAACAACTTCTATTGCATAATCACTCACATCACACATGAGTTCAAATGGTTGACTCCAATCAGGAGCTACAATAATGGGCGCAATGATCAACCTCCACTTTAGCTCTTTAAACACTCTCAAGCAGTCATCAGTAAACTCAAATGGTATGTCTTTATCTAGAAGTCTACAAAGAAGCTTTGCAATTTTTGAAAAATCCTTAATAAATTGGCGAGAAACATTGGCATGACTAAGAAAAATCCAAATTCCCTTCACGTTAATGGGTAATAGAAGTTGCTCAATCATTGCAGTTTTAGCACAATCCACTTCTAGACCATGTTTAGAAACTTTATGGCCCGAAACAATTCCTTCAGTGACCATGAAATGACATTTTTCCTAATTCAACACCAAGTTTGTTTCTTCACATCACCTCAAAACTTATTCTAAATTTGCCAAACACATCTTAAATGATTCTCCAAAAAAAAGAGAAATCATCCATAAAGACTTCCATTGTGTGTTCAATGAAGTCTACAAAGATTGACATCATATAACATTGAAAAGTGGTGGGAGCATTACATAGCCTAAAAGGCATCCTTCGAAATGCAAAGGTATTGTATGGGCAAGTAAATGTTGTGTTTTATTGATCTTCTAGAGCAATTGCTATTTAATTGTATCCTGAATATCCATCTAAGAAATAAAAATATTGCTTCCCGACTAAACGATCAAGTATCTAGTCAATGAATGGAAAAGGGAAGTGATCCTTGCGTGTTGCCATATTCAACTCCCTATAATCTATGCAAATACACCACCCAGTAACAATTCTAATGGAGATAACCTTATTCTGATCATTCTTTACCATTATCATTCCTTCTTTTTTAGGTACACACTATATTAGGCTAACCCAACTACTGTCAAAGATAGGGTAAATGATCTCTGTATCCAACCACTTAAGTATCTCCTTCTTAACTACTTCCTTCATAATTGGATTTAGTCTGCTTTGCCCCTTTATGGATTTCTTATGCTCATCTTTCAACAAGATTTTATGCATTACCATTGCTGGACAAATGCCTTTGATTTTCGTAATTGTCTAACCTAAGCTGACTTGTGAGCTTTAAGCACATCAATCAATCTTTGCTCTTGTTCATCATTCAAAAAAGCAAAAATGATAACCGATAAAGAGTTATCTGTGCCCAAATAAGTGTACTTCAAATGAAATGGTAATGGTTTCAACTCCAAATTTAGAGGGGCTTCAATAAATGGTTTCATTGACGGAGCTATTCTAGACTCCAATTCAAAAGGTTTAAAGTTCCTAAAAGAACTCAACCATTGGAAATTTTCATGTATCATCATCTTACATTCATCAATCTTTTACTATTCAACTATGTCAATCTCATGTAACAATACTTCCAATGATTCTTTTTCTCTATATGTTTCCAGTACTTCTTAAATGGATTCCTCATAAATCTCAACCTGAAAACAGTCATCTGTGTGATCAAAGAATTTCAAGGCTTTGTTCATATTAAAAAGAATCTATTCATCCTCTACTCTTAACTTGATTTCACTCATTTCTACATCAATTAGAGCTTGAGTTATTGCCAAAAAGGGTATACCCAACAAAAGAGGTAGCTTCCTATCAACTGGTATGCCCAAGATGATAAAGTCAACTAGAAAGATAAACTTATCCACCTTGACTAAAATATCTTCAATAATACCTTTTGGCTTAAACAAACTTCGATTAGCCAGTTGTAGAGTAACTGAAGTGGATTGTGTCATACCATATACCTCCTACTATCACATTTTGCTATTCAAGGTGATTTATACATACTTTTAATGGAAATTCAAGGAAATGCATGAAAATAATAAATTTAATGTCATTACATTGGGGTTCAAAATTCCATCTTGCGTCATATAGATCCCGTGAGCTCACCAATAACATCCTCTAATTATTTTCCATCCATACAACTTATAAACATCCTAAAACTTTGCATAAACCACGGATTAAGAGCTAAAAAATAGAAATATTCATGTTTTGCCTTGGGTCAAAATTTCAGTTTTTTGCTAGCAATTTTGAAAAATCATAACTAAATCTAAAAAAATTGAAATCAAGCAACCCATAACTTTTTGGAAGCTATAGATGTTAACTTTACATAAAAATAATTTCAAGCCACGACAACCTCATCTAGACCATGTTTGACAATAGAAAAGGCACAAAGGTCGGACTGCCCAATATTACTGATATAGCTGATATGAATTTTGAAAATGCACAATTAATTCCATAAAAATCCAGTTCATGCAAACTATACCAATTTGGAAAAATAAAGATATTAACTATAGGGGAAAAATAGTTTCAGATCCATCCAAAAGCATTTAGACCCCAAAAATAGATGGAACAGTGTTAGGGTCTGACTGTGCGCTTGGAACATAATAGAAATTTCAAAAATTCATATCTCCCTCTCTAGACATCTAATTGGCACAGGTCACTTGGAAGGTCTAGTATCTCAAACCACACTTTTATGTCACCGTCTCATATCAAATTCAAGAATATGCTCTAAGAACTTTTGGTTTTGCCTTATCCCATTTTTAGGAATTTTGGGTTTGCTTCAACCTTAGCATAGGGACTTTTGACTTAGCCTCACCCATCTAAGAGACTTTTGGCCTTATCTCACCCATGCCTTAGGACTTTTGGCATCTCCTCACCCATATCAAGGAACTTTTGGCATCATATCAGCCTTAGGAGCCAATTTCACAAATCAAAGACATGCAAGAAAGCATATTGGTATCAATGCAATATCAAAGCATCAAGTGGCATGTTTTCAAATCACAAAAGTACACACAAGCACACAATGACATATATATACTAAAGAATGCAAGGAGAATGAGGTGGAGAGCTACCTTAAAACTTATACAAGCTTTTCTTTGTCTTATTCCTTCCCTTTTGCAGTTCCACAAGCATAATGAGGTGGGTTGGGATTCTCTTAGCCTAAACATTATAAATAACACACAATTATACTCTTGAAGCAAGCCAAGACATTAAATTCATTCTTAATAGCATACTTAGTTCCATAAGTCACATAATGGTTCCATAAATGACCTATTGAAGCAACCCTCACAATTCAAGTTCTTGACTCTATTCTCTTCTCATTTCTAGGCCTCTTGGCCTCATTCAAGGTCCTTGGAGCCATCACACATTCACTTACATAAGCTTAGACACATGTTGCTTTATAAGGCTCTATTATGAAAGCTATTATCTCATCTCCCAAACCATGACTCCTAAATTTTTTCCAAGGGTTCCTCCCACCTTCTACCATCATATAAAGTCCCAAACCAAGGCTACAACAATTTAAATCACTCCCTAACCTAATGCTTTTGCCCTAGCCGAGACAACCCTTCAAGGAAGAGTTCATTAAGCTTTTGATTTTTCCCCAATAGGAGAGTCACATGGGACACTTTTTAGAGGTTTTAAGAGCTCAATGGAACACTTATATAGCCTAAGAAATTCATGAATCAAAATAGATTTCACAAACCATTCAAGAATTCTACACTTTCCAAACTTGAATTCTATTAGTTTTTCTTGCAATTTCTTAGCATATTCTACTTCCCCATGGTTTAAAACCCAAGTTCCTCTCTTGTTCTTGGACAAAAAATCCTTTCCCCATATGGTTCTAGTTTGGGCCGAAATACACACCAAGGAAGAGCAAGAGAAAGAAGCAACAAGGAATAAGAGATACCTTAGATTCAAACTTGCTTTTAAGGACTTTTCTTCTTGGTTTGCTTCTCCTCAAATTTTTGAACTATCCTCCCTCTATTCTGGGCTCAAAATAGAACCATTTCATTGAACAAAACCATAGAAAGAAATCTTAAAAGGAGAAGAACAAAGTTGGAAGAAGAAAAAGCATGAAAATCCTTGAATTTGCCTACCTTTTTCCTTGCTTTCTTCCTCCTTTCTCTCCTCCTTTTGTAAAGCCCTACATCAGTTGGAAGGGGCCTGTGGCTAGCCCATATAAGTGGGGGAGAATCCCTCTCCACCAAGGCGCACTTTTCCTGAGAGCTAATGGGAGAAGCCATCTCTCGAGAAGGGACAAACCCCAATGAACTGGGAAGGCAGGGTCTTTGACCCACGAACCGGGAAGGAACGGACAATACCTTAGTGGCTCTGTATTTGTTGGTATCAGAGCAAAGGTTCAGGCTCTCATTGTGGGTTGTGGCTTGTGTTTGTGAGTTGCCAAGATGTATATGAGCTTGTTTATGGATGATTAAGTGTATGGCAATGGCATGTGTCCTTATTATGTACTAAAGCATGCTTATATGTTTCAGAAAGATGGTAGACACGCGCCAAGGTAGAGGTAGAGGAAGAGGTAGACCTCCCAGAATGGCTCAGGCTGATGAAGTCAGGCCTAGTGATCCAGTTGCTAGAGCCTTACAGTCTATTATGGCTCACCTAGATCAGCAATAGGCTGTTATCATGCAGTTACAGGAACAGATTATTAAGAGAGATAGTCAGGGCCCTACACCTCCTCCTCCTCAGCCACCTCCACACTCAGATCATCCCGAGCACTTAGGGGCGACTTCTACAGATGCACAGCTACACATGCATGCTGTTGCTCCGATTCCACCAACCCAGACACCTCTTGCTCAGCAGTAAACCTCGATTAGAAAAGTGATCACACAATTCAGGAAATTCGGGCCTCCTGCTTTTGATGGTGAGATGAACGCAGATAAAGCTAAGGCCTGGATTATGAAGTTAGAGCAGATCTTCTAGGTGATGGAGTGCACGTCTGAGCAAAAAGCCAAGATGGCTGCATTCCATTTACAGAAAAAAGTAATTTATTGGTGGAAGGACACTGAGCCTATTCTGAGAGCGAGGAACGCCCCGATCACCTGTGAGGCATTCCTCGAGGCCTTCCACGAGAAGTATTTCCCTAATTCCATCAAAGATGAAAAGGAGTTAGAATTTATTCTGTTTAGACAGACGCCGGGGATGTCCGTGGACCAATATGTAGCAAAGTTTATTGAGCTCTTTAGATATTCCTCATACCTACAGAGACATGATGATGAGAGATAGAGGGCAGATAGGTTAGAGAAAGGCTTGCTCCCTGAGATCAGAGATAGGATAGTGCCACAGAGAATCAGGCACTTCAATACCCTTGTAGAAGTATGCAGAGTGACAGAAACGAATCTCAGGATGATGCAGCCAACCTCCAGCGCCAGACCACCTCTTCCCTTCCCTGAGCCCAAGAGATCTAGAGATGGTTCCCAGCCTGTAGTGATGAGCCATAGAGGCGGAAAGAGTCAGTAGAACCAAAGGGGCAAGAGAAGGAGGACTCAGTCCAATAAAGGCAGTGCCCCACCTATCATATATCCTTAATGTGGCAGGAATCACGGTACCAGACCATGCTATGCGGGGTAAAACGTGTGTTTTAGATGTGGCAGGCCAGGGCATATAGCCAGAGATTGCACCCAGGCTTCTCCGCAGGCCCCTCTATAGATCACACAGCCAAGGGAGATGGCTCCTCCTCCCCGACCACAGACCCAAGGTAGAGTCTTTGCCCTATCACAGCAGGAGGCTAGCCAGTCCCCGAGTCTGATCCAAGGTACTATTAAGATAAATGATTTTTTGTTGACTACCTTATTTGATTCGGACGCTAGCCACTCTTTCATATCATATGACTGTGTTAAGAGGTTGGGTCTGAGTATGCATACATTGCCATATGAGTTACATATATCCACCCTCACTGGAAACTGAGCCATCACTTCCTATGCTTGCTTGAATTGTGTGATCCAATTTAATCATTGCCTGACCACCCTTGATTTAATTTGTATGCCCCTCATTGATATTGATGTGATTATTGGTATGAACTGGATGTCTACAAATAACGCCACACTAGATTGTAGCCACAGGTGTATTACTTTACCTGAGTGTGGGGCTGTACCTAGTACTAGGACTGAGTTATCTATTATGACCACCTCCCAAGCTGAGAGATCTATAGGGCGTGGTTGTCAGGGGTATTTGGTTTTCTTTTCAGTCTAGGCGAGGTAGAAGAGGGTATAGATGAAATTCCAGTAGTGAGAGAGTTCCTCGAGGTATTTTCCAAGGAGATTAGTGGACTACCCCCAGAGAGAGAGGTTGAGTTTCCTATAGCCATTGTACCTGGGGCAGGTCCAATGTCTAAAGCCCCGTATAGAATGGCTCCCACCGAGCTAGCAGAGCTTAAGAAACAGATAAAGGAGCTGTTAGAGAAGGGTTTCATCGGACCTAGTGTCTCACCGTGGGGAGCTCCAGTCCTATTTGTAAAGAAGAAGGACAGAAGCCTTAGGCTATGTATAAATTACCAGGAACTCAATAAAATCACCATTAAGAATAAGTACCCTCTCCCTCGCATAGATGACCTCCTAGATCAGTTAGTAGGAGCATCAGTGTTTTCTAAGATAGACCTCAGGTCGGGATATCATCAACTCGGGATAAAGGCAGATGATATTTCTAAGACAGCCTTTAGAACCAAATACAGGCACTACGAATTCTTAGTTATGCCTTTCGGGTTGACGAATGCACCCGCAATTTTTTTGGATTACATGAATGGAGTTTTTAGGCCATATTTAGATAGGTTCGTAGTAGTCTTCATAGATGACATCCTCATCTACTTGAAAAATAGAGAGGAACATGAGCAACACTTGAGATTAGCCCTAGAGACCTTGAGAGAGAAACAGTTGTATGCTAAACTTAGTAAATGTGATTTCTGGCTCACTGAGGTTCCGTTTCTCGGTCATGTGATCTCCAAGGCAGGGGTCGCAGTAGATCCCCATAAGGTAGAGGCAGTATTACAATGGGAGAGACCTAGAACAGTGACAGAGATCAAGAGCTTTCTAGGTTTAGCAGGGTATTATAGGAGGTTCATTTAGGGCTTTTCCCAAATAGCAATGCTGCTGACCCGGCTTACTAGAAAGAATGTGCCGTTTGTGTGGAATGAGAAATATAAGAGTAGTTTCCAAGAGTTGAAGCACAAGTTGACCACAGCTTCAATTTTAGTACTCCTTGACCCTAAAGAAACTTTTGTAGTGTACAGTGACGCCTCTAAGAAAGGGTTAGGATGTGTGCTTATACAGAAAGGCCGAGTGGTAGCTTATGCTTCTAGATAGTTGAAGTCTTATGAGAAAAACTACCCCACACACGACTTAGAGTTAGCCGCAGTGGTATTTGCTCTGAAAATATGGAGACACTACTTATATGGGACAGCAATAGAAGTTTACAGCGACCACAAGAGTCTTAGATATTTATTTCAATAGAAGGAGCTAAATATGAGGCAACGAAGATAGTTAGAATTTCTGAAAGATTATGAGTTCACATTGAAATACCATCCTGGTAAGGCTAATGTGGTAGCTGATGCCCTAAGTAGAAAATCTATACACATGGCCTATATGATGATTCGAGAGCAGGAATTGATTGAGAGATTCAAAGACATGAGTCTCTCCTGCAAGGTGTGTTTGGGAAAATTATTAATGAGTGAGACCCGAATAGAAAATGACTTGAGGGATCAGATAAGAGAAGTCCAGCAAGCAGACGACCATGTAAAGAAGATTAGAGCCCAGATAACCATGTAAAGAAGATTAGAGCCCAGATAACCTAGGGTAGTGTCCAGGAGTTCAATCTATCTGAGGATGACATAGTGAGGTACAGGGATAAGCTATATGTGCCTAGGAACACTGAGATCAAAGAGAAGATATTAGATGAGGCATATAAGAGTAGATACACCATCCATCAGAGTAGTAGTAAAATGTACCAAGATTTGAAGAAAATGTTCTGGTAGCCCGGGATGAAAACAGACATAGCAGAGTATGTCTCCCAACGTCTAGTATGCCAGAGAGTAAAAATAGAACATCAGAAACCAGCTGGGTTACTTTAGCCCTTAGATATCCCAGAGTGGAAATGGGATAGCATAGCTATGGATTTTGTCATAGGTTTGCCCAGGACATTATTGAGCTATGATGCAATATGGGTAATAGTGGATAGGTTAACAAAGTCAGTACATTTTCTACCTATGAAAGCCACTTATACCCTAGATAAGTTAGCCCAACTATACATCAGGGAGATAGTTAGATTGCATGGTGTGCCTAGGAGCATAGTATCAAATAGAGATCCTAGATTCACATCAAATTTCTGGAGATCATTATAGGATGCTCTAAGCACCCGACTTAGATTCAGCACGGCCTACCACCCTCAGATGGATGGACAGACAGAAAGAACCATCCAAACCCTAGAAGACATATTGAGGGCATGTGTGCTAGAAATGAAAGGAAACTGGGATACATACTTGCCTTTAGCGGAGTTTGCCTACAATAACAGTTATTATGCCAGTATACAAATGGCACCGTATGAGGCATTGTATGGGAGGAAGTGTAGGTCTCCAATGTGTTGGGTTGAGCTAGGAGAGCGAAGCGTCATAGGCCTAGAATTAGTGGACCAGACCTTTAGACAGATAGAAACCATCAGAAAGAAACTTTTGACAGTCCAGAGTAGACAGAAAAGTTATGCAGATAAACGTAGGCGGCCATTAGAGTTTGACATTAGAGACTATGTCTTCATTAGGGTATCTCGATTCATTGGGATAGGCCTGTCCATTAAGAGTAAAAAGCTTAGCCCAAAGTACATAGGTCCTTTCCAGATTCTTGATAAAGTAGGACATGTGGCATATAGACTAGCTCTTCCTCTGAACATAAACCAAGTCCATAATGTCTTCCATGTTTCCCAATTAAAAAAGTACCAGCTCGACCCCTTACATGTCATAGAATATGAGAATGTGCAGTTACAGGATGATCTATCATATATAGTATCACCAGATCAGATCATGGATGTTAGACTCAAGCAGTTACGGAATAAGATGATACCGCTGGTGAAAGTGGTTTGGAAGGGATTGTCTCCCGAGGAAGCCACTTGGGAATTAGAAGATGATATAAGGAAGAAATATCCAGAACTCTTCCCATGAGGTATGTTGTTTAAATTTTGAAGACGAAATTTTTATAAGGAGGGTGGAATGTAACAACTAGAAAAAAAAAACTGAAAATTTTCAAAGGGCTGAAAATTTTCTAAGTCTGCTAGCTATAGCCTAACTATAGCGAGAATGCCTTCTCGCTATAGCGAAAATGCTTCTAGCTATAGCAAGTGCGGGCATCCCATGCAAAAATCAGGGTGTTGCTCACCGTAGTACGCGCTGTAGCGAAGGCAGGGGTCTAAGATTGATACGAGCTCACTGTAGCGAGGGTTATGCCTCACTATAGTGAGGGTTAGTCCGGAAAAGCATGAAAAAAGAGAATTTAACTTTTTAAAACATCCCAACCCCTCCTTTCTCCTTTTAACCGACTTAAGCTCCCTCTAAGGCAGAGAAAAGGGCGGAGGAGAGAGAGAGAAACCTAGAGGAGGAAGAAAGAACAAGAAAGAGGTAAGATTTGCATGGTTTTTCTTCTTAGCATGTTGTTCTTCTCTCTTTGCCCTCTCTTCCTATGGTTTGGTTAGTGAAATAGTTAGGCTTTGAGCTTGGTTCAGAAGAGGGAGAGTGGAAAACCCCTCTTGAAGAAGACCAAAACTCACATATCTTTACTTCTTCCTCTTTGCCTTCCTTTTTGAGAGCTTGAGAGAGGAAGGATAGTTGGTGAACTTTTAGAGAGAGAAAGAATCCCTAGTTTTTTATATGCTTGGTAGGGTTTGCTATAGAGGAACCCCTAGCTTTGTAAATAAGTGTTGAGCTATGAGAAAGTAATTCTATGCTCTTTTGTGTCTAGGCTCAAGAGAAGCACTCCCATCTAGTGGTGATTGTGAAATCAACAAGGGAGGAGACAAATTGAAAGGGAAAGCTTGTGATTAGCCAATAAGGTAGCTCTCTCCGCCTTCTCTCATGCATAGATATGTGCTTACATGGTCTTGCTTGTGTGTATGTATGTTTTGAACCATGAAAAGTATGCTAGCATAATGATGCCTTGTGTATTTCAATGATGTTTTATGTGATTGCTTTGGTTTGCTTGAGTATGGAAAAGCCAACAACCCTTTAGCCATGGTGAGGATGAGCCAAGAACCCTAAAATTAGTTGAGACAAAGTAAAAAGTCTCCCAAAAGTGAGGTTGACTTCCAAGAGTAAGGTTGAGTCTAAGAACCTTTTAAAGAATGGGTGAGGCAAGTCCAAAATCTACAAGTGAATGGGTGAGGCTAATCCATTTGCTTGGCAAGCTTTTGTATGTTATGTATGGCCTACTCAAATGTTGAAAATGCTTTTCTTATGATTTCATATACTAATATGCCCATGCACACATTTGTGAGACTTGTTTGCATGCTTTATGTATGATTGAATGAGAGATGAGCTATTGAAATTCTTTGAATCTCACTCCCCCTCTCCACCATCCTAACATGCTAGGTGGACCAAGTGAGACAAGAGATGGGAGCCACCAAGCTTGAAGCTAGGAAATTCGGTGAAGAAATTGTAAAAAAGTCATTTTGTCACTATTTTGTAGTTAAGTCAAGAGGTGTACTTTAATGATGTACATGATGTAGCATGTATGAATACTTGTAAATGAATGTATTTATCATATATGTATGAGAATGAGAACTATCTTGAATGATGTAGCAAGTCTTGGAATGAATAGTAAGATCTTAGCATTGTCCACATGGGTGTATATGTTGGTGTGGCAGAGTGAGTTTTGCAAATCTGGGTTGTTAGACATTTGAGCCATGTTTAATAGCCTATGTTGATGTTTTCTCACGTGCTCATAGAGCCTTAGAAGTAGGAGAAGCCAATTTGAACCCAATAGCCCTCTTTTAACACAAGAAATTGGTCACTTTGCCCATGATGTCCAAGTCTGACCAAATGGCCTCTTCTTGCCTTGAAATTTGGCATGTGACTAGATCCTGTCTATAGCTTTTTGGGAAGCTAAAGATCAGGTCATTTGGAGGTCTTTTATAATTTTTCAAAGTTGGCATCAGAAATTCAGATTTGCATAAGCACTATTCATTTGGTCAGTTGTGAAATTGTGTCATCCGAGGGGCAAATGTGATCCAATGGCTACGAAATTTTATAGGCAGAAACTAGACAGTCACAGTGAATTTTAGCAACTAGAAGCATGTAATTTGGAAGTCTAAAGAGGAAGATATGCATTTTTGAAGTTTCTGCCCAGTATCAGCATCTTGCCTGACCCGAGGTACTATTCCATCGATTTCTGAGAGTTTGGCTGATGAACTGATCTGGAGATATTTTTTCTCTCTAGTTAACATCCACATATTTCCATAGTGGCATCATTTGAATGCATTGGATTTTTGTGAAATTAGTTAGACATTTTTGAAGTTCATATCAGTAAACTATGACAATATCAGGACCACTCCGACCTCTAGATGATTTTGGGAGTCACGCTTTGTGCGTGGGATTTTAAGACTTCTACATATTTTTAGTATGAAATGGACATTCTAAGCTTTCCATAATGACCAAGAGTGCATGTTTTTAATTTTTCTAGATATAGTTGTGATTTTCCAAACTTTGCCCAGAAACGAGGCCAAGCCTGGCCGAAAATGAACATGCATGTTCCATACCTCTTTTTGGTTTCCATGGGCTAAAAGCATGTTTTTGGGATTGAAATGATTTGTAATGGTGCATTTAAATATGAGGATGTATATAATGAGCTCACACGGTCCATGTGACACTAAAATGAATTTTAACCATGCCGCAACTTTAAGGAAATGTATGAATCCAATGAGGAAGATCGCACTTTATTCTTCCTATATCCCATATGAGCATGTAAGGTATGATGGGTATGAGCTAGAAATGATGGTGTTACACCTCTTGTGTACCCAAGATGCTACTTCTCTTTTCCATTTTTGGGCAGAGGAAGGTCGGCCTAAAGAAGATGGGAGAAAAGGCGTGAAAGATGTGGAACTTTCAAGAATAATCTATTTACAAAAATTCCAATTTTGCCCTTTCATTATGGCATTTTCATTTTAGTTCTGTTTTAACTCCTTTTTTAGAATCATATTTTTCATCATAAAAATTAAGTTCCCAATTTAATAAAATGCCTTTGGAATCACTCAATTTGGAGCTAAAACCTTCACGAACGAATCCGTCAAAATTCGAACTCACCGTCATTGAAAAATGTACAATGGTGGGCCTTTAACTATCCCGAGGCTTTCCATAGTTTTTAAGGCATCTAAGAACCCTGGGCAACTTAAATTTTACATTTAAAAAGCCCTCCTGCGAGTTTTTCCAAAAATTGCGTGTAATTACAAAAATGTCACTATGTTTCGTTAAATTTTGTAACAATTTCATTTCATAATCCTAGCTCCGTTTTTCTTTCTGTCTGAGCCTAGGATTATTATTTTTAGGAGCCTAGGACACTACCTAAATTTTTTGGGACATTATCTAGCTTATTTCAATGAGCTTACTTTTATACCGCTCATTTCATCATTTTACAAAATTATGTTCATTACAAATTATACTTCTCCAAGTTGAAATTGTTCAAAAATTGCAAGTGAAATTAAATTCACACTTGATCCTAAGTCACATAAAGCTCCTCCTTCAAATTTGTCTCCAATGACACACGACACTAAAAAGGTACTTGGATCCCATAGATTTGGAGGTAATTTATTGAGAATTATTGCACTGCATTTCTCTATAAGCATAACTGTGCCCAACTCATTCAACTTCTTCTTATTACTTAACATTTCCTTCAAAAACTTTATGTATAGAGGAATTTGCTCTAAAGTTTCAGCAAATAAGATGTTAATATGAAGTTGTTTGAATATTTGGAGAAACTTCTTGATTTCTCTTCTAAAGCTTTCTTTTGAAACCTTTGTAGAAAAAGAAGGGGAGGCATTCTTCTTTGTGATTCCACTATCCTATCTTTACTTTTATCTTCCTTCTCGACACCTCTATTATTCTCTTATTTACTTAACTTTTCATTCTTTTCTTGTGAATCATTTAACTCTGCATTTTCCTTTAGAACGACTTGATCCCTTTCACATACCGATTCCTCCTTGGACTTATAAACTTCAGGCAATTGCTTACCATTATGCAGAGTGATTACTTTACATTCCTTCTTCCCTTCTCTTCTAGGATTAGGAATTGTAGTTAATCCACCTTACTTCATCATATTCAACTATGATGCCAATTGCCCAATTTGCATTTCCTTGTTTTTCATTGTTGCCTTCTACTCAGCCATAAACTGCATCATCATCTTTTCCATTCTTGATTTCTTTTCTTGAATGGGTACTTATTGCCTTGGCTGTTGTGTAAATCTTACTGGTCACATAGGAGCTACTAGTCTGAGTCTAGAGGATGATGCTTGATTAAGAGATGTACCTTAGCTCCATGAGAAGTTTAAGTGGTTCCTCTAACTAGGATTATATGTGTTGGAGTATAGGTCATTTAGACCCCTTTGTGAATTTCCAATATAATTACAAGACTCAAGGGTAGTCCTTATTGGGCAAAATTTAGAAAGATGTGCTTCCCCATAGTAGTCACAAGAATTAGTTAGCATATGGTCTGCATTAACTCCTGTATAGTTATTATTTTTCTGAACTTAAATTTTCAACTTATCAAAATGCTTATCCATGGATGCAAACATTGCCACTATTTGAGAAGTGGCATTATCTGAACTTCTCGCAACCCTTTTTACTGGTCGTTGCTTACTTGAACATTGTGCATGTTCTGCTACCAGATTATTCAGACATTTTATCATATTATTCACTAGTTGCCTTCCAAAGCCTCCATTTGTCACAAAATCCATTAGTGTTTTGGACCCTAGAGCTAACCATGAACAAAATGTTTGAACTAAAACTCATTTGTCCTAATTATGACTAAGACATTATCTAACCAAATGTTTAACCTTTCCTATGCTTCATATAAATTCTCATCTGGTTGTTGTTTGAAATTAGTAATTGCTGCTTTGGCATCAACCATCTTATCATAAGGGAAAAATTATGCTTGGAATCTTTCTTTAAGATCTTCCTAAGTCTCTACTGAACCTTTTGGTAAATTATTCAACCATTCTTTGGTTTTCCCTTGCAGAGAAAAGGGGAAAGCCACATTTGAATTACATCCTTTGGCACACCATTTTGCTTAAATGAATCACACACCTCTAAAAAGGATAAGAGATGTCTATTCGGGTCCTTATGGTAGGCACCACTGAACTATCCATTCATTTGCAACATTTGCAACATCGTTTGTTTGATCTCAAAATTATTTGCTTAAAATTCTGGAACTTTGATACCCATTAATGCCCTCAGTTGTTGCGATTGAGGAAATCATTAACTCCTAGCCTTTCATACTCTTCTTCTGCCATGGCTAGAACTCTTCTCTGTCCTTCTTCTAGAATTGTCCTTTGTTTTTCAATATAAGCTACCCCTTGTGGTTTAATTAGATCTTTCTCTTGATTCTTAATCTATTCTAGCTCTTCTTCTTCAATGAATATGAGTTCTATAGGTGAACTCTCAGCTATAATCTCCTAGACACTTTTGGTCTTTGACTCAGTTCTCAATTTAAATTTCACCTTGGGTGGCATAAACTATGGTACCTGCCAAATAATATGTCCATAATTTAAGTCTAAATAACAAAAAGGTTTAACTAAACTAACAAAAATCTTGAAATAAAACTACTAAAAATCTACTTAGTCTAAAGCAATCTAACTCAATTCCCCAGCAATAGTAACAAAAAACTTGATAACCACTAATTTTGCAATAGATTTCACAAGCGTACAGATTGATTACAAAGTATAATGAATCAAGGTCATCCTACAAGGAATTAATTTAGACACAATTAAACCTAAGAAGTTTCACTTTCATTTAAGTCAAGACAAACACCAAAATACCAATGTAATAAAATAAAAATGAACTTAAAAGAAAAATTGAGTGTTCAGGATTATTCTAATGAGAATTAGCATTGAGAAGCATTCTAAGTTCTTATCTCCTTATTGCCAAAAATTGAGTTGCTCAATTAATTAGTTTAATTAGTGATATGAGGTTTAAGGAATTTAAGTGAGCCTAAATGTCTCTCAAGCCACTCGAACTTCTATCCTATTAAATTGTAGATTTCTCTCATAATTAATTAGATTAATTATGCTCAATCTTTTTAAACCACTTAGGGTTCTTACATATATTTCTATACCTTAGAATAAAATTAGGATAACCTAATCTTAAGTTGCTCAATCAAATGATCTATTAAGATTTCCCTTTCTTAAGAGTTAATCTCAAATCCCAAATCCATAAAAGAGGTGGCCAAATTCTTAAATGAACAAAATAACCACATTAAGCACTCCAATCAATAATCAAACCAAATTAACTACACAAAATCTCCATTACATGGCAATAAGTTTAAGTAAACCTAGAATCTATTAAATCTAGCCACGCATGGCTCTGAATATCACAAACCAAGCAAAAGATTCGACTAAACAAGAGTTCATGGAAGAAGAAATGGAAAAGATAAGAAAACTCAGTAGAAATGTGTTAATTTGGCTTGCAATCTTCAATCCAAGCCCTTTGCCTCCAAAACCCAACTTATTAGGTGTTTTTCTCCTCAAAAGATCTCTCTCTAGGCTCAGAATGTCGAATCCCTAACTATCCATCGAGTTTTAAACCCAAAAGTTGAAGATATATGTTTCAGTAAACAAGTCTCGCTATAGTGAGGAGCACCTCTCACTATTGCAAGAGCTTATAAGTTCTAGACTCCAAGTGTTTTTGCCATAACCTATGCTATTGTTAGAAGCTCTCTGGATTTTGTATGAGCCACGAACTTGTTATAGCAAATTGGTATATTCGCTATAACGAGGAGACTTGAAAAGCTTGCTCTTGATTTTCCAATTTTCTCCTTTTCTTTATTCCTACCTAACAGGTATCTACCCTCCTCCTGATATTAAAATCAAAATAAAATGAAACACAAAAATAATACAAATTATTACAATAATGATGCAGTAAAGTATTAGCAGGTTAGATGGAAATTATCAAGTTCTGCCACACTTGCATTGAAGAAAAATTATCACAGTTCCTAGTCACGTACAGCTAGCAAACTCAGAAGATCAACAAGAAGAAGATGTTTAGGTCCAAAGCTTGATGAAACACGGTGCACGTCGCTCGGATTGCTGCATCCCTTCTTCAATATGCATGGCTAAATAGAGTGGAGGAGGCTGCATGTCGAGATCATAGAAGCTGCACGGTATAGACAGCCAGAATAGACGGATGGAATTTGTCAAGATTTCACGCCCCAAAATGCAGTTTCATTAAAATGAAATGCTAAATTTTGGTTATTTGGAGCGCATGTCGCGTTGCCGTACATCGGATCCATCAAACCGTAGAGAAATTGAAAGCCTGCCTCCCACCTTCAACGTTTGAGCATTCGAGCATCTTTCACCTCCCAAATTCTTGTTGCTTTGTCTTCCACCTTCCATCTTCCATGGATCTCCTTCTTTCTCATGAATCCGCGTCGAGTTTTGCTATTTTGGGGTTTCTTCATCTCAACTCCCGCTAATCAAATACGCTTTGAGGTTATTTTCTTCTTTCCAACGCCCTGTAACGTATGTATTCGGAAATTGGAGGTTTTCTATTTCTGTCTTTTTCAGTAAGGCTTTGAATTATCTTGAATCAAAAGTAAAATATTTTGGGTATTATATTATCATTTTCTTCAGTAAACTTATATTTCTTCAGTGGGTTTTTGCGCTCTGCGACTCCGTCCTTGACCCAAAAATTGCCATCATTTTCTAAGTGTCATTGAAGAGGGGAAGGGGAACAACAGAATTTCCACTTGAGGTGTGAATGAACATTATGTCTAATTGGATAATAGGTCTGTCTAGGGACACAAGCTCAGGTTATTTTTTCTCTTGGGAATTTTGTCAAACAGGTTTCATTCCATTGTTTATATCTGCAAATTAAGCCATGAATAGGGCGATGTATAAAGAATTGAAATGCTATTTGCTAATTGAGAAAAGTGGTCTCAGTTATTAGAAGTGAAAAGCCTTTTATGTAAAAGAAAAGAGAGATGTCAAAGGATAGGAAATTGGGAACGGGTGGTTACTAATCACTTTCATGATTGATGAGATCATGAATTGGTATATGGAACTGCGGGGAGCAAAGTAAAGTCTGGCAGTAGTTAATTAAAATTTTTTCCGTTGATGAGTTTGTGTCTAACAAATTGAGTTTAGAAGGGGGTGGTGCTTTGGTAGAGGCATTTCTAAGATGCGGTCTGCATTAACCTTTGGGATATAGGATCGATGAATTTTGAAATTTAAATATTGGGCCTGAGGAGGATGCTTGTTCATTTGCCTATTGATATTGTAAAAGGGGCACGATCTAATTGTGCGGAGAGGAATAGAATGTACTAAAAAGTATGACAGGAGTCACCTTCGATATCCTTTCGCTGTGCTTTTTGTTTTGAGCACTTGCCTTTAATTAAATATACCTCTTACTTAGTCTCCAAAATTTTATAATGTCCAGAATGGATATATGTTAGTCTTCAAAATTTTGATGAGTTTAATGTTATGTATTTAATCTTTATTCTTGATTCTTTTCCCGCACTCTATTTTCAAGCCCATGATAGTTTGAAAAATGTATTTAAGAGGTTAAAAAAATAAAACTAAACGACAAAACTTTGTCTGACTTCACAAAATGTATGATTGCATGCCCTAACTCCAAACTTGGTTGGTAAAATACTGATATTTGACATCAAGATTGTTTGTCTAAAAAAGTTTGGTACAGAATTGAGGGAAATTCCTAGTACTCGATCCGAGCGTCTCATTTCAGAATTCAATCAACAAAACTACAACTAGTTTCTCTTCTCTTATTTATATCTATATAAGAGAAGGTACTGCTTCCATCCACTAATTACAGGTCAGCAACTAACGAAACAGAAACAGAACAGAACAGCAACTAACAAAAGGAATAGAGCAGAATAATAGCTATCTAAGCAAATAGCACTTATCTGCCACGTATCAAAGTGGTAGGTGGGAAAATATCAGACAAGGCCCTATGATGGGTTTTCCTTTTTATAATATTTAATGCATAATATGTGAGTCGGGAAGGGATTAAAATGTTTACCAAACAAAATGGGACAACAAAAGTGTGGAAACTGGAAAGCACTATAAAAATATTGTTTGGAGTATAAGCCCCTGCTATTAAATATTAATATTACAATGCAGTATATCAATAAATAACTTGCAGGTCATGGTTGTATTTCTTTTCGGCTTTATTGTGGCGTCAGTCCTAGTCCTCGGATCTGGGTTCCAGGAATGGCTTGCTATGGACCATGCCAATTTACAGATGATTTAATTCTAATGGTTGGCCTGACATAAATTATGTCCATAATGAATGCTATGCAGATTTTTAGTTTCTCATTCTGATATTGCTCCTTTATTAATTCTTATACCTTCTGATGGAAGAATGATCTTGAAACGACCGTGTGAATTTAAGCTTTCCTAATTTTTTTCATACTGGATCATGTATGTTGCTACAGGTAATAAGTTTCGAAGTGAACTAAATTCCATGACTTGAAGGAGCAGTCCTTAGTTGCAGCACACCTTGACAAGATTGTCATGTAAGGAATCTAGCATTTCTTGTCTCGTAAAACAGAAAACCAAATGTACTAATTTTGTTAAGATTTTTGCATCTCAAACATCAACTTGCTTTTGTTTCTTAAATCAAACACTGATGAAAAGACCAGGAGATATCCAAACCGTGCAAATGTATGCTTATATACTCAAATAGATACATATTTTCTATGCGGCACTTTGAAGCCTCTTCGAGGGTGGAGCTTCAAGCACAGAAGTTTGAAATAACGTGAGTCTCCTCCAACCACCTAACACAGGTGATTCCAATCTTGGTTCTTTGGTGTTGGCTCGGGCTCTGGAGTCACAAGCAGACTAAATGGGTCTGCTTTTTTTTCAACAAATCTTAATTTTACGTGGGATTTGAGCCACAGAAAGATGTTATTAGCTGTGGTCTGTGGATTTCGCGCGATTATTCACCTAATTGAGAAAAGCAACACTTGGCGTAAAGCATATTACTATCACTATAATCAAGGTGCACTATTCTTCTTAACGTGGGGCACTACTTTGAAGAGTCTCTGTTTTATGTCATCACGTTAGTTTACATTTTTTCAGCCCTTTGTCCAAAATCTTCAGTCAATTCTATCAAATTTTTTTTTTTTTTCTAATTTGTCCTGTGAATGCATTATTTCTCTTTACCCCTTTATTTCTCTCCTATTACATACAATAAAATACAAGAAAGGATCCATTCTCTAGTGCTAATTTCTGCTGATGTGAATAAGCCGTGAAAATGGAAGAAGGCTTGCAATGTGCATTTTACCTTGGGAGTTAAAACCCCAACCAAAGATATCAGTAAAAAGGTCAGATCAAAGAAAATATCTATATACTGCCATCCTCATTCAAGCACTTCAGATTCCCATTAACATGAGCTCTCTAAGTCTGCTCCAGCCTTTGTTGAAGATGGTGTTTGTGGATTACGCTAATTTTCCAAATTAATTGAAAATGTGATGTTTTTAGATAATAAGTAGAATTCTATAAATATTTGTATTCAAATCTTTTATTAAAAAATTTGATAGCAAAGGTGCTTTTTTCTTTTCTTAAATCTTTCTTTGTCGTGTTATAACTTCTTCTCAAAAGAAGCAGGAGACAAACTCGCATAACTAAATAGATAATAAATCCTTCTGCAACAATTTACCTGAAAACAATAATCACCCAAGTCAGCAGGTGAATTGGTTATGCTTCTATGCCATGCCCAATCCTACACATTCTAGCTAGTGGAGAGCATTTCTATTTCTTATGCTGTAGTGCTAGAAATAGAAATGATAGTGCTCTTTGATTTTTACTTTGTCCAATTTGGAAACGATCTAATAGTACAATAATAGATGGCGATTTTTTTTTTGGTGGACTATAAATAGGTGGTGAGTGGAAAAAAAAAATTAAAAGCATATCCTGTATTTCCCTTTCATATTCATCTTTTTTCTTTTATTGTTCATTGGAAAAACATATAATGCTATTCTGATACCAGATTACTAGAGTTATGAATTTACTATTTGAAGTTCTCATATAATTTGTATAAAAAAATGCCGAAACCAAACGATAGTTATTGTGTAAGATAACAAAGCCTCGGTGAATCCTATCTAAACTATAGGAAAAAATTCTTTTGTACCAACATATATATACATATGTATAATAAGAGAGAGAGAGAGAGAGGAGCACAGAAAAAGATATTTAACTTCAACTATCAAACAAACATTTATTCTCCTTATCAAATATATAAAATGGAAGTTAATATTTAAACTATTGTGTTTTATTTGTTGATCAAGGACTGGTTAGTATAAACTCAAGATTTTTAGCCTAAAAAAGGTTATTTCAGATTTTGTGATAGAATTAGTTTTCTACTGTTTTGTTTTACTTTATGTGCTCTTATATTTTAATCAGGCTAAAGCTTAACAATAAGAAACAAAACCATTGACTCCAAAATGAACTCTTACAATAAAGTGCAGCATATTGCCTTTCTACTTTGACATTCTTTTCCATAAGAAATATCCAGAGGCAATAATGAGAATTATCCCCATTGGAACTGTAATTATAATAATTGTTGTCATGTTCCTTCCTTTGTCTGTATTAAAGAACAGAAGAAGAAAATTTAGATAGTCTGACAATAAGTTCAACACTATATTAAATATATGATTGTCAGAGAGATCAAAAAGGACAAAGTTTATTAGATATTTGCTATCAAATTTACCAATGAATATATAGCATGTGAACTTGTTTTGTAATTCAGCACCATATTATTAACTCTTTATGAAACAAAACCTTAAATGAAGCAGTTACAGAGGAGACCATGATTAGCTATCATCAGTTACATGAGTTATGAAACAATCCAATAATAGGCAATAATAACCCAATAAAGCATTGTTTTGTAACCCCGTAACCTCCATCTAATATTTATTGTCTTATTTAAAACTTGTATTCTTTCAGAGTAGTATAAATAGGCTTCCACTTTATAGATGAGATGATCAATATAGAGGAAGTCATTTTCTTAAGTTGAGTGTTTTACACTTCTGTTAGTAGCTTCTGAGCCATTTTGGTATCAGAGCCTGGTTCTAAGTTCAGTTTAAGAGTGTAGAGACGAGGGGTGAGAAATGAAAGTCAGAAATTGGCTTGAACAAGTGAGTTTTCCAGAGGTGCTGCCACTACCACCATCGAAAACACCATTTTCGGTCATTTTCAGCCAAACGGACATCGCCATCGTGTTCAAAAGGTCCAAAAACCTTGGATTGGAGCTTCTCGCCGCTGGAAACCACTAGATGCGCTGTCACGTGCCGTCACCGTAGCTGCACACACCGTTCACACGCCACCAGCCCTCTCCACACAACGTCCAGAGGTTGAAGACGACCACATCAGCGCCACATCATCCTACTGCTACCACATCGTCCATTCAGCATCTGCCACGTTAGTTTTTGCCATGTCATAGTCCTTGTCAACAAACTTTCTCTAAAATTGCATTTCAACTCCCAATTTTTTGAAATTACATTTTAGCCCCTAAACTTTCCATAATTCCATTTTTCCCCTCAACTTTCTTAAACTTCACTTTGACCCCCTAAACTTCCCATAATTCCATTTTGACCCCTGAATTTTCTAAAATTATGCTTTAACCCATACACTTTTCCAAATCCATTTTCGTCCTCATAGTTTCCGAAAATTACTTTTCCATCTCTAAATTTCCTTAACTTACAAATCTACCCTTATACTTTGGTAATTGTAATTTTTGCGCCTAAGTAATAACATTGTAGTTAGTTAAAATGCCACCATGACATCGACCAGTACATGAAGTTGAGATGGAAGACTTGAGACATTGAATTGAAGTTATGCAAGGAATTATAAACCTCCAACGGGCTCAGTTAGAGGATCGACAAGGAAACAGAGGTGATTCTGATGATAGTTCTTCAACCATCAAAAATCGCCGTTCGCAACAACAAACATTCCGCAACAACGATATTAAGGTGGAAATACCTTACTTTCAAGGAAAACTCCAACCAGATGAGTTTGTTGATTGGCTACAAATCATGGAATGAGTGTTCAAGTACAAAGAAGTGCTGGACGATCAGAAAGTTAAGATTGTCACCATCAAGTTGAAGAAACATGCTTCCATTTGGTGGGAAAATCTCAAGAAAAGATGTGAAAGGGAAGGTAAAAGTAAGACCAAAACATGGGATAATATGTGACGCAAGCTCTCACGTAAGTTCTTACCTGAACATTATTACCAAGATAGTTTTCTTCAATAGCATAATCTTCACCAAAAGACATTGTCTGTTGAAGAATACACTAGGGAATTTGAAAAACTTATGATGAAATGTGACATACAAGAGAAGGAGGAACAAACGATAGCCCGATATATTAAAGGATTAAATCCCAACATTTCCCATCTGGTCCAGCTTCAACAATACTAGACTCTAGATGATGTCCTCCGTCTAGCTATCCGCATTGAGAAGCAGTTGCCGAAGAAGTCATCCTACCAGCCATCGTCCTCTACCAGGGTTCCTTTTAGTGGTCATAAACCACCAGAGCAACTGAGCTCGTTAACTAAGCCTTCACCTAAAGCTACTAGGGAGTCCAATTCTAAGGCACACAAGTGCTTCAAATGCCAGGAGTTTGGCCACATTGCTACGGACTGTCTTAACCGAATGGTTGTCACCATTATTGAAGGAGAAATTCATGAAGTATCTGAAGAAGATGATGAGCCGATACATGATGAAGGACCAATCTTTGATGAACAAGTCATGCTCGCCGATCATGGTGAAACATTGGTGATCAGGTGAAGTTTACACACAGCTCAAACAAAAGAGGAGCCATGGTTATGTCACAATATCTTCCATACCCATTGTACTACCTAAGGTAAGGTGTACGATGTGATTATTGACAACGGAAGCTGTGAGAATGTAGTATCCAACTACATGGTAGAGAAGTTGAACCTGTCAACTCAAGCTCATCCGTATTTGTACAAACTACAGTGGCTCAACAAGGGGAGTGAGGTAAAAGTTTCTAAACATTTCCTTGTTTCCTTTTCAATTGGGAAAAAAAATCAAGATGAGATATGGTGTGATGTTGTTCCTATGGATGCCTGTCATCTTCTTTTAGGGAGACCTTAGCAATATGATCGTCGTGCTCTATATGATGGTCATGCCAACACCTATTCATTTATGAAAGATAGGGTGAAGATCAAGCTAGTGCCGTTGCCGCCTAATGAAATTGTCAAAGACCAGAAAGAGCCTAAGCCATTGGTGACTTTGATTGACAGAGAGCCATTTAAGGTGACAAAATTAGAGGCCCAAGTTATGGGTTTTATTCTATTGTTCAAGTCAAATGAAGGATCTACCATTCCATTAAAGATCAAGCAATTGTTAGTTGAATTTTTAAATATGATTTTGAATGAGATTCCACCTAGATTTCCGCCTATGAGAGATATCCAGCATCCAATTGATCTGATCCCAGGAGCAGTCATTCCTAATAAGCCCGCCTATAGGATGAGTCCTCAGAAACATGCTGAAGTCCAACAACAAGTTTAAGAATTGTTGTAGAAAGGGTTGACATGTGAAAGTGTCAGTCCTTGTGCCGTGCCTGTACTCTTAGTGCTTAAGAAGGATGGGAGTTGGAGAATGTGCATTAATTGTTGAGCTGTCAACAAGATCACTATCAAGTACTGGTTTCCAATTCCACGACTTGATGATATGCTAGATCAGTTACATGGTGCTACAATATTCTCTAAGATTGACCTTCATAGTGGATACAATCAAATCTGTATTCGTCCCGGAGATGAATGGAAGACGGCATTCAAGACGAGGGATGGCTTGTATGAATGGGTTGTGATGCTGTTCAGGTTGTCAAATGCCTCTAGCACTTTTATGCGCCTGATGAATCAAGTACCCTGGCCTTTTATTAGTAAATTTGTTGTTATTTACTTTGACAATATCCTTATCTATAGTCAAAATGGGGAAAAGCACCTAGGGCACCTACGGTAAGTTTTACAAGCCCTTTGTAAGCAGAAACTTTATGCCAATTTAAAGAAGTGCACTTTTCTGAATGATGAGGTCATTTTTCTAGGCTATATCATCACTATTGAGAGTGTTCGAGTTGACCCTAGTAAGATTGAAGCCATCAACAGTTGGCCCACCCCAAGGTCCATCCATGATGTTCGAAGCTTCCATGGATTGGCTTCTTTCTATAAAAGATTCATAAAAAATTTTAGCTCCATTGCTGCACCACTTACTAACTGCATCAAGGGAGGTAAATTTCAATGGACTGACCAAGCCCAAAGAAGTTTTGAAGAATTGAAGAAGCGTTTGACAGAAGCACCTGTGTTGGCCCTTCTGAATTTTGATCAAGTGTTTGAGGTCAATTGTGATGCATCCAACACCAGGATTGGTGTTGTGCTAAGTCAAGAAGGACATCCTATTGCCTTCTTTAGTGAGAAGCTCAATGACACTAAGGTGAAATACTCCACCTATGATAAAGAATTTTATACGATTATCTGAGCTTTGCAACACAAGAGCCACTATCTGCTGAATAAGGAGTTTATCCTTTACTCTGATCATAAGTCACTCAAGCATTTGAATTCCTAACAAAAAATCAACTGTAGACATGCTGCTTGGAGTGAGACCTTGCAGTCTTATTCATTTCTGCTCAAGTATAAGGCTGGGACTTTGAACTTAGTAGCCGATGCGCTTAGCCGTCGTCATGCCTTACTATCCACTATCCAAACCAAAGTTGTTGGGTTTGAGACCATCAATGAGTTGTACAAGGATGACCTTGATTTTAGTGAAGTATGGAGTGCCACTGAAACTCAGCCTTCTCAGTAATACTATAGGCATGAAGGATTCCTATTTCAAGGGAAAGCCGTGTGTATTCCTCGATGCTATACCAACTTTTTTAGACAAACAATCTTGTATTCCTCTAGCCATACACAGACAGATGGTTAAACTAAAGCTGTCAATAGAGTTTTAGAAAATTTACTTCATAGCTTTGTGGGAAAGAATCTAAAGCAGTGGGACCTTATCCTTGCACAAGCAAAGTTTGCCTACAACAACTCCATTAATCAAGCTACTGGGAGGTGTCCATTTGAAGTGGTCTATGGCACTCGTCCACTTAGCCCATTGGATCTGACTCCTTCGTCTGATAAGTAATTTTATAGTGTTGATGCAAATCAAAGGGCCAAGGAAATCAAGAAGTTGCGTGAACAAGTTTGTGAATGAATCCAGAAGCAAAACTTGTGATACAAGACTCAGCATGACAAGCATCGGAAATAGCAAAATTTTAAAGACGAAGACTTGGTTTGGATACACCTACGAAAGGAAAGATTTCTGAAGCAATAAAACGTTAAATTATCACTTAGAGCTGATGGTCCATTCAAGATTGTGCAGAAGATCAACAATGCTTACAAAGTTGAGCTACCAGGAGCTTATAGTGTATCTGATACCTTCAATGTTGCTGATCTGTCTCCATACTTGGATGAAGATGCTGATTTTAACTCGAGGGTGAATTCTGTCTAACCCGGGGAGGATGAAACGGAACCTTAAATGAAGCAGTTACAAAGGAGACCATGATTAGCTATCATCAGTTACATGAGTTATGAAACAATCCAATAATAGGCAATAATAACCCAATAAAGCATTGTTTTGTAACCCCGTAACCTCCATCTAATATTTATTGCCTTCTTTAAAACTTGTATTCTTTCATAGTAGTATAAATAGGCTTCCATTCTTGTAGGTGAGATGATCAATATAGAGGAAGTCATTTTCTTAAGTTGAGTGTTTTATACTTCTGTTACTAGCTTCTGAGCCACTCTAGAAAAAATTTCCATCATATATTATAATTCCATTGAAGAATCTAACAATAACCTAAAATTACACCTAAGCAAAGAAACACTATTATTGGCACCAGTATAAGACACAACATGATACATGCATAGCCATATATCAAAATTTATAATACTTTAATAAAATTTGAAGTGTTGTATCATAACCAATATAATTGTTGAATACATATTGGACACGAACCTGATATGTTTTTAAAGTATAGGTGCATCATAAAATTTTCTCTAATTTAAAAAGGTACCTAGTTCTAAGGAGGCTAAACGTATGTAAAAATCAACCCTTCCATTCAAAAAGCTTTGTATGTCAAGTAAGTCTACACCTCAAAGCATACACCCTAGGCCTTCATCATATGCATAAGCTATACAAGAGCAATTATTCAGGCATGAAGTTCTGCAATCTAGATTCGCTTATGTCTAATTGGTAACCACTCTGCAAAATCTAGTACTTTTGCCCTCTTCAACTTCATAAACCCATCTACTTTTCTAGCTTGAGAACCATTATTGACCCTCTCACACTGAAGTGCTTCCCTTCTCACATACCCACTAGTCTAGTTCTGCCTTTCCCATTCTTCTTTGCTCTTTGGTTCAAACCCTCTCAAGCAGCTGCAGATTGGTGAGCTCTCTGAATTACAAATCCCAAATGGGCCACATGTGCCATAAACATCACCCTCGAAATCTCCACTTATCTACTCAAGTTCCCATATCTTTGTCTGGAAATTTTAGAGTCGTTGTTCTATTTTATCTTGAGAATTTAACGTATAAGTTCTCAATATAGACTTGTTTGCAAAGTCAAAATATAGGTCGAAAGTCCCTTCCCCTTCTTCCAACTGAAACTCATCAAGGAATGACAAAGAAGGCATATCAGTTATCCCAAGAAAGCCTCGGCCGTTCCAAGGACCACTCCGCCAATAAGGGCAATTTTCTTCCCAGATGAACACTTTAGTAATATTACGAGGTTCAAGATTGAATGAAAATCTTCCATAAGATGGATCAAATGTACTTTTCCATGATGTAATTTACACTTTCTTGCCTATTTTTGGATCAGTACTGCATTTCATGTCTTGTAATAGTGTATTACAAGGATGCTAGAAACTCTACCATACCTTTTTTCCAGTAGTTCCATCTATAAGGACTAGGTTTCTGGAATCTAAAAGTTGGGCACTAGAATTGGTTACTGTATTTGAAACGCTTGTTGATCAAACAACCTGCTTTTGCCCATTCAAAACAACAAGATTGCCATTCTCTGATATTGTGAGAATCCCAGAAGAAACTATTAGTGGGTCATTTCGGTTAGCTACCCAAACGACAGAGGATTCAGACATAAACCAAATTCCCATATAGCGATTTATGGAATTCTGAGGACTGAAGAATCCCAGTGTGAACATGTTATTTGAGCTTAGTGTTTTAGGTTCTTTGATCAACAGAGATGATGTGATGGTGTCCAAGGCACAAACCAGAACAATAAAAGAGAACAAATATATAAGAAAAGTATATAACCAGCTAGCATTTGTACCCAATCCCATTAAAACATGATAATTATTCGAATTGGAGGCACAATATGGGTTTTGGAATGGTGTCAATGATAACCGTTAACCTGGTTTGCTGTGGTTGTCCAACTCTACAAGAAATACTATTGTTACAATAAAAGTTATAAGTCATAGCATCATATATCATATAATAGTATTTGGTTCATCGTATTTGTAATTTTGAAAATATAAAAGACTTTTTTAGGGTATATGAACTTTTGAGGATTTTTACCACAGTTTAGAGAAATGATTAAATTTATGACATGAACAATTGATATATTAAACGGAATGCTAGGTCGTTGCCCGAAAGCAATGCGTTGTATAGCTCGAGTACAGTGACAAATGAGCAAGAGCCACTGCATCGTCACCTGAGTGTAATGAAAAATAAGCAAGGACTTTCACATTTTCGTGAACGAATATGGGTAAAGAAGTTAGTTCATAAGAGTAGGATTCATTTTGGGACTTGAAATATAGGTACACTTACCAGTAAGTCAATGAAAATAGTAGATATTATGATTAGGAGGAAGATTAATTTTATGTGTTTACAAGAAACTAAATGGGTAGGAGAAAAAGTGAAAGAATTAGACACTTCAAGTTTTAAACTTTGGTACACTGGTAAAGCTAAATCTAGAAATGGGGTAGGTATAATTGTAGATAAGTTTTGAAAAAATTCTATAGTGGATGCAAAAAGGTTAGGAGATAGAATCATTGTATTAAAGTTAGTAGTGGAAAAGGAAATCTTTAGTGTTATTAGCGCTTATGCACCACAAGTAAGATTAGAAGAATATCACAAAGTAAGGTTCTAGGAGGATTTAGAATGTTTAGTTTAAGAAATACCATTAGGAGAAAAGATTTTTCTAGGAAGGGATCTAAATGGTCATGTGGGAAGTATATCTTCAGGTTACAAGGGTGTTCATGGAGGACATGGCATAGGGGAAGCTAATACAGAGGGTAAAACTATTTTAGATTTTTCATTAACGTTCAATCTTATATTAGCTAACACTTATTTTAAAAAGCGTAAGAAACATCTTATCATGTACAAAAGTGGAAAGGTATGTTCTCAAATTAATTTCTTTCTTATAAAGAAATTAGATAGAAAACTTTGCATGGATTGCAAAGTTATACTTGGAGAGGGTTTAACTACTCATCATAGAGTTTTGGTTATAGATATATGAGTTAGGAGGAGAGTTAAAAGCAAAGGCGAAGATAAGGTGTTAAGGACTAAGTAGTGGCAACTAAAGAAGTATAAAGAAAAGAATTTGCAGAGATAGATTGTGGAGGAAAGACCTTGGGAAATACAAGGAAGTGCTAACGATATGTGGAATGGAATGGCTAAAGAGATTAAGAAGATGGCAAAGGAAATATTAGGTGAATCAAAAGGTTTTGGACCCAGAGATAAAGAATCTTGGTGGTAGGATACAAGTGTGTAAGATAAGGTTAAAGTTAAGAGGGAGTGTTATAAAGTGTAATCGTTATGTAAGAGTAATAAAAATTGGGAGAAATATAAAGTAGCTAAGAAAGATACTAAGAAGGTGGTGAGCGAAGCGAGAGCGAGGGCATTCGATGGGTTATATCAATCTTTAGATACTAAAGTTGGAGAAAAAAATATTTACAAGTTAGCTAAAAGTAGAAAAAGAAAGACAAGAGACGTGGACCAAGTGAAATGCATTAAGGATGAAGAAGGGAAAGTTTTGGTCACAAAATAAGATATCAGAGAACAGTGGAAGGGTTACTTTCATCGGCTTTTTAATGAAGGCCACGAGATTTCATTGCAATCGGATAGGCTAGACATTAGAGAAGAAGATCAAAATTATACTTTTATCGTAAGATTTGTGAGTCAGAGGTAAAAGAAGCATTAAAGTGAATGGAGAGTAGCAGAGCAGTTGGACCGGATAATATACCTATTGAAGTATGGAAAGATTTAGAAGTGAAATGTATAAGTTAGCTTACCAAGTTATTTAATGAAATTATGAGATCTAAGAGAATGCTAGACGAGTGGAAAAGAAGATCTTTAATTCCTATTTATAAGAGTAAGGGGGACATTCAAAATTGTGCAAATTATAGAGGAATTAAGCTCATAAGCCACACTATAAAATTATGGGAAAGAGTAATTGAGCGAAGATTAAGGAAAGAGACCCAAGTTACGGAGAATCGATTTGGTTTTATGCCAGGAAGATCAACTATGAAAGCAATATATTTGTTGCGAAGATTCATGGAATAATACGAGAAAATCAGAGAGATTTACATATAGTGTTTATCGATTTGGAAAAAGCGTATGATAGAGTACCAAGAGAGGTTCTATGGAAGGCTTTGGAGAAAAAAAGAGTTCGTATAGCTTATATTCGAGCAATTCAAGATATGTATAATGAGGCTACAACTAGTGTAATAACAAAAGGTGGACCTACAGAAGATTTTTTGATAACTATTGGTTAACATCAAGGGTCAACTCTGAGCCCTTATCTTTTTACTTTAGTATTAGATGTGCTTACTAAAAATATCCAAGAGCCGATGCCACGATGTATGCTTTTTATAGACAACATTGTCTTAGTTGGAGAATCGAGAGCGAAAATGAATGAGAAGTTAGAAAAGTGAAGATTAGCTTTGGAAACTCATGAATTTTGTTTAAGTAGAAGTAAAATGGAGTATATGGAGTGTAAGTTTTGTAACACCTTACTTTCTAGCTCATACCCATCATGCCCATCATACTCATATACACATGCTAAGCATACAAGGGAGGTTATTTGCTCTACCTTATGCTTCTTTTCTATGGCATTATGTATGGGTAGATTTCCACTGAAAGTCACATGGACCGAGTGAGCTTTTTTTATGCCTCCTCATGCTTACTTGCACTATTAAGACTTTTTTCAATCCCAAACATATGCTTTAAACTCATGGAAAGTAAAAAGGGATATGAGACATGCATTTTCGTTCTTGGCAGATTTTGCTTCGTTTCTGGGCTAAGTTTGAAAATCCATAACTAAATACAGAAAAATCGTAACTACATGATCTCAGTCATTATAGAAAGATTAAGACGTTTACTTTATGCTAAAAATATGTAGAAGTCTCAGTATCTTACATATCATACGTTTGACATCAAGAATCATCCACTGGTCAGAGGGGGCTCTGCTGCTGTCACAGTTTACTAATATGGATTTCAAAAATGTCCAACTAATTCCAAAAAAATCCACTGCATGCAAATGACATCTCTATGGAAAGATGTGGATGTTAACTAGAGAGGAAAAATTCCTCCAGATCAGTTCACCAAGTCAAACTCCCAGAAACAGATGAAACAGTACCTCGGGTCTGGCTGGGTTACTGATGCTGGGCAGGAACTTCGAAATTGCCTATCTTTCTCTCTAGACCTCTAAATGAGGTGCTTCCAGTTCCTACGAGTTGTGACCATCTAGTTTCTATGTATAAAATTTTGTAGCCATTGGACTACGTTTGCCTCTCGGATGACACAATTCCCAAACTGACCAAATGAACAGTGTTTTCTGAAATCCGAATTTCTGATGTCAACTTTGAAAAATCATAGAGAATGCTATAGACCTCTAAATGACATGAACTCTAGCTTCCCAAAAAGCTCTAAACATGATCTAGTTACATGTCAAATTTCATAGCAAGAAGAGGTCATATGGTTACCTCTTGACATCATGTGCAAAAAGCCACTTTCTTAGCTAAAAATAGGGCTCATGGGATCCAATCTTGGTTTTTCTACCTCTATGACCCTTTGAGCAGGTGAGAAAGCATCTCTAGGGGCCATCAATCATGGCTCAAGTGTCTGATATCGTAGATTGGATAAACTCACTACCCCATGCCCACTTATGCACCCATATAGCCTATACTAACATTGAGCATTTCACATCAAAATTGCCTCTTCATTCATAATAGACCTCATTCTCATACATTCGTCATACATACATTAACTTACAATCATTCATAAAGGTTACATCATTACTTTACATCACTTGTCTCATGTACAATGTATTTACAAGAAATTCCTTTACACTTTTCTTTAGTCTTCCTAGCCTCATGCTTGATGATGGTTCCCATCTCTTACCTCACTTGGTCCACCTGGCATGTTTGGATGGTGGAGAGGGAGGGTGAGATTCGGAGAATCCCAGTAGTTCATCTCTCATTCAATCATACATATATAGCATGCAAATAAGTCTCATTGTGCATGTATGGCATGTTAGCATATAAAATCATGATGAAAGCATTTAAAACATGTGAATTGGCCGTGCATAAAGGAAAAACATTCTCAACATGTGAGTAGGCCATACATAACATTTAGAAGCTTGCTAAGTACTTGGATTAGCCTCACCCACTCACTTGTGGCTTTTGGACTTGCCTCACCCATTCTTAAGAGGTCCTTAGACTCAACCCTTACTCTTTGAGAGTCAACCTCACTTTTGGGAGACTCTTTACTCTTGTCTCAACCAACTTAAGGGCTTGGCTCATCCTCACCTTGGCTTAAGGGTTATTGGCTTTTCCATTCCTCAAGCAAACCAAAACAATCACATAAATCATCATTTCACTTCATAACATATCATCATGCTAACACACTTCTCATAACTCATAGCATACATACATACAATTAAGACAATGTAAACACACAATTATGCATGAAAGAAGGTGGAGAGAACTACCTTATTAGCTATTCACTACTTCCTCTTTCACTTGTCTCTTCCCTTGTGGATTTCACTACCACTTCTAGACGGGGGACTTCTCTTGAGCCTAACCACACAAAAGCATGGAATTAATTCCTCAATACTTAATTCTTAAGCTAGGGATCTCTTCTCAACAACTCTATTGATCTCCTTAACCTAGGTCTCTTTCTCTCACTAGAGTCCATTAGCTATCCTCTCTCTTTTCTCAAATTCTCATACTCTTAGGAAAGGAAAGCAAGAAAGAGAAGACTACATAACTTCTAACCTCTCTCAAGAGTGATTTCCCACTCTCTCTCTTCTGAACCAAACTCAAGACCTAACTATCTCTGCTATTAAAACCGTGGAAAGAGAGGGGAAGGGGAGAAGGGCAACATGTAAAGAGAAAAGCTATGAGAATCCTTACCTTTCTTGTCCTTTCTTCTTCTCCTCAGCTTCTCTCTCTCTCCTCCGCCCTTTTCTCTCTCCTAAAGCGAGCTTGAGTCGGTTGAAGAAGAAAGAAGAGATTTGGAAGCTTTTAAAAAGTCAAATTCTCTTTTTCTCGCTTTTCTGGATCGCTCTCGCTATAGCGAGCCATTGCCCTCGCTACGGCGAGCTCGTGTCTGTTACAGACCTCTGCCTTCACTATGGCATCGCTACGGCGAGCAACTCCCTGGTTTTTGTATGAAATGCCCGCACTCGCTATAGCTAGAAGCATTTTCGCTATAGCGATAGGGCATTCTCGCTATGGCGAGGCCATTTCTCGCTATGGCGAACTCGAGAATTCGCTATAGCCGGGCTGTGGCGAAAAGACTTAGAATTTTCAGCCCTTGGAGATTTTCAGCTCTTTTCTTTTCTTTCTTTTTTTCTGGCTGTTACAAGTTTAGTAAGAGACATACTACTTCTAGCGTATAAGTGAAAATTGGAGAACATAATATACCACAAGTCACACAATTTAAATATCTTGGATCCGTCATACAACACAATAGGGAAATAGAAGAAGACGTAAAACATAGGATTCAAGCGGGGTGGATGAAGTGGAGGAGTGCTTCGGGTGTTATTTGTGATAGAAGGGTGCCACTCAAACTTAAGGATAAATTTTACCACACAGTTATAAGACCTGCAATGTTATATGGAACTGTGTGTTGGGCATAAATAGTCAACAAGAGAATAAGTTCAATGTTGCAGAGATGAGAATATTGCATTGGATGAGTGGACATACTAGACGAGATTGGATTAGAAATGAATGCATTAAAGAGAAGGTGGAAGTCATACCTATTGTGAAAAAGATTGTAGAATCTAGACTTAAATGGTTTGGTCATATCAGGAGGAGACCTATAGAAGCCCCAGTTAGGAGAATAGATAAGATGAAGAATAGTCCAATAATTAGAGGTAGAGGAAGACCTAGAAAAACTAGAAGAGAAATTATTAAGAGAGATTTAGATTTAAATGATTTGTCTAAAAATATAATTTACGATAGGTGTTTATGGCATCGATTGATTCATGTAGCCAACCCCACTTAGTGGGAAAAGGTTTTGTTATTGTTGTTATTGTTGTATTTATATCTTTATTTTTAAAATATTTAGTTCAAATATAAAAAATATTTTTTTTTAATAAATATGTAATTTCATTTTAAAATCATGCACTTATTTCCAAAAATCACCCAAAAAAAAATCATACACCTATTGTTAATAAAGGATATACACACACAGAGAGTTGAAATAATGTGAGTCTCCAACCACTTAACACAGGTGATTCAAACCTTTGTTCTTGGGTGTTTGGCTCATGCTCTGGAGTCAAAAGCAGACTACATGGGCCTACTTTTTTTCTTTTTTCAAGAATTTTACGTGGGATTTGAGCCATAGAAAGATGTTATTAGCTGTGGTTTGTGGATTTTGCGTGATTATTCCCCTAATTTAGAAAAAACAACGTTTGGCCTAAAGTACATTTCTTCATTGACCTGCCAATTGGAACAGAGATTGATACCCTATGTTATTTGTCTCGAGTCATTACGATATAGTGACATACTATGACTAGAATCAAGATGCACTATCGTTCTTCTCAGCTTGGGGCACTCCTTTAAAGAGTCTCTGTTTTATATCTTCCAATCAGTTTACATCTTTTCTTGTCCAAAATCCTCCCTCAATTCTATCTATTTTCTTTTGAATCTAATTTATCCTGTGAATGCCTTATTTCTCTTTACCTTTTTATTTCTCTCTCATTACATACAATACAATACAAGAAAGGATCCCTTCTCTAATGTTAATTGCTACTAATGTGAATAGGCAATGAAAATGGAAGAAGGCTTGCAATGTGCTTTCTACCTCGGGTGTCTAAATTCCAACCAAAGATATCAACCAAAAAGGTCAAATCAATGAAAATATCTATATACTACCATCGTCATTCTAGCACTTCAAATTTCTCATTAATATGCACACTTGACAGTTTACTTTATCATTTGTTAAAGATGGTATTCATCGAGTATGCTAATGTCAAAAATTAATTAAAAATGTTATTTTTAAAAAAATAATAAGTATAATTATTTTAATATTTATTATCAACCTTTTCAATAAAAAAAATTTGATAGCAAACATCTATTTTTGTTCTTTCTTTCTTTCTAGTATGTTATAACCTCTTCTCAAGAGGACAAGGAGACAATAGTGTCCGTTGATTATTACTTTGCCCAATTTGGAAAGGATCTAATAGTACAAGAATAGCAATGGTGATTTTTTTTCTTAGGAATATAAATATGAGTGAAACAAACACTTGAAGCACATCCTACATTTATAGTTTAAACTTAGTAATGGAGGGAGGGACAATAACCATAAATATTTTATTAAATACAATAAACACATCAAAAAGTGTAACCCTTCAAGATAGAAAATTGTTGTAGAAACAATGCTTAGAGCTACTTGTTGAAGATCTTGAAAGTCTATATCAATGAACAATATATTTTAGCTTTCTCAATTGAAAGAGATATTACAGCTAGTAAAACTTTAAGTTTTTATTATAAGATGTGATTTTATATATAATTAAGGGTTAAATCTCATGTATACTTCACCAAATCTTTGATATTTAAGCATTTATATGTATTTTAGTTTAGGAATAATGGGTACATCCTCACATCTGTTAGTGATTTTACAGAGTTTAGCAACAGATAGAAACAAAGACAAGAAAATATGACTCAAAAGTTTAAATATTTTATTTATAACAAGTGTTTCAACACATGAGAAAATCACCTAAAATTGGTAATGTTTACTACATGTTTAAGAACATTACTACAACTTTCTTAATTGAAACTACTACCAATCAACCACCAAGCGTAAAAGCTAACAAATTGCCAAGATAATAAGATAGCATATGCAATCTTAGCAGCAGCAATCAATTTTTAAAAACACAACTTCTTAAGGTCCACTCTAACAATATCAAAACGTAGGGGCAAACCATGTAGAAATTATATTACAATTTCTTCAAATTTAAAAGGTTTCACTAACGAGCTTTCAAAATCACAAGTTACTTCCTCTAGCTAGCCCCATTTCCTAACAAATGATCGTGGCTTTCTATGATGCCATAATGGCTTATCTCAATGCAAATGCTCATGTAACACAGTAGAGAATTGGGTATCATGAAAAGGCAAAACTCTTATCTAACTCTTATGGCCAAGTCATCATTTTAAGTCACTTTAATGAAATTGAAGATTTTGCCATATGAAGCTGAGCATGCATTGCAAAACATACTAAAAACCCTTAGTTCTATTATTGCCTTGATTGCTATTGCATACTATTAGGAAGCAAAGAGTTCAGCATCTAAACCAACCACCTTATCTTTTATTGAAAGAGTTACTACACCTTGTCTATAAAAGAAAATCTATTCTCTGTGTGTGTAGAGAGAGAGAGAGAGAGAGAGAGAGAGAGTGTGTGTGTGTGTGTGTTTTCGTAGCTTTTTTTGTGTGAGGAACCAAGCTGCTAGCTCCAATCGCTGTTTAGGAGGTGACTAAAGGCAATCCTTTTTCTCTTTTTGTAATTAACAAGTTTTGTTAGATATGTGGTTTTGAAGTGCTTTCCCTTTGTCTTCGAGCTAGCTCACTTAATGCAACAAAGAGGGGTAGAATAAACAAATGAAAAACACATACGTACACATGTTAGAGATGACTCCTTCTCGAAAGTTATTCATGTCTCCTTTAGTCATCTTATTTAGGTAGTTATAATTTGACACTAGTGAATGAAAAGACAACAATTGGAAATAGCATTTAGAAAAAAAGAGTGGTGTTAAAACTCTCAAACATTTTCATTCTCATTCATTTCTTCTAATAGTATTAAGACTTTATTAGGGGCATTATAACTAACACACCAGAAGTTCGTTCTTCTCAATCCTCTTGCATGAGGGAAGGTCTTGTCAATGCTTTAATGCTTATAGAATATAAGTTTTACAAAGTGTTTAGCCCACCCCATACCATTTTAATCAGCTAATAGCCTAATCCTTGAAACATACTATGGTCCTGGGCAATGAAGACATAACAAATGTCAATTTTAGACTATTCGTTTCTCACAATACAATGAATAAAGTCTGGAAGCTTAAACCAAGAATCCCCTAATAATGTTTCATGCACTATTTTTGGAAAGTTGCTTTAGAAAGTAAGTTTTGGTTACACTGTCAAAATGTTTCCATAGCTATGGATACTTCTTACTTCTAGTTCTAATATTCTCCTAATGAAGACTTTGTTCTCCCTTTTGTCTTCTTACTTTTATATGATTATTTGGCATGATGAATATGTAATGATAAAACACACTAATCCTAGAGATCTACAATCCTTTCATAATTTTGCCAGATGAGGAGAATATAAAATATATTTTTTTATTACATTACTTGAATTGTACTTTATCTTTTGTCTAATATCTAACAATTTGTGCTGGTAATGTGAATATATAGTGAAAATTGCAAAAGTGTTGTAAGTGTATTCTTATTCCATAACTTCTCATCAACATGTAATTTCTCTCTTTTCCTTTTTCTAGTATGTTTTAACCTCTTGTCAAGGAACAAGAGAAAAACTTGCACACTTAATGATAATAAACCCCTTTGCAACAATTCACCTAAAAGCAATAATCACCCAAGTTAGCAAATGACTTGGTTATGACATCATTACATGCCTAATCCTACACACTTTAGTTGTTAGGGTGCATTTCTTATGTTGTAGCACTAGTAGTAGAAATAAAAATGGCATTTTTTTATTAGCACTTTATCAGATTTGGAAAGGATTGAATAGTACAAGAATAGAGATGGTAAATGGAACGAACATAAAAAACATATCATACATTTACAATTTAAACTAGCATTTGAAGAAGGGAACATAACCATAAATATTTATTAAATACAGCAAACATATTAAATGTTTAGGAATAGAAAGATAAAAATTTTGTGTAGAAACAATATTTAGAGCTACATGTGGAAAAAATTGAAAGTATATGTTAATGGACAATATATTTTGGCTTGTTCAAACGAAAGAGAAACATTACAAATCCTTGCACTATCTCCCTTCAAAATTTGAGACAGTTACATTATTGATGGAACATAATTCATCATGGCTTGGAGTCTGCTTTGCAGTAAAAGACATGGTCTGCCTAAAGATGAATGCAGGTTGGCTAGGAGGAGGAATATCCATAATCTCACTTTGAAGCATTGACATTACAAAGGCCATAATGGGCCTATCTTTTGCAAGTTCTTGCACACACAGAAGACCTATATGTATGCATCTCAATATATCCTTATGAAAGCTTGGATCATATATTTGTGGATCTATTAAAGGTATAATATTGGCATCGATCCATAATTTCCATACCTGGAAACATTAATAAGAAAAAATAATAGTAGTTAAAATTTAATGTCATATATGTATTAACAAAGGCATTATAGAGCTTTTATAAGCAAGAAAGGCACAAACTAGAAAGGCTTACAAATCCTAGAAGTGTGAAAGATTCTGCATCTTCATAAAAGCTAGTGTTTTTTCTCCCACAATAATCTCTAGCAGCAAAACACCAAAGCTAAAGACATCAGATTTCTCTTAATAAAGTCCTTCTGTTGCATATTCTGGAGAAATGTAGCCACTGCATTTATACATTACATTTTTGAGCTCTCAATATGCTACTAATATTATTATCTTAGACAAAACAAAAAGTGCATTTACTATGTTCCAACAATTCTTTTTGTATTTGCTTGATCTTCACCACCTTCAAAAATTTTAGCCATCCCAAAATTCAATATCTTTGGATTCATCCCTTTATCCAATAATATATTACTTGCCTTTAAATCTCTATGTATAATTCTTAATCTCGAATCTCTGTGAAGATAGACCAGTCCTCTAGCTATTCCCTCAATTATGTTGAAGCGTTTTCCCCAATCCAAAGATTTTTGATTTAGTGGATCTACAAAAGATTATTCAGAGAAAACGTGACAAAAGAAGGGTAATGTTTAAAAGAAAACTCTCCACTCACTTCTTACGATATGTAAATACAAGGTGTTAGTATTTGGTATGCTAGGTGACCTCTTGTGATCTAGTTAACTATACCGTAAATATTACTCCATAAATAGACTATTTTATAATTTTAGGTACATGGACTATCTCTTTAAATCTCCATACTCTCTGTTGAACTTGCAACCAAGAAATACAAAACCACACATGAACTAAGAAACATGGGAAACTTTTAGCTACTATTGTCAACAAAGTGGTAACAACAAATAAAATAAGAGTTGAACTACCAAACTTGTATTCCTCTAAATACTTATAAATGATCAATCAAGTTTTCCTTTTTCCTCTCTTCCTCTTATGCTAAGTATAGAAACATCCAATTTAGTAAACTATCATATGCATAGAAGATTGAACTAACCAAAGATATATGCATCCAAACTTTTGTTAGGCATGTATTCATAAACCAAGATCTCTTCCTCTCCTTCAATGCAGCAGCCAAGAAGTCTAACAAGGTTCTGGTGTTGAAGCTTAGAAATTAACTCCACTTCATTGATAAATTCTTCCATCCCCTGTCCAAATGCTCTTGATAGTCTTTTTACTGCTATTTCTTGTCCATCTTCCAACATTCCCTAAAATAAAATGATAAAGACACTAATTTCTTATGATTTACAAAATGATTAACTTTAAAATATGAAAATCACCTTGTACACTAGACCAAAACCACCCTGTCCAAGTTTATTTGCTAAGTCAAAGTTGTTTGTTGCAGTTGCCAACTTTCTAAAATCAAACAATGATACCTCCTGAATTCTGACTTGCTTCAAGTTCGTGATCCTACTTTTGTCATGAATTTGCATATGCATTTCCCCTGTGTTAAACAAATACATATTTTTCTTTTTATTTTTCATCAAAAAACATATAATTCTATTCTAATACCACGTTACTAGAGCTATGAATTAACTATTTGAAGTTCTTATATAATTTGTATCAGAAATGTTGAAATGCAAATGTTAAAGTAATTGTGTAACATTACAAAGCCTTTGTGAATCCTATATGTACTAAAAGAGAAAATGATTTCTATATATATATATATATAGAGAGAGAGAGAGAGAGAGAGATATTTAACTTCAACTATCAAACAAGGATTTATTCACCTTATCAGTTACAAAATGGAAGTCAAAAATTAACAAGGATTTCTACCCTGAAAAGTGATTATAAAAATTTTGTGATAGAGTTACATTTTCATTGATTTTTTTTTTTTACTATGTATTTTCTTATATTTAAATCAAGCAAGAGCTTAACAATAAGAAACAAAGTCATTGAGCCCTTAATAAACTCTTACAATTAAGTACAGCATATTACCTTTTTGCTTTGACATTCTTTTCCATAAGAAATATCCAGAGGTAGTAATGAGAATGGTTCCTATGAGAACTGTAATTATAATAGCGGTTGTCATGTTCCTACCTTCATCTGTATTATAGAAAAGAAGAAAAAAATTCAGATAGGCTTCATTTTCTGACAATAAGTTCAACACTATACTGCACATATGACCATCAAAAGAGGTTAAAAAAGATAAAGTTCCTTAGGTATTTGTCATCAAATCACCCATAAACATGTAACATATGGACTTGTTTTGCAATTCAGCGCCACACTAGTTGACTCCTTAAAAGAAAAGTATCTCCACATGTTATAATTTTATTGAAGAATCCTATAGCAACGTAAGAATTGCACCAAAGCTAGGAAGCACCATAATTGGCATAGATACATGATATAAAAATAGCCATACGACAAAATATATAATGATCAAATAAACTTTGAAGTGTCAAATACTTTAAGGTAAAGGTTTTTCAAAGAGTTCTCTCTTATTGAAAAAGGTACCCAGTTCTGAATAGGCTAAACGTATGTAAAGATCAACCCCTCCATCTAAGAAGCTTTGTATGTCTAGTAAATCTCCATTCCAAAGCATACAGCCAAGACCTTCATCGTACGCATAAGCTACACAAGAGCAGTTCTTCAGGCATGGAGTTCGGCAATCTACAGTTTTCCCAAAGTAAAATGGTAACAACTCTGCATTATCTGGCACTTTTGCCCTCTCCAGCTTCAGAAACCCATCTGCTTTGCCAGCTTGGGAACCATTATTGACCCTCTCACAGTGAAGTGCTTCCCTTCTCACACACCCACTAGTCCAGTTCTGCCTTTCCCATTCTTCTTTGTTCTTTGGTTCAAACCCTCTCAAGCAGCTGCAGATTGGTGAGCTCTGCGAATTGCAGATCCCAAACGGACCACATATGCCAAAAACATCGCACTCGGACTCTCCACTTGTCCAGATAAGTTCCCATATCTTTTTCTGGAAATTCCAATTTCGTCCTTCTATTTTACCTTGAGAATTTAACGTAAAAATTCTCAATATAGACTTGTCTGCGAAATGAAAATATAGGTCAAAAGTCCCTTCCTCTTCTTCCATCTGAAAACCATTAGGGAACATATATTCCCTCCCAGGTATCCCAAGAAAGTCTGTGCCATTCCAGGGACCACTCCGCCAGTAAGGGCGATTTTCTTCCCAGATGAACACTTCAGTAACACTACGAGCTTCAAGACTGCCAGAAAATCTTCCATAGGATGGATCAGATGTACTTTTCCATGATGTAATTTGCACTTTCTCTTCTGATTTTGGATTAGTACTGAGTTTCATGTCTTGTAATATTGTATTACAAGGATGCTGGAAACTCTCCCACACCAATGTTCCTGTAGTTCTATCTACGAGGACTAGGTTGCCGGAATCTAAGAGTTGGGCACTGGAATTGGATACAATATCTGACATATTTGTTGACCAAACAACCTGCTTTTGTTCATTTAATACAACAAGATTGCCACGCTCTGATATTGTGAGAATCCCAGCAGAATCTGTTAGTGGGTCGTTTCGGTTAGCTACCCAAACAACAGAGGATTCAGACATAAACCAAATTCCCACATAGCGATTTGTGGAATTCTGAGGACTGAAAAATCCCAGCGTGAACATGTTGTTACTTGAGCTTAGTTTTTCAGGTTCTTTGATCGACAGAGATGGTGTGATGGTGTCCAAGGCACAGAGCAGAGCAGTAAAAGAGAATAAAGATATAAGAAAAGTAGACAACAAACTAGCATTTTTACTTAATCCCATCAAAAGCATGATAATTATTCAAATTGGAGGCAGAATATGGGCTTTGGAATGCTGTGAAGGATAACTATTAACCTGTTCTAGTGTGGTTAACGGCTCTGCAAGCAATACTTCTGTTACAGTAATTATATATCATAATATAATAGTGTTTGGTTCATAGTAATGTCATCACCAATTTTCTTTTCGCTTTTCTATTTGGGTATGACTGGTTCTGTTTATGACTTTGAAAAATGCCTCTTCATCCATTAAAAATAGTTGAAGCAATTGAAAGCTAACTTATTCTGCGAACATAGTCATGTAATAGAATTATATATCATAACATCATATAATAGTGTTTGGTTCATAGTGCTGTCATCACCATTTTTTTTTTTTCCGCTTTTCTATTTGGGTATGACTGGTTCTGTTTATGACTTTGAAAAATGCCTCTTCATCCATTAAAAATAGTTGAAAGCTAGCTTATTCAGCGAACATAGTCATTCTATATTGCATTGTCAAGTTTATTATGTTCTAGAGGTATTTGAGATATCTACTGCAAGTTATTTGGCCAAAACAAGAAAGAACGAAGAAACTTGATATAATCTCCATAAATATTGATTAATACGTATATTTAAATTCTATGAAGTAAATTATATTGCAATATCACACTTCTGTTACCTCTTTATTTATATTTATCTATTCTGTCATATCAAAAATTGGTATATATATATATATATTATAAAGAGTACATTGCATCTAAATTAATTGACCACCAAAGCCACAGCTCATCACCCCCATCTTTTTTAAAAGATGTTCGTGCATCATGAGTCTAGCCAAATTGGGACGAACATTGGATTGGCTTTATTGGTCAATTTGGCCTAATCTAATAGTATATAATAAAAAAAATAATGTCATACCCCACAATTTAAGTACTCTGACGCGGAAGCGGAAACATAAAAAAAATACTTATGGCATTAATTTGAATCATATAAAACATATAAGCTTTTCTTTAGAGGACAATTGTAGAAATTTCAGCAGAGTCTCCTCTATAATGTAGACCTCCCGATATTTCTACAATTGATCAGCCAGTACAATATATCCCAAAGGGCGCAATCAGACCAAAAAAAAACATTTGGGGTGTGGGGATACCCTAACTATGATTCAGTGGAGCTAACTTTACAAGGTTTTACAAAGTTTCAAACAAAATACATATACAACCAAAATACACCCACATGAGCTACTGCAGGCTCGTCAAGGAAGTCTCAAGAGGTCGGCCACTAGAAGGCGGCTGGGGGTAGATTAGAGTCTCTACTACTCTCTGAAAAATATATATATAAAAACAAATGAGTTTGATACTCAATGAATAAGTAATACCGACCCTTTTTAAAATAAACATAGGTAAAATAGGTTTACATATATATATATAGATATAGACCATATGGAACAGACTTTATACAAACTCTTTTTCAAAATGCACCGAAAGCATCTAAACAGAACCAATTGGAACAGACGCAGAGCACACAGCTCGCGAGAAAAATCACTACAGACGCAAAGCTTTCAGCTTGCGAAAACAAAATGGCTCCGCGTGTGGTGGCCTGCACACGGGGCTAGCACCACCCCTGCTAGCTGAGGTTCAGATCATGGTGCACCAGGGCTAACATCTAGTGCTGTTAGCTACAGGGTTCTGAGCAGATAACTCCATAAAACAGTACAGTTTCTCCAATTAACATTTCAGACAAAGTATCATCCAGATCAGTTTCATAGTAGGATTTCCAATTAACTCAACATCCGTAACTTGCAAAATTCCCGGTTGAAATCAAATTTTGGTAAACATGCATATGACTAAATATTGAAATATGTATATCTATAAATAGATAATCAAAATTTTCAAACACTGCAAGGAAACTTAGGAACAGAAATAAGAATTTCCTGAGTCTCATGGTCCGCATTACTTACTCACCTTCTGAGATACTACAGAAATTTCCTGACTCTTTTTCAACTATAACTCAGTCTCTTGAATACCCTACAAGACCCGTTCACCGAGTTTAGAAGATGAATCACTCCAATTAATTTCATACAGGACTTAGACTTATCAAAATTTAAAATTTATTCCTCTACTAATTTTACGCCTTCCATACGCGTACAGTATATTCCTTATATATATTTTGTGCTTTCACTTCCTTGGTTCCACGTAGGAGCTAAACTCAAATAAAAAAACTAAAAGAAATATATACCATCTTTAATCGGGAAATTTATTCTGCATAATTATAATTTAACAATTAAGAAAGGAGTACAGTGGAGGTTTAGTCCTTAATTAAAATAGGTATGTATTAAATATGCAGAATTTTTGGGAGGGATTAATGTATAAGAGAGGGAACATACAATTAAGTATAATTGAATCAGAATTTTTATCCAACTAAGATCTTCTCCTGCGCAGAACCCCTCCACTGGCCACTACAGAAATGTGTTACAGCATTAATACACAGGGGAGAAAAACGCCTGGAAAGGCAACTAGAAAAGGCAATACATACTTCAGAAATTCCAGGCTTAAATTACTATGCAACGTTGCTCTCTTACCCCAGACACATATCCACGAAGCTCAGCTCAAGCAAGGAGGAAGTGGGTTGTACTGGAAAGTGAAATACAGAACCATTTGGCATGAGAAATGGAGAAGGAAGATGAACCCAACAAAAACAATCTGTACAGCAGAATTTCGGACCTGGAAGGTGACTTCCTGGTGTGATTTCTCCAGTATCCAGCAGCCAAAAATGGAACAAATTCAAGGAGCAACTTGCAGTTGAAATTCGGACCAAACCAGCGCTGAAACAGGGGAGGAAAATCTGCAGCATTTACTCAGCGTACAATCCATCCAGTAGGGAGTTTCTATGCGCCTTGATGAAGCATCAAAACTGGAACAAATTCTCAGTGGGAAGGAACAGAAAACCCAACGTTTACGTAGCTCGAAGAATCAGAGAAAGTAGCGTCCAGAAAATAGAGGATAGATGCAGAGTTCTAGCGGTTCTGTGATGCTTCGCTGGATGGATTGTATTGCAGAAATCTGGATGAGAGATGACCGAAAAACCAAGCTGAAAGTGATTAAAAGGGAGGGTATATATGTAAGTTGCAGAAGGGCAGAAGCTAGTATGTGGCAGCTGCATGATTTGCATGAAAAAGTCAAACTTCATGCATGCATATTCTTCTTCACGTCGGGTTTTTACAATCTCTCCCCCTAAAAAAAATTCGGTCCCCGAATTTATATATACGTATACATACTAACCTTAGTTCTCAAATAAATAGGGGTATTTTGCACGCATTTCGCTTTCCATCTCCCATGTAGCTTCCTCTGGTGTATGGTGACACCACAGAACTTTCACTGACATAATTTCTTTAGAACGTAGCTTCTTCGTTTGTCTATCCAGAATTGCAACAGGAACTTCTTCATAAGCTAAATCTTCACTTAAAGAAACATCTTGGTTCTGCAACACATGAGAAGGATCGGGTAGATATTTCCTTAACATTGAAACATGAAATACTGGGTGGATATTAGATAATTCCGGCGACAACGCTAACCGATAAGCTACAGCCCCAACTCGCTCTAAGATCTCAAATGGTCCCACATATCTCTGGGGTTAACTTTCCTTTCTTCCCAAACCTCATCACACCTTTCATAGGAGACACCCTGAGAAACACATAATCCCCAATCATAAACTCCACATCACGGCGTCGACGATCCACATACGCCTTTTGCCTGCTCTGAGCTGCTACCAATCTCTCTTTGATTACTTTCACCTTTTCCAAGGCATCTTGCACTAACTCAGGCCCTAAGGATTTAACTTCTCCAGTTTCAAACCATCCAATGGGAGACCTGCACCGTCTCCCATATAATGCCTCAAAGGGTGCCATCTGTATGCTAGCTTGATAACTATTATTATAAGCGAATTCCACTAATGATAAATAGTTATCCCAGCTACCACCAAAATCCATAACACACAACCTTAGCATATCTTCTATTATTTGTACAGTCCTCTCAAATTGCCCATCAGTCTGAGGATGAAAGGCAGTGCTAAGATCTAATTGGGTACACATGGCCTCTTGAAAAGCTCTCCAAAACTTAGAAGTAAATTGGGGTCCTCGATCAGAAATTATAGACACTGGTATACCATGAAGCTTCACTATCTCATTCATGTAAAGCTATGCATATCTTGCCACATTATAGGTTGTCTTAACAGGGAGAAAATGAGTTATTTTAGTGAGTCTGTCCACAATCACCCAAATGGAATCATAACCCCTTACTGTTCGAGGTAGCCCCGTTACAAAGTCCATTGTGATCCTTTCCCACTTCCACTCGGGTATTTCTAGCCGTTGATGTACCCCTACCGGTTTCTGATGTTCTGCCTTAACTTGCTGACATGCCAAACAATGGGAAGCAAAATTCGCTATATCTCTCTTCATGCCTTCCCACCAGTACACTTGCTTTAAATCTTGGTACATCTTGGTAGAACCTGGATGTATCGTATACCGAGAACAGTGAGCTTCTTCCATAAGTTCCCTCTTCAATTCATCCACATTTGGCACACACAATCGAGTACCGAACCATAAAACACCGTTTGAATCTAAAATGAATTCATTTTTCCTTCCACTTTTGACGTCATCCACTAATTTACATATTTGTGCATCCCTGGCTTGGGCAACTTTCAACCTTTCAAACAAAGATGAATGAAGCTGCACATGAGCCAACAACATTCCTGGCTCTTTAATCTCCAATTGGATTCCTGAACGCTCAATCTCATGAAGATCTAAAATTAGTGGTCTCCGTGTCTCCGCAATATGGCTCAAGCTCCCCATAGATTTCTTGCTTAGAGTATCTGCGACTACATTCGCCTTACCTGGATGGTATAAAATGGTACAATCATAATCTTTGAGTAGCTCCATCCACCTTCTTTGCTTAAGATTCAGATCCCGCTGTTGGAAAATGTATTTAAGGCTTTTATGATCTGTATAAATTTCACATGTCTCCCCATATAAATAATGTCTCCAGATTTTGAGAGCGAAAACCACTGCCACCATTTCTAAATCATGGGTTGGGTAATTCTGTTCATGCTTCTTAAGTTGTCTAGAGGCATAAGCAATCATATGACCATGCTGCATCAATACACATCCTAGGCCAATCCCAGAAGCATCACAGTACACCACATAACCTCCCGATCCCGAAGGTAATGCCAAAACTGGTGCAGAAGTCAGACAATACTTCAATTTCTGAAACCCCTCTTCACACAGCTCAGACCACTGAAATTTCACATTTTTCTGGGTTAGTTTTGTCAGCGGCGTAGCTATCTTAGAAAAGTCTTTAACAAACCGACGATAATAGCCTGCCAAGCCCAAGAAACTGCGAATCTCGGTAACGGTAGTAGGCCTCGGCCATTTTTGAACCGCTTCCACTTTACTAGGATCAACTTGCACCCCATCTCTCGAGATTACATGGCCCAAAAAGGCAATTCTTTCTAGCCAAAACTGGCATTTAGAAAGTTTAGCATATAGTTGATGTTCCCGTAACACTTGTAATGTCATTCTCAGATGCTGTTCATGCTCTTCATAACCCTTAGAATAAATCAAAATATCATCAATGAACACGATAACAAATCGATCTAGAAATGGCTTAAACACTCGATTCATCAAGTCCATAAAGGCAGCTGGGGCATTGGTTAACCCAAATGGCATCACTAGAAATTCAAAGTGACCATACCGGGTTCTAAAAGCAGTTTTTGAAATATCTTCCCTTCTAATTCGTAGCTAATGGTAACCCGATCTTAAATCAATTTTTGAGAAGTATTGAGCTCCCTGTAATTGGTCAAATAGGTCGTTTATACGAGGCAAAGGGTACTTATTCTTCACTGTCACTTTATTCAGCTGTCTGTAATCTACACACAGGCGAAGAGAACCATCCTTCTTCTTAACAAAAAGGACAGGTGCGTCCCAAGGAGATGTACTAGGGCGAATAAAACCCTTGTCCAACAGGTCTTGCAATTGATTCTTTAGTTCACTAAGCTCCAGAGGTGCCATTCGATAGGGAGGAATAGATATAAGCTGAGTGCCTGATAACACATCAATACAAAATTCAATTTCCCTTTCAGGAGGTAATCCTGGTAATTCCTCGGGAAAAATATCAGGGAATTCTTTTACCACAGGAACCTGTTCCAATATTGGGGCTTGTAGTTCCATATCCCGAACCATCGCTAAATATCCTTGATACCCCTTCTTTAAGAGCCTCTGGGCTTCTATCACAGATATTAAATTGTTTTGTGCTTCACTTTGGTCACCTTGAATGACAAGAGGTGATTTTTCAGGAAAATTACATCTCACTTGCTTAAGATGACAATCCACCACTGCATAGCAGGACGCTAACCAATCCATTCCGAGTATTACATCAAACTCTGCTATCGCAAGCACTATCAAGTCAACTACCGTCTCGCAATCAGCCAGTGTAATCATACATGCCTTATATACCCAATCTACCTTTACAGATTCCCCCACTGGGGTTGCCACAAGTAACGGGCACTCTAACTTTTCAGAATCCTTGCCAATCTTCTTTGCAAAGTAGGGAGATATATAGGAATGTGTAGAGCCAGGATCAAATAAGGAATAAGCAGCATGTGAACAAACCGTAAGTGTACCTGTTACTACGGCATTTGATGCTTGTGCGTCTTGTCTATTTAATGCAAAAACCCGAGCCTGACCTCGTCCTGCAGTCACCTGTCCTCTGCCTACTACTGTCCCACTGCTACTACCTCGACCACTCTGAATCGTAACTGCACCAGTAGATGGAGTCCCCGTTGAAAATTGTCTGGTGGGTCGAACTGATGCCTGACTCGAATCAGGGTAGCGCTGAGGACAGTCTCTCATCAAGTGTCCCACCTGCCCACAACGAAAATATGCCCCCATCTCTCTGTGGTAAGTGCTTGAGTGTATCTTTCCACAAAGGGAACAGGGACCTCTAGACTGATGGGATGGAGCAATAACTGGGGTAGACATCGTGCTAACCCCTCGGAACGATGCTCTGAGCCAGTCAATACTGGTAGAAAATGAGGTCGGAGGCCCCGTAAAAGCTGGAGTAAATCTCTGATAACTCTGAGGCCTGAGACCATAAGAAGGTCCAGCTACGAAGGAACTACCTCCCTGTCTCCCATCACTGTCACGCTTCCTTTTTCTCTGAGAAGTGTCCTCCTCCTTATCTCTCATCTCTATCATACGTACACAATCCACCGCAGCTGAATATGAGGTAAAGAGGTTCATCTGTGGAGCAATCACCCTATACAACATACAAGGTAGCCCATTCACAAACCGCTTAATCCTATCCCTCTCAGTAGGGACTAGGTGTGGGGCATAGTGAGACAACTGGGTGAACTGGATATCATAATCAGAAACGCTCATGCCTGGAATTAATTTAAGACCTTCAAATTCTCTGGCCCTAGCATCCCGGACACTCTGTGGTAAGAAGCGGTCCATAAAAAGTCCCTTAAATTCTTCCCATAACATTGGAGGAGCTCCAATCGGCCTTTCCCCCAGTAAGGTCTGATACCACACGTAAGCTGCATCTTGTAACTGAAACCCGACAAACTCAGCGGATTTTGCACTTGAGCAACTCAGAGCTCGGCATATCTTCTCGATGCCATCAATGAACAACTGGGGATCCTCCTGACTTTCTGTCCCAGAATAAGTGGGAGGCTTCAATTTTAAGAACTGGGAGAGGGTTACTAGGACCTCTCTCTCCTCCCTCATCACCTGAGGCCTTACCGGTCTTGGCTGAACTGGTGGTACAATTTCCTCCACAGGCTGTGGAGGCTCTGCCCTATCCACAGGTGAGGCCTGCCTAGGGGGCCGAATAGTTCCTCGACCCCTACCCCGACTTCGACCACGGCCTCTGACAGGTGGAGTAGTTTGTTGGGCTGAAGCACTTGCAGAAGCCTCATCTACAGCCTCATCCACAGCTGCTAATCTATTAACTGAACGAATTTTGGGAGGCATCTCCACACACTACAAAAAGAATATGAGCATCATTCAAATCATTGTCCAGATTGGAAGTAACATGTAACAAGACAATAGACTCAAAGGAATGACTTAGAATACCCTATAAGGTTTTCAGTGACATCTCAAGTATAGTTACGCCCGGGTTCATAACCATAATTGAGATTCCACTGAAAACTCTTGCTCCACAGGACCACAGAAAGACCTAAGCTCTGATACCAAACTATCACACCCCACAATTTAAGTACTAGGACGCGGAAGCGGAAACATAGAGAAAATACTTATGGCATTAATTTGAATCATATAAAACATATAAGCTTTTCTTTAGAGGACAATTGTAGAAATTTCAGCAGAGTCTCCTCTATAACGTAGACCTCCCGATATTTCTACAATTGATCAGCCAGTACAATATATCCCAAAGGGCGCAATCAGAACAAAAGAAAACATTTGGGGTGTGAGGATACCCTAACTATGATTCAGTGGAGCTAACTTTACAAGGTTTTACAAAGTTTCAAACAAAATACATATACAACCAAAATACACCCACATGAGCTACTGCAGGCTCGTCAAGGAAGTCTTAAGAGGTCAGCCATTAGAAGGCGGCTGGGGGCAGATTAGAGTCCCTACTGCTCTCTAAAAAATATATGTATAAAAACAAATGAGTTTGATACTTAATGAATAAGTAATACCGACCCTTTTTAAAATAAACATAGGTAAAATAGATTTACATATATATATATATAGATATAGACCATATGGAATAGACTTTATACAAACTCTTTTTCAAAATGCACCGAAAGCATCTAAACAGAACCAATTAGAACAGACGCAAAGCACACAGCTCGCGAGGAAAATCACTACAGACGCAAAGCTTTCAGCTTGCGAAAACAAAATGACTCCGCGTGTGGTGGCCTGCACACGGGGCTAGCACCACCCCTGCTAGCTAAGGTTCAGATCATGGTGCACCAGGGCTAACATCTACTACTGTTAGCTACAGGGTTCTGAGCAGATAACTCCATAAAACAGTACAGTTTCTCCAATTAACATTTCAGACAAAGTATCATCCAGATCAGTTTCATAGTAGGATTTCCAATTAACTCAACATCCGTAACTTGCAAAATTCCCGGTTGAAATCAAATTTTGGTAAACATGCATATGACTAAATATTGAAATATGTATATCTATAAATAGATAATCAAAATTTTCAAACACTGCAAGGAAACTTAGGAACAGAAATAAGAATTTCCTGAGTCTCATGGTCCGCATTACTTACTCACCTTCCGAGATACAACAGAAATTTTTTGACTCTTTTTCAGCTATAACTCAGTCTCTTGAATACCCTACAAGACCCATTCACCGAGTTTAGAAGATGAATCACTCCAATTAATTTCATACAGGACTTGGACTTATCAAAATTTAAAATTTATTCCTCTACTAATTTTACGCCTTCCATACGCGTACAGTATATTCCTCATACATATTTTGTGCTTTCACTTCCTTGGTTCCACTTAGGAGCTAAACCCAAATAAAAAAACTAAAAGAAATATATACCATCTTTAATCGGGAAATTTATTCTACATAATTATAATTTAACAATTAAGAAAGGAGCACAGTGGGGGTTTAGTCCTTAATTAAAATAGGTATGTATTAAATATGCAGAATTTTTGGGAGGGATTAATGTATAAGAGAGGGAACATACATTTAAGTATAATTGAATCAGAATTTTTATCCAACTAAGATCTTCTCCTGCGCAGAACCCCTCCACTGGCCATTACAGAAACGTGTTACAGCATTAATACACAGGGGAGAAAAACGCCTGGAAAGGCAACCAGAAAAGGCAATACATACTTCGGAAATTCCATGCTTAAATTACTATGCAACGTTGCTCTCTTACCCCAGACACATATCCACGAAGCTCAGCTCAAGCAAGGAGGAAGTGGGCTGTACTGGAAAGTGAAACACAGAACCATTTGGCATGAGAAATGGAGAAGGAAGATGAACCCAACAAAAACAATTTGTACAGCAGAATTTCAGACCTGGAAGGTAACTTCCTGGTGTGATTTCTCCAGTATCCAGTAGCCAAAAATGGAACAGATTCAAAGAGCAACTTGCAGCTGAAATTCGGACCAAACCAGCACTGAAACAGGGGAGGAAAATCTGCAGCGTTTACTCAGCGTACAGTCCGTCCAGCAGGGAGTTTCTATGCACCTTGATGAAGCATCAAAACTGGAACAAATTCTCAGCAGGAAGGAACAGAAAACCCAACGTTTAAGTAGCTCGAAGAATCAGAGAAAGTAGCGTCCAGAAAACAGAGGATAGATGCAGAGTTCTAGCGGTTCTGTGATGCTTCGCTGGATGGATTGTATTGCAGAAATCTGGATGAAAGATGACCGAAAAACCAAGCTGAAAGTGATTAAAAGGGAGGGTATATATGTAAGTTGCAGAAGGGCAGAAGCTAGTACGTGGCAGCTGCATGATTTGCATGGAAAAGTCAAACTTCATGCATGCATATTCTTCTTCACGTCGGGTTTTTACAAATAAGGACCTAAAAAATGAAAACTTTAATTTTTTTAAAGGGTGATTTTATGATTTTAGCAAAAAAAATTTAAACACATTTTATAAATTATAAATAATTGGGGAATCAAAGCCTCTGTCAACTCCTTTTAAACATGATTATCATATTTAAACGATAGAAAACAAAATGAAAAATGTGTATTTTTTTTTCATTTCAAAGCAAAAATAATAAAATTAAGATAATAAACATATATTTTTAGGTAAAATAAGTCCGCAAACTGCCATTGACATTTGCATCACTTTTTTGAAAAATTATCCAAAATTAAAAAAAAAAAATACTCCAAATGGACTACTAGGCTTTGAGTTATAATTTTTCGAAATTTTACCTTCTATGCTTGCATTTTCTTCTTATTTTTACCTTTGGCCCTACATTTTTTCTTTTTCATTGCAAAGATATCATAAAAACATATTAAAATAAGTAGTCATATATTCAAACTGGTCAAATAATTATGAAAACATGAACATATAAAGTTTCATAATTCTTAAAAGTTAAAAAAGAAAAATGTTGAAAAGCTTGATCAAGCGCAACTAACCTGCCCTAGCCAGCTCGGCATTGTAAGTGACTAGGCCATACTTGGGCTGAGTTGCAAGCCTAAAAATTTAAGTTAGATGCCAAATTAGATCGAACACCAGGCCGAGCATAAACTTATTCTAACCTACCTCGTGTGCACAACTAATATATAGAAAAATAATGAGTAAAGTCTGTCTACTTTTGTTTCCCCTTACCCTCTCTTTTGTTATGTGTTCCTTTTATGTTTTTTGTTGCAATTTCACTTCCAGATTTGTTTAGAAATGGGAAACACAAAAAACTAATATACTATAAGTCAGTTTGTTTCTTTTAGTTTTATTGTATTGAAAGGACTGTTATCTTCATAATATTTCAACTAGGTACATAGACCTATAAGTTTACAGTTACTGTTAAGTAATATTTTAGTAGGATAATCATGTAAATTATATCACTTTGTTCGACTCAATTTTTGGGTATAATTTTATTATTAGGAGTTGTACATATGGGTGGGCCTACTATAAGCAAAAAAAATGAATAATGATCAAAATCCACCTAAAATCTTATATTCATCTTTTTTCTACTACGGACTTTTAGCCATTTATACAAAAAAAAAAAAATACATTTGTTAATATGCATAATGTAATTTTTTTAAGAATTGACATTAGGATATAAGTTCGGTTTTCCAAATTTTTATTGTTTCATATCACATTGACAGAAAAAAAAAAATCCCACCCAGTGCATCTCATGGGTACTCCGCTAGTTGACGCCCTAAAAAGAAAAAAAATCAAAACTTACCTCAATATACAGATTAAAAGATACCTTTGCCCGAAAACAAATAAAAATTGTCCGAAGTAGTTTGAATTGATTGAAGACTTCAAGTTGTTTGAACATTTTAATACATATAAACCAAATAAAAATGTACGAATTGGGTTAAACTTCTCTTGCAATTCAACTCAACAATGAACGTAACTGGTGAATTCCTCACAAATATTAAAAATTAATTTATAATAAATATATTTAACAAAAGGTCATAAGAGAGTTTTCTATAGTTATTAGATAATGATATTAGTTTTTGATTTGATTTTAAAATAATATCCCCCAAAAAAAAGAAGTTTTTACTTTATCCATATGACCAATTTCACTTACCTTGGCTGACAGTGAATGCTCTATGTATTTCGGTACTTAATGTGACAATGCTGGGTATGATAAATTAATTAAAAAAAAGCATATATGTATACGCGTCACAGACAATTTCTTTTCTACTAAGCCTCCTCCTTTACATAGAATAAGTCTAGTCAAAATTTATAGTCACAGCTTGATACTTAGATGAAAAGATAGCAATTAGAAATAACATTTAGAAAAGACTGCTGTTTAAATTTTGAAACATTTTTATTCTGTCCTCTCAATGCTCTGACAATTACTGTCATGCCAAATTTTCAAACTACGTATCATTCTGAGGGGCCAACTATAGCCTCAAGTGATCGCAAATGCCAGTTTCAAATAATAAAGGAACAAAGTTAGACTTAAGCCAACAACCCAAACCTTGAAGGATACTACAGCCTCAAGTGATAGCAAATGCCAGTTTTAGACAATAAAGGAATAAAATTAGACTTAAGCCTCATTTGATGCATAAAAAATTTAGTAATGAAAATTAAAAAAAAAAAGTTGAATGGAATGTAATAAAATAAATTATATTTGGTATGAATAGAAAGTGAAAAAAATTATATTTGTAATTGTTTATTTAGTTGGATGATGCAGAAATGAAATAGAAGTAATAAAAGAGAAAAGACAAAATACCCTCCTAGTTGATATAAATATAATAATTATATTTTAATATATATAGTACTATTTTTATATATTATATATAAATTAAATAATTGTTTTCATTATATATAATATTATTATATATATTATATATAATAAAAATAATTATTTATTTTAAAATTCTATATTTATTATTTTGACATATATTAACTTTTTTTCAATATAATACATATAAATATATAAAATATATAAAATATATATTCTAATATTATATATATTAGCATATAAATAATATATACTAAAAATATAATCTCTCTCTCTCTCTCTCTACACACACACATGTATATATATATATATACATATGTATATGTGTGTGGCAATGCAAGGCAATACAAATAGCACTATAAATAATATTGACAATTGGTATTATTCGGTTGTTAATTGGTTAGACACTTATCGAATGATTTTTAGTCAATTTTTAATTTAATTTTTAATATTTGTTTATATATATAATTTATTAATTTTAATATTAAATAATCTTTTATTATTTTGTAAAATATAATTATTATTAATTATTTATATACTAAAATTTTTTATATTTTATTTTTTAAAAGTAATATAAAATATGATATAATATATATTATATATTATATATTTATATATATATATGTAAAATATAAATATACATAATTTATATAATATATTATAATATCATATATACATATATATATATATATATAATTCACAATACATTGCCACATTCATTGACTTATATTCAATAGAAATTTTGATCCAATTGAATTTTGGTTGAACAATTCTGACTAAATATTAGTCATTTTTTTAATTATTATTTATGTAAATTATTATTTTTAATATTAAATATTATTAATTCTTTTGTTTTTATAATTAATTAAAATACTCTTAAACTAATTTGATAAAAGAAATACTTATTAGATTGTGAATTGTCTAAAATTAGACAACTAAGAAAATAGTTAAAGATTCAATTTTTCAAAATAAATATTTTTGCAAAAATTAAGAACAATGTATGTAATATGGCATATTTTTCCTTGCATTATTATGGTTATTAATTTAATAAATTAAATGTCTAAATATAATCTTTGTTAAGTTAGGAAACAAAATATAGAAGTTGTAAGATCACAATGGGCAAATTAGACATTTCTCAAATTTCCTCCAGACTTTCTCCTCTCCTCATACTACAGTGTGGCAAAATGTGATGCAAGTCAACTTTCCCTTTCCATCTATTTTTTTGGCTATCAAATGAAGCTAATTGATAGAATCAGTTTCCTTTTCCATTTCCTTAGTTCTACCAAATGATGGGTTAAAGCCAAAACCTAGAATCACTTGCTAATGTCTCATGCACTACTCTTGGAAAAGCTGGTTTGATAAACAAGTTTTGGCAACAATGTTGAAATATCTTCATAGCTATAGGTCCTTCTTAGTTAAAGTTCTATTCTCCAAATGAAGACTTTAGCTTCCCTTTTGTCTTCTTACTTTTATATTTTTCTTTGCCATGATGAATATATTGTAAGGCAATTCTAAATTTTAATAATGTGTTTCCTACAAAATAAATATACATAGTAATCCATATATTCTAAATTAAGCTTATATTGTGAAAATATAAAGTTATAAATATCTCTCATCATAACATAATAAATTAGATCAGAAGTAGTGTCTATGATAGTGATAAATTTCATTAGGGAGTTCACATTCTGCCTGGAACCTTTCCACCAAAATGTTAGTTCTTACCATGTGAGGCCTGTAATCATAGAGATAAGAAAGTTTATCATACAAAAATTGACTCTTACCCACTCCCCCTCAAATAACTATCTATATGGCATGTTTCTATAATATTTGTGTCATGACATTTTAAAAAGAGAATATTCAATAATGATGATAATTTTAATTATTCTAATTATAATATTTTATTTTTAAAATATCCAACATTCTTCCACTTGGTCTATGTGTTATTTGCCATATAGTACATCCATGGATAAGTTAAACATATATTGCCAAATCATAATGGTAAGTCTTATATAAACAAGTATTACCTTCCTTACATCACTTGTAACATGCTTTTAAAATTTATGGGATATTTTTAACTTCATGAATAAATCTCAAATATTTATTTGAGTTTTATCTATCTTTTAATGCCACAAAATGTATATACCAGAAATCAGAAATAACAAACCATAATTTGAATTTCATCACTTGAACATAACTCAGCTACACCAACAGTAACATAATGTGATATAAATCTCCTATAAGACATATGATTCTTAAATTCCTTTAGCTGCATCCTATTAGTTTAAAGATCATTATTCCTTATGTGTTCTATAACCACTTGACCTTATATAATCGTAGTACCCTTTATTGGGCTCAAAATAAATTAATAATTTAAAGCCCATTGATAAAACATTTTAATCAAATTACCCTAAGAATTTGCCTCAAAACATGATATAAATTTAACCTTTCATAGTGGAAGTAGCAACCAAAGATTGCTTAGCACTCTTGCACTTTTCCATGATATGGTTTATTCAGTAAGCATGAAGATGTATCATAATGTTGATCTTTAGTATGAACACATCATGAGTATAAATATATATAACTAGCATCTTTCAAACTATTGGTTATCTTATATATAAACATAAAGTCCTTTATACCTTAAAGATGCTTTATAACAATGATTACAACCTTTAATTTAATGATCTAATCCTAAATAGCTATGACAGTTATCCAACATTTCTTCATCAAAAGCTATGTCCAAACTTGTACAAATATAAACATACATTAAGCTTATAACTACTAAAATAAAAGGAACTTTTGATATACCAGAAATTAGAGATGACAAACCATAATTTGGATTTCATCATTTAAACGTATCTTAGCTAGACCAATAGTAACATAATGTGATCTAAATCTCATATAAGACACATGATCCTTAAATTCCTTTAAATGCATGTTATTAGTTTAAAGATCATTATTCCTTATGTGTTTTATGACCACTTGACCTTATATAATCATAGTACCCTTCATTGGGCTTAAAATAAATCCACAATTTGAAGTCTGTTGATAAAACTCTTTAATCAAATTACCTTGTGAATTTGCCTCAAAACATGATATAAATTCAACCTTTCATGGTGAAAATAGCAATCAAAGATTGCTTAGCACTCTTGCACTTTTCCATGATATGGTTCATTCAGCAAGCATGAAAATGTATCATAATGTTAACCTTTTAGTATCAACACATCATGAGTATAAATCTGTATAACTAACATCTTTCAAATTATTGGTTATCTTATATATAAACATAAAATCCTTTATACCTTAAAGATGCTTTATAACAATAATTACAACCTTTAATTTAATGATTCAAGCCTGAATAACTATGGCATCTGTCTAATATTCCTTTATTAAAAGCTATATCCAATCTTGTACAGATATAAACATACATTAAGCTTATAACTAAAAATAAAAGGAACTTTTTCTCTCTATTCTCTTTCAAGATCATATCTAGGACATATGATTAAACTAAATTTGCTCATTTTCACAATGGGTGTCACATTTTGTGAACAATCTTTCATCCAAAAATATTCAAGTACTTAATTCATATAAGTTTCTTATAATAGTCACAAGATACCTTAAGATTTATCTTTATATGGATCCTCATATCTATAATATAGGATACCTCACCAATATATTTCATGTCATAATTCTTGAACAAAATCTGTTTTACTTCATGTAACAACCTTAAATCACTAGATATAAGCAATATGTCATCAACATCTATAACCAAATAGAAGATTTCAATCTCACTGACTTGTGGTATATATATTGATTCATGATATTTTCAATGAAATCAAGAAATGTGATCACATCATAAGACTTCAAGCATTACAATCATAAGGCTTACTTAGGTTTGAAAATGAACTTCTTAACCTTCCATACTAAATTCTCCTTGTCATTTGATAAACCTCTTAGGTTATTTCATGTATATCTCTTATTCAAGATCATAATTGAGAAAGGTCATTTTCATATTTATCTACTATTATGCCAAGTTAAATTGGGCAACCAAAGCCATAATGATATAAAATGAATCTTTTTATTGACTCAGGAGAAATTTTTTCTCTATAATCAATTTCCTCCATTTTTGAGTAAAACCCTTAGCAACTAATCTTACCTTGTAGTGCTCTATGTTGCCTAATGAACATTTTTAGTCTTATAAACCCAATTATAGCCAATTCCATTGCCTCCATAAAGCAAATCTACGAGGTCTCATACATTATTGTTTGTCATGGATTCCATCTCAATTATCATGGCATCATGCCACAATTTGGAATTTACACCACTCATTGTCTTTAAAAATATTATAGAATCATTCTCAATATTATGTTATAGTCAGATTGCATAAGGTATACTATGTAAACACTAAAAATTGTCAATATCCTTACATTTGTTGATCTTCTCAATTCATCCTATTATGAAAGTTGAAGTTTCTCAATAAGAGTATCCTCTATCACAATTTTAAGGTGCCCTTAGTTTATTATGAGGTGTCTCATCAATAATTGATAAAATCAAATAAATGTTGATACTCCTAGTTTCTAACATGACTAACTGGGATTTTTAGAACTTTATTATGTTTTACATTCACTCTAACTAGATAAGTGTTATGTAAAACTAGTGTTCCATAATAACTAATAGAAGTTGTTTTCTTAACATGATCATCTTCAGTGACTATATCATAAGATTGATCACTTCCACTAATTGGCATTCTTAAGAAACTTGGCATTTCTAAATTTTAATATCTCATTGAATGTGAAAGATAATAAAATTTGTAACCCTTAGACTTTTCTTACATATCCTATAAATTAAGCAATTATAAACTAAGGATCTAACTTTATCTCATGTGGATTATACATTTTAAACTCACAACACAACCTTATATTGTATATGATTAAAAATGAGTTTTTAACCTTTCTAAATTTCAAAGGTATTTTAGAAACAACCTTTATTATAACCCTATTTAATGTATATACTATTATCTTAAGTACATCTTTCCACAAAGAAAGAAAAATTTTGGAGTTGCTAAACATACTCATCATTATCTCCAACAATATTCAATTTCTTCTTTTAGGCATACCATTCATACTAGGTGAGCTAGGCATGGTATATTATACAATTATATTATGTTATAGAAGGAACTTAGCAAATGAATCAGTCATTTGTCCATCACCTATATACCTATCAAAATATTCACTTCCTCGATTTGACATCACTATATTAATATGTTTACTAGATTTTTTTTTTGTTTAAATTTTTCTTTACACATCTTAAAGATATCAAATACCTCACTTTAATTATAAGGCAAGCAAACGTCTATGTAGCATAAAAAGTCACCAATAAAAGGAATGAAATATTTCTTACCATTTAAAAAATAAATTGAGACATTATATATTAGTGTATATAATCTTTAACAATTTATAAATTCTTGTAACTCCTCTGAATGACATGTTAGTCTTCTTACCTTTTAATATAATCCACACATACATCAAAGCTAGTAAGGTCTTAGGATTCAAGAACCTCATCCCTTACTAACCCTTTGATTCTCTCAATAGAGGTATGTCCCAATCTCATATGGTACAAATTAGAAAAATTTTTAATCTTGACAAGTTTGAACTAAATGAGATTTAAAATACAATAAAAACAAGAGAATATCTTTTATTCTCCAATCAAACCTTTCCCTTAGAGCAATTGTTTCTTATATGCCTCTTCTTTTATGGCATCACTTCTTAGAGCTAGTAACTAAATAAATCTCACGTAGGATTTCACTACCTTTTAAAATGAGTATATTGTTTTCTAACACACACATGTCCAATAAGACATTTATTGTCCACTTTTCTTTATTTGTGTTTATAAGAAATCTATAATGACCTATACTTATGAGGTAAATATATTGAGGATTGTTTGCCCATACTGATGAGGTAGCTTAAAAGAGTTGAGCTATATAGTTACGTCACGCATTTACATTATATGCTTTTGCATAACCTTAGTACTAGTTTACTTTATGGAGAACTACTTCACCATAGTATATTAGCTAGTGACTTATCTGATAACTTTTAAATTTCATCTATAACTTATAAATCATTGACTTTCTCACATTTGAATATTGATAATGCCTTAGTCGCTTAAGCACTCAATTAAACTAAGATTGATTCAATATAATATAGGTCAACCCTAGGTCATTCTTCCCAAAGAGCAATTTAGAGGTTAGTTTGAATTGATTCTGGGTGATTATTTGATGCATGAAATTTCATGCAAATTCTTATAAACTCTTTCTACGGTAAATGCAAAATTAATTGAACTAAATGCATGTAATTGGTGGGTTTTAATTAAGAAACTAAATTTCAACTAAAAGAAAGAAACTAAACAAGTAATTAAACTAGATTACTCTGAATTGAAATTAAAGTAATTGTGAAAATGCAAAGAACAAATAGGAGGCAACCAAGGTTTTGCAAGAGGATTTCAGCTCTCATCACTCACCAAGGATTAATTGAGACCAAGAGAAGTGATTAAACAGTAGACCAATGAATTTAATTAACTTAATTCAAGGATAGGAAACCCTAGGCTCAAATGTACACCACTTGACTTAACTAGGAAACCCTTAGCTAATTCAAATAATTTGCAAGTAATTAAGCCAATTAAACTCATCAAAGCCTTCAACAATTGGATTCAATTAATTCTGGAAATTTTGGTATTAATTACCTAATTGAACAATTAAGCAATTATACTACCCAATTCAACAATCAAGTAGTGTAAGAGACCAAGATATGCAATTAAGATCATAATATTAATCAAATTAATGCAAGAGAACTCAAACATCAATCTAATCAACATTATAAGGTCTAGAAACTAAAATTCTAGCAGATACAAAACATAATTCCAATCCCAAATAACACCAATTCCAATTACAATCCAAGATAAAATCATTATCCAACCTAAAACAAGGTCTCAACATTAAATCCACATAGAAATTCCTAAAACTAGAAAATTCCTAAGTTCTTGAAATTGAAAGAGGAAAAGGTAAAAATAGAAAAACTCCCCAATGGTCTTCAATCCATGAAAATCAAGAGCTTAAGCCTTCTCCTCCATGCTCCACCTTGGTGCCACCCTTCTTTAAGCTTCCATGGATTTTGTGCTTCTAAACTCCTTCAAGTTCTCTGCCATGAAGAGAAGATAAAGAAAAATAAATAGATGATGGTGATAATGTATGGAGGGAGACGTGTTAGTGAGATGAGTGTGAATGATGATGGTTTCGACAGTCTCCCTGTGTCAAGTCCAGAGAACGAAAAATGAAGAAGCAACAAGGCGTCCTCTGCGTCTAGTCCAGAGAAAGAGAAATTGATAAAAATTTGGTCCAGGGAGAGAGAAGATTCGTCAGTCTGAAAGGCCAAAGAACAAATTAAGATGAAACAATTCCTCCCTCCAAGTGCAGCGTCTCCTCTCATGCAGTACGAAGACCAGAAAATGACCAAGCAGCAATTCCTCCCTCCAGGTGCTGCGTCTTCCTCGCTTGCTGTAGGTGCGCCTCCCTCTCCAGTCCCCAAAAGGAAAGATAAATGAATCAATCAGCCCAATTCATTCTCCCCAGCGTCCTCAAGTCTGGCATCGAAAAGGAGAAAAATGAAGAATATATCAATTCGTCCTCTCCTCCCAATTTCAGTGTCTTTTTTCCCTGCAGGTGTAGTCTGAAAATGAATGAATCAAAACAGCTCCTTCTCCTAGGCGCCTCCAGCATTGACTCTTCCACACAAGAAAACAAAATTAATCTAATATCCTATTTACAAAAATGTCATCATCAATAAATTAATAAAAATAAAAATTATGCTCCAATCTTGATCCTTGATTCACTTTAAATCTTTAATTTAATTGCCTAAAATTGTCTTCACCATTGATTCCTAATTCATCTCCAAAAATCTGCACAAATTCAATAAATATTTTAAAGATTGGAAATATTCAATGTAACACCATCATTTCTAGCTCATACCCATCATGCCTTACATGCTCATATGAGATAGAGGAAGAATAAAGTGGGATCTTCCTCATTGGATTCTTATACTTTTTTAACATTACGGCATGGTTAAAAATGCATTTCAGTGTCACATGGACCGCGTGAACTCATTCTATGCATCCTCATATTTAATTACACCATTACAACTCATTTCAATCCCAAAAACATGCTTAAAACCCATGGAAACCAAAAAGAGGTATGAATCATGCATGTTCATTTTCGGCCAGGCTTGGCCTCATTTCTAGGCAAAGTTTGGAAATTCATAAGTAAATCCAGAAAAATCGAAGACACACATTCTTGGTCATTATGGAAATATTAGGATGTCTACTTCATACTAAAAATATGTAGTAGTCTTAAAATCTCACACACCAAGCGTTTGACACGCAAAATCATCTGGAGGTCGGAGGGGGTTCTAATACTGTCACAGTTTACTGATATGAACTTCAAAAATGTCTAACTAATTCCAAAAAAATCCAATGCATTCAAATGATACCACTATGGAAAGATGTGGATGTTAACTAGAGAGGAAAAATATCTCTAGATCAGTTCATCAAGCCAAACTCCCAGAAATCGATGGAACAGTATCTCGGGTCAGGCAAGATGACTAATACTGGGCAGAACCTTCGAAAATGCATATCTTCCTCTCTAGACCTCCAAATGAGGTGCTTCCAGTTGCTACAAGTCACTGTGACTGTCTAGTTTCTGTCTATAAAATTTAGTAGCCATTGGACTACGTTTGCCCCTCGGATAATACAATTCCACAACTGACCAAATGAACAGTGTTTATGAAATCCGAATTTCTGATACCAACTTTGAAAAATCATAAAAAATTCTACAGACCTCCAAATGACTTGATCTTTAGCTTCCCAAAAAGCTCTAGACAAGATCTAGTCACATGACAAATTTCAAGGCAAGGAGAGGTCATTTGGTCAGACTTAGACATCATGAGGCAAAGTGACCATTTCTTGTGTTCAAAGGGGAATAATGGGGTCCAACTTTGCTTCTCCTACCTCTAAAGCTCTATGAGCAAGTGGAGAAGCATCAACATAGGCTATTAAACATGGCTCAAATGTCTAACAACCCAGATTTGCAAAACTCACTCTCCCACACTAACACATACACCCATGTGGACAATACTAAGATCTTATCATTCATTCCAAAGCTTTCTACATCATGCACTATAAATTTAATTCTCATATATATACAATAAGTACATCCATTTACAAGTGCTACATCATGTACATCATTAAATTACATCCCTTAACATAACTACAAAATGGTGCCAAAATGGCCTTTTTCAATTCCTTGACCGAATCCCCTAGCTTCAAGCTTGGTGGCTCCCATCTCTTGCTTCACTTGGTCCACCTAGTATGTTTGGATGGTGGAGAGGGGGAGTGAGATTCAAAGAATCTCAATAGCTCATCTCTCATTCAAACATACATAAAGCATGCAAACAAGTCTCACAATGTATGCATGGGCATATTAACATGTGAAATCATAAGAAAAGCATTTTCAACATTTGAGTAGGCCATACATAACATATAAAAGCTTGCCAAGCAAATGGATTAGTCTCACTCCTTTACTTGTGGATTTTGGACTTGCCTCACCCAATCTTTAAGAGGTTCTTAAACTCAACCCTTACTCTTGGGAGTCAACCTCACTTATGGGAGACTCTTTGCTTTGTCTCAACCAACTTTAGGGTTCTTGGCTCCTCCTCACCATGGCTAAAGGGTTATTGGATTTTCCATACTTAAGCAAAGCAAAGCAATCACATAAAACCTCATTGAAATACATAAAGCATCATCATGCTAGCATACTTTTCATGGTTTAAAAACATACATACACACATGCAAGAAAACATAAGCACACATCTAGGCATGAGAGAAAGTAGAGAGAGCTACCTTATTGGCTAATCACAAGCTTCCCTTTCAATTTGTCTCCTCCCTTGTTGGTTTCACAATCACATCTAGATGGGAGTGCTTCTCTTGAGCCTAACCACACAAGAAGCATGGAATTATTCTCTTAACACTTTATTCATGAAGAGAAGCTAGGGTTTCTCTCTCTAGAATTCTACTAACTCTCCTTTCTCTCTCAAGCTCTCACAAAGGAAGGCAAAGAGGAAGAAGTAAGGATATGTGAGTTTTGGTCTTCTTCAAGAGGGGTTTTCTACTCTCCCTCCTCTGGACCAAACTCAAAACTCAACTATTTCCACTAACTAAACCATAGGAAGAGAGAGCAAGGAAAGAAGGTCAATATTCTAAGAGAAAAGCTATGCAAAACCTTACCTTTTCTTGTTCTTCCTCCCTCCTCTAGGTTTTTCTCTCTCTCCTCCGCCCTTTTCTCTATCTTAGAGGGAGCTTAAGTCGGTTGGAAGGAGAAGAAATGAATTGGGGCGCTTTAATAAGTCAAATCCTCTTTTTTTACGCTTTTCCGGACTAACCCTCGCTATAGCGAGCCATAACGCTCGTTACGGCAAGCTTGTGTCAGTCCCAGACCCCTGCCTTCGCTATAGTGTGCGCTACGGCTAGCAACGCCCTGGTTTTTGTATGGGGTGCCTGCACTCGCTATAGCTAGAAGCATTTTCGCTATAGTGAGAAGGCACTCTCGTTATAGTTAGACCATTTCTCGTTATAGCGAACAAGTACATTCGTTATAGCTAGGCTGTAGCTAGCAGACTTAGAAAATTTTCAGTCTTCCAAAAATTTCCATCTTTTCTTCTTCTTTTTTTTTCTAGTTGTTACATTCAACCCATCAAAGAAATATGGAAAATAAAATATTGTCAATTTAAATCCAAAAATTCTCTTAATTAATTCAAAATTATATTATTTCTCAAAATTGACCAAAAATTCAAATATTGTATAATAAATCCATTTAAACTCAAATTAATCATTAAAAACAATAATAAATGTGAGAAAAATATATAAAAATTAGCACTTATCAATTCTTCCACACTTATCTCTTTGCACTCCTGGGCAAAGTAAACCAAAATCAAGGAAAAACAAGAGGAACAAAATAAAACTACAAAAAATGAACGTTCTAATCACAAGCCAAAAGTAAACCAAAACATTCAACATCTTTTTTATCCAAGTAATCATTACATGTATTAAGATTAAAGACATCATGGCAATTAACTTGATAAGGGAAAACCTAAGCTAGTAATCCCCTACCAAAGATAATGTGTATATTACTCTCACTCAAAAGTGTTTAGACTTGTATATACACTCAAAACCAACCTATCCAAATCTCTTTTCAAAAGCTTGACAAAAATGTAAGCTCTCCACCACTAACAAGAAAATGCAAACATAAATCAAAAGAACTTTATTAGGTTGTACTGGGCTAAGGTTAAGAAAAAGGAAGGGCCAAATAATAGGAAAAACCAAAATTGAATACCTTAGGAGAATGAAAAGCAATGCCAAATACGATAATATGGAATGAAAGAAACAAAACAAACAAAACTTGGATAGGGCCTTTATTCTTTCCCTTTTTTATAAATTATATTATTTTTGTTTATTTCTATTTCTTCCTTTTCTATTTCTTCTTTTCTTTGAATATATACATTTATTCTTCCTTTGTTTTTGTTTTATTTTATATACTTGTTTTCTTTCAACTTTTTTTTTATGACCCAAATTTCAACTATTTACATGTTCTTTCATCCAAAACAAGTAAATTAACATGCTAATCAACTCCCAAGACATTCAACAAGGGTAGGAAAAATATTTATGTTTAATGGCTATGGGTTTAGGTTAGAAGAAAGAAAGCAAATGAAGGTTCAAAGCGGTTAAAACAATGGAGAAAATACATAAAAGGGTAGGTTTTTTTTTTACTAGATAAAAACAAAATGAATGCCTTTATCATCTCTATGTATGCAAATACACAAAATGTGGTCTCAAACAAGATTTAAGACAAGCTCTAAAGCAAGAAATAAATAGGTGGTATACACACATGAAAAGAAATATGTAATAGGCTCAAAAATCTCACTAGGTCATGACTACTAGCCTAGATCTACCTAAGTTAGAACAATTGCCATTTAGCTTTATCTACTTAAAACATGATCAATTACTCTTCAAATCAAGAATGTATCATACCCAAGCCTCTTGAAACTTGCAATTGTCACATTTAAAACAAAATTTTTATAAATTTCCAAAAAAAATTCTATAAATTTTTTTCTTTTTTCACAAATTTGCTTTTGACAACACAAAAAACTGTACAAACCAAAAACTCATCAAAACTATTTACAAGCAAAATTAAATCATCCCTCCCCCACACTTAAACAATGCATTGTCCTTAATGCATAGCAAACAGAGCAAATCAAGGACAAATATCATCCAGCACAGCCCAACTCAATAATATGACAATGTAAAGTAAAAAGAGTAAAGGGAAGGAATACAACTAGGGCTACATGGCATCCTATAGTGCAACAACCTCCATTGCTTGAGTGGGATATCCTTTATAGAAAGGTTTCAAGCTGTGCCCATTGACCTTGAAGCATCTCCCGGTTGGCTCCTTTTGGATCTCTACAACTCCATAAGGAAAAACACTAGTGACAATAAAAGGGCCCTCCCATCTAGAGGGGAGCTTTCCAGGAATTAACTTCAATCTAAAAACATAAAGCAACACTTTTTGGCCCACTTGAAATTTTGTCCTCACTATAAACTTGTCATGGATAGCCTTGGTTCTCTCCTTGTAGATCCTAGAATTTTCATAGGCTTCTCTTCTTATCTCCTCAAGCTCTTGCAATTGCAATTTCTTTTCAACACCAGCACTGGTAAGATCTAGGTTGCACCTCTTAACTGCCTAATATGCCTTATGCTCCACCTCTACCGGCAAATGACATGCTTTCCCAAAGACTATTCGGTATGGAGACATTCCAATAGGGCTCTTATATGCTGTGCGATATGCCCAAAGTGCATCATCATCTAACCTCTCTGCTTGGCCATTCGTTTGAGGGTGATACGGGGTAGCCACCTTATGCATCACACCATACTTGCTAAGCAAGTTTTGCATACTCTGATTGCAAAAATGAGTGCCTTAATCACTGATGATGGCTTTTGGAATCCCAAACCTACAAAAAATGTAAGACCTGACAAAAGAAACCACTACAGAAGAATCATAAGTACGAGTGGGGATTGCCTCAACCCACTTTGACACATAATCCACAGCCAAAAAAATGTACAAATAGCCAAATCAAATAGGGAAAGGCCCCATGAAATCTAAACCCTAAACATTAAAAATTTTACAAAACAAAAGAGGTTGTTGAGGCATCTCTTGCTTCCTAGAAGGATTACCCACAAATTGACATCTTGAACATTTTTTACAAAACACATAGGCATCATGGAATAGGGTAGGCCAAAATAACCCGCTATCTAACACCTTCCTAGCAGTATGCTTTGTAACATCAAGTCCCTTCGTAAACGTGAGAAACGCGATGTTCGGTGTCTTTGTAAACGTAAGAAATGGGCCAAATATAAAAGAAAGTCCTCGAAATAGAAGGAATTGGGGTCAAATAAAGTTATGAAAAAATTTTAAATATTAGAAAATGAGAATATGAGGTTTGAGATGTCCAAAAACTAGAGCCAAAAGAGCTTAAAAAATTTGTCGAAGAAAGTAAGAGAATTTTGTAATTTTTGGAAAGTTTGGAAAACTCACAGGAGAGCTTTTTAAATGAAAATTTTGAACTTTCCAAGGTTCTCAGAGTCCCTGAATACTATGGAAACCCCTAGAACAGTTGAAACTCCTCTGGTGAGCAATTTCAACCGTCGGTTGACCGAAACTTTGACCAAATAATTCAGAATGGTTTCAGATCCTTTTTGAGTGATTCCAAAGGTAATTCTTATGATTAAGAGCCTAAGGAATATGATGGAAAAGACAGATTTTAAAAAGGAGTTGATATGAGCCTAAAATGAGAAAGCCAAGAAAAGGGACTAAAATGCAAAAAGTAAAAAGTTGCATAAAGTGACTTTTAGCTTCTTCTTCTTATCCACGTTCCAGCAACTCCCATTCCATGATTTGTTTCTGCCCCAAAAATAGAGGAGGAAGTTAGCTCTCTTAGGCGCACAAGGAGAGGAGATTTGAAGAGAGAAAAAGCAAGAAAAAGGTAGGAAAATTCAAGTTTTTTCTTTTGCAAGTTGCTCTTCCTTCTTCTCCTCTTTATTTCCATGGATTTGATAGTGTTTTTGGGTCTGTATGGAGGGCAGAACAGAGATGGAAAATTCAAATTTGAAGAGGAGAGCTAGAAGAAAAGGGAAAGCATTCAAAGAAAGTTTGAAATCAAGGTAAAAATCTTAGTCTCTATGCTTCACTTCTCTTAGCCTTCTTGTGTGCCATTTTCCCCCCATGTAAGACAACCATGAGGGATTAAATTTCTGGCCAAACCAAGAATGAATGACATGAATTAGGGTGTGGGAATTTAGAATATGCAAAGGAAACCAAGTAAAAGCCATTGAATTTCAAGTTAGCAAAGTGTACGATTTTTGAAGAGTTTGTAAAATTTGTTTTGATTCATGAATTTCCTAGGCTATGTAAGTGTTTAATTGAGCTTCTAAGACCTCTAAGAAGCCTCCCAAGTGACTCTCCCATCAAAGAAAAATTGGAAACCCCTTGAATCCCAAATGCTTCCATAATGTCAACCTAGGCTAGAAAGAGTACCAAGGGGAAGTTTTAATTTATTTCAAACTTATTTTTGAGTCATGTAGGATGGAAGAGGATGAGAGGAAGCCTTGGAAAAATTTTAGAAGCCATAGATAGTGAGATAGAAGTATAGGCTCCATAATGTAGCATAATGAAGCAACTCCTAGCTAGGCTCTTTAAAATAATTGTGTAATGATTCCAAGGGGTCTAAATGAAATCAAGAATCATAAATTAAAGGAGAGAAGAGAGCCAAGATCATGAATTTTTGTAGTTGCTTCATTAAGTGCCTTATGGAAGAATAATAGAGCCATAAACCAAAGTAGCATCATGTAAAGTGTATATAATGCCAAGGCTTGTTCCTATGAGTAATTTATGTTTCTTTTGGTGTATCTAGGCTAAGAGAAATGGTCTCCACCTTCTTGGGTGTGTGAAGTCAAGGGAGAGGAGTCAAGGCTTAAGGAAAAAGTGTGCGAATGTAAGCAAGGTAGCTCTCTTTACCTTCTCTTATGCATGGATGTGTGTTTAGTTAGTTTTAGAATGTGTGTATGTGTATTTACAAGCCATGAAAAGTATGTTAGCATGACCTTGTTTACCATGATTTCATGATGTCATGTTATGTTTTCAAGTGAATGTATGATATTTCTTGAGTTTGCTTGAGTGTAGAGAGCCCAAGAACTCTTTACTATGGTAAGGATGAGCCAAAAACCCTTGAACTTGGTTGAGATAAAGTAAAGAGTCTCCCAAAAGCAAAGTGGGCTCCCAAGAGTATGGTTGAATCCAAAGTACTTAAAGAATGTGTGAGGCAAGTCCAAAATCCATGAGGAGAAGTGTGAGGCCAATCCAAATACTTGGTGAGTTCTTGAATGTCTTGTATGACTTGTTTACATGCTAAGCTTGCTTCTTGAATGCTCATGAATTGTATTATGTCATTTAAGGCTTGCTTTACATATATTATGTATGATTGAATGGGAGATGAGCTATTGGCATTCTTTGAATCTCATCCCCTCCTCTCCAATAATCTGACATGCTAGGTGGACCAAGTAACTATAGTGAAGGGAGCCAACATCAATGAAGAAGAAAGAATGACAAGCTTATGTCTAGCTTTAGCTATTTTGGAACCATAATTATGTTTCTTGATGTATATGATGTTGTAAATGTACTATGAACCTTGAAACATGTGCAAATATGATATTATGTGATGTTTAAATATATGAGTATGATGAATGACCTCTAGCATATGTTTTGAGTATGAGATGCCAAATTATGTAATGTGAAAGTATGATGGAAATGTGCACAAGTGTGGATTGAATGGCCAAAATGAGATGCATGAGATTTGGGACCATTTGGGCAGCTCACACAAGTATTAAATGTACTTTTAGACTTACCCAAAAGGTGCCAAGACTAAGGGGAATCTATTTGGCAATTTTGATATCCTATATGGAGCCAAAATTGACCATTATGGAACCCTATATTACTTTTTCTCCAAATGAGTTAGTCTTGATCTAAGATTTGGCATGCAATTAGGTCTCATTGAGAGATTTTTGGAAAGCTAAATATCATAATTTTTGGAAGTCTACAGAATACTTGATGATTTTTCAAAGTTGACAAAATTTATGTTTCTGGTTTGCTACACTATTCATTTGGTCCGAAATTAAACTCTGTCACCTGAGGCTCAAATGATGTCCAATTGTCATGAAATTTTATATAGAGAAACTAGACAATCACAGTGACTTGTACCAACTAGAAGTACCTCATTTGGAGATCTAGAGAGGGAGATATAAATTTTTGAAATTTCTATCCAGTATCAGTAAATTTGCCTAACCAGAAGTATTGTTCCATCGAATTTTGAGGTCTGGACTTGATGAACTGATCTAGAGATATTTTTTCTCTCTAGTTAACATCCATAGCTTTCCAAATTGATAATTTACATGGATTGAATTTTTGTGAAATTAATTGGACATTTTTGAAGTTCATATTAGTAAACTGTGACCGCATTAGGACCTAGTCCAACCTCTAGACTATTTCACGTGTCAAACGCTCTGTGTGTGGGATGTTATGACTTGTACATATTTTTAGTATTAATTGGACATCCTAAGCTTTCCAGAATGACTAAGATTGCATGATTTTGATTTTTCTAGATTTAGTTATGATTTTCCAAAATTTGGTCAGAAAGTGGAGCAATTCTGGCCGAGAATGAAACTCTTTATTCCACACTCCAATTCAGTTTTCATGAGTTATAGGCATGTTTTTGTGATGCAAATGAGTTATAATGATGTAATTAAATATGAGGATACATAGCATGAACTCACACGGTCCACGTGACACCGATTGCAAAATTTTGAAGTATGACATAATACAAATAAGCCCATTCTTTTCACTCCCTCTTTCATATACTCTCATAGGAATAATGATGTAAAGCCTATGAATGACATAAAATGAGTTAGAATTTATTGTGTTGCACACTTAGCACTAAAATGTCCCCCACATGCAAGAGTGTGACAATAATGCAATATGAACTCATGCTCATGCTCTAGAACACATCGCCTAATCACTTGATCACTACCTATATGCCACAAATTAGGATCATCCTAGATATAGTACCTAGCCTCTCTCTTAAATTTATCTAACTAATTTTTATTCAAATGAGCAGGCAAAACAGATGCAGCTAGATAATTGGCTATATCAGCATACCAAGGAACAGACATACCAACCACACAGAGCTTATCATCAGGAAAATCATCCAAGGGTGGAGAAGATGTTACCAAAGGTGTCTCAATTCTACTCAGGTGATCAACTACCATATTCTCTACACCACTCTTGTCACAGATCTCTACATTAAACTCTTGTATTAATACTACCCATCTAATCAAGTGGGGTTTGAAGTCCTACTTCTTGAACAAGTACTTGATAGCTGAGTGATCTGTAAAGACGATCACCTTCGTGTGGATGATGTAGGATCGGAATTTCTCTAGCCCAAAGACAATTGCAAATAACTCCTTCTCTGTGGTGGTGTAATTAGCCTGAGTAGCATCCAATGTTCTTGAGGCATAAGCTATGACATGATGTTGTTTCTCCACTCTTTGGGCAAGAACTGCACCTAGTGCATAATCTGAAGCATCACACAAGAGCTTAAATGGAAGGCTCCAATCAGGCGGCCGAATGATGGGAGGTGTAGTAAGTCTCTTTTTCAACTCATCCCAATCACACCTGCCAGCATCATTAAAATTAAAACCCACATCTTTCTGCAGTAAACGAGACAATGGCAATGCTATCTTACTAAAATCCTTAATGAATCTCCTGTAAAATCCAGCATGCCCAAGAAAAGAATGCACATCTTTTACACAAGAAGGATATGGAAGAGATGAAATGATATCAACTTTAACTTTATCTATTTTAATGCCATCATACGAAACATGTCCTAAAACAATTCCTTTCCTAACTATAAAATGGCATTTCTTAAAATTCAGCACAAGATTATATTTAATGCATCTTTCTAAAACCTTATTCAAATCAGCTAAGCATGCATCAAAAGAATCACCATAGACAATGAAATCATCCATAAAAATTTCCATGCAATGCTCAAGTAAATCAAAAAATATGGAAACCATGTAATGCTGAAAAGTGCCTGGTGCATTACACAGGCCAAATGGCATGCGTCTATATGCAAATATTCTAAATGGACATATAAATGTGGTCTTATCCTGATCCTCAGGTGCAATACAAATCTGAAAATATCCTGAAAAGCCATCTAAAAAGCAATAATGGGATCTACCAATAAGTCTTTCTAACATCTGATTAATAAAAAATAGGGGGTAATGGTCATTCTTAGTCACAGAATTTAATTTCTTATAGTATATACATACCCTCTAACTATTCTGGACCCTAGTAGGAACTAATTCACCTTCATCATTACGCATCACAGTAAGACCAGTCTTTTTTGGGACTACTTGAACTGGACTAACCCACTGACTATCAAAAATAGGGTAGATTATACCTGCAGAAAAAGGTTTAGAAACCTCTTTCTTTACTACATCAAGAATCAGGGGATTAAGTCGTCTCTGTGGCTGTCGCACAGCTTTGGCACTATCCTCTAGCAAAATCCAATGCATGCATACATCAGGACTGATCCCAGGAATATCAGTAAGAGTCCATCCAATAGCTTTTATCATTCGCTTTAGTACTTCAAGGAGGCGGATTTCCTCTTCCATGGCTATGTCATTAGCTACAATCACTGGAACTTTTCACCTTCTTCCAAATAGACATATCTCAGTGAGTCAAGAAGCGACTTTAACTCCAAAGAAGGAGCTTGCTCAACTGAAGGTATAAGCAGCTTGAGATCAATGTCAACTAAACTAGAAACCTATACTGAAGACTCACAAACAAAAGAAGAGACTTTCCCAACTTGGGAATCATCAAAAGAAACAGTGATAGCAGAAAAATTAGGAAATACATTACAATCCACAAAATCATTAACAGAAGTAGTGCCATTAGTAGCACTCAAATCCAAAACAGAATTAGAAACAACCTCTACATCAAAAACATGATCAATACTAATTAATAACTCAGAATCCGGTAATAAACACATATCAACTTTATCTATAGCATCAATTACACTAAGTAACTGAGAAAATCCATCTGAATCAATGGAAGTGGTAGATAAATGATCACTAGTACCACCACTACAATGAATAGGCATAGAAACATCATCTTTAAAATGTCTAGCACTCTCAATAAAATCAGTGAAAACATCAATATTAGCAAGATTTATACTAGTGCAAGCATCACAACCATCAATTTCAGGACACAAACAACAGACAGAATCATCTAAACTAACAATATCACATGATCTACTCAGTATGCTATCTCTAAAGTCCATAGCAGTATCATCAACAAGCACATCAATAAGATTAACCCCTGTCTTAGCACAATCATCCAACAGGTGTCTCATAGAATCAAGTACATCAAATCTAATGATATTTCCAGCAAATTCCATAGTCAAAGTACCAACATGTACATCTATTACAGCCCTAGCAGTTTTAAGGAAAGGCTTACCTAAAATCAAAGACGAATGTCCCTTTTGCCTAAACCTACTATCATCCATATCAAGAACATAAAAGTTTGTAGGGAATATGAAATCTTTTACCTTAACCAGGAAATCCTTTAAGACTCCTTCTGGGACTACACAGCGTCTATCAACAAGGGAGGCAATCAGGTTAGTTGGTACTCCTTGAAATTAAGAAAAGACTGATTTTGGCATAACATTGATTGCTGCTCTTAGATCCGCCAAAGCATCTGAAAACTCAATGTCACCAATGGTGCATGGTATGAGAAAACTACCAGGATCCTTACACTTCACTGGCATTGGCATCTGATAAAGAGAAGAGACAATTGCTCCCAAATCAACTTTACCGTCATGCTTAAGCCTTCTTTTTGTGATGCACAACTCCTTTAAAAACTTTGCATATTTAGGCACTTGTGCAACCAAATCAACTAATGGAACATTGATCACCACCTTTTTGAAAATGTCATAGACCTCTTTAAACATCTCTACTTCCTTCTTCTTCCTCTCGGTCTTAGCTACCCTAGTAGGAAAGGGTAGAACCTGTTTACTCAATTCCTCCTCTTTCTTCTCTTGCTCTTTTTGTGGTGCCACTTGTGTTTTTGCTAAAGTGAACTTATCCTGTGATGTAGAGGTGGAAGGAGAATCATCAACGATAGCTTCCTTGTCCTTAGAAGCATAAGTGGCAACAGGATCTGCAAAAGTGACTATCTTGCCACTTCTAAGAAAGATATCATTAACTCCACCATGATTAGGATTCTGTTGGGTCCCAACATTAGGATTAACTACCACTTGGGATGAAAGCTTTCCTGAACCTTGACTTTGTATGTTACTAATTGCATTAGACAATGCCCAATTTGAGTCTAAAGAGTTTAAATCCCTTGTCTATATTGCAAATCTTTTTGTTGATGTTCCTTCTCTGTTTGGTCTAACCTATCCATCAAAAGCTTTAGCATAGTATCCATCTTGTTCTCTAACCTTGAACTCTCTTCTTGAATAGGCACAGTCTGCCTAACTGGTTGGAACACCTGACCACTAAAACTAACACCCTGATTAAACTGTGGTTACTGAGGTTGGCCACTACCGTAGCTAAGGTTTGGGTGATCAAGCCATCTAGGATTATATGTCATAGAATATGGATCATATTTCTAGCCACCCTGATTCATAGGCTTAGAAGAATACATAGCATTGCAAGGCTCAACTTTATCATTCAAGAATGGGCAAGCATCAGTAACAAGAGTAGCAAATGAGCAAATAGAGCAAAGTGGGCCAATTAGAGCTGAAGAGTTGGTTGCAGGTGAAAGAGGTAGAAGATCCCATAGAATTGGCCATGTTGGAAGGATTATCCAATTGGAGCACAGCCATTTTCTCCATAACAGATGCAAGCTTCTCTATCTTGCTCTCAAGATGAGACTCAAAAATTGAGGAATATGACCCAACTTCATTTGCTCTAGCTTGTTTTCTAGTACCAAATTGTTGAGTGTTCTTAGCTTTCTTTTCAATCAATTCCCAAGCAGCATTAATAGTCAAGTGAAGAAGAGCACCTCCAGCAGCAAAATCTAATAAATCTCTTTCTAGAGGCAAAAGACCTTCATGAAAATATTGTATCAATAAAGTATCTGGGATTTGGTCATGAGGGCAACTAGATAGCAACGTCTTAAACTGCTCCCAATACTCATGCAAGGACTCCCCAGGCATTTGCTGACAACCACATATGTCCTTCTTAATTGAGGAAGTGTGAGATGCTGGGAAATACTTCTCCAAAAACATCTTTTTAAGTTGGTCTCATGTAGTTATAAATCCAAAGGGTAGTCAAAGTAACTAGTTCTTAGTAGACCCCTCTAAAGAAAATGGGAAGGCACGCATCTTAATCTGATCCTCAGACACACTGCTAGGTCTCATAGCAGTGCAAATCATATGGAAAGTCTTCAAATGATTGTATGGATCTTCATCTGCAAGTCCATTAAATTTAGGAAGTAAGTGTATAAATCCAGGTTTTAACTCAAGATCAGTATTAATATCAGGATAATTAATGCACCAATTTTGAAAATGCAAATCAAGTGAAACTAACTTTTTAATGGTCCTAATAGGAACATTATTATCAGCATTGACATGAGCATGCTCTAAACGTGCCTAATTATTTATATTTCCCTCATTATCTTCCATTTTAGTTTCAGAATCAGAAGAATCAACAGATGACTCAACAAAACAAGATTACCAACTTTAACTCTTCTTCGCTGATGAAATGCCCTCTCAATTTCAGGATCAAAGTCAAACAACTTTTTAAAAGAGGATCGAGTCATACAACATCAACAAAGTAGGATTAAAGTAGTAAGTAAAAAAAATGTAAAATATTCAAACTACCAAAGAAATAAATTCAAAACAACTAAAAAGACTCAATACACACTAGGGAACTCAGAAAACACAAGAAAAATTGCACAAAAATTCAAAAAGAAAATCTGGAAAAATTAGAAAATTCAAGAAAAATTCATAAAAATCAAAGAAAATTCAGAAAAGTAGTCAATATGATTAAATTTGCCCTAAAAACATCAAACCTAATACATAAAGGTATTAGTCTTGCTCAAAACACCCAAAAACCTTAGAACACCAAAGAACAGAATTTTCTAGGCAATGACAAACAAAATTCCAGAACAGAACACGTAGGAAAATTCAACAGAAATGACAAAATCAGAATGAAGAAAATAAGAGAAAACACCTAAAAACTCAAACCTAAACCATTGCTCCCTGGCAATGGCGTTAAAATTGATGATGCCTTAGTCGCTTAAGCACTCAATTAAACTAAAATTGATTCAATATAGTATAGGTTAACCCTAGGTCATTCTTCCCAAGGAGTAATTTAGGGGTTAGTTTGAATTGATTCTAGGTGATTATTTAATGCGTGAAATTTCATGCAAATTCTAGAAAATTTTCTCTACATTAAATGCAAAATTAATTGAATTAAATGTATGTAATTGGGGGGTTTTAATTAAGAAACTAAATTTCAACTAAAAGAAAAAAAAAAACTAAATAAGTAATTAAACTAAATTGCTCTGAATTGAAATTAAAGTAATTGTGAAAATGCAAAGAACAAATAGGAGGCAACCAAGGTTTTGTAAGGGGATTTCGGCTCTCATCACTCACTAAGGATTAATTGAGATTGAGAGAAGTGATTAAACAATAGACTAATGAATTTAATTAATTTAATTCAAGGATAGGAAACCCCAGGCTAAAATGCATATCACTTGACTTAACTTAACTAGGAAACCCTTAGCTCATTCAAATAATTTACAAGTAATTAAGCCAATTAAACTCATCAAATCCTTCAACAATTGGATTCAATTAATTCTGAAAATTTTGGTTTTAATTACCTAATTGAATAATTAAGCAATTATACTACCCAATTCAACAATCAAGTAGTGCAAGAGACCAAGATATGCAATTAAGATCATAATATTAATCAAATTAATACAAGAAAACTCAAACGTCAATCCAATCAACATTATAAGGTCTAGAAACCAAAATTCCAGTAACTACAAAACATAATTCCAATCCCAAATAACACCAATTCTAATTACAATTCAAGATAAAATCATTATCCAACCTAAAACTAGGTCTCAACATTAAATCTACATAGAAATTCTTAAAACTAAAAAATTCCTAAGTTCTTGAAATTGAAAGAGGAAAAGGTAAAAATAGAAAAACTCCCCAATGGTCTTCAATCCTTGTAAATCAAGAGTTCAAGCCTTTCTCCTCCATGCTCCACCTTGGTGCCACCCTTCCTTAAGCTTCCATGGATTTTGTACTTCTAAACTCCTTCAAGTTCTCTGCCATGAAGAGAAGATGAAGGAAAATAAATGGATGATGGTGGTAATGTATGTAGGGAGATGTGTTGGTGAGATGAGTGTGAATGATGATGGTTTCGGCGGCCTCCCTGTGTCAAGTCCAGAGAACGAAAAATGAAGAAGCAGTAAGGTGTCCTCTGCGTCCAGTCCAGAGAAGGAGAAATTGATAAAAATTTGGTCTAGGGAGAGAGAAGAGTCGTCGGTCTGAAAGGCTAAAGAACAAATTAAGAAGAAACAATTCCTCCCTCTAGGTGCAGCGTCTCTTCTTGTGCAGTACGAAGACCAGAAAATGACCAAGCAGCAATTCCTCCCTCCAGGTGTTGCATCTTCCCCCCTTGCTGTAGGTGCGCCTTCCTCTCCAGTCCCCAAAAGGAAAGATGAATGAATCAATCAACCCAATTCGTTCTCCCCAACATCCTCAAGTCTGGCATCGAAAAGGAGAAAAATGAAAAATATATCAATTCATCCTCTCCTCCCAGTTTCGGCGTCTTTTTTCCCTACAGGTGTAGTCCGAAAATGAATGAATCAAAACAGCTCCTTTTTCCAGGCGCCTCCAGCGTTGACTCTTCCACACAAGAAAATAAAATTAACTTAATATCTTATTTACAAAAATGTCATCATCAATAAATTAATAAAAATAAAAATTCTACTCCAATCTTGATCCTTAATTCACTTTAAATCTTCAATTTAATTGCTCAAAATTGTTTTCACCATTGATTCCTAATTCATCTCCAAAAATCTGCACAAATTCAATAAATATTTTAAAGATTAAAAATATTCTACCCATTAAAGAAATATGGAAAATTAAATATTATCAATTTAAATCCAAAAATTCTCCTAATTAATTCAAAATTATATTATTGCTCAAAATTGACCAAAAATTCAAATATTGTATAATAAATCCATTTAAGCTCAAATTAATCATTAAAAACAATAATAAATGTAAGAAAAATATATAAAAATTAACACTTATCAAGTATTAACCCAAGATAGACAGCCCTTGAATAAAATTTAATAAATATTATGCTAAGGCAATTAAATCACTACTAACACTCATATGGTATTATCTCAACTTGGATGTTAATATTAATGGGTACAGGAGGCTTTTCCTATTATGGAGCATAGTCAATGCCAAAATAATGTTTTAGTAATTTTAGCAATTAAAAGAAATGATAATGCTTTAAATTTAGAATTTAACTTTAATCATACTTATACAAACACTATATAAGGCAATCAATTATTATATTAAATGTATGCTTACCAATGCAAAACATACAGAACATAAAATTTGTATCACTAAAATTTACTTGTGGATAAAGATCTTAGCATAGCATAAATTTATATATCATTTATAACGAAACTAAAAAGCATTCATGCTTCTTAATGCCTACAAGCTATTTGAAAAAAATTGAAGCAATTTCTATCCTAATCAAGTATATAGTTATAATTATCTACTTAGGAGTAAAGACATGCTATGACTACATACTTAAATTCTTAATTAGAATTGATATTTTGAAATCCTTATGTAATATTTATGTTTGTTTAGACACACCAAGAATGTATATTTACAAACATGTAAAGATATTGTGGCTACTTCTTAATTGAATATGCTAATTATAAGACATCTAAGTTTTTTATGTGCATTAAAACATATACACTAATATAATCATTACATGATGAGAATTATATAATTAATTAATCAACTTAATTGTATGTGGTTAATTAATTAAAATTCTCCCTGAGATTATCCAAATTTGTCCAAAATAAGATCCATAATTTAGACAAAATGGAACCAAAAATAATTTTGCAAAATTTCAAATGTGCCAAAATTGCCTAAAAATATTTGTCCAAAATAGAAGAAAAATTTAAATGTCATTTAAATTAATCTTCATTCCCAAATGAGCCAAAGTTGTCCAAAAATAATAATTTTCATAATTTATATAAAATTAAATGACACTAAAATAATTTTTTTAAAATAAAATCCCCAATATGCCAAAACTATTTAAAATAATCTTCCCAAATAAGACAAAATTTAAATGACACTTAAAATTAATTTTCATAAATTTTTGGACTAAAAATATGATATGGACCATCTACTAATGACAAAAAAAAACCCTAAAAATTAGCCCCAAATAACCAAAAATGATTTTGTCCAACACCTCGAACAAAGATATCCAAAAAGATTTAAAAATTTGCCAAAATAATGTTTTTCACCCAAAATATTTATTAAAAAAGGCCTAAATTTGCTTAAAATCGCCTAGTAGCAAAAAACCCATTCTTACCAAATATCTAGGAAAGATTTTGACCAAAAACAATGAAAATTCAGCCTATAAATCTTTTTTTTTTTAAAAAAAACTAAAATAGGCCCAATTGTAACTTTTATCAAAAGCCCATAATTATTTGCCTAAATTTCTTTTCTTTTTTTTTTTACCAAAACCAATTCAATTGTTGGTCCATTTTCCTTTTTAAGTGAAATGTATGCTTTACTCTTAAATATTTTTTTTTAATTTAACCCAAAACAATGTGTCAAGTTAGTAAGGATCAAAATGCAATTGTCATTTTGGCAAGCAACCAAAATGACCTATAATTTTGGTCATCTTCCACCTTCAGCCAAGTCATTTAACCCAATTTTTTACTTGTTTTGGACCTAAAATATGATCCAACATTTTCTTGCTCTCTAGGACTTCAATTTGGATGGTTCAAAAGTCAAAATTGATCAAAAAAATGAGAGGAATTGATAAAGCTAGAATGGACAAAATTCATCAAGATAATTCCTAGATATTCAAAATAGAAACGGAACTCCTACTTTAAGCATTTATATAGTATTTTTCGTGCAAGTTTTAGCACGATATATAATTATTCAAATAAAATATTAATTATAAGCTGAACAATTCTAACAATATGGCCATCATACATGCTATTCATAAAAAAATAAAAACGTTCAATTTGTGATGTATGATAAATTTCTCAATTTCTCCAACTAACACACACAATTAAGGCAAATCAAATAAGCCAAGCAAGATAATTAGAACCTAGTGCTTTTGATACAACATGTAAAGCAATTCTAAATTTTAATCATGAATTCCCTATAAACTAAACATACATAGTAATCCTATTCATTCTAATTTGATATTATATTAATTACGAAAACATAAAGTCATAAATATCTCTTGCCATGGCATAATAAATTTGATCAAAAGAAATTTTCAAGCAAAGTTTGTGATCACAATGATGGCCTTAATCATGGAGGTCACATTATGTATGGAACCCTCTCACTAAAATGTTAGTTCTCACAATCTTTTCACCAAAGAGATTTGAAAGTTTTTCACATGATAACTAACTCTTACCTACTGACCCTTTGATAACTGCTTATATGGCATATTCCTAGAATATTTGGTTTATAATATTTTAAAAGGAGTATATTCCATAATCAAGATTATTTTAATTATTCTAGTTATAAATTTATTTTTAAAATATCTAACATATATGACATTAAACACATGACTTCATGAGATCCTCAATCTTTCTTAATTTTGACATATATATAAATATATAGTTTTCTCTTACCCTTATTACATGAATTGTATGTCATCTTCTATCTAATATATTAAAGTCTATGGTAGAAACTGAACTGAATCTGATAAAATGAGATAGAATCACCTTAAAGCAATGCAAATTGAGATTAAAATAATGATTAGAACATCTAAAAATATGAGTAAGAGCTTAAAGATAACCTGAAATCAGAGTCAAAATGACTAAACGAATTTAAGAAACAACATAGTGGCAAAATCGTAATTTTGGATGATTTTTTAAAAATTCAAAGGATGAAACTTTAAATGAAAAAATTGACTTTCTTAGGGTTCTCAAAGGTCTTAAAAGCTATAGAGACCCCTAGAATGGCCAAAACCTCTCAAGTGTACGTTTTAGGTTATCAGTTAATTGAAACTTTAACTGGATAGTTTGATAAAATTTTAAATCCAATTTGAGTAAAACCAAAAGTATTTTTTGAATTAGAAGATCTAAATTTCATAATGAAAAAAAGAAGATTCTAAAAAAAGAGTTGAAATGAGTTCAAATGCAAAAAACCAAGTTTAGGGACAAAATTAAAATTTCCAAAATATCATAATAAGCCTCGTCCCTTCTTATTTAGCACGTCCCACTTCTATCTCATATTCAAATCGACTTTTATTTGACCAAAAACAAAACCAAGGGCAATCTTGAGTGGCGCACAAAAAGAGAGAGCAAGAGAGAAAAGAAACAAGGTTGAAAGGGTAAGATTTTGTTACTTTTTCATACTCTTCCCTTCACTAATGTCCTTATCCTCTTTCTCTTCTCTCTTCTCATGGTTTTGGTGTCTTACATGGTGATGTTTTATGAATGATTCAGTAGAGAGAAAAGAGGATTTGGAGAAAAGCTTGGAAGCCTAAAGAAGTGCATTTGCTAAGGAAGCTAATAAGGTAAAATTCTTCTTGCATAACTTATTATCTTGTTTCTCCCATGGGTGCACCATTTTGGCTAAAGCTAGGGGGCTATGTAGGGAGTTTGATTTTGATCCAAATTTGATAGAAATTGGAGTTTTGAAGTATGAAAAATCATATAGAAGCAATAGAACTAAAAAAGAGGTTATAGATAACAAGTTATGAAAATTAGGGTTTTGGATGTACCTAGGGATTTATGAAACTTTCTAATGATAATTTAATAATATAAAAGTGTAATTGAGTTCATAAGAGACCTAGGAAGCTTCACAAGTGCCAATTCCCTAAGAAAAACAAACAAAGCTCCATGGGTTTTCTAAGGTGAGGGTGTCTCGGCCAAGTACTAAAGGAGGTACCTAAGGAGAGTTTTCCTTGATTCCAAAGATAAAAATAATCTAGATATGAATTATAAACACCAAAAGAACCATTGATTTGAATTTAAGAATTATATTTTAGAAGTTGAAAATGTTGGGTTCCATTATGCATAAAGAAGTAACTTAGTGTTAGGCTCCTTAATTTGAGTTGATGATGACTTTAATGAGTTTAAATGGAGTCATATAACTTAAATTAAGTGAAAAATTAGAGTCAAGATAATGAATTATATGAGTTATTTCATTATACTCTTGTATGGAGTCATATTGATGCCATAAGCTAGAATTAACTTGTGTAGAGTTTATGTGAAGCTAGAAATGGTTCTATTGATGTGTTTGTGTCTTATTTAATATATCTAGGCCAAGCAAAACAAGCCTCTCCTAAGTGCATGTGTATGAGGCTGAACCAAGGAGCTAGAGAAAAAAAAAGGGAATTTGTGCTTTTTGACTCAAAGTAGCTCTTCATCTATTCTTGTATAGATATCTTGGTTGTTTTATTGTTATTAATTATTTGTATGTATATTTAAATCATGAAACATGTCTATTGCTATTGGTTTGATGCTTTGGTATTATTATACTTCTTGAATTGTATTTTAAATGTGCAATGACTCTTGATGGGTGAGGTAGTGCCAAAAGTCATTTAATTTAGGTGAAGTGAAGCAAAAAATCCTTAATTAAGGGTGAAACAAGGCCAAAGTCTAAAAAATGAGTGAAGCGAAGCCAAAAGTTCTTAAAAAGTGGATGAAACTAATCCAAAAGTCTCTAGAAGTAGTTTTTGATCTCAATGTATCCATATGACATTAAAAATATAATTATGTTTAGTATTTGGAAGTATTTGATGCATACTTATTTTCGTTGACATGATAACATACCATATATGTATACTTGAAAAGGTGATTGAGTTATTGGGATTCTTTGAATCTCACTCTCCCTCACTTTATATCTAACCTTGTTTAAGAAACTCTTATGGAGTAAAGGATAGAGGCCAAGAAGCTTAAGTTATATTATTTTGACACTAGAATAGAATTTGATATGATTTGATGTCAAAGTCTAGTTGTATAAGTTATGTATGTGATGTAAATGTTTTCACACATGTAAAAGTATGAGTAAGTGATGTATGTATCATATTTGGAAGCATATGTATGGGAATATAGATTTTTGACATGTAAGTGGCTTGTAAAGTGTGTGTATGAAGTCAAGTGACAGTGGTTTTGAGTTCTATGATGCTTTGGATATGATATAATCCTCTTATATGCTGTATTTGAGGTTTTGGACATGCTCAGATGGTCACAATGCATGTAGGAAGCAATTTTGAACCATTTGAAGCCAATTGTACACCATTTTTAGCCATAATCTTTCCCTAAACTAAAACCAAATCAAGTGGATGAATCTTGGCATGAAATTTGGCAAGCTTTTAGATTTCATTCAGAGCTTTTCACAGAGTCAAAGACCACAATTTTTGAAGCTCTATAGGATTTCTTATAATTTTTTTAAATTGGCTGAATTATGCAAAAACTACATGTGCACTGTTCATTGGGTTAATTCTGATTTTTTGGATATTTGAGGGGGCAAATAAAATCTAATGCTCATAAAATTTTATAAGCTATAGTTGGTATTATAAGCTTTCCATAGTCATTGAGATCACTCAATTTGGAGCTATGTAACTCAATATATGAAATTTCAAAGTTTCAGGTCTACACTTAGGGTGAAATTCTGACAATGGTACTATTCCATTAGAATTTTGTAAACCAAATGATATTATTTTAATCTGAAATTTTTATAGCATATAACTTATGTCCTAGGCTTTCCATAGAGCCCTAATTTATGTGATTGAAAGTTTTTTAACTCAAATTATGAATTTTTGAAATTGATAGTAGAATTATGAAAACATGATGATGGTTGCATATTGAGCTCTCTTATGATGCATGGCTTAAATCCGAATTCCATGCTTCTTTTTGTGATGTTTTTACTTGAACAAATGTATTAAGAATGAAATTTAAGATTAGTAAGTTGAAATTGTACAATTAACAAAAAAATTAACTATGTTGACTTTCAATATCAATAAATTCCGCTACTAAAAGTATTAAAATTATAAAAATAAGTTCCATAGGCACTTTGTGAAATGAATTAAGTGCTATTTATTTATAGTACACAAATTCCCAAGATTGAGGCTCTTTTAGACACTTTAAGTAATGAAATTTTGTACTCCTACCAATTACCTCTTGAGTTCACTTATTTTTTTAGTTAAGCTTAAGTTTCAAGTCACTAGCATTTTTCTATATCACATAGCTAATTGCTTATAATGTAAATATGTAATGAATATAGCATAATAGTTACAATTTGCATTTTCTCTTTAGAGTTTAAATCATAAATATAGACAAAAAATGCCAAATCAATGAAATATTTAACAAATACTTTAGTTGACAAAGTGCATTTTTAATAAATAGTATTATGTCCACATTTAGAAAGAATCCAATAGTCTACTAATATAAATGGTGAGTACAACCAACACAGAAAGCAAATCTTGCATTTTTAGTTTAAACATGGTGTTAGGACATAACCATAAATATTAATTAAAGACAACAAACATATTAAAAATCAGGAACTAAATGGATACAAAAACAATGCTTAAAAGTTAAAAGTACTTGTTGAAGATATTAGGAGTATATATCAATGAACAATTTGTGTATGTGTATGTGGATATATGTGTGTGTATGCATCTTTTTCCAATTGAATGACCAACAATATAAACCATTGCACTATCTTCCTTTATAATTTGTAGTAGTTACATTATAGGTAGAGCATAGTTCATTAAAGCCTTTGGTTGGCTTTGCAGTACAAGACACGCTCTTTACCCGAGGATAAATGCAAGCTGCTTTGGAAAAGGAATATCAATAATCTCATTATGAAGCATTGAAATTGTAGTGGCCTTAATTGGCCTTTCTTTTGCACACATAGAACACCAATATGTAAATATGCATCTCAATATATCGTAATGAAAGCTTGGATAATATATTTGTAGCTTTATTTATGATATAATCTTCACTTTATTCTATAATTTAAATGCCATAAACATTAACGAGCAAAAATTATAACTGTTAGAATTCAATGTTCAAATCACATAAGTAAAGGTAGTAGAGCTTTTGCAAACAAGCGAAGCATGAAAAATGGAGGGACTTACAAATCTAGGAGGTGTCAAAGATTTTGCATCCTCATAAAAACTAGTGTTTCTTTGCCCACTTACAATCTTTAGCAATAAAATTGCAAAGCTAAAGACAATATATTTTTTTGAAAAAACCTTTTTGTTAATTATTCATGACAAATGTAGCCGATAGGGAGTACATATAAACCTTACATCTTTATGTTTTTAGTATGTTATTAACATTATTATCTTGGACAAAGTAGGAAGTATACTTACTATAAATGTTCTAATTATTCTGTTATTAATCTTCATTGCCTCTAAAATTTTAGTCATCCTAAAATTTGATATTTTTGGATTCATCCTTTCATCCAACAAGATATTACTTAAGTTTCAATCTCTATATATAAGTTTTAGTCTCAAATCTCTATAAAAATAGACCAATCCTTGAGCTATTCCCTCAATTGTGTTAAAGGGGCTTCCTTAGTCCAAGGATTTCTATTTCAATGGATCTACAAAAGATAATTTCTAGTGTATCATGAAGGAAGGGAAATCCACAAAAAGAAAACTCTCCATTCAGTTGGTAGTTTTTAATATGCTAGGTAGGTAACCTCTTGTTGTAACACCTTCATTTCTAGCTCATACCCAACATGCCTTACATACTCATATACATATGGGAAGTGTAAAAGGGAGATCATTTTCTCTAGGTTCATATTCTTTCTCTATGGCTTCATGCATGGGTAGACATTCACTTTAGTGTCACATGGACCAGAGGAGCTCTTTCTATGCCTCCTCATGTTTAATTGCACTATTTAAACTCATTCCAATCCCAAAAATATGCTTTAAACCCATAGAAAGCAAAAGGGATATGAGACATGCAATTTCGTTTTCAGCAGATTTGGCTTCATTTCTGGGCTGAGTTTGAAAATTCAGATCTAAATACAGAAAAATCAAAAGCACATGATCTCGGTCATTCTAGAAATCTTAAGACATCTACTTCATGATAAAAATATGTAGAAGTCTTGAAATCTCATATATAAATCTTTTGACATCCAAAATTATCCACTGGTCAGAGGGGTTCTGTTACTGTCACAGTTTACTGATATGGACTTTAAAAATGTCTAACTAATTCCACAAAAGTCCAATGCGTGAAAACGATATCCTATGGAAAGATGTGGATGTTATCTAGAGAGAAAAAATATTTCCAGATCCTTTCATCAAGCCAAACCCCGGAAACCGATGAAACAGTACCTCGGGTCTGGTAGGATGACTAATTCTGGGCTGGAACTTCAAAATTGCATATCTTCCTCTCTAGACCTCTAAATGAGGTGCTTCCAGTTCCTACAAGTCACTGTGACTATCTAGTTTCTGTGTATAAAATTTCGTAACCATTGGACTACGTTTGCCCCTCGGATGAGACGGTTTCTAAACTGACCAAATGAACAGTGTTTTCTGAAATCCGAATTTCTGATGCCAACTTTGAAAAATCATAGAAAATGCTATAGACCTCCAAATGACTTGATCTTGAGCTTCTCAAAAAGCTCTAAATAAAATCTAGTCACATGTCAAATTTCAAAGTAAGAAGAGGTCATTTGGTCAACTCTTGACATCATGTGCAAAAAAGTCATTTTCTTGGTTACAAAGGGGCTAATGGGGTCCAATCTTAGTTCTTCTACCTTTAGGACTCTTTGAGCACATGAGAAAGCATCTATATGGGCTATCCATCATGGCTCAAGTGTCTAACAACCCAGATTGGAGAAACTCACTATCCCACACCCACTTATACACTCATGTGGCCTATACTAACATTATGCTTTTCATAATCAAATTTGCTTCTTCATTCAAAATCATTCTAATTCTCATACATACATCATAAATACATTGCTTAACAAACATTCATAGGTACTACATCATGTACATCAATAATTTACATCCCTTGTCTTAAGTACAACATAATTATAAGAAGCTCTTTTACAATTCTTCATTAACCTCCCTAGCTTCAAGCTTGGTGGCTCCCATCTCTAACCTCACTTGGTCCACCTAGCATGTTGGGATGGTGGAGAGGGGGGGTGAGATTCAAAGAATCTCAATAGCTCATCTCTCATTCAATTAGACACACAAAGCATACAAACAAGTCTCACAATGTATGCATGGGCATGTTAACATATAAAATCATAAGAAAAGCGTTTGCAACATCTGAATTGGCCATACCTAAAAGGGAACATTTTCAACATGTGAGTAGGCCATACATAACATATAAAAGCTTGCCAAGTAAATGGATTAGCCTCACCCACTCACTTGTGGATTTTGGACTTGCCTCACCCATTCTCTAAGAGGTTCTTAGACTCAACCCTTGCTCTTTGGGAGTCAACCTCACTTTTGGGAGACACTTTACTTTGTCTCAACCAACTTAAGGGTTTTTGGCTCATCCTCACCATGGCTAAAGGGTTATTGGCTTTTCCATACTCAAGCAAACTCAAGAAACCACATAAAACATCATTGAAATACATGAGGCATCATCATGCTAGCATACTTTTCATGGTTCAAAACATACATACATACAAGTAAGACAATGTAAGCACACAAATATGCATGAGAGAAGGTGGAGAGAGCTACCTTTTAGCTAATCACAACTTTTCCTTTCAACTTGTCTCCTCCCTTATGGTTTTCACAATCAACTCTAGATGGGAGTGCTTCTCTTGAGCCTAGCCACACAAGAAGTATAGAATTATTTTCTGAATACTTATTCATAAGCTAGGGATTTCTTTCTAGCAACCCTACTAAGCATATCAAGCTAGGGTTCTTTCTCTCACTAGAATTCATCTACCCTTCTTTCTCTTCTCTCAAGCTCTCAAACTCTTAAGAAGGAAAGCAAGGAAGAGAGAACTACATGACTTCTAACCTCCCTCAAGAGTGGTTTTCCACTCTCCCTTCTCTAAACCAAGCTCAAAACCTAACTACTTCCATAATCAAAACCATAGGAAGAGAGGATAAGGGGAGAAGAACAACATGCTAAGAGAAAAGCTATGAAAATCCTTACCTTTCTTGTTCTTCCTTCTTCCTCTAAGCTTCTCTCTCTCTCCTCCGCCCTTTTCTCTCTCTTAGAGTGAGTTTAAGTCGGTTACAAAGTGAAAGAAGGAGTTGGAACGCTTAAAAAAGTCAAATTCTCTTTTTTCACGCTTTTTCGGACTAACCCTCGCTATGGCGAGCTCGAATAAGTCCCAGACCTCTGCTTTCGCTACAGCGTGCGCTACGGCGAGAAACTCCCTGATTTTTGTATGGGGTGCCCGAACTCGCTATAGCTAGAAGCATTTTCGCTATAGCTAGAAGGCAGTCTCGCTATAGCTAGACCATTTCTCGCTATAGCGAACAGGTACATTCGCTATAGCCGGGCTGTAGCTAGCAGACTTAGAAAATTTTCAGCCCTTTTTAATTTTCAGCTTTTCTCTTCTTTCTTTTTTTTTTCTTTTTTTTTTCTCTTTTCTTTTCTTCTTCTTCTTTCTTTTCTTTTCTTTTCCGGGTTGTTACACTTGTGATCAAGTAACTTGTACCTTAACTATTTCTCCATAAATAAGCCACATTAAATATATACATCTTATTCCTTTTATTTTTTTGTTGACAAATATATATAATGCTATTTTAATAGTAGATAATTGAATTTACTATTTGAAGCTCTTATATAATTTGTATAAAAAATGCCGAAACCCTTAAAGAGAAAAATCTATCAATATATACTCTTATATATATATATATATATATTAGAGAATTAAAATGAGAATGGAGTAAAATTTGGAGTAATAAATTATATTAGATATGACATTAAAAAAAAAGAATACCTTTCCATTTGTATATCTAGTAGAGTGGAAACAATATGTAAGAATGGAAATGAAAGCTATAAAAATGACCATAATAACCCTAATGAAAAAAAATTAAAATATTCAATTTTTATGTATAAAATAATAAAATATTCATTTTTTATTTATAATTAAAAATAATTTTTATTTACCAATAATAGGAAAAATAATAATAAAATGTATATTTTTGTTATTTAGTCATAATAAAATATTATAATGGGCATATGGGGTAAAGGTAAAATGGACATTCCATCCACCATTTTGTTGAGAATTTGCTCATTCCATCGACCCAATGAAAGGTTGCTCATTCTATCACATGCTAGAAAATTGACTATTGAGAGAAGCCTATGTCAACCTACTAAACATACTTAATCATTGAATCCATCTCCCTCTTCCTTTCATCATCTTCCTTTGCAACCTACAAATTACAGGAGGGCACTAGAATTGGATGCAATATCTAAAACATTTGTCGACTAAACAACTTGTTTATGTCCATTTAATACACCTAGATTACCATCCTCAAATATTATGACAACCTTAGAAGACTAAAGAATCCCAACATGAATGAACATGTTAATTAAGTTTATTGTTTTGGGTTCTTTGATCAACAGAGACGGTGTGTTGGTGTTAAAGACACAAACCAAAAAATTCCAAATCCCATTCCATGGGTGAAGCTTTGTTAATGGCCTATCACATAACAAATATATTACCATCTAAAAAATTCAAAATGATATTGTATGAATTATAAAATGGAAAGATACCAAACTTAAATGATCTTAGAGTTTGAGAGTGTTTAACATATTATAAGGTGCCTAATCCTAAAAAAAACATGTTAGCATTGAAAGCTGTAATACCTTAAAAATAATAATAATAATAATACAATAAAATAAAATAAATTATTTTAGGCTATTAAAATAAAGACTATATATTTTTAAATTAATTCTAGAGTTTATACAATTTCTTAGGGATTTTTTTAAAATATCTTAAGGACTATATTGAAGTGCATAAAAACCTTACAAAGCAAAAGAACAATTTTAGCTTGGGACAATAGTACAATTTGAGCTAAAGAATAAAATATTACTTCACTTTCTTTTCTTCATCTTTTCTCTCTCCCAAACCCCACTTTTTCTTGTCTCTTTCGTGTCTTCTACCTCGTTTTTTGTTCTTGAGTTTGTTCCATCTTTCTCCTATTGTAGAACCACCCCACTTTTTCTTGTCTCTTTCGTGTCTTCTACCTAGTTTTTTGTTCTTGAGTTTGTTCCATCTTTCTCTTATTGTAGAACCATCGTTGGAGCATGAATTTTAGTTGGCCACAAGGATCTATCATCCTCTTCTTGTTGGATACTGTTACCCACTCACCTCCGATGGATTAAGTTGCTGTAAAACTCTTATTTAGTAAATATTTCATCTCCTTTTTCCTTCTCTTTTTTTTCTATTCAACCATGAAAAATTTTGTGGATTTTGTGAAGATTAGTTATTCCATTCCTTCTTTCATCAATTTTCATCATTCTCCATAATTTATTGAAGCTTAAAGGGTATTCAGTTTTTGTTGCTCCATTTAGCCATGGGTGAGCTTCTAATTTAGGAATTTCTTGAATTGCAACATTTAAATGTAAATTAACACTTCTTATTCATCTTTGAAGCTTCAAGAAGTGAGTTTTAAATTTAATTTAAATTATGAAAGGTTAAATTGAAAAACTCCAAACTTATGGTTAGTATTTAGGATAAAAAATATAGAAAAAATGTAGGGATTTATATTTTAAAGCATATTAGGTTATATAAATAATTATAGATATAATTGGAGTGGTCAAAATAATTAATTTATATTAGTCATAATTTTAGGTGATACCAGGAAAACTCATTCAATTGGGACTTGAGACTAAACAATAGAAATTATGAACTTATACTATTAGTCCCAACTAGTGAATGTGTAAATAATGGAGTGACATATATATTTTATTTCATTTTATATTTCTATAGCAAAAATTTTATTTCTATGATTTATGTGCTCTACTCCTTGAAGAAACAAATCGGTGTTTTCAAATTTTCAAAATAGGTGTGTGTGTGTGTGTGTCTATATATATATATATTCATATGATAATTTAATAAATTTATTAAAGAAATAAATATTTGAAACGTGGCATAATACACCCTTGTGGAATACAAAAAAAGGAATTGGATAGAAAGAAAATAATGATGCGTATATATATTTATTTATGAGAGAAGTATTTTATATTATTTTGTGGTTTCATATGTTACAGCAATTTTATTGAAAGCTAATTTACCTTATTTAATTATTTTATTTATTTCATTGATTCCTTGTTTATTTTAGATAGCCAAATGCCATTTTAGCAAATTTTATTTTTCACTTTTTTTTATAATGGATGGGAATCTAGTTAAGACCCCGTAGTCTTTAGCGAAAGTAATGACTTAGGTACACCTAGAATAAGTTGTGAATTGTGATAACATTATGATGTAATGTATTAAGTGTTACGATCTGAGATACTAGATGTATACTATAAAAGTGATAAAAGATAGAATGGATCTAAAGAAATGACAAGATATATAAAAAGTTTTTTTTTTATTTATTAAATAATTAATTTTTATTTCAACTATAAATTTTTATTACTTAAATTATTCAATAATCCTTTGATTTTTAAAAACTCTAACATGTATTTGTTTTTCCTCTATGCATTTTATTATTTATATACTCACTAACCCGGTGGTAAACTTATCCCTCTTCTTTCATTATTTTACAGACCAACAAATAAAGGAGCAAATTGATCTGAAAGCTTGTGTGTGGTAACTCTTAGAGTATATGCTTAATTTTGTAAGATTATATCAGACTTCATAATGTGATGACACTTAGATGTATAGAAAGTATTTTGGAATTGATATATGTTATATGATCACTTAGAATGTGTAAACATTGTTTATACTTTCTTAACTAAGTATTTTGGTTGTATGTAATTTGTTCATGCTGGTTGGATTTATTTTACAAGTTGGGATGTCCAATTTTGAACAAAGATATTGCCAAATTTTCAATAGCCCCCTAATAACTCAATTAAATGAGTACTTAATTTTTCAAAACTTGTAAGTTGTACGGACTAGCTTAAACATATGATATAATAGTTGATTATAAATTTTTAAAGCTTCGTCGGCTAATCCAATTATCAGTTTAGTTTAGCCTGTGCGCTGGTCGTGAATCAGAAATTGGATCGTAACAAAAGCACTAAAATTTGCCTTTATTAGGTATGGTAAAAATTCAAAAACATATAGGTAATTAGATGTAGAGTCTAATGTCATAATTGAATCAATTAATGGATAGTTCTTTGAAACAAAGTTTATCACCAGTTCCACTAATCAAGGAAATGAACAAACTAACAACTAACTAAATGTAGACTATTCTTCTAGTAGAAAACAAACAACTAGTGATCCTCCTAGTGAACCTTGGAAAAGTCAATGGGCTAGAAAAAAGAAATACTTAGGGTTGGATTTCATATCCTTACATAACCAATAGTCTTAATAAAAGAAGATAGGAAACAAATTTAGGTCAAATACCCTCTTTACTTCTTATAGAAGAGGATCCTAAAACCTATGGAAAAGCAATAACATGCAGAGATATTAGTTTTTGGAAGATTAGATAGGTTTAATCGTGTCTAATAATACTTAGGTATTGGTTGACTTACCTCCTTGGGTCCAAATTAATAAGATGCAAGTGGGTATTTAGAATAACATACTAACAGAACAATCCAAACCTTTAAAGCTAAGTTAGTAGCGGAAGAGTTTATGTAAAAGCAAGGCTTAGATTACTTTGACATATATCCACCTGTAGATAGGATAATATCCATTAAGCTACTGATTGCATTAGCATCCATTTATAATTTGAGCATATATCAAATGGATGTAAATATTGTATTTTTAAATGGTGAACTAAATGAAAAGGTATACGTGGAACAACCCAAAAAGTTGGGTTTGCATTACCCGAAGATGAAAAGAAAGTAAGCAAAATGATTAGATCTTTATATGGATTCAAACAAAAATCGAAGCAACAACATAAGAAATTTGATTCTGTCATATTATCTTATGGTTTTAGGAATAATAATGTAGATTTATGTATTTATTTCAAATTCACAAATAAATATGAAGTTATTATATGTCTATATGTTGATGACATATTAATATTTGGAATTAACATACTTGGAGTGAATGAAATTAAGAAATGTTTAAATTCACAATTCAAGATAAAAAAATCTCAAGGAAGAGGGTACTATTTTAAGTATTAAAGTTAAAAGGCATAGTGGGAGGTTTTTTCTTGAATTAGTCTTTGTACATTAAGAAGATTGTAAATAAGTATAAACAATTTATTATTAAAAAGGATGATACAACATAAAAATTAAAAAAGAATTCTAGAAGATTAGTTGCATAACTTGAGTATGCTAATGTCATAAAAAGCCTAATTTATGTCGTGTATTGTACAAGACCTAATATATTATTTGTGTTTGAAAAACTTACTAGTTATACAAGTAATCCTAGTATTGGTTGTTAAAAAGCTATAACTAAAGCCATAAAATACTTGAAAAGTGCAAAAAATCTAGAATTATTTTATAACAAATTTCCTATTATACTAAAAGGATATACTGATGTTAGTTAAATGACTAATACACAAGATTGTAAATTTATGTTTGGTTGGATATTTATCACAAGTGGAGGTGCCATTTTATAGGTATCAAAGAAATAAACATGTATAACTTATTTTACAATGGAATATGAGCTTCCAACTTTAGTTTCATCAAGTAAAAATGCTAATGATTGAGGAATTTGTTAGCAGTGTTGTAACCACAATTAATGTTAGCCATTTTTTTACATTGCGACAATGAAACTACTATGTCTAGAACATATAATAAAATATATAATAGGAAATTTAGACATATTAATTTGAAACATAAGCATGTCTGACAACTGACTAATGATGGTATTATCACAATATAATTTGTAAGAGCACAAAATAACTTGGCAAATCCTTTTATAAGAAGATTATTTAGGAAAAATGGTGTGAAAAATATCATTTGGATTGGGCTTGAAACCTATTAACTAAAAGTACCAATAATAAAAACTCAACTTCTTAGATCAATTATAACAATAAGTTATTGATTAGTAACTATGGGACATTAGGAAATTATCAATTAATTCAATCATAATGTACAATTAATGATAAAAGAGTGAGTGCAATACTCTTAATGAAGCCCAAGGTAAAATTATAAGGTTTTTGAGGAACTTTTTACCTATGTAACATTTAAAAGTAAAGACGCTCTTCTTAAAAATAAAAGTGAAATATTTGGAAATGTTCATAAAACTTAGAGTAATACATGACTAAAATCACACTAATTTTTTATAAGTCTATTAAAGGTATTTACAATCATGTAAGTATGTAGGTATTTAACATCGTGTAAGTATGTCACGCCTAAAAATGGAGACATGAGTAGCATGAAATATGAAGAGACCCTCTATCTGTAAACTTGACTATATAAAAATTGTACATAAATTTTTTAATGCATGATTCCAATATTTCTTTCATTTCTATAAATTTCAAGATTTTATAATTTGTTATAATCGTATCAAATTATATTGACTTGTTATAGAAAATACAACAAAACATCTTTAGCATATCTCATATCGTTTACAACAATCAACCAATTAAATTAATGAAAAAAAAACTCCACTCTTATTTTTCACTCGAAGACAAAATATAACCAATAGATCAAAGATTTTTCAAGTAGTTTGTGGAAGATACTCTAAAGTACAACTAGACATATACCAAGACAACAATTCAATAATACTAGACAAATTGACTATTAATTCTTCACTAACAACTCTCTCGAACTAAACTTGAGAAGCATTGAACACAAATTTCTTATCTACAAAAATAAATAATGGAATAAGACGCATTTCTTGGTGAATAAAAGATAAAACATGATAACTAAAAGAACACATAGACATAAAAAAATTTTCTAAATAAAAATAAATTTTGACATAATAATAAACAAAAGAAACTTAAATATGGAGAAGTATGAAATAATTTTTACAAGGATTTAAATTTTTAGATCTTTAATCAGAACAATATATGAAAAAATTCATATATATATATATATATATATATAAAGTTACAAGGTTTGCGTTAATGGAAAATTGATGTATTACATTATTAATGCCATAACGTATAAAGAACATATGTACATATAATATTTTAATCAAAATATAAAATTAATAGAAGAAAATTATAAATAAATAAATAGATAAAAATTAAGTTCAAATATTTAAAAATTTAATACTGAACAAGAAATCATTGTTATATAAAAAATAATTTAATAAAAACATTTCATTAAAAAAATCTATATAAAACTCCATATTCTAATATATATATATATATATATATATATTAACATGGATAGACGGTCCATACGAATAAATAATCACATATTCAAATATGAGCATTTAACAAACTCTTAATAACATTCAACTCAATACCATTCTAGTATTCAATTATAAAAATCACATGGTAATAGCTAGAGTGCGCCAAGAGCTAATAATATTGCTATTAACAATCAATGATCAACACAATCGTATATGTGTGTGTATCATATAATACATATAATTTATAAATAAAAATCTTTCAAAATAAGTGGTTCGAAAAGCATAGTACACAATTAATAGTATAATATTTTCAAAATCATAACACTTAAGTAATATCATAAAAGTTTATTAAAGTAACTTATCACCTTTCAAATCTTCTAAAAATCACACATTATATCAACATATCATTTCATGTCCATTTCAATAACATAACATATAGTGTTTCATAGTTTAGAAGATTTAATATAATTAATAATATACAAATTGAAACACTATTTAAGATGCCCATCCCAACTAAAACACAAAATACAAACAAAATTGAAGAATGTAAAAAGTAGGAATGAAAGTTAAAAACATATCATATTTTATAATCCTCAGAGTAATTTGTTAAACAGTAACAATTCCTCCAAACAACAAACCATTGTCAACCCACTAAATAGGGAGAAAATCAAATGTATTCCTAAAATGCATAATCACAACAATCCATTCAAATTCCAAGGTTATCTTGAATTCTTTTCCTTTTTCCATTTTAGTTAGCCTATTAACGTATTCTAATTAAATCCCACTCTACTTAGTTTAATTCTACTTAGTTAATTCTTATTTTAGTATTTTGTCCTAGTTTATTACTCGACTTATTTTAGTAGACTCATTACTTAGGTTAATTTTTACCACAATACTAGCCCTAGGTAAATTCATATTTCGTTTTGATTCTTCAGTAGGGTATGGGGTTTTAAAGCTTGTCTCATTAGTCCTTATTACACACTAGCTATAATTTAATTTACATTTCCTACATGGTCTTTTCAAAGTTTAATATAGTAATTGAGTAATGATAAAGGCCACAACTCTCAACTAAAACATCACCTATTAACAAAAAAAGCCCTTGTTAATTAGTTCCCACATCAAACTTCGCCATTAACGAACCATTCCAACCTTAATTGTTTGTTTATTTGCTTACAATTATTTAAAAAAAAAAAACCATATCCTGATTCTTATTATCATCCTCCCAGTAGCTCCATGAATAACCTATATGGAATTTCCATAATTTAATTTACAGAATAAAAAGGGTAAGAAATTAAACTAGTCACCAACTATGACCCACCAAGGAAGAGATAGGAAATAACTTACCCCAAAGTCTCAATTAAATCTGTCACCAATTTATTTAGCCATTCTTTCAAGTGTTAAGCTATTCACTTTTTCTTTTTTTTTTTTAAATATGGGTTCCACTCATGAATTCATCAACTCACTGACAAGTATGTCACAAAAAGACTAAATGAGTTTCAAGAATTCTTAAGTTAAGATTAACAATAATTGGAAAAGAGAGGTCTTACCCAAATGGAAGAGATTTTCCAAGACTCCCAGTCATTTCCACCGCCTTACAACCCACTAGCTACCCACACCACACGAGCTGAAACAGGGGCACAATTGGATGAGAAGCTGTTTGTGCAGCAGAAGGAGTTGTGAAGGCTATCTAATACTGCTAGCATGATTTCAGGTGAGCTGAATTTAGAAAAGACCCAAGGACATCTCTCCTTCACCCACTCAAGCTTGTTGCAGAATAGAAAAATTCCTCCAGATGAGTTCTTCTTAGCTTAAATTTGAAGAAGAATAATAAAAGTTGGGGATAGTGAAACAGCAACTTCTTAACCGAAAGGCGGCACAAAATGGACGAAAATAGCAGTCCACAAAAACCTCCAGCTTTCACGAAAGAGACGAAGAAAAATGGAGAAGTGGTTTAAAGCCGACATTTGCTGCTGCAAACACACCCAAACCCGACGTCTTGCTCAAGGAACTGCCCAGAATTGGAAGTTCAAAACTCTTAAACGAAAAGGCAGGGCAGAAACAGAGAGGAAGGGAAATAGTATCTTTGGTTTTCCTTACTCTTTACGCAGCTAGCGTGAAGTGGCAAGACACATAGCAGGAAACGAAAACAACGAAGGAAAGCCTTATGACAATTTGATGCAGAAACGCGGGCAGATGAAATGTGAAGAAGAGGACTGAAGTTTCAGGATGCAGACTAGGATGAAGACACGTGTACAAATGCTGAAATATCTAGAGGACCTATCAGTAAATAAAGAAAAATCAGGGGACTGGAAGCAATAAATAAAACTTGCATCTTGGTTCATGGTATAGCTTCAGTTCACTTTTGAGAAAAACGGAGAAAATGAAAGGAAAATAAAGAGAAAAAAATATGCTGAAGTGGCATTCTCAAGACTGAAGCTTGGGTCCCATGGCTTACTATTATTTTTTTTTTTTTGGATTCCATAATGAGAGGTAGGGGGAGGAGATGGGGTTCGACCTTCGAGAACATTACCATTGTGACTCAAGGCCACTGGCCCATGACTTACTATTCTAATTTGCCAACAGCCTAACTTGCCTCTACTTCTTTTAATTTTGTCACTCATATCACTTGGTATATTTTAATTAAATATTATTATTATCATTGTTGATTTTATTAAATCCTCAATTTCTAATAAAAATTATAATTAAATTATTAGTTTTAATAAATTTCTTTATTATTTCAAGTTTTTGATTTCTTCGGTTATTTTTATTTTAAATTTTAAATGTATTACTTTAAATCTTTTTCTTTTTCTTTTATTTATTTATTTATTTATTTTTAATCCTAATTATTTAAATCCTCAATTTTAGTGGCCATTACAATTTACATGTAATAATTACTTTTCTTGTCATTTTAAATTTTTAATTTATTAGGAGTTCTAATTTTGATTAAAGAGTAGTAGTTCAATGCTTAAGTAATCATTTATTTGTCAAAACTTTAAATTATTTAAACTAATGAAAAATTCAAATTATAAGATACTTCTTGTGATGTATAGTTTAATAAAAAGAGATATTACTTAGTTTTTCAAACCAAGAAGCAGATCATTAAAAATAGTTTGAAAATCTAAAAGAAAAACAAAAATCTAATATGGACCTCTTAACTAGTCCAAAATATTAATTAATTAGGGTATAAGAAATAAGTGGGTTAGTTTTAGGAGGACAGTAGTCAATTGGTGGAGATTAACGAATTGATTGATCCTATACAAAATAGATCGAGTCATGTTTTTGGAATTGATAATCAATTGGTGTGATAAGCTAGTCAACTAATCCAAGATAAAAAGATGGGTGTCCACTTTTGTAATAGAATGGTCAATCGATGATTAAGAATTAAATGATTGATCATGTAATAGCAGTCAATTAGTGATCAAACCAATTAACTAGTATGCCATTAGAAAGCAATCTTGAAAGTGACCATTGCACAACAGTTGAATGGTCTTCTAAAGCAATCGACTACATGAACAGAAAATGTCTGGAATGTGAAAAGCTATTATCAATTTTGGTATCTTTTGGTTTGAATAATCATACTCTTTTGTTTAAAACAATCAAATCACTATTACTGAATTTAGTTAAGATGAAAAGTTTCATTGAAATTCAAACTCAATTAAATAGAGAAATATGATGGTTGACATTTGAGTCTATACATATACATAAGTTCTGATTTTGTCAAATCCAATGAAAACATTCTCTCATCTTTCCTATTCTTTGAACCTTTTCCTTATTATAGAAAGTAAGACACATTATTTGTTGAGTTTGATTCTTTAAAGAGTTTTATATCAATTCTAGAAGCATATTTATTTATACCCCATAATATTAAATAAGCGATAAATGTTGCTTTAAGGATAGTGTGACTTTTACATGTTTTAAATCCTACAAACTTGTTTTCTAACTTTATATTCCAAACACTTATTTTTAATAGAAAGAAAACCGGTGAATTTCACAACAATAAAAACTTGTGAAGAGGGAGGTAGTAATAACAAAAAAAAGAATATGATGATGATTCTAAGCTGTAAAAAGGTGTAAAAGGAGTTGGTTATGAATGGAAGGTGCAGACACGTGGGGAGGAGAATTCCTTTGGAAACAAAACATGTGAGCCATTATGGGATTATATGTTAAGGGATGTGGAGATGGATTGCAACATAGAGGAAAACGGGCTAAACATTGGAAGCCCAGAAGAGAAAAAGAGAAGTGGATTTAAGGAGACTAAAGTCCAAAAGGAAGCCTATAAAGAAGGTACTTAGGAATGAGTTGTGATGATGAGCCCAAGTTAATAAAGGAAAAAACTATGGTTGATAAGGAGATAAAAATTGAAGAGCTAGAGTCGAGTACTCATAATGTTAGTCCAATAGGATATATAGTAGAAATACCATCTAATGAAGAGGAGAAGGACAAAGCTATAGTACTGATTATGAAGTCTAACCAATTTTTTGACATTCTAAGAAGGCTTAATAAGATTAATTTGAAAAGCAATGTAAAAGAGCCTAGCATTCCACATAAATTGAAAAGGGTGAAAGTGTATGAGAAGTTTATCAATGGAAAAGCTAAGGTCTCTTTCTACTCTATCAAAATTTAGAAATCACCAATAAAGAAGAAGAAACATAAAGGTGACTGGAAAAAAGTTAAGGAGAGGATGGGAGAAAGTATTAAAGATGAAGGACTAGTAGACATACCTATGAGAGAAACAAAATTATTCCTAGATAATTGATTTATGTTTAAAGTTGGAGTGGGTGAGACGATTAACTGTCAAGTTGAGAATGGCTTTGGTGGCTGGCCAATTGCAACCACTAAAAGGCCATAAAGCTCATTTTCTAGAACTACCAAGACTTGGAACAACCCTGGTAGTAAAGAACTTAAGGGAGGTATGTAAGAAAAATAAACATTGCTTGGTTTTTTTGGGGGAATTCTCAAGGTTTGTTTGATCCCTACTACCTAGAGCACATTATCCTATTGAATCAAACCATAATAGATAGGAAGATATGTCATCTATTTTTACAATCTGGACTAACTCTTTGGATATGTTGAAACAAATATAATTATGGGAAAATGTGAAAGTTATATATCTCATTGAAAGTGAACTTACAACATCATGCCTCCCATTGGAATATTCCTTTTGTTGGAGGCTTTAGTTCTCAAGTGTTTATGTGAATAAATATTGGCGATACTCGTTAGTAAAAGGCAAGGATCTATTCAGTTATCCCCAGTCTCTGCAATACTTTTGCCATAGCGATAATATGTTAAAGGCCTAAGAATGCTTGCCATGGTAGTAGTCTTTAACATTTTTTCACCAGCGGCAAAAGCCTTTGCTGAGACACTAGTGGTAAGTAATGCACCTTCTCCTTATTCAAGTTTAAACATCATTGAGGTAATAGACAGATTATACTCAACTGGTAGTCCTTCAAATATTGATTCAATGTGTTCATTGGTGGAAGCTGGATGTGTTACAGAAATTAAAGCATCCACTACAGATTTAACCTTCAACAAGTACTCATTCATAGTTATGGATCCCTTTTAATGCTGTGAAACTATGTTTTGAGTTGCTTAATCTTTTCTTTCGTTTGAGATGCAAAGAATGCCAGGATACATTCCCATACTGACAATGTTGTTTCGGACTCAACTACTCTTGCTAGCATAGACTTTAGCATGGATGAAAGTAGCCTTGACATTAATAGCTTATCTTATTGATCCTATACTAGAAATGCATCAGTGATTTTACAAGCTAGTTCATCTTGTTCATTGTCATATTTTGCTGGAGCAGCACCCTATTCTGTCAGAAATCTTTGCAAATTGTACCCTGAAATGGCGGAGCATATATGTGGTTTTCATAGAAGGAAGTTGTTTTTGTCCAACTTTATTAAGAAAGAATGAGTGGATGTTGAAAGATCATTCTTCATGAGTGATTGCAAAGTTGGAGTGGTTTATGTGGATTTCTGTCACTATCATGACACGTTAAATAAGGAAATGCATGGAATTAGTAAGCTAAAGTTGAGAGTTTTATTAATATCAGAATTTGTTATGATCCATAATGAAGAAGACTAAGATATCCACAGAGAAAAAGGGAAATACACAGAGACAAGCTTGCCAATACAATTCCTGCATTCCCACTCATTCTACTCTAGCTTATATAACAAACTTATAATCCCTCAGCCTCACAGAATGCGTGCATCTTTGGGTACCACGCCTAACAGCCTCAACATGCAATTCCTCTTATGCATGATCTGTTGGCACCTGTCCCCCCCATATTTCACATGCTGCATCCATATTTTCCTTTATAACTTTCATCGCAACTTCATCCTCATCATGGTCTTCATCCACGTCACGTATCATGACACTACTCCCCTCCTTAAAATTGCTTGTCCTCAAGGTCAAATGAAGGATAATGCTAATGTAGATAGTGCTCAGTTTCCCAAGTTGAAGCCGTATCATTGCTCCATTAAATCAAAAATTACTTGACCCAAGTATCACGAAGCTGTATCTCTCAAACCTTAAGAATGCCGACGAGAGAGATGATAGGATCATGTAAATCAATCGGTAGTGGAAAAGGAACATATTGACTATGAGGATCGCCTTCACATTTCTTGAGAAAAGAAATGTGAAAGGGATAGTGAATACAAGCTTCAAAAGGTAACAAAAGTCTGTAGGCGATTGACCCAATTTTCTCCAAAACTTGAAAGAGGCCAAAATAGCGAAGGCCTACTTTCTAGTTACGGCAACCTTGAGTTGAAGTCTGATGATAGGGTTGAAGTTTCACAAAGACCTAATCACCAATGTCAAAGTGAACTTTGGTGCGACAAGAATCAGTAAATTTTTTCATGCGAACTTGGGCCTATCGCAAGTTAAGCTTAAGTTGATCCAATAAAATATCACATTCGTGTAATTGAATAAGGACATCCAAAGGAACTTTGATGTCTTCAACACAGTGGAGGATGATCGAAGGGTCACATTCGTAAACTACCTTAAAAGACGTCATGCCAATGGACGATTGAAAAGAGGTATTGTACCAGTATTTAGCCTAAGGCAATAGCTGAACCCAGTGAGCCGAAGTATCATGGACAAAATAGAAAAGATACATTTCAAGACAGCAGTTAAATGCTTCACTTTGACCATCAGTTTGAGGGTGGTATGGAGAGCTCATTTTAAGGGTGGTCCCCTACAACTTGAAAAGTTGTTGCCAAAACGAACTCATAAAAACCTTGTTACAATCAGATATAATCATACATGGAACCCTATGCAATTTGACAATAGTTTGGACAAAGGCTTAAGTAACCTAGTGACTTTTATAAGTAGCTCAAAGAGGAGCAAAATGACCATACTTGGTCAAACGGTCAACTACCACCATCATAACAGAGTAGCCTCGAGAAACTGGTAAACGAATAATAAAACCCATTGAATGTCTTTCCAAATGTTATTAGGGATTGGAAGAGGACTTAGTAATCCACTGAGGTGCATTTGAGAAACCTTGGCCCTTTGACATACTTGGTATTGGCGAACAAATGTATGAATATCCTTGTGTATAGTGGATCAAAAGAAATCGGTAGCAACGCGGTTATGAGTGTGCAGGAAACTAGTATGGCCCCCTATTGGAGAAGAGTGATACTCTTCAAGAATTCGGCTAATCAAGTTAGTAGCTATAGTGGGAAGGACTAGACAATTTTGCCAAAAGAAAAGCCCATCTCAAAGATAGTATTCTAGCATTGCAATAAGGTCTTCTTGAAATTTAGTAAGCAACTGTTGAGTGTCAGGAAAAGTATGCAAAACCTAACAAATATCATCCATAAGAGATGAGTAAGAAGTAGTAATGGCCATACAATAAGAATGAGATAGAGCATTAGCAACCAAATTTGCTTGGATTGTATTCAATACTATACTAAAAGCCCAAAAGCTTTGGCAGCCAAGCTTCTTACTCAAGAGTCTGAATAGTTTGCTCAGCTAAATGCTTCAGACTCTTTTGATCAGTATGAATAATGAAATAAAGACCAAATAAGTAATGCTAAAACTTAGCAAAAGCCTTAGTAATTGCATATAACTCACAGACATAAGTTGATTGTGCTTGCATTCGAGGAGAAAGCTTTTTAGAAAAGAATGCAATGGGATGACCATTTTAACATAGTATAGCTCCAATTCCACCGCCAGAGGCGTTAGTCTCAATAGTGAAGGGTTGAGAAAAATTGGGTAACGCCAAAACAAGGGCTTCAATTAGGGCTGACTTCAACTTATCAAAAGCATGTTGGGCCTCACTAGACCATTTGAACTAATTTTGTTTAAGTAAGTCGGTAAGTGGATGGGCCAGAGTTGCATATTTGTGGATGAAGCATCGATAATAGCCTGTTAGGCCTAAAAATCCTCAAAGTTATGTAACACTAGTTGGAATGGTCCAGTCTAAAACTTCTTGAACTTTGTTAGGATCCATACTCACTCTGGTGATTGAAATCACATGACCCAGATAATGGATTTGGGCTTTGACCAAAGGAACATTTCGAAAGCTTTGCAAATAAACAATGGATCTGCATAACTTCCAGTATCCAAGTCAAGTAATCCATATGGTCTGACTAAGATGAGCTATGCACCAAAATGTCGTCGAAGAAGACAAGGACAAAATGCCAAACAAATGGTCAAAAAACATCATTCATTAGAGCCTAAAAGTTGGGCGGCGCATTTGTAAGACCAAATGGCATCACGATCCACTCATAATGTTCGTGGTGAGTTCAAAATGACATCTTAGGTTGATCCTCCTCCTTCACCAAAATTTGGTGATAACCTGAGCATAAGTCCAATTTAGAAAAATAGCAAGCGCCCTTGAGTTCATCAAGCAATTCATCGACAGTAGGAATTGGAAATGAGTCTATAATGGTAACAGCATTTAAGGCGCGATAGTCTGTGCAAAATTTCTAGGTACCGTCCATCTTTTGAACTAGCAAGATAGGAGCAGAATGTGGGCTATTACTAGGTTAAATTAAGACCCTATTCCAGCATATCCAAAACCATGGTCTCAATAATGTTCTTCTGACTGAAGGGGCATCGATATAGCCTCACTTTAATTTAGTTCTAGGTTGTAAAGGGATAGCATGATTGTGAGATCTTGGAAGAGGTAACCCATTGGGTTTCTTGAACACTTGACGAAATTGATTGAGAAGGAAACTTAGGTCCAAAGGTGTCCCTTCTGGCAGTGGTAGCGACACTTCTTCATCTTCGTCTATTCTTTGCCACTGTAATATGTAAATTTTAGAAATGGCGCCAGCGTTAAGAAAACATTGTAAATGGCGATATTGAGCGACCTCTGTCATAAAATCCTTATCGCCCTTAAGTGTAATAAAGCCTTTTGATGTAAAGAATTGGATCGTGGTTGTGCTATATAATCTGCAATATGAGCCCCCAATGTAGCTAGCCATGCAGACCTGAGGACCACATCTGAACAAGTAGCTGATAATATATATACAGTTACCAAAATGTGATGGCCTTGTATCATTAAAGGCAGATCGTGAGCAGCATTGTCACCATGTAAAAAGGTTCCATCTCCTACCATTACTCTGAACCCTAACACTCGTTCCATGGGCAACTTGAGGTGTTTCACCAAGCTCATGAAGTTTCTTGATCTTAGCTGCAAGTTCCTTCATTCGGGTGATTTTCACTATTAGAGCTCTCAGTGAAAGCACTTATGTCACAATCACCACACGTTAAATAAGGAAATGCATGGAATCAGTAAGCTAGAGCTGAGAGTTTTATTAATATCATAATCTATTACGGTCCATAATGAAGAAGACGAAGATGTCCAGAGAGAAAAAGGGAAAAATAAATACACAGAGAGAAACTTGCCAATACAATTCCTAGCCTCCCACTCATTCTACTCTAGCCTATATAATAGACTTATAATCCCTCAGCCTCACAAAATGTGTGTGTCTTCAGGTACCACACCTAATGGCCTTAACGTGTGATTCCTCTGATGCATGATCTGCTACCACTTGTCCCTCATGTATTTCACATGCTGTGTCCATATTTTCCTTTATAACCTTCATCGCATCTTCATCCTCATCATGGTCCTCATCCACGTCACGTATCATGAAAATTTCTCCAATCCCAAAGCTTAGATACCATGAAGGATATTGCAAAGGATTTGAGATGTTATAAAGAACTAAGGAAGAAGATGAATTTAGATTATATCATTCACTTTCTTCTATTGAATAATGAGTACAAGATATAAACAACTTTAACAATGCTAACAAACCATAGCATAAGCTAACTCACCAGTACAGCTCATATATACTTCTATAACAACATGTATTCATAGATCAAGATCTCTTCTTCTCCTTTGTTGCAACAACATAGAAGTCAAACAAGGTTCATATGATGAAACTTAGAAATCAACTCCACTTCAATGATAAATCTGCCATCCCCTATCCAGATAATCTTGATAGTCTTTTGAATGCTATTTCTTGTCCATCTTGCAACTTTCCCAAGAATAAAATGATAAAAATGGGTAATTGCTTTTGACTTGGAAGATATTGAACTTTAATAAATCAAAATTACCCTATATACAAGGCCAAAATTGACATTTACTAGTTTATTTCATGAGTCAAAGATGTTGCGATTCACGAGGCCCCCTCCTAGTGTAAGGCAGATCATGTTAGATGATATTGCCCGAGTTTCCTTAACTCACTCTGTGACAGTGGAGTGATTTTTCTTGTTTCTTGCTTTGGGCCTTGCCCCCTGTGTATTAAAAAAAAAAAAAAGATGTTGCAGTTGCCAGGTTTCTAAAATCAAACAATGATAGCTCCTGGATTCTGATATGCTTTAAGATTTTAATCCTTCTTTTGTCTTGAATTCACATATGCATTTCCCATGTTAAACATACATATCTTTTTCCTTTTATTTTTGATTAAAAAGCGTATGATGCTACTGTAATACCAGATAAGTAGAGCTGTGAATTTACCATTTTCTATTTATCATATATGTTGAAATTACATAAGATAGAGCAGTTGTGTAGGCATACAAAGACTCTAAATTCTATTAAGACAATAAGCAAATAAACAAAATATATACTAATTTTCAACAATCAAAAAGGATTTATTCACTTTATTAAAAATATAATTGAAGTTAAAAGTTGAATATTCTGTTTACTATCTATCAAAGACTAGTTAGTATAACCTTATAAAATAATTTTACCTACAAATGTAATCTAGTGAAAGAATTCCCTTTGTTTTTCTCTACTTGCTCTTATATTAAAATCAGGCAATGAGCTAAATAATAGGAAACAAAACCAATTATCCCTTAATCCACTTTTACAATAACTTACTTACAGCAGATTACCTTTTTGTTTTGCAATTCTTCTCCATAAGAAATATGTAGAGGCATGAATGAAAATTATTCCGACCAAAACTGTAATTATAATAGTTGTTGCCATGTTCCTTTCTTCATCTGTACTAAGGAAAGAACAAGAAAGTGCAGAAATTTTCATTATCATGCGTTAAATACAACAATATACTGCACATATGCTTAACAAAAGAGATTTAACAGGGTACTGAGTTCTGAGTAGGCTGTACATATGTAAAGATTAACTTTTCATCTGAGAAGCTCTGTATGCCAAATAAGTCTACACTTCAAAACATATGGCCAACGCCTTCATCATATGCATAAGCTGGACAAGAACTGTTCTTCAGGCATGAAGTTCTACAATATACATTTTGCTTGTTTCAATAGGTAAGCTCTCAGCAAAGTTTGGCACTTTTGCCTTCTTCAGCATCAGAAACCTGTCTGCTTGGCCAGCTTAGGAATCATAATTCACCCTCTCACACAGCAGTGCTTCCTTTCTCACACTTTCACTGGTCCAGTTATTCCTATCCCATTCTTCTTTGTTCCCATTTCTTTGTTTGGAAAAGCCAATGTCTTTTTACTATTTTACCTTGAGAAGTTAGAGTAAAAGTCCTCAATATGGACTCGTTTGTAGAAAAATAGGTTAATAATTCCTGCCTTGTCCTCCAACCAAAACCCATTAAGGAATAAAGTAACCATCCTGGGCATCCCAAGAAGGACATGGCCATTCCAGGGACAACTCTGCCAGTAAGGGTGATTTTCTTTCCAGATGAACACTTCAGTAACATTACGAGGTTTAAGATTGCAAGAAAATCTCCCATAGGGTGGATCAGAGGTACTTTTTGTCACACCCCACAATTTAAGTACTCTGAGGCAGAAGCGGAAACATAAAGAAAATACTTATGGGCATCAATTTGAATCATATAAAACATATAAGCTTCTCTTTCAAGGACATTTGTAAAAATTTCGGCAGAGTCTCCTCTATAAATTAGACCTCTCGATATTTCTACAAATTATCAGCCAGTACAATACAACAAAAGGGATGACTCATATCCAATCAAATCAAAAGAAACTTCCAGGGAGTGGGAATGCCCCATCCATGAGTCAGTGGAGCTAACTTTACAAAGTTTTACAAAGTTTCAAACAAAATACACATATAAACTAAATACACCCACATGAGCAACTACAGGCTCGTCAAAAGAAGTACTCAAGAGATCGACACTAGAAAGCTGCTGGGGGTAGAGTAGGGTCCGTACTGCTCTCTGAAAAAAAAATATATATAAAACAATGAGTTGAATACTCAATGAATAAGCAATACCAACTTCTTTAAAATAAACATAGGGTCAAATAGGTTTATATATATATATAAATACCGTATAGAACATGCTGTATACAAATTCTTTCTCAAAATGCACCGAAAACATCTAAACAGAACCAATTGGAACAGACCCAGAGCACACAGCTCGTGGGAAAAATCACTACAGACGCAAAGCTTTCAGCTTGCGAAAATAAAATGACTCCGCATGTGGTGGCCTGCACACGGGGCTAGCACTACCCCTGCTAGCTGAGGTATAGATCATGGTGCACCAGAGCTAACATCTACTGTTGTTAGCTATAAGGTTCTGAGCAGATAACTTCATAAAACAATACAGTTTCTCCAATTAACATTTCAAACAAAGTACCGTTCAGATCGGTTTCATAGTAAGATTTTCAATTAACTCAAACATCTGTCAATTTGCAAAATTTCATGTTTGAATCGATTTTTTTGGTAAACATATATATTACAACACATTTAAATAGGTATCTCCATAAATAGATTACCTAATTTTAGAACACTGCAAGAAAACTTAGTAATAAAACAATGATTTCTTGTTTACTCACGGTTTGCATTACTTACTCACCTTCCGAGATACTATAGAAATTCCCTGCCCCTTTCCTCGGCTATAAACTCAGTCTCCTGAATACCCTACAAGACCCGTTCACCAGATTTTAGAAGAGGAATCACTCTAATTAATTTCATACAGGACTTATCTTAATTTAAAATTTATTCCTCTACTCAATTTCATGCCTTCCAAACATATACAGTAATATGGATATGTATATATATATGTATGTTCATATATTACAGTAGGGCGTTTTGGGATTTCTCATTCCAAGGCTCACCTTTGCTCAAGGGAGCAAACAAAACAAGATCATGCTATTTTTGTACCATTTCCTCAACTAGACTCAAAATCAAAGAGAAAGAAAAGCAGCGCAAAAACACGTATAGGAAAGTGGAATTACAGTTTATTCTGAAGGGAATTGAGATTAATCCAACCAAATCATCCTCCTACAATAATCATTTCTTTTCTCTGCGCAGCACTTCCCTCAGCTGGCCACCCGCCAGAAGAACGTTCAGAACTAAAAAAAAACACAGGGGAGGAGCAATACGCACAACCAAAGACTCCAGTCCTAGGGAAAACATAAAACATCATTAACCTACCAGCAAAATGGCCATGGAGCTCAGCGTAAGACCAAGAGAGAGTAAGCAACAAAAAGGGTCAAACCAGAACAAATTGAAGTGGTGGTGAACAGGGGAGAGGAGGCGTTGAAGATGAGTCTAGCAGAAGCACTACGCACAACAGAACTTGTAGCTTGGGGAGAGGATTCTTCTGGCGTGATTTCACCAATAACCAGCAGCAAAACGGGAGAGATTCAAGGAGCAATTCTGCAGCTGAAATTCGAACCAGAACCTACACTGAACAGGGGCAGTAAGGTGGCGTTGAACAGAGGAGAAGAATGAAATTTTTTCGGTCAGTACCAGCCTTCATCCAGGAGGAGATTTCATGCGACTGAAATGAAGCTATTCCACAAGATAGACAGCATAAACAACTCGCACAACATGAAGAAACCAAAGGAGCAACACCCAGTGACAACAATGGAAAATAGAGCCTCAGAATGCTTCTGCAGTCTTCTCTGGTTGAAGGGACGTGGGTTGCAGAAACTGGAGAGGTAAATGCCATAAAAACCAGACTTAAAGTGATTAGAAGGAGGATATATCAGTAAATTTTTTTGGAGAGCAAAGAGCAGTACGTGGCAGCTGCACACATGCGTTGAAAAGTCAACTTCCCTGCATGCATATTCACGTCGGGTTTTACACTTTTCCACAATGTAAGTTGCAGTTTCTCACCTGCTTTTGCATTAGCACTTCGTTTCATGTCTTGTATAATGTATTTGAAGGATGCTGGATACTCTCCCACACCCCCTTTCCAGTAGTTATATCTACGAGAACAAGGTTTCCGAAATTCAAATGTTGAGCAATGAGCACTGGAATTAGATGCAATATTTGAGACATTTGTTGACCAAACAACCTGGTTTTGGCCATTCAATACCACAAGGTTGCCATCCTTAGATATTGTGACAATCCCAGGAGAATCTCTGAGTGATTATGGATTCAGACATAAACCAAATTCCCACATAGGAATCTGTGGAATTCTGAATCAAGAATCCCAGAGTGAACATGTTATTTGAGCTTAGAGTTTCAGGTTCTCTGCTCAACTGATATAGCGTAATGGTGTTCAAGGTGCAGACCAAAAATGAAAAAGACAACAAATATATAAGCAGAATAGATAAAAAGTTGGCATTTCTAGTGTATCCCGTCAAAACAGATGAGTATTATTGGAGGCGGAATTTGGGCTTTGTAATGCCACGAACAATAACCTGTCCTACTATCTTATATAGTATTTGGTCGTCAGTACTGTCGCCAGAATAGTTTGTCTTATCTTTTTGTTTGGATATGACCGATTATGTTTATGGCTTTGAAAAATGCCTCTTGATCCATTAAGATCAGTTGAAGCAGTGTTAGAACTATCTTATTCTGCAATCGCAGTCATTTCTGCGATGCATTCTCAAGTTTGTTTATATTGTTCTAGATGTGTCTTGAGATATCTGCAAGTTATTTGACCAAAACATGAAAGATCCAAGTAACTTCACATAAGCTAAACTGAAATTGAGTTCCAGTAGTTTTAAAATTTATAACAATAAATTTTATGAATCAAATAATTTCATATTATTAGTCTTATCATATATTAATCAATATAGAAATAGAACTATGCACTCTTGCCAGTCATGAACATGCTCCGCCAAAAATGATCGACAATATAAAGAAAATATAAATATTCAAAATGAACTTTAGGATCAGTACGTTATGTCTACGTTCCATTGTGTTTGTTACTTACAAATTGGGCATTGCCTACAGGGGACATTGGTCAGAGTTTTGATTCAAATAGGACGCTTATTGACTATGAAATGAACCCTAGAAAAGGACAAAGTACGCTTTTTGTTGGAGACCTCTCTTATACAAATAATTACCCAAATCATGATAATGTGAGGTGGGATACTTCGGGAAGGTTCGTAGAAAGAAGTGTTGCTTATCAAGCTTGGATATGAACTGTAGGGACCCATGAAATTGATTTTGCTCCAGAAATTGTAAGCTTATCATAGAAAAATGATTTAGTTGAGTTCTACTTGTTTCACACTTTCAAATATAAACCCTCACATTGTCCATTTTCCATATCCAAATTTTTGTGTATGTAACCAGAGAATGATAATTTGTTAAGAGGGAGAAACCGAGCCTTTCAAGCCGTATACTCACTGATACTACGTTCCTTACAGAGCATGATAGAGTACTAAACCTTTCTGGTATTCTATCAAGAGAGCTTCGATACATATCATTGTCTTGGTTTCATATTCAGCATTCGGTAATGCTAGATTCATCTTTTTCATATCACACAAGTATGTGGAGAGCACTTTAGCTGATACTATGGTTTTTCCAAAGGAAAAATTTTAGGTGTAATTTTCAAGTGTTTTGCTTTAAGTTTTCCTATAAGATTATAATATGAGAAGATTCTTTTTGAAAGCAATCAAGTAATATGATAATTAGTGACAAAAATGTCCACATGTTATGCTTTCAATAAAAAATCTCATAGCAAAACACATAAGGAATTTCAAAATAAATATAACTATCTTAATACAAAAAACTAATAATTACTAAAAGTGCACTTTTAAGTACTTATTTAATTAATACAATAATAAAATTTATTGAAATTAAAAAAAACAAAGATACATAATAATAAAAAATTAGAGAAATATAATAACATTAAAATAAATATAATTGCCTTAATGCAATGAAAATAGATACTAGAAGTAATACAATATGTATTAGCCATTAAGATCATACTATTTGATTCTTAATTGAATAAAGTTCATATGTAATCTCTTCCATAGTAAAATTTTTTGCAATCTCTTTCTTAACATAAATAGTCAAATTATTTGCAAGAAAATTATTTTTATTTTATTACAAAATACTATTTTTACAGTGAGTAAAAAGTATAGTTAAAGAAACCAAAAAAAAGAAGGAATTATGTGAAAGAATGAGAATCAAAGAATAAAAAGTATATTACTAGCCATTCTTAAAGAATAGAAATAAGAAACATTTTGGAGCAGCTTTAATATATTTTACTTGTTTTATAAAATTTACTTTTATGATCAATATAAGAAACAATTATGTCTTCAAAAGCATGTGTTTGAGACCTTGAAACATTAAGGGGGCAGATAAAGAATTTTAGGGAGGCATATTTAAAAATTTTAAATAAAAAATATTATATATATATATACACACACATACAAACACTACATATAAATTTTTTTTTTAGAGGGCACAGCTACCCCTAAATCATAGAAGCTTAGTTCATCTTTAGCTTTGTACCTATCCTCTTATGAAGAAGGAATGATAAACTATTATGCCTGTATTACAATCTATTCATTATGGGAATGGATGGACATGATCCTTGGGAAAGAGCCAAGAAGTGGGTTCCCACTACAATAGCAAAACGATCAATTCTTGACGGGTTAAATGAGGATAAGATCTAAACATGTAATGAGCTGTCACATCACACTTCGCTACCTAAAGGAGGAAGGGAAACAACAAGTCCTAACGCAAGTGCAACATCATCACATGGTTGAGGTATGAGCTCAAGGATTTCATTAGCCAAAAAAAAAAAAGCAACAGAGGAAAAGAACACAGCAAAAGGTACATAAGAAAATTTGATTCACAAGATTCCACAACAAGTTTGCATAGTAAGATTTTACAAGTTTAATTTATAGAGCTATAAGAAACTTAAACCATCACCTCTTAGAGCCACAAGAAATTCAAGAGGGGAAAAACACAAATGACAAAAAATTCAATAGGACCACCAAAAGCTTATGGACCAAAAGCGGCGTGAAAGGTAATTCACCCAGCACTCCAATTAATGAGGGTTTTGCCTATGGCTAAAAGTGGTCTTTCTAAAATCAATTGATTTTCACTCTTTCCTTCCAATGCTAGGACCACAAAGTCAGTTGGGAGTATAAATTTTTCTACCCTAACCAACACATTATCAACAATCCCCATTGGCTTCTTAACAGATCCATCATCCATTTGCAACACAAAATGTACATCTCTCAAATTTCTAAGGACTACGTTCTCACACACTAATAAGGGCATCATATTGATACTTGCTCCTAGATCACAGAAGGCATTAAATTGCAAAGAATCAATAAAACAAGGAATAGTGAAACTACCTGAATCACTTCGTTTAAAAGGAACTCTATTCTGCAATGTGGCATAACAAAACTCTTATAATTGAATGATTTTACTACTCTATCTTCCTATTGTTTGAGAGGATTTGCTTTAGAAACCTTGAATAAACAGGCACTTCTTTAAGAGCATCACTAAACAGAATAGTGAGTTGCAACTATTAAAATAGTTTCGTGAATTTTCGCAGATTGCTTGTCTATTTTATCCTTTTCAACCTAGAGGGATAAGGTAAAACTACCTTATTCTTTGGATTCTCCCCGTTAGAGCTAGACGATCCAGTCAGTTCAAGAGTTTGAGACTCCTTGGGTTGAGGTTGTTCCTCAAGTGAGCTAACTAGGTTCTTGTTCAGGTAGATCATAATCTACTTACTTGGTTAATTGTGGTTCATCAAGTGACTTACCACTTCAAGGTGCATTCAAAGTGCTTCTTTTACCTTGGAATCATTACTTATTAAGTTTGTAATCTCTTCGAGTTAATGCTCAATGGACTAAAGGGTCTCCTCATAATTTTGTAACCTAGATTCATTATTCCTAATAAACTTAGAAACTACTACTAAATTTGACTTCCCTTCCTCCATTAAAGGTGATTCATCTTGAATATTACAACTATGGGTTTCACTAGAGTCATCAACTAAAAGTAAATCTTTCTCTTGACACTCATCAGTTATATAACATTTAAAACCACATAAAGTACAAAAAGTAACAGTTTAGAGGAATCTTCTTTATTTAATTCTTTCATGTTCCCTCTTGCACCCACAGTCTTTCTTATCATATTATTTACAATTCCTACATAGAATTACGATCCTTATTGAATATTAGCAGCCATATATATATATATATTTTTTTTTTTCCAAAATTGCATAAAATGCATCTTGGACATATTTAATCCATTTCCATTATTCATATTTATGAAAAAATAGTATATACTTAGATCAGACAAAATGAATGGTGACTTTCATCGTCAAGATAATCTAGAGCAAAGCCTATTGGAAGAAAAGAAAATTTCTCTCTCGACATCTTGCCTAGAAGTTTCAACACTTCATCAGTTTAAATCAAACAAAGGCCAAATTCATAATGTAACTACAACTATGCTAAGAGAATTATACTATTTCTAGCTAATCTATCATACTCCTAAATTAACAGGCTACTTATGATCTAACCAAATAAATTCTAAACATATGCCAAGCTAAAACTATCTAAATTAACTAACTGCTCATAAACAATATGATATGGAAATTAGGTGCACCTTTAAAATTTGACTCTAATGTTAGTTGTATAAAAACTACTATGATTTTTACAAAAATGTTGACCATGTATAAATTTACGAAGAATAAGAAAAGAAAATATTTTTGGTTTCCCTATCACTTAGCAATTCTCAAGTGTTGAAATTCTTTGGGCAAACCGTTGCACCAAAAAATATTAAAATTTTCAACAATCTTAGGCGACAGCATCAAAAACTTGATGTGTTGCATACCTTTCGAGTATTGAACTTATTTTAGCCCATAATAATAATGATAATCATAAGTCACAATGCAAGTAAATGCACTAGTCATATAAGTAATAAAATGGATAATGAGTTTGAATATTGGTCCCACAAAAATTGTTAGGCAATAATGAAAATTTTTTATTACCAAAGAATAAAAAAATAAGGAACTACTTAATTACAACTAGATCTAATCATGGGCTAAAAAGCCTGCCTAACCCTAAAAAAAAAATTGGATATGAGCTTGGAGAAAAAGCCTGATAGAAAACAGGCTCGTTTAAAAAAAACTAAATATAAAATGGGCCAAGTTTGAGTTTTTCTTAAAGTTCGACCTAAGCCCAAGCCCAGCCTGAATAACATTTTCTTAATTATATTATTATAATAGATAGAAGCATAAACACATAAGAGGAAACTTATGCTGATCTATGTAGAATGTAAGCAGCTCATCTTATTAAGGGGTGTCTGACAACCAACCTCCTATTAAGTGTGTATTAAATATTATTTTTTGAGTTTTTAATATGGAATTTATCCTATACCAAAAATTAGAGCTCCCATTTATTCAGCTCAATTTGTTTGACTCTATTTTTCAATTCAATTTTTTATTCAGCTTGCTTTTTGACTAACAACAACAATGGGAAGCACCTGAACCTTGGTTTCCCAAAAATGTAATTTTCCTTAGGTTTTTATTATATGCAATGTTAAATGGAAGGATGTGAATGGAAAGGTTCTTTAATAAAATTAAAAAACTTCTTTTATTCATCAACAACAAAAGGGAAATAGAACAAGTTGAAAAAAAATTAAATTGGAAAAATTTCATAAATCTTTGATTTCATTTCAATTCCATTATGTTGCCACTAGCTAATCATAAATATTGCAGATACCACCACATAATGCTATTCACTTATTGATTTCAGTGGAAATCAAGTATTAAATTGGATATAATGGAAGTACCAACCAAAGGAATTAAGTTGAAGTTCAATTCACAAGATTGATCAAACAAGAAGTTTATTAATTTTTCTATTCTCTCTTTTTTACCTACATTTAAACCTAACAAGCTATTTGGAAAACCTAGAAATATGCCCTACTTTTTTTGGGAGAAGAAAACATGAATAAAAACCAAACTAATTTTTTTGGAAAATGAGTTGGCTTGGGTCGAGCTTGAGCCCAAAAAATGGGAAAAAAAAGGAAGACCTAGGCCTAGCTTTCTTACAAGTTTTTTTACGGGCCCAGCTCTTTGTTAATATGTTTGGCTCATCGTCAAATCTAATTACAACTAATTAAGTTACATGCCAGTATAAGTTTGTGTTATAGACAAGTATAAAAGTATAAAATAAAACAATTAAAGGACTTAGAACTTAAGAGTTTAGACTATGACTTTATACTCTGACTAAAAAGAAAAGAACGACAAACTAGATATTTGATGTTGGTTTATTAAAGGTACAAAATTACATTGTGTTATATTACTATGGATAGCTTAACACTAACGTGATATAATAGCCAATCAAAGTAGATATCTTATCCTATTCTAGACCTAGCCTTCCCCCATCAAACTAGAAGCAAAACACCCTAAGTTGGACTAATCTTACAATGCATTAAGCATGTGAATTCTTACTGCACCAACAGTCAATAAGGTAGGACCATTAAACTATCATATAGCTAACTCCTAATTAAGTGAACTAAATACAAATCACGCCTAGACCTACTTAACTACAATACTCCACGAAGTTTGGTGAATTCTAGATTAACTATGAAAGATTTGACTCCCTCTAGGACAAATTCAAGTATATTAATCCTAACTATATCCATCATAGACAATGGATGGTTTGCACCCATCAATAATTACCCACATGCATAGCCAGCAAAACAAACCCAACATCATATGAACTCAATTGTGGTATTATTCTAGAGGTAATATTAACATAACTAATTAACAATCGAACAAAATTAAAGAGCAATAATTAATGTGATTAAGAAACCATAACAAAGGCATTAAGACACCAAAAGCAAATGCATACTCCATATAATAAAAGTATAATATAAATTATTACAGCAATCCATATATCAGTGTCAAATACACTAATTTTAAATTAATACAAGAAAATAGAAAATATAAATAAAAAATAAATGTAGATAGAAATGGCATACATTACTTAGGGCAAATATCCCAAGTAATCCCAAGTAATGATTGGAATAGACTAAAAATCTTCAACCTTTTATGGGTCCCTGAGCATCAATAGTAGTTCAAATTGTTAGATATTCACTCTAGAAATGTAACAGCACTCCACTTATGTCATTCTTCCCTTTTTCATGTCATAAATGGGATATTTATAAGCTTATAAGAGAGAAAAAAGCACTGACCAGCATCAAATATGATTATGCCACGTATTATTACTACAAAAGATATACCTTCTACAACTATGCAAGTCCCTCAATGCATAGGGTTTTCATGGTTCCTTGAATTGCAGCTGTGCAGAATCTTTTTAACGCTACTGTTAAGGCATCTTGCTATGGTTTTTCTCACTTCAAACTAGCTAAATCCTTCAAACACAACTGCTAAGGCATCTTGTTTAGGTTTTTCTCACTTTGAACTGCAATTGCGTAAAATTCGTTTAACACAACTGCTTAATATATCTTTTAGAGTATCAAACTTTTTTGCAACACAGCTGCAAACCTCCTCTATTCAATCCTAGTTGACTTGCAACCAACTTTTTCCTTATCTAGATAATTACATCCCTAATTAGACTTATTTATTTAATAATTAAATAAATATTTATGCAAAATATTAAAATTAAAAGTGTGAGAAAACTCAAGAAAACACTAGAAAATCTAAAAATCAATTATAAGTCCTCAAAATAGATATAAAAATATAAATATAATTGAAACTTATCAAAGCTTCTCCAAACTTAAAATTCAAAACACAATAACAACAACAACAATAACAACAAAGCATTTTCCCACTAAGTGGGGTCGGCTACATGGATCAATCGACGCCATAAACACCTATCGTAAATCATATTTTTAGACAAACCATTTAAATTTAAATCTCTCTTAATAATTTTCCTATAATTTTTCTTGGTCTTCCTCTACCTCTAATTATAGGACTATTCTCCATCTCATCTACTTTCTTAATTGGGACTTTTATAGGTCTCCTCCCAACATGACCAAATCATCTAAGTCTTGATTCTATAATCTTTTTCACAATAGGTGCGACTTCCACTTTCTCTCTAATGTATTCATTTCTAATCCGATCCCGTCTAGTGTGTCCACTCATCCAACGCAACATTCTCATCTCTGCAACATTGAACTTATTCTCTTGTTGACTTTTTATTGCCTAACACTCAATTCCATACAACATTGCAGGTCTTATAACTGTACGATAGAATTTACCCTTAAGTTTGAGTGGCACTCTTCTATCACAAATAACACCCGAAACACTCTTCCACTTCATCCACCCCGCTTGAATCATATGTTTTACGTCTTCTTCTATTTCCCTGTTATGTTGTATGACGGATCTAAGATATTTAAATTGTATGACTTGTGGTATAATATATTTTCCAATTTTTACTTCTACGCTAGAAGTGGTGTGTCTCTTACTAAACTTACACTCCATATACTATGTTTTACTTCTACTTAAACGAAATTCATGAGTTTCCAAAGCTAATCTCCATCTCTCTAACTTCTCATTAATTTCCACTCTCGATTCCCCAACTAAGACAATATCGTTTACAAATAACATACACCGTAGTACCAGCTCTTGGATATGTGCAGTAAGCACATCCAATACTAAAGTAAATAAATAAGGGCTCAAAGTTGACCATTGATGTAAACTAATAGTTATCGAAAAATCTTCTGTACGCCTACCTTTTGTTACTACACTAGTTGTAGCCTCACCATATATATCTTGCATTGCTCGAATATAAGCTATACGAACACTTTTTTTCTCCAAAGCCTTCCATAGAACCTCTCTTGGTACTCTATCATATGCTTTTTCCAAATCGATAAACATTATGTGTAAATCTCTTTGATTCTTTCGATATCACTCTATTAATCTTTGCAACAAATATATTGCTTCCATAGTTCACCTTCCTGGCGTAAAACCAAATTGATTCTCCGTAACTTGGGTCTCTTTCCTTAATCATTGCTCAATTACTCTTTCCCATAATTTTATAGTGTGGCTCATGAGCTTAATTTCTCTATAATTTGCACAATTTTAAATGTCCTCCTTATTCTTATAAATAGGAATTAAAGAACTTCTCCTCCACTCATCTAGCATTCTCTTAGATCTCATAATTTCATTTAATAACTTTGTGAGCCAACTTATACCTTTCACTCCTAAACCCTTCCATACCTCAATAGGTATATTATCCAGTCCCACTGCTCTGCCATTCTCCATTCTCTTTAATGCTTCTTTTACCTCTGTTTCACAAATCCTACGATAAAAAGTATAATTTTGATTCTCTTCTTTAGTGTCTAACCTATCCGATTGCAATGAAATCTCATAGCCTTCATTAAAAAGCTTATGAAAATAATTCTTTCACCGTTCTCTGATATCTTGTTCCATGACCAAGACTTTTCCTTCTTCATCTTTAATGCATTTTACTTGGTCTATGTCTCTTGTATTTCTTTTCCTACTTTTAGCTAACTTATAAACATTTCTTTTCCCAACTTTAGTACCTAAAGATTGGTATAACCCATCGAATGCTCTCCTTCTCGCTTCGTTCACTGCCTTCTTAGTGTCTTTCTTAGCTACTTTATATTTCTCCCAATTTTTATTACTTCTACATAATGACCACACTTTATAACACTCTCACTTAATTTTAACCTTATCTTGCATGCTTACACCCCACCACCAAAATTCTTTATCTTTAGGTTCAAAGCCTTTTGATTCACTTAATATTTCCTTTGCCACTTTCCTAATCTCTTTAGCCATTCCATTCCACATATCGTTAGCACTTCTTTGTATTTCCCAAGGTCCTTCCTCTACAATCTGTTTCTGCACATTCTTTTCTTTATCTCCCTTTAGTTGCTACCACTTAGTCCTTAACACCCTATTTTGGCCTTTGTTTTTTACTCTCCTCCTAACTCGTACATCCATAACCAAAACTTTATGTTGAGTAGTTAAACTCTCTTCAGGTATAACTTTGCAATCTATGCAAAGTTTTCTATCCGATTTTCTTATAAGAAGGAAATCGATTTGAGAACATACCCTTCCATTTTTGTACCTGATCAGATGTTCCTCATGTTTTCTAAAACAAATGTTAGCTAATATAAGATCGAACGTCAATGAAAAGTCTAGAATAGTTTTATTCTCTGTCCCCCATGCCATGTCCTCCATGAACACCCTCGTAACCTGATGATATACTTCCCACATGACCATTTAGATCCCCTCCTAGAAGAATCTTTTCTCCTAATGGTATTTCTTGAATTAAACATTCTAAATCCTCCCAGAACTTTACTTTGTGATATTCTTCTAATCCTACTTGTGGTGCATAGGCACTAATGATATTAAAGATTTCCTTATCCACTACTAACTTTAATGCAATGATTCTATCTCCTAACCTTTTTACATCCACTATAACATTTTTTTAAAACTTATCTACAATTATACCTACTCCATTTCTAGATTTAACCTTCCCAGTATACCAAAGTTTAAAACCCGAAGTGTCCAATTATTTTGCTTTTTCTCCTACCCATTTAGTTTCTTGTAAACCATAAAATTAATTTTTCTCCTAATCATAGTATCTACTATTTCCATTAACTTACATGTAAGTGTACCTATATTCCAAGTCCTAAAATGAATCCTACTCTCATGAACTAACTTCTTTACCCACATTCGTTCACGAAAATGTGGAAGCCCTTGCTTATTTTTCACTACACTCAGGCGACAATGTAACGGCTCTTGCTCATTTGTCACTGTACTCGATCTATACAGCGCGTTACTTATGGGTAACGCCCTAGCATTACATTTAATATATCGATTGTCCATGTCATGAAGATTCGACAAAATTTTACGTTGACTGTCGATTGCTTAACACAATCCTCCTCTTTTTTTCGAGCTTGGAACCGGTTATGAAAAATAATTTGCATAAAGGCTCGTCATAGGCAGAGTTCAAAACACAATCAAAAACTAGAAAGAAAACTAGAAATAAAAAGGATCAAGAGTTTAGAAATTCTCATTATAGCACAAAGCTTGATTGTTCTCTTTCTCTTGCAATTCAAACCATGTTTTTGATTCTCCCTTTGCTGTCTTGAAACAAGAAATTGAAGCTTATGAGTTGATACAAAAATATTGGGTGTAAGAACAACACAATTAAGCTCAATAAGCTTCTCTACCATTCAGGTAAAATCACCCAACAAATGTCTTAAAAATTCACAAGAAAATTTTTGTATAAAGACAAAATGTTGCTTAACAAAATCATGCAAAATTCTAGCGCCAAACATTACTCAAACAAATTAGAAAAATCAATAAAGAAATGCAAATATCACAAGAAACAACATTTGACAGAACTCTTTGTATATGGTAACTAACAGATTGGAAAATCCCCACTCTGTATTCTTTTTATGGTACAATGTGTTTTAAGTTTGTATAGTGAATGGAATCACTTGCATTTTGTGAACACAGCAGTGGAGGGGCTAGAGAACATGGCTTTCATTGCCAATGCAGTGAGCCTGGTGACTTATTTCTTTAGGTACATGAACTTCAGCTTAACAAAGTCAGCCAGCAGCCTCACCAACTTTATGAGAACTGCATTTATACTAGCACACCTTGGTGTTTTCATCTCTGATACCCATAACTGAAGGTTCAAGACTTGTGTCCTCTTCGCATGCACCGATATGCCGGGTAAGCTCCTATTATTGTTTGTGAGCTTTAATTCCCCATTCAACAACATGAAAGACATAATCACCTCTCGCTAACACAAAGTCCTTGTGATTTTAACCATAATAATTAAGGGAATAACGGGTTATGCGAAGGAAATAATGGGAAATGAAACCCAAATGAGTAAGCATTACTTATTTGTATTGAGGGTCTCTATGATAGTCCTGCTCCATTATTGAAACCAACTGAACCCTATAATTCACGAGGATTGACCCCAGATAGACAGCGAAGATGAAGCTTAAATTAATATAATTATAATCCCAAATAGTCATCATCCACAGCCTAACACCACATAATCCTACCCATATAGCGATAATGGATAGATTTTCATGACCACCCAAAAAAAAAAAAATGAATGGCAAGATATGATACTGAGCCTAAGGCAACAGCATAACAATGGAAAGCTCAATGAAATAGCAAACCCACTTCAAGCTTCAATAAATTTAGCAAAATTTGGCGCAAGAGGTCCATGAATTTACCTTCCCCAACCCCAAAATCCGACAAGTTTTCGGTGGTGTCGGCTTGGAGGTTCCCAGGGCAGCAACGAGATAAACGATAGCCTCGTGGTAACAGTCTTGTTGCGACGACTCTATTGATGTGTAAAGAACCCTCAAGCCCACTCAATGATTCACTCTCTCAGTTCTATTTCTCTCTGTTGTCCCCTGTCTGCTCCTCTCGCATTTTTTTATCCGATTCTTGAGCTATTACATGTGGTTTCTCGGCTTGCTCTTCAATCTCAGTATATGCCGGTGAAGGTGGGGATCATCCTCCTCTCCCTCCAGCCACCTCCCTGTGAACGGCGGTGGTGGGTTGAGCTGCCGAAGCTGCTAGAAAAAGAGGGACTCGTGGGTGAGGGAAGAATAGGGGTGAACAAGTGGCCACTTGGTCGAGCTCGCCCGATGATGCCCAATCACATCTGTAGGAAAAATAAAGCATACAAAAATGCAAAATGAAATAAGAAACTTTCAGTGAAAAATCAAAAACAAAAATGGACAGCTATTCCTGATCCTGTTGATCTCCTGTCAACATGGCTAAGTCCTGTTAAATTTTGAATGGCTCCAAAGTAATTAATGCCATTGTCTATTGGAATGCTAACCTCTTGGCTTAAATAAGCTGATTTTATAGCATTTATGTGCATTAATCCTTGTGTATGGGAAAATGTCCCTGTTCCGTAGAAGGCTACTGTTTGATGAATTAAGATTTCCCGTCCTATGCACAAAAGTCATTCAGCCACATCACTTTTATTTTTCCAACTGCTATTTTTCATTGGAAAGATAATCTACATTTTAATTTGTTTGGCCGTTCAAATTTCTAAGAAAATATATGTGATATATTGTGTTATAAAATTTTAATCTCTCAAGGGATTGAAATGTTATCTTATGATAATTAAATTTTTATTATATTATTGAAATAATATTTTATTTTGTTAACTGCCCTCACATATTGATATACAATTTTTTATAATAAAATTGAATAATTTATATATATGATTTTGTAAATGTGACGGGATTACATTAATTAGCTCAGGGAACGTTCCAGAGAACGGGAGATGAGTTCTCAATAATTAAATCGAACCGCAATTATTGATATCACTGCCACCCCATGATCCTTTTCCAAGCACGTGAGAAATGGAAATTTCATGGCTTCTCATTATTCTTCTTCTTCTTTCTCTTCCACCACTTTCTTCATCCTCCCACTCATTATCTGAAACCTTCAGGCATTGTCTTGTGAGCCATTCTCACCCCTCTCATCCCATATCTCCAGCAATCTACACCCCAAACAGCCCTTCTTTCTCTTCCATCTTGCAATCCCACATAAGAAATCTTCGCTTCTACTCCACCACTACTCCAGAGCCATTCCTCACCATCACTCCCACCCATGTCTCCCATGTACAGGTCTGCATTGTTTGCGCTCAAAAGTACTCCTTTCACATGACAATATGCAGTGGAGGTCATGACTACGAGGGTACGTCGTAGGTGGCCAAAGTTCCATTCTTCATCCTTGACATGTTTAAGCTTGGAGCCATTGAGATTGACGCCAACTCTCACACTGGAATCTGGGGCTACACTTGGTGAGCTTTACTATAGAATTGCTGAGAAAAGTAGGACCCTTGGTGAAAATTGGAGAAAATTTGTGCCTTTTTATGCATTTTAAAAGTCAAATAAATTTACTCTAATTTAAATTTAAATATATTAAAACTAGCTTCCAATAATCTTTTTAAAAACAACTCATAACCATGAATTTTTTAAAAAATATATAATTTAAAGACATAAAAAATATCAAAATTTTTTTGTATTCTATAAAATATTATTTTTAATTTTTAATTTTTATTATAGATTTAATATCCAATAGAATATTATTTCTTATTATTTTTTTAATTTTACCACATCATTTGGTTTTATTATTTAAATTACATTTAGACAGTAAAATATTATTTATTCATTAGAATAATTGCACGTATTTGAAAAAAATACAAACAGATCGACAAGACTGGGCACTCTGACGTTCAAAGTCTATGTATCTCAACCCATAGGTATATTCGGCGCGGCAGTTAATACTTCAGTATGTAGTGACATAAATTGCTAATTAAATATTCATTCATGAGTCATGTTTATTTACAGACATGAACTGCACATTCTAGGCACACATGGTAATTAATCATTTTAAAAAAATAAAATAAAACTACTACTTTAAACAGGTTCGGAAGACGCTGGAGGAAGATGCTACAGATATAGTGTATATTTGAATGGGCGTTTGAAGGCAGAAAATTATGATTTGCAAAGAAAAAATTATAATTTACAAAAAACAATAGATAACTTTTACATAAATATAATTTTGTATCGAAAATTCAAACATGCACGTAGTTGACCAATGGCAGCATGTTGCACCTAGCATTCTTATGGCGGAAGAATGGCTGAGATTTCGGCGACGGCCACTCCTTTCCCTCACCGTGCCGGTAACTTGTGGAAGATCCAATATAAAGCTAACTGGAAGGAGGCAGGAGAAGAGGTAGCAGATCGCTACATAAACTTGACGAGGGAGCGTCATAGGTTTATGACTCCTTTCGTGTCGAGTAACCCTAGAGAAGCATTTTACAATTATAAGGATCATGATTTGGGTATCGAGGGCAATACAAGAGCTTATGGTGAAATGTATTTCAGGAAGAACTTTGATAGACTGGTTCAAATAAAGACAAAGGTAGATCCTGGTAATTTCTTTCGGAATGAACAAAGCATTCCTGCTCTGCCCATTATTCCAAAGAAGTATTATCAGAATAGTGCCTTAGAAATGCTTAACTTCATCATACTCGTGGATTTATTATACTTATGGCTCTGGCGAAATTTTGGGTGCTCATGCAACAAACGCAGGGTCCCTAGAGTGAAAATTTTAAGGTAAATCTACTTTATTAAGAATCTTATTATTGAATCTTCGTCGTGAGATTGAGAAAAATAAATAATTTTATGTATTCTTCTAATTTCTATGTGTAGTGAAAACTAATACAATGTCATATAATTTATTTTATTACTTTTCATTTTTTATTTATTGCATTTTTTGTTATATTTTCCTTTCTTTCAGATTAATTAAAAAAGCCTTCAGATTAAGTCTTTTTTTTTTTTCTTTTCAAACAAGAAATAAACTTCAAATATCTTTTGTAGGTACTTTTATCTATCAGATATTTGAACCGTCCCTTTTTCTATTCATGTCGGCATTTCGTATAGTTAAATAGTAGTAATTCTAAGGATTTCATAAATAAATTAAATCAATTATAAATTGTCATGTGGAAATATATTAGATATGGATCACATATAAAAAATTAATAACTAAAATATACTTTTGATTTCTTAACTTTATTTTAAATTTTATTTTTATCTTTTAATTTTAGTTTATTTTAATTTAGTCCATTAACTTTTCCTCATTTTTCACTTTCGTCTTTTAATTTTATTTTATCCATTATAGTCTTATATCTTGATCTTAAGTTTTACTTTCATCTATTAATTTTATTTTATTATAATTTGCTTATTTACAAAAATAAATCACATGTTTCCTTTTCTTATCATCAAATTAAAATTAAAATGCTTAACAAAAAAAGTCGCTTAGTGTTAGATGAAAGGAAACATCTAAGTAATCTTTGAAAGTTAAAAGGCCAAAATAAGACAATGAAATTTACAAATAAAAATAAAACTTTATATAAATTTAAGGGATTAAATTAAAATTAAATGAAATTAAGGGATAAAAATAAAACTTGAAATAAAATTAAATGACTAAATTAAAATTAAATAAAGTTAAGGAATGAAAAATTAAAAAAAATGCTAAAAGTTAAAGGACCAAATAAAATCAAATAAAATTAAGAGATAAAAATAAAATTTTAGATAAAATTAAGAAACAAAAAATATTTTGATAAAAAATTAATAATATACTTATATATTTATTTATTATTTATATTTATTTCATTGATTTACATCTAGGCTAATTAATTCTATTTATGCATCATTTGATAATTGGAATTGTCCACAGCCCTATACGGATGAAAGAATATAAAATAATTGGCTGCGAAGTTTAAATTTTGGCCTAACATAATTGTGTGGTCCTTTTCCTTTGGGACTTTGGGACATATATATTGGCACTAAGGTGCAAATGGTCATCCACAGCCTGGCCACTCGGATTCGGATTTGCTCAAGTTGACGCGGGAACCGGAGCGCTCATGTTTCTTTCATCTCAGCCGTTCAACACATCTGACTACCGAGTAGCTGCCACGTACGTTAATGGAACGCAGCGTTTCAACTCCAAATTTTCCTCCCTCTGAAATTGTCTCGAATCACTACGTTTCATGCAATGAATGTTACAGAATATGCCATGTCCCTCTCCCTCCTTCCCAAAACATTGCATGGTCAAAGCTTGTCAACCCATCGTGCACCTGAACCTGCTCAGCCTCCAATGGAGTCTCCAGTTGCCTTCCCTGATGTCGCAGCCGCTATTCACTGGCGTGATTCATAATTTTAACCCAGCCTCCATTATGCTATGATCTTATTCCGTTTTTGTTGTTGGGGTTTTTATCAGGATGCCATTTCATAGCCAACCTTCTATATGCCTTCTTCAGATCATCATTTGTCGCATTTTAATCAACCTTTAATATATTGTAATAGTCCACCCATGTCTTTTTCCAGAATAAAAAATCAGATTCTCAAAATCTTGCAAAAGTTACAATTATAAATAGATTTAAAACACGAAATCTTCAAATTTAGACGTTTTCCTTAGAAACCCAAATTATAACATCAAACCTGCTTCCCATTCCAGAAAGCAGAAACTTCCTTTGAAGATGAAATTGTAAAAGAACAACGAAACCACATGATCCACAGAGCAAACACAAAAGAATTGCTTCGGCGACAATCCAGAAACTAAAGAAGTAACATAGAGTTGAATCAGATTGTAGTGTTTGATGGATCGTCAGATTACTAAGGATGTTTCTTTTCGCGAAGAAAAATATTGAATGTGCCAACCTATGCTACCAGGCGTTAAATATATTCTTATTTTTTCAACAGACCAAGAATGCGTTTTGGATCATAAAAAAATGAATAATAAGCTAGAGTTGAATGGAGGCTGGGTTAAAGTTATGAATCAAACCAGTGAATGTAAGATAAAACCAGATTTGAATGGAGGCTGGGGACTCACCGTATATATGAGGCAGCATTGTTTAATGGAGGTTAGGGGACTCGAATAGCAACTACGACATCAGGGAAGGCAACTGGAGACTCCATTTAGAGGCTGAATAGGTTTACATGTACAATGGTATTCCAGACTTTGACCGAAGGAGGAAGAGGGATGTGGTAGATCCTAGAGTATTCATCGCATGAAACGCAGTGACTTTGGACAATTTTAGAGGGGTCAAAAAATTGGAATTGAAACGCTGTGTTCCATTAACGTACGTGGCAGCTACTTGGCAGTCGGATGTCTTGAACGGCTGAAATGAAGGCAACATGACCGCTCCGGTTGCCGCGTTAACATCAGCGAATCCGAATCCCTGGCTACTCTGGTCTTGTACAATCAGATTACATTGGATTAGGTTAGGTTAAAAAAAAAATTGGGGTCTCGAGCCAATCCTATAAATTTCTTTTTTAAAAAATTATTTTATAAAAATTTATATAAAAAATTTAATTTTTTTAAATATTATTTTAGAATTTTTATTAATTTTTTTTAAGATCTAGATAATCTAACCCAATTATTTACTAAACCAAATCAGGCCAAATCCAATTTAGACATAAGGCTTAAAAAGCATCTTAATGTAAAATTAGACCAGACATTAAACTAAGCCAAAATCTTGCGATGTAATCTATAAACACCCCTAAAGAGAAGGGCCTCGATGGGTTTTCCTTTTCAAAATTGCCTTTCTCTCCCGTTCAAATATATACCTTAATGGACAGAGGACATATTGCAGCATGTGTGGGCCCGCAAGTTTTTCCCTTTTCATTATACTGCTTTCCTTTCCTTCTTAAAAATATTATCCCTCTCTTATTTCCTTTCCTTTTCTCTTCATTACACCCAACCAAACGAATCATTAGTGTAGTTTACATGAATACAAGGTGAAAAAAAAAAACTAAAATATGAGAATTTCATCATCATCATCATGTTGGTGCATTACATAATTTTTCATATGTTAATCTGTCATCGCCAGTAACGCCCCTGTGTTGATAAAATCTTTTATTGGAAGGAGATTAGTGCAGTTTGATACAATACGATTAAGTGAATATAAAGACAGCTATAAAAATACAGTGACTTTTTAAATATCATTTGACTTAATCAAATTTTAGAAGTAAATTATTCTGGTATGTTAGCCAAAAGAAAAACTATATAAAAAGAAAAAAAATAAATTACGCTAAAATTTATGAAGTTTAATTGATATTCTTCTTGTTTTAAAAATTATGTGACTTTTTTTAGATTTATTTTCTATTAATAAAATTAAAATTTTTAAATAGTATATTTTTTTTTGAAAATAAAATTATTTTATTATCTTTATTGTCATATTAAAAATAAAATCATAATCTTATATTATGCAAAAAGTTAATAGAAAATAAATTAGATAAAAAGTTTATGCAATACACATTAAAATGTTAAAGAAATTAAGTGCAGTTTTTAAAAATACGAAGAATATCAAATATAATTAAATTAAATTTTAAAAAATTAATGAAAAGTGACTTTTAATGTCTCTAGGATGGTTGACCGCAACAGACTTTGACATTCATAACAGAGTTTGTTTTAGTCTCTGGTTTCCAAAATGAATTAAAAAGCAAGCATGACTCAATCTTTTACTTGTTTGAATATATATATATATATATATATATATATTGTACTAAAATGTCATTTAAAGACAATTATTATGATGGTCCCTACCTCTATAAATTGATGTGAATTTGTGTTTATTTTAAAATAACTTTTTTTAGATGGAGTTTCATAAGAAGCATCATAAAACAAATTTATGTTTGATAAAATCAGTTGCTAAGTATGTTTATCAATATTTAAGAAGCAGCTTGTGTGTGTTTGAAAATATTTTTTTCCTTAAAAAAGTACTTTTTACTGTTAAATTATTTAAAAGGAGATGCATTTATGAAGGTAAATAAAAAAGGTTTGAAGTAATTAAAGTAAATAATGATTTTAAGTGAGGGAATTTTTATCCTTTAAAGTAGTTTTCTATGCTTCTGCTTCTAAAAGAGAAGCTTCAATTTAATATTTTTTAAAATTTTAAAAAATAATTTATTACCATCCAAATGTAGCTTTTTTTTAAAATAAAAAAGTTAGACCAAATATCTTATTTAACAAAAATAAGTACTTTATTTAACAAAATGAATGACTTTTTCTATCCGAAAAGTTTGGCCGAATAGATTATAAGCCTCTCCGATGATTCGGGAATATTATTGAGAAAAATAGTTAATGAGAATGTCTTAGGCACTTTATTCAAAAATGGTATCTCAAAATTACATCAAAGAACATAATAAAATCTCGTAAAGTTTTGTTATATACTTATTATTCCAACACTTCATATTGAGTATCTGTGACCTCAAATCAAAGAGAATATTATATGATGATTGAAAACATTTTTTGTTTATTTTGATAACTGAAAACACCTTGATTCCAATGATCTTTTGCCAATAATGTTGTAATATTTTGTAAATTAATTTCCATTTTTAACTAGATATTTCGATAGCCAAACGCGGCCTGGAGATATCAAAAGGCCACTGGGCCATTTCACAAAATAAATTATACTGATAGTTTTCATGGTCTTTCATTACCGAATGTGTGCATGTATGGCGTAAAGGCCCGCAAGGCGATCAATGCGTGACAAGAAAGATCATTTCAATGACCATGCTTATACATATTAGAGGGATTTCGGATATTTATTTGCACAACAAATTAAAATTTTAAACTTTTTGAATCATAAGGGAATTTCAGTTTAATTTTCGCAACAAATTCTCCGCAATTCAGAAGAATGTATGGTTCTACACAAAGAGACTCTTTTCTCTATGTCTTTTTCTTGAAGAGTAAGTTAAATTTTTTTGACAACATCAATAACACCTTTTCCTTAAAAAAAAAAAACTGATATTTTAACTTTGAAATTCAAAATAATTAATTGATTAGGTGTTAAATTATTATGTTATGGAATAATCATCTAACATTGTGGAGACCATGTCAAACGCCAAATTGAGACAACAAAAACTTAAATATAAATTAGAAATTAGAATGTAATCTTAACTATATATAAAGGATGAATTGACTGTATAATTTTAAATGGTCAAGGACACTGATCTTATTTTATTGACTTTTTATTACTTCCGTCTATATGTAAAAAGTTAAGTATAAAAAAAAATTTTATAAATAAAAAAAATTTATAATATTTTTATTTTTAATGATTGAATAAAGATTAGTAGATAATATTAAATAATGATTGAATAATAATTATAAAAATAATAATTATTTATACCAATTGATGGTCTGAAAGAAAATCTGGAACAGATCCAATCCCGAATTTAAAGCCATTCAATATTTCTAATCAACCATTGATGGGCGTTCTTAGGACGTTGCAGAAAGGAAGGCAGAGTGCAAGAGGGCCGAGTGCGTATTTGAAACTCCGTTTCAAAATCATGTTTACATAAAAGCAACAAATTGCTACTTCTTGAAAAATGTAGTTTTGGGTCCTAAAAACAAAAAACACACGCCATGAGAGGTTACTTTGTAACGCTATTGGTTTTGGGGCAGAGTTGGGCCGGACAAATGTTGCTCTTAGAATGCGTGGATTGTTGAGGAGGGAAGAATTAGAGTTGAAGGTATTGGAAATTTTAGAGACGTTTTGGGACCCTTCCATGTTTAGTACCAACTAAAAAAGTTTAAGAAGATGGAATGATTTTCCAAAAAACAAAAAAAAATATTTATTATATTTTTATAATTATTATTTAATAATATCTATTTATTATTATTTTTTTAAAAAATATAGATACAAATGTTATTTCTTATTTTATTTACTCTTTCTTTTTTTCAATCATTTCTTACGTAGCAAACCTGACCTATGGGTTTAGAATATAGATAGAGATTTACTGTTGGCTTTCTCTTTTGCTACGTAAGAGCAATTATGCTACACTGAGAGATTGTTCCTCATTTTAGCATTTTAATTCTATCAATATGCTGATGAGTGAAACAGAGGGTATTTTCCTACATTTTCTTAGGTTTTCTGTATGGTTTCTAAAAAGTGAGGATATAAAAAATGTCATACAAAATACTTGTTTGATATTTTTGAAAGTCTCCAACGTACCAAAGCTTCAATAAGTACAAAATAAAAAGACAAGATATAAGGGGTTGCTTTCTATTTTTTGTTTTTATGTTCTTAAAACAGTTACATCAAATTGTTTTTTGAAAATAAGAAATAAAATAAAACCAGCTAGAATAATTCGTTTTAAAATCACATTTAAAAAAAGATAAAATAGTTCATTTGAAAAAATTGATTTGGAAACGAGTTTTGAAAATATGAAATTAAAAAAATTTATTTGATTCACCTGTTTTATAATTTTTTCCTTCATGTAATTAATATTGACGTAATTTGTTTGATAATAATTTAATATCCATATGATATTAATGATTAATCCTACGTCCTGAAGTGCATCTCCCATATGATTAGTCCTACTTCTTTCTTTTGCTCAAGAAATTCAATGGTGTGCTTTTCACTATGTGTCACATGCTCAATTATTTGTGGGGCAACATTATCATCCCCATTAAGATCTACATGAACACCGCCATTTCGATATTAATTTTCAAGTTCAAACTCATTTGTAGATTAGTGGATCTTGTATAGATGCATAGTGAAGTACACTAACAACAGTGCCTCTGTTGAAGATTACACCCAACAGTTTATAATGTTTTAGCCCTTGCTTTTAATGTTGTGAAGCCTCAAGAAGTGCCTAAAAATATGTACAATGAATCATCTATGATATATACACTATCTAGAAAAGAAATTAAAAAGTCCTAAAACGGTTATATTTCAAGATAAAGCTCTTCCAAACTTTGTCAGCAGTAACTTTGTTGGCATCAACATTTCAACCAACTCAGTGTGTTGTAGTAGTAGAGAAAACTCTCAATGCTTTCCTTGCAATGTATTAAAATTTTGCTTTATTTGTTTCAAATTAAAAGAGCGCCCACCTTTAGTGTTCAACTTTTTTGACATGTTTCTCCAAACTTTAGGTAAAAATACGTAATTGTTCATATTCCCTTTTGTAACTTTTTTAAACATGATATCTATATAAGGTTTAACCAAATGCTTGGTCCAGAGTAAATTCTCCCGCAAAGGCATTACATTGCAACAATCATATGTTACAAAATGAAAAACATGGTCAATTACATAAAGAAAAATTTAGTCAAAGAATCAATGATTCCAGAAGTACATATCTTGATCAGGAAAGTGGGTAATTAAATAAAATAGGAAGCTCATGCAAGAGCATCTCAATAATTAAGGTTTTGTTCTTGATATGTAGCATTATCATGTTGTTATTTCGTCTCTTTTCTCTGTGTTCTTTCCCCCAATCTTCCACCTAGAAATAATATACCATGTTAATGACATATATATAATGGTGTATGTATAATTCTAGAATTTAATTCTTAAATTGAAATGTAAGCATAGAAGATTGAACCATATAAGCTTTTGCAGAACAAGTGTGATTTGTTATCATGCTATTGTTAGATAAAAATCCAAGTAATTAGTGGAATAAAACTAAAATAAGAATAATACTTTTTTTCAAGGAAAAAATCTTTCTTTTCACACTTCTTTGTCTTTAATTTTTTTTGTTTATAAATTATACTTTAGCAAAAGAAACAAGAAACCCAAAAAAATAATGTGTAATGGCTAGAAATTAGAGAGTGGGAATGATTCATTTCTTTTATGTTCTTCAACAATACCAAATATACATAAAGGAGCTTTGGCTTAGTGCTTCTAGATACAGTCAAATTCTCCTTTTTTTTTTTTATTTGTCAAAGCCAAATTCCATTTCTAAAAAGTAAGGTTGCACATGGGTTGTGCTGAACAATGACTTAGCCTGGTGCTCAGCTTTATTTTAATCAGGTTTCAATTTTGAAGCTTGATGCTTGGGTTCATCAAACCCTTTTTTATTTTTAGTAAAAATTATCAAATAATTTCTAAAAAATAAGATTTTCTTATAAATCTCTATAAAATTATATTTTGCCATTGAAAAAAATTAAAATTTTTACATAAATCATTATAAAAAAATATTTTTTAATTATATAATTTCACCTAGCCATAATATTTTTTTTTTGTTTGGCCTAACTTGACTTGCTATGGCTAGGTCGAACTAGGCTCACTAGGCAGTTGGGCCAAATAGACATCCCATTTAAAAAGACTCAAAGCATAGAATGCCACAAACAAAGTGTGCTCATTTAAAGGGTGAGGACTAAGGTAAATATCTTTAATATTTAACCAAAGGAAGCTTGCCAGGGTTGGAAATTGCAACTTCCAACCTAATCGTTGTAGTTGAAACCATGTATGGCTAAATATTCTAAATTAATTTTCACTTTTCTTCTTCATCTTTAAATTTTGTTGTGTATACATTAGACAATAGGAAAATGAAAAGGAAACCCAAAAAATTGCAAAATAGGGTGAACTCACATATATGTAATACCCTAAAAGAATTTTAAAACTTATAAGTAGGTCCCTAATGGATAATAACTAAAGTAAGGAAATTAAAAAGAAGGTTTAGTAATGTAAAATAAATTTTTTTAACATAATAAACAAAGATTGGATAATTTTAGAATAATTGTGAAGCTTGGAAATCATCTTAAGGAGTTACTTTAGTCTTTGTCTTGTATCTATCAGGATACTTTATTTTTAAGAATTTTAAAATAAGTTAGCCTTAAGAATTCAAATTTTTGTGAGGCTTTTATTTCATTTTTAGTGTATAAAAAACAATTCTTCTAGTGTCTCATTTTTATCCTAATGGAAAAATATTATGTACTTCCACTACTTTTCTTATTTTCCTTTTCTTTTTCCTTTTTCTTTCCTTTCCCTTTTCTTCTTTCTTCTCTTCCCATTCTATTCATTAACAAAGCTTTAGTAACATTTCTCCTTCACTATGTGATGCTCCCATCTCTTCAAAGTGTCATAGATCTTCATCTAAGCTAAGAGTTCTTCCATTTTCTGCCCTTAGCCAATTGTCATCCTCCTTTCTCTCGTGTGTTAGAGAGTTTTGCATTTGTCATAGCCACCCTATATTCTTCCTTCATGTTTTTTCTTTTTCTATGCTTATTAAAGCTTGATTGTTGTTATAGCTCTTGCCCTTCCAATGTTGTCATGATTGAGCTCTCAAATTGGGGTTGTTCTTGTTGATCCTTCAAAGTGTTAAATGTACACTTCGATCTACACTTCCATCTTCCTCCATAAGCTCCATAAGGTAAAATCTAAGCTTAGTTTAAATTATGGAAGCTTTAATTAGAAAACCTAGACTTAGTTTGTGGTAGTAATAAGAAACCTAGATAAAACTTATAACTTTAGGTGTTAAAGGATGCATTTGGTTAAATTGATAGTAGTAGATGTTAATTGAATGGCTAAATCATAAATTTTATGTCAAATGTAATAACATTAAGGATACTCCATCAACTAAAGTTCAATCATAAGCAGTAAGAAAAGGAACCTCTACTATTGTTCTTTACAGTAAGTATATAAATAGCAAAGTGGCCACTTTCATTTTATTCCTTGATTATGTTTACATGCCCAACGTTCATTTTTTATGTTTTCACATTCTACAGGCTTAAGGGAAACAAATAATTGGTTTTAAAACTTTTATTTGTGTGGTGCGGTGTGATGTGTGTGTGTGTGTAACACTATATTTATCTAATTCATCTTATCCCATTTCTAATTCATTTTCCTTGGCCAAGCAACTTTCAATAAGAATATTCAATTAAAAATATTGTACTATTTTGCGTTGCGTAGCGAATAAAATTTTCATTTTGCATCTATGGACCATACGAACTTCCCCATGTTAATCTCCTATTTAATTACATCCATAAAACTCAAAATCATCTCAAAATGTTGCCAAAAACCAGAGCTCATAGCATACATACACAAAACAAAGAGGTTTTGTCACGGGTCCTGTTGCCAAGTTCTGAGTGTCAACTTTGAAAAATCATAACCAAATCTAGAAAAATTGAAATCTGGCAAACCATAACATTTTAAAAAGCTCTATATGTTAAATTTATACTAAAAATAATTCCAAGCCATAAAAATATCATTTGGACCATGTTTGATAATAGAGAAGTGACATAGGTCGGACTAAGCAGCATTTCTAATATAGTTTTCTGATATAAACTTAAAGAATGCATAACTAATTTCACAAAAATCCAATTCAAGCAAACTATACCGATTTGGAAAGCTACATATGTTAAATTTGAGAGAAAAATACTTTTAGACCAAGAAAGACACGTTTAGCTACTAAAAAATGATAGAACAATACTTGGACTCGGCTAGCACTACTGATATTGATATAGAATTTCAATAATTAATAACTCTTTACTCAGACCTCCAAATGAGGTACTTCCAATTGCTACAAGTCAGTAGCTATGTCTAGTTTATGCCTATAAAATTTCACATTCATTGGACTGTGTTTGGCCCATAGATGACATAAAAATCTAAATTGACCATATGAACAGTAGTTATATCAGGACAGCAAAAAATTGGCAACTTTGGAAATTTATAATTAATTCTCTAGAGTTTTAATTTTTCTTTACTTTAGCTTCTAAAAAAGCTCTAGATGAGCTTTACATGCATGCCAAATTTTATAAGAAAACTCATCCATTTGGTCATATTGGGGCATAGTGTTGTGATTTGCTCATTTTGTGTCATTTAAGGGGTCTTAAATGGTCCAATTTTGCTTCCACTACCTCTAAGGCAACATGAGCACGTGGGAAAGCATGAAAAGAACCTATCAAACATGTTTCAAAGGTCTAATAATCCAGATCTTACAAAATCACTCTCCCACTCCAAGGTGTACACAATAGACATACATGCATATCTTGGCATTTCCATGACAAAATCATACAATATCATTCATTTGAATCCAATTCTCATACATACACCTCATATCCATATATTTGTACATATTCAAAGGGTTATACATCATACATATATCATGGTCTTACATTCTTGACATTATCATGGTTACGAAGAAAACAAAAGGCACATCTTCTTGCCAATCTCCTTCCTTTAAGTTGGTGGCTTCTATTCCTTAGTTCACTTGGTCCACCTGGACATGTTAGGTAATGGGGGGGAAGAGTGAGATTCTAGGAATCCCAATAGCTCTTCTCCCTTTCAAACACACAATATAGATACAAATTCAAGTCTAAAAATGTATGCATGGCTTTCTTGGAAATGCTAAACATATATAGACCATTTCTTTTATTCAAGAGGTCACACATAACATACATAGGCTTGCCAAGATAATGGTTTAGGCTCAACCATTCTTTTTGAGACTTTTGGACTTGTCTCACCCATTTTCAAGGGACTTTTGACTAAATCTCACTCTTTCTAAAGACTTTTGGCTTTGTCTCACCCACTCTTAAGGGTTTTTAGTTTATCATCACCCTAGCTAAGGGACTTTTGGCTTCACCAAGCTCAAGTAAGCTAAGAATATACATAAAAGCATCTTACAAACATATAAACATACCAACATGGTATGTGATTTCATGGCTTTAAATATACACACATACATTCAAAACATGAAAAACACCCAAGCATGCATGAGAGAAAGAAAAGAGAGCTACCTTGTGCACAAACACACACTTTCCTCCTTGAAAATGGTTCCTCTCCCTCAGCCAAGCACTTACAAAAAGGTGGAACTTGATTTTTTTGACCTAGACACATCATATGGAAGCTATCTTGGCTCCATTCTTTCCTTCCATCTATGGTTCCTTCCATCTCTTAGAATCATCACACAATCCATTTGAGGAGCCTAACTGCATGTTACTTCTTTAAGTCACAATATAGAACCTATGCTACTATCTCACTTCCTAGGCTTCCTAAATTTTTTTCAAGGCTTTCTCTCATCCTCTTCCATCATTTATGATGCAAAACCAAGCTTAGAACCAATTAAAACACTCCCTAGTCTATAGTTCTTGTCTTGGCTAAAACTAGCACATCATTTAGGGCCCATGGAGTTTTTGATTTTTTCTTGATGGGGGAGGCACTTAGGAAGCTTCTTAGAGATCTTAGGAACTCAAACAAACATTCACACATGCAAGAAAATTCATGTATCAAATCAGTTTTTACAAAGTATTCAAAAGCTTCATACTTCCCTAACTTGAATTTCATTTAGTTTCCGTCCTATTTCTTTGCATTTTCTAACTCCCCATGGTCTAATTCATGGGTTTCATGCTTGTTCTGAGTCAGAACCTTCCCCCTTCCCCTAGCTCTCAAGTTAGCCGAACCACCCTCATAGAAGGAGCAAAGGGAGAAAGTAAGAAAGCCATGGATTTACCTTAGTTTCTAGCCTTCTCAAGAGATTCTTCCTCGGCTATGACTTTTCCTTGAGAATTTTGAACTATCCCCCTCTAAATTAAGCTCAAAACAGAATCATATGAACATCCAAAACTATGGGAAGATGAAGCAAGAAAAGGAGAACAAGGTTTCAAGAAGAAAGACCATGAAATTCCTTAAATTTCCATACCTTTCTTTATCTTTTTCTTCCTTCTCTTGAGCTCTCTTTGTGCGTCTTTCTCATGCAGTCTCTCCCTCTATTTTGGATGAAGCACAAGGTAGGTTAGAAGAGTAAAAGAGGGTGACGTCCTTTTATGTAGAAATTTCAAGAAGAAATTCTTAAAGGAAATGACGTTTATGTCCTACGTTCATGACATTTTTGTTTTAGCTCCCTTTTGAAAACTGTCTTTTCCATCATAAAATTTAAGTCCTTCATCTCATAAAAAGCCTTTGGAATCACTCAATTTGGATCTAAAACATTCCTGAATGAAGAGGTTAAAGTTCAAGTCTACCAGTATTAGAAGATATACACCGAAGAGGTTTTAACTATCCTTGGGCTTCCTAGGATTTTCAGAGCCTTTGAAAACCTTAGAGAGCTCAAATTTTTCATTTAAAAAGCCCTCCTATGAGTTTTTCAAAAGTTTTCCGTATTTACAAAAATGCTATTATACTTCGTCCCATTTTCATAAAATTCTGTTTGCCTATTCAGACTTCGGTTTTAGGACATCTCAATCTTCCTAAATTCATTATTTAAGGTCTAGTTTATTATCCCAATTTTTTCAGACCTTAACTTATCCATTTCTGGAAACTTGCTTTTAAAATGCATCCCTTTACATCATTTTTATGAAATCCAGACATTACATTTCTCCCCCTTTAAATAAAATTTCTTCCTTAAAATTTAGATAACATACCTCATGGGAATAACTGCCGATATTTCTTTCTCATTTCATCTTCCAGCTTTCAGGTGGCTTCCTCAAGAGATAACCCCTTCCAAACCACTTTCACCAAAGATATCACCTTATTTCATAATTGCTTGAGTCTAACATCCACGATCAAATCTGGTGACACTATATAAGACAAATTATCTTACAACTACACATTTTCATATTTTATAACATGTAAGGGGTTGAGCTGGTATTTCTTGAGCTGGGATACATTGAATGCATTGTGTATTAGGCTCAGGTTTAGGGGAAGGGCAAGTCTGTAAGCTACAAGTCCTACTTTATCAAGAATTTGGAATGGACCTATGTACTTTAGACTGAGCTTTCTACTTTTAATGAACCTACTTATTCCTGTGATTGGAGACACTCTGATAAAAGACATGCTTTCTAACCATAAACTTTAACGGCTATCTATGTCTATCTGCATAACTCTTATGTCTACTTTGGGCTTCCTATTGTCTCAATTTGCTTAGAGGTTTAGTCCACTAATTCTAGGCCTATGAGGCTCCTCTCTCCTAGCTTAACCTAGCAAACTGGGGATCTACACTTCCTCCTATACAATACCTCATACAGTGTCATTTGAATACTAGGCAAACTCTGCTAGAGACAAGTATGTATCTTAATTCCCTTTCAACTCTAAAACACATGCCTTCAGCATGTCCTTTTGGATCTGGATGGTTCTCTCTGTCTAGTCATCTGTCTAGGATGATAGGTTGTGTTAAATCTCAATCTAGTTCCTAAGGCATCTTGTAATGATCTCCAGAAGTTCGAAGTGAATCTAGGATCTTTATTTGACATAATACTCTGAGGTACCCTATGTAACCTTACTATCTCCTGGATGTACAGTTGAGCTAATTTACCTAAGGGGTAAGTGGGTTTCATTGATAGAAAATGTGATGATTTCATTAGTCCATCTACTATCACCCAGATAGCATCATGCCCTAATGATGTCCTAGGTAAATCCATGACAAAATCTATCGCTACACTATCCCATTTCCACTCAGAGATATCAAGGGGTTGAAGTAACCCAACTGGCTTCTGATGTTCTATCTTAACTTTCTAACATACTAAACATTGGGAGACGTATTTTGCTATCTTTGCTTTCATCCCAGGCCACCATAACATCTTTTTAAATCATGATACATCTTGTTACTACCTAGATGAATAGTGTATTTATGCTTGTGTGCCTCTTATAATATTCTCTCTTTAATGTCTACATTCCTAAGCACATACAACCTATCCTTGTATCTCACTAGCCCATCCTCAATGTAATATTCGATTCTCTAAAAACCAGAGAAAACGGGAGAAACGTAATGTACGGTTTCTTCGTAAATGAACGAAATTCATGGGATACAAAAGGAAGTCTAGCAAGATGATGTAGTTAAGGTCTCAAAAAATTTGGGAAGCATTCTAGACTCCTAAATATAAGAATCCCAAGCTCAGACGGAAAGAAAAACAGAGCTAGAATAAAGAAACAATTTCTTACGAAAAACCTATGAAACGTAATGGCATTTTCGTAATTTTGGGCAATTTTTGGAATTCACATAGGAGGGCTTTTTAAATGAAAATTTTGAATTCTCCGGGGTTCTCAGAAGCCCTAAAAACCATGGAAAGCCCCATGATAATTAAATCCCCTTCGGTGGATGTTTTTCAATGTCGGTGTGCCCGAACTTTGACAAATCCATTCGAAAAGGTTTTAGCTCCAATTTGAGTGATTCTAAAGCTATTTTTCATAGTGATAATTTGATTCTTCGTCGCTATAGTAAATAGTAGAATAGAGAAAATATAATTTGTTTCTTCGTCTTTACAAAAAAAATAGGAGTAATGAACTGTGACACGTTCACTAAAAAAAATCCTTTTGTAGCGAATCATTGATTAAGAAAAATAAATAAGTTTAACACAAAAGCAAAAAAAGTTGGACATTTTTGAAGTTCATATCAGTAAACTGTGACAGCATCAGGACCCAGTCCGACCTCTAGGCCAATTCGCGTGTCAAACGCCTTGTGTGTGGGATGTTATGACTTGTATATATTTTTAGCATGAATTAGACATCCCAAGCTTTCCAGAATGACCAAGATTACATGTTTAGTTATGATTTTCCAAAGTTTACCCAGAAATGAGGCCAATTTTGACCGAGAATGAATATTCATGTCCCATATCTCTTTTCGATTTTCATGGGTTGAAAGCATGTTTTTATGAAGCAAATGAGTTGTAATGGTGTAATTAAATATGAGGATGCATAGCATGAGCTCACATAATCCATGTGACACCAAAATGAATTTTTAACCATAATGCAATGCAAGAAAGTGTATTAATTCAATGGAATATCTCACTTTATTCTTACTATATCTTACATGAGCATGTAAGGGATGATGGATATGAGTAGAAATGATGGTGTCACACTCAGATAGGTTAAACTTTGGTGTGCTACCTTGGGATATCTAGGCTTTAATCTTTCGTATTTTTTCATCTTCTAATTGGGCTTCTCTTATTTGACTCCTCAGATCATTTTCTATTCGGGTTTCACTCATCAATAACTTTCCCAAATGCACCTGATATGAGAAACTCATATCCTTGAATCTCTTAATCAATTCTTGCTCTCTAATTATCATGTAGGTTGTATGTATGGATTTCCTACTCAAGGCATCTGTGACCATGTTTGTAATATCCGTAAAAACATCAAAATAAGTCAGTTTGAAAAGCAAGTCCTCTGAGATGAGTGATTCAAGGCTAAATAAAATTTAGATAAAATTTTATATAATAGAAAACGAGGATTTGAGCCTTAAGTTGCTAAAAATTAGGGTTGGAATGATTCGAAAAATTCATCAAAAGGCTAATGGCATTTTTGTAAATAAGTGTACTTTTGGAAAAACATATAAGAGGGCTTTTTAAATGAAAATTTTGAGTTCTCTTAGTTTTCAAAAGCCCTAAAAATCATGAGAAACCCCGGGACAGTTAAAACTCCTCTGGTGTTCGTTTTTGAATGTCAGTTGACTTGAATTTTAACCCTTTCATTTGGAAAGATTTTAGCTCCAAATTGAGTGGTTCCAAAACTATTTTATAAATTAAAGAACCTTGATTTTATGATAGAAAAAGTGGTTCTAAAAAAGGAGCTAAAACGAGCCTAAAACGGAAATGCCACATGCAAGGGATGAAATCGTCATTTTTCTTGGAACAATTCTCTCTTAATTTCCCTGTATATGTGGTGTCCCATACTTGGCTCTCTTTAACCGACTTGCTATAATGTCCAAACTAGAGAAGAGAACTAAAGAGAAGAACGTACAAGAGGAACTAAGAAGGAGGAAGGAAAAGGCTAAAGAAAGGTGAGAAAGTTTAGGATTTTTACACTTCTTCCTCTTGAAACTTCACTCTCCTCTTCTTGCTTTATCTTTCCATAGTTTTAATGAAGTTTTTGGTGCTAGTTTAGGGTCAGACTAGAAGAGATAAATTTCAAATTCAAGGAGGAGGAAGAGGGAAGAGGGATTTAAGGTAAATTCTTGCCTTTCCATCACCTCTCCTTCTTGTTCCTTTAGTGTGTGTGTTCGATCAGACCATAGCCATGAGAGGGAAGGAGATTTTGTTTTGAAATAAGAGAGAATTGAGGGTTTTAAACCATGGGGAGTTGGGAAATACCAATAAATTACATAGAAAACTAGTGAAATGCAAGTTAGGAAAGTGTAAGGTTCTTGAACATAATCTAAAATCTAAGTTGATTCAAGAATTTCCTAGCATATGTGAGTGTTTGTTTGAGTTTCTAAGACTCCTAGGGAGCCTCCCAAATGCCCCATCCATTAAGGATAAATTGCAAACTCCATAGGCCTCTAATGAAGGCATATTTTAGCCAAGACCTATAGAAATAGCTAGGGATGTTTTAAATTGTTCCAAGCTTGATTTGGGACTTTATATGATAAAAGAAGGTAGGAGAAATCTTTGAAAAAAATTTAGAAGTCTTAGATTGAGAGATGAGACAGTGGCTTCCATAATGTGGCCTTGTGAAGCAACATATATCTAGGCTTGGAAGAGTGAGTGTATGATGGCTCCAAGGACTTTAAATGAAGTCAAAAAGCCTAGATAAGGGAAGAAATTGGAGCCAAGAACTTAAATTATGATAGTTGCTTCATTAGGCCATAATGGAACCATTATGTGACCATTAGGCAAAGTATGTGTCTCAAGTGTGAGTTTGATGTTTTAGCTTGCTTCAAGAAAGTAATTGAATATTATTTATGGTATTTAGGCCAAGGAAGTCAAGCTCTATTTCATTGTGAGTGTGTAGCCAAGAAAGGGAAGGTGTAGCCAAGCGAAGCTTGAAAATTCCCTAAGGTATCTCTTAACCTTTTCTTGTTGCATTTCTTGTTGCATATGTGTCATTGTGTGCTTATGTGTATATTGATATTTTTGAGAGATGCCACTTGATGCTATATTGTTCTTTTGATGCCAATATGTCTTCTTAAATGTCTTTGAATTGTGGCAATGGTTCATAAGGGTGAGGTAGTACCCAAAGTCCCTTAATGTGGGTGAAGAGATGTCAAAAGTCTTATGGCATGGGTGAGATAAGGCCAAAAGTCCATTGGATGGGTGAGGCTAAGTCAAAAGTCCCTAAACCAAGAGCGAGGCAAATCCAAAAGTCTTAAAAATGAGGTGAGGCCAAACCAAAAGTCCCTAGAGCTTATTCTTATGCTTGACATGGGTTTGTGGTATAAAAATGTGAAATTAAATGCTTCATAGATTGGTTGGTTGCATATTTGTACCCTTGACATGTTGTATGCCTTGAAAATGTGCTTGAATAGGTGTATGAGCTATTAAGATTCAATGAATCTCACCCCTTCCTTACTCTTATCTTATATGACCTAGGTGAAGTTCAAGATCCAAAGAATGGAAGCCAAGGAGTTTAGATATCCATCTCTTAGCAATCTTGCTAATTTTGATGTACTAAAATGTCAAATTATACATGTATATGTTATTTTTGAGCCATGAAACCTTGAATGAGTGTAAAAGTATGTAATGATGGTGTATGTATCAAGAATGGAGCTAAATGAATAGAAATGTGCAATTTGACCACTTGAAAGCCCACTTGTGCATGTATGTTTATGGATATGTCATGATGAAGTTGAGTTGCATGATGGTCCAGACCTTATGAGAGACTTCTTTGTGCTGTATTTATGCTTCCTAAGTTGCTCAAGTGGGTGTGGGAAAATGTATGGATCATTTGGACCAAATTTGCCCCCGTTTTGGATCCAAAAGTGCCATAATCTTGAGCTATAGTAAAATCTGAACAAATGACCTTTTCTTGGCTTGAAATTTTTCATGCAATTAGATCTTGCCTAGATATTTTCGAGAAGCTAAAGACCAGGTCATTTAGAGGTATGTGGAATGTTTTATGATTTTTCAAAATTGGTATCAGAAATTCGAATCTGCAGAATCACTGTTCATTTGGTCAGTTGTGAATTTGTGTCATCTAAGGGGCAAATGTGGTCCAATGGCTACGAAATTTGGTAGGTATAAACTAAACATTCACAATGACTTGTAGAAACTAGAAGCATCTCATTTGGAGGTCTGAGCTAAGAGTTATGCATTTTTGAAAATCTGGAATAGCAATAGTAGCGCAACACGACCTTGATCACTGTTCCATTGAATTCCAATAGCTAAACGTGTTTTTTTTGTCTGGATTTATTTTTACCATAAAGCTAACATCTGTATATTTCTATATTGGTATCATTTTCATGAATTGGATTTTTGTGAAATTAATTAGGCATTTTTGAATTCTATATCAAAAATTTGTAGTAGTATCAGTAGCCAGTAAGACCTTTATGCCTTTTTCAATGTCAAACATGGTCTAGATGCTATGTTCATGACTTGGAATTATTTTTAATGTAAATTTAACACTTAGAGCATTCTAGGAAGTATAACATGGCTGATTTTGATTTTTTTACATTTAATTACAAATTTTCAAAGTTGCTACACAAAATTTGTAGACTGAACCCGAGGCAAAACCATTAATATTTATGTGTGCTTGATGTAAGCTCGAGTTTTTGGCAATGCTTTAAGATGATTTTGAGTTGTAATGGTGTAATTAAATTTGATAATGGTATGAGAGAGTCCCTAAGGCCCACGGAGCCAAAACGAAGAAATTATGGATGATGTAACGCAATTGAATTGTATTATTTCCTTTATTTTCTTGAGAAAATTCATGTATGAAACTTGTGTATGTAAGGAGGCTAGCTAAAATAGTTATGGTATTACAATGTTCGCCTTTCTTGGGTGGTACTTCAAAGTGAAATCTTAATCTTTTAAAAATTCTAACTACCTTTTCTGCCTCATGTTCAATTCTTTTTGTTCAAACAGGTATTTAAGGCTCTAATGGTCACTATAAATTTCTATGGTTACTCCATATAGATAATGTTTTCATATCTTAAGTACAAATACCACTGCTACTAGCTCTAAGTCATGTGTGGGATAATTCTCCTCATAGGGTTTCAATTATCTATAAGCATAAACTACCACTCTGCCTCCCTGCATAAGCACACATCCCAACCCCTTCTTTGAGGCATCACTATAGATTACAAAAGTTTCTCAAGGGTCACAAAGTACTAAGATTGGGGCTGTGGTCAACTTATGTTTCAATTCCTAAAAACTTTTCTCACATTTCTCATCCCACACAAAAGGCACATTCTTCCGAGTGAACCTAGTCAATGGTATTGCTATATGAGAAAAGTCCTAAATAAACCTTTTGTTGTACTCTGCTAAACCTAGAAAGCTCCTAATTTCTGTCACTTTCTTAGGTCTCTCCCATTATAACACAACCTCTACCTTATGGGGATCTACTATGACCCCTGCCTGGGAGATCATATGGCCTAGGAATTAAAGCTCAATGAGCTAAAACTCACATTTATTAAGTTTAGCATACAACTGTTTCTCTCTCATGGTTTCTAAGACTAATCTTAAATACTGCTCATATTCCTCTCTGCTCTTGGGATAGATAAGAATATTGTCTATGAAGACCATTACAAACTTGTCTAAGTATGGTCTAAATACCTTGTTCATATAATCCATAAATACTATAGGTGCAATCATTAATCCGAAGGGCATAACCAAAAACTTATAATACCCATACCTGGTTCTAAAGGCTGTCTTAAGGATATCCTCAGCCTTGATCCTAAGCTGGTGATATTCTGACTTGAGGTCTATTTTGGAAAATATCGGCACTCCTTCTAATTGATTTATCAGGTTACCTATTCTCGGGAAAGTGTATTTATTCTTAATGGTTATCTTATTGAACTCCCTATAGTCTATATACAGTTTAAGGCTCTGGTCTTTCTTCTTTACAAATAAGACTAGAGCTCTCCACAATGAGACACTAGGTCTAATAAAACCCTTATCTAAAAGTTCTTCTATTTTCTTCTTTAGCTCTGTTAGCTCGGTGGGAGTCATCCTATACGGGGCTTTAGACATTGGACTTGCCCTAGGTACAATGTTAATAGGAAACTCTACCTCTCTCACTGGGGGTAGTTTGCTAATCTCCTTAGGAAACACTTTAGGGAACTCTTTCACAACTAGAATTTCCTCTATTCCCTCTTCTACCTCAGTCTGAACTGAAAGAAAACTAAAAACCCTTGATATGATACATATATAGTGTAGTAGCACCATGTGATGTAATGATATGATAAAAGTGCAATGGCACTAACTGTGATAAATACACCATGTGATGACACTTCGTGGTGACATGATGTGATAAAAGTATGGTTGCATTAATTGTGATATGTCTACCATGTGGTGGCACTTGGTGGAGATTATATTATGATAAAAGGTGGTAGCATTATCTGTGACATCTACACCATGTGGCAGCACTTAGTGGTGGTGATGGTTCTTTTCTATGGTACCCTTTCCATGTGTATAAATATTTTCATATTTTAAGTTATATTTCAAATTGAGGAATTGTTATTTAAGTACATTGGAGTATTCTTAGTTTTATTTACAAATTGGAATTTAGTTTAATTATTTACTCAAACGTTCGATTGTGAAAAACTTTTATGTGTGCTTCTTTTCCTTTTCACATACTTTGTTATTTATACACTCATTGAGTTAATAGTAGATTCACCCCCTTCTTTATGTTTATTTTTTAGATCAATAGGTAGTTGATTGAAGTGTTTTAGGACCTATAGACTTCTTAAAAGCTTTAAGTATGTTCTTTTAATTCATGGATGTTTGGTAAAACTCCAATATTATGGATACTAATGGTCAAGTGTTTTTGGTTGTATAGGCATGATAATGTGTTGTTAGTCATGTAATGGCCTTTATGATATTTCTTGGGCTTTATATTGAGAACTAATGTTGTATTTGTGTTGAATATGTTCTGAGAAAATGCATTTGTTAAGTACTAGGCTATGGACTATTATATAAATATGATATATCTAACTTTCTAGGAAGGTATTGTTAGATTTTTGGCAACCTCCTAAGTGATACTACTAAAATATGAGATTTGAAATATTTGATTCTAAAGTGTGGTATTACTATTATGTTGTTCATGACTTGTCATGGTTTATGTGTATAAGTATTTAGTTTGTTTAAGTCTTTACAACCATAAGATTGGGAAGTAATAGGATCTTGTATGTAATTGTGTACCTAGCCAACACACTTCACATGCAGAAAGCTATTATTATTGAATCCAATCATAGAGTTTAGAGTCATAGTTTGTGTTGGTTTAGTTTTATTTTTTGTTCTAATTAAAATCATTACTTGTGTTTACTTAACTCTTATCATAGGAAGGAAGCCACTAAGAAAATGGATGACACCATAGAGATTTATCACTAATGAGGCCTTTAGCTTGCCTTATGACTTTACTTTAGCTTCTAAAGGCCGAAGGCATGGTGGTGGTAGAGATCGTGAAGGTAGTAGTAGCAATAAACTTGGTAGAGATTAAAGAGGATAGGTTACTAAAGTAGTGAGAAATGAGATACTTAAGGCTAGATAGGCAAACCTAACCTTCACTAATGTCATTGTTAAAATACATGGGATGTAGCAAATTATAAGAGAAATGTTAATCATGATGGTGGTATAACAATAATAATAAAAGGAGAGAAAATCATGTGCACCTTAGGCCTAAATACAAGGCTAGGTGTCATGACCAATATTTTCACTAATCTTTAAACATCAAAAGAAAAGCTAATTAACATGATAATGAGAGACTATAGGCTTAAGTAAAATGAAATGAAAAGGCTAAAAAGACAGAAATCATAAAATAGTAGGAAAAATGGTCTAGTCAAATTGAAAACAAGAAAAAAAATTAGGGATTTAAAAATAATAAGATTTAATGTGAGATACTCATATCCCTCATCAAAATATGATATAATAAAATTAGTAGATTAACCAGATGAGGTTAGAATAGTTAAATCTTTGATGGTGTACATTTTAATGTTCCCAGTTGTGGTATTCTTGACTGGACTTTTCTAAAATATTTTAAATCCTAGAAATTCCAAAGTAGATATTTTTTATAAAATAGAGAGCCTAAATTTTAATATGAAATAGATGTTTCCAAAAAGGATTTAAAATGAGTTTAAATGGAAGGGTCAAGTATAGGTACATACATGGAATTTTGAAAAAGTTTTAAAATATCTCCTCCTTTATAGTATATAACATGCCAATCCCTCTTTGCCGTTATAGAACTAACTTAAATCAGCCTAGACTAGCAGCAAGAAAGGTGTGAGGGAGACGAGGAAAGGGAAGAAAGGAGAACCAAGGTAGGTAAAGAATCATGCATATTTTCATGTCATGCTAGTTGGTAATCTCCTTCTTCTCTTTAAGACCTTCCTAATAATAGTTTTAGCTTCTTGAAAGGAGGACTTTGGTCACTAACCACTTGAGAAAAAGGGGGAATTTGGAGTAACCAATTGTAGCATAGGAATCTTCATCCAACAAGCTTGCAAACAAGGTATGACATGAACCAAGAATTTGTTATTCTCTTAATCATCTTTTCCTTCTTTAATTCAACTAGAGAGAGAGAAGAAGAAGAGAGAGAGCTTATGTTTGATGAAAAACTCAATAGGAATAAGGGTTTATAAATGAGGAGAATAAGTTTATACAAAGAAAACAACATAGGAAGCTATAGAAAGCCATTTAGGGTTACCTAGTGTTCCAAATGAATTATGGAAGATGTAAAAGCCTAAGAAGATGTTTTAAATCATCTAAGATCAAACTTGAATTAGAAAATGGTCAAGGATATTCCATATCCATCAAATTCTCCATGAACATGATAAAAGCACCATTAGGCTACCAAAGGTGCTTATCTCAGCCTTACATATGATGAAGTACCTAAGGAGTATTTTCATGAGTTCTAAGGTTTTAAGAGGTCTAGGTATAAATAATGAACACTAATGGAACCATTGAATTGAATTAAGAGCCTTATTTTGAAAAGTAAAAATTTAGGGTTTAAAAGGGCCTACTGAAGCAACTTGGTATTTTCCTTGTTTAAACTTGCATATGATGACCCTAATGAGTTCTTTTAGAGTCATATGGTTCATATCAAGTGAAATTTTGAAGCCTAGAAATTGAATTATGAAAGTTTCTACTTAAGGAACTTAAAATAGTTTAAATTGCATTTCAAGTTTTAATAGGCTTAGGTGATAGTTATATGAGTTAGAACAAATCTTAATGAGTAACTTTGCATTGTCAATTGATGTATGTAGGCCAAGTTAATCTAAGTCCATTATTTTATGGGTGTCAAACCAAGAAAGAACAAGGAAAAAGGGAGGGAATAAAGGAATTAGTAGTAGCTTGAGGCTTCTAGCTCCATAAGACAGCTATTTCTTCTTATCTTACATGCATTTAAGTGTATATATAAGTTGATATGCTTGTATATTTGGTTATTTGATGATTTTATGAGTTATGTTTTGAAATGGCTTATTTTAGTATGAATTTTATGCATTAATGAGTTAAACTTGGCTCTTAGTGTGAGATGGCAGGGAATTAAGTGTAATAGTTTTTCCCTAGCCCAAAGTTGAGTCTAGCTAGTATGTTTTTATACTGTGGCTAGATGCGTATTAAAGTTCCATGCCAATTTTCATGTTTGAATTACTTGATGCATATAACCTCCATGCTTGTATTTTCTCATTCGCATTCATTGTGTGCATTGATGTGGAATGAGATTTGCTACTAAGATTTTCTTAAGAATCTCACCCCCTTTATCTCCTACTAACTATGATAGGTTCTTCAAGTAAGGAGAAAGAACCTAAGAGGAATTATACCTTTAGAAGTGATGTCATAGGAAGCTTTTGTTGTTTACATGTATTTGATGTATATTATAGAACCAAATGGATAGCAAGCATGATGTATACTATGATGATATGTAATTAGAACCTCATGTACAAGATTGTCAATATGAGTATATGCCATTTTGATGTAAATACAAGCATATGGGACATGATTTGCCATGTTATACATTATAGGCTCTATCTACATTATGGGATGTGAGATAGTGATCTTTAGCAGCTAGTCTCATTATCATGGAATGGTTCATATGGAAATGAAGTATGAATGGATTAAAATTTGCCTAAGGGAAAAGATTACATATTATGGACCAAATTGACCACTTTAGACAAAAAAAATTTGTCTAAATGAGCCATAAATTACAACCTTATCTTTGATAGTACAAATAATCTAATTTTGAGCTAAAATTTAGCAGACACTTAGAGAAAATATAGAGCTTTCCAACAAGTTAAGTTGGCATTTTTTTGAGCTCTATGGAATATTTGATGAATTATTGAAATTGGTCAAAGTTGAATTATACAGTTATTGTTTACTCTGCACAACTTTCAATTTTTATGTCTTTTGAAGGGCCAAATAGATTTATTTTACTTTGAAATTTTTATACCTTAAAGTTTAAATCATAAAATTTCTATTGACTTTTAATTTGCATAAATTAGAGTTGTATAACCAACGTTATAAATTTTTGAATTTCAGACACCAATTATGGTTCAAAAGTCAAATTTGGCTATATGTCTCCTACATGCAAATGGGGCTTATACCATGATCATGTTGAATGAAAATGAAAAGAAAATCAAATTTTGACTCACATAATTCCATTTGACATATGAAAAGGCTGAAAACTACTACAATAAGTCTTATAGTAGTTGTCTTAAGGTATTTGATGTTGTTTGAACATGAAAGTGACTATATAGAACATGTTATGAACTAGGACAATGAAAAAGCAATTGGCACCTTTAGAATTTATGAAACTTAAGCTCCTTTCCTTTTTAGGTACAGAGGTAGGTGAAAACTTAGAATACTTTTTTAATAAGACAGGCTAACTATGCAAAGCATTAGGGTGTTTCCTAACTAGAATAGTGGAATTAGCATAGTTTTGTCTTATGGGTATGGCTTAAACATAGTATGAGACTATGATGCAAGAAAAGCTATAAGATTTACCTCTTTTAGGTTAGGAAAAGTTTATAGAATTGTTTATGAAGGATTTTCTCCTACAAACCATTAAAGATTCAAGAGCAAAAGAATTTGAATCATTAAAACAGTCAAAGAATATGACAATAAATGAATAAGATAGGTTGTTTACTTAGTTGTCACATAATGCTCCATCCTTGGTGACTATAGAAGAGATGTGAGCAACAGGGTTTGCCATGGCCTTTGAGATTACCTATTTTGATTGATGGTAAATACGCGATATGATTCATATAAGGATGTGGTTGAGTGTGCAAGACTTGTCAAAGCTCATAGTAAAGAAAACAAAAGTGCACAGGAGTTGCATAAGTGGTATGTTTAAAGAGTGTTTGGGATAGCCATAAAGGTTGAAATAGTGGCAATGTGGGAACAGAGACTACAGTGGGACATCAGAGAAGCTTCCAACCTTAAAGGGGCCACAATGGGCACTCCTCCAATATAGTTTAAAATGGTGGAAATGATTAGTCATGTATCTCTCACCCTAGTGATGGAAGAGAGTGATCTTTAAGGACTATTCCTCCTTGTCCTAGTTACAGGAGGATTGATGAAACTATTTGTTATAGGCTAAGAAAAGCACGCTATTATTATGGTTAGTATGAGTGCCCATTGTGATTTGTTCTTTTAATATATATGTTCAATATAGGGTTATAAGTATACTTTTAATTTGTTCTTTTAATGTGCATGTTTTGTTTGACCCTTTGGCTATACATTATTTTGTATCTCTATTCTTTGAATTAAGGATGTATCCCATTTATATAAGCTATTAGTGGTGGCCACATTGATAGGAGCTTCAAATTTAGCCAAACATGTGTATTAAGTTATGTAAGGCTCTAGTATAAGGTAATCAATTGTTAGTTTACTTAGTAATCCTCAATATGATGGACTTTAATATGACTTTAGGTATGGACTGGTTATCTTCTTATCATGCCATGCTTGATTACCATAATAAAGTTATGATATTTCAATTATTTAAAGGAAAGCTTTTCCCTTTCAAGGTGATCAAGCTTAATGCCTAATAATGTGATTTTTGCCTTTGATGCTAAAAGATTCTTAAGAAAAGGTTGTAAAGGGTATTTGGCAATGGATAAAGACATGTGAGAGACAAAAGAAAGTTTGAAGCATGTGCTTGTAGTGTGTGAATATCCCAATATTTTTTTTAAAAGAGCTATCGAGTTTACCTCCATAGAGGGAGATCAAATTATAAGTATACTTGATTCTTGGTACTTAGCCGATATCTTTACTTCTATATCATATGGCTTTTACAAAACTTAGGGAGTTGAAGAAGCAATTGCAAGATCAACTTGACAAGGGTTTTATATGCCCTAGTTCTTCTTTGGAGCTATAGTAATGTTGTTTGTAAAGAAGAAAGATGATTCTATGCAGTTGTGCATCAATTATAAGAAGTTAAATAAGATAATCATAAAGAATAAGTATTTGTTACCATGGATAGAAAACCTATTTGACTAACTTCAAGGAGCTAAGTGTTTTCCTAAGATTAACCTGAGATCTAAGTATCACAAATTGAAGATTAGAGGGGAGGACATCCTAAAGACCACTTTTTAGACTGGTTATGAGAATTACAAGTTCTTAGTCATGTCATTTGGACTTACAATGCCCCAATTGCTTTTATGAACTTGATGAATAAAGTCTTTAAGCCATTCCTAGACCACTCTATGATCATTTTCATTGATAACGTTCTTGTGTATTCAAAAAGCAAAGAAAAGCATGAGTTACATTTAAGAATGGTTTTGCAAATCTTTGAGAGAACATAAGTTATATGCTAAATTATCCAAATGTGAATTTTGGTTGGACGTTGTTGCTTTCCTAGGACGAGATAAGTATGGATCTAAAGAAGATAATGGTAGTTTGGAATTGGCTTAGACCCATTATGGTGACTAAAATACATGGCTTTCTTAGGTTAGCGGGATAGACCATTGGTTTGTTAAGGACTTCTCCAAGCTTGTAGCCCTTTTTACTAAATTGATAAGGAAAGGAGTGAAATTTTAGTGGATGAATTCATGTGAAGAGATTTTCCAATTGTCTAGCCTTAACATCTGTATCGATTCTCCCTTTTAGTAATGATGGTTACACAATTTATTGTAACACATCAAGGGATGGCCTAGGTTATATGTTAATGCAACACGGAAAGGTGATTGCCTATGCATCTAGGCAACTCAAGAAGCATAAACAAAATTACTCAATTGATGATTTGGAAATGGCCACGGTTATTTTTTCCTTGAAGATATGAAGCACTAATTATATCGCAAGACTTGTGAAATTTACACTGACCAAAAATCTTAAATATATCTTCCAATAGTGGGAATTGAATTTGAGACAAAAAGAATGGAATGAGCTTTTAGAGGACTATGATTGTATTATTTTATACAACACTAGCAAAGTCAATGTGGTTGGTAATGCACTGAGTAGAAAGTCCATGGATAGCTTAGCCCATAAAGTCGAATTAAAAGGCTAATAATGAAAAAATTCCAAAAGCTTGCTGAGAGTATAATACAATTTGATATCACAAGATTTGGTTCATTGTTAACCTATGTGTAACTTCGTTCACGATTGGTGGATAAAATTAAGGCCATGTAATTTAAAAAAGATTATAGAAGAAGTCTAAGAAGGAAAGGAAGATATAAGATGACTTAAAATGTGTTTTATTATGTGTTCATAGGTTGCGTGTACTGAATGTGGAAGATTTATAGAGAATAGTGTTGGAAAAATCTCATCACTTGACCTATACTTTTCATCTAGGTCCCAATAAGATTTATTAAGATTTGAAGAAAATATATTAATAGAAAAGAATGAATAAAAATGGAGTGGGGTTTGTATCTAAATGCCTAATGTGTTAGTAAGTAAAGGCTAAGCACTAAAAGTCTAATGGTTTGCATCAATAGATTAAGATACCTAAATGGAAGTGAAAAAGAATCGCTATAGATTTTATGACTGGCTTACCAAAGACCTCTAAAGGTTATGACTCAATTTGAGTAATTGTGGATTGCTTGACTAAGTCTGGGCACTTTTTGCCTATGAAGATCACTTACAATGTGGCATAATATGCTAAGCTTTACTTGGATGAGATTGCCCCTCTTCATGATATGTTGGTATCCATTATCTCAACTTATGGATTATAATTTATTGCTAAATACTAGAAGTTTTTCCAATAAGCTTTAGGGAGCTATTTAGATCTAAACACTGCTTCTCTTTTTGAAATTGATAGGCAATTAGAACGTATAATTCAAATATTGAAAAATACCTTTGCACATATGTCTTGGATCTTGGTGGGAATTAGGATAAGTATTTTCCTTCGATGGAGTTCACTTACAACAATAAGCTATCAATCTAGCATCCATATGACACTTTTTAAAGCATTATATGATAGGCATTGTAGGTCGCTAATCAGTTGGGTCGAGGTAGGTGAGCCAAAACCTTTAAGCCTAGATTCAATTCAGGAGTTCGTAACCAAAGTGCAATTGATCCATGATAGGTTGTTGACTACTCAAAGCAAGCAAAAGGCCTATGCTAATCACTAAATACAACCTAGAATTTGGTGTTGAAGACCTTGTGTTCTTGCTAGTGTCACTAATGAAAGGCATTTTTAGATTTGGATAGAAAGGAAAGTTAAATCCTAGGTATCTTGGGCCCTTTTGACATTCTTGAAAGATTAGGAAATTTCTTTACTAGTTTTTAAGAAGTGAGATTTTGAACTGGTTTTTGGGCTGGGTTTTGTGAGGTGTAACAACCAGGAAAAGAAAGAAGAAGAAAAGAAAAAAAAAAGGAAAGAGAAAAGCTGAAAATTTTCGAAGGCTAAAAATTTTCTAAGTCTGCTAGCTACAACCCGGCTATAGCGAATGTACCTGTTCGCTATAGCGAAGAATGGTCTAGCTATAGTGAGAGTGCCTTTTAGTTATAGCGAGAATGCTTCTAGCTATAGCGAGTTCGGGCACCCCATACAAAATCCAGGGAGCTGCTCACCGTAGCGAACGCTATAGCAAAGGCAGAGGTCTGGGACTGATTCGAGCTCGCCGTAGCGAGGGTTATGGCTCGCTATAGCGAGGGTTAGTCTGGAAAAGCGTGAAAATAGAGAATTTGACTTTTTAAAGCGTCCCAACTCCTTCTTTCACTTTGTAACCGACTTAAGCTCACTCTAAGAGAGAGAAAAGGGTAGAGGAGAGAGAGAGAAACCTAGAGAAGGAAGGAAGAGCAAGAGAAAGGTAAGATTTATATGGTTTCTCTCTTTAGAATATTGTTCTTCTCTCCTTGCCAACTCTTCCTATGGTTTTGATTATGGAAGTAGTTAGGTTTTGAGCTTGGTTCAGAGGAGGGAGAGTGGGAAAACCATTCTTGAGGGAGGTTAGAAGTTATGTAGTCTCTTTTCTTGATTTCCTTTCTTAAGAGCTTGAGAGAGGGAGAATAGTTGATGAGTTTCTAGTGAGAGAAAGAACCCTAGCTTGATATGCTTAGTAGGGTTGCTAGAACGAGATCTCTAGCTTTATGAATAAAGAGTTAAAAGAATAATTTCATGTTTCTTGTATGGTTAGGCTTAAGAGAAACACTCCCATCTAGAGTTGATTGTGAAAACCACAAGGGAGGAGACAAGTTGAAAGGAAAAGTTGTGATTAGCTAAAAAGGTAGCTCTCTCCACCTTCTTTCATGCATAATTGTGTGCTTACATTGTTTTACTTATGTGTATGTGTGATTTGAGCTATGAGAAGTATGTTAGCATGATGATGCCTTATGTGTTTTAATGATGTTTTATGTGATTTCTTGGGTTTGCTTGAGTATAGAAAAGCCAATAACCCTTTAGCCATGGTAAGGATGAGCCAAAACCCTCAAGTTGGTTGAGACAAAATAAAGAGTCTCCCAAAAATGAGGTTGACTCCCAAAGAGTAAGGGTTGAGTCTAAGAACCTCTTAAGTATGGGTGAGGCAAGTCCAAAATCCACAAGTGAGTGGGTGATAAGCATAAATTTTACATGTTTTAACTCTCCTAATTTAAGCATTTTAATGTCCAAACATGGCTTTAGGGGTTTAATTAGGTAGAATTTGGTTTCATTAGCCATTTATACACTTTAGGAATTTAATTGCAAAATTATTGAATTTTAATGTTTAACTTTCTTTAAATAATTTTGTGAATTTTTCCTATTAAGAATTTCCTATTAATTGTGCAGATTTTTCAATAGGTAATTGGTTTATGACAAGGAGGTTGGAGAAGAGGAAACACAAAGAAGAGAAGCAAGTGAAAAAGTGGAATGAAGGACTTGAGGAAGGAGCCAACGTGGATAAAACGAAGAAACCTGAGAGCTACGTGAAATGGCTGAGCTGAGAACAGTAATGAACAGTAGCGTGAGAAGAGCTGCCAAACACAAACATGCAGAGGCTGAACACGTCGAAGGGAAGAAGAAGCAGCTCCATGTAGAAAAGTCAGCACATTCCTTCGGGTTTTGAAGAGGTTGAAGTATGAGTTTCTCGTTGAAGCTGCAAGATGAAGAAAACACAAAGGAGCTTGCCACGGGTTGCACGTTCGAGTGATGGTTTACATGAGAGAAGCAACACGTTGAAGCTGGCAGCATGTAATTCATTGAGGTGCAGAATCTGTGAGATGTTAACGTGGGAAGCTACGAACTGAAGCTGGAGTTCAGGTGAGAAACAAAGGAAGTAACACGAGCTAAGCAAGCTGGAGAAAGGTGACGAGCAAAACAGAGCATGAAAGTGAGTGAAGCTACTGGCTTTTGGAGCTGAACGAAGGAGAAATAAAAGGTGTGGCTAGAATAAAGGAAGTAACAAACACTGTAGATGAAGAAACAAGAAGCTTCAGTTTTAACGTGGTGCAGAATATATGTGCTACAATGTTACGCTGAAAACAGAGCATGCAGAAACGTAGGAAAAGAGAAGCTGAATATCACGCTGGAAGCTCCAGAACATGCAGAAATTCGAGAAGAACTTGAACGAGCTGGGATGACAAGCTGAACGAGCTCGAATAGAACAAAGCTGCACGTGATAAAGGATTAAATGAAAGAAACCACGTGATGGAGAACAAAGCTGGTCTGCACGAGCTGAACATGCATAAGATGGGAGCTGAACAACGTTGGACTGGGCAGCACAAAACAAAAGTGAGCTAAACTGGGCTGAACACACGAAGAGGAGAGCTGGAAGGCGAGCTGAGCGAGAAGAAGGAAGACGCTGAATTGAAGAAGCAGAACGTGATTTTGCTTGAAGCAGAAAAACTAAGAAGCTGGACGTGGGAAGCTTGAATGAATATTGATATTATAATCAATATGGAATAAAGTGGGACCCATCATATATACATAAAATAAACAAACATGAAGAAAGAAGACGCTGAACACGTGAAGAAGCTGCATGTAAAAGAAGAGCTGAAAGAAAACGCATGAAAAACGCATAAGCTGAGCACGTGATTTTTAAGAGAAGGAAGCTTCAATTCAGCACGTCTCTTTCATCCAATTACGCCTCTCACAGTCCAATTAAATCACGCCTCAAACTCTTAGCAATTCCTTGCCTATTTATTAAGGCCACTCCATTCCATAATCACACCATTCATCCATTCGCTGCACAGCACATCCATCCACGCCAATTCACACATCAATTCATCCACTCCATTCCTTCCATCCATCTCCATCATCCCATGAAGCCTTAATCCACCTTGAGGCTAGTTAGGAGGAATCCTTGGAGAAGCTTGAATCCGGGGAGAATATTCAGAATTTTGGGCTAAGAAATTCCTTATTTTTCCTACACTTTTCTCTTTCATTTATTTTCTTGGTTAAGATATATTTGATAAAGAATTTGTGTAAATATAATTAGTGGCTAGTTAGACACTAATTAGGAAGTAATTTTTGTTGATTAATTGATTGCATTAGACATCAATATTATCTGAATTCCATGTATGCTTCGGAGGTATTCGATAAAATACATGAGTGAGCGTAATTGTTTAATTTGAGGATTCCTTAATGTTTAGTTGGTTAATTAAATATTTAGGATGATTCAAATGTTAATCAATTAGTTAATCAATCAAATTGGATGTTCATTGATCCTAAAACAAGAATTGACAATTTAATTTGGATGTGAGGTTTCAATTCAACATTAGATAGTTAATTTCTTGAATCTTGCGTGGTTACTCAAGATTAATTGTTATGAACACGATTAGGAACTCTTAGGCCAGAATCAATCATAATTAGAATAGGATAAGGATAGTGGATACCAAGGGACGAATCCGAAGCTAGTCACAAGTCTATCTTTCATTCATAATTCATTCAATTAGATAGTAATTAGGAATTTAATTCAATTTAGTTTTAGGATAGTTTAATTAAATCAAAACCCCTAATTTAGGAATTTTTAGAGTCTTTTAATATTTGGAAAACTCAATTAAACATTGAACACCAATTCCGAGGGAGATGACCTAGGTTGTGCCATTAACTGCATATTCTATCAGCCTAGTATTATTTTGAGGGTTATGCGACGATCCGCTCAGTGGGTGAGGCTAATCCATATACTTGGCAAGCTTTCATATGTTATGTATGGCCTACTCACATGTTGAGAATGTTTTTCTTTTATGCATGGCCAGTTTAAATGTTACAAATGCTTTCATTATGATTTTGTATGCTAACATGCCATACATACATGGTGAGACTTGTTTGCATGCTATATATGTATGATTGAATGAGAGATGAGCTATTGAGATTCTTTGAATCTCACTCCCCCTCTCCACCATCCAAACATGCTAGGTGGACCAAGTGAGGCTAGAAATGGGAGCCACCAAGCTTGAAGTTAGGGAGATTAATGAAGACTTGTAAAGGAACTTCTTGTAATTATGTTGTACTTAAGACAAGGGATGTAAATTAATGATGTACATGATGTAGTACCTACAAATGCTTGTAAATCAATGTATTCATGAAGTATGTATGAGAATTAGAATGATTTTGAATGAAGAAGAAAGTTTGATTATGAAATGCATAATGTTAGTATAGGCCACATGTGTGTATAAGTGAGTTGTCGGATAGTGAGTTTCTCCAATCTGGGTTGTTAGACACTTGAGCCATGATTGATTGCCTATATAGATGCTTTCTCATGTGCTCAAAGAGTCCCCAAGGTAGAAGAACTAAGATTGGACCCCATGAGCCCCTTTTAAATCAAGAAAATGGCCTTTTTGCACATGATGTCAAAGGTTGACCAAATGACCTCTTCTTGCTTTGAAATTTGACATGTGACTAGATCTTATTTAGAGCTTTTTGAGAAGCTAAAGATCAAGTCATTTGGAGGTCTATAGCATTTTTTTATGGTTTTTCAAAGTTGGCATCAGAAATTCGGATTTCAGAAAACACTGTTCATTTGGCCAGTTTAGAAACTGTGTCATACGAGGGGTAAACGTAGTCCAATAGCTACGAAATTTTATATGCAGAAACTAGATAGTCACAGTGACTTGTAGGAATTCGAACCACCTCATTTGGAGGTCTAGAGAGGAAGATATGCAATTTCGAAGTTCCTGCTCAGCATCAGTCACCCAGCCAGACCTGAGGTACTGTTTCATCGGTCTCTGGGAGTTTGGTTTGATGAACTGATCTGGAAATATTTTTCCTCTCTAGCTAACATCCACATATTTCCATAGTGATATGTTTACAAGCATTGGATTTTTGTGGAATTAGTTAGACATTTTTGAAGTTCATATCAGTAAATTGTGACAGTAACAGAACCCCCCTCTGACCAGTAGATGTTTTTGGATGTCAAACGTTTTGTGCATGAGATTTTAAGACTTCTACATATTTTTAGAATGAATTAGACGTCTTAAGATTTTTAGAATGACCAAGATCATGTGCTTTCGATTTTTCTATATTTAGTTCTGAATTTTCAAACTCAGCCCAGAAATGAAGCCAAATCTGACGAAAACGAAATTGCATGTCTCACATCCCTTTTATGCTTCCCATATGTATATAAAAGTATGTAAGGCATGATGGGTATGAGCTAGAAATGAAGGTGTTACATGAGGACTACTGGATTAAAGGCTATTTTGCTAGGGATGATGTTGTGCCTGGTCATGTCATTGATTATTGATAGGTCAAAGGGGTGTATTTATTTTGAACTAAGGTTGTTAGTCTAATGCCTTGATGAGATATGGAATGGATATTAGGTTGTTGAGGTGTTAATACCATAGGAGTCATATTGATCTTTTTTTTTCTCTTTTGAATTGTTTTTGCTCATATTTCTCAATCTATCTTTCCTTGCAAAAATTCTCTTGTTAAAAAGTGTGGGAGGGAACTACTTATCCCTTTAATATGTCGAATGTCAAAATCAAAGCAAGACAAAATAGCTTGTTATCTTGTAAAAATATGTTTTAAACATCTTATTGTAAAAGATCTTTGGCTACTTTGCAATTTATTTTAAGTGAAAATCCGTTATTAAATAAATCATCTTAAAACTTAGTGATCTATAAAACTATTGAAAGAATTTCTTTTTTAATAGTTGAATATTTTTGTTAAGCATCTGTCCATGATCCAAAATGGTATAGTACAATTTGTTCTTTTCTATTCCTATGAGAACTTGCTTAAGGATCCTTCCATATCCTAATTCAGAAGCATTAGTTTCTACTATCATGAATGCTAACAGGTCTAGAATACCTAGACAAGGGAGGCTTTTAACCTTTTCTTTAAGGGTTTTAACTCCTTCAATCATTTAAGAATTCCATACTAGTGGATTCTTTCTAAGTCTTTTCAATAATGGCTTGCATATTATCCTAAGATTAGGGATAAACTCTGTTACATAATTAAGACATCTTAATAATCTTTAAAATTAGATTTTGTCTTTAATTTCATTAGGGAATTTTTTTGTAAACTCTATTGATCTACTAATAGGTTTAATTGTTCTTTGATATATTTCAATCCTAAAAATCGTATTTTGTTTTGAAATAATTTCATTTTTCTAGCAAAGACTACTAATCCATTTTCTTTAATAATATTGGATAATTGTTCCAAATGGTTAAAACGTTGTTTTATAGATTTTGAAAAGATCAACACATCATTTAAATATACTATCAAAAATTGGCTATAAGGATTAAGTATATTATTCATTATATGTTGAAATTCTAATGGAGTATTTTTTAGTCCAAAAGGCATAACATTCCATTCATCATATCCAAATTATTACACCATAACATATCTCTTATTCTTACCATACATATATGGTTATTTAAGACAATTTTACGATAACAATTAAACCAAATATTGATATATCATATAGCAAAACTTAATATCAAAAGAAAGCAAAGATGAAACATGAAACACATTAATTTTTCAAAGATTAGGATCTTATTAATTATATTCAAATATCCTATTATTGTACTTGTAAAAAAACCATAATACCTACTTCCTTGCAACAAAATATGGAAAAACAACTTAAATCAAGTACTTACATGGAGATATCTTTTTAAGTGATCAATCAATTTATGTGCAAATGACTATTACCAAGACCTACATGTCTAAAAATGTGATAGAAGATATATATCCAGAGTTAATAGGTGCCCCGAAATGAAATTCATTCACCTTAAAGGAATCTTGTCATTATGATGCCCAAGTATAATGATAACATCATTGTTTGTCCACTTCAAAACTTTCCTCTTCCATCATAAGGTTTGGATCCACATTTGCCAATGATAGCACAAAGTTGCAATATTAAACTGATTGCTTTAAGAAATTTCAATATTAAATTGGTTTATAAACCAATTCAAATACTGAATCTCAAGAGATAGCAATTTATTACAACTTATCTTATTATAATCAACTTAGACTATGATAGAATAAATCAAAATTAAGAGATCCAATACCTTATGACAAAATGCATTTCTTCCCTTGGATGTAATCATCAACAACCTAAAAAAAATGTTCATTTCCTCTCAAGTTGCATAACCATAAGCCATTTAACAATTAGCCTAAGCCTAGGTAGTAGTTAACAGATGTAAAATCAAATTAGACAATAATAAAATTATCTTAATAGTTGTAATTAAACTAGATATATAATATATTGAATCAGTTCAAAAAGCTCATTGAAGTTTAAACATGGGAAAAGAAAGCAATGAATTGAATAAGAGAATAATAGGGGAAGAAAACAATAGCTTGTAAATAAAGGAATATACATTCTTGACCTTAGTATTTTCTTTAAGAAGTTCAATCATTAGTCCTATCAATTTATGGGCATTGGATGCTAGTTTTAATTAGATGCATTTTTGGGCTAAACTCTAACATGCTTTCTATACCTTGTTGGAAAAGAGGGAAAAAATAAACTATACAGAGCTTCATCTAATAAAACATGTGTATGTGTAACAAGATTTAAAAACTCAACATTTAACATTTGAATTTGAAATCCAAATTTTTTTTAAATGGGTTTGAATGAGGTTACTTAGATAAGTAGACATATCATGTAAACCAAGGATAAAGTTTTGGGTACACACTTTAATAATAGGGAGCAATCTATAGGCAAAACAACACTTGATTTCAAACTAAATTGTTTTATTAATTAAAAAATTAATATGATACTAGTCCACAAAATGAGTGTATATATATAATGGCATATATATATATATATGGATAACTATTATTATGAAATTTGTGATAGTTGTTAGTATAATATATTTAGTTAGGAAAAAAGTCATAGATATATCTATAAAGCGTTTATATATATGTCTAGGTGCAAAAAGAGTAGAAACCAATTTAGGGGACATTGCAAAATTATTAGTAAGTATAAAGTTACAAAATCAGAAATTTGTGTATGTTATTTACTTTTTTAAATTGTTGACTATTTTAATTTGGAACATATGATTAGGTAGATAATTAAACAAATAATTAAGTAAAATCTTAACACATCAAGTAAAAGTATTAAGAAAATATTTTATTTGTCGTTAGAATTATAAATTAAAAAATATTCATATATGTGTGCACAAGCACACATATAAAGTAATAACTTATTTTACTTAGTCATTTCCATATCATCTTTTGTTAAATGTAGAAAAAAAAACAATTGCGCAAGACTTTAGCAACGATTTTCCAATCATTTAATTCCTTAATGCACCTTCAACATCTAAAAGTGGAAATCTTTTCCATTTTAATTCATAACTTCCATACACATGTTTGTTTTAACCTATATGGTCATAATACAATGCCTATTTGCATAAAGGAATCATATAACCTACTTTGACCATTGTTTCATACTATGGCCCTAAATTTCAAAAGTTCATAACTTTGGCTCTACAAGTTCGATTTATGCAAATTAGGAGTCTATAGAAAGCTTATGACCTGAATTACATGCTATAAAAATTTGAAGTTGAAATAAATCCAGTTAACCCTTGAAAAAACACAAAACTAAGGTTATACTAATATGAATAATAACTGCTATTTGACAACTTTTTGGGGCCTATTTAAAAAATTCACCAAATATTTTATAAAGCTAAAAAAAATACAAATTTTAACTTGTTAGATAGCTCTGTATGTCCTTTAATTACTTATGAAAGTTTAGCCCCAAACCATGTCATTTGGGCTGCTAAGGGTAAGGTTGTATTATGAACACTTGGACCAAATTTTGGTTCCAAGTGGTCCATTTGGGTCCTAATAGGCAATTTCTTACCTTTAGCAAAATTCATTTCATTCATATATTGTTTCTAAAATGGTCATTATATGAAATATGCTTAGCCTCTAAAAATCTCCATCTCACATGTGACCATGCATATAGAACCAATGACATATTCCAAGGAAAATCATGTTCTAGATACACATATATACATTAAGTTGGCATCATTCCATGGTCTTATGGTTATAAATAACTTGTTATTACATGTCATCATCATAAACATCATGGTTTGCTACCATTTCCAACAAAATATACATCAAAGTGCTATATACAACATAAGTACTCTAATTACACATTCTTAAAGCTCTATATATTTCTTGTGCTCTTTCTTCTTGCTAGCTCTACCTAGCATGGTTAGTAGGGAATAAAAAAGGATAAGATTTTAGGAAGAATCTTAATAGCTACACTTAATCCTAACCAATGCATACAATGGTGAATTTAAGAATGAAATGTAAGCATGTAAGGTTATATGCATGTAAAACATCCTAAATATGGAATTGGCATGAAACTTTCATTCTCATCTAGCAATGACATGAAAACATACTAGTTAGGCTCACCTCTAGGTAATGGAAAAACTGATGTGCTCAATTTCCTGCTACTCTTGCTTAGAGCCAAGAAAAACTCATATATGCATAAAAACTCATGATAAAAAGCCAATTCAAACATAAACTCAAGCAATCATAAAACAACCAATACACGCAATGCATCTCAACTCAAAGGCAACTAGATGCATACAAGGAAGGAAGAGTAAGCTACTTTTGAAGCTACAAGTATTGGTCTCTTTCTAACTTATTTGATCTTTCTCCCTTTACTTTGCTTCCCTTAATCACACACACACACACACACACACACACACACACACACACACACACATACAAGGGTGTGGTTACTTCAACTTGGCCTAAACATATCATTTGAGACACATATTCTAACTTATTCCATCACAACATATACTCATTAGAACTTAAAATAGAACTTAGGTTTCTTTGAATGCCATAAGAGGTAATTGTTAAAATTGAACCTTTAGGCCTTAAACTCTCACCATGTATAAACTAGGCTCTAATGGAACTCATGAGGACCATCATAAGCTTGCTTAAACATGCTTAGCATCATGTTGTCCATTTAGACACCTTTGAGCCCAAACTTTTCACTTATCAAAATAGGGCTCCAAAAGTCATTTCAATGGTTCCATTAGTATTCATATATCATATTAGGACCATCTAAAACCTTAGGATCCATAAAACAACTTCCTAAGTGCTTCATCTCTTTTTTGGCTAAGACACACACACATGCACTGCAGGGAGTTTTTGGCACTTTCATGCACCTAGGCTCATTCTAATCTCTTAGATGACTCACTAGATGCACTTTGAGCTCAATAAAGGTATCAAATACAATAATAAGACCATGCAAGCCCATTTTAGCCTTCTAGAGTTTTACTTGAACACTAAAATTTTAGCTTTCACAATTGGCCTAATTTATTGAAACTAATGCTTTCTTTAGTCTCCATAATTCTCATGAAGACCTCTAAATACCATGGATTCATTAAACAAGCTCATATACCTCAAAAATCTAAGGGGTAGTTGAGATGGTGCTATCATGCACTCTTTTGGATTTTTCTTCCTTATCTTGCTACTTTCTTGTCTTTTCTTGCTATGGCTCACTTTTATAGTATCTAATATACCATAACTCATAAAAAATGAAGTGAGAGAGGGGATTTTATCTCTCTAGACATGATATTTAAGGAGTTAGGGCTTCAAGCATATCTATCTTCTTAGCTTATTACATATATTGTTTGAAAGCCCTCTTAAAGTGCTCCCTTTTGCACTAGTTGTAAAGCCCTTTCTCCCCTATTGAAAAATCTCAACTTCCCCCTTTTGAAATTCTAAAACCATAGATGGAGAGCTTGGAAGGAGAGGAATAATTTTTCTAACTATGAAAATTGTTAAAAATAAGTTTTTTTACCTCAAATCCCTTCATCTTTCCTTTCTCTCTCTTCTTCTCCATATGACTCCATTAAAGGATGTCCATGAGTTGTTGGAAATTAAGAATGAGGTGGTGGAAGAGAAGCTTAGATGAAATATATATAAAATATGGCATTAAGTGGTTGACTTTTTGACTTTTTATAACCACTTTGCCTTTGTTTCTTTAACTCACTAATTTTTTGCATTCTAGCTCAAATTTTCTGTAGATTTGGACTCCATATTCTTATGTAGAAGATCTCAAAACCCTTAGGTCAATCTTCTTAGGCTATAGAGGCTCAAAATAGTGTAAAATAGCTCAAAATGGCATTGTGCTATAAGCTTTCTTGTTTTTTATGCCGTTAATGATTTGACCTTTTTTATACTTCTTGGGTCTTCTAATTAGCTCATTTTACTCATATATTGGGAGAAATAACTTTATCTCACTTTATTTTACTTTCTATTTAACTCCCTACTTTTTCAGTTTTACATTGTACTACCCTATATAGGTATCCCTATTTTTTTATTATTTCTCAACTTTTCTTCTCATTTTCTTTCTTTAGTTGGTTTTCTACTCCTTTTCTCATGCTCTTGTGACTTATTAGAGGGACCATGCTCAACCTATTATGACTACTCTTCTATTCCAGTGTATATATATCTTCCATGACTGTTCCATTATTTTTCTTACTACAACACAACCTATTGCGACTACTTTTTCTATCCCTTTCCTCATTCCTAGCCTAATCCTTCATTTTATTAGGCTTTTAATCCCTTTTTAATTCTTCATCTTCCTTCTTTCTAGGAGTTTGGCCCAATATAGAATAATGGATATGACAAACACCCCTTAGATGTACAAATCACAATCAAATTCTTAATCATAATCAACATTTCTCTACTTTCTACAAATATTCCTAAGTTTATGAATTCAAGGTGATGAGCAATTGTTTAGTAGCAAGGGCCACTGACTAGAACAATATGATTGAAATTTCTCAAATATAAAACCACATGGAATAGTTAAATGTATACACAAAACAAGAACTAGTTTAGAGTATCAAGATTCCATATATGACAAATAAGAGTGATAAATTAAGCATTCTTAAATCATAGCTAAAAAAAATATTTATCTCAACCACTAACTCAATTTGAAAGACCTAAAGACATTGTAGTGCCTAAATAAGAAAACACATAAGTTCAAAGATGGGATGTTAATTGTAATGGCATAGATTGGAGGAGGACCTTGGAAAATCAAAGAATAAATCCTGGCTAAGCAATTTATATAAATAATTGATGTATATTTATAATCCTAAAAATCCTATAAAGTTAAAGGAATCATATAATTTTTCCAAAACGATTGCTTCTTCTGTATAAAATGATAATTATTGTAGATGTTACCTTATTTGGTGGATGATTGTGTCCTTATTTCTTGTCAATCTCATACCATTTTCCCTCAAAAACAACTTGCGTTCGAGTAATTCAATTTCTCTAGCTCTTCCATTGCCAACCAAAACAAAATAGAGATACGAAACATCAACATCAGGTAAATACATAACATGATAAGTATCAATGTTTTGTTAGTTAAGAAAAATATTAATTTAGTTTTAAATCAATATTATCCTTCATATTTTATTAGCAAGTTTTGAGTACCATTTTGCACTTCTTCCAGGATACATTCTTCTTTAACTTAAAATTCACATTTCCATGTGTAATATCCGATTCTCTGAAAACTAGAGAAAACGTGAGAAATGTAATATACGGTTTCTTCGTAAATGAACAAAATTCACCAAATACAAAAGGAAGTCCCCCAAGATGATGTAGTTAAGGTCTCAAAAAATTTGGGAAGCATTCTAGACTCCTAAAAATGAGAATCCTAGGCTCAGACGAAAAGAAAAATGGAGTTAGAATGAAGAAATAATTTTTTATGAAAGCCTACGAAACGTAATGGTATTTTCGTAATTTTAGACAATTTTTAGAATTCACATAGGAGGGCATTTTAAATGAAAATTTTGAGTTCTTCGAGGTTCTCAAAGGCCCTAAAAATCATAAAAAGCCTCAGGACAGTTAAAACCCTTCCGGTGGACGTTTTCCAACGTCCGTTGATTTAAACTTTGACCGGTTCGTTCAGTAAGATTTTTGCTCCAAATTGAGTGATTCCAAAAGTATTTTATGAAATTGGGAACCTAAATTTTATTATGGAAAAGACGGTTCTCAAAAAGAAGTTAAAATAAAGGAGAAATGAAAATGCAAAAAATGAAGGGTAAAATGAGAATTTTTGAAAAGTGTAACTTATTCCCACCTATATATATGATGCACCCTTCTTCTCCCCTCATGTTGCACGACCAAGTTCTGCACAAAACTAGAGGAAAACCCTAGGGAGAGTGGTGCACAAGAGGAAGGCAAAGAGGAGGAGAAATCAAAGGCTTAAGGTATGGAAATTAGTAGTTTTTCATGCTCTTTCTCTTCCAAATCTCTTCTCCTCCATTCTCATTTCTTTCCTTGGATTAAAATGATATTTATAAATCTGATTCAAGGGAGAAATTCAAGAGAAAGTTCGGATTTGAAGAGAGGAGCTTGGAGAAATCAAGATTCAAGCTAAACTAACTAAGGAAACAAGGTAAAAATGCATTCTATGGTAGCTATGTTGATGCCTCTTTCTTCTCCATTTCGTCCCATATGTGTTCTGCCCTAGGGAGTCAAATTTTTAGCCAAACCAAGGATGATTCTTGGGTATTTGATGGAGAAGAATAAGAATATGCAAAGGAAACCAAGAAATAGGCATTAGAAATCAAGATGCAAAACCTAGGGTTTTAAGTACACCTTTCAATTTCTGAATTTTTGTGATGCTTGCTAGGTCTAAGTAAGAGTTTAAATGAGTTCTTGAGACACCTAAAGTGCTCGCCACAAGCTTCCTCCTTCAAGAAAACAAAAACAACTCCAAGAAGCCCAATGGAAGGCATAGTCTCGGCCTAGGCTAGTTTGTGTAGGTGGGGGGAGTTTTAAATTTTTCTAAGGCCATTCTTGAGTCATAATTGATGAATGAAGATGAAAGGAGGCCTTGGAAAAAAATTTAGAACTCATAGAAATTGATTTGGTGTCTTAGGTTCCATAATATGACCTAAAGAAGCAACATGGTATTAGGCCTTTTGTTTTAATGATGTAATGACTCCAAGAGACTTGAATGGAGTCAAGAATCATAAGTGAAAAGAAAGAATGAGGCCTAGAAGTCATTTGATGGGTGTTGCTTAATTAGATGTGATTATGGACCATAATGGAGCCTATGGAGCAATCTAGTGTTTCATCAAGTTATGTGGCCTTAGAATGTATTTCATGGACCTAATTGGCTCCCATAAATTGTATCTAGGCTAAGAGAAACTATCTCCACCAAATTGTGGGTGTGTGGCCGAAAGAGGAGGCTTGAAAGCTAAAGAAAAAGTGTGTGAAATTGTGCAAGGTAGCTCTCTCCACCTTCTTTCATGCATGGATGTGTGTTTAGCTTGTTTTAGAATGTGTGTATATGTATTTTCAAGCTATGAAAAGTATGCTAGCATGGCTTTACATGCCATGATTCTTGATGCCATGTTATGTTTCTAAATCATTGCATGATGTTTGTATGAGTTTACTTGAGAGTGGAGAGGCCAAAAACTCTTCCCTTTGGTGAGGATGAGCCAAGAACCCTTGAGTTTGGTTGAGACAAAGTAAAGAGTCTCCCAAAAACAAAGTGGGCTCCCAAGAGTATGGTTGAGTCCAAAGTGCTCAAGAATGGGTGAGGCAAGTCCAAAATCCATGAGAAGTGTGAGGCCAATCCAAACACTTGGTGAGCTCTTGAATGATTTGTATGAGTTGTTCACATGCCAAGTTTGCTTTGAAAATGTCCATGGCTTTTATTTTCTCCATGCATGCACTTGTAAAGCTTGCTTTGTACATATTATGTATGATTGAATGGAGGATGAGTTATTAGGATTCTTTGAATCTCATCCCCTCCTCTCCAATGATTTAACATGCTAGGTGGACCAAGTAATTATGATGAAGGGAGCCAACCACGATGAAGAAGAGAGATTGACAACTTTGTGCCTTACTTTGTCTATTTTGGAACCATAATGATAGTTCATAATGCATATGATGTCATCTATCTACCATAAACCTTGAGACATGTATAAATATACTATTATATGATGTTTAGATGTATGAAGATGACATATGACCTCTAGCATTTATTTTGATTATGTAATGTCAAAGTGTGCAATATGGAAGTTTGATAGAAATATGCATAAGTGTAGGTTGAATGGACAAAATGAGATGCATGAGGTTTGGGACTATTTGGGCAGCTCACATAAGTTTTAAATATGCTTTTAGACTTGCCCAAAAGGTGCCAATACCAAGGGAAGACCATTTGGCAAGTTTGGCACCTCATATGGAGCCAAATTTGACCATAATGGAACCCTATGTTACTTTTTAGCCAAATGACCTAGTCTTGATATGAAATTTGGCATGCAATTAGGTCTCATTGAGAGCTTTCTGGGAAGATAAAGATCATAAATTTTGGAGGTCTACAGAATATTTGACAAATTTTCAAAGTTGGCAAACTTCATGGTTTCTGGTTTGCTGCACTATTCATTTGGTCTAAAATTGTTTTCTATAACACAAGGCCCAAATGATATCCAATTGCCACAAAATTTTAAACAAAGAAACTAGATGATCACGGTGACTTGTGCCAACTAGAAGCACTCATTTTGAGGTCTAGAGAGGGAGATATGAATTTTTGAAGTTTCTATCTAGTATCAGTAATTTTGCCTGACCAGAAGTACTGTTCCATTGAATTTCAAAGTCTAGGCTTGATGAACTGATCTAGAGATATTTTTTCTCTCTAGCCAACATCCACAGCTTTCCATATTGGTATCATTTTCATAGATTGAATTTTTGTGGAATTAATTGGACATTTTCAAAGTTTTCTGCAGAATTCTGTGACAGCTCTAGAATTCAATCAGAACTTTGGACAATTTTGGATGTCAAATGTCCTCTGTGATGCATGTTATGATATGGGCATATTTTTAGTGTGAATTATACATCCTAAGTTTTCCAGAATGACCAAGATTGCATGATTTCAAATTTTCTAGATTTAGTTATAATTTTCCAAAGTTGGGTCAGAAAATAGAGCAAATTTGGCTGAAAATATACTTGCTTATTTTGAGCTCCATTTTGGTTTCCATGAGTTGTGGGCATGATTTTGAGATTCAAATGAGTTGTGATGATAATAAAAAACATGAGGATGTATAGTATGAGCTCATATGGTCCACGTGACATCGATTGCAATTTTTAAATATGATGCAACACAAATAAACCTATTATTTTCGGTCCTTTTTTCATGTGCTCTTATGGAAATGATGATGTGAAACTTATGAATGCTATGAAATAAGCTAGAATTGATGGTGTTACACCATGCTCTTGCGCAGTAGCTAAAAATCTTATAGAAGTGTCTAAACTCTAAAAGTATGTAGACATGTTAATTGAATTAATTAATGGATAAATTGCATCATTAAAGACATAGAACCAAAATCTATCAAATTGGTTAGCATGAAGTTCTAAAGGTACCATATTAACCAAAATAATCAAACAAACATACCCATGATTATCCTTTATATGTCTATTTCCATTAATCTACTAATGTATATAATAACTAAGCATTAAATTAGAGAAGCCAAGAGATCAACATAGATGGCAAAACTATCAAGAGTATATAACTAAAATGTAGACAATGGCATTTAGCAGTTTATGTAATGCCAATGTGAAGGGAGCCATACAATTTGCATAGATAATGGCATGACCAATAATTTGATAGTTGCAATGGAATAGCAAACCACCATATTTGCACAAACAGAAATATAGAACCAAAATCTATGAAATTAGTTGGTATAAAGTTCTAAAGGTACTGTATTAACCAAAATAATCAAACAAACATACCATTGATTATCCTTTTCATGTTTATCTCCATTAATATGCTAATGTATATACTAAATGGGCATTAAAATAGAGAAGTCAAGACATCAACATAGATGGCAAAACTATCAAGAGTATATAACTAAGATGCAGCTAATGGCATTTAGCAATCTATGTTATGCCATTGTGAATAGAACTATACATTTTGCACAAATAATGGTATGACCAATAAATTGATAGTTGCAATGAAATAGCAAACCACCATATTTGCATAGACTGACATATTTCTAGAATTTAAGTTAGACCTATTTTTAACCAATTATGAAAAAAGCATGTGCACAACACTAGTGTGAATAGAACTATACATTTTACCAATAATCAAGATGTAATCCCATCATTAACTTTAGAATATGTTCAAGAGATAAATTAGATCAAGGAGTATAGCAATAACAATGCATTTATATGTTAAATTGTTTTCCATTATGTGAAAAGAAAGTAGTGAGTAAAAAAGAATAGCTAATTTAAATGAGCCATATAAATTTATTGTCATTAAAAAAGTTTCAAAGTCATTTTCAAATTACAAGATTGCATATCATACCCTATGATATAGATTCTGCAATTATGATGATAAAATGAAAAAATGAAAAAGTTACTTTCATCTTTCAACATTGAAAAAGCCATTTTCAAATTACTAAAGTGCATAACACACCACATTATAGTTTATACTTTGAATTAAGATAGGCAATCATGTTGCTTACTATGTTATCTATTATAGTAAAAATGCATGTTAACCATTGAAAGTCTAGACAAACTTTTAAGATCTTCAATCTATAAATAACATAAAAGAAGTTACAGTTAGGAATCTAATACAAACATCCATATCAATAGCAATCTTTCATAAGCTTCCCCATCTTATCTTTCATTTGAGGAAGGGTGTTTGGCATAGCTAAGTTTTACTTTCTTTAGTATGCTAAAAGTACAATTATTGCAATATAATTCCTTTTAATGGCAAAGCAAAAAACCACCCAAAAATTGATTATTCATAACTGAGTTTAAGTCTATGAATCCTTTACTACAACAATGAAAATCTCACTACCATGCATGAGATATACATGTTGAATATCAATTAGCATAGTAGTGACCCATAATTTTTGTTAAGACAAAACTCAAAAGCAAATCTCTTACATCTACATCTTGAATACTATTATGAATATGCTAAACAATCTTTTATAGTTATAAGATTTAGATAAGAAATTTTAAGATAAGAAATTTTCAGATAAGAAACATGATTTTTGAAACAAATTTATTCAAAATTTCAAGCTCATGAAAGATAGAAAACTTTATTACCTATGAAATCTACTTAATAATTTGATACTTATGAAGTTTGTCTCTCTATAAGTCAATTTATTAAGATAAAGGCTTAACTGCAATTTTTCCAAAGTTGCAAGCATGCCACTTTCATAAAACCCTATAGTTAGTTGTGCTTGAACTCTTTCCCATTCACATCATAGCCTCCACCCATCATACACCATCTTTAGTTTGGGCTTTGTGCTCCACTACCTTGTATCCTCCATTGTCTCTCATCATTGCCTGTTCTGTTAGCCATAATGGAATGTGAAATTGGCTAGTACGAGTGTAAAGGCAATGAAGGAGCTCTAAAATCAATGATGAAGGCGTAGTGTCTTGAAAGAGTCAAAGAGGAAGAAAATTAAGGCTGTGAAAAGCAATAAGGAATTGAAATGATGGATCTCAAGCACTAAAGCTGTGATGAGGAACTAAGAAAAAAATTGAAGAAGTAAAAATTGTGAAGGATTGAGAGAGGTTGAAGGAGATTAGAGAAATCGAAATTGAAGCCTATGTTATTGATCATAGGTAAACTTATTCTTCATCTACTTATTTATGATAGCGACATTTGGCATTGAATAATTGATAATACATATAGGTTGTAGCTTTTCCTTGCTTCCTGTCTATCAGTTGTTGTATATGTAACATCTGGTCCCTCCGTAAACGTGAGAAACGCAATGTTCAGTTTTTCCATAAACGTAAAAAATGGACCAAATATAAAAGGAAGTCTCTGAAATAGAAGGAATTGGGGCCAAATAAAATTATTACAAAAATTTTAAATAATGAAAAATGAGGATTTGAGCCTTGAGTTGCCTAGAAATCAAGGCCAGAATGATTCGATAAATTTGTCGAAAGGCCAGTGGCATTTTCGTAAATATGGGAACTTTTTGAAAAACTCATAGGAGGAATTTTTAAATGAAAGTTTTGAGTTTTTCGGGATTCTTAGAGGCTCCAAAAACCATAGGAAGGCCCGGGACCAGTGAAGCCCCTCCGATGTACTCTTTTCGACGTTGATTGACCTAAACTTTGACCGATTCGTTCGGGAAGGTTTTAGCTCCGATTTGAGTGATTTCAAAGGCATTTTATTAAATTGGGAACTTATTTGTTATGATGGAAAAGACGGTTCTCAAAAAGGAGCTAAAACGAAGGAGAAACAAAAATGCTAAGAACGAAGGGCAAAATTGGCATTAAAGTGTTAAAGGAAACTTCTTTATATGCCATGTTCTTTCTCTCCTCTCTAAGACCAACTTGCTTCTGCCCAATTTTATAGGAAAACTCCAGCTTCTTAGGCACACAAGAGGAGGAGGATTTTGGAGGAAGAAATTCAAGAAAAAGGTAAGAAACTTTAAGAAATTCCATATCCTTCCTTCTTGAACCTTGCTCCTCTCCTTTCAAGCTTTCTTTCTATGATTTTAATGGAGAGTTTGGTGTTGTTTTTGGGGCAAAACAGAGAGAGATATTTCAAAAATTGAGGGAGTAAGCCAACCAAGTGAAAGAATAAGCCAAAGGAAGCAAGAAAACAAAGTAAAATTTCTATTCTTTGGTAGTTTCTCCCTCCCCCTTCCTCTTGCACGAATTTGACCACCATGAGCCCAAGTCTTATGGGCTGACTTTTGTCCAATTCATGGAGGGATTAGAGGTTTTAGAGTGCAAAGATTAAGAATGAACTAATAGAATCAAGAAAGGGGCATTAGGAAACAAGATAGAACTATTAGGGATCCAAATGCTCCCTTGCAAATCTGATTTAACATGAATGTTCTTAGGTTTAATTGAATGTTTAAACATGCTCCTAAGACCCCTAGAAAGCTTCCCACATGCACCTCCCATCTAAGAAAGCAAAGAAATTGTAACAAAAACTAATGAACTCTAAGCTAAAAAAGTGTAGAGCTCTTGAATACTTTGCAAAAACTGATTTGATATATGAGTTTCCTTGCATGTGTGAGTATTTGATTGAGCTCCTAAGACCTCTAGGAAGTCTCCCATCAAGGAAAAATCAAGAAGGCCATGAACTCTTCTTTCCCCCATAGTCTCAGCCTAGGCAAGTTCCTATAGCTAGGGAGAGTTTTAAATTTTTCTAAGGCTATTCTTGAGTCATATGTGATGAGTGAAGATGAGTAGAGGCCTTAGAAAAAATTTAGAACTCAAAGAAAGTGAATTGGTGCCATAGGTTCCATATTAGGACCTAAAGAAGCAACATGATGCTAGGCCCTTTGTTTTAATGATGTGATGACTCCAAGAGGTTTAAAAGGAGTCAAGAATCTTAATTGAAAAAAAAGAATGAGGCCTAGAAGTCATTTGATGGGTGTTGCTTCATTAGGTGTGATTATGAACCATAATGGAGCCTATAGAGCAATCTAGTGTTTTATCAAGTGATGTAGCCTTAGAATATGTTTTATAGACTTAATTGGCTCCCATAAATTATATCTAGGCCAAGAGAAACTATCTCCACCAAATTGTGGGTGTGTGGCCGAAAAGGAGGCTTGAAAGTTAAGGAAAAAGTGTGTGAAATTATGCAAGGTAGCTCTCTCCACCTTCTCTCATGCATGGATGTGTGTTTAGCTTGTTTTAGAATGTGTGTATGTGTATTTTCAAGCTAAGAAAAGTATGCTAGCATGCCTTTATATTTCATGATTCTTGATGCCATGTTATGTTTTAAATAAATCTATGATATTTGTATGAGTTTGCTTGAGTGAGGAGAGGCCAAGAACTCTTCCCTTTGGTGAGGATGAGCTAAGAACCCTTGAGCTTGGTTGAGACATAGCAAAAGTCTACCAAAAGTAAAGTGGGCTCCCAATAGTATGGTTGAGTCCAAAGTTCTTAAAGAATGGGTGAGGCAAGTTCAAAATCCATGAGGAGAAGTGTGAGGCCAATCCAAATACTTGGGGAACTCTTGAATGTCTTGTATGATTGATTCACATGCCAAGGTTGCTTTGAAAATGTCCATGACTTCCATTTTTCCATACATGCATTTGAAAATCTTGCTTTGTACATATTATATATGATTGAATAGGAGATGAGCTATTGAGATTCTTTGAATCTCATCCCCTCCTCTCCAATATCCTAACATGCTAGGTGGAGCCAATGAATAAGGAAATGGAAGCCACAAAGTGAGGAGATGAAGCCTTGATTATAAAGCTTTTAACTTTGTTTATATTGTAACCAAAGGAGTGGCATATGATGTAATCTTTTGTTAGAATTGATGCACAATGAATGGAACATGTGTAAATATCTTAATAGATGATGTATGTATGAAATTTGTGGATAAATGGAATGTATTGCAATTTTTGGGTATTGGATGGCCATTTCAAGTGTATGCCTCTTAGTACATAGCTTGGGAATGGAGAATGAAATTCTGTGTTTTGAATCTCCACACCTTTGAGACAAGTTTAGAGAGTCTTTTTAGGCCATTCCCACGTGCTCAAGTGGCCACAAGAACCATCATTGGACCATTAAGAGGCATGAAAATGGCCCAAATGCAACCCTATGTCACTTTTTACCCAAATGAGCTCTTCTTGATCTGATATTTGGCATGAAATTAGGTCTCATTAAGAGCTTTTTGGGAAGCTAAAGATCATAATTTTCGGAGATCTAGAGAATATTTGATGAATTTTCAAAGTTGGGATTTTTCATGGATTCTGGTATGGGTACTGTTCATACTGGCAGTTTTGAATTCTGTGTCACCCGATAGCCAAATGGTGTCCAATGATTATGAAATTTTACATGCATAAACTAGAGGTCATAAGCTTTTTGTGGCCACTGAGATCACCTCATTTGGAGGTATGAACAGTGAGTTATGCATGTTTGAAGTTAACTGTCAGTATCAGTAGTGCCCCATGAGTCCGGTTACTATTCCATAGGGTCCAGCTAACTAAACGTATCTGTTTCATCCTAGAATTATTTTTACTATCAATTTAACATTTTTAGCTTTCCAGAATGACCAAATTTGTGTGATTTTGATTTTTATAGAATTAGTTATGAATTTCAGAAATTTATATTAGTACACTAAACAACAGCTTAGGCAGCCAGTGACTCTATATCTTTTTGGATGTCAAACGTCTTGTGTGATGAATTTTATGACCTGGGAGTATTTTTAGTGTAATTAGACATCCTAAGGTTTCCATAATGACAAAGATTGCATCATTTAGAAGTTTCTAGATTTAGTTATGATTTTCCAAAGTTGGGTCAGAAAATGGAGCAAATCTGGCTGAAAATGTGCTTGTTTATTTTGAGCTCCATTTCGGTTTTCATGGGTTGTAGACATGTTTTTGTGATACAAATGAGTTGTAATAATGAAATTAAATATGAGGAAGTATAGTATGAGCTCACATAGTCCACGTGACACCAAATTGAATTTTTTTGACATAGCGCAATGCGGAAAAAGTTTATTATTTTCATCCCCTTTTCATATGACCTTGTGGGATTGATAATATAAAGCTTATAAATGGCATTAAATGAGTTAGAAGTTATGGTGTTACAGTATAGGTCTCAAATAAGTGCTCATTAAGAGGAAGAAATGCATATGCATCTCATTAAAGAGTGCATTGACCCCAAACACAGCATCAACATCAATGACTTTATCATTGTCCACCTTACTTTTGTTTGTCACGTCCTTGCTAACATCTCTAAATCCATATGCAATTATTCATTCTTAAACATCAAATTGATGTCTTTAAGATTTTATTCTTAGATTTGGTTGAGTTGTTCTTATCTCAGATCTTTTGCCTTTGGCACTTAATTCTTGTAAGGTTAAGGTGTTTAAGGGATTTGGTCAAGCTACTTAGACTAACAATTCTAATTCCAATTCCACTTTAGTTACACCTAGTGGTAATTCAAAACCTAATCCCAATGGATTTGTTTTGATAACCAAATGTCGTAACGACTCCTTTCTTGGTCTTGCTAGAGGTATTGTCCTTAAAATTTGAATATTTTTCCTTACATTATTATCTTGGTTTTTTCCCCTTCTTTTTAGGTGTAGCTTTCTAGTGGAATCGGCCTATTTCTTGTGTGTATCAATTGAAGTATTTTGAGGAAAAAAAAGTGAACTAAAAAAAATGCTTTCTTTAAAAACACATAGAAAAATTCAAGAATTTTTTTTTGAAATATTTGATACTTTGTTGAAATTTATCATGTGATATTTCATTTGCTTAGGCTAAAGAAGCATAAAAAAAGATAGAGAACCTAAAGGAAGAAGTAAAATCAATGCCTAAAATAAAAAGAAACAATATAAGCTTTAGTGTGTTTTTGTGTGCGCATTGTGGTTATTATTGTTGATATTAATCTTCTTCGGTACAAAAATAGCCACAAAATATGCATGATTTAGCTATGTTTCTAATTCAAATACTAATGAAAATTTTTGTGTATTAATTTTGGTATATGTTAAAATATGTTAGAGATGCACTAGTTTATTGTGTCTATATTTTAGTAAAAAATTGTGTAAATGATTTTCCTGGTATTAGTAGTGATGCTTATTTTGAGTACATCCAAATTTATATTTTATGTTCTCTAGATGCAAAAGCTGGTAGGTTCAACTCCATTGGATTTGGTTAGATCTAATTTGGCCAAGAGTGGACAAGTTAGTAGGAAAGTTCTTTGTCCATATAGTTCTAAGAAGAGATACAAATGGTAATTTTGCTCTATTTTTAATTTCTCTCTATGATAAAGGGTTATTAAATTAACATATATCGTAATTCTCTCAGAAAATTAAATTTTGATGAAAATTATGTTGTGGATTTATAAGTTTAAATAAAGAATTCATCCTTGATAAATGTTACTTCTTAACCCTAGATATTCGGTTGATTGTCTTACATAATATTTTAATCAAGTGCATAATGATCTAGTTCTATATAGCTAAGCAAACAATTTTGACAACTCCTTCCTTACCTATAGTTGGCCATCTTTCTTTCTTTTTTAATTGTATTAGTTTGCTACCTATTTTTTCTTACTTCCTTATGTATTTGTATTCATCTTATTTCTAGAAACTTAGTTTTGTACTATCCTATAACATCTTAATAAAAAAAATGATGAATTTAGTATTTGAATATGCATGTTAAAGTGTAAAATCTGTTGCGTTTGATTATCGATGGTAAACTCTTAGACAAAATACATTGGTAATAAAATTTCTTTTTCTTAATTATTTAATTTTCTTTTAAATATTTCTCTCAGGTTTCAAACTTTACATTAATTTTAGGTCAGAGTTGACTTTGTATCTAGAAGCACCTTCCTATCTCTGGGTTACATTTTCCCATTTGGGGAGCTAGCTCTTATCTTCTTGCAAGCAATGATGTAAACACCATGTTACTTGTAACAACCTTAACTATTAATTAAGTTATTTATGCATAATTGTGTTCTTAATAAGTTATAATTAAGATTAAATTTAAATAATGATTCAACAACAATTAAGACTATGGGGAAATTTGAACCTTCATGTGTAATACCATATTAAGACAATACTTAATATATATCACAATTGGCATAAAATATTTATTTTTACCAAATTAATAATTTTAGCAGCAAAAATAACCATTATCAAAATCCAAATTAATTCATTTTTGGTTATATGAGCCATGTGGGTTTAATAAAGTCATCTTCCATCCATATCATACTTATTCAACCAAAAACATCACACTTTGAAGCTTACATCTCGAGTTTGGACCAAGCATCACAAATTCAAGAACATACTTGTAATTTCCTTGCTTTCATATTCTAATATGAACTTTGAAAATTTATAACTAATTTTAGAAAAATCCAAATCATGAAAATTATGAATTTTTGGAAAGCTTAAGATGTCCTCTAACTACATAAAAACTTTAGATCAAAACAATATAATTGGACTCATGAAAATCCAATGGAACAGTAACTAAGTTTGGAGGACATCTTGCAACAAACTAGAAATTTTAAAAATTCATATCACTTTCTATAGAACTCCAAATTAGGTGTTCTTGGTAGCAATGAAAATCTTCTGATGTCTACTATATGCTTATAAAATTTCATAAGTATTTGATTTCATTTGTCCCCTGAATAACACCAAAAACTAAATTGACCATATAAATAATAATAGTGACAGTTTCTACACAATTTAGCCAATTTTGAAAAATCATAGTAAATTTTTTAGAGTTCCAAAAATAGTGCTATTTAGCTCTGTGAAAAGCTATAGATGGGACCTATATATTTGCCAAATGTCATGTAAAAATTCATCCATTTGGTTAAACTTTAATTTACAATATGAATATGGCAAAAATTGGGATCAAATTAGCATTATATGATACCAAAAAGCATACCATGACCATTTGAGCACATCTAAAAGTTTAAACACAGCATATAGAAGCATCCTAATAGGTCCAAATCAACATGGAGCTTAAATCCACCACCTTACTTCCATATATACATATAGATATCATGGCTCAAGGATGTCAAAATCATTCATTCTCATACATGTGGTTCCAAATATAGTTTATATAATATATTTACATGCTTTTACATGTGCTCAAGGGTTTACATTTCATATATAACTTGTACATATATATATATTGACATTAATTTACATAAAAAACTATCTTATTGTCAAAGTATCACAAACTATGCTCTTTGGCTCCTATTATTTGCTCTTTGGGCTTCACTTAGACAAGGTTAGATGAAAAGTGGGGGAGAGTGAGATTCAAAGAAGCCCAATAACTCTTTCACCCTTCAAGTAAGCATACATGGCATATAATCATGTCAAAAAATACAAGTATGCACCAAACACTTTCAAGAACCTTTCAAATCATAGGTTTAAGATTATATAAACATGTTAAGATCAAAATCAAGCTCTAGGAATTTTTTGTCTAGCTTTATCCAATTATTTAGGACTTTTGGATTAGCCTCACCCACTTTTTAGGGACTTTTGACTTAGCCTTACTCATTTTTGAGACTTTTGGTACAACCTCACTAATAAAAAGTAATTTCACATTTCAAAAGCAATTCAAAAAGCATAATGGTACCATAACATCAAACCAATAGTTATAGCCATGTCTTAAGATTCAAACACACATACAAACATTCAATGACAATCAAATAACTAAGATATGCATGCAAGAAAAGATGGAGAGCTACCATGATTCAAAAAGCACAATTCTTTTTTTTTTTTAAATTCTGCCTCCCCTTATTGGCCTCACACCTACACCTAGGAGGAATATCAAACAAGATACAAATACATTAATGGAACCATCTCTAGCTTCACATAAACTCTACACAAGTTATTTCTAGTTTATGCCATGGTTATGGTTCCATACAAGGGCATAATGAAGCAACTCATATAATTCAAGATCTTGGCTCTAATTTCTCACTTAATTTAAGTCATATGACTCAACTTAAAGTCATTAAAGCCATCACAAACTCAATCTAGGAAGCCAAATATCAAGTTGCTTCTTTATGCATAAAAGGAACCTAAACTTCCAACTTTGAAAATATGGTTTCTAAATTCAATCAATGATTCTTTTGGTGTCTATTATTCATTTCTAGGCTATTTGTATCCTTGAAATTAAGAAAAACCCTCCTTAGGTACATAATTCCTTCTTAGGTTGAGATATGGAGCATATTGAGAGCCTATGGGGTTTCTTTCCATTTCCTAGGGAATTTTCTACTTGTGAAGCTTCCTAAATGTCTTGAGAACTCAAACATAGTCTAAATTATCATTAGAAGGCTTCATAAATTCCTAAGTACAATCAAAACCCTAAATACCATAAGTTGTTATCTATAAGTTCTTTTTTAATCATAATTGCTTTATCTGATTCCTCATGCTTCAAAACCCCATCTCTTATCAAGTTTGGATCAAAATAAAGTCTTTGATATATCATCCCTAATTTGGCCGAAATGAAGGAGACAAGAAAGAGCCAAGAAGAAGCACTTTAAACCATACTTTCTTAACTTTTTTATAAGCTTTTCAAGAGCACTTTCTTATGCTTTAAAGCTTCCTTTCAAACTTTCCCTCTCATCTACTAAGCTATTCATAAAACATGTTGAAATAAATAATCAAAACCATGAGAAGAGATGTAACATCTGGTTCTTTTATAAATGTGAAAAATATAATGTCTAGTTTCTTTGTAAACATACGAAACACACCGGATATAAAAGAAAGCCTCCCAAATTGAATGATTTGAGATCCAACAAAATCAAAGCGATAATCTAGACCTCAAATAATGAGGATCCAAGGTCAGAGGTGCCTTGAAAACGAAACCAGAATAATTAGACTAAATTTAACGAAGATGCAGTGGCATTTTCGTAATTTTAGGCACTTTTTAGAAAACTCAAATAAGAGATTTTTAAATGGAAAAAATGAGCTTTCTGGGGTTCTCAGAGGCACTAAAAACTATAGAAACTCCTATAATAGTTTAAACCCCTCCAGTTTACTTTTTAAAGTGTTAGTTGACCCGAACTTTGACCGGTTCATTCGAAAAGGTTTTTAATTCAATTTGGATGAAACCAAGGTATTTTATGAATTAGAGGACCTAAATTTTATGATAAAAAATATGGTTCTCAAAAGGAGTTAAAATAAGCCTAAATGGAGTAAACAAGTGCGTAGGGGCAAAATGTTTATTTTGAAAAATTACACAAGAGGCCTAAGTAAGATTATACCTTATCACCTTCTCTAAGCTTCCATTTTCAGAAATTTGAGTAGCCATGGCATGAAATTAAGAGGGGAGAGAAAGAAGAAGTTTAAGCTTCTGTTTAGGTAAGTAAATAGTGCCATTTTATCCCATGTCAGTTCAGAAAGTTATTCTTTTCTGTAAGAGCTCTCTAGTGGTGGTTTTCTTTTCTTGAAAACTTGAAGATTTAGGTCTGACCTAAGTAAAAAAGGAACTCTTTTTAAGAAACTAATCCATAAAAAATAATCTACGCGAAGAGAGCTCTATTTTAAGGTAAGATTTTACTTGAAACACTTGTAAAATCTTGAATTTTCAAGCCATTTAAGCTTTGGTATAGAGAGAGAAAGTGAGGAGGAGAGTTTTTCTTTATGTGTTCTTGATGAAACCAAGGGTTATGGAGTGTGAGGATTAAGAATATACAACTAGAATTGAAAAGGAAGCTTTAGAATGCAAGTTATAAAATTTAAAGATTTAGTTGCACCTAGGCTAAGATGAAGCTTCCTACTAGTAATTTAAGTTATCTAAGAGTATATATGAGTTCTCAAGATATCTAGGAAGCTTCACAAGTGCCAATTCCCTAAAAGAAAGCAAGAAAACTCCATAGGTGCATAATGCACTTCATGTCTCGGCCTAACCCACTTCATGCACTTAGGAAGTGTTTTAATTTGTTCTAAGCCTTGAATAAGACTAAATATGATAGAAGGACATTAGAGGAAGCCTTGGAAAAAATTTAAAAGTCATGGAATGTGAAATGGAGGTGTAGGCTCCATAATGTAATATTATGAAGCAACTTATAGTTAAGCTCCTTAAAATGAATGTGTGATAACTCCAAGGAGTCTAAAGGGAGTCAAGAGACCTAGAATGAATGAGAAATGGGAGCCAAGACTGGGAATTCTCCTAGTTGCTTTATAAGGTCTTGCATGAAAGTATAATGGATCCATAGAATAAAGTAGCTTCATATAGAGTGTGTATGATGCCAATCTTAGATTCCATGAGTGATTCATGTCTCTGTTAATGTGTCTAGGCCAAGAGAACCAAAGGCCACCTAATTGCAAGGCTTAGTAGAGAAAGGAAAAGAAGAATTTCAAGAGGAAAGTGTGGTGTTTTTACTTCAAGGTAGCTCTTTAACCTTTCTCTCATACATGGCTTAGATGTTTACTTGTCTTTGAGTACTTGTGTGTATGTTTGAGTTATTAAAAATGTTTCTAGCCCATGTTTACATGTTATAGTACCATTATGTTTCTTGAAATGTGTTTATGATTGCATTATAGCTTACATAGGTTTAGTTGTGCCAAAAGTCTCAAGAAGAGTGAGGCTTAGTCAAGAGTCCTTTGAAAGTGAGTGAGGCAAATTCAAAAGTTCCAAGAAAAATGGGTGAGGCTAGACCAATGCCTTTAAGAGTTTATACTTGTTATGTATGAGTTTATGTGACAAGAAAAATGCCTTATACATGTTTACTAGTTGCTTAAATATCATACATGCATTCTTTGACATGTTTTAGCATCCATTGTGTATATTTGAAAGGGTCAAGAGGTATTTGGATTTTTTAAATCTCACTCTTCCCCCACACATGTCTAATCATATCTAGGTGAGCCAAGTAGACAAGGAAATGGAGGCCAACAAGCATGAGAAGTAAGATTATGAAAACAAGATAGAGAAATGACTTGCTTAATTGTATTTTGATGTCAAACTATGTACCCATGAGATGTATCTATTATGTAAACCCTTGAGCATGTTTTAATATATGTACAAATAGTGTATGTATCAATATGAAAGCTAGATGAATGAAAATGTGAGATTTTGCCACTCCTTTGCCATTATATAACTTGATGCTCTTGTATATATATATGGATATGGCAACATGGGATTGAGCTCTATGGTGATTTGGATCATTTGGCATGATTTTATGTATGGTGTTTATGCTTTTAAACTTGCCCAAGTGGTTGTGAAATGCAAGAAGGGCCATTTGGTGTCTTGAGATGCCATTTTGAACTTCAATTTTAACTAAAATGGTATGTTGAACCAAAGTATTACCAAATGAATGAGTTTTTCCATGAAATTTGGCTAGCAAGTAGGTCTCATCTAGAGATTTTCACAAAGTCAAAGAGCATTCAATTTGGAACTCTATAAAATTTATTATAATTTTTCAAAGTTGGCTAAAATATGCAAAAATGATATAATTATTGTTCATTTGGTCAGTTTGCTTCTCTATATCACATGTGGGTCATATGAAGTTCAATGCTTGTGAAAGTTTGCAATCATAAAGTAGACATCATAAGCTTTCCATAGCCATTAAAATCATCTCATTTTAAGCACTATAAAGGAATATATGAATTTTTAAAGTTGTATGAAAGTATAAGTAATGCAGCCTAACCTGTGTTACTATTCTATCAATTTCCGGTGGCTTAAGGCTACTACATTAATCTGTACTTATTTTTAATCAAAAGTAGATATCCACAGCTTTCTAGAATGACATGGTTTTCTTGAGTTTTATTTTTATAGAATTAGTTATGAATTTTCAAATTATGTACCAGAAAACTGAATTTTGAACCCAAGAGCAAACCATGGAATTTGTGTGATATAGCTTCAAACCCGAAGTGAATGAGATAAAATGTGATGAGTATGACTTTTATGGATGTGCTATGACTAGAAAATGATATGGATGAGTTCACATGGTCTATGGAGAATAAAATAAGGAAATGGAACCTTATCTAACACAAATATATACATTTAAATATTTAATATTTTCTTTATGTTAGGTATGTTCTTCCTTGAAATGGTGCTCTGTCATGCATGTTATGAATGAGATAGCTTATAGCATTAATATGTAAGGGTAAAGAGACTAAGGTATTGCATTTATTGGTATCAGAGCAAAGTTCCAAGCCTTCTAGAGTTATATATGGCTTGAGGAAGCAATATTACAAGTATATATTAGCTTATTTGTGGCATTCTGGGTGTGTGAATGTGGCACATGTCTATATTTATGTAATGTAAGTTATAGAATGCTCTTTGAGTAGGTAGTGGACATCAGGAAAGGTAGGCTTCTAAGGTTGAGCTAGTAAGGCTAGAACAGAGTGGAATGATCCTATGGCTAGAGCACTATAGGCTATGGTAGCTTGTCGGGATCCGTGGCAAGCCGTGTGTATTAACAGCAAGAGGCTATTACTATGTAGTTGCAAGAGAAGCTTGCTTAGAGAGAGGCCATGAGTGGCCTAATCCTCCCCAATTGTCACTCTGACCATTCTAAGATGTTTTGCCTAAGGCAAAGGTAGGTAGTGATGTAGTGCAGTATGGGATGAAACTATTACTGCCTAGGAATCAGCTAGAAGGGAAATGAAAGAAAGCTATTCTTCCAGCCATGACACCCAAATGTCTAGATAAATTAGAAAGTCTAAAAAATTATTCCCTTAAGCCAAAGGTTAGAGTTTATAGGCAAATTCCATAGAGTCCTGACAACCTAAATATATTGTTTGGCTATACATAAATAATGCAAGGGGTAGAACCCTTTAGCCTTGATGGTGGGTTGAACACAAAGGTAGTTGAGGCTCAAATCATGTAGCTAGAAATGAAGTGCCAGTGATAATGGAAGGTATTGACATATGAAAGGCCTTGTTGGTCATATTCAGGTTAAAATAAGAAAAGAACTATTATATCAGATAGAGTACAAAGAGTAAGATCCCTAGTGTGAGCAAGATAAAAGATAGATAAATGACCCACTAGCAGATATCAAAAATAATTAAGTAATAGATAAGTATCAAGCTTAGTACATGAGTCTAAGAAAGAGACTAGCCTAGCTTATGAATGAGCCCAAGAATATTTAAGATTAAGTAGCACTTAGAGCTAGCCTATTAGACAAGGAAGTGGAAAGGTTGTTGAGACCTGCCTACAAGGCATTGACTCTAACCTAGAATGCTATTCTATATGTTAGTGAGCAACAGGATTTCATTGTGAGCCTATGCAAAGCATGCTATGGGTATATGTGTAAAGGAAAGATACATTTATGTAAAGGAATAGGTGTCATACCTCCATATATTATTTGTTATTAGTCATCATTAAAAGACCTTGTACTCACTAGTAGGAAAATCCTGTTGACAAGGTCTTAAAATTTACATTGCAAAATGCAAGACCTTGTCGAAAAAATCTTGGATCTTGGTGACAAGATGTCCTCGTAGCCATTGAATCAACATGATTTAGTGTTAATAGCATTAAGAATGTAGCGAGTTTACGAGAAGGGTATACCTCAAGGATGATACCCTAAGATGAGAATGAGATGTAATGAGATAGAGGACCACCTAATTAGTGGTCAGTAACTCTCCAAGAGGTAAAGCCCTGATTTAGTAATTACATTAATAGGGGAAAGGTGAGGAAGAGTTGAGAAGCTAGTACTTAGCAAAAGATACTGAGAGGCTCATCGCGTAACCCTCAAAATAAAACTAGGTTGATAAAATATGTAGCTAGTGGCACAACCTAGGTCATCTCCCTTGGAATTGGAGTTCAATGCTTAATTGAGTTTTCCAAATGTTAAAAGACTCTAAAAATTTTTAAACTAAGGGGGGTTTTTGATTTAATTAACTAAGTAAAATGAAATTGAAATAAAATTTCTAAATTCTACTTAATTGTACGAATTATAGGTAAAAGATTGTCTTGTGACTAGCTTTGGAATTGTCCCTTGGTATCCACTATCCTTATCCTATTCTAATTGTAATTGATTCTGGCCTAAGAGTTCCTAATTGTGTTCATAACAAATTATCTTCAGTTACCACGCAAGAATCAAGAAATTAATGATCTAACGTTGAATTGAGACCTCAATCCCGCATTAAGTTGTTAAATCTTGTCTTTAAGATCAATGAACACCCAATTTGATTGATTAACTGATTAATTAGCCTCTGAATCATTATCCTAAAATATTTAATTAACCAACTAAACATTAAGGAATCCTCAAATTTAACATTCAAGCACATAATTTCATTCATATATTGCATCGAACACCTTCGAGGCATACATGGAAAATTAGAGAATAATGAAAAATTCAGAACTTGATTCAATCAATCAAACAAACAAAAAGTTCCCTAATTAGTGTCTAACCAGCCACTAATTACAATTACATAAATTCCCTATCAAATATAACTTAACCAAGATGATATATGAAAGAGAAAAAATGTAGGAAAATAAAGAAATTCTTAGCCAAAAATTCTATGTTCATCCATGGATTCAAGCTTGCACCAAGGATCTTCCTCCTAGCTAGCCTCAAGATGGATTAGAGCTTTATTGAATGGTGGATGGATGAAAGATGGAATAGAATGGGAATGGAATGAATGGGTGGACGAAGGAGTCGTGCAAATGGATTATATGGAATGGATCTGGTGGATGGGTGAATGAATGGATGATGAATGGAATATGCGGCGTCTCCTCCCCTGAATGAATGCGGTGTGAATGAATATATGGACGAGGGTTTCCGAAAATATCGAGGCGTGAATGAAGTGGATTTTGGATGATTGAAATATGCTCCCTTCCTTATTAAAAGTCACGTGCCCAGCTGCTGTTCACTTTGTTTTCACGTTATTTCCTTTCTCCCATGCAGCTCCTACTCTCCCTCATCTCCTCTGCTCAACTTCAGACCAAAGAGAAAAACTCTTCAAGTAGCATTCATTCTTTCTAGCTTTCTCTGCCCAGTTCAGCGTCTTTTACGTGTTTGTGTTTCTTCTGCTCATGCTCTGCTCAGTTACTGGTCTGGTGTGTTTGTTCTGCTCAAAAGCTTCTTCTCTATTTCAGCAGTGTTTCTTCGTTTCAGCTCCTTCATTCCACGTAAATTTTGTAGCTTCTCTTCTTCCAAATACCCATGCAGCTCATTCTTCTCGTTCAGCTTGCTTTTCTCGAGCTAAAGACGTAGCTTCTTCTCTTTGTTTAGCTCTTAAACAGATGCTGCTTCCTTCACTCATTTTGCTAGCTGCTCTTCATTTGTTTCCATGTGAAACTCTTATCAAAATGTTCTTCTTTTCAAGCTCAAGTGTGCAGCTTCTTCAAACCTTCTTCTTCTCAGCTCTTTCATGTTAGCTTTTAGAATCATTCCCATGTGAAACTCTCTACTCGCCAAAACAGAGCATCGTGAAGATGTGGCTGGTCATGAGTGTGAATGCATTAACTTGAGAAAATGTAGTGAGATGAAACCTTTTCTCTAGCCCACATTCTACTCTTGCCATGTCTTCGTTTCCTATAGCTGCTTGAAAGACACGAGAGAAAGTTCTGCACCCAAGCCTCCTTCAACTCAGCCTCTTTTCCACGTTAAAACCAAGTCTCTTCTTAATCACATGTAGTTTTGTGTTTGAGTGTGTCTTCCATGTACAGTTACTCTCAGTTTTCTCTTAAGCCTTCTTCTTCTTGCTTCATGCACCATTGAATACGTGTTGCTTTTCCTCTTTTCTTTCCATGCAAGCTCGAGTCTGCTACTGTATGAGTGGGTGGTTTATGTGCTATTACGTGAGCTGCTACATGAAACCCGTGGCCTGCTTCTTCTATTTCTCTTAAGATTGCACACTAACACACTTGAAGTCCATCTCTTCTCTTGCTCTTCTTCAATTCAATTTTCTATTCAAAGCTCTAATTACATATTAAAATTCTGCACAAAAAAGTGGAAAAAATTCAAATAGAAATATTCATAAAAATTATTTAAGATAAATTTAAGCATTAAAAACCAATAATTTGTAAATAAATTCCTAAAATATAGAAATGGCCACTAAAATAAAATCTTATCTAATTGAAGTCTTAGAGCCATATTTAATCATTAAAATGCCTAAGTTAGGAGAATCAAATAGATAGAAATATGTGTTTATGAGATACCTTTGCCTTAGTAGTGATTAAAGGAGAGTTAATAGAGTAAGTATAGTAAAGATAGTCAGGTAAGAGTTTAGTACTTAGTTAGATGAGCTTCCCTAGCATGAGAGTCGTATAATGAGAAAGCTCATGAGTAGTAAGAGTACTAAAAGGAGCATGTAGTTACTGATAAAATAAATTTAGGACATTGAGAAGATGTGTAACCTAAATTGGGTTAGTGCAGCCCTAGAATTAGTAAAATGTGCTCTTAGAGGCAGAAGTAAAAAGTCTAAGCAAAAAGAGAGTACACCTAGCCCCTAATTAGACTGTAGAGGGGAGTAGGGTTACGGTAAGTAATAAATGCTGCAGCACTTCCAGGGAAGCTAAAGAAAATTAAAAGCCACCTAAGAAGGTGAGCTCCAGGATTATATAAAGTAGTAAGGTAAGTTACGAGCTTTAAAGAGAGCAAACTCTAGGGTTCACAGGGAGCAATTCCTTGTAGAGGAATGGTCTAATTAAGGATAAAGTAAGAGAATAAGAAGAATTAGACCTTTCTTCCTTTTATAGAAAGTGAGTAAGTAAAAGTGAATCTAGGAGGAATAAACATGCTTTTAAGCATAGAGAAAGTATGTGACAATGTCAGAACTAATGACTAATGAATTAAAAATAGATGAATAAATAACATGAATGAGTGCGTTAGCAAACACGGTTCTCCTTGGTACAGATGTCAATGAAGCATGATGTAGTGCCAACTGGGCAATATGAATGACCTTGTGATAGTACAATAAATGATGTAAGAAATTAGAGAAAGAGTTCCTTCTCCCTGAGTGTCATTTGAAATAGAGAGAGATGAAGCATGGTAATAGGAATGTTCTTTAGATTATTGGAAAACTTGTAATATACTACTGATAGTGGCTTGACCTCGATCATGATGCACCTGTGTATTAGTAATTGATGCTATGGTTTACTTGCAATGATAGTTGAATGATATTGAGTCTAGCCAACTCAGTAGTAATGTAACTTGAGTGCGTAGCAAATAATGGCATGAATCATAAAGAGTGTCCCAATAATCTAAGAGTATCCTAGTTAGTTAAATCAAGAGATAAGCTAAAGAAAGAGAAGTAAAAGATTCTAGTAATATCAGAATAATAAGAAAAGTATGCAGAAAGAAATCCCCAATAAAGAACAATAATGTAAAAGGGAACGTGCTAGCAGTATTAGAATGTTAAAAGTCAGAGTCCCTTATAATATGACTAAATGAAGTGAAAAGGGACTAGCCTATGACCTCTATCCTACAGGAGATGTTAGATACACTTAATGTGCATGATACCTTGGTGCAGAAGGCACTTAAAAGCATAACAGGGGCATAGTTAGAAATTGTAAGATATAAGAGGAAAGATAGAAAAAGTACAGGTAAAGTGTAGTAATCCAATAGAAGTGAAGAAAGAAAGCTTAAGTGAAAAAGCTTGAAGTGGGAACCTGATCCCATAAGGAGTAGTAAGTGAAAATCAGAATACTCCTAAATATTGTTCTAATAGAATCAACAGAGAAATAAGTGACACATAACCCACTTCATGTGAAGAGCATAGTAGACATCTGAATTTAGCCTTAGCCATTACGAGCGATGGTTACCAGACTTAGTGAGCAGGTATTTTATTATTAGATATAGTGATCTTAAACTTTGACATCCCCTAGAGATGGATCACAGTAGATCTTAGCACAATATAGTGAGTTGTAGTAGACTCTACTAGGGCTTAAAAAGGTCATAGTAGACTTAGGGGTCATAGTAGATCCCACAGAGATACAGAGAGCCTACAGTTACAGTACAGTAGTTCTCTAGGGAGATGACAGTGTGACGACCTTATCTTCTATACATGGCAATTATGGCTAAATACACGATTAATAATTAATGATCAAGATTTGGAGTCATTACAATTTATTACATTATAAAAATATAAGAAAATTTGAACCTTGATGTTAGGGTCCTCACTAAACAACCACAAACATAAGAATTGCATAAAAGAAATTATACTATCATGAGGGATTTATGATTCATCCATTCATCAATTTCAACATAAAAAAACCTTCTACAAGTGTTCCTATATCATTTCCTAGCATTACCATTAAAGAAACGGGGGTTGCTAGGCTAAAGATATGAGTTTGGGGACTTACGCCACGACCCATACCTTTCCCGCATGTGGCTAAGTAGCTCTCTAGAATTATTGGACAAATTTCACAAATTTCGCCGCAACGAGTTAGACTGTCACCGCGACCAGCCTGCGTGGTGCCATGGCGAAGGTGCCTCCCGGAACTATTGTTCTAAGTCTCACGACTCTCGCCTCGGTGCAATACACTTGTGCCGCGAGTGAGTATTGCTACTATACAACCTTTAACTAGTTTCCTCGACTCGCGCCGTGGCAGGACCTACTACGCTGCGGTGAGTTTTCGTTTTGTCACCCTCCTGAGCGATTTTTTTTTTGCTTTGCGCCAGGCGCTCTTCGCCACTGTCACTCCCCAGGCCAATTTTCTTCTCTTATGCCGTGGTGGGATTCATTATGTTATGGTGCTCCTTGACTCTGTCATTCCTTTGGCCGTGGCGAAGCCTTCTTAGCCGCGGCGTAACTACCTCTCCCAAGTTTCATTCCCTACACTCCAATTCCCATCTTAAGAACACTCTAGGACCAATTTCTCTCATTTTGTGTGACTCTAATGGTATTTATCTATCCTATTCACCCAGCTATTCCACCATTACCAATTCAAAACTTGAATGTAAATTTTCACTCCTCCTATCATCTTATATTAGCAAATCCATAGAGTAATAACAACAAGAATTTATGAGCTATCATCAATTAACATTCGATATACATTCCGTTAGAGACTTCATACATTAATAGTTTGTATCAATGTCTAATGCATTACATGATTATAATTCCCAAGTGGTAAACCATATCATAAATTCAACAAAGATATATATCAGATACTATAAGTTCATACATCCCTTAACAACTAATATGAAGCCATTTTCTCCATGGTTACATTCTATGTTAACAAAATACAAACTCCTACACTTGGCAATATAGATACATGATGATGTTATACAAAGGTTAACAAAAATTAGCATATACTCTATTATACTCAGACCAAGTATAGCTTCCTCCACACATGGCTAAAGGTCATGGATTTTCATCCACTTGCTTCCCCTTATCCTTATCTGAAGAACCTTCACCTAAAATGTTTAATCCTATAAAACGGGGTGAGATATGGATCTCAGTAACCAAGACAAATTCCATCATATATTACAGATTAATTAGCATACATGTATAATTTCACATAAGTATCAGAAAAATACTAATCATACCAGTAAATGAAACAATTAGGCTATCATGATTACTATCCCATACTAGCAATCATATTTTTACATGTTAAAGGCCATTAACACTGGGAAAGGCCCGTCCATGGCACCTACTTCCCATTGAACACAACCAGGGCTCAGTGCATCTGGGGTTTGATCATAACCCGGTACCCGATCGAAACACATGCAAGGGTGGCAATTGCACCATAGCTCCACCATGGACTCACAAGGTCCAATCACATTATAATAGATAGCCAACCAATTCATTCAGCATTTCAAATCATTCATGTACAGCAAATATGAAATTAAGATAGATATATGCATGGAATTAATGTAAACCTAGTTACCTCACTTGTAAACAAATTTGCAAAAGCTACTAATGGTACAAAAATCTCCCCAGCCACTATTGATTCCCAAAATTCAGAATGGAGTTGTCCACTAGCAGAAACGTCAATATATCACTCTAAATTCTAAACAAATTCGTACAAAATTAATACCCATATTATAACCAATTCATTAGGGTCTCAAATCAGCGGAGTTACCTCAAAAAGAAGAGTTCATATCTACCTAATGACAGCCCTAGCCTCAACCTACAAATTTTCACCATGAAAAAATCAAATGGCAAGTTTCAGATTTTAGGTGTGGGTGAAATTTCTCCAAATGAAAAACTAATTAGATCAAATTAAAGAGAAAGATGAGGGGATTGAGTTATATAAATATTACCTTAGCTGAATCTTGCTCAAGAAGTGAGAAATGGTGGAAATATGTCAAGAACCCTAAAGCCTTCTTTGGACCTCCGAATTTTGAGATGTGTGTTTGTGTTTTAGCAAATGGGGGAGAGGCTAAAGTATTTAGGGTTTTAGTTAGGTTTAAGTTGGGTCTAAGATAGGTCATGGACTGCTCTAAGGTCCAACTTCAAATGGGCTTTATATTTTAGTTTTGTTGGGCCAATTTTAAGGTGTTGAGCTGTAAAATTTTATTGGGCCAGATTTAGTTTTAAGAACTCTATTGTTTGGGTCTGCATAAAGTTTATTAGGCCATTTATAAGAGCTTGTGCAAGTTGGGCCTTGGGTCTCTAACCCATTAAATCAAATTGGGTCTGCACCTACTTATTGGGCCTCTATTAGCCTCTTATCATGATCTCCTATATTAATTTAGGCCCAGATGAAGTTTCTATCCCAATTAAACCTCAAACTCATTAATAATTTTATCTTTCTAAAATCTCCTTTTACTTAACTTGCCCAATTATCCTATATTAATTATTCTTAATTAACCTAATCCATGATTAACACCTTAATTAATTTTTGGGATGTTACAGACAGCTTGAGATATTTTTCCCAAATCAATTAGTCTCAGAGACTAGTATAGTATGAGATAGTTTTCATCTCAAAGACTAGAGATCTCTTAAGTTTGATAGACTATTGCCACAGAGATATGAAAGTTATACTCAAATAATTAGACCACTAACTAGACCTCCTTAAAGGATGAGCATAGTGTGTAGGATGAGGAAAGCAGGAAAGTAGCTTTCCAGTAATATAGCTAGATGAACCACTACCCAGTAGATATTGGGCCTGACCAAGGGATAGAGAGATCCCTATATACCAGAGTCCTATGTTCAGAGAGGGGTCAAGTATAGTTTGTCTTAATGGGGTAAGTGGTAGACTATGTCTCCAGCAGCTAAGATTATGAAAAGTTAGTATCTCATAAGAATTCAGTAGTAATAGGTGGTAGTTGCTCTTCAATGTTAGTATAGGAAAGAGTATGAGTTATGATGATCACTTATTAAACTAAAATGTTAAATAAGACCCACTCTCGAGTGAATAAAGAGAGTAAAACATAATTCAAGCCTAAAAAGGCAAGGGTTAAAGTAAGAAATGAGGCTAGGATGATTGAGAATAATAGCCCTTTTAAAAGGAGCTATGATCCTAGTAAGTGATACAAATATAAGACCTACGATAGAAAGAAATATGATGATGAACCATAGGATGAGCTAGTGAGAATAGTGGACTGAATATCTACGTAAGTTAAGTAAACAGACAAAGGTCTCTAATGGCGGTTAATGAATAGAGAAAGATAATGAAACTTTATAGAAAGCCATTAAGGGATGATTTAATACTAAGTAAGTTATCTCCCAAGTCATGTAAATAAGTCCACTAAGTAAAAAAAAAAAAAAAAAAGATAACCCCAATGAGTAGGTGAAGAATAACCGGATGTGAAATAGTAAGCTCCCCTAGGAAATAGGCTAGAATTATGAGGGTAGGATTCAGAGTTAGAAATTCTTTCCTTTATGAGAAGAGCTAGTATATGCTCTGTAGCAATAGCACAGAAAAAGAAAATCAGATATAGTAAACTAGTGATATAAATTCCCTGGCAGAAGAGCTTAGTCTTTAAAGGAAGTAAATAAAGCCAGAAAGAAGGGAAAGAAAAGGCCAGTTAACGAGAATATAAGAAAAGATAGATGAAGTTATACCTCTAAATTTTGAGGACAAAAATTTATTTAAGGGGAAAGGAAATGTAACATCTGGTTCCTCCGTAAACGTGAAAAACGTAATGTTTGGTTTCTCCGTAAACATATGAAACACATCGAATATAAAAGGATGTCTCCCAGATTGAATGATTTGAGATCCAAAAAAATTAGAGTAATAATTTAGACCTTAAATAATGAGGATCCAAGGTAGAGGGGTCTAGAAAATGGAGCTAGAATAATCTGACGAAATTCAACAAAGATATAGTAGCATTTTCGTAATTTTTTATGCTTTCTAGAAAACTCAAAGGAGGAATTTTTAAATGGAAAAAATGAGTTTCCTGGGATTCTCAGAGGCCCTAAAACCATAAGAATTCCTAGAATAGTTTAAATCTCTCTAGTTTACGTTTTAGAGCATCGGTTGACCCAACTTTGACCGATTTATTCGAAAAGGTTTTTAATTCAATTTGAATGAAATCAAAGGTATTTATGAATTAGAGGACCTAAATTTTATGATGGAAAAAATAGTTTTCAAAATAAAGTTAAAATGAGTCTAAACAAAGTAAACAGGCGCATAGGGGCAAAATGATCATTTTGAAAAATCATAAAAGAGGCTTCTTAAGTGAGGTTACGCCTTATCACCTTCTCCAAGCTTCCATTTTCAGAAATTTGAGTAGCCATGGCATGAAATTAAAAGGGGAGAGAGAGAAGAAGTTTAAGCTTCCATTAGGTAAGTAAACGACCCCGTTTCATCTCACGCCAATTAGGAAAGTTGTTCTTCTCTCTAAGAGCTCTCAAGTGGTGGTTTTTCTTTTGGGAGAATTATAACAAATGACCCAAAAGTGAAAAAAATTATTTTAAAGGACCTATTACTACTACTGTTTGTTGCTAAACTCAGTAGTAATCAATCCTAAAACAAGTGGTAATAGGTCCTTAAAAATAAATTTTTTCACTTTTAGGTCTTTAAATATAATTTTTCCTTTTCTTTTCTTGAAAACTTAAAGATTCAGGTATAATCTAAGCCAACAAAGAACTCTTTTCAATAAACCAATTGGTGAAAAATAATCTACACCAAAAGAGCTCTATTTTAAGGTAAGACTTTACTTGAAACACTTGCAAAATATTGTTTCCAAGCCATTTAAGCTTCAATCTAGAGAGAGAAAGTGAGGAGGAGAGTTTTTCTTTATGTGTTCTTGATTGAACTAAAGGTATGGAGTGTGAGGATTAAGAATATATAACTAGAATTGAAAAAGAAGCTTTAGAATGCAAGCTATAGAATTTAGGGATTTGGTTACACTTAATAGTAATTTAAATTATCTAAGAGTATATGTGAGTCCTCTAGACATCTAGGAAGTTTTACAAGTACCAATTCCTTAAAAGAAAATAAGCAAACTTCATGTCTCGGCGTAACCCACTTCATGCACCTAAGGAATGTATTAATTTGTTCTAAGTCTAGAATGAGACTAAATATGATAGAAGAACATTAGTGGAAGCCTTGAAAAAAATTTATAAGTCATGAAATGTGAAATGGAGGTGTAAGCTCCATAATGTGACATCATGAAGCAACTTATAGTTAGGCTTTTTAAAATAAATGTGTGATGACTCCGAGGAGTTTAAAGGGAGTCAAGAGACTATGAATGAATGAGAAATGGGAACTAAGACTAGGACTTCTCCTATTTGCTTCATAAGATATTGTATGGAAGCATAATGGAGCCATAAAACAAAGTAACTTCATATAGAGTGTGTATGATGCTAATGCTTATTTCCATGAGTGATTTATGTCTTTTTTAATGTGTCTAGGCCAAGAGAACTAAGAGCCACCTAATTACAAGGCTTAGTCGATGAAGGGAAATAAAAATTTCAAGAGGAAAGTGTGATGTTCTTGCTTCAAGGTAACTCTTTAACCTTTCTCTCATGGATGGCTTGGATGTTTACTTGTCTTTGAGTACTTGTGTATATGTTTGAGTTATGAGAAATGTTTCTAGCCCATGCTTACATGTTCTGGTACCATTATGTTTCTTGAAATGTGTTTATGATTGCATTATGGCTTGCATAGGTTTGGTTGTACCAAAAGTCCCTTAGCAAGGGAGAGGATGAGCCAAAAGTCCTTAGAAATAGGTAAGACAAAGCTAAAAGTCTTAGGAAGAGTGAAGCTTTAGTCAAAAGTTCCTTGAAAATGGGTGAGACAAATCCAAAAGTCCTAAGAAAAATGGGTGAGGCTAGACCAATACCCTTGAGAGCTTATACTTGTTATGTATGAGTTTATGTGACAAGGAAAATGCCTTATACATATTAATTAGTTGCTTGAATATCATGCATGCATTATTTGACATGTTTTAGTATTCATTATGTATGTTTGAAAGGGTTAAGGGCTATTAGGATTCTTTAAATATCACTCTTCCCCCACACATGTCTAACCATGTCTAGGTGAGCTAAATTGACAAGGAAATGGAGGTCAACAAGCATAAGAGGCAAGATTATGAAAACAAGCTAGAGAAATGGTTTGTTTAATTGTATTTTGATATCAAACTCTGTACCCATGAGATGTATCTATGATTAAACCCTTAAGCATGTTTTAATATATGTACAAATAGTGTATGTATCAATATGGAAGCTAGATGAATAAAAATGTGAGATTTTGCCACTTCTTTGCCGTTATATTACTTGATGTTCTTGTATATATATGGATATGGCAAGGTGGGATTGAGCTCCATGGTAATTTAGATCATTTGGCATGCTTTTATGTATGGTTTTTATGCTTTTAAACTTGCCAAAGCGGTTGTGGAATGAGAGAAAGGCTATTTAGTGTCTTGAGATGCCATTTTGAACTTCAATATTAACCAAAATGGTGTGCTGAACTAAAGTATGACCAAATAAATGAGTTTTTCCATGAAATTTGGCTAGCAAGTAGTCTCATGTAAAGCCTTTCACAGAGCCAGAAAGCATTCAATTTAGAACTCTAGAGAATTTATTATGACTTTTCAAAGTTGGCCAAATTATGCAAAAATGGTATGGTTACTGTTTATTTGATCAGTTTGCTTCTCTGTATCACACATGAGTTAAATGAAATCTAATACTTATAAAATTTTAGAGGCATAAAATAGACATCATAAAATTTCCATAGCCACTAAGATCACCTCATTTGGAGTTCTGCAGAGGGAGGTATGCATTTTTCAAGTTGCATGGTCGTACCAGTAATGCTGCCTAGCCTATGTTACTATTCCATTAATTTTCAGTGGCTTAATTCTACTGCATTGGTTTGTACTTATTTTTATTCAAAAGTATACATCCATAGATTTTCATAATGGTATGGTTTGCTTGATTTTGATTTTTCTAGAATCAGTTATGAATTTCCAAATTTTGTATCATAAAACTGAATTCTAAACCTGAAAGCAAACCATAGAATTTGTGTGATGTAGCTTCAAACCTCAAGTGAATGAGATCATATGTGATGAGTATGACTTGTATGGATGTGCTATGACTAGAAAATGATGCGAATGAGTTCACATGGTCCATGGAGCATAAGATGAGGAAATGAAACCTTACATAAAGCAAATATATACATTTAAATATTCAATATTTTCTTTATATAAGGTATGTTCTTCCTTGAAATAGTGCTCCATCATGCATGTTATGAATGAGATAGCTTATGGTACTAATATATAAGGGTAAAGAGACTAAGTTATTACAAGAGAGAGGAGGAAGAGGAGAAGAAGTTTGGTAAAGGAGAAGGCATGAAAAAGTATGAAATTCTTATACCTTTTTGCTTAGATTTTCTTCTCAGTGCTCCCTCACTTGGTGTGGCACCTTGAGCTGCCCTTGAATATGTTTTGGACCAGAGAAATGTCAGCTAAGAGGCTAGGCAGAAGTGGCCCATGATATAAGGGGGCTAGGAGTCCATTTATGCACTTTTTTAAAGTTTCAAGTTAGTCCCTCATCTTAGTTCTTTCTATCTGAGCTCATTTCAACTCCTTTTTGAAAACTGATTTTTCCATTATAAAATTTAAGTCCTCTAATTTATAAAATGTCTTTGGTTTTACTAAATTGAATTTAAAACCTTACCAAATGATTCAATCAAAGTTTTGATCGACTGACACTCTAAAATACAAATTGGAAGGGTTTTGACTATTTCAGGGGTTCTTATGATTTTTAAGGTCTCTAAAAACCTTGAGAAACTTAATTTTCTCATTTAAAAATTCCTCCTTTGAGTTTTCTAAAATTTTCATAGAATTACAAAATTGCCACTAGCCTTTATAGCTTTTCGTTTAGTCTTTTTGGCTTTGGTGCCGAGCTAACTTTAGACCCTAATTCACATTTTAAAATGCTATAATTAACATCATAATCTCATTTGCCCTTAATTTACCTTGCTTTAGGGTGTTGTCATTTTAATTTATTAGGTTTAGCTCAGTTTTGAATTACCAGGTATTACATCATGCCATCCATATTCATCGTCAAGGCATACAAGAGGATTTATGTTCTTTAGAAATCAAAATTTTTGTGAACACTTTTTATCTCATTCAAATTACCTCCAAAAAACATAGAAATCTTACATATTGGATTATTAGACACCACTAATCACTAACATGTTCAAAACCACATTTTTATAGTTCAATTGAGGGTTTTAGGACTTAAACCACAACTTAGAATGGTCAAACCATGGCTAATTTGGTCGCTGTAGTTTCTAAAAGTTTAATTTTACATTTATGCCATGACTTGAAGAACTTGTGTCACAGCTAAACTCGAGTTTGGATCAATTTTTCCATATAGACATGATTTGCACTACAACTAGAATATTTACGTTATGGCTAACTACTTGTGCCATAGCCAAAATATTTGTGTTGCAGCCAAATTAGCTATTAGACCCTTTTTGCATTGCGGCTTTTTCACACTACAACCAAACATTTGCACTATGGCAAAATTTGCTACTAGAACATTATTAGTTCATTTAGGTTGCAACTTGAGAAAATTTGCGACTCAAATACCTATTACACCTAAACATTTAAATGAATGAACAAACAAGTTGCTATCACCTCAAGATCAATCCTATAAACTTTTAATGGCTAAAAGGTAAGGTTTTTAAAGGGTTTATATTCCTATAATCTCCATCCAAATATTTTACATAACCTAAGGATTTAAAAGCTAATCACACCAACCAAAATATGTACCATATCAGCACAAGATTCATTCATGACAACAAGGCAAGATATAACCCCAAGTGGCAACTCCAAAATCCCTAATACACTAGCCAATGTCTCTAAACCTCTTTGAGCAAATTTCAACTAACTAATTAAACTTGTCAATAGTCTTAAAAGCTTGAGACATTCCTAATTTCAAAATATGACTATAACACTTCCTAATATCACATATAAAGGCCTATAACAGCAAATGGGATGATATGGCTTCTAATGACAATCTAAAATCCTCATTATACTACCTAAGATTATCAAACAACTTTAAGCAAGTTTCAATTGACAAGTTAAACTTGTTTACATCCCTTAACACTTGATACAATCCTAGGTTCAAAATATGATTGTGCCATACCCCAAAATCACCTAATAATGAGTTATGATAGCAAAATCTACTATGGCAACACAAAAAGGATGAACCATCTCACCTTTCACATGATCAAGGAAATAAAAACACACTCCCAAGGCTCCTAAATCACAACCAAACTTATAACCACAATTGGTCAAGCATTGATGTCTACTTTACACCTTATGTGACAACAAAATAACCATAATGATAGTAAAATCGGAGAGTTACTTTTAAAACTTTCAAGTGATAATTCAAAATCTAAAATATACCTCCTAAATTCCTTTAAACACTTGGAACAATTATAAAATACATATTTAAACTAGCCTAAACATCCAAATCTCTTATACTAATAGTTTAAACATTAATTTTATAATGCTAAATATTTAGATGTCATATGATTTCAAGATAGTCATTAAGAATCATTCAAATACAATCACAAGTACTAATTCCGTGATGACTCAAATTATATAATTAGTCCATATACTTGGCAATACATGATGCAATGTGGCAATTATACAACATAATAAACAATAATGGCATGCTTACTATACAAACTCAATTAAATAAGGCATTCAAACCTTTATACTACTAAACCATCACGGGAGGCTTCTATTAGCTTCTCCTTACTATTAAGAGGTCTAATCCTTAAAAATGTTAGCCCACAATCGGTGTGAGATATAAAATCTCAGTAACAAGAGGCAAATTCCATATACATGTATAGATTAATCAGCATAATGTATTTTTATTTAGAGAAATGCCAAAAGCATCAATATAATTAGCAAATAAATTAGTTAGACTACCAGTGACTATTATCTCATGCTAACAATTGCATATAACATGTTAATGGCTAAAAATAGAGGGAAAGACCCATCCATGGCACCAACTCCCTATTGACCATGCTCATGGCTTGATGCATTCCATTAAGTTTGATCATAATTCATTGCACGATCACAGCATAATGCATAAGTGATGGCATGCTTACAATACCACCAAAGACACACTTACGGTCCAAAACAAACAAGTTGCCAACCAATCATTTAGTATAGAAAAATATAAATATATACAGCAAATATAAGACTAAAATAAACATATACATGAAATTAGAAAATCCTCAATTACTTTATTGAAACCTAATTACTCTTCCTTTAACTACCAACATAATTCGAAGACCTACCAAGCATAACACAAGCATAATTATCATCATTTAACCATCATTAGCAAAAGAGCTTTTTATCCATTGATCAATTCATCAAGAATCCATTAGAAATCACTTACCCATGTTTCTAAAGAGTCAAACCACCAAGAGCCAACAATAAGTCACTTCCAACATCTCTATTTTCACACATGTAACAACCATGTACAAAAAATTAACCCAAATGATAACATTTCAGCACATACACATCACAAAATGATAGAAGGCACTTACCCAATCTTCTATATAACTAATGGTATTGATTTAATGCCAAAACAACTTGAGTTTACAATGGGTTACTTTCAATATCTTCATTTTCGCACTAACACCTAGCCATATGCCAAAATTAGCCTATAGCATGAAATTTAAACAAGGTTATATTACATAATGAAGGTAAACACTTATGCAATGGTTCTACTAACTCCAAGCTCCAAAAGCCTTACAAGGAAGCATCAAAATTCCTAATTTTCAATACCTAGAGTTTGATGAAAACCCTCTAAATGAAAAGTTATTTAGTTCAAAATGTAGAGGAAGATGAGTAGAGCAAGTTTCTTTTTACTCACCTTTGCCAAAACTCATGTCTTCTTAGCAAATCAAAGCTTGGAAGGTAAAGAACCATGCCCTTATTCTCTCTTTTGCATTTTCCCCTCCCCTTGGCTACCTAACATGTAATTTTTCTAAATAAGTGGAGTGGGCAACACTAACTTTTTTCCTTCCTTCCAAAGTGCCTCTAATAAATTTCTCCCAAGTAAATTCAAAATCCACAATTAATTTTTTTTCACAAAAAATTATTAAATTATTATTATTTGTTTCAAAAATACCCAAATAATTAGTTTCCTTGAAAATTCCTATTTTCTATAATTTTTCTTAATTATCATAATAATTCCTTATTTTTTCAAATTAAATCTTTAATTCTTCATAATTCCAGTTAATTAATTTTGGGATGTTATGTTGTTTGTCTAAGTCATTACAGTTACACCTACTCAAAGGAAACCACTACAACAACAATTGTAAGCCTAGCTCATTCTCCATCACATGCTAGTTGTTAGAGTAACTTTTTTGACAATATGTTTTTGCAACTTCAATATTTCTTGTTGCTCTTGATGAGTTTTATCGAATATGGTATGATCTTTTGTACATTATGTATAAACAAAAGGATAATTTATGTAAAGGATGAATGTGATGCTACCATGAAAATGCCCTTTTGCCCTTTCTTTTCCAAGTTTTTTCTCTCATTTTGTATGAATGGAATTTATTAAAAGAAAATTAATTTATTGGCCATTTAGACTGTTGCTAATACATTCGTAAATAATTTAATAACTTAGTTGCGGTTTAGTAATCACAACCTTTGGTGTCATTGTAATGAGTAAACATAGTAAATTGCAGTTAAGCCACAGTATTCTAGTAATTGCCCTAAACTGTGACTAAACATGTTTTTACAGACCATTTTGCCCTTTAGCTACAATTAAAACTATAGCTAAAGCCAAGAGAAACTGCGATTAGGATTTTTTTTTTTTAGTATGTGTATATAAAACCAGATTTAAGTACAATTTTCCAATAAAATTATAGCATATTTGTTAAAGATTTTTAAATTCAATAATGTGATGTTGAATTAAAAAAATATGCATTTATCTGTAAAAATTATATATTTATATCATCTTTTTATTAGAAAAGATAACATTTTATACTTTTATTGAAAAATTTGATAATAAAAATATAATAAAGTAACTAAGTTATATATATATATATTTATATTTTTTAATTCATTTTATATGTTAAAAAATTACATTCAATCAATAGTTCAGCAGTAATTTATCTCCTTTTGTTATCTTATTAAAGATAAAATAAGAGAAACTTGCATCATGCATTAATTGCTAAATGAATCCGTAACTTAATTCAAAACATCAACTGATCTTATCCTTTGAATAATTCAAGTCATAACATCACACTCTTTAGTGAAAATGCACTCATTTATTCTATCAAATGATGCTCGATTTAGAGCAAGATTGGCACGATACGTATCTAGGGACCATCTACAAAGTTTTCAAGGGAAACCAGAGTACAATTTATGGTGAACCCATACCCATACTTTAGTTTTTTTTTTTGGTTCGTTGGTTGAAGAAAGGGAACCCTAACAAATGGATGTTTTGCGATAAATTGGGGGATTTGTGTTTTGGTATGTTCAAACTTTTCTTTTAAAAGAAAAGGTAAAATAAAGTTTGGTACTTTGTAATTTAGCTTGATTTTACCTTAATACATATGATTTAAAAGTTGGCAGTTTAAAATTTAAATTGTTAGCACATTAATCATTCTGTTATCTTTTTTAAGGAAACCATTAAAATTTACTTTAAATTTCTAATTTTCTTACCAAAACCATAGTTTTCTACACATTGAAAGCCAAAGTTCTTCTACTGGCCAATTAAAATCTCAAATTTGTCCTACATAGCACAATATCTCATAAATTTTACCCCTAAACGAAATCTCTAATTTTTTTCTCCAATTGATTGAATCATGCTTGTTAAATATTATAAGTTTTTTTCTTCTCCTTTTTTCCTCTTATTTATTATTTCTCCTACAATAGATCAAAATATTATTTATTTTACCAAAGAATGAATGTTAAACATAAAATTTAACATTGCAAGAAAAATGCCATTTAGCAAGGAATTTTAGTTAGGGACATCATCCCTGTTTAGTAAGAGATTAGTGAAGGATAGTAAATCCCTTATTGAATGCCTTAAGTTTAAAACGTAAAATAAAAATAAAAATAAAATAAAACCTGCAAGGTCATAGTGAAGAACATTTCTCTTGCTAAGTCATGTTTCCCTTGCTAATTAGTCGTTGAGGGAAAATTACCCTTGTAACAACCAAGAAAAAAAAATTCAAAGTCTTGAAATTTTCTAAGTCTATTAGCTATAGTGAGAAACGACCTAGCTATAGCGAGAGTGCTTGTTCACTATAGTAAAAATGCTTCTAGCTATAGCGAGTTCAGACATCTCATATAAAAACCAGAGAGTTCCTTGCCATAGTGCACCGTAGTGAGAACAGGGGTTTGGGATTAATACGTGCTCACCATAGCAAGGGTTATCTTTCGCTATAGCGAGGGTTAGTCCAAAAAAGCGTGAAAAAAGAGAATTTTGCTTCTTAAAATGTCCAGATCCTTTCTTTTTCTTTTAACAAACCTAAGCTTCGTCCAAAAAAGGCTTAAGAAAAAGAGGAAAACTAAGAGAAGCTAAAAGAGAAGGAAGGAAGCCAAGGAAGAAAAGTAAGAACCCTTAAAGATCTTCATGCTTCTTCTTCTTACCTTTATTCTTCTCCTTCTAGGTTTCTTTTTCATGGGTTGTTGAGTAAGAAAGCTCTGTTCTGACCTAGAATAAGCAAGAAGCCCTTAAAAGAGAGTGTGATAAGTTGAAAAATATAAATAAAGGAGAAGAAAAGTTAGTGAAATTCTAGAGAGAGAAAGAGAACCCCTAGTTTCTTACATATTTTGTAGGGTTTATTTTGATGAGGAGCCCCCTAGCTTGTAAGTGTTTATTTAAGCTATAAGAGAGTAATTCCATGCTATTTATTGTGTCTAGGCTCAAAAGAAGAGTAGCTCCATCTAGTTTTGACTTTGAGACCAAGAAGGGAGAAGAGAAATTAAAAGGGAAGACTTGTGTTAGCTTGTAAGGTAACTCTCCACTCTTTCTTGTTGCATTATTGGATGTATATAGTCATTGTATGCTTATGTATGTGCTTGTTGTGTGAGACATGCTGTATGTTATTGCCTTGATGCATTGGTACCAATATGCTTATGTTTTAGGTTATGAAAATTGCTCGGGTGAGGTAGTGTCAAAAGTCCCTTGAGATGGGTAAGGTAGAGCCAAAAGTCCCTAAACCAAGGGTGAGGCCAATCCAAAAATCCCAAAAAAAGGGTGAGACTAGACTAAAAGTTCCTAGAGCTTATTCTTGGTATTGATATGATATTCATGGCATGAAAATCATGTGTTGTTAATTGTGAATGGTTTACATGCTTTAACTTATTTATATATCTTAATTGCTTCCTTAAATGAGTGTATGAGTTATTGAGATTCCATACATCTCACCCCCTTCCCTCTCCCATCTCATATGGTCCAGGTGGAGCTCAAGAGCCTAAGAGTGGAGACCATGAGGCATAGAAGGCCTTTGTTTTGCCACTTTTGCACACTGACACATAGTTTAATGTATAGGAAAGCTAAAGTGCTTATATATATATATATATATATATTCTTTTTAATATGTAAATGCTTGAGCAAGTGTAGAAATATATATAAATGATGTATGAATCATGTATAGAGTTAAAGTAATGAAATTATGAGATTTGGCCCTTTGATGGCTTGTATGCAGTAGTATACTTTTTTCTGTAGCATGGTGAGTTTGAGATGTGTGTTGGTTTGGATCACTTGGGTAAGTCATATATGTTGTGTTTATGCTTTAAAACTTGCTCAGGAGGTGCTAAAGCATGTAGGAGACCATTTACCCCAATTTTGAATCATTTGTGGTGTCAAAATTGCTAAATTTGTGAGCTCCATTAAAGTATGACCAAATGAGCTCTTCTTGATATAAAATTTGGCATGCCTCTAGAGCTTATTGAGAGCTTCTTGAAAAGCTAAAATGGGTAATATTTAGAGGTTTAGGTGTAACAACCAGGAAAAAGAGGAGAGAAAAGCTGAAAATTTTCAAAGGGCTGAAAATTTTCTAAGACTGCTAGCTACAGCCCGGCTATAGCGAATATACCTGTTCGCTATAGCGAGAAATGGTCTAGCTATAGCGAGAATACCTTCTCGCTATAGCGAAAATGCTTCTAGCTATAGCGAGTTCGGGCACCCCATACAAAATCCAGGGAGTTGCTCACCGTAGCGAACGCCATAGCAAAGGCAGAGGTCTGGGATAGACACGAGCTCGCCATAGCGAGGGTTATGACTCGCTATAACGAGGGAAGTTCGAAAAAGTGAGAAAAAAGAGAATTTGACTTTTTAAAAGCCTCCCAACCTCTCCTTTCCTCTTCTAACTGACTCAAGCTCCCTCTAAGACAGAGAGAAAGGCGGAAGAGAGAGAGAGAAGCCTAGAGAAGCAAGGAAGAGTAAGAGAAAGGTAAGAGTTACATGGTTTCTCTCCTTAGAATATTGTTCTTCTTCCCTTGCCATCTCTTCCTATGGTTTTGATTATGGAAGTAGTTAGGTTTTGAGCTTGGTTCAGAGGAGGGAGAGTGGAAAACCACTCTTGAGGAGGTTAAAAGTCATGTAGTCTCTTTTTCTTGATTTCCTTTCTTAAGAGCTTGAGAGAGGGAGAATAGTTGATGAGTTTCTTGTGAGAGAAAGAACCCTAGCTTGATATGCTTAGTAGGGTTGCTAGAAAGAGATCCCTAGCTTTATGAATAAAGTGTTAAGAGAGTAATTTCATATTTCTTGTATGGTTAGGCTCAAGAGAAGCCCTCCCATCTAGAGTTGGTTGTGAAAATCACAAAGGAGGAGACAAGTTGAAAGAAAAAGTTGTGAATAGCCTATAAGGTAGCTCTCTCCACCTTCTCTCATACATAATTGTGTGCCTACATTGTCTTACTTGTGTGTATGTATGTTTTGAGCCATGAGCAGTATGTTAGCATGATGATGCCTTATGAATTTAAATGATGTTTTATGTGATTATTTGGGTTTGCTTGAGTATGGAAAAGCCAATAACCCTTTAGCCATAGTGAGGATGAGCCAAAAACCCTCAAGTTGGTTAAGACAAAGTAAAGAGTCTCCCAAAAGTGAGATTGACTCCCAAAGAGCAAGGGTTGAGTCAAATGACCTCTTAGAGAATGGGTGAGGTAAGTCCAAAATCCACAAGTGAGTGGGTGAGGCTAATCCATTTACTTGGCAAGCTTTTATATGTTATGTATGGCCTACTCACATGTTGAGAATGTTTTTTTCTTTTATGTATGGCCAATTCAAATGTTGCAAATGCTTTTCTTATGATTCTATATGCTAACATGCCCATGCATACATTGTGAGACTTGTTTGCATGCTTTGTGTGTATGATTGAATAAGAGATGAGCTATTGAGATTCTTTGAATCTCACTCGCCCTCTCCACCATCCCAACATGCTAGGTGGACCCAGTGAGGCAAGAGATGGGAGCCACCAAGCTTGAAGCTAGGGAGATTGGTGAAGAAAGTGTAAAGAGCTTTTTGTTACTATCTTGTAGTTAAGTCAAGGAATGTAAATTAATGATGTATATGATGTAGCACCTATGAATGTTTGTAAATGAATGTATATAACATGTATGTATGAGAATTAGAACCATCTTGAGGGATGTAGCAAGCTTTCGGTATGAATCATAAGATTTTGCCATTTTGTACAAGGTGTATGTGTTGGTGTGGGAGAGTGAGTTTTGCATATCTGGGTTTTTAGACACTTGAACCATGTTTAATAGCCTATGTGGATGCATTCCCATGTGCTCATAGAGCTTTAGAGGTAGAAGAGGCAAGTTTGAACCCTTGAAGCCTCATTTAACACATGAAATTGGTCTTTTTACACGTGATGTCCAAGTCTGACCAAATGACCTCTCCTTACCTTGAAATTTGGCATGTGACTAGATCTTATCTAGAGCTTTTTGGGAAGCTAAAGATCAAGTCATTTGGAGGTGTTTAGCATTTTCTATGATTTTTCAAAGTTGGCATCAGAAATTCGGACCTTCAGAAACACTGTTCATTTGGTCAGTTTGGAATTTGTGTAATCCGAGGGGCAAAAGTAGTCCAATGGCTACGGAATTTTATATGCAGAAACTAGATAGTTACAGTGACTTATGGGAACTGGAAGCACCTCATTTGGAGGTCTAGAGAGGAAGATATGCAATTTCGAAGTTCCTGCCCAGCATCAGTCACCCAGCCAAACCCGAGGTACTGTTTCATCGGTTTTCGGGAGTTTGGCCTGATGAACTGATCTGGAGACATTTTTCCTCTCTTGTTAAAATCCACATCTTTCCATAGTGATATCGTTTACAAGCATTGGATTTTTTTGGAATTAGTTAGATATTTTTGAAGTCCATATCAGTAAACTGTGACAGTAGCAGAGCCCCTCTGACCAGTAGATGATTTCGCATGGCAAACGCATTGTGTGTGGGATTTAATGAGTTGAAAATATTTTTCCCATGAAGTAGACGGTCTAAGATTTCCAGAGTGACCAAGAGCGCATGTTTTCGATTTTTCTATGTTTAGTTATGAATTTCCAAACTTTGCCCAGAAATGAGGCCAAATCTGCCGAAAACGAATTTGCATGTCTCACATCCCTTTTTGCTTTCCATGAGTTTCAAGCATGTCTTTGGGATTTAAATAAGTTGTAATGAGGCAATTAAACATGAGGATGAATAGAATGAGCTCACTCGGTCCATGTGACAATAAAATGCATTTTTACCATGCCATAATACTAAGAAAGGGTAGCATCATTGAGAGAAGGGAGATCCCACTTTTATGCTTTCCATATGTTTATGAGCATATAAGGCATGATGGGTTTGAACTAGAAATGAAGGTGTTACATTAGGGAATATTTGGCGAATTGTTAAAGTTGGAGAATTTTCTAGTTTTGGTTATTGTATTGTGCAACTAGTCTGAAAATGAATCTGTGTCATTCATAAACCAAACGATGTCCAACTTTCATGAAATTTTATGAGAATAAATTAGAAATTCACAGTGACCTATACTAACTAGAATCACCTCAATTGAAGGTCTATAGAGGGAGAAATAACTTTCTAAAGTTCTATGTCAGCATTAGGGAAGCCATCCGACCTTCATTACTATTCCATCAGTTTTCGAGGAAAAAACGCTACTGAAATGATCTGATTTTTTTCCTCTATTTAACATCTGTATCTTTTCAAATTGGTATAGTTTTCCTAGATTGAATTTTTTTGGAATTAGTTATGAATTTTTGAATTTCATGATAGCAAGCTACATTAGTATTAAGGACAGCTGGACCTCTGTCTCTTTTTTATGTCAAACATAATCCAAATGCTGAGATTATGGTTGGGGATTATTTTTAGTGTAAATTTAACACTTAGATATTTCCAGAAAGCTATGGTTTGTTTGATTCTCATTTTTCTAGAATTAGTTATGATTTTCCAAAATTTGGGCCAAAAATCTGACTTTTGAGCCCATGTTGAGAAATTACATTTTGGGATTTTTGGCTTCATATCCATGGTTCATGAGTTTTTTTATGCTATATATGAGTTGTATAAATGGAATTTGAGTAGAGTATGTGATTGATGGGTTCATGGGACCTATGGGACAAATTATGAGCGTTCAAACCCTGATACATAGTAGGAAATGCCATAGTTTGCTCTTTTCTTTAAAAATCATATGGAATCAAACCTAAGCAGAGACTAGTTAGGGTTAATACATTATAGTGTTACAACCCTCATCACTACCATCAATTAAAAAAAGAAAAAAGGTTAGTAAGGAATCAATTCTTTACTGATCCCTCACTAATTATAAATATTATTATCATACTTTGTCATTTTCTTTCTCTCTCACTCAAAATGTGTCTTTCCTCACTAGAACTCTGTTTTTATGAAATTTTAAATAAATATTTCTATTTTTAATTTAATTATTAGCATACACCTTACACCATGCATGAAAAAATATATATAGCTCCAAAAGAATGATCATTAAATATTAAAATAAATGAGTAAAAAATAAAATAAAATATATGTGTATAGAAAAATAAAAATATTAGTCACCAAAATTTCCAAAATGATACACAATCAAAGATTATTGATTTCACCAAATAAACACAAAATGAAGATGTTTGGAATAGTTTTATTGAGATTGATATGTACGTATAAATATGAAATTAAAAGCATTCATCTTCATTAATTTACTATGTATCTTTGTGAAATATTGCTAATAGTTCATTTTACTACACAAGGCAAAAAAAATTTCCATCTTAATCTGCACTTCAATTAATATTAATAGAAATTATCAAAGTTTAGCCAATATTAGAAATGTCAATTCTCAAAACCATTAGTATGATTTTAAAAATTTGGAAATGCTATAATCTAGCTTGGCTGATAATATTAGAAATTTATGTTAAAAAAAACATTAATATGACCCATAAATTTAGGGATACCATCTAAGTTAAGATGCACATAACCATTCTAAACTTTGGATCATATGTAATGAATCTATAAATTTCAAAAAGTGACACTGAACTCTCTTAAATTTTCAATATTATGCTAGAACCTCTCTTTGTTAGTGATTTTGTTGAATCACTAACAAAAGTTACCATGTCAAACCTACTTTAACACATGAAAAATGACAAATATGACTTGGATTGCTACATAATATAAGTAACAATCTCCCAATTCCTAAAACATAGTGCACAACTTAACTTCTCATTCATTTTCCTTGTATTACTTACGACTTTACTTCTAACTTTATCTTGGTTGTTCTCTCTATAGGGTAGGGCTCCTTGATCTCACCCATTATGAAAATGCCAATAAACTTCAATGTCTCATAGCCTGTCAAAGAGAAATTCAATCTTAATTTGTAAAAAGGGAAAATCTATAATACCTACTAATTGGGGAGTTAAAATAATGATAATGATAATAAAAATTAATTAAAATTATTTAAATGATGGATAGGTGAATATGTTATGAAGGGAGTGATTAACTCAAGCCTTAGTTATAGTTTTGGTGACTAACTCTTACTAAGGGATTGGAAAGACTTGAATTTGAATCTGGAAAAGAACTCTTTGGTCCATTTTTTTATTTTACTTTTCCTCAATATGACATTTTGATTGAAATAACCCCATTCTCCTTGTCAATCTCAAACTTTTCCATTAGGAAAAAAAATCTAATAAGGGAAACTTCAAGAAAAGCCGTATGTTTCCTTTCATCTCTGTTAAACTTATTGCTTTTGCAATTTGAAGATTTTAGGTTCAGCTTTGTATACTAGTTTTGTGCCTTTTCCTCTTTGGTTCATCCAACTCAGACAATTTCCTAAGCTTAAGACCTAGCGCTTCTTTTGTAGCTTCTATTCGTGTTTGTGGCTACCACTTTCATTTAACTAAACTCCTTCTTCTTTCTTATTCCTTTCCTTTGTGTTTTAATGGGTTGTGTGTTTGTCTGTAAGTTATTTAGGCATCAATTTCTTTTGGTGTGATAGGCAAAATTTTATGCTCCCTCATTTCCATTAAAGCCCTATCTTGTGAATCTTTTCATTTCTCTATTAGATTTTTTAGAGCTCAAATCTAGGTTCTCATCTTTTAACTTCTATTTATGTTTGTGGCTACAACTTCTATCCTTATTCATTTTTTTTGAAAGGCAACCCTTCATGTTTTTGGAACTGCTAAAATTACCCTATTTTCCTCTTATGTTCTTGAATAATCTCATTAATCTTGCTCATTAGACTTCAACATATTTCTTCCTTCATTTCAGCATTTTCTCATCCATCTTAATGCTTTATTTTGTCCTTTTAAGCAATAGCTCCTTGTCTCATGGTAGATTCTCATTTCTTATAAGGCTAAGTTATCCACCTTTATCCATTATTTCTCATAACTACAACTCTCCTAGTAGGTGCTATCATAATTTTTAGGTGAGTACTATCCTTTCTTTTCTCTTTTCTATTTTTTCATTTACCTAATGGCTTTGTTAGTGTTTTGGAATTCCTTAACAACTTAAAATCATTTTTTGTACTTGTAATGATCTTATACAACTTTTCTTTTTCCTTTTGGCCATGAGTTTAGTTGAGATTCTTAAATAGAGTACTAGTGAAGCGTGAAAGGTGTTAGGCAATGGGCATCGTGAAATTTAAGTAAGGTTACCTATCTCTTTGTTTAGCCTTCTCTCACTCATATCTTGATAAAATTTGAGCTTGTTGTGAACTAATAAGGGGAATAAATTAAGATAAGAAATGCTTGAAGTAAGAAACAAATTAAATAATAAATAAACCAAGGAAAGGTAAGAATTAATCTAGGGTGAGCACCAAGGTTAAGAACTAATTAGATAGATTTTAACTAAACTAAGAATAATTGAGTTTAGGATAATCTGGTTAATGAAAACAATGAGCAAGATGGTAGATAGTGTAGAATTAAAACTAAAAGTACGACAGTTAAATTGATTAACTATTAGGTTAAAAAATATATATTAATTGAGTTCTTGAAATTGAATGAATTGTTATGATTGTGTCTAGGAAACTTTTTGGATATTTTATGGGATTGATTGACAATGGTTTAGTGACAGAAGGTTGAAACCTATACTATTCAGCTATCTTTGTGAGTAGACTATAAATCATGAAACAATTTTTATTTCCTTTCTTATTTTAAATCTTTCAATTTCTTATCTATTACCTACATGTCTGTTAGAGTGCACTTCCTAGGTAATATCTTCTTGCATATGAATATATTGGATATTAAATCTTCCAAATTATTTTATGTCAAAACATCATTGTGTCATTAAGTTGAATATGAAATTGTATGCTATCTTAAGTGTTATTTTGGAAAAAGGAAACGTAAAAGGTTTATCTCGTTATATTTATGTGAGACCTACTCAAATGATTTATAGTTATGGAATATTATATTTTAAATTGTGAAACTTTATTGTAGATTTCATTTGGGAGATTCTAGTTTATGAACTTTGTTTATTATATATATACATATATATAAGGTAGGATTATGTAGAACACTAGTTGCTAGCAACAATACTATTAGCCCTTGGTGCACCTTAGATATTACCATGTGATTTTTATATCTAAGTACTTGAAGGGTACTAAGCGAGATGCTTTCTGAAGGTCTAGGGGCTATAGGGATAGTGGTAAGTAAGGATAGTAGCAGTAGTCCTGCCTATGATTCCCACCAATAGTGTTTTAAGATTGAATATGTGATTATTTACCCTCGTGGGCTATGTGCCCATGTTACTATGTATATCTTAGATCTTATAGTTTTGCATGAACCTTCCTAATGATGTGTCATGTTAAATCATTTTCGATATAACCGCTCTTTTCTATTCAACAATTAACTCTTAAATCTTTGAATGTGATTTTTCTTCTTTTATCTAGTTTATTTATTTTTCACAACTATCCCTTATAAATTTCACATCTTGATTAGAATATTATGCGCTCATCATTTCCTCGCATTTTAATTTAAGAATAAACTAATGAATTAATTTCTACTAACTCAAATTCTTTAACATTTTATTTATATTAATCGTCTTATACATCTTTCTATTTAAGAAATTTATAAATTTAAATTTCCATAAGAAATTTTATATGCATTTCCATGTTTAAATATCTTATTAATTATTATTATGTTAAAACCTATTTGCATTAAAAAAAATAGTATGCTGCTTGTCTCTTTAGCTATTGTGCTTTATCCTTTACTCAGTCAGTACTACAACTTATTTCATTATTTTTTCTTTTTCTTTTTTTTTTTTGGTAGATAAAGAACTTGCGTCCAAAGTTCCTCTAGTGTAGTTCAAGAGAGTTGTTAGTAAAGAGCTAATAGTCTATTTGTCAAGTACTATTGAACTATTGTCTTTGTATATGTCTGGATGTACTTTAAAGTCTACTCCACAGACCATAGGTAGGATCCTTGCCCTATTAGTTATGTATTTTTATTAAGTGATGGTAGAGAGTGGAGCTCTCTTGTTGTGTGGCTACTTGGATGGGTTGTAGGTAATTTGGGGTGTCCCAATTTTAAGTGAAACTCTATCGAATTTCCTATAACAAGAAAATTGTGATTTTGATATAAAATATGGTTAAGTTGTGAAATTGTGATCTTGACAAGAATAAAGCAAACTTATAAAATGATGTTTCAATGATCATGACTTATAATTATATAAGGATTTGTGTGTTTGTTAGTCTTGGAGTGTGAGATCTCCTCAATCTCATGCTTGGTTGCATTTGGAAAGCTTGATCTAGCCATGACTTAGTGTGACATTGAGTCCAATTTAGGGTGACAAGATGTGGGTTGAGCTTGAATGGTAAGGATGTCTTAGGCAAGCTTGACCACGCCAAATTGGAGAGTAATGGGGGTTAATAGACATAAGGCCATAAGTGTTATAGTGGTAGCTTTATTTAGAAGTGAAGGGATAAGAGTGGCAAAAGTGGGTATTAGCTTAAGAGCATTAGGTTGAGTGGTCAATAAGGTCCTTGAGGATTGCAACTTAGACAAGAGGGGTTTACTTGTGGATATAGGCCCAATGAAGACCCAAAGAAGCATCTTTTTGCACTGGGAAAACCAAAAGATTTGGTTTAGGTGATTCATAGGTTGACTTAAAAGAAGAAAAGAGAGATGGAAAGCAAAAAACAAAGGATAAAAGAAGCCATAAGAGGAATTTTTTTATGGGAGAATGGAGGAGGGATAGAGATGATATTGCATTTTAGTAGAAGAACCACTATTGGAGTGTGGAGGACAATAAGATGGGTTATGCAATGTTCATGAAAGAGTCTTGGATTTGTTTGTAGCTAGTGAATTTCAAGGCTAAAGATAGATAAACATTGCTAGTAACAAAACTAAGGATTGGTAAGTATGAAGGAGGGTTACTTGACAAAGAATAATATGCTTTAAGTTGCAATGCAATTCTGCATCAACTTCATATTAAAGCCATGTGGTGCATGCATTGTGGGGTTGTGATTTACTGAATTTCTCCCTTTTTATGAACCAAAATCGAATTTCTCCCTAGATAGACTATAGGATTAAACTGCAATATCATTGGCATTTTTAGAATGGACAAGATGAAGGAACCATAACCTATAAAGAGAACAATTAAGATAAAGTGAGTAGTGAAGTCATGATATAAGGAGAACGAACGAGAAGTGAAGTTGTGCTTTGTGTCTTAGGAATTAAGGGATTTTTGCTACGTATTATGTGGCAATCCATGTTATATTTCATGTGCTTAAGCATAGTATGACATGGCAATTTCTGTTAGTGATTTAACAAAATCACTAATGGAAGAAGGTTTTGTACAAAATATTAAAAGTTTAAAGAAGTCCCATGTCACTTTTTGAAACTTAGGGAGTTTTTTTGCACATTGTCCAAAGTTGAGAAAGGTTATATGCATTTTAACCTTAAACTTGTGAGAAATTTGTCAAAGATTAAAATTGCTAATATTCTTTGTTAACTTTGTAAAATTAAACTTTTCTTTTGTTTATATTTTTTAATGAAAGCATAAGCTTTTGAAGTATTTTCTTTTGTCTGCCATATTTTACAACTATTCTTACTTTTAAAATTAGTTAATAAATTACTTATGAATGTTATTACTTTAGTTAAATTTACAAATATAATTTTATCAAAAAAAGTTATAATATAAATAATTTTTTAATTTTCAATGTTAAATATAGTTAAAAAGTATATCAGGAATAAAATACTAATTAATTTAAAGATCAAATCCTTTAAAGAACTTGCATTTTAAAGGTAAAATGCATAAATTTTACTCACCTACAAACCTTTTTGCTGAAACTATCACAAATTCACCTCTGTAATCTCTTCTCCTTCCTCTTTTTCCTCGCCTATTATATCTCCCATCTCCTATATCCTTTCAGTTCTTTTTCTCCTTTCCTTCAATAAAACTCTTTTACATGTGTGTGTGTGTATGTGTGTACTTTCTCTTCTCACATTCTTCAACCTCTCCAACTATAAAGACCTAATTCAAAAAATTGTAAGGATTAATTTGAAAATCAAGAAATCAAAGGGACTATATAGGTAATTAAACCAAAAATTAAAGTAAATACAAGATATTGGTGCAACACCCCACTAATAAAAAAAATCATAAATACAATGTATTATAAGAAAAATGATTGAGAAAAGCATTGAATACTTTATATTTGAAAAAATAGTTAATGTATGCCATTCCAACGAATAGTAGTAAAAATATATTCTTTGAACTAAGTTTTTCATAAACTCTCAGCAAAATTTTGGAATATTCCTAGTGACTTAGTCGCCAAAGACTTCTAGAATAGCTAAATCTTTTTACTTTTCCATATGCTACAACAACTTTTGAATCTTCTCATACATTCGTCACTTTATAGTGAAGTGTGACCATTCATCAGCAATCCTAGTCTTCTAAACAAATTGCAAATAATCATAGTCTTCTCTTATCTTTTAGAATAAATTACATAGATTTTTTTAGTTTTAAAAAAATTACATAAATATCCTTTTTATTTTCAAAATATATATAAACTTTTTTTAAAATAAAAAGTTATTCTACATTTTAGTCTAATTTTACAATTTTCAACCAAAATACTCTTCATTTAAATTCTTTTTAATTTAAAAAATATATATTTTAAGTTAATAAAAGATATTTTAGTTAAACAAATTTAAAATTAAATAGAGTAACATTTTATTTTAAAAAAATCTATATAAGTTCAATAAAACCCAAAAGAAGTCTATGTAATTTATTTTATTTTTAAAATATTATGTTCTTGTTGAGTTTTAAAAGAAAATCACATTTTTGGAGTATCTAGCAATGCCCCTAATCTTCCTAATGGAGAAGATTAAAAATCTCACATACTTGACCTTTCTTTTATGCAAAAGAAATTGCATGGCTTTACAGATTTGGTTTCACAGTTGATAGAATTGCATACTTCCCAAACATATATCCATTAGCCATTATATTTGACACATTTGATCTGTAAAGAATAACTCACCATGTTTCTAGAGAGCAAAAACATTACAAGTCATAGAATGATTCCCCCCCTCTCCTTGCCCAACTCAAGAAAAAAAAAAGAAAAAAAAAACAGGGGAAGGAGTAACCTCTTTTTTGGAATACTATAGACTATGCATGTACACTAAGAACGAACACATTCTAAATAATTTTAGTGATAGTGTGGTATTGTTGCTATCTACCATTTATGTCTGTAATGCTAACACCATTGTTGGAAAACAATCTATAGCTTTCTTCACCAGATACTGAACTCAACTGACTCTGCCACTGGATGAATGCAGGTTGCTTTGGAGGAGGAAGATCGACAATCTCACTATTAAGCATAGAAACCACAATGCTCATACTTGGCCTATCTCTTGCAATTTCCTGCACACACAAAAGTCCTATGTGTATGCACCTCAATATATCCTTCTCTGGGGTTGGATCAGATATTTCAAGATCTATTAAGGTTACAATATTCTCTTCATTCCACAATTTCCATGCCTAAAATATACAATAAAAATGAATGAATAGTAGCATTAAAAGCTTGAAAGATGAGTTAAGTCAATGCAAACAATAAAGCCCTACAATGGAGTATTGAGAAAGGCAATGAATTGTAGAGACTTACAAATCCTAAAAGGCTGAGAGAATGCTCATTGTTATAAAAGCTTGAGTTTCTTCTTCCACTAACAATCTCAAGTAGTAAAACTCCAAAGCTAAACACATCTGATTTATCTGAAAACAATCCTTCCATTGCATATTCTGGGGACATATAGCCACTGCATTATTAAGTAAAACAATTAATTATTAGAGCATTCACTTCTCAATATGCAACTATAATATTGGACAATGAAGAAAAACTTACTAAGTTCCAACAACTCTTCTTGTGTTAGCATGATCTTCACTCCTTCCAAAAATTCTAGCCATCCCAAAATCTGATATTTTTGGATTCAAGTTCTCATCTAGCAATATATTGCTTGCCTTTAGGTCCCTATGTATAATTTTCAGTCTAGAATCTCTGTGAAGATAAAGTACCCCTCGAGCTACTCCTTCAATTATGGCAAAGCGCTTTCTCCAATCTAGGAGTTTAGGTGTTGGTGGATCTACAAAAGCAAAGAGAAGGGACATATTAGTTTTGAACATTATAAAAAATCCATAAACTTGAATAGTTTTAAGAAACTCTACTAGCTATAATTGTCTTATTTTTCCCTTTTTTTTTCATTCCCATTCAATATATATGTTGAATATAGAGAAAGATAAAAGTTTGAAAGTGCATATGACATAGTTAGGAAAGAAGAGATCAAGAGAACTAACCAAAAATATGTGCATCCAAACTTTTATTTGGCATGTACTCATAGATTAACATCTTTTCTTCTCCTTCAACACAGCAGCCTAGAAGTTTTACAAGATTACGGTGTTGGAGTTTAGAAATGACAATAACTTCATTCATAAATTCCTCTACTCCTTGTCTGGATGCTCTAGAAAGTCTCTTAACTGCTATTTTCTGACCATCTTGCAATATCCCCTTAAAGAGAGCACCAAGAAAAAATGATTACACATAATGACAAGAAATAACAAATACACACAACTTCAAAATTGATGAAGTAAACATGAATGTATGTACCTTATACACTGGACCAAAACCACCCTGCCCAAGTTTATTAGACAAGTCAAAATTGTTTGTAGCAATTGCAACCTTTTCAAAATTATATGTCAATAGCTCTAGTAGTTTAACTTGTGACAATTCTCCAATCATGATATCACTTGTTTTTTTTGCATATGCTTCACCTTTGTTTAATCGAAAGAACCATTTGCTCGTCCATCTTTTTGCTGATTCAGACCAATGAATCGAATTTAGAAAGAGTGAAGAACATGGAAATACCCCATAGGAAAATTAAAGTACATTAATTACCAAATAACATTTTAATAATATGAAAATTGCATTTGAATTTATTGAGATGATATAAATGGTAATGTACCTGAGTGTTTAGCTATCCTTTTCCATAAAAGATATGCACCAGAGACAATGATAATGGTTCCTATTATTACTGAGATAGTAATGATCTTTGTTACATGTCTCCCCTTTTCTGCATTTCACAGAAAACAAACAAAGTCATAGAAACAAATCAATCCAAATCCATAAATAGGTATATGTTGAAGAACTAGATTTTAAGAATTTGACAGAAACAAAATTAAGATACCAAGATCTGAATAGGCTAGACGAATATATAGATCATTTCCTCCCGTTGAAAACTGTTGAATGTCAATCAGATCTCCTGTCCAAGACATACAGCCAATTTCAGGAGTGTATGAGTAAGCTACACAAGTGCAATTTTCCAAGCACTGGCTTCGGCATGTGTCTCTTGAAACTGAAGATAATTCTGCAAAATCTGGCACTTTAACCGTCTGTAACATCAAAAACCCATCCCCTTTGCCATCTGCACTCCCATTTCTCACCCTCTCACACTGCAGAGCTGTCTTCCTAAAACATCCATTAGTCCAGTTTTGCCTATTCCATTCCTTACTATTGCTTGGCTCATACCCTCTCAAACAGTTGCATATCGGTGAACTATTTGAGTTGCAGCTTCCAAATGCCCCACATAAACCATAAATATCACAATCCGAGTTTTGAACACTAAAATTCAATTGCGGTTGTATCGTATCATTAAACCAATCTCTCTCATATATTAGGCCTTGAAAATTCAAGACATATACCGTGAATTCAGTCACATCAGGTAAAGTATAAGTCAAATAAATAGTTCCCTCCCCATCATCTACTATACTGAACCCTTTAAGATAAAGGGAATTCATAAAGGATATACCCGTAAAGATCCGGCCATTCCATGGACCACTGCGCCAGTATGGGCGAGTTCCATTCCAGATGAACAGTTCAGGAATATCTAGGCGTTCAAGTCTGATGTAGAAGTTCCCCATGGATGGATCGGACAAACCTTTCCATGATGTAATTCTTAGCTTCTCCCCTGTTTTTTTGTTGCTTGTAAGTTTCATATTGGGCAGGTATGTATCAGAAGGATCCTCGAAACTTTGCCATAATGTGTTTTGTGCAGAGTAATCTAGGAGGATAAGGTTACCAGAATCTAAAAGCTTGCAAGTAGAATTGGATGCTATATTCGATACATTTGACGACCAAATGATCTGCTTCTGTCCATTTAATACCCCAAGATTGCCATCCTCAGATATTGTAACAATTCCAGAAGAATCCCTCAGTGGTTGGTTTCTGTTGGCTACCCATACGATATTGGATTCGGACTTGTACCAAATTCCCACATAGCGATTTGTAGAATTTTCGGGGCTGAAGAAACCCAGTGTGAACAGACTCCCATTGGAGCTAATAGTTTCAGGATCCTTGATGAATTGAGATGATGAGATGGTGTCTCTGGCACTGCAAAAATTAAAAAAAGAGCAACCAAATATGATCAAGACACAGAATAAAATTGTTTGACTCCAAAACAATCCCATTGCTGAGATGAAAAATTCTTGAGATGCAAGATCAAGAAAAAGGACTAAGTCTTACATTGGTAGGTTGGCTCTCCGAAAATTCAACGGATTCTATCTTCTCGAACACCGCAGCCTAATTTGATTATTATTAATTCTATACCCCGGTTCATAACAATCTTTAGTGTTTCTAATTAAATATGTATCTTCCTTTCTTTAGTAGTTGAAGTCATAGATAAATTATTGGCAGTAAATGATTGACATAAAACATGTTTGAAATAGCTATATATTCAAAACTAAATCTTGAACAAGCACCCTTTTCCTTTTTCTTATTTTAAAAAGTATACTTCTTAATTTATATTCTCGGTTTACTCTGCTATGTTTGGATGTTTGCTTCTGATTGAAAGAGTTTATCTATTGTAAAGATATTTCTAGCTTCAGCAAATCTTTTTTTTTTTAATATCTATTAGATTTTGTTGGGTCCTTAGACTAGCAAATTTAACAGCTGACTAGCTTGTTAAAATTTCTAATAAGGAAATATTCTCGATTAACCGGGATATATGTCCCTACGTCCTGTAGGGAGGGTGGGAGATGACTTTTCTGGTTTGTTTCTTTCTGTTGTATGCTTCTGTTTTGTGTTTCTATGTAGTAAGTTCTGGTTGTGGCCAAAAAAAAATTCATAGCTGCCAATTTTGATTATTATTAAAAAAAAAATTCATAGGCCGCCAATTTTGATTATTATTAGTTCTACACTTAGGTTCACGACAATTTCCTTCCTATAATAGTTGAAGTCATGTATAAAAAGTTCTTAGTCAATAATGGGCGATATAAAACGTGTATGAAATAGCTATATTTTGAAAACTAAATCTTGAAGAATGAGCCTTTTTTTTTCTTTTTCTTTTTTTAAATATATTTCTCCATTTATATTCTTGATGTCCCTATTTTATTTTGTTTTATTTTATCACATTATTAGCAGGAAGCTATAACAATTAGATGACGCTTAATTTTTTATATTTATTTTTTTATCCTTTTAAGGAAAAAATCATGTATTTAAATTTAAATTTATATGTATTTTTATATAACTTTAAGTGAGAAATTGTTGATGGTATTTTATTTTTATTATAGAATAAATAAAGGAGAAGTCTTAAAACATGGCCCTACGATGCAGCCATAAACCCAGTTTCAATGATTATGATTAGATCTGATAACGTGTTGAGTCTATTAAAAAATTTTCAAAAAATTTAAACTTGGGCTCAGCCCAATGGTGTTTGCATTATTTTGAGCTCGGCCATCTTATAAAATAAAAAATAAAAAACTACAACAAAAAACAATTTAATTTTACTGGTCTTCTTCAGTCCGGTCATCATCTTCCTCATTTGCATGTTCATCTTATGCATCTTCCCCACCTGCAGCTCCCATTTGGATCATTATCGCACAAGTCAAAAGAAATAATTTAGACGTTGAGTAATGCAGTAAATGAAGCCGTGTAAATAACTTATTGGTTTACCAACCAAGAAAGCGTAAGCAACTGAATACAATGCAATTTTAATTCCATAATTACATTGAAGTTTTAATTATAAATTTATAAAAAGCTATAATATCATAAATTAAGTAGTGTGAAACACAAGTCAAACATAACATATATCTATAATTGGTGGCCAGATCATTAGCGCATTTCCTCAGCATTTTGTTTATTTTGAAATTTGTTATTGACATTGGAGTGCTGCAGCACCCGATTCGAGGTCATTGCCTGATTTACGTAGTGACACAGTATTAAACTTTTTGAAAGAAAGAAAATATAATCAAACATGCAGAAAGCAATATAAATTTTCAACAAGCATATAAAAATTTTGTAGTTGCAGGAGACTGAGTTGAGCGGGTCGATTCAAGCTTAAAAATAATTTGAGTTCGGTCCGATTTATATTTAGAATTTTTAAAAATTTCTTTATTTTTTATTAAAATTATTTTAAATTCATTTTTTTTATATTAAGTCAAGTGAATTTTTTAATTCACGATGTAGTTTAATTATAATACCATTTGCTCAATAGCCAAAAAAACCTATCATGATAAAGATTTAAAAGTTTTGACAAGTAGACTTCTGTCAATTTATATGACCTTGCCACTGTGTGTTGGGGGGGTCTGTTTTATATTTAGAATTTTTAAAAATTTTCTATTTTTTGTTAAAATGATTTTAAATTCATTTTTTTGGATATTAAGTCAAGTGAACTTTTTAATTCACGATGTAGTTTAACTATAATACCATTTGCTCAATAGCCAAAAAAAACCTGTCATGATAAAGACTTAAGAGTTTTGACAAGTAAACTTCGATCAATTTACACCTTGTGTGTGTACGTGCGTGCGTTCGTGTGTGTGTGAAGTCATTTATTATTGTTTTGCAGGTGAAAGGGCGTTGACCCCACTTGATTGCTTGATTTAGTTGGCAAGTCAGAAGTTTGACAAAATGAAGGAAGATGAGCAAAAGAAAGTTTAGTTCACACTTAATTTTTTTTAAAAATATTTTTAACCCTTAAGAAATATATTTCTTTATTTATATCCTTGATATCTCTATTTTATTTTATTACATTATGAGTAGGAAGTTACAACAATTAGATGAAGCTTAATTTTTATGTCTATTTTTAATTATTTTAAGGTATGAATTGTGTTTTTAAATTTATATTTATGTATGTTTTATATAAAAATAAGTGACAAATTTTTTTATGGTATTTCATTTTTATTATATAATAACTAAAGGAAAAGTCATAAAAGTCAGTGTCACGATCTAATTTTTAAGTCATGACTAGTACAAATGTTGACCCAATCTATTAACTAGCTTAGACTAGCAAGCTTTAAAAATTCAAACTTAACTATAATATCACATTTTAAACTAGTTTATACAACTCATATGTTTTGAAAATATGCATTCATTCAATTATTTCACTTAGGAACTTATTAGAAATCCAATAGTATCTCCTCTAAAAATTAAACATTCAACCTATACAACATATCAAACTAGCAACTGAACTAGTAATATCAAGTCACATACAATAAAATACTTCACTAAAAAACTATGAACAATATACGTACATGTTCTAAGTGGCCATATCAGGCCCCACAAAGGACACAACACATGTCATTCTTAAAATACTCTCCCTACACCTATATATCACCATTTCATGGAGTCTGATACCAATTTCGCAAAATTGAGCACATACTTTATTGGTTTGGTAGTACGCAAGCTCCTAGATCACTTAACTTTTCTATCTACAGGTTTGTAAAATAATAATAAAAGAAAGAAATAAGCCTACCATTGGCTTAATTAATGCATAAATAACAAAGTAGCAGAGGGGAAATAAACACACATGAGTTTTTAGAAATCAAATAGTTATCAAATAATTCAAGCAATACTAATTTATAGTCAAAATAACAAGCAATTATTTAATAAACAAGAAACTTTCAAATAAAAATCATATTTTTTAAATATTAAAAAAATATCATAGAAAAGGGACATCATTGAAAGGAACCAAAACACCAAGTTCCTTTGCAATCAAACCCCAACATCATATATATTGACATTGCTTCAAATATATTCCATCTCATCAATTTCATAGTACACATCTAACAACTCTAGTCATGACATTGAATATATTACATCATAGTACTATCATAATTCACAACTTAATATAGGTGCACATAAGCTGTTACTTTTGCTAATGGCTATAAAATTCGAACTAGATTTCTATCCATTATTTAAAAAAAAAAAGAAAGTGAAAATACAATCCACTAAAATAACATTTAGGTACTAAATATAATCAATGAATCAAGAAAATAAGTAGTTGATTAAAAAAGATGAATTACCCTTCAATAAAGCCACCCTAGAAATATGGGATAACAAAATGACTAGACCTGATCACAGGCCAGGCTCATAAAAAAATTTGCAAATTTTTTTAAGGCGGGGCCTGGGCCTGGCCCAGTACTATTTGAACAATACCAGCCGGGCTCAAGCCCAGTTAAAAACGGGCCAACCCGTTTTGCCCAACTCTTTTTTTAATATATTTTTATATTTTTTTGGTTTTAAATATTATATATACATATATTTATTTATTTCATTACTTGTTAGGCATACTTTTATTCTTATTTTAAATTCTAAATAACTCATTAAAAAATTACAAAATGTTTAAATAACTTATATATATATATATATATATAAGATAGTAAAACTTCTCAAAATAATAATTTTTCTAATAATATTACTATTAATAATTTATTTTATTTGAATTATAATTTATTCCTAATAATATATTATACAATAAGTAAAAGTAAAAATAATAATAATCATATATGTTATATAATTCTTTTTTATTTATATCTATAGTTATAAATAAATATTCTAATAATATTATTTATTAATAATATATAAAAAATAATTATAATGAATGGGCTCGGACTTTAAAAAAAGATCAAGTTCGGCCCTTTTTATATTCGGACTTTTTAAAAATGGGCTCTTTTTTTTGGGGCTCATATCCATTATTTTCGGGTCAGGCCTATCAGACCGAGCGGGCTTCTTAGCCCATGATCAGGTCTAAAAACAACAAAAAACACTTTTCATAAATATATACATACACATCACTACTTTCTTTTCTTCAATTTCTTCTTTTGCATTCCATAAGTCTGTATCTTTTCCATATTTCAATCATTTATTTGCTTAATAATTTATTTCTTAATTCATCATTTGAATATGTCTACACACCGATACTTGCTTCATAACACTTTAGTTGAAGTTTAAAAAACACTGATTTGCTTCCTTAAAGAGTAGAGCATATAAAATCATAAAATGAAATTTTGGCTACAGAAATATAACATGAAATAAAATGAATATACCACTCTATTATTTATACACTAATCAGGACCAATAGTAGAGGTCTCTAATTCTTATTGTTTAATGTTGAGTCCTAGTTGAAAGAGTCTCTCTAGTATTACCTAAAGTTATAACCAATATCAATTAAATAATTTGACTACTCAACTAACATCCATAATTATTTATATAGCCTAATATGCTCTCTAAAACATAAACCTCTAAATTTTTGCATACTTTTCTATCCTAAATACAAACTCTAAATTTAGGTTTTCAATCTAAGCTTCCATAATTTTAATTAAGCTTAAAACTTACTTCTTGAAACTTAAAGGATAAAGTAGGAAGTATTAATTCACACTTTAATATTGCAATTCAAGAAACCCCCAATTTTGAGGCTCACCCACGTCACTATGAAGGAAGAGGGTAGTACAAGGAATCATGCTTCAAGAAAGTATGTAAAAAGGATGAAAATTAATGGAAAAAAGATGAAGGAAGGAAGAGAAAAACTAACCATCACAAATTCCAAAAGGACCATGGCTCGACAACAGAAAAAGAGAAGGAATATGAAGCTACAACTACGAGGAGAAACACCAAGAACGAAGTATGCCAAAATAGTAGCTAACAACAACAAGTTGCATGATTGGAAATGACTAAAAAGGGAAGAAAATGAATTGAAAGATCAAAACGCATGGGTCTTGGTTGGGAGATGTAGAATGGCAATGAGCAAATGAAAAAAAAATCGTAAAGGAGCAGAAGGAAAAAAGTGAAGAAAAAGGGTGTTTGGGATATTTTAAAATATCTTTGGCTAATATTGCACTTTTTCCCCTAAAAAGTTTGATATGCTTTAATTGGTATCTAAAACAATTAGAAAAGTTCCTGAAAAATTATATGAACTCCAAAATTAATTTAAAAATTATTTATTTTTTATTTTAATATCCTAAAATAATTTATTTTATTTTATATTTTCAAAGTATTACACTCGGCCCTTCATATGATCACAAGTCAACTTTTGTTTATATATATAACTTGGCCACATTTGATCTTAACAACTAAGGCATTGTGATGTTTCTAATTTTGTGTTTTTATTTTGTAGACAAGGTAAATTGTCCAAAGAGGCCAATCTACCACCAAAGAGGTGTTGAAATTGGATAAGGATACTTGTTGCTACTTCAAAGCAAATTTAAATTGTTTAGATCTAATTTGGATGATTTAAATTTTAAATTTTTTTATTTTTTTAATCTCAATCATGTATTTTTTTATTTTGATATATTTTTTAATTTTAAAGGAAACAAATATAGAATGAAAAGTCTTCCAACTTCTATTAGACAAATAATTTATTTAATAGAAGTTGAAAAATTATCTTTATCCTACATTTGTTTCATTCATAATAAAAAAAATGGATAATCAAACAAAAGAAAAAATTAAAAAAATTAAAATCTCAATGGTCCAAATCAGTTCTAGAACAGTAGTAGAGAATTCTTATATACTAAAATCAAGTCTAATTTTACCAACTAGGGAGCCTAATTTGGAAAAATCAGGTTACTATTATTGGGGCACTTAGGTCCATCCCGATCCATAAAAAGGAAGACACCTAACCCATGATCCAACTTAACTTAGAGCTCCATAACCCTATCAAACTTAAACAATACCTTTCATTCCTAAGTTGGGATGTCATATATCATTTCTACTTATATTAGGAATTATTCAATGTCAAGTTACTCCTTATTCTTGCTCCCAAACATCCTATCCTTAACTTTCTAGCCACTTATGAAATCCATCAAATGCCAATTATAAGAATTATATGCTATGGGCTTTATGTATGCTAGGATATAGCATTTAGAAAACTAAACATAAGGGTAAAGTTAAATAGAGAAAGAGAAAAGAGTGTATGGTTTCGAAAACCACTATTATCTCCTCTTCTCTCTTTATCTATCTTTATCCTTACATTTAGTTTTCTAAATGCAGGGGGTCCAAATCCAAGTAAAGTAAGGTGACATGGGAAGCTAAGGAAGAGCCATGGCTAAATACTTTCTACATCATCTAGCTTGGTTGTCTTAGTTAGTTACTCTAACACTTCCTAGAGTGATGTCTTTATCACTTTTATTTTCTTTTATTTTTATTGTAATGCTAATGAAAAAACAAGAAATAAAGCAAGAGAAAATTGATAAGAGAAATGAAGAAATACTTCTCATTTACTTAGGATACCACATACTGAATACATAACATTTATTTATAGGCCTTTAATTATAAAGATTAACTTAAGAGTCACAATGATATAAATAGAAGGATTAATCTATATAATTATACAGTATAAATCATTGAGGTGTTATAGGATATATGTCATTCAATATAAAAAGGGATAGTAAAAGATCATTCTTTAAGGGTTAATCCATATAACTATAATATTTACAACACTCTCTTAGATATCCATAAACAAACAATATGCCTTGTTAAAACCTTACTAAGAAAAAACTAATAAGACAAAAACCTAGTGAAGGAAAAAGACTACATAATATTTAAATACCTATTGTAAGTTGCCTCATTAAAATAGTACCAAGAAAACCTAATGAGACAAAACCTTCATAAAAGAAGAAAAGGTATAACGCATCGTTTACTCTCCTAAATGACAATGTGACTTTATATCTTTGAATCAATGTATCCTAATAATGTATACCAACTTCTCAAATGTGATAGTTGGTAATACCTTAATGAAAAAATATGTAAGATTATCACATAAACAAATTTGTTGAACATCTATATCAACATGAATGAATTTGTTAAACATTTATATCACCATTTTTCTAAAGATCATAAGAAAAAAGAATTTTAGTGAAATATATTTTCGTTCTATCTTCTTTAATGCATCCTTCTTTTAACTGAGTTATACTTATTGTATTATTTTCATACAATATTATTGGAACAATATTGTTGGAATCTTTTTCTTTAAAAGTAAATGACACATGTAACACCATATATTTCTAATTTGCTTCCTATCACTTCTGAGTCTCACATGATGAGTTGCACAAAGGGAATGAAAAAATGGCATTAAAATAATTCCTTATTTCGCATTGCGTCGCATATGAAAATTTCATACAGTGTCACGCAAACTATATGAGCTCATACATCACATTGTCATATTTAATTACATACATACAACTCATTTGCATCACCAAAGTTGGCCCATAACTCGTGGAATTCAAAGGGGAGTATCAAACTCACACTATTATTTTTGACTAGAATTTCTGTTTTTCTTTTACAACTTCGGAAATTCATAACTAAATCCAAAAAAATTGAAACCTAACAAACTTTACCATTCTAGAAAGATCTGGATGTCTACCTCATGGTAAAAATAATTTCAAATCATGAATCATTAAGGGTAAAACACTTGATATCTGAAAAGCTATTGAGGTTGCTGTTGTCTGGGCTACTAGTTTAAATTACTGATATGAAGTTTCAAAATTCATAAATAATTCTAGAAAAATTGAAATCATACATTCTTAACTATTATGGAAAGCTAAGCATGCCTACTTTATGACAAAAATATGTCAGGCCATGAAATATAACACAGAAAGCATTTGACATGCAAAAAGTGTCAAAGGTTTAGACAGCTACTGGTACTGATGCAAGAGTCTGCTATAAAATTTTGAAAATATCCAATTAATTCTTCAAAAATCTAATCTATGAAAATGATACCAATTTTGAAATCCATGAATGTTAAATTTATGGTAAAAATAGACTCATACTAGAGAAAGCACATTTAGCTATCAAAATTCAATGGAATAGTAACTCAGGTCATGCTGCGCTCCTGTTGCTGTTCCTGAAATTCAAAAATTCATATCTCTTAGTTCAGACCTCCAAATGAGGTACTTCTAGCTTTTACAAGTCACTGTAAATTCTTAGTTTCTATCTATAAAATTTTTTAGCCATTGGACCACGTTTGCCACTCGGATGACACAATTTCACAACTGACCAATGAATAGTACTGGTGCAAAATCTGAAATTTTGATACCAACTTTGAAAAATCATAAAAAACTCCACAAACCTCCAAATGACCTGACCTTTGGCTTTCCAAAAATCTATAGGAAAGATCTAATTGCATGCAAAATTTCAAGTTAAGAAGATGTCATTTGTTTAGACTTTGCCATAACTCAAGATTATGGCACTTTTGGTTCCAATAAAGGGGCAAATTTGGTCCAAATCAGTCATCCATTGTTTCACACATATTTGAGCAACTTCAAAGGCATAAATGTAGCATAAATGAGCCTCTCATAAGGTCTGAATCCTCATGTAACTCAAATTCATCATACTACTCCCATAAACATACAAGCACAAATGGGCTTCCAAGAGGTCAAATTGTACAATGCCATTCATTGAACTCTATTTTTGATTCATACATTAACTTTACATAGTTTTACACTTGTTCAAAGTGTCATGGCTCAAAAATAACATTTAAATATCTACTTTGACATTCTAGATATTCTAGTACATCAAAAATGGAAAGATTTGCTAAGAGATGGAGATTTAAGATCTTTGGCCTCCATCCTTTGGATCTTGGACTCCACCTAAATTATATGAGATGAAAGAAAGGAGGGGTGAGATTTATTGAATCTCAATAGCTCATACACCTATCCAAGCAAATTTTCAAGGCATGTAACATGCCAAAGGTACAAGTATGTAATCAATTTATTCATGAAGCATTCCACTTTCACATTTTTGTGTCACAAACTTATGTCAAGCATAAGAATGAGCTCTAGGGACTTTTGGTTTGGCCTCACCCCATTTCTAGGACTTTTGGATTGCCTCACTCTTGGTTTTTGGGATTTTTGACTTGACCTCACCTATCCAAGGGACTTTTGGCCTTGTCTTACCCATGCCATGAGACTGTTGGCATCCCCTCATCCACATTAAGGGACTTTTGGCACTACCTTACCCTTATGAGCCATTTCCACAATTCAATGACATTCAAGAAAGCATATTGGTACCAAAATAGCAACATAGCATCAAGTGGCATGTCTCAAACATACAACTATACACACAAGCACATAATGATACATATGCAACAAGAAAATGTGGAGAGCTACCTTGGTGCAAATTGAAGCCTTACTTTGCTTGTTCCTTCTCCTTTTTGGTTTTGCAACCATAAGGAGGTGGGGCTAGATTTTCTTAGCCTATTCACAATAAACAATACTTAATTATACTCTTGGAACAAGTTATGACATCCAACTCACTCTTAAGACTATACTTTATTCTATTTGTCACAATATGGTTCCGTTAATGACCTAATGAAGCAATACGACAAGTAAAATTATTGGTTCCATTCTCTTGCCATATTTAGATCTCTTGACCTCATTTAAGGTCCTTGAAACTATTACACACTCACTTTCACAACCCTAGGTGCATGTTGCATCATAAAGCTACATATGGAAGCCATTGCCTCATCTCCTAACCTAAGGCTTCTAAAATTTTTTCAAGGGTTTCTTCTATCTTCTTTTATCATATAAAGTCCCAAATCAAACTTCGAACCATTTAAAACACCCTCTAGCTATCTCTATGGGTTTTGACCAATTTATACTTCCATTAAAGACCCATGAAGTTTGAGATTTTTCCTTAATAGATGAGGCACTTAGGAGGCTCCCTAGGAGTCTTAGAAACTCAAACAAACACTCATATATGATGGAAAAGTCTTGAATCAACCCAGATTTTAAACTATGTTCAAGCACCCTACACTTTTCTAACTTGAGTTTTACTAGCTTTTCATACCTTTCTTTGATGTAATCCATCTTCCCATAACTTAGTGATGGATTCTTTTGGATTATAAAATAGAAACTCTTCCCTCTTCATAGTTCTGTTTGAGTCATCCCACCATGAAAGAGGAGAAGGAGAAAAAGAAGCAACAAAGGAAGAGAACTACCTTAAAATCAAGCTTCCTTTAAGAGCCCTTCTTCTTCCCTCTTCCTCCTCCTTAAATTTCAAAATTCTCTCCTCTGATTTGGACCCACATTAGCCCTAAAAGTTGCATTAAAACTATAGAAAGATGAAGCAAGAAGGGGAGGATGAAGTTTTGTAACAACCAGAAAAAGAAAAGAAAAGAAAAGAGAAAAGAAAAGGGAAAGAAAAGAAAAGCTGAAAATTTTCGAAGGCTGAAAATTTTCTAAGTCTGCTAGCTACAGCCTAGCTATAGTGAATGTACCTATTCGCTATAGCGAGAAATGGGCTAGGTATAGCGAGAATACCTTCTGGCTATAGTGAAAATGCTTCTAGCTATAGCGAGTGCGGGCATCCCATACAAAATCCAGGGAGTAGCCCGCCGTAGCGAGAGCTATAGCAAAGGCAAAGGTCTGGGACTGACACGAGCTCGCCGTAGCGAGGGTTAGTCCGAAAAAGCGTAAAAAGAGAGATTTTGACTTTTCAAAAGCTTCCAAACTTTCTTTTCTCTTAGAACTGACCTAAGCTTTGACCAAGGAGAGAGAAAAGAGCTGTAGAGAGAGAGAGAGACCTAGAGAAGCAAGGAGACCAAGCAAAGAGGTGAGTAATCTTTAGATTTCCATAGCTTTTTTCCTTAGCATGTTGTTCTCCTCCTTTTTCCTTCTCTTTCTATGGTTTTAGAAGTTGATTTGGGTTTGGTTCAGAAGAGGGAAGTGGAAAACTACTCTAAAAGAAGGGTATAACTCATATATCTTCATTTCTTCTTCCTTGCTTTCTTCTTTGAGAGCTTGAGAGAGGAAGGAGAGTGAGTAGAGTTCTAGAGAGAGAATCCCTAGATCTTACAAGGGTAGTGGGGGTTTTGTTTTGGTGAAGAGCCCCTTTAGCCTTATGAGTACTTATTTGAGTTATGAGAGAATGATTTGGTGCTCTTTGTTGTGCTTAGGCTCAAAGGAAGCAACTCCATCTAGGTATGAGTGTAAGATCAAGAAAGGAGAAGAGGATTTGAAAGGGAAGGCTTATGTTAGCCGATAAGGTAGCTCTCTACTCTTTCTCGTTGCATTCTTGGATGTGTAATAGTCATTGTATGTTGTGTATGTGCTTGTATGATGAGATATGCCATTGATGTTGCCTTGATGCATTGGTACCAATATGTTTATGATATGAATTGTGGAAATTGCTCGGGTGAGGTGGTGCCGAAAGTCTCTTGAGATGGGTGAGGTGGAGCCAAAAGTCCCTAAACCAAGGGTGAGGCCGATCCAAAAGTCCCAAAACTCGGGTGAGGCTAGACCGAAAGTCCCTAGAGCCTATTCTTGGCATTGACATGATATTCATGGCATGAAACACATATGTTTTGTTATTGTGATTTGTGTGCATGCTTGACTAGTTTGTATGCCTTGATTGCATCTTGAATGAGTATGAGCTATTGAGATTCCCCAAATCTCACCCCCTTCCCCTCCCATCTTAACATTCAGGTGGAGCTCAAGGAGAATCAAATACACCTCATGGAGCCTAGTGAGCATACTTAGAGAAATGTATAGTTCTTTTAGTTCTTTTGTTGTAAAAAGGTGCCAAAATGAATATGCACCTATTATTTTTGAGTTGTAAATATGTGAGCACATGTAAACATATGTATAGATGATGTATGAATTGTGTAAAGAGCCAAAGTAATGAGAATGTAGAAATTGGCCCTTTTGTGGCTTATATGAAATGATGCGTTTTGTTCCGTAGCATAGTGATTTTGGAAATGTATGATGTTTTGGATCACTTAGACATTTCATATATGCTATGTTTGTACTTTCAAACTTGTCCAAAAGAGGCTAGAGCATGTGGGAGGCCACTAGGACCCCAATAAATCATTTTGGGTGCCAAAACCGCCAATTTTGTGAGCTCCGTCAAAGTATGACCGGATGAGCTCTTCTTGATATGGAATTTGGCATACCTCTAGAGTCTATTGAGAGATTCTTGAAAAGCTAAAGTGGGTAATATTTGGAGGTCTAGAGAATATTTGGCGAATTGTTGAAGTTTGGAAATTTTCTGGTTTTGGTCATGATACTGTGCCATAAGTCCGAAAATGAATTCATGTCATTCATAGACCAAATGGTGTCCGATTGTCATGAAATTTTATGAGCATAAACTAGATATCCACAGTGACCTATAACAACTAGAAGCACCTCAATTGGAGGTCTGTAGAGAGAGAAACAACTTGCTGAAGTTCTATATCAGCATTAGGGAAGCTTTCTGACCTTCGTTACTGTTCCATCAGTTTTAGAGGTCCAAGAGCTCCTGAACTGATCTGGACTTATTTTTTTCCTCTATTTAACATCTGTAGCTTTCCAAATTGGATTTTTGTGGAATTAATTACGAATTTTCAAAGTTCATGACAGTAAACTGCACCAGTATCAGGGACAGCCTGACCTCTGTGTCTTTTTTGATGTCAAAGATGGTCCAAACGCTGAGATTGTGGTTGGGAGATATTTTTACTATGAAGTGAACATCCAAATATTTCTAGAGAGCTATTATTTGCTTGATTTCCATTTTTCTAGAATTAGTTATGATTTTCCAAAGTTGGAGCCAAAAATCTGACTTATGGGCTCATTTGAAAAATTGCATTTTCTTGGTTTTTGGCTTCATACCCGTGGTTTATGAGTTGTTTGAGGCTATGTACAAGTCTTATAAATGATAATTGAATAGAGGATGTGAATGATGGGTTCACAGAACCCACAGGGCAAAATATGACCAGTTTAACCCCGACTTAAATTAGTAAAATACCACAGTTTTGGTCCTTTTCCTGGGAAATCATATGGAATCAAGCCTAGAGGAAGATGAATTGGAGTTAAGATATTATGGTGTTACAAGTTTCAAGAGGAAGGAGCATGAGAATCTTACACTTTCTCACCTTTCCTTAGCTTTTCTTCCTCCAAAATTCCTTCTCTTTGTGTGCCTAAGACAGCAGCTCCTTTTCTGAGATTTGGGTAGAAGAAATTTGATTTAGAGAGAGGGAGACTGAATGTGGATTTAAAAGGAGCATTTAGAAGCTTCTTTGTACAATTTGTTTCTATTTTTGCCTTTTTATAATAGCATTTCTGGTTTGGCTTTGTTTTAGCTCTTTTTTGAGAATTGTCTTTTCTATCATAAAATTTGGATTCTTAATTTAATAAAATACTTTTGGAATCACTCAAATAGGAGATAAAACCTTCTCGAACGAACTAGTCAAAGTTTGGGTCAACCGACATAAGAAAGAGTACACCGGAGGGACTTTACCGGTCCCAGGGCTTCCAATGGTTTTTGAGGCCTCTGAGAACCTTAGGCAACTCAAAATTTCTATTTAAAAATCCCTCCTAGGTGTTTTTTCAAAATTACACTTCTTTACGAAAATGCCACTGGCCTTTTGGTAAATTTTTTGAATTACTCCAGTCCCAGTTTCTGGGCAACTCAAGGCTCAAATCTTCATTTTCTATTATTTAAAATTTTATTCAAATTTTATTTGGCCTTGAATCTCTCATCTTAGGGGACTTACTTTTCAAACCGGGTCGTTTCAGTGTTTTGACAACGTACCAGGTGTTACAACACATCTCTTAGATATTTTAGGTTATTAACCTTAGCAAAACTCATTCTTAACATGCCCTATGCATTGCAATTATTTTTGCAAAATTTGATGAGATAACAACTAAAGTTTATTTTGTGGAATACCATGATATAGTTGTACCCCTACGTATAAATAAAAAATCAGTTTAAGATTAAGATTTATGTGGATTTGATAAGTACCCTACATCTATTTAGCTCATTAATTATGATCCAAAGTCAGTTGAATACAATAGACTTATATCAATGGTCCTTTGAAGATGTTGCAATAGGTGCTTAATTCCATTCCAATGTCTTCTTATTGAGGAAGAACTAAATATTGCTAATAAGCTTATGTTAAATGCAATATCATGTCATTTTGAATTAGCGAGATACATTAATGCTACTATAACACCACGATATGGCATTTAAAGGCCAAGAAGTTCTTCATCATTCTCTTAAGGATGAAAAACTCTTTATTCACATATAGTAATCTTGCAATCATTAGGGCACTTAGTGAATGTGCTTTACCTATATTGAATCGCTTTAAAATGCTTTTGGTATAAGTTGATTGATGACAAAGAATTCCACTTGGTAAATGTTCAATCTATAAGCCAATACAAAAACTTGCTTTTTCAAGATATTTTATTTTATATTCTCTCTTTAAATAAACAATTGCTTGTTAAAACTCTTTAGGAATTTCAATAATATTTAAATCATCAACATATATAGTAATTATGACAAACTCTAATTTATAAAAATACATGGAAAAATTAGATCATTTTTATAAACTTCCTTCAACAAATATTTGTTAAGATGATGATGCAACATATGCCCAGATTGTTTTAATCTATATAAGGATTTATGTAAATATATTGAGCAAATTTCCAAGGACCCTTTACATGCTTCGAGCATTTTAAATCTTTCAAAGGTTTTCATATAAATTTCATTATCTAATAAGCTATATAAATAGGTTGTAACAACATCCATTAGCCATATATTAAGTTTTTCATGTACTACAAGACTAATACAATATCTAAAAGCGATAGCATCTAGCATCTACCACTAGACAGTATGTATCTTCATAATTAATGCTAGGTCTTTGTAAAAACCCTTGTATTATAAGTTGTGCTTTATATTTAATAACTTTCACTTTCGTACAAATATCCATTTTGACCCAATTGGTTTTATACCTTTAGGTGTTCAGGCTATAAGTCCAAAAGCTTCATATTTTGAAAGTGAATTTAATTATACTTAAATTGTATTTTTTTAATTTTGACCAATCATCTCTATGCATACATTTTTTTGATAAGTTATGTTACTATAGGAAAAAGATGGATTCAAAAAGATATAGTTGTCAATAAATTTTTTTCATATAATGTATATATATATGTACTTTTTTAAAGAATTGAAATTGGTGCAATAATTAGCAACCAACATGCAATATGGAAAAAAAGAAAAAGAAAATTGTTTTGAAAAATTCAAGTTCCTAGATAAATTTTTTCCTAGGCTTTGTATCAACGTATATAAAATTTAAACAACGGAATTCATAATTAGAGACGCAGATATATTACCAAGCTTCATGACAATGACCTGTGATTGGGCACAGAGAATTTCATGTAATCGAGAGTCATCGCCTTGTGTGCTGTATTAATTGATTGGTCTTCACGACGAAGCTAGCACGTACTCCAGGCACACTTAAAATTAAGCTCGTTAAAAGTGACGATTAAAACGACGCGTATAACCTTCTCATCATTTTCAAACCTGATAAATCCCATTCCGAGCTCCCTGTTGTGACCAAAACTGACAATTATGGAAATCGCCTTTTGGGAGTATTATTTAAATAATAATGTATGCCATTGTGTGAGATATTGCAGTACCATGCAACAAGCCACATTTCAAAAACAGATGAAATTCGATTTTGGTTAATCAGTTGTGTTTTGGTTGCTTGAACTTTCGATTGACCATGAAAACAAACTGGAATTGTGGATGAAGCAATTGTTCTTTCACCATTAAATTTATTTTGAGATTTTCATTTTGTTAAAAAATGATTATAGGATGCATCTGCATGCCATGCAACATTTGTTTATTAATTAATTTAATCAAATAAAATTTGTTAGAGAAGGCTTAATTGATTTAAGTAATTAATTATTATTGGATATGTATTAATATAAAGAGAACAATTAAATTCAAGCAAAATTATTTATAATAAGATAAGTTATGATAATAAGAATTTGTATAATAATTTATTTAAACAATTATTATTATATAAGTTTTACTTAAATAAATTAAATAAATTCAAATAATTATTTGAATGAACAAATTATTTAAAATTTGGTTCAATTGACCAAATTTAAATAAGATTTATTCTATTCAAATTTAACTTATTTATGTTCCATCTAAATTTTACATACCCAATAACTCTCTTTAAATTAGAAGGTTCTTAAGAGTTGTAATTCACTTATTCAAATCCCTTCTTTAAAATACATCAGACTCGTGCTTAGGGTGAGCATTAAAGCATCTATGTCTATTAATTTTTCCAACATCACTGCAAATTTTTTCATCATGTTAAGAGGTCCACAAGAAACTCCCAAACTGTTTTCCTGATGAGTATTGAGAATCAAGAAAATGCCATACTTGAGACATCTTTGGACTATTTATAGGTAAGAGTCATGGAAATTGCCCTTAGTTGGATAGTGACGGATTAGGTCATGTGTTTAGAGATCGTTGGCTCTAAATAGTGTGGTGCAAGTGCAACAACATAATGGTGTGTAGATTTTGCAATACGTGGTTGGTTTTAAATTGCAATTCACATCTTCTAATGCAGCCACAATATTGCCATTGCAGCGGTCGCCGCAATTGCATCACCCTACAATTGCGATGTGATTGAAAATCATAGTGTGTCACTAGATTAAACCTGTGATGCAACTATAATAGAGATATGTTTTATGGCCGTAATAGAGTACAACGTATCGTAATAGACCGCTATCAATCTTTTGGAAGAATAGAGAAGGAGAATACAAATGAGCCAAAAAAAAAAAACTCAAGGGAAGTAAAGAAATTGGAAAACCAAAATACAAGAAGCCTAAGAAATTACAGTAGAAAGAAGATTGGAAGGAAGTTAATGTACCCATAAAACTAGAAAAGTGTCCAATCGCCTATAAACTCATGCCACTAAAATGAAAGCTTAAGCTAAGAGGCGGATGGAGCTCTACCAAGGAAGGAAGGAAGATGCGTTTCAAGGAGCATCCGCATTTGTGAGAATGAAAGCTTGAAAAAATAATGGCTTGGGGAAAATGGGAGATTAGTGTAACACCCCAAAATTAATTAAAGTGTTAATCATGAAATTGGGATAATTAAAAATAACTGATATAGGATAATTGGACAAGTTAAGTGAATAGAAATTTTAGAGAGATAAATTATTAATAGTTTGAGGTTTAATTTAGTTATAAACCCCATTTAGGTTCAAATTAAATTAAGTAGGCCAAGGTTAAGACTAATAAAGGCCCACTAATTTTAAGTGCAGACCCAACCTTTTTATTGTGAGACTTAGCCCAAGAGAGAGCACCTAGTGATGGGCCAATAACCCTTGTACGGACCCAAATCCTTGAGCTCTTCAAACTTGGCCCAAACCTAATTAAAATTTAACAGCCCAATGCATAAAAGTTGCCCAACAAAACTAAAATTTGAAGCCCATTTGGAGTTGGATCCTTGGAGTAGCCCATAACCCACATTTGACCCAACTAAAACCCAACTTAAACCCTAAAAACTAACCTAGCCACTCCCATTCTGCAGAACACAAAAAACACAAAGAGAAATTCGGGGCTTGGAAGGGAAGTTAGGGTTTGGGGCAAGAATTTCACCATTTCTCACTTCTAAGCTCAAAATTAGCCAAGGTACTTGTTATATATCTCAATCCCCTTCTCTTTCTCTTTAATTTGGCCTAATTAGTTTTTCATTTAGAGCATTTTCACCATACCCAAATTTTGAAATATGGTTGTTTGGTATTTTCTTAGAGGAAATTTGTAAGTTGAGGCTAAGGCTGACATTAGGTAAGTATAAACTATCCATTCTAGTATATTTTCTACTGGTTTAAGACCCCCATAATTGATTTATAGTATGGGTGTTAATTATGTATGAAATTGCTTAGGAATTTGGGTGATATATTGAAGTTTCTGGTAGAGGACATATTCAATCCGAATTTGGGGAATTGTGGTGGCTAGGTAAATGTCCTCTGAGTAGTTATTAGTATTTTAATCTTTGGGTATTTGTTGCTACTGTACATTATAAATTAATGTAGTAATCTTTTGATGTTATGGTTATAGGGAGATTTTTGTACCATTGGTGGCTTTTGCAATTTGTCTACAAGTAAGGTAACTGGGATTATATTTATTCCATGCATATATCTATTTTAATTTCATATTTGCTATACATGAATGATTTGAAATGTTAAATGAATTGGTTGGCTATCTGTTATGTGTAATTAGACCTTGTAAGTCCGTGGTAGAGCTGTGGTGCGGCTGCCACCCGTGCATGTACTTTGATTGGGCATTGGGTTATGATCAAACCCTAGATACACTAAGCTCTTGTTGTGCTTAATGGGGAATAGGTACCGTGGACGAGCCTCTCCTGGTGTTAATGGCTTTTAACATGTGGAAATATGATTGTTAGTATGGGATAGTAATCATGATAGCCTAATTATTTCATTTACTGATATGAATGATTGTTTTTCTAATGTTTATGTGAGATCATGTATATATGTTAATTAAACTATAATATATGATGAAATTTTCCTTGATTACTGAGATTCGCATCTCACCCCGTTTCATGGGATTATACTTTGAGGTGAAGGTTTTTCGGGTAAGAATAAGGGGAAGCAAGTGGATGAAAATCTATAAGCTCTAGCCATGTGTGGAGGAAGCTACACTTAGGCTAATTTGACTAGAGTATATGCAATTTTGTTATTAGTTTACATAGCATCATTATGTAATCATGTTGCCAAGTGTAAGCATTTATATTTTGATTGACTAGAATGTCTCATTATAGTTGGGTATTGATGTATGAACTTATAATATCTGATATATGAGCTTTGTTGAATTTATGATATGGTTTACCATTTAGGAATTGTAATCATATGATGCGTCAGATGTTGATATAAACTATTGATGTATGAAATCTCTAACGGAATGTATATCAAATGTTAATTGATGATAGCTCATAAATTCTTGTCGTTATTATTCTATGAACTTGCTGATATGGGATAATTGGAGGAGTGGAAATTAACATTTAAGTTATGAATTGGTAATGGTAGGATAGTTGGGTAAATAGGATAGATAAATACCATTAGAGTCATATAAAATGAGAGGAAGTGGTCTTAAGGCATTCCTAAGATGAGACTTAGGGTGTGTGGGATGAAATTTTAAGAGATGTAGTTACAAGAGGGAGTCACGTCGCGGCTAATAATTCCCCGCTATGGCCAAATGAGTGACAGAGGTGAGGGGCACCGCGGCATAAGGAATCTCTCTCCGACGCAAGTAAAGAAAATTGGCCTGGAGAGTGATAGTGGTGAGGAACGCCACAGTTTGAGAAATCTTGCCGTGGCTCAGCATGAAAGAAATCACCCAAGAGGGTGATAGAATGGAACCTCGCCACGGCATAATAGGTCCTGTTGCGGTGCAAGTTGAGGGAACTGGTTAAGGGGTGTACAGTAGCAAAACTCGTCGCGACGCAAGAATATTCTGCTAAGGCGAGAATCATGGGACTTAAAACAGTAGCTCCAGGAGGTATTTCCGCCGCAGCGCCATGTAGGCTGGCAGCAACGATGGTCTGCGGCAAATTTTGCAAAAATTTTTCAGTGATCTTGGAGAGTAACTTAGCCATGGCGTGAAAGGTCGGGGCTGTGGCACAGGTCCCCAAACTCTTACCTTTAGCCTAGAAACCCTAGTTTCTTCAATGGTAATGCTAGGAAATGATATAGGAACACTTATGAGAGGTTTTTGTGTGTTGAAATTGATGGATGGATGAATGATAAACCCCTTAGGATCGTATAATCTCTTTTATGCATTGTCATGTTTGTGGTTGTTTAGTGATGACCCTAACATCAAAGTTAAAATTTTCCTATATTTTCATAATGTAATAAATTGTAACGACTCCAAACCTTGATCATTAATTATTAATCTTGTATTTGACCATAATCACCATGTTTAGAAGATAGGGTTGTCACAACCAGAGAGTGGGAATTGTAAGCTTAAGGGAAAGGACATGCCAAAGATGATGGGCTTGGGGTAGGTAGAAAGACATGTGTTGTGATTCTAAATGGCGATATTTCATGAGAAAGGATGGTTGAAAATTTTGAAAATTTTTGTACAAGGCAGATTCTAGGAGGAGGGAAAATGAATTTTTATATACACTAATATTAATATAAATTTTTAATGTTAAATTAGATTATTTTTTTAATGCTAAATGTTAATATAAAGATAACAATTATTTCAAATAATTATTAATTACTTATTTATTTGCAATGTATAACTTATTGAAGTTTGAATTTTTCTAAATAATGTAATTTGACTTACCAATACTAATGCAAAATAAATTTATTTGTTATGTTATGTACTAATTTGATTTAATGAATAGAACAATAGAAATTAATAAATATTGGCCTTACAAATAGGTTAATAGCGATAGGAGAAGAAAGGCAATAAATTGATATACTAGCCAAAAGATTATTTTTTTTCAAATTTTCATATAGTAGTTAAACCTACCATTCATAGTTCTATTAGCAGTCTTCTTATATGCCATATGATTATTGTCTAATAACTCAAGTTTCAACGGATTACAATAAATTATCACTAGACTACAATAAATTATCAAGAATTTTATTATCACCAAACATTAAAATTTTCTTACCATGAGCAAATGGATCATAAGAGGGAGGATTGTCATTGTGGGTATAAATTTTCTTACCATGTGGGTATAGATTTAAAATTTTTACCCATGGGTGTTTTATTGTCACTATAACTGATCTTAATATTTTCATCAAACCTTTACCTATAGACATTTTACTGTCATTAAATCCTTTACCTACAAGGTTATACTGTCACTAAAACTTGTAATGCAAAATTTAGTAAAACTTATGCCCATAGATATTTTAATGTCACTAAAACCTTTACCCACAATTATTTTGCTACTATTATCTATAGGTATTTTATTGTTACTGAAGTCTTTAGTGACAGTAATAAGTCCATGGCTATCAGATATGATTATATCATTTAACGTTCGAAACTTATCTTTCATTACATCATTGCTCATTTAATTTACACAAAAGAAAAAATAAATATGAAAAACATAATAAATTTTAAGTAACTAAAAATTCATTCCATTATATTAAAGAAATTCTAATAATCATCTTCATACAAAATAAGGAATCTATCCATCTACTCTTATACAATACTTTTCCAAATTACAAGATAAAAGAAACCAAAATGTTAAGTCAATAAGTGAATACACATATGCATAATACTTCTAGCTTTGCAGCATAGCTCATATCCTAGATGCTCCATTTGAAGCCAAAACTTGGTCTCAATTTACATAGAAGTCAATGATGTCAATGTTAAAAATGAGATTATGATTTAGTAAAGTGAAACATAACCAAATTATAAGATAGCTAACTTTAATTCAATTAATGCATAGATATACTATTTTCATTAGGATTGCTTGAAGTTGAAGATTTTGGATGGCCATTAGGAGCATTGTTACCATTTGGGACCTATACAGAAAGTAAAAAATCAAAATTCTCCTTATAGGCCTTTTAGATATAAAATTTTTTCATAGATGTAATATGAAAAATTTAACAAACCTCTCGAGATGCTACCTATATAAGATCATTAACTTCATCTTTAGAAAACCGTTGTTGAATTATAGTTAAGGCATTGGTCCATAAAGTTTCAACCTTTTGGAGTCTTGTTTCTACTGCTGTATTTGACGATGAGTTAGCATTAGTGTTCTTGGTAGATGGAATTTTTCCCAAACAGCGCACACGTCCTCTCTTTTCAGGTCCCAAGACTTTAAAATATGCATTATCCTTCCAAGATGTGCATCTTTCAGTGTTTTCAAAATTTTGTGAGTTGCCTTCTCCATCCATGACCTTTTTTAGCTCATGCTAAATTTGTAATAAATTTAAAAATTATAGCACAAGTTAACCAACCAACCAATAAATAGGGAAGTGAATGGCCAAATGAGGAGAACAACAAACTTGTGCCCACAACATGATCAAACTCATTCATCTCTTTCACAAAAATTACATTTAATAACAATGTATAGAATAAAAAAAATAGATTTCTACAATTAAAAACTTACAATTACTCTAGTAGCCTGCTCAGTAATAACTCTTCCATCCTTGCGAGTTCGCGTATCAATGTAAATTTCTGCATGACTAGGTTGCTTTCATATTCCTTGTTTTGCCTAAAATTTTAAATTAAAAATCACTTAATCTAAATAAATCATCTTTTTGAACAAAAACCAGGAACCAACATAGAGCAAAAACAAAGAACCAAATAAACTTGCAATAATAAAAAAAGAGAGGTTATCTACAATAAAAAAATATTGATATGACTAATACCTTCAGGTGTGAAAGTGGAATATAGATACATGAAACTATAAGTTTATGAAACACATAAACTGTGGAAATGGAATTGACACTGACCAAAGCAAGAAAAAAATAGATCACTCATTGGCCAAACAAGTAATTTCAAGAATTTATGTGGCTCTTTTTCTCACCTTAAAAGAAATGGAATCTATAGAAGAAAGTGCAACAACCAGAAGATAACAAACAAGAAAGAGATGAATGCATTTGCTTGTATGTGAACTTCAAGCTGCACGACAATAGAGCAGCTGGTAGATGGATGTCTGCCTATGTATTGGCTTACAGAAACTCACTTCCCAGAAAGTATCAAGAAAAAGTAACTGTAACCTTGTCTTATCACTATTTTGCCATTTTAGTTTGGAATGGAAACTAGAACAGTGCACATAAACAATCAAACCCACATAGGAAAGGAAAGACACAACAACATAAGTCACAAAGCTTGCACCCAAAAATCAACTAAAAGCTATAGCATAGTCAATTATATTTTTCTTCCAGGCAATTAAAATTAAACAGGGTTCGCTCATATGATTTAGTGAAACAGATTATAATAAAATCATTTATGGATCTTCATTTAAGAGCCTAAAGCTTATGAATTAAAGTGGTTTTTTACATACTATTAAAGTCTCTATTACTGAGAGTTTGATCTTCGCTGCTTTGCATTTCCTTATTTAAAATTAAATTTCCACACAAAGTATGATGAGCTTGTGTTTTGTTCAAATTTCAACTCCTAAAAGCTTTTGCTTCAAGAGGCAAGCATTTTATTTTTCAATTCATAAACAACAGAATTCAATTACGGTATGTACCAGTCATACCCCTAGGCTCTTCAAAAATGATGGTATCTCTAGCCTAATAAAATGATTGTTTTTAACAAACAAAATCACTATAATAAAAGATATTTTAAAATTATTGAAAGCAATCATATTTATTTATTATTTGAATTTTTATCTAATTAGAATATATCAAAAGTTAATTAATTTAATTTGGTATGACATAAAATATACAAGATAAATCCATTAATTCAAATGGATTTAAACTAAATATTATAGTTGTAGCTATTATTACGCTGTCTTTAATTTTCCAAATGGTTTCACTCCTCATTAATACTTTTAAATGATTTCATCATGTTAATTCATTATCTATTGCGGTATTCTATCATATTTTATCAGTTTTTGTTCATTGTGTCATTTATTATGAATGCAATAGATCGATTAGCCATCAACAAATAGGAAAAGAATAATTATATTTTTCTTATAATTTATAAGAATAGCATAGTTATACCATTGCAACAATTACGATGCATAAATATAACAATTATATTATTAATAAATAAACTTTGTCTATGTCACGCATTGATGAGCAATGAAAATATATTACATGATTGAAATTTTAGTCACAAACAAGTTTTCAATTCCATTAATGAACAATCATGTTTCATATACTATACATTAAAGAGTCGTAGTCTTCATGATGTCTAAGAATATTTGCACAACAGTTTCATGGTATTCTGTTATGTTTCATATAATGTGAGACAATGTTCCTAATATTGGTTTAATATATATTCATAATATTTCTTATAGTAATATATTGGTTTCTTTCTTTCTTTTTCTTGTTGCCTGAATGTCTATGAAACAACCCCACCCCTCATATATTTCTTATAGTAATATATAATGCTCAATTTCTCATAGTAATTTATGGTTCTTATGTAAATAAATGATTGATCTTTAGTTCTTCTATCTATTTTCCTTTTGCTTACTCAATGGGCAGCTGAAGAGATGTTCAAATCAGTTTTATTAGTAACAAGCAACTACAAGAGTTGGCAATTACTTTTACAGGGTAACTAAGAGTTCTATCTAAAGGAAGAATACAAACCTTCTCATTAATGAATCTTAGGAGACTTTTTGTACCCATGCAATGAATATCTTCAAGCTTTGCACGATTTCTTTTGTTAATTTCACTTAATTTCTCATTTGAAATTAAGTAAGAAAGTAGAAAAGAAAAAAAAAGGAAGTTAGATATTGTTACATCATGACATTTGAGAATTTATCAATTTAATAAATAACTTACTTGTCCTTTATTAGAGCACCAATAGTGAACCAAATCTCGATATTGAAGAGGATCAACCCTGTCATCTAGTACATTAACAGCCATTTGTTCTTTAGTCTTGCTTGGGTCGTATCCTATTTTTTTTAAAATCATGCTTCCATTGTCTCCATTTTTCACACATCTTTGACTTTAGCATATTTACCAAATTTCTTCTTTATCCTCATTTAACTTAGGAACAAATTCAAATCTCGTCTAAACAAGTGGGGTAAAGAGATGACAATTAATGTTTGAGTAAACAAAGTAAGAGTTAGACATCACAATTGAAAAAAAAAAGCTATAATACCATAATTGTTTTCAACATTGATTGTTTGTAGTCATCGGGTATATCTTTCCATGATTCATAATTAATTAGAGCACATTGATGCTTCCTAACCAAGCTACCAATGAACTGGGTTAAAGTTCTTCCTTCCTTACCAATTGGGCGGACAAGTGAATCCAATTCAACAATAATAAACTCATCTTTTGGCATGTCCTATATATCTAGCATTCTTGTAGGACCCCTTGTATTAACATGACCTATTATAACATATTACAAGTTATAATTTGTATTGAATAACATAGAACACAAATAGTGTGTACCTTTGCTATTTTGGATATCTGCATCTTCTAGAAGTTGATTTTCTAATAGTCTTTGCTTCTTTAGATTTGCTTGTATGTCCTCTCCACTAGACCTTATATTCTCATATGCTAAAAGTAAGATTTTTACTAATTTTAATTCTTTAGGTCAATATATCTTATATGCTATATAAAGTAACTCTACAGATTTATACCTTCTCCCCCATTGGCTTCTTCAGTAGTAGGAACAGGCTGGGTTTTAGATTGAGGCAAGATGCTTTCATTTAAGCAATCCAAATTCTCTACATTATAAGTAGCATAATCTTAATGTTCTTCAATTTGTGGGCTAGTATGATGACCAGTAGTCAGCCTTTTACACTTTGCCATGATTTCCTGCAATATCCAATTCCAAATATAAGATCTACATTAGAAGCATCCATATGCCTATAAGAAGAATATGACCTTTAATATTAAACAATTGCTTATTACCTTGTTTGGTACAATATCCAATATAAAATGAATTTTAATACTAATAGAAATTCTCTTCACCAAAATTATCCAAGTCATCTTGGACATTTGGTATAATGTCCAATGGTTCATCATCATCAACCACTTCTCTAATCCATCCATCTTTAGTATGTGTATCATGAGTTGCATTGTCATTTAAGTGCTTAACCATTTGTTCAGTTTCATTGGATTTCTCATCACCCATGTCATATATATCCCTGACGTTGGCATTTACAACCGCAAGCCAATTCCCTTGCCTCTTATCCTCCACACAGAATACCTTTTAGGCTTGGGATGCAAAAATAAAGGGGTCATCACAAATATCATTACCTATATGCTTCAAATAATTAAAATTTACAAGAGTCATTCCAAATTTGTCCACCTTGCAACCTCTGTTGGGATCCACCTAATTGCATTTGAAAAGCACCTTCATGTATCTATCAGAATAGTCTAATTTAATCACATCTGTTAAGGCACCATATTAGTTTAATTCACATGATCTAGCATTTATATCTCTTGCATTAGAATAACTTGTAATATCACCAGCTACAACAATCCCACTATTTTGAGTTGTCAAATATCTTTCTCTCTTTTGTGTATGGAACCTGAAACCATTAACAAGATATCCAGTATACCTCCTTGCTACTTCAGATGGACCACGTGACAACATTTGAGTTCATTTGTAACTATTGCACTTCCTTGTTCCTCTAGGCATGCTATCTAAAACATTTTATTCACAAAATGTAAAAGTCAATTGCAAATCAAAATTTGCTCACTATACATCTATTTTGTTGTGTGTACCCTCTCATGAAACCAAACATTGAATGTTTAACTATGAATTATTTGGACTTCATATTGTGTCAATAGATGTGGTCGTCTTTGTCCCCTAAGAATTGCACAATGTTCCCTACAATAAAGTTTGAAATAAACAACTATTTATTAAGGAGAAAAAAGAGGTTTTGATCATACTAAATAGAATAAAGTGAAGACAATTCTTACTCTCGAAATGGGGTGATTGCATCATTATTAAAAAGCACATATCGATGTGCTTGTAACAAGGTTTTCTTGTCAAGTTTAACTATGCCTAATGTCTTTTGCCTCCTTAAATTGAATTTACAAGGTCATTTCCTTCCTAATGGTCTTCGTACATCATGTTTAGAAGATGAATCTTCTATCAAAGTTGACCAACTTTCATTATCATTTTGACTAGGTCGGTTAAACCTAGTCTCGACTCCTGTTAGATATCGTGAGCACATTGTCAAACTTTCATGAGCCAAATACCCTTATGCAATTGACCCTTCAGGTTGTGCTCTATTACATACAAAGGATTTCAAAGTAAAAAGATACTTGCAAGTACACCGTAGAAGAAAAGAAGAAAGATATTATCAACAACCTTGTCCTTTATAAACATAATATATCATCTTAAAAGAAGTTAACTCATATCTCTTAATTGGATACATCCAATGATAATATACTAGTCCTCCAACTTGTGCTTAATAAGCTAAGTGAACTACCAAATGCACTATAATAGTGAAAAATGAAGGAAGGAAGATTGTTTCAAGTTGATAAAGCGTTTTGGCCACCTAAGACTCCAATTGCCCAATATAATCCTTGTTAAGGACCTTACTTAGAACAAATTTCTTTGAAAAAGCGACAAAGATCAATCAAAACTAAAGTCACCTTATTAGGAAGAGAACCTTTTAATACTTTAGGCATAAACTCTTGCATCAAAACATGACAGTCATAACTTTTCAAACCAATCAACTTGAGTTGCTTTCTTTGCACACAACGAGAGATATTTGATAAGCACTCATCTAGTGCTTTTATGTTTTTTAAAACTGTAAGAAAGCTTCTTTCTCCTTTTTAGTCATTTGATAACATGCTCTAGGCAAAAATGTTGAGCCATTAAAAGGACATGTTTGAGGATGAAGCACATTTCTTATGTGCATATCCATAAGGTCTGCTCTTGCCTTATAATTATCTTTAGATTTTCCTTCCTAATTCAACAATGTACCAATGATGTTGTCACAAATATTTTTTTCAATTTGCATAACATCAAGATTGTGACATTGTATATAATGTTTCCAATACGGCAGAGTGAATAAGATACTTTTCTTCTTCTAGGGTTGTGATCCATCCTCAATTGCACCCACATCTTTAAGCTCTTCCAATTGTCTTAAGATTGTATCCCCATCATATCATATAGGACGACCCCTAAACTCTTAGGTTCCATCAAATGACCCACGATTCTACCTCCACTTATGGTCAGGTTCTAACCATCGTTAATGACAGATATAACAAAACTCACTGTGAAGCCATTTCAAACCCACAGCATAGACAAGCATACTAACCTTTAGTGCTTTATCCAGACAAGTTTGCATATGCTGCTGGGTAATCATTAATGTCCAGATTAATGCAGCATGCATTCCAAATAATATCTTCTTATGAGCACCAAAGGTTTCAACCCCAATTTCGCACAATTCTTTTGGATCTTCAACTAATGGCTAGAGATAGACATCTATATTGTTACTGGGACCTTTAAGACTAGGAATAAGCAATGACATCATAAAAGAAGGTTGTTTCATGCATATCCAAGGAGGAAAGTTTTAAGGAATTATAATGATAGGCCAAGTACTATGTGTAACACTCATAGTTTTGAATAGATTAAAGCCATCTGAAGCTAATCCAAGCCTAACATTATGCAGGTCACTTGAAAAATTAGGGTACATAGAGTTAAATTCCTTCCAGGCAAGAGAGTCTGCTGGATGCCTTAGAAGGCCATCTTTTATGCGACCTTCTTCATGCCATCTCATGAATGAAGCCGTTTTAGAGGACATGAAAAGCCTTTTTAGCCTGGGTATCAAAAGAAACCATCGCAAAATTTTTGCTGGTTTTTTTCTGTTCTCAAATGTGCTTCCTCTATTATTCTCTGAAATAGTATGAGTTTTCCACCGTGAGACACCACATTTTGAACACACTTCATCTTTAATTTTGTCCTTCCAATACAACATACAATCATTAAGACAAGCATGGATTTTCTTATATCCTAAGCCTAATCCAAAAATTAACTTCTTTGTGTCATAATATGACTCTGGCAAAACATTCCCTTCTGGAAATACATCTCTTAATAACTCTAATAACATCAAAAAAGACTTATCACTTCACCTATGAAGACACTTAATATGATAGAGATGTACAATAAATGATAGTTTTATGTATTTTTCACAATTTGGGTAAAGCTTTTGTTCAACCTCCTTAATTAATTGATGAAATTTGTCACAGCTATTCTCTTTTGTAGATGGTTGTTCACAATGTTCATCCCTCACTTGTTTTGGATTTTCTTCATTGGCATCATTCATTTTTTCTCCACCTACTTGTTTAGGCATTCCAAAAATATCATGAAGTAACCCATGCATATCATTTACTAGCTCTAGTGGTACTGTACTTGTACTTTTAGATGCTTCATATATCTCTCCATGAAAAATCCATTTTTTGTACCCTTTAAGAAACCCTCGATGTGGATTAGTTAGGCGCTCATAAACATTTGATTGAGGGTAACGATGAAGATTGACACAAATTGTACCACCATATGTTTCTAACTTATTTCATAACTTTCTTATGCATCACATCATCAATTCCATGAAGGAAGTGAGAAAAGTTTATTAAAATAATGTATATAATATGCGTTGTGTTGTATACAACACATTCCCATATTTAATTACATGAATACAACTCATTTGCATCATAAAATGTGGCCCGCAACTCATGGAACTCAAGGGGAAGCTTAGAATATTTATACATATTTTTAGCCATAATTTGGCTCTTTTTTGTCACAATTTTGGAAAATTACACCTTTTTCGTAAGCTTTGAGTCCTCTCCCTTGACCTTACATACCTAAGAAGGTGGAAATTATTTCTCTTGGCCTAGACACACCCAAAGAAACATGAATTACTCATGGGAACAAGCCTTAGCATTATACACACTTTACATGATGCTACTTTGGTTTATGGCTCCATTATGCTTCCATAAGGCACAAGAGACATTTTCATCATTAGAGAAAGTCATACATAGCATACAAAGGCTTACCAAGAAAGTGGATTGGCCTCACCTAATTTCTTGTGGATATTGGACTTGCCTCACCTATTCTTGAAGACGTTCTTGCACTCAACCATGCTCTTGGGAGTCTATCTTGCTTTTAGGAGACTCTTTGCTTTGTCTTAACCAATCTTAAGGGTTATTGGCTCATCCTCATCATGGCTAAGGGTTCTTGGCCTCACTACACTCAAGCAAACCCAAGCACACATCATAAACATCATATAAAACTATGGCATATGAATTCATGCTAACATACTTTGCATGGCTTGAAAATACACATATACACATTTTAAGACAAGCTAAGCACATATGCATGCATGAGAGAAGGTAGAGAGAGCTAGCTTGGAGGCAATTACACACTTTTTCCTTAAGCCTTAAGCCTTCTTCCTTGACCTCACACACCCAAGAAGGTGGAGATCATTTCTCTTAGCCTAGACATACTAAAAGAAACATGAATTACTCATGGGAATAAGCCTTGGCATTATACACACTTTACATGATGTACGTTGGTTTATGGCTCTATTATGCTTCCATAAGGCACTTAATGACGTGACTTCAAAAATTCATAATTTGGCTCCTTTCTTTCCTTTAATCTATGATTCTTGACTCCATTTAAACCCCTTGGAGTCATCACACAATTATTTTAAGGAGCCTACCTAGGAGTTGCTTCATTATGCTACATTATGGAGCCTACACCTCTATCTCACTATCTATGACTTCTAAATTTTTTCCAAGGCTTCCTCTCATACCCACCCTTCATATTGCAAGCAACTAAAACACTCCCTAAGTATTACTTTTGTCCTAGGCTGAGGCAAGGCTTCCTTAAGGAGTCTATGGAGTTTCTTTGCTTTCTTGGATGGAAGGTGCATGTGGGAACCTCTCTAGGGATCTTAAGAACACATACATTATGAGGGAGTCAGGTTATGCATACTGTATCTGGACATTCTTTACTGGAGATTCCTTTCTGCATGCTTTTCTCATCATTTTGATGTTATTGGAATCCTTTTACCTTTCTTTTCTGACTCATCACATTCTTTAACTAACTAGGATACTCTTCGATTACCGGGACACTTTGGTGATTGATATCATCATTTGCTATGCACTCCAGTCACATTACTATTAGGTTGATTAGGCCTAATATCATGTAACCACTGTTGCAAACAAACCATAACATCAAACACTAATACACGAGTGCCTCATAACTGAGCTCAAAGTCACTATCGCCTGTATATTACAAGTTTCTTGACAATCTAAAGCATTCCTTTCTTACTTTTCTTTATCTGCCTTATTCTCAGAGTGCTTGGGGAAAATAGGGTTTGAGCAACTAAATAGAGCAAGAGAATCACTATTTAGCAAGCTTTCAAATGAGGTATGATGTGTAATAGAAAAACTTATTTTTCTTTAAATTCCAATGGCTTCCATATTAGGTCTAGAGAGAGAAACTAGAGAGTGAAAGGAATACAAACCAAAACAAGGTAGAGACAAGAATATTCAAGCATGAGAAACAAGAATAAGCAAAGAGAACAAGAACCATGAATTTATAAGATAGAGAAGCTAGGGGTTTGTGAACATAACAAAAAATATGATTTTATCTAAAAGTTCCCAAGCCTATGTGAACCCCTAGTATAAGAGTTCATTTTTAAACCAAATGAATAGTGCATTAGACCAAAACCAGAAAATTTACTAACTTTAAAAATTCATCAAATATTCTGTAGACCTCCAAAAAATTATGTTCTTTTACTTCCCAAAAAGCTCTCAATAATCTCTAATTGTGTGCCAAATCTTAGATCAAGAAAAGCTCATTTGGCTAAAAAGTGACCTAGGGTTCCATTATGGTCAATTTTGGCTCTGTATGGATACCAAAATATCCAAATGATTTTCTTTAGGGTTTGGCACCTCTTGGGCAAGTCTAAAAGCATAAATGAGACTTGTGCGAGCTACCCAAATGGTCCCAAACTCCATGCCTTTCATTTTGGCTATGCCACTTGCAATTATACATACTTACATCAAACTTCTAAGAAACAATATTTAGCATTACATACTCAAATTACATTCTAGCATTCACATAGCTCAAATGATGTTCAATTGCCACGAAAATTTATACAGAGAAACTAGACATTTCTAGTGACTTGTACCAACTGGAAGCACCTTATTTAGAGGTCTAGAGAGGGAGATATGAATTTTCAAAAAATCTATCTAGTATCAAGAACTTCACCCAACCTCAGTTATTGTTTGATTGAATTTCAAGGTCTGGGTGTGCCTGAGCTGGCTTGGAGTTAATTTTTTCCTTTAGTTAACATCCACAGCTTTCCAGATTGGTATCATTTACATGGATTATATTTTTATGGAAAGTTCCTAAGCCTATGTGAATGTTTGTATGAGTTCCTAAGACCCCTAGAGAGCTTTCCACATGCACCTCCCATCCAAGAAAGCAAAGAAACTCCATGGACTCCTTAAGGAAGGCTTGCCTCGACCTAGGACAGAAGTAATACTCACAGGGTGTTTTAAATTTTTTTAAGGCTAGAATGGGGCTAGATATGATAGATGAATATTAAAGAAAACGTTAGAAAAAAATTTAGAAGCATTGGTTTGTGAGATGGAGGTGTAGGCTCCATAATGAGATAAAAAAAAAAACAACATATAGTTAGACTTCTTAAAATGAATGTGTGATAACTCCAAGGAGTCTAAATGGAGTCAAGAGACTTAGATTGAGGGAGAAAATAGAGCCAAGATTATGAATTTTCATAGTTGCTTCATTAGGTCTTGTATGGATCCATAATAGAGTCTTAGAACAAAGTAAGTTTCCATAGTATGTGTGTGAAGCCAAAGCTTGTTTCAATGATTGAATCATATCTCATTTGATGTATCTAGGCTAAGAGAACCAAGTGCCACTTAGTTGCAAGTGTATAGCCAAGAGAAGGGAAAAATTAAGCAAAGGATGTAATACCTTAAACTTTTGAGCCTTCCTATTCTATCTCAAGCCTTAGTTTAAAGAATTACATGGAAACATCATATTTAATGCTATTTAATTGTGTTATATAAGGCCCAAAATTTTCATTTCATGCATTATGGACTATATGAACTCATCAATATCATTTTCTATTCCTAACACATCCATATAAGTCATAAACATCATAAAACATCTCATATATCTTGGGCTTGGAACCATATATTATATAAATTAGATTTTAACCTCGGATTCACTATTCCAATTTGCTATTGTGAACTTTTAAAATTCATAATTAATTCTAGAAAAATCAAAATGAAGCAAATGATAGCTTTTTGGAAAGTCCTAAAAACATTAACTGGATTGTGAAGAATAATAAAATAACACCAAAGGTCTAGCTATTGAGTCTACTATTATAGAATTCTGATATAAACTTTGAAAATTTGTAAGTAATTCCAAAAAATTCAAAATCAATCACTCAAACCATACCATTGTTGAAAGATCTAGGTTTTAACTAATGACTAAAAATAATTCTAAATCACCTAAACATCAATTGGACTAAGAAAAATAATGGAACAATACCAAAGGCCTATCTATGATATTGGTACTGTCTTCTAACTTAAAAAATTTAGTTCTCCCTCTGCCGAATTTTGACATCCATAAGCTTTGATGGATATGTATATAAGATCAAGTGGGAGTGTGATTTTGAGTTCTAGGATGGTTTGGACCTAATTAAATGCTTCTATATGTTGGAAATGAAGTGTTGGACATGATCAAATTATAATACCATATTATCACTAACATTGATCCTCTTATGTGCAAGTGGGATTATACAATTTTTCAAATAAATTCCCAGAAAATACATTAAAATAATGTATTAAATTGCATTGTGTAACGAATAAATTTTTCATTTTGTGTCTTTGGGATCCCATAAACTCATAACAAAATTCTTTAATTATTTTCCATTCATACAAATCATAACATTCTCAAAATTTAGCACAAACCATGGATCAAGGGTAAAAAAACCCAAAATAATCACGTTTTCCCTTGGGTTCTAGGGTGGTAGAATTTGAGGCAACTTTAAAAAATCATAACTAAATGTAGAAAAATCAAAATCATACAAACCATAGCTTTCTGGAAAGCTCTAGATGTGAAATTTATAGTAAAAATAATTTCCATCCATGAAAATCCCATCTGGGCTATGTTTGACAATAGAAAATGTAGGAAGGTCCGGCTACCCTCTGATACTGATATATATTACTAATATAAACTTTGAAAATTCATAATTAATTCCACAAAAATCCAATCCATACAATCTGTACTAATTGGAAATTTATAGATGTTAAATAGAGGGTAAAAATATTTTCATACCAATCCAAGAGCATTTAGACCTAGAACATCAATTAAACAGTACCACGGGTTTGGTGGTGCACCTAGAACAGAACAGCAATTTCAAAAATTCATATATCACCCTCTAGACATCTAAATGAGGTATTCCAATTGGTGCAAGTTAATGGGAAGGTCTAGTTTCTTTCTATAAAATTTTGTGACAATTAAACATCATTTACGCTATGAATGAAAGAGAACAAAATTCGGACTAGATGAACAGTACCAGTGGCAAAATTTGAATTTTCAGCCAACTTAAAAAATTCGCCAAATATTTTGTAGACATCCAAATAATAACCCTCTTTAGCTTTCTAAAAATCCCTCAATAAGATCTAGATGCATGCCAAATTTTAGACCAAGAAGAACTCATTTAGATAGAAAGTGATATAGCCTCACAAAATGGTCAATTTTGGCTTCCATAAGGTGTCAAGTTTGTCCAAATGCTTTTCCAATGGTTTGGCACCTCTTGAGTAAATTTAAAAGTATGAATATGACTTGTGTGAACTGCCTAAGTGGTCCCAAACCCTATGCATCTTAATTTGGCCACTCCACATCCAATAATACACATTTAACCATAACCATACAGGAGGCAAATTTTATGATTTCATTAATTTAGGGCTATATAAAGTATATATAGTATCCATTCATCATTTTACATTAGCTCATGGTCTTACATCACAAAAATAATATGCACAAGCTCACTTTGACATCCAACTTCAAATAAGGTTACATAATAGACAAAATGCAATCTCTCAAGGTCTTTGGCTTGCACTCCTTGCTTCTTGAACATCACCTAGGCATTTCAAGATAATGGAAGGAAGGGGAGTGAGATTCATAGAATCTCAATAGCTCACACATCCATTCATGGCATATAGACATAAAAGTATGTGTATGGAAGGTTTGACAACTATAAAGTATGCAAAGTCACAATTTCTATGCCACTTATTCATATTCAAACCAAGAACATACTCTAGGGACTTTTGGTTTTACCTTACCCCATTTCTAGGACTTTTGGATTTGCTTCACTCTTGGCCTAGGGGCTTTTGACTTTGCCTCACCCTTCCAAGAGACTTTTGGCCTTGTGTTTCCTATTTTACAAGACTTTTGGCATCTCTTCACCTTTATTAAGGGACTTTTGGCATCACCTCACCCTTATGAGCCATTTCCACAATCAATGATATTCAAGGCAATACATTGGTACCAATGCAATCTCAAGACATCAAGTGGCATGTTCTCAAATCACAACAGCACACACAAGTACACAAAGACATATATATATATGCGCACAAGAATGCAAGGAGAATGAGATGGATAGCTATCTTGGATTTATGCAAACTTTTCTTGATCCTTTTCCTTCCCTTTTTTGGTCCCACAAGTAAACCTAAGTGGATGTATGTTCTCTTGTCCTAGACACCATAAAGAACACATAATTACATACTTGAAGCAAGCTAAGACACTACACTCACTCTTAAACACACACTTGGTTCCATAAGTGGTATAATGGTTCCATAAATGGCCTATTGAAGCAATCTTCACAATTCAAGCTCAAGGCTCCTATCTATTTCCATTTCTAGGCCTTTTGGTCTCATTTAAAGTCCTTGGAGCCCTCACACAATTGTTTGCATAAACTTAGAATCAAGTTGCTTCATAAGGCACCATTATGGACACCATTGTTCCGTCTTCCAATCAATGGCTCCTAAATTTTTTCCAATGGTTTCTCTTATCTTTTAACATCATATAAAGTCTCAAACCATGGTTAGAACAAATTAAAACACTCCCTAGCTTAATTATCCTAGCTTGGCCAAAATATGCACCATAATGGAGGTTCATAGAGTTCTTGATTTTTCCTTGATGGGATAGTCACTTGGGAGGGTTTCTAGAGGTCTTAGGAGCTCGAGGAAACATTCAAATAGCCAAGAAATTACTCATACAAAATCAAAATTTCCAAAACCCTAGAAAATACCACACTTTCCTAACTTGATTTCTATTAGTTTTTCTTAGAATTTCTTGCCATATTCCTCTTCCTTATGGTTTAAAACCTTAGTTGTTCTCTTGTTTTTGGATAGAAAATCCCTCCCCCATATGGTTCTATTCTTGGCTAAAATTGAACAAAAGGGAGAACAAGGAGAAGAAGAAACAAAGAGCAAGAATTACCTAGGATTTAAGCTTGTTTTCAAGACCTTTTCCTCTTGGTTGGCTTCTCGCCAAGAAATTTGAACTACTCCCCTAAAATCTAGACTTAAAACAAAACCAAAGAGCTCAACAAAGCCATAGAAAGAGAGGAGGAGAAGAGAGGAACAAGATTAAAGGAAGATGGAGCATGAAATTCTTTAGATTTCCTTACCTTTCTTGCCTTTTTCTTCCTCCTTTTCTTCTTCTCTTGGTGCACCTCAAGGAGCTGGTCAATTTTTGTATTTTGGGTAGAAGAGGGTTGTCCTATATGAAAGGGAGAAGAGACAAGAAGCTTATGGAACATTCAAGAAACTTACTTTTTCAAAAAATTTCAATTTCATCCTTCTATAATGGCAATTTCGTTTCGGCTTTATTTTAGCTCCTTTTTTAGAACCGTCTTTTCCATTATAAAATATAGGTTCCCAATGTAAGAATTTTTTTTTGGAATCACTCAATTTGGAGCTAAAACCTTTTTGAATGAGTCCGTCAAAGTTTAGGCTCATTGACATTGGAAAATATACACCGGAGGGGCTTTACTGGTTTTGGAGCTTCCCATGATTTTTGGAGCCTCTAAGAGCCTTGGGTAACTCAAATTTCCCATTTAGAAAGCCCTTCTATGTATTTTTCTAAAAGTAGCACTTATTTACGAAAATACCATTATGTTTCGTCAAATTTTGTTACAAATTGTTTCACCATTCTAGCTTCATTTTTCTTTCTGTCTGAGCCTAGAATTATCATTTTCAGGAGCTAGGAATCTATCCAAATTTTTTGGGACATTATCTAGCTCATTTTAGAGGACTTGCTTTGATATGGCTTATTTCATCATTTTACGAAAATTACGTTCATTACACAAATGGTCATAGCTCTAGAGGAAGGTCGTTTTGAGCTATTTGGAACCATTATGGAGCAATTTTGAGCCACTTTCTTACCCTACACCAAAATCTAAACAAATGGATGAATTTTTGTACGAAATTTGGTAGGCATAGACTTTCATCTAGAGTTTTCCACAGACCCAAAGAAAACTATTTTTGGAGATCTAGAAAATTTATTATGAATTTTCCAAGTTGGCCAAATTATGCAAAACTACATTGTTATTGTTCATATAGTCAGTTTAGTTTTCAGTTTCATTCAGGGGTCAAATGAGGTCCAATACTCATAAAATTTTACAAGCATATAATGGACATATAAGCTTTCCATAGCCACCAAGAGCACTCAATTTGGATCTATGTAGAGAGAGATATAAATTTTTGAAAATTTGGTTCTACTATAGGATGTCCATCAGACTTGCAGTAATGTTCCATTAAATTTTGTGGGCCAATTGTTGTTGTTTTGATTTGAAATGTTTATGGTAATTAGAGGACATCCTGAGCTTTTCTGAAAGCTATAGCATGCATGATTTGGATTTTTCAAGAATTAATTATAATTTTCCAAAGTTCATATTATAATATGGGATTTTATGAAAATTGTCAAGAGAAATGTGATTTCGTGATATATGCTTTGGACCTAAGCTTTAAGCTTCAAATTGTGATATTTTTTATTGAACAAATGTGTTGTAAATGGAAAATAAGTTTGGAAAGCTTATATGGTTCATTTAACCAAGAATGAATTATTTTGGCTTTTAATGAAGGTAATTTTCGCTGCTAAAAATGCCAAATTCATGAAAAGTGATACTTTTAGTTAGTTGTGATGTAAAATAAATGCTAGCTAGATATAGTATGACATAGTGTAGGATAATTATTTAAAAGCTACAAAGTAAAATAAAAGTAAAAGATGTGAATCAAAGAAACTTAGTGAGTGGATACAAATATAACATAATTAGCTATAAAATCTCATAAGGCAACTGATAACAAATCACATATGTTAGAAATTATAAAATAGAATATTTTTGGAGAATATGGAAACATATACACTTAACAAATCAAATGTCACTACCAAAAAAAAAGTCCTAGCATAGCCTAAACTACGACTAAAAGGTTTAGCTATAGTTGTGTAATACCTAAATATATATATATAATAAAAATAAATAAATAAATAATATATATTTGGTTATAAAAAAAACTAAATAATTTTTTTGAATTTATTTTGGAGTATATAAAAATTTTAAAGGACTTTTCCAATCATTTTAAATCTCAATTAAAGCATATTAGACTTGTTGGGGGGGAAAAGTGCAATATTGGCCAAAGATACTTTAATATTCATAAACACCTTCTCTCTCCAACTTTTTCATTAGAAGCAACGTCCCATTTCCTTCTTCTTCATTCCATTCACACAAAAACCTTGCTTTTCTTCGCTGCCATTATACATCTCCATCTCCTAAAATTTCTCTTCTATTTTGGTTACCTCCATTTGCGCATCTATTGCTGGCGTGCTTCAATCCTGGTGCTTCTTCCCATCATTACAACTCCGTTATTCTCATCTTCTTTCCCATTTTCTCTTCACCGTCCAGCTGCCATTTTTGGAACTTTGAGGTAGTTTTTTTTTTCTCTTCTCCCTTTATCTTTCTTTTCCATTAATATTGATCCTTTCACATGCTTTATTGAAGCAAAAAAAAAATTCCCTTCATGTAGCTCTCTTCACTCCCGGTGCCGTGGGTGAGCTCCATAATTGGGGTTTCTTGAATTTCAATATTTAAATGTAAATTAACCCTTCTAAAGTTATCTTTAGAGTTCCTAGAAGTAAGTTTTGAACTTAATTTGAGTTATGGAAGCTTAGATTGAAAAACCCCAAATTTAGGGTTAGTATTTAGAATAGAAATGTATATAAGAATTTAGGGATTTATGTTTTAGGGAGAACATTAGGTTATATAAATAATCATGAATATTATTGGAGTGGTTAATATAATTAATTTATGTTGGTTATAATTTTAGGTGATACCAGGAAAACTCATTCAACTGAGGTTCAACATTAAACAATAAGAAATAGGGACTTATACTATTAGTCCCAACTAGTGAGTGTGTAGATAATGGAGTGGTATACCTACTTCATTCCATTTTATATTTTCTATGGTGAAATTTTTAATTATGTGATTTATGGGCTCTTTCCCTTAGGGAAATAAATCGATGTTTTCAAAACCTCAAACGGGATATATATATATATATATTCTTATGATGATTTAATAAATTTATCAACACAAATTGATAGTTGAAATGTGGCGTGAAATATTCTTGTGGAACACAAAAGAATGAATTGGATGAAAAGAAAGTGGTGGTGGGTATATGTTTATTTATAAGGAGAGTATTTTATGTTGTCTTATGGTTTCATATGTTATAAAGATTTTATTGAAGGTTAACTTGTCGTATTTAATTATTTATTTACTTCTTGATTTCCTTATTTATTTTTGATAGCTAAATTCCATTTGAAGGAATTTTATTTTAATTATTTTTATTTTATATAATGAATGGGAATCTAGTTAGGATCTCGTAGCTGTTAGTAGAGATAATGGCCTAGGTGCACCTAGAATAAATTGTGAACTGTGATGGCACTGTGATGTGATGTATCCAGTGCTGCGATCTAAGATATTAGATATATTGTGAAAGTGATAAGATATGATGAATTCAAAGAAACACCATGATATATGATGATGTGGTTTGATGATTTGGTTCCTCTCTGTTACATCTACACTTTACATACACTATAACTTACCATATGAAAGGATCTTGTACTACTAACAGAAGACCCTGTTGACAAGGTCTTACGTTTTACAAGGCGAAATCCAAGATCCTGTCGACAAGGTCTTTAATTTCCTTAGTGTGGAGCCCAAAATCCTGTCAACAAGATCCTAGACCTAAAAAGATAATTGTCATACCTAGACAACCTTCATCATTTTCACAAGAAAACCATAAGTTATTGATGCTAATGTGCTAGAACTACTTCCATGGTTATCATAATCAATTCATGTAATGCAAACATAGGAGTTTACTTGTACCGGGAGTTCGGTAGCCCTAATAAACATTACAGTTAACTTACGGTAGATATCTCATGTATAATATTTATACACATCAAAAGCGAGATTAATACTACAATGTTACATCCTCACTGGAGTCAAACTTTACATTCAACCCTTGTTCAAAGGATTCATAAGACCAATTATAGTCAATATGTAATCTATTGGTCAGTTTGTTCGTTCTCTATTTGTCTGGCTCCATTCGTAGCATAGTTAATACCTGTAAAATAGTCAATTTGTAGTGAGATAAAATCTCAGTAGCTAACAATGTACTCAAGAAACACATATATAAATATAGCACGGATTACTATCCAGGATACATTCGATGCATACTTCGGTGTCGGAGCATGTAATATCTAGGTAGCAGCATGTTCTCATTCGTTAGGCTAGGCAGCAGCACATTCTCATTCGTTAGGCTACCATAGCAGCGTATTCTTATTCGTTAGGCTACGTAGTAGCATATTTTCATTCGTTAGGCTACATAGCAGTATATTTTCATTCGTTAGGCTATGTAGCAGCATATTTTCATTCGTTAGACTACCGTACTTTGATTATTGGCCAATAACAGTAATATAGTACTCATAAAGAGTCATCTTAGTAGATATACATGCAACCAAACACAGCATAGGGACTTCGGGATTTCATCCAATGCATTAACATAAATAACAAAGTGAGTACAATGTTAACTGCCTGTTTCGTCACTGTCGTTTTGTCACGTTATTCCTTAGCCCTGGTTGTCCCAATGGCCTTCCTAAATTTCAATCATGCATTGTACTAATTAAGAATGAGTCATGGTTAATATTTACATTGCAATTAAATTACTAATCCCCCCCATACGAAATTCCTAAATCCCTTTCGCTAATTAATTATTGGAATTCCTAATTGTAAACAATCACATCTTCGTTTTCTTTTCCTTCTCATAATTAGTTATTATCTAAGTTATTCGTGTGTGATCCAGTGCTACAAAGCTAAGTCCTTAGCCCTTATTTCCAAGCTGGATTCTCAAATTTTCCATGCAAAGTCACACTACAACAGCGAAAGAATGAAAACTACCACAGTCTCAATTTAACTACATTTTCGGACCTGTTTTTTTGAAATTTCTTTCCTCCACTAAATGACCTCCAAAAGTCGTAAAAATTGGCAGAGTGACTCCTCATTATGTTAATTATAAGCCACAGAAACAGTTTTCAAGAATTCCCAGGGATAACCCCTGAACTCCTACTGTTTTGGTCACTACCTCAGTTGAGCTCGCTGTACACTGCCCTTGCTGTTTCTGGCTTTGTTATCCTACCAAATGAGCCCAGAAAATTCTAAGACTTTGTAAATCTAACGTCATATGTCTTGAATTCCTCTCCACCAAATTTCATGTACTAATTCCTACATTTACCCCTCTAACAAAATTCTTTATGAAATCAGCCCCAGGCTGTCCCATACAGAAGCTAAATTGAATTAGTGGGTTGTTTCTCTGATTTACCTTGCTCCAAAAATTCTGTAATTTTCCAGATTTCAAGTATAAGGGGTGGACAACCTGTTATAAAACTTTTGGCTTCAAAATCCTTTTCCAACTAATTCTACAAGGCCAAAACATCCCAGTCCAGAACAAGGGAGCAACTTGGAGCTTACCTCTTTTTCGGAGTCCTTGTACTTCGGTTTTTCCTTCTCTTCTCTCCTCTCCTATGGCTGTCCGAAATTTCTTCCTTCCTTCCCCTATTTCCCTCCACCTAAAATGAGTTAAAGTGAAGGGTAATTAATGCAATAGACAGCTCCTGCTTTCCACCGCTATTAGGTGGCATGAAGGCAGATTACAATTTCATGAATCAGTGCAAGTGGCTAGGTGGCAGCAGCTATGTATCTTACTCTCATGTAATCTATATATAGTAAAGCAATATTTAACTCCCACTATCACAGCACAGACGGCACCAGCAAATCACAATTTAATATACATATATATGAAAGTGGGTGGTGCAAGCATGAGGTGTCTTCATCTTAGATTACTTAAGCCATTCATTTCATGCAACCTTCCTTTCTAGCTCCACCACGGCTGAATATATTTCCTTAATGCAATCAAACATCATCTACCACATATACTTACACACCTTACACATGGAAGCACGAGGTGGCATCGGTGAATTCCCACATCTAAAGAAGAAGCAAGCCGTGGTCAATTAGTATATATATGTATATTTACATCACTTCCATCTAATACACAAATTGTGTATGACGCCTAATCCCCATAACTAAACATAATGCCAAGTGACCAAGTGAATGTTTATGCTCTTGTGTGGTGATGGTGTCAAATGGGTGTAATTAAAATAATTAAAATCCCTTCTTTCCATACTATTTAACTGAGTGGACTGGTATGGGTTATGCTAACAGTTACAGGAAGTTCGGAATGTGACACTCTCTATGATACCCATTCCTATAATATTTTTTTTTATATTTAGAAAATATAGATTTATCTAAAAGTTTCTTCTTATTTAAATAATTATTCTTCATCTCATCTAATAATTTTATTTCCTAAATTATTCGATGATCATTATTTTTTTAAAAAATTTTCTGTATGCACTTATTTTTTTTTCTTCTTTCTTTATGTACTTTATTATTTATACACTCACTAAGCCAGTGGTAGGCTTATCCCTCTTCTTTCCTTATTTTTCAGACCAACAAGTTAAGGAGTGAAGTGATCTAGGAGCTTGAGAGCTACCAGACCTTTAGAGTAGGTGTTTAATTTTTGTGAAATTGTATCAGACTCCATGATATGGTGGCATTTAGGTGTAGAGAAGGAATTTTGGAATTGTATGATCACTTATAATGTGTAAATATTGTCTTTACTTCCTAACTAGACATTTTGGGTTATATGTAACTTGTTATTGTTGGTGCTAGTGCTGGTTTAAAGTATCTTTTTCAGGTTGGGATGTCCAATTTTTAGGGGAGGTGTTGCCGAATTTTCGGTAGCCTCTAATAATATAATAGTTGATTGTAGATTTTGTAAGGCTTACTAGGCTAACTAAATCTCCAGATTAGTTTAGCCTATGTGCCGGTCATGGCCTAGAAATCGGGTTGTGACAAGTTGCCCAAGCTACTGCAAAACAATTTGTTTACCCCTTTGGTTCACCTATGGTTAACAAATTGTGGTTAAAACATGGGTTTAATAGTAGTTTGAATGTTTTAGTTGTGATTAGCTAGACCAAGGTTTTGCAAAAGTTTTAGCAATGGTTTAAATTATCACTAAATTAATTCTTTAAAAAAAATCTAGTAGCTTATATACAATAATTGTCCATCTTATAATCACAATTTTACAAACTTGTACAGCTGTTGAATCATAATTTACCATTAAAATTCAAACATGTTCAATCATAATCAAAGTTTAAATATAAATCAAAATACTAAACTAATTATCTATGTTAGAAGAGTTTGGTGATTGAGTTGTGGCTCTCCTTGGTGTCTAAATACAAAAGTGAAATAAATAACTAACAAGCTAGAGATTGTATAAAACAAATATTCATTCATAAAATTTAAGTAAAATGAAAAATGCTATATTATTACTGCAAGACTACTGAGATTAGCCAGTTTAAGTGGTAGCTAACCCTAAAAGTTATAGATGATGAACACCAAAGCTATATTCACTGGTTGTTGTTGTGTCTTAAGTTTGTGGACCTCATGTTGTAACTCTGCATAATAAAACCTAAAAAGTGGAACCTTTTTTTGGAAACGAGTAAATTGGACAAACAATTATGATAAGCAAGAACTTAATCCCAATTCTTGGACTCAAACAAGGTACTCCTAGATTCTTAAAGCCAAGGCTAATGAATCTTAACTTGAGATCTTATAAGAAGAAGACCCCTAAATTAGAAGCTTTGATGTCTTCTTCTGTAAGCTCAAGCCAAATAGAAAATAATCTAGCATTTTAGTAATGCATCTATTTAACTAAATCAGGAGTCAACGCTTTAATCCTACATAGCTCATATACTTACAATGAATACTTTATGTAACACCTTCAATATCTAGTTCTTTTTTAGCTATTATGGTTCCTTAAGGAGTTCTGTAACACCCCAAATTAATTCAGGATAATTATGATTAATTAGCAATTAATGTGGGTTTAATTAAAAAAGTTAATTAAGAGAGGTGGATATTAATTTGGGCCTTGTGATTAATTTAAGTAAGCTTGGAGCCTAATATAGAAGCCCAATTATGCCATGAGTCTAGTAAAAGAACCCAATACTAGTTTTCTTATAAGTCCAACTTTAACTTTTTGGAAGCCCAAAAACTTAAGAGTGAATTTAAGTAAGACAAGAGCCCATTTAGCCTTAGCCTAAACTTAAGGGAAATGAATCCAAATGGGTCTTGAGCTATTGCATCAGCAAATTCTATCCTTAACCTTAAAAATTTTATAGCCCAACCCATAATGTCTGACCCAACAAACTAAAATTTGAACCCCACTTGGACTTGGGCCTTTGGGTCAACCCACAACCTATCTAAACCTTAAATACACTTCAGTTCCTTCCCCATTCTGTAGAAAACATAAGAGGAAAGAGTTCATTTTCGCACTTAGAGAAGGGAAGCTAAGGTTCTTGGCAAAAATCCATTTTCTTCCACTTTTAGAGTCAAAATTAGCTAAGGTAACTAATATATAACTTAATCCTCTCATCCTCCTTTTTGATTTGACATAATTGGTTTTTCATTTGGAGCATTTTCACCTACATCCAAATCTAAAATGTGTTATTTAGTGTTTTCATGGTGGATTTTTAGAGGTTAGGGCAAGGGGTGTTGTTAGGTAAGTGTTTTCTTCCCATTTTGATGCATTTTCTGCTAGTTTAAGACCCCTATAGTTGACTTACGATATGGGCTTTGGTTTTATGAGAAATTAACCATAAATTGGAGTGAACTATTATGGTTTCTGGGTTAAGGAAGATAGAACCCGAAATTGAAATCCATTGGTGGTGAGGTAAGTAACCTTTAAGTAGTCATTGATAGTTCAATTCTTTGGGTATCTAATTTGTTGCTAGAAATGATGATAACTATGCTTATCTTAGGCTTGTTGTGCTTGTGCATTTGGAACATAATGGTAGTTAGAGGAAGAGTACTTGGGCTTCACTGATTCCATATATATGCTTATTTTAATCTAATACTTGCTGTACATATATGATTTTGAATGTGCTAAATAAATGGTTAACTATCTGTTATATTGTGATTGGACCTTATGAGTCCATAGTGGAGTTGTAGTATAGTTTCCACCTGTGCATCATGCTTCGATTGGGTATCAGGTTATGATTAGACCTCTAAATGCACTGAGCCTTCGTTGTGCTTATTAGGGGAGTTGGTGCCATAGACGAGCCTCTTCTAGTGTTTTTGGCCATTAACATTTTGTATATGATTGCTGGTATAGGGCAGTAGTCACTGGTAGCTCAACTAGTTCATTTAATAATTGAATTAATAATTTTGGTATTTGATGATATGAAAATGCATTATATTGATTAATCTATACATTCATATAGAATTTGCCTCTTAGTACTGGGATTATATATCTTACCTTGGTTGTGGGCTAACATTTTTAAGGACCGGACCTCTTAGTGGCAAGGAGAAATTAATGGAAGCATAATGTATGGTTTGGTAGCACATAGCTTTGAAAATCTTGTCAAATTAGGTTTGTGTAACAAGAACATTAGTTTTTATGTATTTGCTACATTGCATCATGAATTGCCAAGTATAGGGACTGGTTATGTAATATAATTATCATAGAATCTGATATATCCATTTGCTTATAATCTAATATGGAACCTTGTTGACCCTGAGATATGACTTATTATTTGAGGATGAAATCATGTGTTGCCTTAAATATTGACTTAGACTAGCAATATATGGACCCTCTGTTGGGATCTACATTTGAATGGTAATAGTAGTGGCTTTTGGTATCCCTTGTATTAAAGTACATGATTTGTGAATAGGTGGTGGAAAGATGGGTAGAAATCAATATCTAATTTTGAATTGGTGATGATAGATATATTGAGAAAATTAGTAGTTAGATACTTTTAAAACCTTATAAATGAAGGTAGAATAACCTTAGGATGCACTAGAGGGAGTGTTGGAGTGTTTGGGGCAAAATTGGGAGAGTTTAGGTACAGGAGGAAGTTGAGTCACAGCAAAAACACCTTAAGTTGCGGCCAGCGATCAGTTAGAGGCGAGGACTGCAGTGCCACGAGATGTCCCATCACAGCACAAGATGAAATTTTCACTTAGGGAGGGTAACGGAATCCAACTTTATCACAATGCAGGTTCTTTCACCGCTACACATTTTAAATAAATTAGGCTGAGAGTTTCAGAAGGCGTACTTGCCACGACGCCACATAGGCTAGCCATAGCGAGAATCACAAAAGTGTGAATAGTTGGTTCCCAAGAATACTTTGCCATAACATGGAGAACTTGAGTCATAGCACAAAGTGCAAAATTTTAGTTTAAAGTTCCAATAGCCACTTACGCCGTGGCATGGGTGTACTAAGTTATGACAAGAGTTTCCAAACTTGATTTTTAGGTTCCAGTAACTAACTTAGCTGTGGCAAGAAAGGCCCAAGTCATGGCAAATGTTCCCAACTCTTATTTTTGACTTAGAAATCTTGAACTTCACTATGTTAAGGTTATGCAATGACTTAGGAGCATTATAAGGGAATTTTGTGAATTAGAAATTAGTGGTAACATGTGTCAAACGTTCTTAATTGATAACTAGAATTTTTTGTGGAGCTAAATAATTGTGATGGTTTGGCTAATAACTCTAATAATATAAAGGTTCAAATTTTCTCATTTTTTCCCAATCTAATTAGTAGTAATGATTTTAGACATTGATTTATAATCATTAACCATATAATTAAGCCTAATCACGGTAATTGAGAATTAGGGTTGTTACAAGTCCATTTACTTATGCAAGTAAAACAATGAATCTAGAAATTTCAAACATGATCACTTCTCTTTCTCTATAATTCCATGTTAATCTAGTTTAATAGATAAAGCATTAGTAATCCCTTATTACCAATTTACCATAACAAATGAAAACTAAAAACAAACTTATATTACATTTTAAGAAAAATCTATAGTGTTTTCCCTAACAAAATTAGCTATCCAAACCACTTAAACGGTTACATTTTAGCCTAGAACTCATAGACATGGAAAATGTAACACTATAATGTATTAGTCTCATTTAACCTTCACTTAAAATTGATTCCATGTAATTCCAAAGAAAATGAGTAAAATCATGGCATTTTATTGTGTTATGTCAAGGTTTAAAAGTTTATACTTCATCCCATGGACCCCTATGGACCCATCCATATCATCATCTGCTCATATTCCATCTATACAACTCATACATATTATAAAACACTCCATGAAGCACGTATTTGAAGCCAAAAAAAATGGCAAGTTACTAGTGAGTCTTGTAACGTCTGATTTTTCGTAAAACACCGAAATGAGTCCGTTTTCAAAGCAAGTCCCCTGAGATGAGTGATTCAAGGCCAAATAAAATTGGGAGAAAATTCTAAATCATAGAAAATGAGAATTTGAGCCTTGAGTTGCCCAGAAACTAGGGTCGGAGTGATTCGAACAAATTGCCAAAAGGCCAGTGGCATTTTCGTAAATAAGTACAATTTTGGAAAGGCACCTAGGAGGGCTTTTTAAATGGAAATTTTAAGTTGCTCAGGGTTCTCAGAGGCCCTAAAAACCATGGGAAGCCCCAGGACCAGTAAAGCCCCTCCGGTGTACTCTTTCCGACGTCGGTGGACCCAAACTTTGATCGATTCGTTTGGAAAGGTTTTAGCTCCGATTTGAGTGATTCCAAAGGCATTTTATTAAATTGGGAACCTATTTGTTATGATGGAAAAGACGGTTCTCAAAAGGGAGCTAAAACGAAGAAGAAACGAAAATGCAAAGTATGAAAGGGCAAAAATGGAATTTAAGTGTTAAAAGAAGCTTCCAAACTCTTTTTATAAGTCACGTTCTTCCTCTCCTTCATTAAACCGACTTGCTTCTGCCCATTTTCAGAGAGAAACTCCAGCTTCTTAGGCGCACAAGAGAAGGAGGATTTTGGAGGAAGAAATTCAAGAAAAAGGTAAGAAACTTTAAGAAATTCCATATCCTTCCTTCTTGAAACTTGCTCCCCTCCTCTCAAGCTTTCTTTCTATGGTTTTAATGGAGAGTTTGGTGCTATTTTGGGGGCAGAACAGAGAGGGAAATTTCGAAAATTGAGGGAGCAAGCTAACCAAGTGGAAGAGCAAGCAAAGAAAAGCAAGAAAACAAGGTAAAACTTCCATTCTTTCGTAGTTTCTTCCTCCCCCTCCCTTTTGCACGAATCTAGCCACCATGAGCCCAAGTCTTAGGGGCTTTTTTCTGTCCAATTCATGGAGGGATTAGATGTTTTAGGTGGCAAAGATTAAGAATGAACCAAGAGAATCAAGAAAGGGGGTATTAGGAAACAAGATAGAACCATTAGGGATCCAAATGCTCCTTTGCAAATCTGATTTAACATGAATGTTCTTAGGCTTAAATGAATGCTTAGATGTGCTCCTAATATCCCTAAGAGGTCCCCCATATGCTTCTTCCTCCATGAAATCAAACAAAATCCCATTGAAAGTCATGAACCTAGAAGTTAGAAAAGTGTAGAGCACTTAAGGGGATTGTAAAAATTGATTTAATCTATAAGTTCCCTTGGCTATTTAAGTATTCCCTTGACCTCCTACAACTCTTAACAACCTCCCTAAATGGTTCCTCCATCAAGGAAAAATCAAGAAGCCATTAAATCCTATTTATGCTCTAGGTTTTGGCCAAGTAGGGATGGCATAGTTAGGGAGAGTTTTAAATTTTTCCAAGCCCATTTTTGAGTCATATATGATGCATGAATGTGAGAGGAAGCTTTGGGAAAAAATTAGGAAACTTAGAGAATGAGTTAGTGCTTTAGGTTTCATATTGTCACCTAAAGAAGCAACATGATGTTAGGCCCTTTGTTTTAATGATGTGATGACTCCAAGAGGCTTAAAAGGAGTCAAGAATCATATTTGAAAGGAAAGGATGAGGCCTAGAAGTCATTTGAGGGGTGTTGCTTCATTAGGTGCTTGTATGGACCATAATGAGGTTTATAGCATAACCTAGTGTCTAAGTGTAAAGTCCCACATCGGTTAGGAAGGTCCTGGGGCTAGTACATATAAGTGGGGGCAAAGCTTCCCCTTCCAACGAGGCCTTTCCTGGGAGCTAATGGGAGAAGCCATCTTCCAGGAGGAACAAAACCCTGGCTACGGAACCCAGTTTCGGACATGGCCGGACCAGGGACAATATCGTTAGGAGCTTTGTGTGACCTGGTATCAGAGCAGTCCTGGCCCATGTGCAACTCGAGGACGGGTTGACCCCAAGGGAGGTGGATTGTAAAGTCCCACATCGGTTAGGAAGGTCCTGGGGCTAGTACATATAAGTGAGGGCAAAGCTTCCCCTTCCAACGAGGCCTTTTCTTTGGAGCTAATAGGAGAAGCCATCTTCCAAGAGGAACAAAACCCTGGCTACGGAACCCAGTTTCGGACATGGCCGGACTAGGGACAATATTGTTGGGAGCTCTGTGTGACCTGGTATCAGAGCAGTCCTGGCCCATGTGCAACCCGAGGACAGGTTGGCCCCAAGGGGGGTGGATTGTAAAGTCCCACATCGGTTAGGAAGGTCCTGGGGCTAGTACATATAAGTGGGGGCAAAGCTTCCCCTTCCAAAGAGGCCTTTTCCTGGGAGCTAATGGGAGAAGCCATCTTCCAGGAGGAACAAAACCTTGGCTACGGAACCTAGTTTCGGACATGGCCGGACCAGGGACAATATCGTTGGGACCTCTATGTGACCTGGATTGTAAAGTCCCACATCGGTTAGGAAGGTCCTGGGGCTAGTACATATAAGTGGGGGCAAAGCTTCCCCTTCCAACGAGGCCTTTTCTTGGGAGCTAATGGGAGAAGCCATTTTCCAGGAGGAACAAAACCCTGGCTACGGAACCCAGTGGGACTTTACACTAAGCAAGTGGTGTGACCTTAGAAATTGTTTCATGAACCTAATTAGCTTCCTTAAATCATGTCTAGGCCAAGAGGAACTTTCCCCACACTTTTGTGGGTGTGTAGCCGAAAAGAGGAGCTTAAATTCAAAGGGAAAAGTGTGTGAATTTGTACAAGGTAGCTCTCTCCACCTTCTCTCATGCATGGATGTGTGTTTAGCTTGTTTTATGATGTGTGTATGTGTATTTTTAGCTATGAAAAGTATGCTAGCATGCTCTTATATACCATGACTCTTGATGCCACATTATGCTTTCAAATGAACATATGATGTGTGATTGAGCTTGCTTGAGTGTAGAGAAGCCAAGAACTCTTCCCCATGGTGAGGATGAGCCAAAAACCCTTGAGTTTGGTTGAGACAAAGTAAAGAGTCTCCCAAAAGCAAAGTGGACTCCCAAAGAGTGTGGTTGAGTCTAAAGATTTCAAAGAATGGGTGAGGCAAGTCCAAATACCATGGAGAGAAGTGTGAGGCCAATCCAAATACTTGGTGAGCTCTTGAATGCCTTGTATGATGTGTTTTTATGCCAAGCTTGATTTTAAATGTTCATGACTTCCATTTTTTCCACATATGCATTCATAGAACTTGCTTGCATATATTATGTGTGATGGAATGGGAGATGAGCTATTGATATTCTTGAATCTCACTCCCTCCTCTTAAATGTCCTAATATGCTAGGTGGACCAAGTGGACATGGCAATGGGAGCCAATCACATTGAAGGAAGAAGATGGCCACCCTTATGCTTGATTTTTGTGTTTTTGACTCATAATGAGACTTCATGATGTATATTATGATTGTAAATAGTCTATGACCCCTTGGACAAATGTAAAAATAGTATTACGTGATAGATAAATGAATGAGTATGGTGTATGTATTCTAGATCATAAAGTGAGTGTTTATGCCAATGTATGCAATTGAGAAAAGCTTGGTGTAATGTGTATGAGTGAGGGTGAGGAGGCCAAAATGAGATGAAAATGGTTTGTGACCATTTGGGCAGCTCCCACAAGTCTTAAATATGCTTTTAAACTTGTCCAAAAGGTGCCAAGACCAAGGGAAATCCATTTGGCAATTTTGGTACCCAATATGGAGCCAAAATTGACCATAATGCAACCCTATGCCATTTTTTGGCCAAATGAGTTAGTCTTGCCCTGAAACTTGGCATGCAATTATGTCTCATTAATAGATTTTTGGGAAGCTAAATATCATAATTTTCGGAGACCTAGAGAATATTTGATGAATTTTCAAAGTTGGGATTTTTCATGGATTCTGGTATGGGTACTGTTCATACTGGCAGTTTTGAATTCTGTGTCACCCGATGGCCAAATGGTATCCAATGATTATGAAATTTTATATGTATAAACTAGAGGTCATAAGCTTTCTGTGGCCACCGAGATCACCTGATTTGGAGGTCTAGAGAAGAAGATATGCATTTTCGAAGGTTCTACCCAGTATCAGACATCTTGCCAGACCCGAGGTATTGTTTCATCGATTTCCGGGAGTTTGGCTTAATGAACTGATTTGGAAATATTTTTCCTCTCTAGTTAACATCCACATCTTTCCATAGTGATATCATTTGCAAGCATTGGATTTGTTTGGAATTAGTTAGACATTTTTGAAGTCCATATCAGTAAACTGTGACAGTATCAGGAACCCCTCCGATCAGTTGATGATTTCGCGTGTCAAAAGCATTATATATGAGATTTTAAGACTTCTACATATTTTTACCATGAAGTAGACGTCTTAAGCTTTCCAGAATGACTGAGATTACATGTTTTCTATTTTTATGGATTTAGTTGTGAATTTCCAAACTTTGCCCAAAAATGAGGCCAAGTCTGCCGAAAATGAATCTACATGTCTCATATCCCTTTTTGGTTCCATGGGTTTAAAGCTAGTTTTTGTGATTGAAATGAGTTCTAATCATGCAAATAAATATGAGGATGCATAGAATGAGCTCACACAATCCACGTGACACCGAATGGGTTTTTGGATATGATGACTTGAAAATAGAAGTCTAAATCTTCATGCCTCCTTTATGAGAATTATGTGTATGTTTCATGATAATTATGCTATTCAAAGGCATGAGATGAGCTAGAATTATGGTGTTACAAGTCTAGAATTCAAGTTTTTGACACCAACTTTGGAAAATCATAACTATTTCTAAAAAAATGGAAATCAAACAAATGATAGCTTTCTAGAAATATCTGCATGTCAAATATAGTTAAAAATCATTCCAGGACATGAAAACCCTAGCTAGACCATGATAGACATCAAAAAAACTCAAAAGGTCTGGCTACCCAGGTTTGCTATCACAGGTTATTGATATGAACTTTAAAGATTTATAACTAAATCTAGAAAAATAAAAAACTAGAAACCATACCATTCTAGAAATCTATGAATGTTACTTGAAGGGAAAAATAAGTCCCAACCAAAATAAAAGCAATTAGGGCATGAAAAACCTATGGAACAGTAAAGAAGGCAAGGTTGCATCCTTGATATTGATATGGAAGTTCAAAAATTTGTTTCTCCCTCTATATAAATCCAAATGAGGTGATCTTAAGTGCTATAGAAAGTTTATCATGTATAGTTTTATAGCTGTAAAATTTCATAGCCATTGGACATCATTTGCCCGATAAATGATAGAGGAAAAAGATTTGACCATTTGCACAGTAACAATGCCAATTTTGTGAAAATTTGCCAATTTTGAAAATTTACCAAAAATTCTTTAGAGCTCCAAATAATATACATTTTAGTTTCTCAAAAAACTCTAGATGGGGCCTATATGCATGCCAAATTTTAGGCCAAAAGGAGCTCATTTGGTTAGATCTTAACTTAGCTTATGAATATGGCCAATTTAGCACCATATAAGGGTCAAAGTTAGTCCAAATGGCTTCCTAACTTCTCTACCACCTCTTGGGCAAGTTTTAAAACATAAACACAACATATACAAACTTCTCCAATGGTTTAAACTACCATGCATCATAATCGCACTATGCCACATGCAAAACTACATAGCCAAAAATGGTCTTCCAAGTATCCAAAACATACATTCTCATGGACTTGGCTCTAATATTGGTATACACAATGTATTCACATACTTTTACATTTGGTCAAGCATTTACATCTTAAAAATATCATGTACATATACACTTTGACATTGGAATACATAAAAAACTACATTAGTGTCAAAGTATAGCCAATTATACTCTTTGGCTTGCACTTTGGTCTCCTCGAGCTTCACCTAAACATATTAAGATGGGAGAGGGAAGGGGTGAAATTCAAAGAATCTCAATAGCTTATACACTTATTCAAGTAAGCAATCAAGGCATATAAATATGTCAAAGCATACAAGTAGGCATCCAATGCCATTAAGAATCATTCAACATATAATTTATATGCCATGAAAATCATATCAAATCCATAAATAATCTTTAAGGACTTTTGGTCTAGCCTCATCCCATTTTTGAGACTTTTGGATTAGCCTCACCCTTGGTATAAGGACTTTTGACTTGGCCTCACTCATCCATGAGACTTTTAGCCTTGTCTCACCTATTCCTAAGGACTTTTGGCTTCAACTCACCCATTTCATGGGACTTTTGGCACCATTTCACTTGTAAGAGCACCTTTCACAGTCCAAAACATAATTCAAGAAAACGTATTGGTACCAATGTAACAAGGCAATATCAAATGGCATGTCTTATAATACAATTGCACATACAAGCATACAATAACTGTCATACATCCATTCAAGAATACAAATAAGAAGGAATGAAGACCTACCGTGGCAATTAAACATAAGCTTCCCTCTTGATTATTCTTTTTTCTTTTTGATCTTACACCCACAACTAGATAGAACTTGGGTTCTTTGGCCTAGACACAACAAAGAGGATTCAATTATACTCGTGGAGTAAGCCATGCCATCAAATGCACATTAAAGAAGCATACTTCAATCTATGGTTCCATTTTTATTCTATAAGAGGCCTAATGAAACATCTACCATAATTCAAGTCCTTGGCTTTATTCTCTTCCTATATCTAGGCCTCTTGACTCCATTTAGAATCCTCAGAGCCATTATACACTCATTTGCAAGAGCCTAAGCACATGTTGCTTCTATAGGTTGTATTATGGAATCTATGCCTCCAACTCGCTAAATATGGCTTATAAATCTTTTCCAAAGCTTCCTTTCATCTTCTTCCATCATATATGGTCTCAAACCAAGTTTAGAACAAATTAAAACACTTCCTAGCCTTATCAACCATGCTTTACTGAAACAATGGAGGAAAATGAGATCCATGAAGTTTGCAAACTTCTTTTGATGGAAGAGGCACTTGGAAGGCTTCCTAGGGGTCTTGGAAACTCAAACAAACACTCATATAGGTTAGGGAATTCTTGAATCAAAACATATTTTACAAGATATTTTAGAACCCCTAACTTTCCTATCTTAAAGTTTAATAGTTTTTCTTCCACTTACTTTGCATTTCCTAGGTTTCCATACTCTAAATCAATGGTTTCTTACTTGTTTTAGGTCAGAACTCACGCCTTCTCTGAAGTTCTCTCCTTGGCTAAAACATCATACATGAAGAGCAAGGGAAGAAGAGAAAATGAAACTATGACTTATACCTTGTTTTTTTTGCTTCTTCAAGAATCTTTCCTTTTGCCTTAGCCTTCTCTTGGAATTTTTCCTTATCTCTTTCTTTCTCTCTTTGGCAAGCTTCTTCTAGTTTTAGCCAGCCCAAAGTCAATTAGAAAAAGGGGAAGATTCTGGACTCTTTAAGAAGTAAAATTCCACTTTTTTATAACTTTTTCTGGAACGAGTCTCGCTATAGTGGGAAGCACCTCTCATTATGGCAAGAACTTATCAATTCCAGGTCCCCACTGTTCTTGCCACAGTTGATGCTATTGCAAGGAATTCCTAGGATTTTGTATGAGACACAAACTGGCTATAGCAAATTAGCATCCTTGTTGTAGCGAATTGGCACCCTCACTATAGTGAGCTAGTATCCTAGCTATAGTGGGAAGACTTAGAAAATTTCTAAAATCTTAGATGTTACATTTCTACCCCCTTACATAAATTTCATCCTTAAAATTTAAATACATACCTTAAGGGAATAGCTCTCGATATTTTGTTCTCATCTCTTCCTCGAGTTCCTAGGTTGCCTTTTCTGATGTTAGACCCCTCTAGACCACTTTAACTAAAGAAATGTTCTTGTTCCTCAACTGTTTAAGCTTGGCGTCCACAATTTTTTCCAGTTTCACTACATAAGAAGATTTTCTTGCAATTAAACATGCTCATATTTTATGACATGTGAAAGGTCTAGTAAGTACTTTTTCAATTGGGAGACATGAGAAACGTTATAGACTTGGGCTAGGTTAGGAGGTAAGACTATCCAATAAGCCACAAGTCTAATTTTCTCAAGGATCTCAAATTGACCAATATACCTAGGACTGAACTTCTTTACCTACATAGATTGACCTAATCCCATCATTGGAGCACTCAGATGAATATATGGTCTCTAATCTCAAACTCTAATGGGCTCCTTCTCTTATCTGCATAACTTTTTTGCCTATTCTAAGCAATAAAAAGTTTCTTTCTAATCAGTTCTATCTGCCAGGTAGTCTAGTCCACAATCTTAGGTTCTATCAAGGTCTTCTCACCTAGCTCAACCTTACACAGAGGGGATTTGCACTTCTTCCCATACAAAACCTCATAAGAAGCCATCTAAATATTGGAATAGTAACTATTATTATATACAAATTCTGCTAATGGTAAATACACATCCCAGTTACCCCTCATCTCTAACACACATACCCTCAATATGTCCTCAAGTCTAGATGCTCCTTTTAGTTCAACTATCTATCTGGGGGTGATATTCAGTACTAAACTGCAACCTAATCCTTAGGGCATGCTGCAATAACCTTTAGAAGTTTGATGTAAACTTGGGATCTCTATCCAAAACTATGCTATTGGGTAATCCATAAAGTTGCACTATCTTTTAATATACAACTGGGCAAATCTATCTAGTGTGTGAGTAGCCTTGATAGCTAAAAAGTGTGCAGACTTCGTCAGTCTATCCATAACTACCCAAATAGGATTGTGTCTAGAGGATGTCTTGGGTAACCCCATAATAAAGTCCATAGCTATACTATCCCACTTCCACTCAGGGATATCTAGGGGCTGAAACAACCCAACGGGTTTTTGTTGTTCTACCTTTACCCTCTGACACACTAGGCATCTAACCATGTAATCCATTACATTATTTTTCATTCTTAGCCACCAGAAAATCCTTTTCAAATCTTGATACATCTTGGTGGTATCTAGGTAGATAGTATACTTACTCTTATGTGCTTTTTCTAAAATTCTTTATCTCAATTCATTTTAACTAGGCACGTAGATTCTATCCCGGTATACTATCATACCATCCTTAGACAACTTAAAATCTGAGCTCTTACCTTGGGAAATCTTATTGTTAACCTAACTTAGGAACTCATCCTCTCTTTGAGCATCAATGATCCAAGTTCTTAATTCATTCTCAATTTGGGTCTCATTCAATAACAACCTACTTAACACCACCTAACAGAAGAGGTTTATGTTTCTAAACTTATCTAGAAGTTCTTGCTCCCTAATCATCATATAGGCTATATAGATGGACTTCTTACTTAGGGCATTAGCCATCACATTGGCTTTGCCTGGATGATACTTCAAGGTATAATTAGAATCTTTTAGGAATTTCATCCATCTTCTCTGTCTCATATTCAATTCCTTTTTATCAAATAGGTACTTCAAACTCTTATGGTCACTATAGATTTTTATGGTTGCAAAATATAGATAGTGCCTCTAGATTTTAAGAGCAAACACTATAGTGACTAACTTCAAATCATATGTGGGATAATTCTCCTCATGAGACCTCAATTGCCTAGAGGCATATGCCACTACTCTACCTTACTGCATCAACACATATCCTAACCTTTTGCCCGAGGCATCACAATACACCACAAATGGCTCACTAGGGTCGGGGATAATTAGTATACGGGCAGTGGTTAAACATAGTTTCAACTCTTGGAAACTCCTTACATTTATCATCCATATGAAAGATGTCTCTTTCTTAGTCAGCCTCGTCAGTAGTAACGCTATATGAGAAAAGTCCTGAATAAACTATTTATAGTACTCTGTAATATCCAGTTCTTTGAAAACTAGAGAAAACGTGAGAAATGTAACGTACAGTTTCTTCATCAACGATCAAAACTTACTAGATACAAAAGAAAGTCCCTCAAAATGATATAGTCAAGGTCCTAAAAAACTTGGGAAGCATTCTAGACTCATAAAATGAGAATCTCAGGCTCAGACGGAAGGAAAAATAGAGCTAGAATAAAGAAAAAAATTTCTTACAAAAAGCTTACGAAATGTAATAGCATTTTTGTAATTTTGAACAAATTTTGGAATTCACACAAGAAGGCTTTTTAAATCAAATTTTTGAGTTCTCCGGGGTTCTCAGAGGCCCTGAAAACCATGGGAAACCCCAGGACAATTAAATCCCTTCTGATGGATGTTTTCCAATGTCAATGTGCCCGAACTTTGATAAATCCATTTGGGAAGGTTTTAGCTCCGATTTGAGTGATTCTAAAAGCATTTTTCTTAATTGGGAACCAAAATTTTATAATGGAAAAGATGGTTCTCAAAAAGGAGCTAAAACAAAGGAGAAACAAAAATACCAAAAATGAAGGGCAAAATTAGAATTTTTGAAAAGTGTAACTTCCTCCCATCTATATATATAATGCACCCTTCTTCTCCCCTCATATTGCACGACCAAGTTCTACCCAAAACTAGAGAAAAAATCTAGGGAGAGTGGTGCACAAGAGGAAGGCAAAGAGGAGGAGAAATCAAAGGCTTAAGGGAGAAATTGAGGGAAAAATTCAGATTTGAAGAGAGGAGCTCAAAGAACATGAGATTCAAGTGAGAAAAAGCAAGAAAACAAGGCCAAGAGAAACCATCTCCACTAATTTATGGGTGTGTGATCGAAAGAGGAGGCTTGAAATCCAAGGAAAAGTGTGTGATTGTGTGCAAGGCATAAACCAGAGGTTATAAGCTTTCTATGGCCACCAAGATCACCTCATTTTGGAGGTCTGAGGAAAGAGTTATGCATTTTTGAAGTGGGCTATCAGTAGTAGTGGCGCCCCAGGAGTCTAGTCACTGTTCCATAGATTTCTAAGCACTAAATGTATTTCTTTCATTTTGGAATTATGTTTAGCATACATTTAACATTTGCAGCTTTCCAGAATGACTGAATGTGTGTTGTAACACCCCATAATTAATTAAGGTGTTAATCATGGATTAGGTTAATTAACAATTATTAATATGGGATAATTGGACAAGTTGAGTGAATGGAGATTTTAGAGAAATAAATTATTAATATGGGTTTAAGATTTAATTGGGATAAAAATTCTATCTAGGCTTAAACTAATAAATCATGAGAAGAGGCTAATGGAGGCCCAATGGGTTAGGTGCAGACCCAACCTAATTTAGTGTGATAGAGGCCCAAAATCCACCTTGTATAGACTCTTCTAAGTAGCCCAATAACCCTTGTGCAGGCCCACATTCTTGAGCTCTTCAAACTTGGCCCAAACCTAATTAAGCTTTAGCAACCCAATGCATAAAACTGGCCCAGTAAAATTCTGCAGCCCAACACTTTAAAACTGGCCTAACAACTTAAAAATCTGAAGCCCAAATGGAGATGGACCTTGAAGCAGCCCATGACCCATTTTTGACCCAACTTAAACTGAACTAAAACCTTAATACCTCAGCCTCTTCCTCACACTTGCTGAAACATAAAACACAAAGAGAAAATTCGGAGCTTAGAGAGGAGGCTAGGGTTTGGGGCAAGAATTCTGCAGTTTCTCACATTTAAAGCAAGATTCAGCCAAGGTAATAGTTATACAACTTAATCCCTTCATCTTTCTCTTTAATTTGGCCTGATTAGTTTTTCATTTGGAGCATTTTCATCCTACCCAAAATCTGAAATGTGGGTGTTTGGGGATTTTCTTGGTGAAATTCGTAGGTTGAGGTTAGGGCTGACATTGGGTGAGTTTAAACCCTCCATTTTGATGCTTCATTTGTTAATTTGAGACCCCCATAGCTGACTTATAAAATCGATATTAATTCTGTACGAATTTGCTTAAGATTTTGGGTGGAATATTGAGTTTTTTTGGTGAAGGACACTCTAATCCAAATTTGGGATTTGTGGTGGCTATTGCATAGTTATCTACAAGTGAGGTAACTGGGTTTATATTAATTCCATGTATATATCTAATTTAATTTCATATGTTGCTGTATATGAATGATTTGAAATGTTGAATGAATTGGTTGGCTATCTGTTGAATTATGATTGGACCTTGTGAGTCCATGGTGGAGCTGTGGTGCGGCTGCCACCCGTGCATGTGTTTCGATCGAGCATCGGGTTATGATCAAACCTAGATGCACTGAGCCCCAGTTGTGCTCAATAGGGAGTAGATGTCGTGGATGAGCCTCTCTCGGTGTTAATGGCCTTTAACATATGATAATATGATTGCTAGTATGGGATAGTAATTATGATAGCTAATTGTTTCATTTGTTGATATGATGGATATGATTCTGATGATGATTTTGATTCATGCATATATGCTAATTAAATGGATATATGATGGAATTGCCTTAGTTATTGAGATTTATATCTCACCCCGTTTTATGGGATTAATATTTCAGGTGAAGGTTCCTTGGGTAAAGATAAGGGTAAGCAAGTGGATGAACATCCATGAGTTGAGGCCGGGTGTGGGGAGCTACACTTGGTCTGAGTAGAATAGGATAGATGCAATTTTGTTATTATTTTACATAGCATCATCATGTAATCATGTTGCCAAGTGTAGGCGTTCATATTTTGTTTAATTGAAATGTAATCGTTAAGGATTTAAGTCTCATTGTAGTTGAATATTAATGTATGACCTCATAGTATCATATATATAGTTTTGTTGAAATTGTGATATGGATTACCCTATGGGAATTGTAGTCATATGATGCCTTGGATGTGGACATAAGCTATTGTTGAATGGAATCTCTATGGAATGTGCATGGGATGTAAATTGCTGCTAATGCATGTATTCTTGCTGTCATATATTCATGAATTTGCTTATATGAGCTAGTTGGGCAAGTAGGAAGTAGTATTTAAGTTTTGAAATGGTAATGGATGGATTGATGAGTAAATAGGGTAGATAAACACCATTAGAATCACATAAAAGAAGGAAAGGTGGACCTGGAGTGTTTCTAGGATGAGATTTGGAGTGTAGGAGGTGAAATTTGGGTAATGTAGTTACAGGAGGGAGTCTCGCCGCGGCTAAGAAGGCTTTACCGCGGCCAGATGAGAGACAGAGCCGAAGGGTGCCGCGGCATAACCAATCCCACCGCAGCGCAAGGAAAGAAAATTGGCCCAAGGAGTGACAATGGCGAGGAGCGCTACGGCATGAGGAATCTCGCCGCGGCGCAGAGCGAAAAAAATCTCCCAGGAGGGTAACAGAACCAAAACTCACCGTGGCACATTATGTCCTGCCGCGGCATGAGTCGAGAAAAAAAAAGGGTTGGGCAGAAGCAAAACTCACCACAGCGTAAATATATTGCGTCGAGGCGAGAATCGTGGGAATTGAGAACAGTAGTTCCAGGAGGCGTTTCCGCTGCGGCGCCACATAGGTTGGCCGCGGCGAAGGTCCAACTTGCCGTGGTGAGATTTATGAAATTTGCTCAGTGATTCTAAAGAGCAATTTGGCCGTGGCGGGGAAGTTATAGGCCGCGGCGTAAGTCCCCAACCTACTCCTTTTAGCCTAGAAACCCTAATTTCTTCAACGGTATGGTAAGAGATGATATAGGAACACTTGTGGGAGGTTATTGGGTATTGAAACTGATGGATGGTTGAATCATAAACCCCTTATGGTAGTAGGATTTCTTTTATGCAAATTTTGTTTTGTTGAGGTGGTATGGTGATGACCCTAACATCAAGGTTCAAATTTTTCCCATATTTTCACAATGTGATAAATTGTAACCACTCAAATCTTGATAATTAATTATTAATTGTATATTTCACCATAATTACAATGGTTAGAAGGTAGGGTTGTCACATGTGTGATTTCGATTTTTATAGAATTAGTTATGAATTTTAGAAGTTTGTATCAGTAATCTGAAACATTAGCCCAGGAAGTAGCGACTTCTAGACCTTTTTGGATGTTAAACATCCTCTGTAATAGAGGTTATGGCTTGGACATATTTTTCGTGTGAAGTAGACACTTATAGCTTCCCAAAATGACCAAGATTATATGATTTTGATTTTTTTTAGAATTAGTTATGATTTTTCAAATTTTGGCTAGAAAAGAGGCCAAATTTGGCCAAAAATATACTTGATTATTTTGAGCTCCATTTTGGTTTCTATGAGTTGTGGGCATGATTTTGAGATAGAAATGAATTGTATTGATATATTTAAATATGAGAATGTATAGCATAAGCTCACACGGTCCATATGACACCGAATGAAATTTTTAGATATAATGCAAAGAAAGATTATTCCTATTTTCCTTTCTTTTTCTATGGGAATCCTATATATTTTATGGTATTATGTCATTTCAAGCTCTCTCGGATTGGATTTGGCTTGAGGATATAGTAATAAAGCTATGTAAAAAGCTCAAATGAATAGGTAGCATCATGTATGATACATTATGGATGTGTGATAGTAGTTTTTGGCTTTATTTATGATAAGTAAGTTGTATGATGGTCTTAAAGTAGTTAGTGGACATCAGAATAGGGTGGCCTCTAGAGTAGCTTGAGCAAAGCTAAGCTTAAGCGAAGCTAAGGGATCCAACGGCTAAAATTTGATGAGATATGATAGCTTGTCGGGATCAGTGGCAAGCCCTAGACATAAACGATGAGAAATGATTTCGTTGATATAAAGAGGCTTGTTAGTGAGAGAGTGTGAGGCCTAATCCTCCCTGGTAGTCATACTCAAGCCATTCTGAGATGTCTCACATAATGCAGAGACAAGTAGGATGCAGCGTGGTATGAGATGAGACTGCAGCTACATAGGACCAGTGTAGAAGGGAATACAAAAGAGAATTATCCCCTAGCCATAACACCCAAATGTTTAGTTGAATTTCAAAGCCAAAAAAATTATTCCCTCAGGCCAGAGGTCAAGTTACAAGCTACACCTTAGAGCCTTGATAGCCTAGAGGTAATAGCTCAGCCCAAAGGTAACAGCTAGCTATGTATGAATGAAACACGAGGTAGAACACTTTAGCTTGATGATGGGCTTGATATAAAGGTAATAAGGCTCGGGTTAGTAGCTAAAGATGAAATTCCAATTCTTATAAAAATAAGCCAATCAGAGGCCGTTAGTCGTGGCCAATTATTCTAGAGAACCAGCAAGGCAATCCAAAGAGTTTCTCGCAGTGGCTAATTAAGAAGTTAGCCGCAACCAATACTTAGATAGGAAAAATAAGGTGAACCCAAGGCTAATTAGCCACAATGAAGGGTATCATGAATGCCTTATTGGTCATATTCAGGCTAACTTAAGAAAAGAGTTGATAAGGGGTTAGACGACCCACAGAAAGTGAGAACCCCTAGTATAAGTAGAGAAAAAGGTATTGAATAGATACAAAAGATTAGTAAGAAATCCGTGGGCCTAGCAAAAGAGATTGAGAAAAGAGCTCAGCATAGAGAAAGTTAGGCATAGGAATGATAAGGTTGTTGAGACCCGCCTTTAAGGTATTGACTCCAACCTAGAGTGTTACCTAGTGAGACACTGAATGATAAAATGATAGTGTAACCTCGAAATAATGTAAGATATAACTACAAGCAGTGAGGCATAAAATGAGTAGCTTAGGAAGGTGTACCTCATAGGTGACACTTAGAGATAAGTATGAGTAGCCCAGTAATAGAGCTCAAAAAAAAGAATGAGAATAGTTAATAAGCTACAGACTTAATGAGATGCCTAGCCCAGGTTGAGTATAAGCTAAAGCTTAGGAGAAATGACTATTAGCATCATTTCAAGTGAGATATGTGAATGAAAGGTTCAGTGAAAGTTCTCCCTAGAGCAAAAAAGGAAAGATGAGACATCCTCATGTGAAGGAAACCACCCAGTAGTAGTTAGTAATTTCCCTTAGTTAAACCCCCTTGAGTCATAAAGTATAGTGATAAGGGAAGTGAGGAAGAGCTGAGAAACTAGCTACAAAAAAGATGCCTTAGCTTTAGCAATAACTAGATGAGTAAACTGAGCCAGAGAGGTAAATGGATAGGGGTCTGATAATTAGTTAGACAAGCTCCCTAATATAAGAATGATATAAGGTTAAGGCACGCCAGTGATTAGAGCACCCAGTAGAGCATAAGTTTTTTGTAAGATAAAGTCCGAACATTGAGAGTATATGTCTTAGATTGGGTGAGTAGAACCCTAAGACCAATATATTGTGCTCCTAGGGATGAGGCTAAAGAGATTAAATAGAGAAAAAAAAAACTAGCTTTGATCTGAATGTAGAAATAAACTGAGACAGATAGTTAGTGCCTTAATACCCTCAAGGAAGCTAGACACTGCCTAAGAAGGCGAGCCTTGTGTCATATACAGAAAGAATATAAGCCGAGAGCGCTATAGAATGACATTCTTGGGATTATATGAAATAGAATCCTCCTTACCAAGGGATGGTCTAGCTAAGGGCTGAGTAAGAGTATGAGTGAAAGGTAGAACCCTTTGATGTTATAGAAAGTGAATAAATGGAGAAACCCCAGGAAAGTGTAGGTGCTCTTGAGCATAGAGGAACTTGCACTAACAACAGAAACAGCTAGTAGTAAAACATCCTTTTACTTAAGTAATAAGGTAAGAAAGGTAGGAAGAGAAGGTATGACGGTATTTAAGCTAAGGACATATTAGATTGAAAATAGATATTCAGTTAATGTTCTTGAGTACTTAAAAAGGCACATCTGTCCTTGGCATAGATGCCCTTGTAGCATGATAACGCCCAAAGAAAAATAGCCAGGCAACACAGAGGGATCTCAAGATGTAGTAGAGGAATAATCCTACTTTCCTCGAGTACTCTATGGAAATAAGACAGATAGAGAAAAGTAAGGAAGGGAAACTTGAAATTATTGGGAAACTTGCAACATACAGGTGATAGTGGCTTTGAGCTCAGTCATGAGGCGCCTGTGTATTAGTGTTTGATGTCATGGTTTGCTTGTCATAATGGTTACATGATATTGGGTTTGGCCAACCTAATAGTAATGTCATTTAAGTGCGTAGCAAACAATGACATCACTCACCAAAGTGTCTCGATAATCAAAGAGTTTCCTAGTTAGTTAAAGAAAGAGATAAGTTAGAAAACAATGGTAAAGGGATTCCGGTAGTATCAAAATAGTAAGAAAAACATGCAGAGAGGAATCCCTAGTTGAGAATATTTAGATTCAATATGCATAGCCTGAGTCCCTTATGGTATATGTAAATGAAATGAATAGGGACCAGTGTATAGCCTCTCTCCTGCCAAAGATGTTTACCACACTCAGTGTGTGAGATGCCCTAGTGCCAAAGCACTTAAATGTAGAATGTGGGCATAGCTAAAAACTGCAGGATATGAGAGGAGGGCTAGAATAAGTATATGCAAAGTAAGTAAGCGAATATAGTAAGAAAAGAAAGCCTAAGTAAAAAAGGTTGAAGTGGAAATCTGAGGATCCTATGAGGAGCGATGAGTGAAAATTTAGAGGCTCCTGAATATCAACATAATGGGATCCTAGGGAAATAGATAACACAGAACTCACTTCACACGAAGAGCATGATATACTTTTGAGTTTAGCCCCAGCTAGTATGAGCGATGGTTATCAGTCTTAGTGAGTATATATTTTATTGTCAGATACAGTGATCTTAGGCTTTGACGTCTCCTAGAGATGGATCATAGTAGATCCCAGCATAGCACAGCAGGTTATAGTAGACCCTAGCAGGGTTCTGAGAGGTTGCGTAGACCTAGGGGTCCCAGTAGATCCCACAAAGTAACAAAGAGCCCTAGCCACAATATGATAGATCTTTGGTAAAGATGACAGCCTGAGATAGTTTTATAGAGCAGTTAGTCTCAGAGACCAGTATAGTTTTAGCTAGCCTTTATATCAGAGACTGCAGATCTCCTGAATCTGGTAGATCGTTATCACAGAGAAATGAAGGCTTTACTCAGACAGTTAGACCACTGACTAACTCTCTTTAGAGATGAGCAAGTGTATAGGATGAGGAAAGTAAGATATTAGCTTTCCAGAGTTAGAGCTAAATAAACCACTACCTAGCAGATAGTAGCCCTTACCGAGGGATAAAGAGATCCTCACATGCTAGCTTATGTATTCAGAAAGGGGTCAGGTACAATTTCAAATGAGGTAAGTGGTACAGTATGTCTCCAGTGAGTAAAACTATGAGAATACCTAGCATCCCATCAGAGCCCAGTAGTAGTCAGTGGTAGTAGCTCTTCGGTACCAGTATGAGACACACAAGTTAGGCAAATCAGTATTAAAATGAGGGACTATAAAATGCCACTATAAATGAGCAAAGAAAGTAAGAAAAAGTCCCGACCTATAGAGACAGATATAGTATTAAATAGAGAAATTAGGATCATTAAAAGCAGAAACTCCTCAAAGGAGCTATAATCCTAGTAAGCAGTTGCAATATAAGGCTTGTGACAGAAAGAGATGTGAATTGTAATCATGGGATGAGCTAGTAAGAAAGAACGCAGAGATAAATAGTAGACAGAACATGTAAATAAGCAGACAGACAAAAACCTCCGATGGCTCTAATGATTAGAAAAGATGATAAGATGTTATGAGAAGCCATTCAGAAAGGATATGGGAGACGTGATATGAAATAAGTTATCTCCTGAGATGTGTAAATGAGTCCACTAAAAGAAACATTAATCCTGCGAACGGGTTAACATTAGCCTGACATGATTAGTAAGCTCTCCTAGGATAGGCCTCCAGAGTAAGAAATTCTTTTCCTTTATGAAAAGAACTAGCTAGTATTTAAGAGTAATAGAGCCCTTATTAAGAGCTGGTAATAAAAGTTCCCTGGCTAAGAGAAAATTTGAAAGAATGAAGTCACTAAGAAAGCGTATAGAGCTAAGAGGAAGAGAAAGAAAAGAGTAGTTAGCCAGAAAAGAAAAGAGTAAGAGAAAGTATACCCTAAATTTTGAGGATGAAATTTATTTAAAGGGGGGGGGGGGAGAAATGTAATATCCAGTTCTTTGAAAACCAGAGAAAACGTGAGAAACGTAATGTACAGTTTCTCCGTCAACGAACAAAACTTACTAGATACAAAAGAAAGTCCCCCGAAATGATATAGTCAAGGTCTCAAAAAATTTAGGAAGCAATCTAAACTCCTAAAAATGAGAATCTCAGGCTCAGATGGAAGGAAAAATAGAGTTAGAATGAAGAAAAAATTTCTTACGAAAAGCTTACGAAATGTAATGGCATTTTTATAATTTTGAGCAAATTTTGGAATTCACACAAGAGGGCTTTTTAAATCAAATTTTTGAGTTCTTTGGGGTTCTCAGAGGCCCTAAAAACCATAGGAAGTCCTGAGACAGTTAAATCCCCTCCGGTGGACATTTTCCAATGTTAGTGTACCCGAACTTTGATAAATCCGTTTAGGAAGGTTTTAGCTCTGATTTGAGTGATTCCAAAGGCATTTTTCTTAATTTGGGAACCTAAATTTTATAATGGAAAAGACGGTTCTAAAAAAGGAGCTAAAACAAAGGAGAAACAAAAATTCCAAGAACGAAGGGTAAAATTAGAATTTTTGAAAAGTGTAACTTCCTCTCATTTATATATATGATGCACCTTTCTTCTCCCCTCATGTTGTATGACCAAGTTCTACTCAAAACCAGAGAAAAATCCTAGGGAGAGTGGTACACAAGAGGAAGGCAAAGAGGAGGAGAAATCAAAGGCTTAAGGGAAAAATTGAGGGAAAAATTCAGATTTGAAGAGAGGAGCTTAAAGAACACAAGATTCAAGTGAGAAAAAGCAAGAAAACAAGGCCAAGAGAAACTATCTCCACCAATTTATAGGTGTGTGATCGAAAGAGGAGACTTGAAATCCAAGGAAAAGTGTGTGTTTATGTGCAAGGGATAAACTAAAGGTCATAAGCTTTCTGTGACCACCAAGATCACCTCATTTGGAGGTCTGAGGAAAGAGTTATGCATTTTTGAAGTGGGTTGTCAGTAGTAGTGCCGCCCCAGGAGTCCAATCACTATTCCATAGATTTATAAGGGCTAAATATATTTCTTTCATTTTGGAATTATGTTTATCATACATTTAATATTTGTAGCTTTCTAGAATGACTGAATATTTGTGATTTCAATTTTTATAGAATTAGTTATGAATTTTAGAAGTTTGTATTAGTAATATGAAATATCAGCCCAGGTAGCAGTGACCTCTAGACCTTTTCGGATGTCAAACATCCTCTGTGATGGATGTTATGTGTAACACCATAAGTCTAGCTCATCTCATGCCTTTGAATAGTATAATTATCATGAAACATACACATAATTCTAATAGAGGAAGCATGAAAATTTGGATTTTTATTTGCAAGTCATCATATCCAAAAACCCATTCGATGTCACGTGGACCGGGTAAACTCATACTATGCCCCCTCATATTTAATTTCATTATTAAAACTCATTTTTATCACAAAAACCCACCTACAACTCTTGGAAATCGAAAGGAGCTATGGGAAATGGGTATTCATTCTCGGACAGCACTGGCCTCAATTCTGGGCAAACTTCAAAAAATCATAAATAAATCTCGAAACATTGAAATTATGTAATCTTGGTCATTTTGGAAAGCTATGGATGTCTACTTTACACTAAAAATACGTCCAGGGAATAAATTTTATCGCAGAGCACGTTTGACATCCAAAAAGGTCTAGAGGTCGCTGCTACTTGGGCTGCTGTTTCAGATTACTGATCCAAACTTCTAAAATTCATAACTAATTATATAAAAATTGAAATCACACAAATTTGGTCATTCTGGAAAGCTAAAAATCTTAAATTGATGCTAAAAATAATTCTAGAATGAAACAAATACGTTTAGTCAGCTGGACCCTATGGAACAGTAACTGGACTCACGGGGCGCTACTGATGTTGACAGTTAACTTCAAACATACATAACTCACTTCTTAGACCTCCAAATGAGGTGATCTAGGTGGCCAAGCTTATGAATTATAGTTTATGCATGTAAAATTTCATAAGCATTGGACACCATTTGGCCATCGGGTGACACAGAATTTAAAACTGCCAGTATGAACAGTACCCATACCAGAATCCATGAAAAATCTCAACTTTGAAAATTCATCAAATATTCTCTAGGTCTCAGAAAATTATGATCTTTAGCTTTCCAAAAAGCTCTTAATGAGACCTAATTTCATGCCAAGTTTCAGGGCAAGACTAACTCATTTGGCCAAAAAATGGCATAGGGTTCCATTATAGTCAATTTTGGCTCCATATTGGGTACCAAAATTGCCAAATGGATTCCCCTTGGTCTTGGCACCTTTTGGGCAAGTTTAAAAGCATATTTTAGACTTGTGTGAGCTGCCCAAAGGGTCCCAAAACTCATGCATCTCATTTTGGCCATTCAACCTACATTTATACACATTTGCATCAAACTTCCAATTTGCATAACTTGGCATTACATACCCAAATTCATTTCTAAAGTTCATACATCATATCCATACATGTATACATCATATAATATCATATTTACATCTGTCTCAAGGGTCATGTGCCATTTACAATAATCATATACATTATTATGGCTCAAAAGGGTAAAAGCTAGACATATGAATGTCAATCTCTCTTCTTCAATGTTGTTGGCTCCCATTAGCATATCCACTTGGTTCACCTAGCATGTTAGATCATTGGAGAGGAGGGGATGAGATTCAAAGAATCCCAATAGCTCATCTCCCATTCCATCACACATAATATGTGCAAGCAAGTTTCATATATGCATGCATGGAGAAAGTAGAAATCATAGGCATTTTAAAGCAACTTTGGCATGTGAATCAATCATGCAAGACATTCAAGAGCTCACTAAGTGTTTGGATTGGCCTCACCCTTCTCCTCATGAATTTTAGACTTGCCTCACCCATTCTTTAAGCACTTTGGATTTAACCATACTCTTGGGAGCCCACTTTGCTTTTGGGAGACTCTTTACTTTGTCTCAACCAAGCTCAAGGGTTCTTGGCTCATCCTCACCAAAGGGAAGAGTTCTTGGCCTTTCCACACTCAAGCAAACTCACACAAATATTATGTAATCATTTGAAAACATAACATAGCATCAAGCACCATGGCATATAAAGGCATGCTAGCATACTTTTCTTAGCTTGAAAATACACATACACACATTCTAAAACAAGCTAAACGCACATCCATGCATGAGAGAAGGTGGAGAGAGCTACCTTGCATAATTTCACACACTTTTTCCTTAACTTTCAAGCCTCCTCTTTTAGCCACACACCCACAAGTTGGTAGAAATAATGTCTCTTGGCCTAGACACAAATTATGGGAGCCAATTAAGTTCATGAAACAATGTCTAGGGCCATGCAACTTGCTTAAACCCTAGATTACTCTATAACCTCCATTATGGTCCATATTGGTACCTAATGAAGCAACACCCCTCAAATAATTTCTAGGCCTCATTCTTTATTCTCAAATATGATTCTTGACTCCTTTTAAACCTCTTGGAGTCATCATATCATTAAAACAAAGGGCCTAACATCATGTTACTTCCTTAGGTCACAATATGGAACCTAAAGCACTAACTCATTCTCTAAGCTTCCTAAATTTTTCCCAAGGTTTCCCCTCACATTCATTCATCATATATGACTCAAAAATGGGCTTGAAACAATTTAAAACTCTCCCTAACTGTGCCATCCCTACTTGGGCGAAACCTAGAGCATAAATGGGATTTCATGGCTTCTTGATTTTTCCTTGATGGGAGAACCATTTAGGGAGGTTGTTAAGAGTTGTAGGAGGTCAAGGAAACACTTAAATAGCCAAGAGAACTCATAGATTAAATCAATTTTTACAATCCCTTTAAATGCTCTACACTTTTCTAACTTTTAGGTTCATGACTTTCCATGGGGTTTTGTTCATTTTCATGGAGGAAGAGGCATATGGGGGACCTCTTAGGGATCTTAGGAACTCAAGCAAACACTCATCTAAGCTAGGAAATTCATGGATCAAAACAAATTTCACAATGTCTCCATGAATCCCTCACTTTTCTATCTTGTGTTTTCATGCTTCTTTCTTTGATTTCTTTGCACCTACTTGCTTCTCACACTCCAAAATCTATGAATCTCCCTTGCTAGGACCAGAATTCATCTCCCTTTGATTGGGCTCTATATGGGACGAAATTATCACAAGGAGGAGAAGGGAAGAAGAAGCATAGAATACAATAAGTTACCTTGATTTCCTATCTTTTCTCAAGAGCTCTCTTCCTTGCTTCAACTCTCTCCTTGAATTTTGAAATTTACCCCTCTATTCTAGGCTCAAAACAGAACCAAACACCTCACTAAATCCATAGGAAGAGAGGAGGAAAGGAGGGGAAGAAGTTTTCTAAAGGGAAAAGCAAAAGTTTCCATGAATTCATACCTTTCTCTTGGCTTTTCTTCTTCTCTTGAGCTTGCTCTTGTGCGCCACTCTCTCTCTCTATTTTTTGGGCAGAAACAGAGCATTTTACTCAGAGGAGCTGCTGGAACGTGGATAAGAAGAAGCCAAAAGTCACTTTATGCAACTTTTTACTTTTGCATTTTAGTCCCTTTTCTTGGCTTTTTCATTTTAGGCTCATATCAAATCCTTTTTAAAATCCGTCTTTTCTATCATATTCCTTAGGCTCTTAATCATAAGAATTGACTTTGGAATCACTCAAAAAGGATCTGAAACCATTCCGAACCATTTGGTCAAAGTTTTGGTCAACCTTTGCCGAAATCACTCACCAAAGGGGTTTCAACTGTTCTAGGGGTTCTCATGGTTTTTAGGGCCTCTGAGAATCCTAGAAAGCTCAAAATTTTCATTTAAAAAGCTCTCCTATGAGTTTTCAAAATTTTCCAAAAATTACAAAAATACCCCTACTTTCTTCGGCAAATTTTCTGAGCTCTTCTGGCTTTGGTTTTTGTGCATCTCAAACCTCAAATCCTCATTTTCTAATATTTAAAATTTTATCATAATTTTAGTTGGCTCCAATTCCTTCTATTTCGAAGACTTTCTTTTATATTTGGCCCATTTCTGACGTTTACGAAGAAACCGAACATTGCGTTTCTCACGTTTACGGAGGGACCGGATGTTATATTATGGTCTAGAAATATTTTTAGTGTGAAGTAGACACCCATAGCTTCTCAGAATGACCAAGATTACATGATTTTGATATTTTTAGAATTAGTTATGATTTTCTAAAGTTTGGCTATAAAAGAGGCCAAATCTAGCCGAAAATATACTTGATTATTTTGAGCTCCATTTCGGTTTCTATGAGTTATGGGCATGATTTTGAGATGAAAATGACTTGTATTGATGTATTTAAATATGAGAATGTATAGCATGAGCTCACACGGTCCATGTGACATCGAATGAAATTTTTAGATATAGTGCAATGCAAGATTATTCCCATTTTCCTTGCTTTTTCTATAGGAATCCTATATATTTTATGATATTATGTCATTTAAAAGCATAAGATGAGCTAGAATTTATGGTGTTACATACTCTGCCAAACCTAGGAGACTTATAACCTCAATGATAGTTCTAGGTCTATCCCATTGTAACACAGTTTCTATTTTATGGAGATCCACCACAACCTCTCTCATGATATTATATGACCTAAAAATTTTACCTCAGTTAGCCAAAACTCACATTTACTAAGTTTGACATACAATCTCTTATTTCTCAAAGTCTCTAGGACTAGTCTCAAATGCCTCTTGTCCTCCTTAAAGCATTTGAAGTATACTAGGATATCATCAACGAATACCACCACAAACTGATCTAGATATGGCCTAAATATCCTATTTATATAATCCATAAATACCGCGGGCACATTCATTAGCCTGATTTGCATCACTAAGAACTCATAGTGCCTATATCTCATTTTGAAGTTCATCTTTGAGATGTCTTCAATTTTTACTCTCAGGTGGTGGTACCCAGATCTAAGATCTATCTTGGAAAACAAAAATGCCCCAGCTAACTAGTTTAACAAGTAATCTATTCTAAGGAGAAGATATTTATTTTTTATGATAATTTTATTCAACTCTCTGTAGTCTCTACACAATCATAAGCTACCATCCTTGTTTTTTCACAAATAATACCAAAGCTCCCCAAGGTGAAATGCCTAGGGTGTATAAACCCTTTCTCTAACAATTCCTCTATTTGCTTTTTCAACTCAACAAGCTCGATGGGAGCCATCTTATAAGGAGTCTTAGACATCGACCCAACCCAGACACTATGTCTATAGGGAACTCTAGTTTTATCTCAAGAGGTAGACCACTAAAGTTAAAATCCTTAAGGAAAACCTTCAAGAATTCTCTGACAACTGGGATGTCCTCTATCCCTTCCTCTACCTTAGCCTAAATAGAGAAAAAGATTAAAAACTCTTGACATCCATGTTCTAAGCATCTCTCAACCTAGATAGTAGTCATAAAGGATAACTTAGCTCTTACCCTAGGTATGGTCCCACAAGTAGGTAAGGAAATGATTTGGTGCTCACAATCAAATATTGCATTATTTGCGGCATCCAGTTTATGCCAACAATCAAATCAATGTCATAGAAAGGCATACAAATCAAATCAATGGTAGTATGATAATGATTGAACTGAATAGTGACATTTAAGTAAACATGGAAAGTAATAACGTGGTCTACAATAGGTGTAGTGATGGATAAATCAAATGGTAAAGTACTAATGGCTAGGCCCAATCTCCTTATACAATCATAGGATATAAACGAGTGACTAGCACTCGAATTAAACATAGTAACTACAAGAGAAAGCCATTTACTATCAGCATACCTTGGATCAAACTAAAGGACATACTGGCTTTTTGTTGAGTGAGGGCGAACACTCTACCTTGGGCTTGTGACTTAAGTGGAGGCACTGTAGCCATCTGAGGCCAGTTCCTGGCAATATGCCCCAGCTTCCCACACTTGAAGCACGTCACCAAAGACTGTTGGATAGATGACTAAGTTCAAGGAGGCTGCATCTTCTTGCCCTTTTGTGGCCTTCTATTCCACTACACATTACCTCTCCTTTTGCTGCTAGGTGCCATGCTAGAGCCCTCATCAGGTCTTTGTCTCTTCAATTCTGGGGCCCCTTTCTAACTCGTTGTGGTTGCAGCAGGCATGATGTCTTGCAAATTATTTTCAATTACCCTGCTGATCTCCATAAGGTTATTGAAATTCCTGGCCTGCTGTAGAGTCATTCTATCTCTAATCAGGGGCTTTAACCTAATCTCAAACTGTTCACATCTCTAGGCTCATCTTTAAGCTTCAACCTAAACTCAATAAATCTGACCACATACTAATCAACAATCATCTTATTAGTCTGTCTCAAGCCCATAAATTCCATTTCCTTTTAATTCCTCATCGAACTAGGGAAATATTTTTCATAAAACTCTATTAAGAAATTTTTCCAGTTAATTTGAATGTTCTTAGTCTACATCAGGGGTTTCATGCTACGCCACCACCTATTGACTTCTTTTTGTACCATAAAAGGCGAGTTGATCTTTCTGCTATGTGGTATAATCCATCATCAAAAATATTTTCTCCAACTCCATGACCCATGCCTCTGTCTTATCTATATCCAATTCCCTGTCAAATGAGGGTGGACTGTTCTTTCTGAACTGATCCAACAGCTTCTGGATAGGTGTCTGGGTCTGAGTAGGCTCCTAGAGAAGTGCAAGTGGAATGCTGAAGGTAGATGGTTAGTGTACAGGGGCTTATTGCCTAGCTAGGGCATTTGTAGTTACATGATCATATCATGCTAATGCTGTGCAACCTGTCTCTATTGCTTTAGCATCTCTTGCAGTTGCTCCATCATGGTTTGTTGTCAGCCTAATCTCTCTATGATGGTGCATATAGGGTCCTTAGGCTTAACCTTCTGAGCCTTAGGTGGCCTGCTTCTGCCGCTACCCCCATCTAGTTTCAACCATCTTATCTGAAAAAAAAAATCATAATCTTAATGTACAATTACATTTCAAGCACATATGCAAATGCATTTCACACTGTAACTTAGGCTAATCACACCATTCAAGAGCCAAGCATTGAGCAAAAATACCTGAACATTTGCTTTGATATAAAAAATGTAACACCATAATGTATTTGTCTCATTTAACCTTCACTTAAGCTTGATTCCATGTAATTCCAAAGAAATGGAGTAAAATCATGGCATTTTATTATGTTATGTCAAGGTTTAAATGTTCATATTCACCTCGCGGACCCCCGTGGACCCATCCATATCATCCTCTACTCATATTCCATCCATACAACTTATACGTATCATAAAACACTCAATGAACCATGGATTTGAAGCCAAAAATAAAAAAAATGGCAAGTTACTCGCGGGTCCAAAATTTAAGTTTTAGACACCAACTTTGGAGAATCATAACTAATTTTAGAAAAATGAAAATCAAGCAAATGATAGCATTTTGGAAATATATAGATGTCAAATATAGGTAAAAAATCATTCCAGGACATAAAAACCCTAGCTAGACCATAATTGACACCAGAAAAGCTTGAATTATTTGGCTGCCCAGGTTTGCTATCACAAGTTATTGATATGAATTTCAAAGATTCATAACTAAATATAGAAAAATCAAAACCCATCAAACTATGCCATTCTAGAGCTCTATAAATGTTAACTTAAGGGAAAAAATAAGTCTAGACTAAAACAAAAGCAATTAGGGCATAAAAATCTATGGAACAATAATAAAGGTTAGGCTGGATCCTTGATATTGATCTGGAAGTTCAAAAATTTGTTTCTCCCTCTATATAAATCCAAATGAGGTGATCTTAAGTGATGTAGAAAGCTTATCATGTCTAATTTATGCTTGTAACGTTTCATAGCCATTGGACACCATTTGCAACATGAATGATGGAGGCAAAAGATCTGACCATTTGCAAAGTAATAATGCCAATTCTGTCAAAATTTGCTAGCTTTGAAATTTCACCAAAAATTCTTTAGAGATCCAAATAATATGAACTTTAGCTTTTCAAGAAGCTCTAGATAGGACCTATATGCATGCCAAATTTCAAGCCAAGAGGAGCTCAGTTGGGCAGATCTTGACATAGGTCACAAATATGGCAAATTTGGCACCATATAAGGGTCAAAGTTAGTCCAAATGGCTACCTAACTTCTCTACTACTTCTTGGGCAAGTTTTAAAATATAAACACATCATATACAAGCTTCTCTAATGGTCTAAACTACCGTACATCATAATCACATTATGCCACATGCAAAACTACACAGCCAAGAATGGTTTTCTAAGTACCCAAAACATACATTCTCATTGACTTGGCTTTAATATTGGTATACATAATGTATTCACATATTTTTACATTTGCTCAAGCATCTACATCTCAAAAATATTATGTACATAAACATTTTGACAATCGAATACATCAAAAACTACATTAGTGTCAAAGTATAGCTAATTATACTCCTTGGTTTGCACTTTGGTCTCCTCGAGCTTCACTTAAACATGTTAAGATAGGAGAGGGAAGGGGTGAGATTCAAAGAATCTAAATAACTCATACACTTATTTAAGCAATCAAGGCATATAAATATATCAAAGCATACAAGTAGGCATCCAATGCCATTAAGAATCATTCAATATATAATTTACATGTCATGAAAATCATATCAAAGCTAAGAAGAATTTTTAGGGACTTTTGGTCTAGACTCATCCCATTTTTAGGACTTTTGGATTAACCTCACCCTTAGTCTAGGGACTTTTGACTTAGCCTCACTTATTCATGAGACATTTGGCCTTGTCTCACCAATTGCTAAGGACTTTTGGCTTCACTTCACCTATTTCAAGAGACTTTTGGCACCGCCTCACCAGTAAGAGCACATTTCACAGCTTAAAACATAATTCAAGAAAACATATTAATACTAATGCAACAAGGCAAAATCAAATGGTATGTCTCATAATACAATTGCAAATACAAATATACAATGACCATTATACATCCATTCAAGAATGCAAACAAGGAGTGAAGAGCTACCTTGGTAATTAAACACAAGCTTCGCTCTTGATTATTCTCTTTTCTTTTCGATCTTACACCCACAACTAGATGGAGCTTGGGTTCTTTGGCCTAGACATAACAAAGAGGATTCAATTATACTCTTGGAGCAAGCCATGGCATTAAATGCACATTAAAGAAGGATAATTTAATCTATGGTTCCATTTTTGTTCTATAAGAGGCCTAATGAAGCATCTACCATAATTTAAACTCTTGGCTTTATTTTCTTCATATATCTAGGCCTCTTGACTCCATTTAGAATTCTTAGAGCCATCACATACTCATTTGCAAAAGCCTAAACACATGTTACTTCTATAGGTCATATTATGGAATTTATACCTCTAACTCTTTAAATATGGCTTCTAAATCTTTCCCAAGGATTCCTCTCATCTTTTGCCATCACATATGGTCCCAAACCAAGCTTAGAACAAATTAAAACACTCCCTAGCCTTATCAACCATGCTTAGTTGAAACAATGGAGGAAAATGGGATCCATGGAGTTTGCAATTTTTTCTTGTTGGAAGGGGCACTTGGGAGGCTTTCTAGGGGTCTTGAGAACTCAAACAAACACTCACATAGGTTAGAGAGTTCTTGAATTGAAACAAATTTTACAAGATGTTTAAGAACCCCTAACTTTCCTATCTTGAAGTTTAATGGTTTTTGTTCTATTGACTTTGCATTTCCTAGGTTCCCAGACTCTAAATCAATGGTTTCTTACTTGTTCTAGGTTAAAACTCACTCCTTCTCTCAAGCTCTCTCCTTGGCTAAAACATCACAAATAAAGAGCAAGGGAAGAAAGCAAATGAAACTATGACTCATACCTTGTTTTCCTTACTTCTTCAATAATCTTTCCCTTTGCCTTATCCTTCTCTTAGAATTTCTCTTTATCTCTCTCTCTCTCTCTCTCTTAGATAGAGCTTTTTTTATTTTTAGCCAACCTAAAGTTAGTTAGAAAAAGAAGGGGATTCTGGACTCTTTAAGAAGCAAAATTTCACTTTTTTATAACTTTTTCCGGAATGAGTCTCGCTATAGCAAGAAGTACCTTTCATTACCGCAAGCACTTATTAATTCCAAGTCCCCACTATTCTCGCCATAGTTGGCACTATTGTAAGGAATTCCCTAGCTTTTGTTTGAGACATCAACTCACTATAGTGAACTAGCATCCTTGCTGGAGCAAACTAGCACCCTCACTATAGCGAACAGGTATCTTAGCTATAATGGAAAGACTTAAAAAAATTTTGAAGCCTTGAATGTTACAAAAAATACAGATAGTAATAAAATCAAATGATGTTATATGGACATACATCATCCTTTTATACTAACAAATTTAAACTGGAGTAACATCACTATTAACTTTATATTATTTCACATATTATATCACTAAGGAAGTAAAACTTGACATATACATTCATTGTAATATTACAACAAAATCAAATACATATATGATTAATATTGTTTTCTAATTTTGACATCATTCTATTTCTTTTCCTTTGCTAGCATTAATACTTCCACTTGGTACTGGTTTGTGCAAAATAGAAATAGGGGTGAGATTAAGGAGAATCTCAATAGCTAATCTTAACAAAATCAATGTATACAAGAATGCCATGAGGAAATGCAATGCATGTTGTGTAAGTATGTGATTCTTGTACATCATGAAACTTGAATGCAACTGTTATCATGAAAACTCATTTCACGATAAGCCATGGCATCTAAAAATACTAGCTGGGCTTAACTCAACTCATTTTTGGGTTAAGGAAGAGCTATTGCACTTAATTCCCCACCATAAGGAGCAAAAAGTCAAAACATAATTCTTTTTCATACTAGTTAGGCTCTACCAGACTCAACTCTAAGCTATGGAAGAGATACTATGCTCAATTCCCTACCTAAAGGAGCTAGGAACCAACCATAACATCATATTTGCATAAAATTCATGATAAAAGCCAATTCAGAGCATAACTCATAAAATCATTAAACAAACAAATATGCAGGCATTTCAACTCATTCAGACACTTAATTGGATGTAAGATAAGGAGATATTGCTACTTAGGAGATTGAAAGTTGATCAAAAACTTCTTACTTTGCGTTTTTCTTATTTAACTCTCTTTAGTTGTCTTTTTTACTGATAGTTATTTGCTTAATTCTTTACTTCTTGGTCATCTTGTCCAAAGATTGCTCTAGCTATCTCAACATGCCTAAAATATCATATTAAGTATGAAAAATAAGTAACCAGTGCATATCTAATCTAACTTGCTTATATGCCCCTTAACCCCTCATATTACATATTATGGCTTAACTTTAAAATTGCAAAACTTTGGCTAGGGACCTCCAAATTAGGCAAATAATACCTTCTAGAAAGCTTATAATATTTACTTTATATTGCAAAAGTTTCAGATTTAATTGAATTCACACAGTCCCCTAATGGCAAAAACAATGGTTGCTTCCTGCTACAGGACAATTTTCTGATGCTAACGTTGAAAATTGATAACTTTGGTTAAGAGTGGCTAAATTAGGCAAACTAAGACTTGTTGGAAAGCTCTTGATGTGCCTTATCTACTGCAAAAATATCAACTTAAAGTGAACCCATTTAACCTCTCAAAGAATATGAAAATCACGACTTTACCAGAGACCAAAACTGATATAAGGCAATTTTACCAGTGCAAAATTCAAAAATTTATAAAATATTTTGTACTAATCTAAAAATTACAAAATTTAACTCATATGAAACTTTAGGATTTTTTAAAAAATTCTTACCAAATTTCACATCCAAATTCATCCATTAAGGCCTTAATGGGTAGATATATAATATTTTGTACTAATAAAAAAATTACAAAATTTAAACTCATATGAAACTTTAGGATGTTTTTTAAATGCCTACTAAATTTCACATCCAAATTTGTCCATTAAGGCTTGAATGGGTAGAGATATATTTTTGAACTCATTATGGGTCTATTTTGACTATTTTAGGTTCTAAACTTGTTAATTTCTTACTAAATTCATACCATACTCTAATTCTACATACTCCATACTATCATTAAAGTGCATGAAAGCATGGAGAAGAGCTCTTTCTCTCTCTACAAGAGGCATTTTAAGCTTTGGGGTTCTATGTATAGTTTGATTCAAGACTTAACTTATTCCTCATCTTGAAGCCCTATTTGTGCTCTTCAATTTTCACCTATCAATTTCTTGAAAAGAGCTTCGTTTTGCCTTAAGTCAAATCTAAATGGAGGCTTGAAATCTCTCTCTCTCTCTTTCCTTCTTCAAGATTCCATTAATGGCTAAAAGTTCTAGAAATGGAATTGTGGAAAAAATGATAGGACATGGTTTTCATAAAAAACCTCCCTTATAATTTTTCCAAGATGACCATTTTGCCTCTAGTTGTACATTTGCTCCATTCGAACTCATTTTTCTTACTTTTCAAGATCTGATTGCTCCTTACATAATTTTGGGTGCTCTTTCACATAAAAACATTATTTTTAGGGTTTAGATGGCTTAAAATAGTGAAGAAAGCTCCTTTTAAAGTCCTGGCATTGTCTAACTCTTTTAGTGTATTGGAAGGATTTTTATTGATTCTAACTGTCTTTATGGTTTTTAGAACATCTAAAAACCCTAATGAGCCTAATGTTGGCCTTTCAAAACTCTTTTTTTTTTAGTTTTCTAAAATTTGTTCAAATTTACCATTTTACCACTAAGGTACCATTTTTCTCTGTTTAGTTTCTTTAGATTCATTTTCTTTCCATAAGTGATTTTACAACCCCGTTTCTTGATGTTTTGATTAATTATTTACCCTTATTTGACCTTAATTTATTTTATTTTGAGACCTTCTTTCATGATCTTACCAAATTGTAGTTTGGTTTAAGTTGGATGTTACACTTTAACTTCCTTATCCACTAAAGTTTCATCTTTTTTCTTATGTGTGGTAGTCCATGTATCTCTTTAAGTGACTGGGTCCCCATAATTAACCTCCTACAAAGTATAAGACAAACATTGTAACATCTCATATTGTATAAAAAATTTAGTTATACTATTTACTAATATCCCTGACCTTTTTAACCTTTTTTACTGCAAAGATTTTTGATCCACTAGTGTAATGAATTCTCTATTTTTTCCTGTTTTCTTTTATTTTTCTTTATGATTGCCTAGTGGTTGACAAAACAAAATAAGTATATCTATCAAGAATATTAAAAATATGTTAAAAAATTGTTATTACCTTTTCCTTAAGTCTTCTAAGTACTAAATATATGATGCCCATTCCTCCCTCAAAATCCTATCAGAGTCTAACAGCAGTAACTCATCTTTTATTCGTATAGCATATTGCCTATTGTCATATAGGTCCTTCCACTTCTACCAACACTCACCCTTCATAAACTTTAAATAGTATTTCTTATGCTCCAAACCATTAAGCACAAAGTGTATTTGTAGTATAAAATACAATTGTTAATTAATATAGATAGACATGAATGAGCCATAAAGTAGTTTAATAATGAATGTGCTACCCATATAATATTCTTATAAACATCACTTTTGTAATAAGGGGGAACATTCTTACAACTCAAGTAGCTAATGGGAAATGTTGCAAAGTTTTTCACAACACTCCCAAAGAAAACACCAAAAAATCCCACCTCCTTTTCCCATAGGTTAGGGTCACTTTTTCTTGTGCACAACAACCTTATGGCTTTAGGATAGAGTCAAACCTCTTAGGAAGTTAGACTCATGGGTTCAACTTGTCCTACCTCATCTATAGATATACAATTAACAAATTCAAACTTAGATTAAATAAATTTAATGCACTAGAAAATTTAATAAGAGTAACATAGTTATCAAAGAGTAATGTCCCAGCTAGTAGCACCAATTACATTGTCTTCAAGTAAAAGTGTAGTAGATAAAAGACTAGAAAATAAAAAAAATGATAAAAGAAAGACTGCAAGTAAAAATGTTGTTATAATTGTGAAAGTAAAAGGCTAATTTGAACTAAAATATGAAAGGAATAACTTGGGTGGCTTATAAATTTAGCATCACATCTGGAATATTATGAAAATCATCTATATAATTTGATTATTTTATATATCTAACTACATTACTCTCTAGGTGAAAACTTGTGGTGGTGTGAAAATGAAATGACTTCTATCTAGTCTCTCAACAACATGTGGGCAATGTATATGGATTTCCTATTCAAGGCATCAACTACCATATTAGCCTTACCAAGATGGTATTTTAGGATAAAATCATAATCCATTAGAAACTCTAACCACCTCTTCTGTCTTATATTGCTTAAATAGGTGCTTAAGGCTTTTGTGGTCACTATAAATCTCTATGGCAGTCCCATACAAGTAGTGTCTCCATATTTTAAGAGCAAACACCACTACTACTAGCTCTAAGTCATGGGTGGGATAGTTTTCTTCGTATGGTTTTAATTGTTTATAAGCATAAGCTACCACTCTGCCTTCCTACATAAGCACACATCCTAACCCTTTTCTTGAGGCATCACTATAGATTATAAAAGTCTCTCTTAAGTCAAGAAGTACTAAAACTGGGGCTATGGTTAATTTATGTAATATCTAGTTTTCATTAAACAACGAAAATGGGTACATTTTCAAAGCAAGTCCCCCGAAATGAATTAGTTAAGGTTCCAAAAAATTTAAGTAGCATTTTAGACTTCTAAAAATGAGAATCCCAAGCTCAGACAAAAAGAAAAATAGAGCTAGAATAAAGAAACATAATAGCATTTTTTGTAATTTTGAGAAAATTTTAGAATTCACATAGGAGGGCTTTTTAAATGAAAGTTTTAAGTTTTCTGGGGTTCTCATAGGCTCTAAAAACCATAGGAAGTCCTGGGGTAGTTAAAACTCCTCAAGTGGACTTTTTCCAATGTCAGTGGACCTAAACTTTGACGGATTATTTCAGGAAGGTTTTACCTTCGATTTGAGTGATTCCAAAGGTATTTTACTAAATTGGGAACCTAAATTTTATAATGAAAAAGATAGATATAAAAAAGGAACTAAAACAAACCAAAAATGAAAATACCAAGATGAAAAGGAAAAATTGAGATTTTTGAAAAGTCTTTCTCAACCTCCCTATATATAGGTGTTACGCCCTACCCTCCTCATTCACTTAGCCATATATATTGCTGCCCTAAACTAGAGGAGGAACCCTAAGAGTGAGGCATATAAGAGGGAGAGGAAGAGAAGGAGAAAGACAAGGCAAAAGGTATAGATTTTCTTAGTTTTCCATGTTTTCCCTTTCGCAAACCCTTCTTCTCCATTTCCCTTTTCTTTCCTATGGTTTTATTGAAGTTCTTGGACCTACTTTTAGGGAAGAATAGAGGGAAATTTTGGATTTGAAGAAAGGAGGCCAAGGAAAGGAAGATTCAAGTAAGAAAACAAAGAAAAACAAGATAAATATCCCTTCCATGGTAGCTACCCCTTGCTTCCTTCTTCTCTTTAGTTCATCCCTCTCATGAAGCTACAAGAAGGCTTGGATTTTACATAGAACTAAGGGTGAATCTTAGGAAATGGAGTGTAAATAATAAGAATATGCAAAGGAAACTAACAAAGGACCATGGAAATTTAAGATGGCAAACTTAGGGTTTCTAGTATTCTTTAAAAAATATGATTTGATGCCATGATTCCTAAGCCTAAAAAAATGTTTAAATGAGTTCCTAAGACCTCTAGAAGTCTCCCCATATGCACTTCCATTAAGAAAACAAAGCAAACTCTATAGGGGCCAAAAGGGTGCATAGTTTCAGCCTAAAAAGGTTAGGGTAGCTAGGGATAGTTTTAATTTGTTCCAAGCCCATTTTTGAGTCATATATGATGAGTGAAGATGAGGGGAAGCCTTGGAAAAAATTTAGAAATAATAGAAAGTGAGATGGCCTTATATGTTCCATAATATAACCTAAGGAAGCAACATATAGTTAGGCTCTTTGTTTTAATTGTGTGATGACTCCAAAAGGCTTAAACGAAGTTAAAAATCATATATGAAAGGAAAGAATGGAGCCTAGAATTCATTTGATGGATGTTGCTTTGTTAGGTGTATTTAGGAACCATAAATGAACTATAAAGAAAACTTAGAGTTTCACGTAGATGTGTGGCCTTAGAAATGATTCTAAGAACCTAATTGGCTTCCATATATTATGTTTAGGCCAAGAGAAACAAATCCCACACCTTTGTGTATGTAAGGCCATAGAAGGGAGAGCATTTCCAAGAGAAAAAGTGTGTGGTTACTCCAAAGATAGCTCACTCCTCCTTCTCTCATGCATGAATGTATGCTTGACTTGTCTTTGAATGTGTGTATGTATGTTTTAAGCTATGAAAAGTATTCTAGCATGAGCTTTTATTCCATGGTGCCATGATGTTACATTATGCTTTCAAATGATGCCTAATATGTTGGTTGGGTTTGTTTGAGTGTGGAGAAGCTAAGAACCCTTAGCCATGGTGAGGATAAGCCAAGAACCCTTAAAGTTAGGTGAGACAAACTTAAGAGTCTCCTAAGAGTAAGGTTGACTTCCAAGAGTATGGTTGAGTAAAAAACCTTTTAAAGAAAATGGGTAAAGCAAGTCCAAAATCCACAAGTGAATGGGTGAGGCTAATCCACTCACTTGGCAAGCCTATGTATGCCATGTATGACTTGTTCAAATGCTAAGGATGTTTCTTGAATGCTCACACATTCCAATATGCCCATGGATACATTTTTAAGACTTGCTTTGCATACTTTATGTATGGTTGAAATGGGAGATGAGATATTGGAATTCTTTGAATCTCATTTCTTCCTCTCTAATGCTTTAACATGCTAGGTGGACTAAGTGAACAAGGTAATGGAAGCTAACAACTTAGAAGATGAGAGTATGATAAGAAAGTGTCTTGATTTTGCTTCTTTATAGCCATATGAGTGGCAAATGTTGTAATATATTATTTTATATGTCCTATGACCATATGAACATGTGTAATTATGTAAATGTATCATGTACAAATGAGATGTAATGTTATATGAATGGTATGGTGCATTTTGGGTATGGAATGGTAAGACTAGCCTTGTATGTTCTTGTGTATGGCATGGGGTGAGGGAGTGATTTTTCAAATTCTGGGTTTATTCACCTTTGAGACAAGTTTGGAATGTCATTTTGGTACGTTTCCACGTGCTCAAGTGTTCATGCTTGCCTTAGAGCTCAAAATGGACCATTTGGACCCTTTGTAAGACAAAAAATGAGCCATTTCACAACCTAATATCAAGATCTAACCAAACGAAGGAATTTGCCCATGAAATTTGGCACACATATAGATCTTATCTAGAAATTTTTGGAAAGCCAAAGAATAGATTATTTGGAGCTCTACAAAATTAATTATGAATTTCCAAATTTGGCATTTTTCTACAGAACTGATACAGGTACTGTTCATATGGTTAAAAATTTGGGTTATGTCATTCGAGGGCCACATGATGTCGAATGCTCATGAAATTTTATAGCCATATGCTATCATGATAATATTTCCATGGCCATTGAGATCACCCCAATTGGATTTCTGAGCAGGGAGATATGAATTTTAAAGTTGGAGGTCAATACTAGGGATGACAATCGACCTCTGGTATTATTCCATCTATTTTTGATAGCTAGTAGACCCTATTGAGGTATGGAAATATTTTTAGCATAAAGTATACATCTGTAGCTTTCCAAAATGACAAATAATTTATGATTTTTATTTTTTTATATAATTAGTTATGATTTTTCAAAATTTGTGACAGAAAGTTAGAAATTCTGGTCGAGGGTGCACTCTTGAATTTTATGTAATCCCTTCACTTGCATGAGTTGTAGGCCACTTTCTTGGATGGTTTAAGTTTTATTAGTGTAATTAAATATAAGAATGAATTTAATGAGTTCATATGGTCCACAGGACATTGAATGAAAAATTTATCCACTACACAACGCAAATTTATTCATTATTTTTAATGTTTTTTCCTTGAGAATTTGTATGATTCTTGGAAATAAGTTTAGACAAGGAATGAGATGAACTAGATAAACATGGTGTTATAATCTATGCTTTAGTTCCTTGAAACTTTACTCACATTTCTCATTCCACACAAGTGGTGCATTCTTTCTAGTGAGCCAAGTTAGTGATATCGCTATCTGAAAGAAGCTCTGGATAAACCTCATAAACCTAGGAAGCTCTTAATCTTTGTCATTATCCTAGGTCTCTCCCACTATAATACTACCTTTACTTTATAGAGATCTATTGCGACCCCCACCTAAGAGATCACGTGGCTTAGGAATTGGACCTTAATGAGCCAAAACTCATATTTACTAAGTTTAATATACAATTATTTTTCTCTCAACGTCTCTAGGGCTAATCTCAGATGTTGCTCATACTCTTCTTTGTTCTTAGAATATACGAGAATGTCATCTATGAAGACAAATACAAAACTATCCAGGTATGGCCTAAACACCTTGTTTATATAATCCATAAATATTATAGGTACATTCATCAACTTGAAGGGCATAACTAAAAACTTGTAGTGCTCATATCTAATTCTAAAAGTTGTCTTAGTAATATCGTTAGCCTTAATCTTAAGCTGATGATATCTTGACCTGAGGTTTATCTTGGAAAAGACTAACACTTTACTAGTTGATCTAAGAGGTCATTTATCTTGGGTATGGGGTATTTATTCTTAACTGTAATCTTATTAAGCTTTCTGTAATCTACATATAATCTAAGGCTCTCATCCTTCTTCTTTACGAATAGAACTACAGCTCCCCATAGTGAAACACTGGGTCTAATAAAACTCTTCTCTAAAAGCTCTTTTATTTATTTCTTTAGCTTTGTTAGCTCGATGGGAGCCATCCTGTATGGGGCCTTAGATACTAGACCTACCTCGGGCATAATGTCTATGGGAAATTATACTTTCCTATCAGAGGGTAATCCACTAATTCCTTAGGGAATACCTCTGAAAATTCTCTTACTATAGGTATCTCTTCTATGCTCTATTCTATCTCAACCTGTAGGGAAAAGAAAACTAAGAACCCCTGACAATCATGCTCTAAGGATCTTTTAACTTGGGAGGTGGTCATAAAAGCTAGCTCAGTCTGAATACTAGGTACAATTCTACATTCAGGCAAAGAAAACACATTTGTGGTAACAGTTAAGAATAGCATTATTTGCAGACATCCGATTCATCAAATCAATATCCATGAGGGGCATACATATCAAATCAAGTATGGTAAATTAATGGTTATACTAGACTACATAGTTTAAACAAGCATGGAAGGTAATGGCTCTATTTTCTATAGGAGTCAATACATGTAAATCATATGGTAAAGTACACATGCTCAAACCCAATCTCCTAGCATAATTATAAGATATGAAAGAGTGGCTAGCACCCAAATCAAACAATACAAGTATAGAACAATCATTAATCCTAATAGTACCTTAGATCAGACTCAGGGACCCGCTAGCCTCTTGTTGTGTTAGGGCAAAAATTCTACTTTGGGTCTGTAATTTGGGTATAGGAGCTACCTCCTTCCGTGGTACAGGCTATGTGTAGTTTTTAGCTTTGTGCCCCGACCTACCACACCTGAAACATACATTTTGGCCTATGTAGCATAGTTTATTCCTATGATTCTTGTCATACTAAGCTACTGGAGTGGAACTAACTCTATTGGGCTGAGCTAGTTTCCTTCTGTTCTTGCTTTTCCTATTCCACTGGCCTCTGCCACTTCTTTTGTTACTACTAACAATGGGTAACTCTTCACGTGGCCTCTTACTCTCTAAGATGGGAAGTCTAGCACTTAAGGCAAGATGTATCGTCCTCAGATTTATGTCGGTGACTCTGCATATCTTGACTAGGGCATTAAAATTCCTAATAGGTTTAGCACTTGAGGAAAGATACATCGTCCTCAAATTTGCCTCAGTGACTCTGCATATCTCGACTAGGGCATTAAAATTCCTAATAGGTTTAGCACTCGAGGCAAAATGCATCGTCCTTAGATTCCCCTCGGCGACTCTGCATACCTCTACTAGGGCATTAAAATTCCTAATCTTATGGGGCACCATTTTGTCTCTGATATCTGATAAGAACCCCTTCTTTAATTTATCTGCTCTCTACCTCTCATTATTGTGTTTTTGTAAATGAGAGGAATATCTGGAGAGCTCCACAAATTTTGCCACATACTGGTCCACTGACATCCCCTCAGTCTCTCTCAGAAGTATAAACTCAAACTCCTTCACATCTCAAATGGAACTATAGAAATACTACTCATAAAAAGCCTATAGGAATGTCTCCCAGTTAATTGAGAGGTTCTTTGGCTTTATAATACGTTTAGTGCTCCTCCACCAATAATCTACCTTTTTCTTTAGCCAAAAGATAGCCATCATGACCTTTTGCTTAGATGTGCACTCTATGACCATAAATATTTTCTTCAACTGCGTGATCCAGGCCTCAACTTTCTCTATGCTTAACTCACCATTAAAGGTGGGAGGCTTGAACTTCCTAAATTGCATTATAACTTACCTTATGGAAGGCTGCTCAAGGACTGGAGGCATCTAAGCTAATGGAGTCTAAGGCATTTGCTGTATTTGTGGCTGTGGACCTGAGTGAGTCACCCCTAAATGCTTGGGATGATCTGAGTGCTATGATGGCTGTGGCAAAAGAGCAGTAGGACTGATAAAGGCTATTTTATATATTTTATTTCCCCTAATTTGGATATTTTGATGAATAATTAAGTCTTAATGGGTTTTAATTAGATGAGATTTTATTTTAGTAGCCACTTTTGCACTTTAGGAATTAAATTGCAAAATTATTAGTTTTAATGCATAAATTTGTTTAAATAATCTTGTAAAATTGTTCCTACTTAATTGTCTCCATATTTTTTTATGCAGATTATGGGCAATTAAAATTTGAATATTGAAAAGGAAATATATATATATTTGTGGAGAGAAGCATGGAGAGGGAGAAGGTGGCTTCAAGCACACATGGTTCTGTTTGACGTGGAAAGAGGAGACAAAGGCACGAGATTCTAAGTATATAAAAGAAGCTCACGTGGAAGCATCTCTTCCCATTTAGCCCATGTCACACAAGAAGCATGCAGGAATTTAAGAAAGCAACATGAGTTCAGTTGGACATCCCCATTCTTCATGTAGCTTGCATAGACATTCACTTAGTAACTACACCCACTTGAAGCTTCACACACTAACACATAGTAAATACTCTCACGTTGATTCACACACATATTCTACAGTTCTGATATACTCACACAATGCCATGGTCAACTTACAAACCCACACAGCACCAACACGTAACACCACATCAAACACTCCATTTACCTTACTAGAGCCCATCCTAAGTAGCAACACAATGCACAGCTCCACATCGATAGCAACAAGGCACGAGCTTTCTATCGAGCTCTAAGCACATTCCACATAAACACAGCTCACTCCCATGTAACACTTGCACAATAGTAGCTCACAAACACATGCAAAGCAGCTCTATCCAGCCACGAGTCCATTCTTTATATCACAGCACAAGAAGCTACAAACACTCACACATGAAGGGTTGCAGAACGTGATTCAAGAGGAGAGCAACTTCACTCTTCATACATTCAATTTTGTGGAAAGATGAATGTAATGAATGGTAAATTCCGTAAAACGACGAAATGAGCTGCATAAAAACAAGTCCCCTAAAATGAGCTAGATTGTAACGAACGTAATTTTCATAAAATGATGAAATGAATTGTATAAAAGCAAGTCCTCTGAAAATGAGCTAGATAATGTCTCAAAAAATTTGGATAGAGTCTTAAGCTCATAAAATGATAATTCTAGGCTCTAACGAAAAGAAAATAGAGCTAAGATAGTGAAACAATTTGTGACAAAACTGATGAAATATAATGGTATTTTTGTAAATAAGTGAAACTTTTGGCAAAATACATAGGAGGGCTTTTAAAATGGGAAATTTGAGTTGCCCAAAGTTCTTAGAGGCCCCAAAAACCATGGGAAGCCCCGAGACTAGGAAAGCCTCTCCGGTATATGTTTTCTAATGGTGGTGAGCCCAAACTTTGACAGATTCATTCGGGAAGGTTTTAACTCCAAATTGAGTGATTTTAAAAGGATTTTATTAAATTGGAAACCTAAATTTTATAATGGAAAAGATGGTTCTAAAAAAGGAGCTAAAACGAAGCCCAAACAAAATTGCCATTACAGAAGGATGAAATTAAAATTTTTGAAAAAGTGTATTTCTTGAAGCTTCACACACTTCTCCCTTTTTCTCCCATCTTCTTAAGCACGAATTTTTCTGCCCAAAATATATAAATGGAGCAGCTCTTCTAGGCACACTAGGAGAGGGAGAGAAAGAGGAGAAAAATCAAGAGAAAGGTAGGGAAATTTAAGGAATTTCATGCTCCATCTTCTTCCAATCTTGTTCCTCTCTTTTCCTCTTTTCTTTCCATGGTTTATTTGAGATGAATGGTTCTATTTTGGTCTCAAAATTACAGGAGGAGTTTGAATTGCTTGTGGTGGAACAAACTAAGAAGAAAGAGTTTGAAAAACACACTTGAATCTAAGATAAATTCTCACCTTAGTTGCTTCCTTCTCTTACTTTTTTTTGGTGTATATTTTAGCCAAGAACAGAACCATATAGGGAGAGCATTTTCTACCTAAAAGAAAGAGAGGAACTAGGGTTTTAGACCATGAGGAAGAGGAATATGGCTAGAAATTCTAAGAAAAACCTATGGAAAACAAGATAGAAAAGTGTAGGATTCTTTAGGGTTTTGGAAAATCTAATTTTGTGTGAGTAATTCCTTGGCTATTTGAATGTTTTCTTTAGCTCCTAAGACCTCTAGAAACCCTCCCAAGTGGCTCTCTCACCAAGGAAAAATCAAGAAGTCCAAGAACCCCAATTATGGTGCTAGTTTCGACCAAGACAAGAATACTACGTTAGGGAATGTTTTAATTTGTTCTAGCCTTGGTTTGGGACTTTATATGATGTTAGAAGATGGGAGAAACCATTAGAAAAAATTTAGGAGCCATGGATTAGAAGATAAAATAAATGTAACACCATACTTTTCTAGCTTATCTCATGTTTCATATCATGCATTTCATGAAGGAGCAAAAAAAAAAAAAATCAATTAAAATAATGAATTTCTTAGAGTTGCATCGCATATAAAATTTTCATTCGGTGTCCTGTGAACCATGTCAGCTCATGTATCATATTCTCATATTTAATTGCATAGATACAACTCATTTCCGTCAACAAAATTGGTCCAAAGCCCCGTGTATGGAAAGAGAATACATAAAATCTATGGTAGCTATTTCAGCCAGAATTTTTCCTTTTTTGTCACAACTTTGAAAAATCATAACTAATTCTAAAAAAATTAAAATCATGCATTCTTTGCCATTATGGAAAGCTACACATATCTAATTTATGCTAAAAATGTGTCTAGGCCATGAAACATAACATAAAAGATGTTTGACATTTGAATAGAGGTCTAATTGGCTATTGGTACTGATATAGATTTCTGCTACAAATTTTAAGAATGTCCAATTAATTCGAAAAAAATTCAATCCATGTAAATGACTCCAATATAGAAATTTACAAATGTTAGATAGAGGGGAAAAATAATTCCAAACCAGTTTAGGCACATCTAGGACTTGAAAACTATTCAAATAGTAACCTAGGTTAGTCTGGACGCCTAATACTAGACAGAAATGTTAAAAATTCATATCTCCCTCTCTAGACATCCAAATGGGGTGCTTCTAGTTGGCACAAGTCACTGGGAATGCCTAGTTTTTTCTTATAAAATTTTGTGACAATTGGACATCATTTGCCCCCTAAGTAATAGAATTCATTTTCAGACCAGTGTGAATAGTACCATGAACCAAAATCAGAATTTTTTCCAACTTTAAAAATTCATCAAATATTCCACAGACCTTCAAAAATTCTGTATTTTAGCTTCCTAAAATTATCTCAACAAGATCTAAATGCATGCCAAATTTTAGATCAAGAAGAGTTCATTTGTACAAAAAGTAGTATAGGTTTCCAATATGGTCAATTTTGGTCTATATTAGATACCAAATGTGTCCAAATAGTCTTTCTTGATGTTTGGCACCTCTTGAGAAAGTTTAAAAGTATGAATATGAATTATATGAACTGCTCAAGGGGTTCTAAACCTCATACCTCTCAATTTGGCTATTCCACTTCCGTTTATACACAATTGCATAAAGCCATCAAAGCACCAACTTGCCATTATATGCTCAATTTACATTCTAACATTCCCATAATATAATTTTTCATTTGTACATGAAACATTAATATAATTATACATGTTCCTAAGTTCACAAGACATATACAATAATACATCATTTGCCATTCATCAGGCCTTAAAGTAACTAAATCTATGTACTTTAATGTTAAGCTTTCATCTCTCAAGTAGTTGGCTCCCATTTCCTTACTCTCTTGGTCCACATAGCACATTGAAATATTGGAGAGGAGAGAATGAGATTCAAAGAATCTCAATAGCTCATCTCTCTTTCAATCACACATAAAAGATGCAAAACAAGTCTTACAAATACATGCATAGGCATATTGACATGTGCAATCATTCAAGAAGCATTCTTGGTATTTGAAAAAGTCACACATGGCATATATAGGCTTGCCAAGTAAGTGGATTAGCCTCATCCATTCACTTGTGGATTTTTGACTTGCCTCACCCATTATTTAAGAGGTTTTTTACTCAAACTTGCTCTTAGGAGTCGACCTCACTTTTGAGAGACTCTTTACTTTGTCTCAACCAATTCTAAGGGTTCTTGACTCATCCTCACTATGGCTAAAGGTTCTTGGCTTCACCACACTCAAGGAAACCTAAGCAAACATTATAAATATTATTTAGAAACATAATGCATGATCATGGTACCATGGCATATGAAATCATACTAGAATACTTTTTATGGCTTAAAACACACATACACACAGTCAAAGATAAGCCAAGCATACATTCATGTATAAGAGAAGGAGGAGTGAACTACCTTGGAAGTAATCATACACTTTTTCTCTTATATTTTCTCTTCCTTCCTCAGCCTCACACACATAAAGGTGTGGGAATGATTTCTCTTGGCCTTGTTTTTCCTTGTTTTCTCACTTGAATCCTCCTTTCTTTGGCCTCCTCTCTTTAAACTCAAATTTTTCCTTTAATTTTTCCCTTAATTTCTCCCTTATAATAGATTCATATACTTCATTATAATCATAGGAAATAAAGAAGAATTGAGGAGAAGAGGTTTAGAAAGGAAAAAACATGAAAAACTACCAAAAATCCATACATTTAGCCTTTGATTTTTCCTTCTTTTTGTCTTCCTCTTGTCCACCATTCTCCTAGGGTTTTCTCTCTAGTTTGGGGCAAAAACATATGAAGCTAAATAAGTGGGAGAGTGGGACACCATCTATATATAGGTGGAGGAAAGGAAGACTTTTCAAAAATTTCTATTTTGCCCTTCATTTTTGGCATTTTCATTTCTAATTCGTTTTAGCTCCTTTTTTAGAATCATATTTTCTATTATAAAATTTAGGTTCCTAATTTAGTAAAATGACTTTAGAATTTAGAGCTAAAACCTTTCCAAATAAATCTGTCAAAGTTCGGGAACACTAACGTTAGAAAACGTCCACTGGAAGGGTTTTAACTATCCTGAGGCTTCCCATGGTTTTCAGGGCCTCTGAGAACCATAAATAACTTAAAATTTTCATTTAAAAAGCCCTTCTATGTGAATTCTAAAATTTTTTCAAAATTATGAAAATGCCATTATATTTCATAAGTTTTTCGTTAAATTTCGTTTCTTCATTCTAGCTCAATTTTTCTTTCCATCTAAGCTAAGGATTCCCATTTTTAGGAGTCTAGAATGCTACTTAAATTTTTTGGGACCTTAACTAACTCATTTTGGGAGACATGCTTTAAAAACACACTCATTTCTGTCGTTTAACGAAAATCGGACATTACAACAATGGTGTCTATAATGGTGCCTTATGAAGTAGCTTAGTTTTCTAATTGTGTAAGTGAATATGTGAGGGCTCCTAGGATCTTAAATGAGTCCAAGAAGTCAAAAAATAATAAGAGAATGGAGCCTAGAAGTTGAAATGTGAGAATTGCTTTAATAGGTCATTTATGGAACTATTATGCCACTTATGGAATTAAGTGTGTGTTTAAGAGTGAGTTTAGTGTCTTGGCTTGCTTCAAGTGTGTAATTGTGTATTGTTTATGGTCTTTAGGCCAAGAGAACATACACCCACCTAGGTGTGCTTGTGGGACCAAAAAAGGAAAGGAAAAGGATTAAGAAAAGCTTGTATAAATCTAAGGTAACTCTCCACTTCATTCTCGTTGCATTCTTGTGTGTATATATATGTCTTTGTGTGATTATGTATGCTTTTGTGACTTGAGAACATGCCACTTGATGCCTTGATATTACATTAGTACCAATGTGTTTCCTTGAATGGCTTTGGTTATGGAAATGGCTTATAAAGGTAAGGTGATGCCAAAAGTCTCATGGCATGGGTGAAACAAGGCCAAAAGTCTCTTGGAAGGGTGAGGTCAAGTTAAAAGTCCCTAAACCAAGAGTGAGGTAAATCCAAAAGTCTTAGAAATGGGGTGAGGCAAAACCAAAAGTCCCTAGAGTATGGTCTCAGCTTGACTGTGAATAAGTGGCATGGAAATTGTGACTTTGCATACTTTATGATTGCTAAACCTTCTATACATATGCCTTGATGTGTATATGCCTTGAATGTGTGTGTGAATGGGTGTGTGAGCTATTAAGATTCAAGGAATCTCACTCTCCTTCCTTCCATTATCTTGAAATGCTTAGGTGATCTAAGGAAGGCAAGCCAAGAGCCTTGAAAAGTCATACTTTATCCATTATGTAGCTTGTTATGTATTTAAATGCCAAATTTACTTTGTACATATTATTTTGAAGATGTAAAATACAATATGATGTATGACTCTTGTATAGACCATATGTGGCATGAAATTCATGGAAATAGGAATTTTGTCTTCTTGATGGCTTAATGTATTAATGCATTAATAGAAGTGAAATGGCCAAATTAAGATGCCTAAGTTTGGGATCACTTGGGCAGTTTATACAAGTTATATTCATGCTTTTAAACTTGCCCAAGAGGTGCCAAACTCAAAGGAAGGTCATTTGGACCAAAGTGATACCTTAAGAGAGGAAAAATTGGGCATTTTAGTGAGCTATATCACCTTTTATCCAAATGAGCTCTTTTTAGTTTGAAATTTGGTACGCATCTAGAAATTATTGATAACTTTTTGGGAAGCTAAAGTGGGTATTTTTTGGAGGTTTACAAAATATTTGGTGAATTTTTGAAGTTAGAAAAATTTTTTAGTTTAGTCACTGTTACTGTTCATATAGTTCGAAATTTGTTCTCTATCATTCATGGGGCAAATGATGCCCAATTGCCACGAAATTTTACAAGGAGAAACTATACCTTTCCAGGAACTTATGCTAGAAGCATCTCATTTGGATGTCTAGAGAAGGAGATATGAATTTTTAAAGTTACTATCTAATACCAGGCAACTAGTCAGACTTGTGTTACTGTTTGATTGATTTTTGGGGTTTAAATGTTCTAGGATTGGTCTGGAACTATTTTTCCCCTCTATTTAACATTTGTAGCTTTCCAAATTGGTACATATTGCATGGATTGGATTTTGGTGAAATTAATTGGATATTTTTTAAATTTATGATAGTAAACTGTATTAGTATCATGTGATAGTCGGACCTTTGTGGCTATTTCGTTGTCAAAAGTGGTCCAGATGCAATATTCATGGCTGTGACTTATTCTTAGTGTAAATTTAACATCCAAAAATTTCCTAAAAGCCATGGTTTGTGTGATTTATATTTCTATATTTAGTTATGTTTTTTCAAAGTTACCCCTGAAATTTGCCACATGCTGTCTGGGAAGAAATAATAGAATTTCGAGGTTTTGAGCTTGAAATTGTGGAATTGTGTGATGTTTTGAGTTATGTGCAATTTGTTCCAATGGTAAATAGCTAGAGAATGTTATTGAATAATTCATAGGGCCCCCGTAATGCAAATTGAAAAATTTATCCTGTCGTAACTCGATAAAAGTGTATTATCTTCATACTTTTCCTTACTTTTATCTTGTGAATGTGCACCAATTGCACAAAATGGAAGATTATGATAATAGAAATATAAGGTATTACATAGATAATATCTCAAAAAATTTAGGTAGTGTCCTAGGCTCCAAAAAATAATAATCCTAAGCTTAGACAAAAAGGAAAATGGAGCTAGGACAGTGAAACAAAATTGTGACAAAAACTAACGAAACGTAGTGACATTTTTGTAAATATGTGTAAATTTTGAAAAAACTCACAGGAAGGCTTTTTAAATAGAAAATTTGAGTTACCCAGGGTTCTTAGAGGCCCTGAAAACCATAAGAAGCCTAAGGATAGTTAAAGTCCCTTCGGTGTATGTTTTTTAACGACAGTGAACTTAAATTTTGACAGATTCATTCAGGAATATTTTAGTTCCAAATTAAGTGATTGTAAAGGAATTTTATGAAATTGGAACGTATATTTTATAATAGAAAAGATGGTTCTCAAAAAGGAACTAAAACGAGCTAAAATGAAATTGCCATTACGAAAAGACAAAATTGAAATTTTTGGAAAAAGTTGCTTTGTAACACCATCATGACTTAACTCCAACTAATCTCCCTTTAGCCTTGATTCCATATGATTTCCAATAAAAAAGACCAAAACTGTGATATTTTTCTACTTTATGTCAGGGTTTAATGAGTTATATTTTGCCCCGTGGGTCCCATGAGCCCATCATTTACATTCTCTACTCAAACACCATTTATACAACTCATACATCGCCTCAAACAACCCATAAACAACCCATATCCAGAGTTATTCCCTTGAGGTATGTATTTAAATTTCGAGGATGCTATTTCTTTTAAGGAGGATGGATATGTAACAACTAGAAAAAAAAGAAGCTGAAAAATTTTCGAAGTCCTGAAATATTTCTAAGTCTGGTAGTTATTGCGAGAAATGGCCTAGCTATAGCGAATGTATCTATTTGCTATAGCAATAAATGGTCTAACTATAGCGAAAGTGCCTTTTAGCTATAGCAAGAATGCTTCTAGCTATAGCAAATGCGGGCATCCCATACAAAAACCAAAGGGTTCCTTACAATAGCGCACGCCGTAGCAAAAATAGGGGTCTGGGACTGATACGTGCTCGCCGTAGCGAGGGTTATTCTTCGCTAAAGCAAGGGTTAGTCCTGAAAAGCGTGAAAAAAGAGAATTTTGCTTCTTAAAGAGTCTAGATCCATTCTTTCTCTTTTAACCAACTTAGGATTCGGCCAAACTAGAGAAAAGAGCTATGGAGAGAGAGAGAAACCTAGAGAAGGAAGGAAGAACAAGAAAAAGGTAAGCATAGCGTCAGATTTTCATAGCTTTTCTTCTTAGCATGTTGTTCTTCTCTCTTTACCCTCTCTTTCTGTGATTTTGGCTGTTGAGTTGGCTTTGTTTTGGGCCTAAGTTAGAGGAGAAAGTGTAAGGATTGAGGAGAAGATTTATGCAAAGGAAGAGCCTCTTAGAAAGAGTTTTATTTACGATAACTTCTTTTCATTTTATTGCATCTTCTCCCCTTGCTTTCCTTGATTAGGTTAGTTCTACCAACTTGAGAGCTTGAGAGAAGAAGGAAGTTTGACCTAACGCAAGCAAGAGATCCTTGAATTAGAGTGTGGGAAGTTAAGAAAATACACAAGAATTAAGAGAAAGGTTAGTAAAATTTAAGAAGGGAAAAACTAGGGCTTTAATCTCCTAGTCTTTGTGAGTAATTGTTTGACTTCCAAGGGAGTAATTCCATGTTCTTTGTTGTGTCTAGGCTTAAAAGAAGCAACTCCATCTAGTTATGATTGTGAGACCAAGAAGGGAGAAGAAAAATTAAAAGGGAAGGCTTGTGTTGGCTTATAAGGTAGCTCTCCACTCTTTCTTATTGCATTCTTGGATGTGAATGATGGGTTCACGGGACCCATGAGGCAAAATATGACTGATTAAACCCCGACTTAAAGTAAGAGAATACTGCAGTTTTAGTCCTTTTCATTGGAAATCATATGGCATCAAGCTTAAAGGGAGATTAGTTAGAATTAAGTCATTATGGTGTTACATTTTTTGTATCAGAGCAAAGGTTCAAGCACTTTTACTTGATGTTGGGCTCTTGAATGATGTGAATTGCTTGTGTTTGGTGTGAAGTGCCATGGAAGTGGTAGTATCCATATGCATATGTGCTTGTGCTATGATTGTGAACTAAGGATTGCTACTTCTTTTCAGACATGATTGAGACTAGACGGGACAGGGGTAGAGGCAGGCCATCTAGGACTCAGAGAGCTGAGCCAGAGGTTCTTGTTGGGCCTGAGGATCCTCTGTGGACCATCATGGAGAGGCTTGACCAAATGAGGCCATGATAGGCCAGTACCAAGAGATGTTGGAACATCATAGGTATATTACCCAGCAATAGCACAATATGAGCATGCACTTGCAAGATACCCTAGCCAGGCAAGAAAAAGCCAAGAGAGAAGCCCCTGTACCTCAGCCATCCACATCTGGCGTTCCACTTGCACCTCCCTAAGAGCCTACTACTGCTTAGACCTAGACGCCTATCCAGACTTATACATAGTCTCAAACAACCTATAAACCATGGATATGAAGCCAAAAACTAAGAAAATGTAATTTCTTAAATGGGCCCAAAAGTTAGATTTTTAGCTCTAACTTTGGAAAATCATAACTAATTTTAGAAAAATAGGAATCAAGTAAAAACCATAGCTCTCTAGAAAGCTCTAAGTATGAAATTTATAATAAAAATAATTCCCAACCACAATCTCAGCGTTTGGACCATGTTTGACATCGAAAAAGAGATAAAGGTCCGACTGTCCTGATATTGATGCAGCTTGCTGTCATGAAATTCAAAAATTCATAACTAATTCCAACAAAATTTAATCTAGGCAAACTATACCAATTTGAAAAGTTACCGATGTTAACTAGAGGAGAAAAATAACTCTAGATCAGTTCAGCAGCCCTTGGGCCTTGAAAACTGATGGAACAGTAACGAAGGTTGGATGGCTTCCCTGATACTAACACAAAACTTTAGAAAGTCATTTCTCCCTCTACAAACTTCCAATTGAGGTGCTTTTAGTTGGTATAGGTCACTATGGATGTCTAGTTTATGCCCATAAAATTTTATGACAATTAGACATCGTTTGGTCCATGAATGACATAGTTTCATTTTCGGACATATGGTAACAGTGCATTGACCCAACCATCAAAATTTCCAAACGTCAACAATTCGCCAAATATTCCCTAGACTTCCGAATATTACCCACTTTAGGATATGCTTATATTCTATGATGTGTGAGGGGTCTAACAAGTACTTTTTTAACTAGGAGGCATGAAAAACATCGTAGATTTGGGCTAGTTATAAGGTAAGGCTATTTGGTAAGCCACGGGTCCAATTTTCTTAAGAATTTCAAATGGACCAATATACCTAGGATTGAGCTTCCTTACCCTCATTTATTGACCTACTCCCGTCACTAGAGACACTTGAATGAGTACGTGGTCTCTAATCTCAAACTCTAACAGCCTCCTTCTCTTATCGGCATAGCTTTTCTGCCTATGCTGGGCCGTGAGGAGTCTCTTTCTAATCAATTCTATCTATCGGGTGGTCTAGTCCACAATCTTAGGTCCTATCATACTCCTCTCACCTAGCTTAACCCAGCACAGTGGGTGTAGTGACAGAAAAGTTACATGGCAAGACACTACCAACCAGACCTAATTGCCTCATACAATCATAGGATATAAATGAGTGACTAGCACCCAAATCAAACATAGCAACTATAGGAAAGCTATTCACTATTAGCATACCTTGAATCAAACTAGGGGACATACTGGCTTCCTGCTAAGTGAGGGCAAACACTCGGCCTTAGGTCTGCGGCCTAGGAGAAGGTGCTGTGTCCACCTGGAGATAGTGTCTAGCGATATGCCCCAACTTCCCATACTTGAAACATGTCATCAGAAAATGCTGGAAGGATGACTGGCTCTGAGGAGGTTCAAGTTTTTGCATTTCTCTAGGAGCTCCTGCTCCCTAATCATCATATAGGCCACATGGATGGATTTTCTTCTTAGGGCATCCACCACCACATTAGCCTTGTCCAGATGATATTTTAACACATAATCATAGTCTTTTAGGAACTCCATCCATCTCCTCTGTCTCAAATTGAGTTTCTTCTGGTTAAACACGTATTTCAAACTCTTGTGATCACTATAAATCTTTATGGTAGCACCATAAAGATAGTGCCTCCAGAATATTACCTAAGAAGCTTTCAACAAACTCTAAAGGCATGCCAAATTTCATATTAAGAAGAGCTCATTAGGCATATCTTAACAAAGCTCACAAATTTGACAGTTTTGACACCATAAAGGGTTCAAAATGGGGGTAAATGGTCCCCTATATGCTTTAGCAACTCTTGGGTAACTTTTAAAACAAAAACATTTGTTTTAAAAGAGACAGAGGTCCGGCTGTCCCTGGTACTGGTGCAGCTTACTGTCATAAACTTCAAAAATTCGTAATTAATTCCAAAAAAATCCAATCTGGGCAAACTATACCAATTTGGAAAGCTACAGATGTTAACTAGAGGAAAAAAATAAGTCCCGATCAGTTTAGGAGCTTTTGGACCTCGAAAACTGATGGAATAGTAATGAAGGTCGGAAAGCTTCCCTGATGCTGATACAGAACTTCAGAAAGTCATTTCTCCCTCGACAGACCTCCAATTGAGGTGCTTTTAGTTGTTATAGGTCGCTGTGGATATCTAGTTTATGCTCATAAAATTTCATGATAATTGGATACCATTTGGTCCATGAATGACATGGATTCGTTTTTGGACTAGTTGCACAATACCATGACCAAAACCATCAAAATTTCTAAACTTCAACAATTCATCAAATATTCCCTAGACCTCCAAATATTACCCACTTTAGCTTCTTAAGAAGCTCTCAATAGATTCTAGAGGCATGCCAAATTTCATATTAAGAAGAGCTCATTTGGCCATACTTTGACAGAGCTCACAAATATAAAGGTTTTGGCACCCAAAATGGTTCAAAGTGGGTCCAATTGGCCTCCCACATGTTCTAGCATCTCTTGGGCAAGTTTGAAAGTATAAACATAGCATATACGAATTGACCAAGTGATCCAAGTCATCCTACATTTCAAATTCACTATGCTACAGAACAAAATGCACTATTATATGTAAGCCACAAAAAGGCCAAATTCCATATTTTCATTGCTTTGGCTTGCTCTACAGTTCATACATCATTTATACATATGTTTACATATTCTCACATATTTACATTTCAAAAATAATAGGTGCATATTCATTTTGGCATCTCTTTACAACAAAAGAACTAAAATAACTACACAACTCCCTAAGCATGCTCAACTAGGCTCCTTGGTGTGCACTTGGTCCTCCTTGAGCTCCACCTAACATGTTAAGATGGGAGAGGGAAGGGGGTGAGATTCATGGAATCTCAATAGTTCATACTCATTCAAGGAAGCAATCAAGGCATATAAACAAGTCAAAACATGCAAACCATTCACAATTACACAACACATGCTTTCCATGCCATGAATATCATATCATTGCCAAGAATAGGGTCTAGAGACTTTCTAGCCTCACCCGAGCTTTGGGACTTTTGGGATTGGCCTCACCCTTGGTTTAGGGACTTTTGGCTCCACCTCACCCATCTCAAGGGACTTTCGGCACCACCTCACCCGAGCAATTTTTACAATTCATATCAGAAGCATATTGGTACCAATGCATCAAGACAACATCAAATGGCATGTCTCATCATACAAGCACATACACAAGCATACAATGACTTTTACACATCCAAGAATGTAATAAGAAAGAGTAGAGAGCTACCTCATAAGTCAATACAAGCCTTCCCTTTCAATTCCTCTTCTCCCTTCTTGATTTCACACTCACAACTAGATAGAGTTGCTTCCTTTGAGCCTAGGCACAACAAAGAGCATGGAATTATTCTCTCATAACTCAAATAAACACTCACAAAGCTAAAGGGGCTCTTCATCGAAAGAAACCCCCACTACACATATAAGAAACTAAGGATTCTCTCTCTAGAATTTCACTCGCTCTCCTTCCTCTCTCAAGCTCTTAAAAAGGAAAGTAAAGAAGAAGAAGTGAAGATACATGAGTTCTACCCTTCTTCAAGAGTGGTTTTCCATTTTCCTTCTTCTGAACCAAACCTAACTCAACTACCAAAACCATAGAAAAAGAGGGCAAAGAGAAAAGAACAACATGCTAAGAAGAAAGCTATGGAAATCTCAAGCTTGCTTACCTTTTTGCTTGTTCTCCTTCCTTCTCTAGGTCTCTCTCTCCACAGCCCTTTTCTCTCTCTTGGTCGAAGCTTAGATCGATTTTTAGAGAAAGAATGAATCAAGACCCCCGCTTTCGCTATGGCGCACTACGGCGAGCAACGCCTTAGTTTTTGTATGGGATGCCCACACTTACTATAGCTAGAAGCATTTTCGCTATAGTGAGAAGGCACTCTCGCTATAGCTAGAATATTTCTTGCTATAGCGAATAGGTACATTCGCTATAGCTAGGCTATAGCTAGCAGACTTAGAAAATTTTTAGCCCTTCGAAAATTTTTCAACTTTTCTTTTCTTTTTTTTTTTTCTTTTTCCAGGTTGTTATATAAATGCTCTTGGATTGATCTGGAACTAGTTTTTTCCTCTAACTAACATCTGCACCTTTCCAAACTGGTATAGTTTACTTAAATTAGATTTTTTTAAAATTAATTATAAATTTTCAAAATTTATATCAGTAAGTTGTATCAGTAATTCCAGATAGCTCGACCTTTGTACCTTTTATGTTGTCAAACGTAGCCCAGATGAGATTTTTATGGCTGGGAATCTTTTTAATGTACATTTAACATCTAGATCTTTCAAGAAAGCTATGGTTTACTTGATTTTAATTTTTCTAAATTTAGTTATGATTTGTCAAAGTTGCCTAAAAAATTTGTCACCATGGAACCCGAGGCAAAATGTGAAAATTTATGATTTTGACTCTTAGTCCATGATTCATGTGAAGTTTTGTGATGTTTATGATTTGTATGAATGGAAAATAATTAAATAATATTTTTGGAAAGTTTTTGAGGTCTACGGATCACAATTTGAATTTTTAATCTAGACAACACAAATAAATTCATTATTTTATTGCATTTTTCTTGGAATTCCTTTGATAATTTGTGTAATCCCACTTGGATAAGGAAACGGGATGCTAGAAATATTATGGTATGACAATGAAGTTGAGAACAAGAAAAAGCTTTTACTTAAGGGGGAAATAAAAGGAACTTGCATGGGTAAAACACAGCATAAGGCACTCTCGGGTTCCAAAAGGGCAGAAGTGGAGGAGGATGTTTAGAATGTGATTAAGGTGAAGAAGAAGGGAAGTACTAGCTTTAATGTAGAGAGTAGCTCCATGTAGCATCCATTTATGCATGATGACATGTAATAAATGAAGTATGGGTGGAGAATCTCAGACAGCACATAAGAAGCTGACGTAGGAGATGAATGTAACAACTAGAAAAAAAAAAGAAGCTGAAAAATTTTCGAAGTCCTAAAATTTTTTAAGTCTACTAGCTATAACGAGAAATGGCCTAACTATAACAAATGTTCCTGTTCGCTATAGCAAGAAATGGTCTAGCTATAGCGATAGTGCCTTTTCACTATAGCGAGAATGCTTTTAGCTATAGCGAGTGTGGGCATCTCATACAAAAACCAGAGGATTTCTCGCAATAGTGCGTGCCATAGCGAAAATAAGGGTCTGAGACTGATACGTGCTCGTCATAGCAAGGATTATTCTTCGCTATAGTGAGGGTAGTTCGAAAAAGTGTGAAAAAAATAGAATTTTGCTTTTTAAAGAGTCCAGATCCATTCTTTCTCTTTTAACCGACTTAGGCTTTGTAACAACCAGTAAAAAAAAGAGAAAAAAAAGAAGAAAAGAAGGAGCTGAAAAATTTTTGAAGTCCTAAAATTTTCTAAGTCTGCTAGCTATAGCGAGAAATGACTTAGCTATAGCGAATGTACCTATTTCCCTATAACGAGAAATGATCTAGCTATAGTGAGAGTGTCTTTTAGCTATAACGAGAATACTTCTAGCCATAGCGAGTGCAGGCATCCCATACAAAAATTAAGGGGTTCCTCATCATAGTGTCCGCCATAGCGAAAACAAGGGTCTAGGGCTGATACGTGCTTGCCTTAGTGAGGATTATACTTCGCTATAGCGAGGGTTAGTCTAGAAAAGCATGAAAAAAAGAGAATTTGACTTCTTAAAGCGTCCAAATTCATTCCTTTTCTTTTAACCGACCTAACCTTCAACCAAACGAGAGAAAAGGGTTGTGGAAAGATAGAGAGACCAAGAGAATGAAGGAAGAACAAGGAAAAGGTAAGCAAGCTTGAGATTTCTCTAGCTTTCCTTCTCAGGATCATGTTCTTCTCTCTTTGCCCTCTCTTTCTATGGTTTTGGTTATTGAATTAGTTGGGTTTTAAGCTTGGTTCAGAAGAGGGAAAGTGAAAAATCACTCTTCAAAGAAGGTTAGAACTCATATAGCTTTACTTCTTTATTTTCCCTAGGTATGTTGGTTCACCAACTTAAGAGCATCAGAGAAAGGAACAGTTGCTGAAATTCTAGAGAGAGAAAGAACTGTTAGTTTCTTATGTGCCTGGTAGGGTTTGCCATAAAAAAACCCTAACTTTGTGAATAAGTGTTGAGTTATGAGAGAGTAATTCCATGCTCTTTGTGTGCTTAGGCTCAAGAGAAGTACTTCCATCTAGTAGTGATTGTGAAATCAAGAAGGGAGAAAACAAATTGAAAGGGAAGGCTTGTGTTAGCTTATAAGGTAGCTTTCTCCACTTTCTCTCATGCATGGATGTGTGTTTAGCTTGTTTTAGCATGTGTGTATGTGTATTTTCAAACTAAGAAAAGTATGCTAGCATTCCTTTACATGTCATGATCCTTGATATTATGTTATGTGTTAAATGAATCTATGATATTTGTATGAGTTTGCTTGAGTGTGGAAAGGCCAAGAACTCTTCCCTTGGGTGATGATGGCCAAGAACCCTCGAGCTTGGTTGAGACAAAGCAAAGGGTCTCCCAAAAGCAACGTGGGCTTGCAAGAGTATGATTGAGTCCAAAGTTCTCAAGAATGGGTGAGGCAAGTCCAAAATCCATGAGGAGAAGTGTGAGAACAATCTTAACACTTGGTGAACCCTTGAATGTCTTGTATGATTGATTCACATGCCAAGGTTGCTTTTAAAATGTACATGACTTCCACTTTTCCATACATGCATTTGAAAAGCTTGCTTTGCACATATTATGTATGATTGAATGGGAGATGAGCTATTGGGATTCTTTGAATCTCACTCTCTTCTCTCCACTATCCTAACATGCTAGGTGGACCAAATGAACAAAGGCATGGGAGCCACCAAGGTTGAAGTTAGGGAAATTGGCAAAGGATTTGTGAAATAGTCATTTTGTCACCACTTTGTTATTAAGAGATGTAATCTAATGATGTACATGGGGTATGCACTTATGAATACTTGTAAATGGATGTACTTATTGTATATGTATGAGAATTAGAACTATAGTGCATGATGTAGCAAGTTTTTGGTATGAATAGCAAGCTTTTGGCATTATGTACATGGTGCCTATTTTAGTGTGGGAGAGTGAGCTTTACAAATCTAGGTTGTTAGATATTTGAGCCATGTTTGATAGCCTATGTTGATGCTTTCCCACGTGCTCATAGAGCCTTAGGAGTAGGAGAAGCAAATTTGAACCCTTTGAGCTCTCTTTTAACAAAAAAAATTGACACTTTGCCCCATTATGTCAAAGCTTAACCCAATGACCTCTTCTTGACTTGAAATTTGGCTTGTGATTAAATCTTTCCTAGAGGTTTCCAAAAAACCAAAGATCAGGTCATTGGAGGTCTATGGAATTTTCTATGATTTTTCAAAGTTGGTATTAGAATTTTGGATTTGAACCAGTACTGTTCATTTGGTCAGTTGTGTAATTGTGTCATCCGAGGGGCAAACGTGGTCCAATGGCTATAAAATTTTATAAAAAGAAATTAGACATTCACAGTGACTTGTAGCAACTAAAAGAACCTCATTTGGAGGCCTAGAGAGGAAGATATGAATTTTCAAAATTTCTGCCCAGTATTAGTCATCTTGCCTGACCAGAAGTACTGTTCCATCTATTTTTGAGAGCTGGGCTTGATGAACTGATCTGGAAATATTTTTATTCTCTATTTAACATCCACATATTTCCATGTTGGTATCATTTGCATGTATTGTATTTTTTTGAAATTAATTGGATATTTTTGAAGTTTATATCAATAAACTGTGATAGCATCAGGACCCAGTTCGACCTCCAGACCAATTAGCATGTCAAACATCCTGTGTGTGGGATGTTATCACTTGTACATATTTTTACCATGAAGTATACATTCTAATATTTCTATAATGACCAAGATTGCATGTTTTTGATATTTTAGATTTAGTTATGATTTTCCCCAAAATTTGCCCAGAAATGGGGCCAAGTCTGGCCGAGAATGAATATGCATGTCCCATGTCTCCTTTCGGTTTCCATGAGTTGTAAGCAAGTTTTTAGGATATAAATGAGTTGTAAAAATGCAATTAAATATGAGGAGGCATAGTATGTGCTCACATGATCCACATGACACCGAAATGAATTGCTAGATATGACGTAATGCAAAAATATTCATTATCTTCCCTTGCTCTTTTATGAGAATCCTACATCCTCCATGATAGTAAGTCATTGAAAGGCATGAGATGAGCTAGAATTTATGGTGTTACATTTATTAGTATCAGAGCAAAGGTTTAGGCTCTCATTGTGGGTTATGGCTTGTGTTTATGAGTTGCCTACATACGTATGAGTTTGTGTTTGGATGAATTGAGTGTGTTTGATGGTGGAAATGTTCCCTAGCTTATATTAAAGTTTGTTATTATGTTTCAGTATGATGGTGAACACTAGGAGAGGTGGCCTTCTAGATAGGTTTAGGCTGATGAAGCCGACCTAGTGATCCAGTCGCTGGGGCCTTACGGTCTATTATGGCTCGCCTGGATCAGCAACAAGCCGTTATCATGCAGTTATAAGAACGACTTGCTGAGAGAGATAGCCAGGGCCCTAGACCTACTCCTCCTCAGCCACCTCCACACTCAGATCGTCCCGAGCACTCAGGGGTGACTCCTACGGATGCACAGCCACATATGCAAGCTGTTACCCCCGATTCCACCAGCTCAGACGCCTCCTGTACCATAACAACCTTTGACCAGAAAGGTTATTACACAGTTCAGGAAGTTCGGGCCTCCCACCTTTGATGGTGAGATGAATGTAAATAAAGTTGAGGCCTGGATTATGGAGCTAGAGCAAATTTTTGAGGTTATGGAGTGTACGTCTAAGCAAAAAGCCAAGATGGCTGCATTTCAGTTACAGAAAGAAGCAATATATTAGTGGAAAGGCACCGAGCGAATCTTGAGAGCGAGGAACGCCCCAATCACTTGGGAGGCATTCCTTGAAGCATTCCATGAGAAGTACTTCTCAGACTCTATCAGAGATGAAAAGGAATTAGAATTCATTCTTTTTAAACAGACTCTGAGGATGTCCGTGGACCAGTATGTAGCAAAGTTTGTTGAACTCTCTAGGTATTCCTCCTATTTACAGAGACATGATGATGAGAGATGGAGGGCAGATAGGTTAGAAAAGGGCTTGCTCCTTGAGATTTGAGACAAGGTAGTACCACAGAGAATCAAGCATTTTAATATCCTTGTAGAAGTATGCAGAGTAACAGAAACAAATCTCAAGATGATGCAGCCTACTTCTAGTGCTAGACCACCTCTTCCCCTCCTTGAGCCCAAGAGATCTAGAGAGGGTTCACAGCTTGTAGTGATGAGCCATAAAGGCGAAAAGAGTCAATGAAACCAGAGGGGCAAGAGAAGGAGGACTCAATCCAGTAAAGGCAGTGCTCCACCTATCATGTGTCCCTAGTATGGCAGGAATCACAGTACCAGACCGTGCTATGCAGGGTAGAATGTGTGGTTTAGATGTGGCATGTTAGGGCATATAGCCAGAGATTGCACCCAGGCTTCTCCACAAGCCCTTCTACAGATCATATAACCGAGGGAGATAGCTCCTCCTCCTAGACCATAGACCCAGGGTAGAGTCTTTGCCCTATCACAGCAGGAGGCTAGCCGGTCCCCGAGTCTAATTCAAGGTACTATTAAAATAAATGATTTCTCTATAACTGCATTATTTGATTCGGGTGCTAGCCACTCTTTCATATCATATGACTGTGTTAGGAGATTGGGTCTGAGTATGCATATATTTCCATATGAGTTACATGTATCTACCCCCACAAGAAACTGAGCCATCACTTCCCATGCTTGCTTGAATTGTGTGATCTAATTTAATCATTACCTGACCACCCTTGATCTGATTTGTATGCCCCTCATTGATATTGATATAATCATTGGTATCAACTGGATGTTTGTAAATAATGCCATATTAGATTGTAGTCACAGGTGTATTACTTTACCTGAGTGTGGGACTGTGCCTAGTACTAGGATTGAGTTATCAGTTATGACCACCTCCCAGGCTGAGAGATCTCTAGGGAGTGGTTGTCAGGGGTATTTGATTTTCTTTTCAGTCCAGGTTGAGGTAGAAGAGGGTATAGATGAGATTCCTATAGTAAAGGAGTTCCCAAAGGTATTTCCCAAGGAGATTAGTGGACTGCCCCCAGAGAGAGAGGTTGAGTTTCTTATAGACATTGTACCTGGGGCAAGTCCAGTGTCTAAGGCCCCGTATAGAATGGCTCCCACCGAGCTAACAGAGCTTAAGAAATAGATAAAGGAGCTTTTAGAGAAGGGTTTTATTAGACCCAGTGTCTCACCGTGGGGAGCTCCAGTCCTATTTGTAAAGAAGAACGACAGGAGCCTTAGGCTATGTATAGATTATCGAGAACTCAATAAAATCACCATTAAGAATAAGTACCCTCTCCCTCGCATAGATGACCTCTTAGATTAGTTAGTAGGAGTGTTAGTGTTTTCCAAGATAGACCTCAGGTCAGGATATCATCAGCTCAGTATAAAGGCTGAAGATATTCCCAAAACAGCCTTTAGAACCAGATACGGGCACTATGAATTCTTAGTTATGCCTTTCGGGTTGACGAATGTACCTACAGTTTTTATGGATTACATGAATAGAGTTTTCAGGCCATATTTAGATAGGTTCGTAGTAGTCTTCATAGTTGACATCTTCATCTACTCGAAAAGTATAGAGCAATATGAGCAACACCTAAGATTAGCCCTAGAGACCTTGAGAGAGAAATAGTTGTATGTTAAACTTAGTAAATATGACTTTTGACTCATTGAGGTTTAGTTTCTAGGTCATGTGATCTCCTAGGCAGGGGTCGCAGTAGATCCCCATAAGGTAGAGGCAGTATTACAGTGGGAGAGACCTAGAACAGTAACAGAGATCAGGAGCTTTCTAGGTTTAGCATGGTATTATAGGAGGTTCATTCAGGGCTTTTCTCAAATAGTGATGTCACTGACCCGACTTACGAGAAAGAATGTACCGTTTGTGTGGAATGAGAAATGCAAGAGTAGTTTTCAAGAGTTAAAGCACAAGTTGACCACGACCCCAGTTCTAATACTCCCTAACCCTAAAGAAACTTTTGTAATGTACAGTGATGCCTCTAAGAAAGGGTTAGGCTGTGTGCTTATACAAAAAGGCCAAGTGGTAGCTTATGCTTCTAGATAGTTAAAATCTCATGAGGAAAACTACCCCACACATGACTTAAAGTTAGCCGCAATGGTGTTTGCTCTGAAAATATGAAGACATTACTTATATGGGGCAGCAATAAAAATTTATAGTGACCATAAGAGTCTTAAATATTTATTTGAACAGAAGGAGCTAAATATGAGGCAATAAAGATGGTTAGAATTTTTGAAAGATTATGATTTCACATTAAAATACCATCTCGGTAAGACTAATGTGGTAGCTGATGCCCTAAGTAGAAAATCCATACACATGGCCTGTATGATGATTCGAGAGCAAGAGTTGATTGAGAGATTCAGAGATATGAGTCTCTCTTGCGAAGTGTATTCAAAAAAATTGTTAATGAGTGAGACCCGAATAGAAAATGACCTGAGGGATCAGATAAGAGAAGCCCAGCAAGCAAATGACCATGTAAATAAGATTAGAGTCCAGATAGCCTAAGGTAGTGTCCAGGAGTTCAATCTATCTAAGGATGACATAATAAGATATAGGGATAGGCTGTATATGCCTAGGAACACAGAGATTAGAGAGAAAATTTTAGATGAGGCACATAAAAGTAAGTACACCATTCATCCAGGCAGTAATAAAATGTACCAGAATTTAAAGAGAATGTTCTGGTGGCCCGGAATGAAAACAGAAATAACAGAGTATGTCTCCCGATGCCTAGTATGCCAGAGAGTAGAAATAGAATATCAGAAACCAGCTGGGTTACTTTAACCCCTAGATATCCCGGGGTAGAAATGGGATAGCATAGCTATGGGTTGTTATGGGTTTACCCAAGACATCATCGGGGTATGATGCAATATGGGTAATTATGGATAGGTTAACAAAGTCAGCACATTTTCTACCTGTGAAAGCCACTTATACCCTAGATAAGTTAGCCCAGCTATACATCAAGGAGATAGTTAGACTACATGGTGTACCTAGGAGCATAGTGTTAGATAGAGATTTCAGATTCACATCGAATTTTTGGCGATCATTACAGGATGCTTTAGGCACCAGACTTAGATTCAGCATGGCCTATCACCCTTAGACGGATGGACAAACGGAGAGAACCATCCAAATCTTAGATGACATGTTGAGAGCGTGTGTGCTAGAAATGAAGGAGAATTGGGATACATACTTGCCTCTAGCGGAGTTTGCTTATAATAACAGTTATCATGCCAGTATACAAATGGCACCATATGAGGCATTGTATGGGAGGAAGTGTAGGTTCCCAATGTGTTAGGTTGAGTTAGGAAAGCGAAGCCTTATAGGCCTAGAATTAGTGGACTAGACCTCTAAATAGATATAAACCATCAGAAAGAAACTTCTAACGGCCCTGAGTAGACAGAAAAGCTATACAGATAAACGTAGGCGGCTGTTAGAATTTGAGGTTAGAGACCATGTCTTTATTAGGGTGTCTCCAGTCACCGGGATAAGTCGACCTATTAAGAGTAAAAAGCTCAGTCTAAAGTACATAGGTCCTTTCCAGATTCTTGATAAAGTAGGACCTGTGGCATATAGACTAGCCCTTCCTCTAAACCTAAGCTAAGTCCATAACATCTTCTATGTTTCCCAATTGAAAAAGTATCAACTCGACCCCTCACATGTCATAGAATATGAGAATGTGCAGTAATAGGATGATTTATCATATATAGTATCACCAGATCAGATTGTGGATGTTAGACTCAAACAGTTACAGAATAAGACGATACTGCTAGTGAAAGTGGTTTGGAAGGGATTGCCTCTCGAGGAAGCCACCTGGGAATTAGAAGATGATATGAGGAAGAAATATCCAAAACTCTTCCCATGAGGTATGTTATTTAAATTTCAAGGACAAAATTTCTTTTAAGGAGGGTGGAAATGTAACAACCAGTAAAAAAAGAAGAAAAGAAGGAGCTGAAAAATTTTTGAAGTCTTGAAATTTTTCAAGTTTGCTAGCTATACAAGAAATGGCCTAGCTATAGCGAATGTACCTATTCGCTATAGCGAGAAATGGTCTAGCTACAGCGAGAGTGCCTTTTAGCTATAACGAGTGTAGGCATCCCATACAAAAATTAGGGGGTTCCTCGCTATAGCGCATCGTAGCGAAAACAGGGGTCTGGGACTAATACGTGCTCACTGTATCAAGAATTATTCTTCTCTATAGCGAGGGTTAGTCCAGAAAAGCGTGAAAAAAAAAAAGAGAATTTGACTTCTTAAAGTGTCCAAATTCATTTCTTTTCTTTTAATCGACCTAACCTTCGACCAAACAAGAGAAAAGGGCTGTGGAGAGATAGAGAGACCAAGAGAATGAAGGAAGAACAAGGAAAAGGTAAGCAAGCTTGAGATTTTCCTAGCTTTCCTTCTTAGGATCTTGTTCTTCTCTCTTTGCCCTCTCTTTCTATGGTTTTGGTTATTGAATTAGTAGGGTTTTAAGCTTGGTTCAGAAGAGGGAAAGTGAAAAATCACTCTTAAAGAAGGTTAGAACTCATATAGCTTTACTTCTTTATTTTCCCTAGGTATGTTGGTTTTACCAACTTAAGAGCATCAGAGAGAGGAACAGTTACTGAAATTCTAGAGAGAGAAAGAACTGTTAGTTTCTTATGTGCCTATTAGGGTTTGCCATAAAGAAACCCCTAACTTTGTGAATAAGTGTTGAGTTATAAGAGAGTAATTCCATGCTCTTTGTGTGCCTAGGCTCAAGAGAAGTACTTCCATCTAGTAGTGATTGTGAAATCAAGAAGGGAGAAAACAAATTGAAAGGGAAGGCTTGTGTTAGCCTATAAGGTAGCTTTCTCCACTTTCTCTCATGCATGGATGTGTGTTTAGCTTGTTTTAGCATGTGTGTATGTGTATTTTTAAACTAAGAAAAGTATGCTAGCATTCCTTTACATGTCATGATCCTTGATGTTATGTTATGTGTTAAATGAATCTATGATATTTGTATGAGTTTGCTTGAGTGTGGAAAGGCCAAGAACTCTTCCCTTGGGTGATGATGAGCCAAGAACCCTCGAGCTTGGTTGAGATAAAGCAAAGGGTCTCCCAAAAGCAATGTGGGCTTGCAAGAGTATGATTGAGTCTAAAGTTCTCAAGAATGGGTGAGGCAAGTCCAAAATCCATGAGGAGAAGTGTGAGAACAATCTAAACACCTGGTGAACCCTTGAATGTCTTGTATGATTGATTCACATGTCAAGGTTGCTTTTAAAATGTCCATGACTTCCACTTTTCCATACATGCATTTGAAAAGCTTGCTTTGCACATATTATGTATGATTGAATGGGAGATGAGCTATTGGGATTCTTTGAATCTCACTCTCTTCTCTCCACTATCCTAACATGCTAGGTGGACCAAATGAACAAAGGCATGGGAGCCACCAAGGTTAAAGTTAGGGAAATTGGCAAAGGATTTGTGAAATAGTCATTTTGTCACCATTTTATTATTAAGAGATGTAATCTAATGATGTACATAGGGTATGCACTTATGAATACTTGTAAATGGATGTACTTATTGTATATGTATGAGGATTAGAACTATAGTGCATGATGTAGCAAGTTTTTGGTATGAATAGCAAGATCTTGGCATTATGTACATGGTGCCTGTTTTGGTGTGGGAGAGTGAGCTTTACAAATCTAAGTTGTTAGATATTTGAGCCATGTTTGATAGCCTATGTTGATGCTTTCCCACATGCTCATAGAGCCTTAGGAGTAGGAGAAGTAAATTTGAACCCTTGGAGCTCTCTTTTAACAAAAAAAATTAACACTTTGCCCTATTATGTCAAAGCCTGACCCAATGACCTCTTCTTGACTTGAAATTTGGCATGTGATTAGATCTTGCCTAGAGGTTTCTGGGAAGCCAAAGATTAGTTCATTTGGAGGTCTATGGAATTTTCTATGATTTTTCAAAGTCGTATCAGAATGTCGGATTTGAACCAGTATTGTTCATTTGGTCAATTGTGTAATTGTGTCATCCGAGGGGCAAACGTGGTCCAATGGCTATGAAATTTTATAGAAAGAAACTAGAAATTCACAGTGACTTGTAACAACTAGAAGAATCTCATTTGGAGGTCTAGAGAGGAAGATATGAATTTTCAAAATTTCTGTCCTGTATTAGTCATCTTCCCTGACCATAAGTACTGTTCCATCTATTTCTGAGAGCTGGCTTCATGAACTGATTTGGAAATATTTTTCCACTATAGTTAACATCCACATCTTTCCATATTGGTATAATTTGCATATATTGGATTTTTAGGGAATTAATTGGATATTTTTGAATTTTTAGTAAATTATGACAGCTTCAGGACCTAGTTGGACCTCCGGACCAATTCGCATGTCAAACGTCCTGTGTGTGGGATGTTATCACTTGTACATATTTTTACCATGAAGTAGACATCCTAAGATTTCTAGAATACCAAGATTGCATATTTTTTATTTTTCTAGATTTAGTTATGATTTTCCCAAAATTTGCCCAAAAATGGGGCCAAGTTTGGCCGAGAATGAATATGCATGTCCCATGTCTCCTTTCGGTTTCCATGAGTTGTAAGCAAGTTTTTAGCATATAAATGAGTTGTAACAATGAAATTAAACATGAGGAGGCATAGTATGAGCTCACACTGTCCACATGACACCGAAATGAATTGCTAGATACGACGCAACGCAAAAATATTCATTATCTTCCCTTGTTCTTTTATGAGAAACCTACATCCTCCATGATAGTAAGTCATTAAAAGGCATAAGATGAGCTAGAATTTATGGTGTTACAGGCTTCGACCGAACTAGAGAAAAGAGCTGTGGAGAGAGAGAGAAACCTAGAGAAGGAAGGAAGAACAAGAAAAAGGTGAGAACCCTTAAAGATCTTAATGCTTCTTCTTCTTGATTTTATTCTTCTCCTTCTAAGTTTCCTTTCCATAGGTTGTTGAATAAGAAAGCTATTTTCTGACCTAGAATGTGTAAGAAACCCTTGAAAGAGAGTGTGATAAGTTAAGAAAGGAAAAGAAGAGTTAGTGAAATTCTAGAAAGAGGGAATCCCTAGTTTCTTACATATTTTGTAGGGTTTGCCTTGATGAAGAGCCCCCTAGCTTGTAAGTGATTATTTGAGTGATAAGAGAGTTACTCTATGCTCTTTATTGTGTCTAGGCTTAAGAGACTTGGCTCCATCTAGTTGTGATTGTGAGACCAAGAAGGGAGAAGAGAAATTAAAAGGAAAGTCTTATGTTGGCTTATAAGGTAGCTCTCCACTCTTTCTTGCTGCATTCTTGGATGTGTAATAGTCATTGTATGCTTGTGTATATGCTTGTACATAGCCTCAAACAACCCATAAACTACGGATATGAAGCCAAAAACCAATAAAGTGCAATTTCTCAAATGGGCCCAAAAGTCAAATTTTTGGCACTAATTTTGAAAAATCATAACTAATTCTAGAAAAATGTGAATCAAGAAAACCATAGCTCTCTGGAAAGATCTAAGTGTTAAATTTACACTAAAAATAATTCCAAATCATAATCTCAGTGGTTGGACCATGTTTAACATAAAAAAAGAGATAGAGGTCCGACTGTCCCTGGTATTGATGCAATTTGCTATCATGAAATTCAAGAATTCATAACTAATTCCACAAAACTCTAATCTGGTCAAAATATATCAATTTGGACAGATAAGATGTTATCTAGAGGAAAAAAATAATTCTAGATTATTTTAGTAGCCTTTGGGCCTTGAAAACTGCTAGAACATTAACAAAGGTCGGATGGCTTCCCTGATGCTGACACAGAACTTCAGATTATTAGTTCTCCCTCTATAGACCTCCAATTGAGGTGCTTCTAGTTGGCATAGGTCACTGTGGATATCTAAAGTTTATGCCTATAAATTTTATGACAATTGGACACCATTTGGTCTATGAATGACATAGATTCATTTTTGGACCTAGTTGCACAGTATAATAACCCAAACTATCAATATTTAAAAACTTCAACAATTCACCAAATATTCTCTAGACCTCCAAATATTACCCACTTTAGCTTTGCAAGAAGCTCTCAATAAGCTCTATAGGCATGCCAAATTTTATATCAAGAAGAGCTCATTTGGTCATATTTTGATAGAGCTCATGAATTTGGCATATTTGGCACCATAAAAGGTTCAAAATGGGGGTAAATAATCCTCTACATGCTCTAGCACATCTTGGGCAAGTTTTAAAGCATAAACACAGTATATATGAATTGCTCAAGTGATCCAAACTAACACACATCTCAAACTCACTATGCTACGGGCAAAAGTACATTACTGCATATAAGCCACAAAGGAGCCAAATCTCATAATTTCATTACTCTGGCTCCATACATGGTTCATACATCATTTATACATATTTCAACACTTGCTCAAGCATTTACATTTCAAAAAGAATATGTATATATAAGCACTTTGGCTTTCTTATACATCAAATTATGCGTGAGTGTACAAAAGTTGCAATACAAAGGCTTTCTATGCCTCTATGCAATACAAAGACCTAATTAAAAGACCATTTGATGATTAATGGATTGATATTAGTGCTGGATTTTTTACTTTCTTTTAATTTTTCTTGTATGCAATCAAGGTATTTAATAAAATACATGAGTGAAAATTGTGTACTTACTTGTTTGATTTAAGAATTTTTTAGAGTTTAATTGGTTAATTGAATATCTTAAGGTGTTAATTCAAAGGTTAATTGGTCGATTAAACACTTAAATTTAAGTGTTCATTGATCTTAATGACACGAGTTAATGATTCAATGTGAGGTTGAGGTTTCAATTTAACATTAACTTGTTAATCTTTTGAATCTTGTGTGGTAACTCAAGATGTATTGCCATGAAGACAATTAGGGACTCCTAGATAAGAGCATTGACAATTGGATTAGGATAAGGATAATGGATACCAAGGGATGAATCCAAAGCTAGTCACATGTCTATCATTCACTTCTTAGTTCATCCATTTAGGTAGTAATTATGAACTTTAATTCAATTTCATTTTTTAGTTGGTTTAATTAAATCAAAACCCCCTTTTAATAGGTAGCTTTAAGTTCTCTTACACTTAGAAAACTCAATTACACATTAAAATCTATTTATAAGGGAGACGATTTAGGTTGTGCCACTAGCTACAAATCTTTACTTAATCTAGTTTATTTTGAGGTTGTACAACATGACCATCAAAGACCCTTACTATCACACTGTTCAAGCTGTTCCTAAAGCTACATAATCATGGCCTGCTATTGATCCAGGCGAACTATAATAGCCTAAAAGGCTCTAACCATCGAATTAGTAAGCTTTGGGTCAGCTGGAACCTCTCTAGAGGGCCTACCTCTCCATGTGTTCACCATCTTTCTGAAACAAATCAAACACATCTTAACAAAATTCATGAACACAAGCCACAGTTACACACTCATTTCATCCACAAGTAACTTATACATAATGGCAATCTCATGTTCTCAGGCCACAAACTGTATCAAAGTTCCTAAACCTTTGCTTTGATATCAATAAATGTAATATCTTAGCCTCTTTACCTTTATACATTACCATAAGCTATCTCATCCATAACATACATGATGGAGCACCATGGCAAGGAAGAATGCACCTTACATAAAGAAAATAATGAATATTTAATGGGATTTAATTGTATTACATAAGGTTTCATTTCCTCATTTTATGCTCCGTAGACCATGTGAACTCATTCACATCATTTTGGAGTCATAACATATCCATACAAGTCATACACATCACATTTGGTCTCTTTCATTTTTGGGTTTAAGACTACATCTCACAAATTCCATGGTTTGCTCTCGAGTTCAAATTCTAGATTTCTGATACATATTTTGGAAATTCATAACTAATTCTAAGAAAATTGAAATCATGCAAACCATACCATTCTGGAAATCTATGGATGTCTAATTTTGATTAAAAATAATTCCATATCAATGCAGTAGACTTAAGTCACCAGAAATCAATAGAACAATAACACAAGTTAGGTTGCATTACTAGTACTATCATGCAACTTCAAAAATTCATATCTCACTCTACAAAACTCCAAATGAGGTGATCTCAGTGGAAATGGAAAGATAATGATGTCTAGTTTATACCTGTATGAGCATTAGACTTCATTTGACCCAAGTGTGACATAGAGAAGAAAACTGACCAAATAAACAGTAACCATACCATTTTTATATAATTTGGCCAATTTTGAAAAATCATAATAAATTTTATAAAGCACCAAATTGGGTCTTGCTTGTCTTTATGAAAAGCTCTAGATGAGACCTACTTGCTGGCCAAATTTCATGGAAAAATTAATTCATTTGGTCATACTTTAGTTCAGCTTACCAAATGGTCAAAATTGAAGCAAAAAAAAAGGACATTAAGACACTAAAAGTTCTTCTTGAATTTCCACAACAAAACTTGGGCAAGTCTAAAAGCATAAATACCATATATAAAAGCATGCCAAATGATCCAAATCCTCATAGAGCTCAATTTCATCTTACCACATGCATATATACACAAGAACATCATATCACATAATGGCAAATGAGTGGCAAAATCTCACATTCTCATTCATCTAACTCCCACATTGATACATACACTATTTATACATACATTAGAATATGCTTAAGGGTTTACATCATATATACATCCTATGGTTATATAGTTTGACATCAAAATACAATTAAACAAGCCATTTCTCTATCTTGTTGTCACAATCTTACTTCTCATACTTGTTGGCTTCCATTTCTTTGCCCACTTTGCTCACCTAGATATGGTTAAATATAATGTCCGGTTTTTGTTAAATGATGAAAATGGGTATGTTTTTAAAGCAAGTCCCTCAAAATGAATTAATTAAGGTCCTGAAAAATTTTAGTAGCATTCTAGACTTCTAAAACTAAGAATCCTAGGCATAGACGGAAAGAAAAATAGAGCTAGAATGAAGAAATGAAATTGAACGAAAGATTGACAAAAATAGTGGTATTTTCATAATTTTGAGAAAATTTTGGAATTCTCATAGGAGGGATTTTTAAATGAAAGTTTTGAGTTCTCCAAAGTTCTCAACAGCCCTGAAAACCATGGGAAGCCCCGAGACAATTAAAACCCCTCCAGTGGATGTTTTCTAATATCGGTTGACTCAAACTTTGACAAATTCGTTCAAGAAGGTGTTAGCTCCAATTTGAGTAATTTTAAAGATATTTTATTAAATTGGGAGCCTAAATTTCATAATAGAAAAATGGCTCTCAAAAAGGAGTTAAAACAAACTAAAAATGAAAATGCCAAGATGAAATGGCAAAATTAAGATTTTGAAAAGTGTTTCTTAAAGCCACCTATATATATAAGGTGCCCCACCTCCTCACTCATTGAGCTCATTTAGTTTCTACCCTAAATTAGAGGAAGAACCCTAAGAGTGAGGCACACAAGAGAGAAGAGAAGAGAAAAACAAGGCAAAAGGTATGAAATTTCTTGATTTTTTCATGCTTTCTCTTTGGCAAACCTCTTCTTCTCCATTTCCCCTTCTTTCCTATGGTTTTATTGAAATTTTTGGATCTTTTTTGAGGGAAGAACAGAGGGTAAATTTCGAATTTAAAGAGAGGATGCCAAGGAAAGGAAGAATTAAGAAAGAAAACAAGGAAAAAATAAGGTAAATCTTCCTTCCACAGTAGCTATCCCTTACTTCCTTCTTCTCCTTGGTTCATCCCACTCATGGAGCTTGGTTTATCCCATATAGAGATGTTTGGGAAGCTAAAGCCCAGATTGTTTGGAGCTCTATGGAATTAATTATGAATTTTCAAATTGGCATTTTTCTGTTGAGCTGATGCAGACACTGTTCATATGGTCAGAAATTTGAGTTGTGTCATTCATAGGACAAATGATGTCCAATACTCTTGAAATTTTACAAGCATAAACTATATATGATAAGCTTTCCATGTCCATTAATATTACACTAATTGGTCCTCTAAGTCAGGGAGATATGAATTTTTGAAGATGGAGGATAGTACTAGTAACACCAGTTGACCTCTAGTATTATTCCATCAATTTCCAGTGGCATCAGCCCATATTGAGGTCTAGACATATTTTTAGTATAAATTATACATCTGTAGATTTCTAGAATGGTTAAGAATGCATGATTTAGATTTTTCTATAATTAGTTATAATTTTTCAAATTTTATGATAGTAATTTGGAAATTCTGGCCAAGGCTGCACTCTTGAATTTCATGTACTCCATCCACTTGCACAAGTTCTAGGCCATTTCCTTAGATAGTTTTAAGTTGTATTAGTATAATTAAATAGGAGAATGAGTTGAATGAGCTCATATGGTCCATGAGACATCGAATGAAGAATTCATCCACTATGCAACACAAAGAAACTAATTATTTTTATTGAGTTTTCCTTCCTCTTCTTGTGTGGTAATGGAAGGATGCTTAACATGCATGTGGAATGAGTTCTAGAATTATGGTGTTACATTAAACATGTCTAGAGTAAGAGTGAGATTTAAAGAATTCCAATAACTCTTAACCCTTTCAAACATACATAATGAATACTAAAACATGTCAAGGAATGCATGCGTGATCTTTAAGCAACTAATGAACATATCTCAATCATTTTCTTTGGCACATCAACTCATACATAACAAACATAAGCTGTCAAAAGCATTGGTCTAGCCTCACCCATCTTTATTAGGACTTTTGGATTTACCTCACCCACTTTTAAGAGACTATTAACTAAGCCTCACTCTTATTGAGACTTTTGGCTTTGTTTGACCCATTTTTAGGGACTTTTGGCTCATTCTCATTCTTACTAAAGGATTTTTGGCACAACTAAACCTATACAAGCCATAATATAATCATAAACAAATTCAAGAAAATAATGGTATCATAATATGTAAGCATAGGCTAGAGACTTTTTTCATGGCTCAAACATACATACAAGCACTTAATGACAAAAAAACAACTAAGTTATGCATGTGAGAAAGGTTAGAGAGCTACCTTGAAGTAAGAACTCAACATTTTTTTCTTAGCTATTCCTCCCCCTTTTCAGCATTAGATCACTTCCAAAGCCCCACAAATTGATCTTCAACTCATCTCAAACCATAACATATTAAAACATATCAAATTCATAGTCATTTAGGTCAAGAACCTTGGGTTTGAATGTTTGGAACACAATTCATAATTTTTGCCACGGGTTTGCTATTCAATTTTCTGACAAAAATTTCCAAAAATTAAATTAAATATAGAAAAATCAAAATCCAACAAACCATATCTTTCTGGAAATTTCTAAATATTAACTTTATGGTAAAAATAATTCCAAGCCATGAAAACATCCTTTGGACCACGATTGATAATAGAGAAGCAATATAGGTCTGGCTGTCCTGGAACTCTAATATAGTTTACTAATATGAATTTTAGAAATTCATAACTAATTCCACTAAAATATAAATTAAGCAAACTATACCAATTTGGAAAACTAAAGATATCTAATTTAAGGGAAAAATATTGTTGGACCATAAACCTCTTTCAGGGATTGAATTATGATAGAATAGTACATGAATTAGGCTGGCACTATTGGTACTAACATAGAATTTTAAAAAATCATTTCTCCCTCTATTGACCTCTAAATGAGGTGCTTCTAATTGCTACAGATCATTGTGAATATCTAGATTCTTTATGTAAAATTTTAGAACCATTAGACTTCATGGACCCTTAAATGACATGAAAATGCAATCTAACCAAGTGAACAATGCTCAGACCAAAGCCAACTTCTAATATAGAATTTGAAAAATCATATAAATTCTGCAGACCTCCAAATAATACATTTCTTGGACAAAAACAAATCTATATATGAGATCTATATGTGTGCAAAATCTCAGCCACAAAATCGCTTATTTGATCAGGTTGGGATTTAGCTCACAAGTGGTACTTTTTTGGTCTCAAAATGATTCAATTATGTGCCAAATGATCTTCCCCTTGAACCAAGACCACTTGGGGCATGTCCGAAAGTACCATAACACCATAAATATGCATGCCAATTGGTTCAAAAATTCATGAAGCTCAAATTTACTTTGTAGTTCCAATTCATACCTAAGGTTCCATTCTTTCTATTAGGCATACAACAATCATTTTTGCGCAAAATGTGTTCAAATGACTCTTTCAATATTTCATTCATCATACATATCCATTTTTACACTTCTAACCATAAGATTCATATACATAGGTTTATCTTGCCATACACACATCCATACTCATACACAAAGGCTACCAAGTGGCAAACTTACACATTTCTATTCACATAAGTGCAAAAAGGGTTCATACATCATTCATATACAACCATTTACATTTGTTCATAAGTTTACATCCCATAAATATCTCATACAGGTCTCAATATACAAGAGTGAAATTTATACATGAAAGCTAGGCCTTTAAACTGAAAGTAAATCTTCAAATGCACCCTAGTTAGCTTCCTTGCTTCCTTGAGTTTCCCTTAGGCATAAAAAGATGAAAAGAAGGGGGAATGAGATTCAAAGAATCTCAATAGCCTTTTACACTTTCAATTATACATGATGCATACATTTTCATGCAAATAGATGCCATGCATAGTCTATGAGCTACATATGTATATCAAGAACATAATTTTCATTTTGTAAAGTCTCAAACACATCAAAGTGGACTCTCAAGACCTCGATTAGCCTCACCCACCTCTCTTGAGACTTTTGGACTTGCCTCACCCATTTTACTATGGGACTTTTGACTAAGCCTCACTCCTCTTGAGACTTTTGGCTTGTCTCACTCATGCTAAGGGAATTTTGGCTCATCCTCATCCTTATCAAGGGACTTTTGACATCACCAAGTCTGTTCAAGTCTTATGCACACATAAAGTAATTTTAGACACATAAGTGGCACCACACATATCCCTACTAGCTAAGTACACATTTCATAGTTCAAACACACACACAAGCATCCAAAGCAAGAAGACATCCACACACATATATGAGAGAAAGCTTAGAGGGGCTACCTTGTAATGAATCACAACACTTTTCTCTTAGAATTCCCTTCCCCTTCTTGGTCACACTATTGCAAGGAGGTGGGACTTGTTTCTCTTGGCCTATAAGCACAAATGGAGCATAACTAAGTCATTGAAATACAACTTAGCTCCTTACAACTCAAGACTAGGCTACTTGACTTAAAGACCTCATTATGGTTCCATAATGCACATAATGAGGCAACACATAGATTTCTTGCTCTTGGCTCCCATTTCTTGATCATTCTAGATCTCTTGACATAAATTAAACTCTTTGGAGCCATCATAACTCAAATCCAAGGGTTCTAGACTCACATTGCTTCTTTGTGTTCTAATATGGAACCTACTAGTCCATCTTTTCCTACAAGCCTCCTAAATTCATTCTAAGGCTTCCTTTAATGTTTCTTACTCATAATTAGTCCATTTCTAGCCTTAAAAAAAATTTTAGACTCTTCCTAGGTATGTGAGACCCTCTTGGCTGAGACACATATACACTTGAGCTCTCATGGAGTTTTCTTTGTTTCCTTGATGGAAGAAGTATTTGGGAGGCTCCCTAAGGGTCTTAGAAGCTTATTTAAACTCTTAGATAAGCTAGAATATCTCTAAAAAATGTTAGACTTAAGCATTTTTCTTAAAACCCCAAGATCCTCAATCTTGAATTTCATTGCTTCCCATTTGATTCCAATGGATTATTCTTAATTCTCACACTCTTAATCACTTGTTTCTCTCTTGCTAAGGTCAGAATTCATCTTCCTTTAAGTAGGCTAGGTTTGACCTAAATTACACTAAAGAGAAGCATTCAAGAAAAAGCCATTAAAACTTATTCCCCCTTCTCCTTATGCATCCTTGAAATTCTCTTCAATTTTGTCCAGACTAGAAAAGCACGGTGGAGAGGAAGGAGAAGGGCTAGATGTTTTTTGAAGGAGCAAAAAGGTAAAGTTGTTATACTTGTTCACTTTTCATTTTAGTCCCTATTCTTAGTTTTTGTCATTTTGGTTCAAATCAACACCTTTTGAAATCTATCTTTTCCATCATATTCTTTAGACTCTCATTCATAAGAATTGCCATTAGAATCACTCAAAAAGGTTTTGAAACATTTTTGAACTTTTTGGTCAATCAACAACCGAAATCTCTCACCGGAGGAGTTTCAACTGTTTTAGGGGTTCCCATAGTTTTCAAAGTCTCTAACAACTTCAGAAAGTTTAATCTCCTATGAATTTTTAAAAATTTTTTAAAAATTACAAAATTGTCCTTACTTTCTTCGATAAATTTTCTGAGCTATTCTATCTCTAGTTTTCGTGCATCTTAAACCTCAAATCCTCATTTTTCATTATTTAAAATTTTATCCTAATTTTAGTTAGCGTCAAACCTCTCTATCCATGGGACTTTTCTTTTGAACCTGACTCATTTTCATTGTTTTTTGAAAAATTGGACATTACACCTTAGATAAATAGTCACGTCATTGGTTTATTGTTAATGCCTTAATTTTATTATTCAATTGATTCTCTACTATACTTATGTAATGTCTAGAGTATTGTAATGCTTTTAACTTATAGGAGATCAAATAAACTTGACCACATCACGAATAGTCATTGGTGAATGTAATAAAACACCACATTCCATGTCTCATCCTCATACTCATGGAACAACATTTATCAAAATAGATTAATTGTAATGGAAATTTAGCTATAGTTCCTTTACCAAATAGTTTAAGTTGCTTTAAACCACTAGATCACATGGAGAAATTTCTAGATTAGAGGTTTAGTGTCAACCATATATAGCTAGCAATAATTTTACATCACAATTGGTCATAAGGATTTATTTTCATAATTTAAGCACTTTTGGCAGCATATTTTACAATCATTAAAAGCCCAATTAACTCATCATTATCTAAATGGACCATTTGAGCTTACCATATTTATTTTCCATCCATAATACATGTGTTCAATCAGAAACATCCTAATTTGAAGCTCAAAACTCGGGTCCAAGCCATGCAACACAAAATGGCATCTCATTTGGCAATTTCCAAAAATTCCATAATCTAATATAAAATTTGAAAAATCATAATTAATTCTATAAAAATCAAAATATGCAAATTATACCATTTAGAAAGCTATGGATGTCCTATAACTACCATAAATATTTCACATTAAAACAACTAGGTTTGTTCTACAAAAATTGATGAAATAGTACATTAGGTCACAAATGCATATTGCAACAGAACTTAATTTCAAAAATTTATATCTCCCTATACAAAGATCCAAATAGGGTGCTCTTAGTAGCTATAAAAAGCTTGTGATGTCTCTTGTATGCCTATAAAATTTTATGAGCATTGGACTTCATTAGCCCTATAAATGACACAAAAATGCAAACTAACCATATGAACAGTGATTGAGACAATTCTACATAATTTAGCTATTTTGAAAATTCATAATAAATTCCTTAGAGCCCAAAATTAGGTGCTCTTTATTTTCTATGAAAAGCTATAGATAAGATCTATAAGCATGCCAAATTTCATCCATTTAGTCAGTTTGTGATTCAACTCACGATTATTGCAATTTTGGAACTACAAAGAGGTCAAAATTGCACCAAATGTCTTCTAGTCATTTCACAACCATTTGAGCATATCCAAAAGTATAAACAAAGCTTATGAGAGCATCCCAAATGGTCCAAATCATCATACATCTCACAACTACTTTCCTACATGACTTTATACATACACGCATCAAGTCCTCACGATGTCAAAGTCTCACATACTTAATCATTTAACTTCAAAATTGATATATACATCATAGTTACATACATTTAAACATGCTCAAGGGTTTACATCATATATACATCATATGGTTACAAACTTTGATATCAAAATACCTAATTTTTTATTCTATTGTCAGAGTCTTGTTCTTCAAGAGGTTTGACCTCCAATTCTTGCTCCACTTGGCTCACTTAGACATGGTTAGACATAATATGGGGAAGAGTGAGATTCAAAGAATTCCAATAGCTCTTTTACCTTTTCAAGCATACATACATAGCATGTTTCAAGTCGAAGAATGCAAACATGTCATAAAAACTTCTAAAAATATACATAAGCATATTTTCATGTCACATAGGTTCCTACAAACCAAACATAGGCTCTGAAAGATATTGGTCTAAGCTCACCCAATTTCCTTGGGACGTTTGGATTTGTCTCACCCACTTTAAGGGACTTTTCACTTAGCCTCACTTTTTTTTGAGACTTTTAGCTTTATCTCACCCATTCCTAGAGACTTTTGGCTCTTCCTCATCCATTTCCAAGGGACTTTTGGCATAACTATGTACATTCAAGCCATTTTGCATTCAAAATCCATTCAAAAAGCATAATGGTACCAAAATACTAAATCAAAAGCTTTAAACATATCTCATAGTTTAAACATATACACAAACATCCAAAGATAATCAAACATCCAAGAAATGCATGCAAGAAAAGTTAGAGAGCTATCTTGAGCCAAGAAACACAACTTTCTCCTTTGCTTTCTTACTTCCCCTTTTTTGCTACACACTTACACCTAGGGGGATCTTAGTTTGCTTAGGCCTAGACACATCAAGTAAGATAAAAATTCAATTATTAGAACCAATTCTACCTTCACCTAAACTCTATACAAGCTTACTTTATTGTATGACTTCAATATAGTTCCACAAAAGGGCATAATGAGGCAACCTCTAGAATTTATGATCTTGGCTCCAATTTTTCATTCAATCTAGGTCAATGACTCTAATTAAACTCATTAGAGTCATCTCTAACTCATTTCAAGAAGCCTAAACACAAGTTGCTCCTTTATGCCTTAAAATGGAGCCTAAAGTTTCATATCATAAACCATGGCTTCTAAATTCAAACTAATAGTTTTCTTAGTGTTTACTAATCATATCTAGGCCATTCTTATCCTTAGAATTAATAAAACTCTCCTTAGGTGCTTAAAGCATGCCTTGGCTAAGACATATACAAGGAAATGAACCCATAGAGTTTTATCAATTTTTCTTAAGGGATTGGTACTTGTGAAGCTTTTTAGATGTCTTATGATCTCTTACATACTCATACATAAGTTAGACTATCCTTAGAAAGCTTCAAGAATGGCTAGGTGCAACAAAATCCCTAGGTAGAACAACTTGAATTCTAAGGCTTCCTTTTTAGTTCCAATTGCTTATTCCTACTTCTCATGCCTTAAAATCCTTATTCCTCCCTTACAATGCCCTAAATTCTTCCCCTCCAAAATAGGCCTAGGTTTAGCCGAATTGACACCCAAGAAGAACAAGCAAGGAGATGCAAGAAGTCCATGATTCTTACCTTGTTTTCTAGTTTTTTCCAAAGCTCCCAAGCTCTCCTTCAAACTCTCCCTTCTCCTTACTTAACCAACCATAAAATAGCCCCTAATTCATTCATCAAAACCATAGGAAAAGAGAGGAGAAAGAGTGTAACACCATATCTATATAGCTCTTAACTCATGGCATGATTAGCATACTTATTTGCATGAAGATAGCACATTTTTGCGATGGTGTAGATGAAAGTTGTCATATCTTAACCCCAAGAAACTCATATCATAGCATTCAAGCAATAAACACTAAACTTGTACACAAAGTGTAGCATATGGACCGAAATCACATAAACAAACCCACATGGATGAATCCCACTTTGGTTTAAGTAATTTTGTCCATATAATATCCATACAGCATTCATTCAAAGCAAGAATATCATTACATAAGCTCTTGAGGTCCATTTTGCACTACTTGAACTTTTTACACAATTTACTTGGACATACAACACATAACAATGGGAAGCACACTACTAAGAACCTCTAGCTCAGCATTAAATCACTCCTAAGCCCATGAATTGATCCTCAACTCCTCTTAGACCATAAAATATTAAAACATATCAGATTCATAGCCATTTAGGTCAAGAAACTTGGGTTTGGAGGTTTGGAACACATCAGAATTTTTGCCACAGGTTCCAATTTTTAATTTTCTGGGCAGATTTGGAAAATCATAATTAATTCTAAAAAAATCAAAACGAGGCAAATGATAGCTTTCCAAAAATATCTGTATGTCTACTATAATGTAAAAATAATTACAGGTATTAAACACCCAGCTGTACTGTGTTTGACAACCGAAAAGTATGAAAGGTCAGGGCTGCCCTTGAGTTCTGCTACAGCTTACTGATATGGACTTTAAAAATTCATAACTAATTCCAAAATACTCCAAATCAAGTAAACTATATCAATCTGGAAAACTACAGATGTCTACATTAAGGTAAAAATAGCTCCAGACCTAGAGAATGACATTAAACTGGAGAAACTAGATGGAACAGTGCTGAGGGTCCTGCTGCGTCACTAACAGTGAGTTCTAACTTCAAAAATTCATTTCTTTCTCTCTAGACATCCAAATGAGGTGCTTCTAGTTTTTATAACTCACTGTGCATGTCTGGTTTCTCCATGTAAAATTTCAGTACCATTGGACCTCATTTGCCCTATGTTTGATACAGATTCATTTTCGGACCAAAGCTACAGTACACTGACCAAAATCAGAAAAATTCCTAAATTCAAAAATTATCCAAATATTCCCTAGACCTCCAAAAATTCTGCACTTTAGCTTCCTAAAAATCTCTAGATGAGCTCTACATACATGCCAAATTTCATGAGGAAATTTGTCAATTTGATCGGTTTGTGATATAGGGTTACAAAATGCCCTTTTTAAGCTTCATATGGGGTCTCAAGGGGTCCATTTTTGCTTCTTCTCATTCTATGGCCACATGAGCACGTGGGAAAGCATTAAAAACACTCTATCAAACTTGTCTCAAAGGGCTAATAACCTAGATTCCATAATCTCACTCATCCACACCAAGATATACACAAGAGCCATACTTGTATAACTTGGCATATCTAAGTCAAATTCATGAAATATCATTCACATGGGTCTAGTTCTCATACATATACAATATACCTATACTTTTACAAATATTCATAAGATCATACATCATATACATTATGGAGATACATCATGTGACAACCATATAGCTATAATACAAATATGTTACAACTCCATTGCTAATCTTCTTGCTTCCAAGTGTGGTGGCTCCCATTTTCTTGCTCTCTTGATCCACCTAGGCATATTAAGTAATGGGGAGGGAAGAGTGAGATTCTAGGAATCCCAATAGCTCATCTCCCATTCAATCATGCATAAAGAATGTAATACAAGTGTTAAGGATGCATGCATGGCATATCAATATAGAAAATGGTGCAAAATACATTCTTGGCATTTACACAAAGCACACATAACATACTTAGGCTTGCCAAATGAATGGATTAGCCTCACCCACTTTCTTCAAGGTTCTTGGACTTGCCTCACCCTTTTTCTCAAAGGCCTTGAACTAAGCCTACTCTTGGGAGACTTTCTCTTAGTCTCAACCACTTCTAAGGGTTCTTGGCTCATCCTCACCAAAGATAGAAGGTTCTTGGCCTCTCCACATTCAAGCAAACCAATGCAACATTTATAGGCATCATTTGAATACATAGTGCAATACTATAGTTCCATGGAACATAGGCATCATACTAAAATACAATTCATAGCTTAAAATACTCATACACACATTCAAAAACAATGTAGACATTCATTCATACATGAGAGAAAAGAGAGATAGCTACCTTGTTATCTATGCAAGCTTTACTTTACCTTACTCCTTCCCTTTTTCGGTTCCACAAGAACACTAAGGTGGGGTCGGTTTCCTTGGCCTAAACATCATGAATAATACTCAATTATATTCTTGAAATAAGCTAAAGCATTCAATTTACTCTCAAGAACATACTTGGTTCCATAAGTCACATAATGGCTCTATAAATGGCCTATTGAAGCAACCATCATGATTCAAGTCCTTGACTTCATTCTCTTCTCATTTCTAGGCCTCTTGACCTCATTTAAGGTCCTTGGAGCCATTACATATTCATTTACAAAAGCCTAAACACAAGTTGCTTTATAAGGTCACATTATGGAAGCCATTGCCTCATCTCCCAATCCATGGCTTCTAAATTTCTCATCTCCCAATCCATGGCTTCTAAATTTTTTCCAAAGGTTTCTCCTACCTTCTACCATCATAAGAAGTCCCATTCTAGGCTTAGAATAAATTAAAACACTCTCTAGGTGACCAGACCTTGTATGGCCGAGATATACATCATGAAAAGAGTCCTTGAACTTTGCTTTGTTTTCTTGGAAGGAATGTCACATATGTAACTTCCTAGGGGTCTAAGGGACTCAAACCATGTCTTACATAAGCTAGAATACCTTTAGAAAAAATCAGATTTCATCACTTATTTCAAAACCCCAAGTTGTGCCAACTTGAATTTTAAGGCTCCCTTTTTGTTTCCACTTGTCTATTCTAAATTCCCACACTCTAAATCACTTGTTCTTCCCTTGATATGGTCAAAATTCAACTCCCTTTGGATGGGCTCTAGGTTGCACGAAATTCATATGGAGGAGAACAAGCAAGAAGTGCAAGAAAAGCCATGGAAAGGAATGGGAACCTACCTTAAATTCTTGCTCTTCCAAGTGGCTTCCTCTTGCACCCAAGCCTTCCCTCCAATCCTAACTTCTCCTTGCTGGACCAGAACCAAAATAGCATCAAAATGCATTCTGAACCCATGGAAATATGGAGAAGGAGGGGAATATTTATTGTAAAGACAAAAGGAAGAAAACACACCATTTCATACCTATTCAAGGCTTTTTCTTCCTTCCTTGGCCTCCCCTTTTGTGCGCCACTCTTAGCCCTTCTTAATTCTGTTTTAACGTGTGAGAGAGTGGGTGAGGAGATCTGAGCAGAGAAGGGACGTTTTTTATAAGCTAGGGATTCATTTAAGCAACTTTCAGAATTTGTAATTTAGTCCCTCTTCGTAGCTTTGTTCGTTTGGACTCATTTCAACTCCTTTTAAAATCTGTCTTTTCCATCATATTTCTTAGGCTCTTAATCATAAGAATTGCCTTTGGAATCACTCAAAAAGGATTTAAAACCATTCCGAACCATTCGATCAAAGTTTCAGTCAACTGTTCTAGGGGTTCCCATGGTATTCAGGGCCTCTGAGAATCTCGGAAAGCTCAAATTTTCCATTTAAAAAGCCCTCCTATGAGATTTTCAAAATTTTTTAGAAATTACAAAAATGCTCTTACTTTCTTCGGCAAATTTTCTGAGCTCTTTTGGCTCTAGTTTTTAAGCATCTTAAATCTCAAATTCTCATTTTCTAATATTTAGAATTTTATCATAATTTTATTTTGCCCCAATTCCTTCTATTTCGAGACTTCCTTTTATATTTGGCCCATTTCTGACATTTACGGAGAAAGCGAACATCGCGTTTCTCACGTTTACGAAGGGACCGGATGTTACAAAAGTAGCATATAATTGAATGCCCATTTTATTCATTCTTGGCTTTAGGAACTACGTGGGCTTACAATAGAATTATCCATGTATAACATATCCATTCACATAAAAAACATCACAATTTAGTGCACAAAGCTCGAATTTTGGATCATACTTCATAATATCAAACTTTTACTCTTAGGTTGCAAGGCCCGTTTTTTAATATGAATTTTAGAAATTCATAACTAATTCTAGAAAAATCAAAATCATATATGTTATAGTTTTTTGGAAAGCTCTAGATGTTAACTAACTATAAAAATAATTCTAGACTAAGACAAAAGCATTTAGCTCATGAAAATTAATAGAATAGTAACCTAGGTCGTGCTCTCATATTAATGCAGACCTTAATATTCAAAAATTCATAACTCTCTCTATATTGATCCAAATTAAGTGCTATGATGTCTAGTTTATGCTTGTAAACCTTCACAAGCATTAGACTTCATTTAGCCCACAAGTGACACAGGAATGCAAACTGACCATATAAATAGTAACTTTGATAGTTTTTACAGAATTTGGCCAACTTTGAAAAATCATAATAAATTCTCCAGAGCTTCATATTGAGTGCACTTTATCTCTGTGAAAAGCTCTAGATGAGACCTATTTTCTTGCCAAATTTCATATAAAAACTCATCAATTTTGTCAAAATTTAGTTTAGCTCAAGAAAATGGTCAATTTAAAGTCCATAAAGGGATAAAAGGCATCAAATGGCTTTCTACTCATTCCACAACCATTTGAGCATGTCCAAAAGCATAAACATAGCCTATGAAGGCATCCCAAATTGTCCAAATCATCATGCATCTCAAAAACACTATTTTAGTTATTTTTACACACATGAGCATCAAATCATATGGATGTCAAAAACTCACATGATCATTCATCTAGTTCCAAATTCCATTCATACATTATATTTACATATATTTGCTTGTGCTCAATGATTTACATCACATGTACATCATATAGATACAAACTTTGACACCAAAATACATAAATTTCTATTTTATTGCTAAAGTTCCATACTTCAAGATATTTGGCCTCCATTCGTTGGTCCACTTGGCTCACTTAGATAGAGTTAGATATATGTGGGGGAAGAATGAAATTCTAAGAATCCTAATAGCTCTTTACTTTTTCAAACATACATATATTATGATTTACATGTCAAAGAATGCATGCATGCTATAAACATTTCTCATGAGTATACATAAATCAATTTCCTTATCATATAAACTCATACATGTCAAACATAGGTTCAAAAAGGTGTTGGTCTAACCTCACCCAATTCCTTTAGGACTTTTGGATTTGCCTTACCTACTTCCAAGGGACTTTTAACTTAACCTTACTCTTCTTGAGACTTTTGGCTTTGTCTCACCTATTCTTAGGGACTTTTGGCTCATCCTCACCTATTTTGGCAGACTTTTGACATAACCATACCCATTCAAGCCACTTTGCATTCAAAATCACATTTCAAGAAATGTAATGGTACTATATTATGTAATCAATAGCTAGAAACATATTTCATAGTTCAAACATACATACAAGCATCCAATGACAAGTAAACATTTAGGAGATGCATGCAAGAAAGATTAGAGAGTTACCTTGAAGCAAGAACATAACTTTTTCCTTTGATTACTGTTTCCTTTTTTCAGCCACACTATGCAACTAGTGGGACTTGATTCACTTGGCCTAGATACATGAAATGAGACAATTCAATCATTGGAACCAATTCTAGCCTTAGATAATCTCTAAGCAAGCTTACTTTCCCTTATAACATCATTATGGTTCCATATAAGGCATAAGGAAGAAACCCTTAGAATTCAAGATCTTGGCTACAATTTCTCATTCATTCTAAGTCATAGGACTCCTTTTAGACTCATTAGAGTCATCATAGGTTCAATTCAAGAAGCTAAATATTAGGTTGCTTCTTTATAACCATAAAAGGGCCTAGACTTCCATTTCATAAACCATGGTTTCTAAATTCAAACCAATGATTCCTCTAGTATTTATTATTCACATTTAAGCCATTTCTATTCTTAGAATTAATTAAACTCTCCCTAGGTGCTACTTTCTCTTTAGGCTGAGACATGGAGCATTCTTAAAGCCATGGAGTTTTATTTGTTTTCTTAAGGAGTTAGCCACTTATGCAACTTCTTAAATGTCTTAAAAAGCTCATTCCTACCCTTACATAAAGCTATACAACCCTTAGAAAATTTCAAAATTTAACATGCATCTTAAAATCCCTAGGTAGAACAACTTGCATTTCAAGGCTTTTCTTTTACTTCCCATTGTATATTCCTACTTCTCCTGCTTCAAAACCTTCCTTTCTACCTTCATAAGAGTAGAAATTATCCCCTCATATATGGGCCTTATTCTGGCCAAACTCACCCCTAGGGAGAACAAGCAAGAGGGAGCAAGAAAGGTCATGGTTCTTACCTTGTTTCAAAACTTGTTCAAGTGGTTTTCAATTATTTCTAATCTCTCCTTCCAATTCTCCCTCCCACTTATTGTGGCAGACACAGAATAACCTTGATTAAATCAACAAAACCATGGGAGAAGATAGGAGAAGGAGGAGAACAAGATTAGTAAAGGAGGGTGCATAAAAATCCTTGAAATTCTTACCATTTTCAAAGCTTCTTCTTCCTCCCTTGGCCTCCCTTCTTGTGTGCCTTAAAGAGCAGCTCTTGATCTATTTTGGAGTGAAGATAAGTTGGTCAAGAGAGAGGATAGATGTGGGACGTTTTTTAAGAAGCCAAAATCCATTTTTTTATAACTTTTTAAATTTGCAATTTAGTCCATTTTATTGGTTTTGTCTGATTATGCTTATTTCAACTCCTTTTTTATAATCATTTTTTCCATCATGAAATTAGGTCCTCTAACTCATAAAATGTCTTTAGTTTCACCCAAATTAGATTTAAAATCTTCTTGAACAAATCAATCAAAACTTTGGTCAACTGATGACCAAAAATGCAAATTTGAGGGATTTTGACCATTTTAGGGGTTCTATGATCTTTAGGGCCTCTGAGAACCTCGAGACACTCATTTTTTCATTTAAAGATTACTCCTTTGAGTTTTCTAAAAGTTACCTAAAACTACAAAAATGCCATTGGCCTTTCATAGTTTTTTGTTTAGCTATTTTGGCTCTAATTTCGAGCTATCCTTAGCTTTGTATTTTCATTTCTAGGTTTCTAGATTATTCCTCTAATTCCTTTAATTTAAGGGACTTTCTTTTATAATTCCCTCGATTTCGGCATTTAGGACATACAGCTATTGCAAAAAGGAGGACAATTTTAGTAAAGGAAGTAACATGAAAAAATGATGATTTCCTTACTCTTTTGCTTGACTTTTCTTTCTCCCTTGGTCTCCCTCTTGTGTGTCTCTTGGAGCTGACTTAGGTTTTGTTTTAGACTAGTAAAATGTTGGTTATGAAAAGGAACAAGGGTGGGACGTGTTTTAAAAGCAAAAAAGTGGATTAAAACACTTTTTAAAATTCCTATTTTGTCCCATTTTCTTACTTCTTTCCATTTAGGCTTATTTCAACCCTTTTTTGAGAACCATCTTTTTTCATCGTAAAATTTAAGTTCTTTAATTCATAAAATGCCTTTAGTTTCACTCAAATTTGATTAGAAACCTTATCGAACTAATCAATTAAAATTTTGGTCAACTGACACTCTTAATTGAACAATAGAAGGGTTTTAACCATTTTAAAGGTGCCAATGGTTTTTAAGGGCTTTGAAAACCTTGGAAAATTCAATTTTTTCATTTAAAGATCCCTCTTTAGAGTTTTCTAAAAGTTTCCTATAATTATAAAAATGCCACTGCCTTCTTTCCCAATTTTTCTTAACTATTTTGGCTCGAGTTTTCAGACATCTTAAGCTTTATATTCTCATTTTTAAGGATCTAAATTATTACCCTAATTTTATTTGGCCTTATATCTTTCCATTTAAGGGACTGCTTTTTATAACTAGTTAGTTTCAAGTCATTTTAGAATAATTGGGTGTTACATTAAGCCTAACAATCCTTCTTTTGCATGTCTACTGGTTCGCTCTTGGCCTATATGACCTAGCCTAACATGCCACATATTTATATCTAATATTAAATTAGGAACAGTAGATACCATAAAGCAAATCATCTACATTTAAATAACAAACATTATCTTTAACTATGTCCAATACAATAAAACTATCATATTAAAAGCCAAAATAATAAAATATTATCCTTTTAAAAATGTTTACTAAGCTATCATGAAAATTAACATTAAAGTCAAACTTTAGAAGAGAAACAATTGAACCAAAATTCCATCAAATCTCTGGTGCAAATAAAGCATCACATAGGATTAAGGTTCCTCCACCACGCAATAATAGTTTTTTGCACTTGCCAATGCCCTTAACTTCTATCTTAGCATTATTTCCTACATAAACCATCCATTCTTATTAGGTAACTAATAATATTCCATAAAGGATCCTCGATCCTTAGCTACATGGTCTATGGCTTATGAGTTTACAATCCATAAAAGATAAGATTTAGTCATTAAAATAGTACTTGAAGCATTAATAAAATTTGGAAAAATATTGCATGGTGTTACCTTGCTTTGTTCAACACAATCACAGCCAAAATGTCTTATTTTATTTTATTTTATAGGCATAGCACTTAACCTTAGCCATGTTAAGTTTCTTACCACCACACTTGCCATTCTTTTTAAAGTTCTTTTTAGCCTTCTTGAATTTCTAGCTAGGATGTTTCTTCATCTAGGAATACTTGCCATTCTTTCCTTTAGATCTTGAAGTTCTATTACCCTTTGTCATGTACACATTATCAAAGGATCTAGTAGCCCTTGGGTGCTCATATGTAAGTTCTAGGTGATAAGCAACATCATTCAAAGTGATGATATTGCCATTATAGGTCAATTTTACCTTCATATGTTCCCAACTAGTAGGGAGATATCTTACATAGCTTGAACTTATTCTATGTCTATAAGGATAGAGTAGGCCAACTTTAGCTCTCGCATCATGTTTGACATCTCTCTAAGATACTATTTCATGGTGTTATTAGATTATATCTTATACACGTCAAATTTGATAGTAAGCCTTCTAAGTTTGGTCATAGAATTACCACCAAACTTGTCTTTTAGTATTATTCATATAGCTTGTGCAATTGAGTAAGACTCGAGCTCGAATATTAAATCATTAGCAATACAACTTAGCATTATGATGCGAGTTATACTATCCTTCTTTTTCTAGGCTTGGAAAGTCTCAAGATCCTTCCTATGCTGAGTAGAGTTCATGTCACACCATACATAGCTAGCATCCATTTCATAGCAGAACTAGCTAAAAGTATCATTTATCATGGCTTTAGCACTTTTCGTAGTAGAAATAATCGTTATTAAAAGCTAGAATAATTCATTCATGGCTAAATGGACCATATGAGCTTACCAAACTCATTATCTATCCCTAACACATTTTCTCAATCATAATTATCACAATTTAAAGCTCAAAATTTGGGTTCAAGCCATATAACACAAAATCACACTTCTTTTGGCAATTTCCATAGAATTCCATATTCTTATATAAACTTTGAAAAATTATGACTAATTCTAGAAAAATCCAAAACCCTCATACCTATAGCTTTCTAGAAATCTTAGGGTATTCTCTAACTACCATAAAAATTTTAGATCAAGACAACGACATTTTACCCATAAAATTTAATAGAACAGTACCACGGGTCTGGTGGATGTCCTACAGCAGAACCTGATTTTCAAAAATTCATATCTCTCTTTATACAAATCCAAATTAAGTGCTATTAATGTCTATAGAAAGATTATGATATCTCTATATGCTTGTAAAATTTTATAAGCTTTGGACCTCATTTGGCCCCTAAACAACACAGCAAAGAAAACTAACCATATGAACAGTGGCTGTGACAATTTTGCATAATTTGGCTAATTTTGAAAATTCATAATAAATTCTTTAGGGCTCTAAAAATAGTGCTATTTGGCTTTATGAAAAGCTTGAGATGAGACTATTTTCTTGCCAAATTTCATGCTCAAAATCGTCCATTTGGTCAGTTTGAGGTTTAGGCCAATAATATGGCAAATTTTGAAATCATAATGGGTAAAATGGCACTAAATGCCTTTTAATCCTTCCATGACCATTTGAGCATGTCTCAAAGTACAAATACAGCATATAGGAGCTTTCTAAATAGTCCAAATCATCATACATCTCAAATTCACTATCCTACTTGATCTTACATACATGGACATCAAAGCATAAGGATGTCAAATTTTCACATAAGCATACATTTTGTTCCAAATTCTATTCATACATCATAATCACATACTTTTATACATGCCCAAGTGTTTACATCTCATATACATTATATAAATACAAACTTTGACATCAAAATACAATATTTTATATTCTATTGTCAAAGTTCCATTCTTCAACATGCTTGGCTCCCGTTTCTTGCCTCCTTGAGCTTCACTTAGACATGGTTAGACATATGTGGGGAAGAGTAAGATTCAAAGAATCCCAATAGCTCTTTTACCCTTTCAAGCATACATATATATGACACATTTTCATGCCAAAGAATGCAAGCATGTCATAAAGGCCTCTTATAAACATACATAAGCATATTTTCATATTATATAAACTCATACAAGTTAAACATAGGCTCTAATAGCTTTTGGTCTAGCCTCACCCAATTCTTTGGGACTTTTGGATTTGCTTCACCCACTTTTAGAGACTTTTGACTTACCCTCACTTTTTCTTGAGACTTTTGGCTTTATTTCATCCATTCTTAGGGACTTTTGGCATAACTTTATCCATTTAAGCCATCTTGCATTTAAAATATGTTTCAAGAAGCATAATGGTACTAAGTCTTAAATCAATAGCTATAAACATATCTCATAATTCAAACATATAAATAAGCATCTAATAACAATTAAACATCCAAGAAATGTACATAAGAAAGGATAGAAAGCTACCTTAAGTCAAGGAGCACACTTTTCTTCTTTGGTTATTTCTTTCCCTTCTTGACCTCACACCTACACCTTAGGGAATCTTTATTTGCTTGACCTAGACACATCAAATAAGACATAATTTAATCATTAAAACCAATTTTAACTTTACATAAACTTTATATAAGCTTATCTTATCTTATGGTATCATTATGGTTCCATGTAAGGGCATAAAAAAGCAACCTCTAGAATTCATGACCTTGACTTTCATTCCTTATTCAATCTAAGTCATATGACTCCATTTAAACTCATTAAAGTCATTTCCAACTCAATTCAAGGAGCCTAAACCTAAGTTGCTTCTTTATGCATAATGAAACCTAATACTTTCAACTTTCAAAACATGCTTTTTAAATTCAATTTAATAGTCCCATTAGTGTCTATAATTCATATCTAGGCCATTGTTATCCTTAGAATCAAAGAAAATTCTCTGTAGATGTACTATTCTCTTCTTGGTCGAGACATAGCAAAATTCAAGATCCAATGAAGTTTGCTTGGTTTTTCTTAGGGAACTGGCACTTGTGGAGCTTTTTAGACCTCCTATGAACTCTTACATACTCTTTGTCACAGGGCCATTACACCCTCCCCAAAAGCTAGCTGTTGAGATGTGTAGCACACCCGCTTATATACCCAGAACCAACCCTAAGTCTATCTGATGTGGGCTCGTGACATACTCACCCACCCAATCCGTGACATCCTCGTCATGAATGGCCCACCATTCCATCCACTGTGGGTCGGATGCCATCCATCTTGATAGTGACTGTGGGGCTCGCTCTGATACTACTTTTCACAGGGCCTCTCCCTAAAAGTTAGTCGTTGAGGTGTGCAGTGTTCCCGCTTATATGCCTAGAACTAACCTCAAGTCTATCCGATGTAGGCTCGTCCCTTAGAAAGTTTCAAAATTTGCTAGGTGCATCAAAATCCCTAGGTAGAAAAAACTTGAATTCTAAGGCTTCTCTTTTAGTTCCAATTGCTTATTCCTACTTCTCATGCCTTAAAATCCTCATTCCTACCTTGCTATAACCTGAATTCATTCCCTCTTTAGTGGGCCTATGTCTAGCAAAATTACATAAGAGAAGAAGAAGCAAGATGGAGCAAGAAAGACCATGTGAATTTACCATATTTGGAAGCTTTTCAAAGGAGCTTTCTTAGGCTTCTAGTCTCTCCTTCAATTCCTCTCTTCCTTTAGTTGAACTAGCCATAAATCAAGCCTAATTTAATCATCAAAACCATAGGAGAAAAGAGGAGAAAGAGGAGAACAAGGTTGGTGAAGGAGAAAGCGTGAAATTCCATGAGTTTCTTACCCATTTCATTTGCTTTCTCTCCTTCTTCTTCCCTCCCTCTTGTAATTTCTTGGAGCAAACTTGTGTTCCATTTTAGACCAATAAAACATCGATTATGAGGAGGAGCAAGAGTGGGATATGTTTAAGAAGCTCAAGAGCCCATTTATATAACTTTTCAAAATTATAATTTAGTCCCTCTTCTTAGTTTTTTCCATTTAGGCTGGTCTTAGTTCCTTTTTAGAATCGTCTTTTTTATCATGAAATTTAGGTTCTCTAATTCATAAAATATCTTTGGTTTCACACAAATTGGATTTAAAACAATTCTAAATAGTTGATCAAAATTTTGGTCAACCAACAGCTAAAATCACTCACTAGAGGGATTTAACTATTTAAGGGGTTCTTATGATTTTTAGAGCTTTTGAAAACCCTAGGAAACTCAATTTTTATCATTAAAGATTCCCCCTTTGAGTTTTTAAAAATTTACCCAAAACAATGAAAATGCCACTGCCTTCTTTTCCAATTTTTCTTAACTATTTTGGCTTGGATTTTCGAGTATCTTAAGCTTCATGTTTTCATTTTTAGAGGTCTAGTTTATTACTCTAATTTTCTTTGGCCTCAGATCATTTAATTTAGAGGACTTCATTTTGTAATATCCTTAGTTTCAAGCCGTTTTAGAAGAACCGAGTGTTACAATTCCCATTATCAAACTCTAGCATAACATTATTTATTAGATCCTTGGCATATTGCTCTTTAAGGATGTAAGAAACTTTACAATGCCAAATTTCTCAATGTCACTGTTTAGCTTCTCACCCTTGTTAAGGTTAGCTATTATATTCTTAATGACCATATCACTAATTCAGTTATCTACATAGACATATCATAGGATTAAAACATGTACATAATACTATTTATATGTAATAAGCTTTAATTGGGCCAATAATGACACTATGAGCTTTATGATCAAAAGTTAACATTTATCTCACTTCCATCACATGTATTCTAGAAAATGTCATTATTTTCCTATCAAATTTATTCATGATTACATCAACATAAAGTGTTCTCACACTATCATTAATTTAAATAAATTATAAGAAAAAAAATAAAGGTGTTTCATCTTATCAAAAGGTATCTCATCTGTCTTATAGTCAATTGAGTCCTTGTAATTATTGATAGGATTATTTAATAATTCAAATTTTGATTTAGCTTGTTTAATCACTTCCCTTAAATGAATCCTTTTCTCATATGCACTATACTTAAACTTTTGTGTACTTCTCACATCTGGAAATTATGACAGCAAAACCAATTGCTTAACATTAGTAACATGACAATGTTCTTTTGCAAGTTCTATCTCAATAGCACATTGATAAAAATTCAAGCTTTTCTAACCTAGTTCATTATCAGGCTTATACTTTTCTCTTAGTTCTGCTTTCACTAGAGTCCAAAAATTGTCATTTGGAAATGAATCCTATGGCCAATTTAGAGTAGGGGATTCTCTTATAATTTAGGATGAAATGTCTCTTTACATCAAACCAATGATCTCTCATTATATTGATATGATTTTGGACACTATTGTCATGATCCATATTATAATTATAAAAGTCTTTAAGTCCAATTTATAGCTCATATATGTCTCTTGGTTCATATTAACCAAATAAAATAAGAAAAGTTTTTATTAGTTAATAATAGTAATTTTTTAATGAATCTTAAGGCATAAAAATGGACAATTAAATGCCCAAAAACTAGAAAAATACCCAATAGTGCTTCAAATATATCTAAATTAAATATCAAAAGGAAGATCTTGAAATAAAGAACTTTTAGAGCCACATATCAACTTCATTGGAGGTAGCACATGCCCTTCATGTGCTTAATCTCTCTTTAGTTAAATATTTTAAAGAAAATAAAGAAAGGATAGCTTTCATGCATCTTATATAGTGGCACATGAACCATCTTACAGGGTGGCAATGGCAACAATGACACCACTATTATGTCCATCTATTTTTTATGGCAACAATTTTCCTCTAAAGTTATAAAAATGCCATTTCAAATGAGCCATTTTCACTTGTTCATACTTTCCTTATTTTAAGTCTGATTAAAGAATATTAGGCATAGGCTTTCTATTCATACAAGTTTTGTAGCCAATGGTTTATTATGTGAAGAATGAAAACCTTTATAAAGTGGCTATTTAATCATGCTAAAGACTAAAACTTAAAGTTATAATTTCTCTCCAATAGAGTCTCTCTTGCTCTTTTTTTTGAATGAAATTTGTTCTACAAATTCTTTTATTAGTGGTCTCCCATGATGTGAATTTAATGGCTTATAATGGTCTCTTAGTTTTTGTACCATTTATAGCCATTTATGTTCAAAGAATGCCATGAGAAAGTATAAAGTTCTCGTGGTTATTTACCATGAGAAAGTTATGAAAATTTCATATTTCTAGCTTTCTCATAAAAACATTGTGAGAAAATTGCAATTTTTTTTTGTAAGCATAGCATTTGTACATTAGCTCCTATTTAAATAAGTGAGACTTATTTAAACAATCAAGAAGCTCAATTCCTAAATTCAGCCAACCAATAACAAATATCACAATACATTAAGGCTGCAAATCATATGTTAAAACTATAATAATAATGAAGCCATAATTTAATAAATGTGTTTAAAATATCACAAAATACATTAAAACTAAGATAAATATGTGCTTAAAATCATATAACTACATTTCATAAGTCCATAATAATCTTACATAAATAATAGTCCTAAAATCACTCTTCATCATTCTCATCCCTAGCTTCATCATTCTCATCCCTAGCATCATCATCATTATCACCATTATCATGAGTGGGTTAAGGTTAAGAAGTGCCACCTCTCTTAATGCCTATACTCATATAATACATAATCTATTTCATGAAAGCCTCCATCTTGTCCTCATGGGCTTTCATGAAAATGCTTCTAAGCATTCCCATATGATGAATGCGACAACACACCTTCATCATGACGGTTGTCATGATGTAATCTCATGTAATTTGTTGAGGCATTAAAGGTGAACAATCTTAGCCTCAAAATCACTCATTTGGTCACTTTGTGACATAAGGTTGCAAAATGGTACTTTTAAACCTTTATTTGTTTCAATTGGGTACCAAATACTCTTTTAATATCAACATAACTACTTAAGCATATGGGAAAGCATAAAAACAACCCTCTAAAAATGCTCAAAGGGTCTAAATACTCGTACATCACAAATTCACTCTCCCACTTGCCCACATACAAGAAATCTACATGCATATCTTTGCATTTCAATGTTAAAAACATCCCATATCATTCATATGCTTCTGCTTCTTATACATACTTCGCATATCCATGTATATACATATGTTCAAATGGTTATGCATCACATACATCATAAGATTACATCATTTGATAACAAAATGGTTACAATACAAGCATTTAGCAATTCTTTTGTCAATCTTTTAGCCTTCAAGCTTGGTGACTTCCATCTCTTGGCTCCCTTGATTCACCTAGGCATGTTTAGGTAATAGGAAGGAGAAGAGTGAGATTCTAAGACTCCCAATAGCCCTTTTCTCTTTTAAACATATATAATAGATGTAATTTCAAGTCTAAAAATGCATGCATGGCTATTTTAAAATTTATGAATATAAATAGATCATTTCTTCCATTCAAGAAGCCACATGTAACATATATAGGCTTGCTAAGACAACGGTTTAGTCTCTCCCATTTCCTTTGGGACTTTTGGACTTGTCTCACCCATTTACAAGGGACTTTTGACTAAGCCTCACCCATTCTAGAGACTTTTGGCTTTGTTTTATCCATTCTTAGGGACTTTTGGCTTTACTAAGCTTATACAAGCCAAAACATGTTCAAAAAGCATTTTTTAACACATAAACAAGTATCATGGTACCATGGCATATACATATATACTAGAAACATTGTTCATATCTTAAACATATACACACATATTCAAAGACAAAAAAACACCCACACATGTATGAGAAAAAAGATAGAGAGCTACCTTGAAGGCACAATGCATACTTTTCTCTTGGATTCTTCCTCCCTCTTCTTGGCCCAAGCAAGAAACTTAAAGACACTAGATTCTGTTGGCCTAAACACATCAAATGAGACATGCTTATATCATTGGAATGAGTTCTAGTCTTATACTCCTATGCATACTCACTTTCTCACTTGTCTCCATAATGCTTTTCTATAAGATATAATGAAGCAAATATTGGAATTCATTCTAGGTCTCTTGACTCCATTTGGATTCCTTAGAGCCATCACATATTCACTTTGAGGAGTCTAGCTAGGAGTTGCTTCATTATGCTACATTATGGAGCCTATACCTTTATCTCACCTTCTAGCCTTCCTAATTTGTTCCCAAGGCTTCCTCTCATCTTCTCCAATCATATATGATCCTAATCTAGGTTTAGAAAAATTAAAACTCTCCTTCGGTGTTGCATCTAGCTTGGATTGAGACTATGCTTCCTTTGGCACTAATGGGAGTTGTTTTGTTTTCTTTGATGGGAGATACATGTGGGAGACTTCCTTAATGTCTTAGGGACTTATACAAACTCTTAGACACCTTAAAATATAGCTAGAAAGCTTCCTACAAACCATGGTACAAGTGAAACCCTAGACTATACATCTTACAAATTAATGTTCTTTCTTGGATTTCTTTGCATATTTTTGTTTCCCATACTTTAAATCCTAAGTTTCACTATTAGTTTGGTTCAAAACTAATTCCCCCTTGGTTGTCTTAGAAGGGTCCAAAACTCATCCAAAAGGAAACAAGAAGAAGCAAGCGTGGAAGATAACAAATTTACCTTAGTTCTTAGCTTTTCTCAAGTGTTCTTTCAACTAGTAAATTCCTTTCCTTCAAATTTCACTCTCCCTCCTCTGTACCAGACCCCAAAACATCACCATATCATGCACAAAAATCATAGAAAGAAAGGTGAGAAGGAGGAGAACAATTTTAAAGAAGGAAGAAGCTTGAAAGTTTCATGATTCCCATACCTTTTGCCTTAGTTTACTTCTTCTTCTTCTCCTCCTTTGGTGTGCCTCTCTCCCTTGATCTCTTTCTTTGTTTTTAGGCAGATGGAATGTTGTTTAATGGGGGAGAGGGGTGGAGCGTGAGTTTATAAAGGAAGGAAATTAGAATTGTTCCTTAAAAATTTTGTTTATGTCTCATATACTTGGCCTTTTCGTTTCCACTTCATTTTAGCTCCTTTTCGAGAACCATCTTTTCTATCATAAATTTTAGGCCCTCTAACTTGTAAAACACCTTTGGAATCATTCAATTTGGAATTAAAACCTTCTAGAATGAAAGGGTCAGAGTTCAAGTTCATCAACGCTAGAAAATGCACACCGGAGGGGTTTAAACTATCCCAGGGATGGTATTTAAGGCCCCTGAGAACCTAAGTAACTTAAAATTTTCATTTAAAAATCCCTCCTTAGTGTTTTTTTTAATTAGGTTTTGCCATAGCGAGGGACACCTCTCACTATTGTGAGAGCTTCCTAGCTATTCTCACTATAACTTGCGCTATTACTAGAAATTTCCTAGATTTTGTATGGCTACGAACTTGTTGTAATGAACTGGCATCCTTGCTATAGCAAACTGGCATCCTTGCTATAGCCAATAGGCATTCTCGCTATAGCCAATAGGCATCCTCGCTATAGTTAAGGCTTAAAAAAATCTGAAACGTTGAGTCCTCGTTTCTATGAAAACTTAGATGTTACATTGCTACTATGAGCTTTCAAATTAATGGTGTTTCTTTAATCGCTTAATTTGTTCAAGAAAACTTAATACCAACAAAATGCAAGTAGAAGCTTTATTCTTAGAACCAGGACCACATGTTCAAGAGCAAAAGAAGGGACGGATCATTGATTCAGATGGTGAGGTTTTGGCAAGGGGAAAAGGAACTTACCTGTTTGATAAAAAGGGTTTTGATGGCCTATGATAAACTTCAAATAATAGTGGATCAAGGTTTAGCTACTCTTTTTGCCCTTATATACACTGCTACATAATTCTTTGGCTTATTGTGTAGGATTAGGTTATTAGCAATACTAATGTACTCTTTTATGACTCAACTATTGCAATTTTTGAAACTGCTATTAACCTAGTTTATATTGTATAAGTTATATTTCTTGTTGCAATTAGTTTTAGTTTGTTTTATATAACTAATTATGATCACTTTAATTATGTTCTATTTACAATCCTAATTGGTTCCAATCACTTATAGACATTTCATTTTTATGAATACAAATTTTCTTTCTTGGTTGTGGTTCTTCCTCTTCTTTAATATATATGTTTGTGTGTATATATATAATTAGCAATAAAAATATGAACTTTATAAAGGCCCTAATAATATAAATAGTCAAGATAAAAATTTATTTTTATCTTGACATAATTAGGGTATGGCTTTAGATTTTTATTCTAGTTGGTTTTGATTTTTAGTAGTTTCTTTATAAGTTCAATTATGAATAATTTTATTTTTCTTTTTTTCATCATTTCCTCTCAAATTCCTACTTTACCACTAGATTTGCTTTAGTAATTGCTTTTATTTTTATTTTGCAAATAATAAAAAAATTTATAAAAAAGTTATATTAGTTTTTTATTTTACAATTAGGAGTTAAAATAATATCCTATTATATATTATAAACGTTGAAATATGCATAAAATTGCAATTCTTTATAAACCAATATAATTAGTGATGTGATTTTTTTTTTTGTTGAATTAAACTTCTCTAAGAAATTTCATGTAGAGAACATAATAAGTGCTAGACTAAAAACCTCTAAAAATATGTTATTTCTTTTCATATTTTATACCTATTATAATGAATATTTATGTTTAATATTTTAATTCTAATTTAAAGTTTTTCTCATTTATAATTATTATTTTTTAATAAATTTATTGATATTCCCTCCTCAATTATGTCAAAAGTAATAAGAGTTAGAAAAGAGAAAGAAAGGCAAAAAAGAATACGGGAGAGTAAGTAGAAGGAACAATGACATTTGCCCACATCTTTTACAACTTTGATGCTCAAAGTAATTATATTTTTCTAGTAATTAAACTTTATTTATTTTAAATAATATTTTATTATTTAATTTAATAATCTTTAGTTTGTTTTATTTCTTATTCATGTGATTATGTTTTTAATTTATTTCAATTTCTTATTTATGTTTTTGTATTAATCTCTTTTAAAATTTTCCCTCTTAATCAATGTGTCTTTGTAGTTGCTTCTCATTTATTTTGTTTCATTAGTTTGACAATTATATTCGTATTTATAAACTAATATTTTATATAGTATGATTGATAATATGAAGGAATGAATTATTCATTTATTCTTTCATGTATTTATTTTTTTTGTAGTTTTAAAAATATAATATGCATAGTTAACATTGAAAACTATAAATTTATTTTATTTTAAATTTAGAAAAATGATAATTGTAACATTCAAGATTTTTAAAAATTTTCTAAGTCTGTTGGCTATAACCAGGACCCTTGTTGGCTATAGCGAGTATACTAGTTCACTACAGCGGGCTATAGCGAATGTACTAGTTCGCTATACTAAGTTTAGGCGTCCCATACAAAAACCAGGGGGTTTCTCGTACTAGTGTGTCGTAACGAGAATGGGGGACTAGGACTGATACGTGCTTACCATAACGAGAATTATTTTTCATTATAGCAAGGTTTGTTCTGGAAAAAAAGTGTGAAAAAGTGTATTTTTGCTTCTTAAAGACCCCAGAAGCTTCTCTTCCCCTCTAACTGACTTATGCTTCGTCCAAAATAGAGGAGAGGGCTAGAGAGAGAGAGAGAGAGACTAAGAAAAGCTAAGAAGAAGGGAGAAAATTAAGGAAGAAAGGTAAGAATCCTTAAAAATTTTCATGCTCTTCTTCTTGAAACTTTATTCTTCTCCTTCTAAGCTCCCTTTCCATGGGTTGCTAAGTAATATGACTTTGTTCTGACCCAGAACAAGTATGAAACCCTTGAATTAGAGTGTGGAAAGCTAGAAAATGCAAAAGAATTAGAATAAGAGCTTATGAAATTCAAGAGGGAGAAACTAGGGATTCTTAAACACTTTGTAAAGTTTGTTTTACTGTAAGAATCCCCTAGCCTTTGTGAGTACTTGTTTGAGTTCCAAGAAAGTAATTGCATGTTATTTGTTGTGTTTAAGCTAAGGAACCCAAGCTCCATCTAGTTGTGGTTGTGAAACTGAGAAGGGAAAAGAAAAATCAAAAGGGAAGGCTTGTGTTGGCTTGTAAGGTAGCTCTTCACTCTTTCTTGTTGCATTCTTGGATGTATGATGGTCATTGTAGGCTTCTATATGCATTAGTATGTTGAGACATGCCATTTGTTATTGCCTTGATACATTGGTACCAATATGCTTATATTTTGGATTGTGAAAATTACTCTTAAAGGGTAAGGTGATGCCAAAAGTCCCTTGTGATGGGTGAGGTGAAACCAAAAGTCCCTAAGAATGGGTGAGATAAGGCCAAAAGTCTGATAGATGAATGAGATTAGGTCAAAAGTCTCTAGACCAAAGGTGAGGCCAATCTAAAAGTTCTCAAAATAGGATGAGGCTAGACCAAAATTCTCTAGAGCTTATTCTTGGCATTGATATGATTTTCATGGCATGTAAATCATGTGTTGTATGATTTTTAATGGTTGGATGCTTACTTGCATGCTTTGACATATGAATATGCCTTGATTGCTTCCTTGAATGAGTGCTTAAGCTATTAAGATTCTATGAATCTCACCCCCTTCCCTCTCCCATCTTAACATGTTAGGTGGAGCTCAAGGAGACCAAGGTGCAAGTCAAGGACCCTAGTTAAGCATACTTAGTTACTTGTATAGCTTATTTTGGTTCTTTTGATGTAAAAAAGTACCAAAATGTATATGTATATATTATTTTTGACATGAAAACATATGAACAAGTGTAAAGGCATGCATATGTGATGTATGAACCATTTGTGGAACCAAAGCAATAAGAATGTAAGTCTTGGATACTTGGTAGCCCATTCTTATATGTGTCTTATTGTATGTAGCATGATGAGTTTGAGATACATGATGATTTGGACTACTTGGGCAATTTATATGTGATTTATTAATGCTTTTAAAGTTTCCTAAGAGGTTCCAAACACAAAAAAGGGCTATTTGGATCAAAGAGTTACATTATGAGAAGTAAAAGTGACCAAATTAGTAGACTATGTCACTTTTTGTCCAAATGAGCTCTCCTTGATCTGAAATTTTGCATGCATCTTAATCTTGTTAAGAGATTTTTAGGAAGCTAAAGTGCATAATATTTGAAGTTCTATGGAATATTTGACAAATTTTTGAAGTTGGAGAATATTTTGGTTTTGGTTAGTGTACTATGCAATTGGTCTAAAATTTGATCTATGACAAACATGAAGCAAATGATGTCCATTTACCATAAAATTTTATAGAAAGAAACTAGATCCTCCCAATAACTTGTGCCAATTAGAATCACCTAATTTGGATGTCTATAAAGGGAGATATGAATTTTTAAAGTTGCTACGCAGTACTAGGTGTCTAGTCAGACCTGTGTCACTGTTTGATAGGTTTTTGTGGTGTAAGCAAATCTGGAACAATCTGGAATGATTTTTTTCCTCTATCTAGCATTCATAGCTTTCCAAATTGCATCATTTGTATGGATTGGATTTTTGTGAAATTAATTGGATATTTTTTAATTTCATATCAGGAACCTGTATAAGTACCAGTAGCCAATCAGACCTTTGTGTCTTTTTCAACGTCAAATATGGTCCAAATGCTATATTAATGACTTGAAATTATTTTTAATGTACATTTAATAGTCATAGCTTTCTAGAAAACTATGGTTTGCTTGATTCTCATTTTTCTAGAATTAGTTATGATTTTTCAAAGTTAGAGCCAAAAATTTTACTATTTGACCTATGAGAGAAATTGTATTTTTCTAGTTTTTGGCCTCATATCCATGGTTGATGGATTTTTTTATACTATGTATGATTTGTATGAATGAATTTTGAGTAGAAAATATGATTGATGGGTTCAAGGGACTCACGGGGCAAAGTATGACCGTTTGAACCCCGACATAATGCCATGGTTTTACCCTTTTTCTTTGGAGATTAGTTGAGGTTAATATATTGTGGTGTTACAATAATTCTATATTATTCATATATATTTAATATTTGTTCTTTTATATAAACAATCTACATAAGGGTATTTTGGTCAAAATATATGTAACTGTAGTTTATATTTTTGCTACTAGAGATATTAGTATAAGGCATATTTTAATTTTTCAAAATAAAAAATAAGCATATAATTTAAAAATATCTTATGAGAGGAGCATAATTTTACTCAAAAAATTGATTAGATGAAAAGTATCCCTCTTTAAACAATCTTAATTTGATTCTTGCCTCATGTTTCACAATAACACATCTTGCTTTAAACTTTTTAACTAAAAAATGCACAACTATAGTAGAAGTGCCGAGAAGATTCATTTCAAATCCTAAAGCTTACTTCACAATGGTAAACAAGAAGGTGATTTGGGGCTTTTATCTTTCTAGCGGCATAAATAAACTCTTTTGATAAAGTAATATTGGTATATTTACAATTATCAAATTGTCTTCCTAAAAGGTAATTCAAAGTAAATATTGGAAATTAAAAATGAAATGTCAAAATACATTCTTCATATGTCTTTTTTAGAGGAATTAAAAACAATGAAATTTATTTTCCCATGTCTACAATGGTTAGTGGGAGATGGGGAAATGATATTTGTTGAAAGTTATCACTAGTTGTCAAGGAATCTTAATGGTGCAAGATATGATTAATCAACAAAGTTAGGCATGAAAAGTGATAAGATTACCTACTATTAAGTCATGTATTTATTTGGTCATAAAAGCCATATGAACTATCTTTTCTCAGACCCTAGAGTCTTTTCTCTCCTTTGTAGTTCTTTCATTTTAAGCTTCTAGATCCTATATAGAGATATAAATAATTTTATATCAAGTTTCGACCATATGATATCATTGTTGTCAACAACTAGGCATATTTTGTGCTTTCTAATCTCTCTAATGCAAGGGAGTTAGAACCTAAAATGAAAGACTCAAACTAAAAGCTATAATTACATACCAAATTACAATGCATTAGACCATAAACAAGGGTCAAAATGGAATTGCAAATAGACATTAGTCCTTGAAGACCATTTATAGGCCCCAATTTCCAAATTCTTCCAAGTGATCTCTCTACCAAAATATTTTAGTTTAATATGAAGTAGTATTAAACTTTTTTAGTTGTAAAATCCCCAAATACAAAAGTGTGCTTAAATGGCATTAGAGTTTTTTTAGTTTCTCACCACATTTTTCACATATCAAAGTTGAAAAACGAGCATTATAAAATTTATAAAATGTAATTGATTTTAAAAAATTTATAAGTTCATAAACAAATGTAATTCATCTTGTCTCTTCTTTATTTTTCTTATTAAAATCACATAAAAAAAGTATTTGTACAATCGAACTAATGGAATATATAACCACTAAATTTTAAAAAACTTGTACTTATGGACAAGCACTATGTTTTCATTAATATGAATTTTCATTGATTAATTAAAAACCTTCACTACAATTTAAAAACCTATACTTATAAATTTTCATTAATATGAATTTTCATTAATTAATTAATATTTTCATATATTTTATAAAATTAGTAAAAATTTATAAAATATTAATTAATACGAATTTTCATATTAGCTGAGGATTCTCAATAAATTTTCATTATTTTCATATATTTATATTTATATTAATAGAAATATTAATATGAAAATAAAATCTTTAATTCATTATCAAATTAAAATTAAATACAAATTCTTTATTTTTTTTATTCCTAAATTTGTCAATAAAAGTAATATAAATAAATTTTGTTAAATAAAACATAATCATACAAAATTCAGTTCTAAAAAATTTTATTTTATTTTATTTTATTTTTATTTATAAAATTTGATAATGAAAATATAAAAATTATACTTAAATTTTTTTCCCCCACATGAATAGAGCATTGAAAGTTGAATGAATTGCGGCCATAAATGAGGAATGGAATGAAAGGGTTAGAAAGGACACAAGTAACTATGGAGGTGTAATATTCAGTCCTTCCGTAAACGTGAGAAACGCGTTGTTCGATTTCTTCATAAATGTCAAAAATGGGCCAAATACAAAAGAAAATCCTTGAAATAGAAGGAATTGGGGCCAAATAAAATTATGATAAAATTATAAATAATGAAAAATGATGATTTGAGCTTTGAGTTGCCCGGAAATCAAGGTCAAAGTGATTTGATAAATTTGTCAAAAGGGTAGTGGCATTTTCGTAAATATGGGTACTTTTTGAAAAACTCACAGGAGGGCTTTTTAAATGAAAGTTTTGAGTTCTTCAGGGTTCTCAGAGGCCTTAAAAACTATTAGAAGCCCTGGGACAGTTAAAATCCCTCTAGTATACATTTTCCAACGGTGGTGAGCCCGAACTTTGATTGGATCGTTTGGGAAGGTTTTAACTCTAAATTGAGTGATTCCAAAAGCATTTAATAAGATTGAGGATCTAAATTTTATAATAAAAAAATTAAAAAAGGAGCTAAAACAAGCCTTAAAAGGAAATGCCACGCGCAAGGAATGAAATCGTCATTTTTTTGGAACAATTCTCCCTTAATTCCCCTTCATATGTGGCGTCCTATCCTTGGCCCTTCTTAACCAACTTCTGCAACATTCAAACCAGAGAAGAAAGCTAAGGAGAGTGGTGCACCAAGGGAAGAGAAGAAGGAGGAAAAATTCAAGTCTTTAGGTATGAAAATTTGCTTGTTTTTCATGCTTTCTCTCCACCAATCTCTTCTCCTTTTTTTTCCTCTTCTTCTCCATGATTTTTCTGAAGTTTTGAGGGCTGTTTTGAAGGGAGAACAAAGGGGAAATTTCAAAATTCAAATAAGGAGGCCAAGGAAAGCAAGAACAAGCTAAAGGAACTAAGAAAATAAGGTAAATTCTCCATCCTTTGGTAGCCTCTTCCTCCCCCTCACCCTTGTCAATTTTGTCCAGTCAAGGGCCTATTCTTTAAGGGCTGTGTTCTGTCCAATTCATGAAGGGATTAGAGGTTTTAGAAGGTAAAGATTAAGAAGGAACTAATAGAATCAAGAAAGGAGCATTAGGAAACAAGATGGAACCATTAAGGATCCAAATGCTCCCTTGCAAATCTGATTTTATATGATTGTTCTTAGGCTTAATTGAATATTTAAACATGCTCCTAAGACCCCTAAAGAGCTTCCTACATGCACCTCCCATCCAAGAAAGCAAAGAAATTGCAAGAAAAACTAATGAACTCTAAGTAGAAAAAGTGTAGTGCATTTGAAGGGATTGTAAAAACTAATTTGATTCATGCATTCCCTAGCATATATGAGTGTTTGTTTGAGTTCCTAAGACCCCTAAGAAGCCTCCAAGTGGCTCTCCCATCAAGGAAAAATTGAAAACCCCTTGAACCCCAAATGCTTCCATAATGTCGGCCTAGGACAGATGTAACACCATATATTTCTAGCATGCTTCCGATCATTTCTAAGTCTCACATGATCAATTGAACAAAAGGGAATGGAAAATGACATTAAAATAATGCCTTATTTCACGTTACGTCGTGTATAAAAATTTCATTCAGTGTCACACGGATCATATGAGCTTATACAACATGTTCTCATATTTAATTGCATACATACAACTCATTTTCATAACCAAAGTTGGCCCATAACTCGTGAAACTCAAAGGGGACCATCAAATTCACATTCTTATTTTCGGCCAAAATTTCAATTTTTTTGTCACAACTTCGGAAATTCATAACTAAATTCACAAAATTTAAAATCCAACAAAATTTACTATTCCATAAAGCTCTGGATGTCTATCCCATTATAAAAATAGTTTCAGCTCATGAATCATTAAGGAGAGAACATTTGACATCCGAAAAGCCACTGGGGTTGCTGCTATCTGGGCCACTAGTTCAGTTTACCGATAGGAACTTTCAAAATTTGTAACTAATTCTAGAAAAATTGAAATCGTTCATTCTTGGCCATTATAGAAATATAAACATGTCTAATTTATTATAAAAATATGATCAGGCCATGAAACATAACCCAGAAAACGTTTGACACGCGACAAGGGGTTAAGGTTCGGACAGCTACTGGTACTGATGCAAGTGTCTGCTATGAACTTCGAAAATGTTCAATTAATTCCACAAAAATCCAATCCATGCAAATAATATCAATTTGGAAATCTATGAATGTTAAAGTTATGGTAAAAATAGACTCAGACCATAGAAAGCACGCTTAGGTACCCAAATTCAATGGAATAGTGACTCAGGTCATGCTGAGCAACTGATACTGTCCTAGAAATTCAAAAATTCATATCTCTCAGCTCAGAACTCCAAATGAGATTCTTCCAATTGCTACAAGTCATTGTGAATGCCTAGTTTCTAACTATAAAATTTCGTATCCATTGAACCACGTTTGCCCCTCGGATGACACAATTTCAAAACTTACCAAATGAACAATACCAGTGCAAATCCGAAATTCTGATACCAACTTTGAAAAATCATAGAAAATTCCACGGACCTCCAAATGACCTGATCTTTGTCTTCCCAAAAAGCTCTAGACAAGATCTACTTGCATGCAAAATTCCAAGTCAAGAAGAGGTCATTTGATCAGATTTTGCCATAGCTCAAGCTTATGGCAATTTTGGTCCCAACAAGAGGCAACTTTGGTTCAAATGAGCCATCCATGGTTCCACATACATTTGAGCAACTTAGAAAGCATAAATATAGCATAAATAAGTCCCTCATAAGGTCTAAACTCTCATGCAACTCAAATTCACTATGCCACTTCCATAAACATACATACACAAATGGGCTCCCAAGTGGTCAAAATACATAATTCTACTCATTAGACTCTATTCTTGATACATACACTAACTTTACATAGTTTTACACTTGTTCAAAGTGTCATGGCTCAAAAATAACATTTACATATCTACTTTTACATTCTAGTCATTATAGTATATCAAAATAGAAAGGTTTGCCAAGAGATGGAGATTTAGGCTCATTGGCTTCCATCCTTTGGATCTTGAACTCCACCTAAATCATATGAGATGAGAGAAAGGAGGGGGTGAGATTAATTGAATCTCAATAGCTCATACACCTATTCAATCACATTTTCAAGGCATATAACATGTCAAAGGTACAAGTATGCAACTACTCAATCGATGAAGCATTCAATTTCCACATTTTTATGTCACAAACACATGTCAAGAATAGGAATGAGCTCTAGGGACTTTTGGGTTGGCCTCACCCCATTTCTAGGACTTTTGGATTGCCTCACTCTTGGTTCTTGGGACTTTTGACTTAGCCTCACCCACCCAAAGGACTTTTGGCCTTGTCTCACCCATGCCATGAGACTTTTGGCATCTCCTCACCCACATTAAGGGACTTTTGGCACTACCTCACCCTTATGAGCAATTTCCATCATTCAAAGACATTCAAGAAAGCATATTGGTACCAAAATAGCAACATAGCATCAAGTGGCATGTCTCAAATATATAAACATACACACAAGCACACAATGACACCATATGCAATAAGAAAAGGTGGAGAGCTACCTTGGCGCAAATTCAAGCTTTACTTTGCTTGTTTCTTCTCCTTTTCGGTTCCATAAACACAAGAAGGTGGGGTTGGATTTCTTTGGCCTATTCACAATAAACAACACTAAATTATACTCTTGGAACAAATTATGACATCCAACTCACTCTTAAGACTACACTTTGGTCTATTTGTCACAATATGGTTCCATTAAGGACCTAATGAAGCAACTACCATAATTAACATTATTGGTTCCATTCTCTTGCCATATTTAGACCTCTTGACCTCATTTAATGTCCTTGAAGCCATCGCACACTCACTTTCACAAACCTAGGTCCATGTTGCTTCATAAGGTTACATTATGGAAGCCATTGCCTCATCTCCCAACCTAAGGCTTCTAAATTTTTTTCAAGGGTTTCTCCTATCTTCATTTATCATATAAAGTCCCAAATCAAGCTTAGAACCATTTAAAATACTCCCTAGCTATCTCTAAGGGTCTTGACCTAGTTATGCTTCCATTAAAAACCCATGGAGTTTGGGATTTTTTATTAATGGATAGGGCACTTGGGAGGCTCCCTAGGAGTCTGAGAAACTCAAACAAACACTCACATATGATGGGGAAGTCTTGAATTAACCCAGATTTTAACTTATGTTCAAGCACCCTACACTTTTCCAACTTGAGTTTTACTAGTTTTTCATGCATTTTTTTGGTACAATCCATCTTCCCATGCCTTAGTTTGATGGATTCTTTTGGATTATAAAATAGAAACTCTTCCCTCTTCATGGTTCTGGTTGAGACATCCTACCATGGAAGAGGAGAAGGAGAAAAAGAAGTAACAAAGGGAGAGAAACTACCTTGTAATCAAGCTTTCTTCAAGAGCCCTTCCTTTTCCTTCTTTCTCCTCCTTAAATTTCGAATTTCGCTCCTCTAATCTGGACCCAAATTAGCACCAAAAAATACATTAAAACCATGGAAAGATGAAGCAAGAAGGGGAGGATGAAGTTTCAAGAGGAAATAACATGAAAACCTTACACTTTCTCACCCTTTGTTTGGCTTTTCTTCATCCAAAATTTCCTCCCTTTGTACGCCTAAGACAGCAGCTCCATTTCTGAATTTTGGGCAGAAGAAAGTCGGTTTAGAGAGCGGGGAGCTGAACGTGGCTTAAAAAGGGAGTTTGAAAGCTTCTTTTGTGCACTTTGTTTCCATTTTTGCCCTTCCATAATGGCATTTCCGGTTTGACTTCGTTTTAGCTCCTTTTTTAGAACCATCCTTTCTATCATAAAATTAAGATTCTCAATTTAATAAAATGCCTTTGGAATCACTCAAATTGGAGATAAAACCTTCTCGAACGAATCGATCAAAGTTTAAGTCAACCGACGTCGGAAAGAGTACACTGGAGGGGCTTTACCAGTGCCGGGGCGTCCCATGGTTTTTGGAGCCTCTGAGAACCCTGGGCAACTCAAAATTTCTATTTAAAAGCCCTCCTAGGTGTTTTTCTAAAATTATACTTATTTATGAAAATGCCACTAGCCTTTCGGCAAATTTTTCAAATCACTCCGACCCTAGTTTTTGGGCAACTCAAGGCTCAAATCCTCATTTTCTATTATTTAAAATTTCATTCAAATTTTATTTGGCCTTAAATCACTCATCTCAAAGGACTTGCTTTTGAAACTGGCCTGTTCCAGCGATTATACAACGTACCGAGCATTACAATAGATGGAGGGATTAAAAAGTGTTTTAATTTATTCTAGCCTTGGTTTGGGACTTCATTTGATAGTAGAAGATGGGAGGAACCCTTGGAAAAAATTTAGAAGCCATGGATTGGGAGATGAGGCAATGGCTTCCACAATGTGACCTTATGAAGCAACTTGTGTTTAGGTTTTTGTAAATGAATATGTAATAGCTCCAAGGACCTTAAATGAGGTCAAGAGGCCTAAGAATGAGAAGAGAATGGAGCCAAGAACTTAAATCATGATGTTTGCTTCAATAGGCCATTTATGGAACCATTATGTGACTTATGGAACCAAGTATGTTCTTAAATATAAGTTTAATGTCTTAGCTTATTTCAAGAGTGTAATTAGCTTCCATATGATGTGTCTAGGCTAAGAGAAATTATCTCCACCCTTTTGGGTGTGTGAGGTCAAGGGAGAGGACTCAAGGTTTAAGGAAAAAGTGTGTAAATGCAAGCAAGGTAGTTCTCTCCACCTTCTCTCATGCATGGATATGTGTTTAGCTTGCTTTGAAATGTGTGTATGTCTATTTTCAAGCTATGAAAAATATGTTAGCAAGTCTTTATATGCCATGTTATGTTTTCCAATGATTACATGATATTTGTATGAGTTTACTTGAGTGTGGAGAGACCAAGAACTCTTCCCTTTGGTGAGGATGAGCCAAGAACCTTTGAGTTTGATTGAGACAAAGTAAAGAGTCTCCCAAAAGCAAAGTGGGCTCCCAAGAGTATGGTTGAGTCCAAAGTACTCAAAGAATGGGTGAGGCAAGTCCAAAAACCATGAGGAAAAGTGTGAGGCTAATCCAAACACTTGGTGAGCTCTTGAATGTCTTATATGACTTGTTCACATGCTAAGATTGCTTCTTGAATGCTCATGAATTGTATTATGTCCATGCATGCATTTTTAAGGCTTGCTTTACATATATTATGTATGATTGAATAGGAGATGAGCTATTAGGATTCTTTGAATCTCACTCCCTCCTCTCCAATGATCTAACATGCTAGGTGGACCAAGTAGCTATGGCAATGGGAGCCAACAACAATGAAGAAGGGAGATTGACAAGTTTATACCTTGTTTTGTCCATTTTGAAACCATAATGATGGTTCATGATGTATATGATGTTTTAAATGTGTTATGAACCTTGAGATATGTATAAATATGCAATTATGTGATGTTTATAACTATGGATATGTTGTATGAGCTCTAGAATACAATTTAAGTATGTAATGCCAAATTATGCAATTTGGAAGTTTGATGTAAATGTGCATAAGTGTGGGTGAGAAGGCCAAAATGAGATGCATGAGGTTTGAGACCATTTGGGTAGCTCACACAAGTCTTAAATGTACTTTTGGACTTGCCCAAAAGGTGCCAAGACCAAGGGAAATCCATTTTGTAACTTTGGAACTCTATATGGAGCCAAAATTGACTATTATGGAAACCTAAGTCACTTTTTAGCCAAATGAGTTAGTCTTGATATGATATTTGGCATGAAATTAGGTCTCATTGAGAGCTTTTTGGAAAGCTAAAGATCATAATTTTTAGAGGTCTATAGAATATTTTATGATTTTTCAAATTTGGCAAAATTTATATTTTTAGTTTACTGCACTGTTCATTTGGTCTAAAATTAAACTCTATCACCCAAAGCTCAAATGATGTCCAATTGCCATGAAATTTTATATAGAGAAACTAGACAATCACATGCCAACTGGAAGCACCTAACTTGGAGGTCTAGAGAAGGAGATATGAATTTTTGAAGTTTCTGCCTAGTATCAGTAAATTTGCCTAACCAGAAGTATTGTTCTATCGAATTCTGAGGTCTGGGCTTAGTGAACTAATCTGGAGATATTTTTCCTCTCTAATTAACATCCACATCTTTCTAGATTGGTATCATTTGCATGGTTTAGATTTTTGTGGAATTAATTGGACATTTTCAAAATTCTCTGCAGAATTATATGATAGTTCCAGAATTCAGTTTGACCTTTGGACCATTTTGGATGTCAAACGCCCTTTGTGATGAATGTTATGGTCTGGGTGTATTTTTAGTGTGAAGTAGACATCCTAAGCTTTCCATAATGACCAAGATTGCATGATTTTGATTTTTTTCAGATTTAATTATAATTTTCCAATATTTGGTTAGAAAGAGGAGCAATTATGGCCGAGAATGAAACTCTTTATTCCCTACTCCAATTCGGTTCCATGGGTTGTAGGCATATTTTTGTGATGCAAATGAGTTGTAATGATGTAATTAAATATGAGAGTGCATAGCATGAGCTCACATGGTCCATGTGACACCGATTGCAAAATTTTGAAGTATGACGTAATGCAAATAAGCCTATTATTTTCACTCCCTCTTTTATATACTCTCATAGGAATGATGATATAAATCCTATGAATGATAAAAAAAAATGAGCTAGAATTTATGGTGTTATAGGAGGTATGGCTTATAAATTATGCAACATGTAAAAGAAGAATAATAGAGTTGTGGTGGTAAAGGGTAGGGACTCAGATCCTCTGAAGTTTACTTCAACCACTTCATACAACTCAGATCCTCTGAAGTTTATGGGTATCTTGTTTTCTTGTTAGCTTTCATACAAGGCTGAAGTAGACTTTAGAGGATCCACTTTATGAGTATCTTGTTTTCTTGTTAGCTTTAATACAAGACATGCAACCTAACATAGGTTTATTAAAAGTTGAATTTTATGTATTTGGCTTTTATGCAAGTGACCACAAAATTTGACTTTGATGAGGATTTATTTAAAGAAAAGATAAAAATAGAAAATAGATTTATTGAGTTTGATTTCTATCAAAATTATGATATATGAGTGTAATATTTGAATTTGTGTATGGATTTGGACAAATTTTCAGATAAATAATAAGATATGGCTCAAATAGCCTAAGAAAAAAAATCATGTAATATAAACTTTTATAATCTTAACAAGCTATGAGTTATATATCTCATTGTATAGCTCATATTATAGTCTTATTCTCATCCTATCATCATACTACTATCATTAAACAATTCAATACTATTTATCTCTCTCTAAACTTTCTCTATTTGTCTGTAGTTATTTTTAGCATCAACTAGGGGTGGACATTGGACCTGAAGGCCTAGTGTGCCTAGTCTTGTTTGCCTAAATCAGGCTAGGTTAGGCAAGGCAAAATAATAATAATAATAATAATAATAATAATAATAATAATAATAATAAATTGTTCTAGGTTGGCACTAAGTTAACATCCGATTTTTTGAAAACGTGAGAAACGTAAGTTACGGTTTCTCCATCAATGAACAAAATTTACCAGATACAAAAGGAAGTCCCCTAAAATGATGTATTTAAGGTCCTAAAAAATTTAAAAAGCATTCTAGACTCCTAAAAATAAGAATCCCAGGCTCAAACAGAAAAAAAAACGAAGTTAGAATGAAGAAATGAAATTATGACAAAAACTGACGAAGCGTAACGGCATTTTCGTAAATAAGTGCAACTTTTGAAGAAAAAACATATAAGAAGGCTTTTTAAATGAAAATTTTGAGTTGCTCAAGGTTCTTAGAGACCCTAAAAATTATGGGAAGGCCCGGGATAGTTAAATCCCCTCCGGTGGATGTTTTCCAATGTCGATTGACCTAAACTTTGACCAACTCGTTTGGTAAGGTTTTAGCTCCAAATTGAGTGATTCCAAAGGCATTTTATTAAATTGGGAACCTAAATTTTATAATGGAAAAGACAGTTCACAAGAAGGAGTCAAAACGAAGCCGAAACAAAATTGCCATTACGGAAGGACAAAATTGAAATTTTTGAAAAAGTATGTTTCTAGAAGCTCCCAAACATTTCTCCTGTCTTCTCCCATCTTCTTAAGCACGAAATTTTTGCCCAAAATATAGAATATGATCTGTTCTCTTAGGCTTACAAGAAGGGGAAGAAAAGGAAAAGAAAAATTAAGAAAAAGGTATGGATTCTTGGTAGTTTTCTATGCTTTCTTTCATCCAAACCTCCTCTCCTCCATTCTCCTTTGTTTCCTTTGATTAAAATGAAGTTTTAAAATCTGTTTTAAGGGAGATATTAAGGAGAAATTTCGGATTTGAAGAGAGGATCTTGGAGAAAGTAAGATTCAAGTGAGAAAAAGCAAGAAAATTAGGTAATTTCTCTTCCTATGGTTGCTACCTTTGGTTCCTTTCCTCCTCCATTTCACGTAACATGAGAAACCCTAGGAGGACTTGATTTTTAGGCAGAACCAAGGATGAATCTAAGGAAAAAGAGTGTGGAGATTAAGAATATACAAAGGGAATTAATAAAAACCCATTAGATTTCAAGATGTAATTTCTAGGGTTTCAATTGCACCTTATAAAATCTGATTTTGTATAATGATTCCTAGGTCTAAATAAGAGTTTAAATGAGCTCCCAAGATCCCTAAGAGGCTCCCCACATACATCCTCCCTTAAGCAAACAAAGAAAACTCCAAGAAACCCCATTTCCTCCATAGCCTCAACCTAAAAGGGTTTGTGTAGTTAGGGAGAGTTTTAAATTTTTTTAAGCTCATTATTGAGTCATATATGATGAATGAAAATGAGGGAAGGTCTTGAAAAAAATTTAGAACCTATAGAAAGTGAGTTGGTGCTTTAAGAAACAACATGGAGTTAGGTTCTTAGCTTTAATTGTGTGATGACTCCAAAAGGCTTAAAAAGAGTCAAGAATCATATTTGAAAAGAAAGAATGGAGCCTAAAATTTATTTGAGGGGTGTTGCTTAATTAGGTGCAATTATGGAACCATAATGAGGTTATAAGCCAAGCTAGTGTTTAAGTGAGTGTGTGGCTTTGGAATTAAGTTCATGAACCTAATTGGCTTCCATAAATTGTGTTTAAGGCAAGAGAAAAATTCCCCACACTTTTATGTGTGTGTGGCCAAAAAGGGGAGCTTGGATTCAAAGGAAAAAGTGTATAATTGCGTACAAGGTAGCTTTTTCTACCTTCTCTCATGCATGGATGTGTGTTTAGCTTGTCTCAAAATGTGTGTATGTGTATTTTCAAACCATGAAAAGTATGTTAGCATGATTTTATATGCCATGATTTCATGATGCCATATTATATTTCTAAATAATGCTATGATATTTGTTTAAATTTTCTTGAGTATAGAAAGGCAAAGAACTCTTAATTATGGTGAGGATGAACTAAAAACTCTTAAGATTGGTTGAGACAAAGCAAAGAGTCTTCCAAAAGCAAAGTAGGCACCCAAGAGTATGGTTGAGTCTATGAATCTCTTAAAGAGTGGGTAAGGCAAGTCCAAAATCCATGAGGAAAAGGGTGAGGCCAATCCATCCACTTGACAAGCTCTTGAATGTCTTGTATGACTTATTTATATGCCAAGCTTGCTTCTTGAATGTTCATGATTTCTATTATATCCATGCATGCATTTTCAAGACTTACTTTGCATCCATTATGTATGATTGAATGCGAGATGAGCTATTGGGATTCTTTGAATCCCATTCCCTCCTCTCCAATGATCTCACATGCTAGGTGGACCAAGTAGGCAAGGTAATGGAAGCCAACCACCTTGAAAAGAAGATTTTGATGACAAAGTGCTTGAGTTTTGCTACTTTAAGACCATAATTATGTCAAATGTTGTAACCCATACTTGCATATGGTTTATGATCTCTTAGACATGTGTAATTATGATAATATGTGATGTATAAATGAAAGGATATGATATGTGAATGATGGAATGTGAATTGAGTATATTATGGTAATGCAACTTCATGAATGGTATTATGGAATTATACATATGTGTGGATGAAATGGCCAAAATGAGATGCATGAGGTTTGAGACCATTTGGGCAGCTCACACAAGTCCTAATTATGCTTTTAGACTTGCCCAAAAGGTGCCAAAGCTCAAGGAAAACTATTTGGACATTTTGGTACCTTATATGGAGCCAAAATTGACTATAATGGAATCTTATATCAGTTTTTAGCCAAACGAGCTTTTATTGATATGATATTTGGCATGACATTAGGGTTCATTGAGAGATTTTTAGGAAGTTAAAGAAAATAATTTTCAGAGATCTATAGAATATTTGATAAATTTTCAAAGTTAGTAAATTTTTTGGTTTTGGTCATGTCACTGTTCACTCAGATCTGAAAATGAAATCTGTCACACAGGACTCAAATAATGTCCAATTGCCATGAAACTTTATAAAGAGAAACTAAACATTCACAGTGACTCATGTAGAAACACCTCATTTAGGTGTCTAGAGAGGGAGATATGAATTTTTGTAAATACTATCCAGTATCAGGAATTCCAACTGACCTCTGTTATTGTTTGATTGGCTTTCAAGGTCTGGGCATGTCTAAGCTGGTTTAGAGTAATTTTTCCCTTCTAGCTAACATCTACAGATTTCTATATTGATATCATTTGCATGGATTGGATATTTTTGGAATTAACTGAATATTTTCAATTTTTGCTACAAAAATCTGTGACAGTACCAGTGGATAACTTAGACCTCTAGACCTTTTTGGATGTCAAACGTCCTATGTGATAGATGTTATGGTTTGGACATATTTTTGCTATGAAGTAGACATCCATAGATTTCTAGAATAGCCAAGAATGCATGATTTCAATTTTTCTAGAATTAGTTATAAATTTTCAAAATTTGGTCAGAGAAAAGCCAAATTCTGGCAAAAAATATACATGAGTATTTTAAGCTTCTCTTTGAATTCCATGAATTGTAAGCCACTTTTAATGATGCAAATGAGTTGTATCCATGTAATTAAATATGAGAATGTGTTGTATGAGCTCATACAGTCCATGTGACACCGAATGAGATTTTTATACACGAAGCAATGTAAAGAAATGCATTATTTTAATGAATTTTCTTACTTTTCCTCATAGAATGTATCATATGAGCATGCAAATGTGATAGAAATGAGTTAGAAATTATGGTGTTACACTAAGGGCCACATTGGCCTAGCCTGGCCTTTAAATAAAAAAAAATTTTAAAAATTTTTTATAAATATTTATGAAAATTTTATTTTTTTAAAAGTAAAATATAATTTTATAGGAGCAAAATGTAATTTTATAAAGACTTATATCAAAATCCTCTTTTTTCATGGCCATTATATTATTTTACAATAAATATAAAAATTAAGAATAAAAGTCAAGCACCCTGGTATTAAATCTAGTCACCTTGTTCTTAAATCGGGTTGAGCCGAGCCCAAGCCAAGGCAATAGGCTTCAATTTTGAAGCTTGTTTCAAATTGGGCTAGGCATCAAATTAAGCCAAAGTCTAGCTCGGCCCATGTTCACTCTTAGCATCAACAAAATGTATTACTCTTTCTTTCCCCCCTCTTACTTTATAACTTTTTTGCTTTTTTAATATTTTCACTTGCAAAAAAATTGTCACATAATTTTGTTCAGTCTATAGACTAAGGTTTTATTCACATCTTCTACCAAAGCTATATTGTACTTTTGCAAATTTTGTTATTCTCTTAGTTTCTTTTCACCTCTCTTTTATGTAAATTTTGCATTTTTTGGGTTCTCTAATATGCTTTAGGGGTTGGGTGGGTTGGATACTATGAAAACATGTTATGCTCTTGAATTTGAAGTTTCCTCATATATGTTATTATTATTTTATATACACTTTTAGTTGTTTTAATTAAGAGTATTTATAGTATATACCAATTTATTGTAAATTACACAACATTGACCACAAAAAGCCATATTTTTTCCAATTTAGTGTGATAATTTATTAGCATGTTCATAATATTGTGGCATCAGATATAAGTTAGGCTACTTTTTTTTTTGGTCTACAAGGTAATAGTATTTTTGGATCAATGTACATGTAATTAAGGTTAAATTCTTTCTTAAATGATATTAAGGGCGCATCACCATGTTGGCTTGGTACATTATGAAGAATATTTTTTTTAAGCAATAGCTTTGAAGTTTGAATCCAAATATTTAAAATAGAAAAAATATCCCTTTAAGTACTAGACCAACTCTTTGATGTTAGGTTAAAACATTTTAGAGATTTAAGACTTTTAAACAAATTATTGGGCAAATTTCTTTCTAGAAGATAATAATGATTTTGATTTTTTTAGGTTGTAAAAATCACTCTGTATATACGTGTGATAAAAGATTTTTATATTGACTTATAAAAGTTTAATAGATTATTGAAATTTAATATTATTAAAAAATGTGTTGTTGATTAAAACAATTTTTATTGTGACACAAATATCTATAATAATTAACAAAAATTGATATTGTACTTTCCAAAATTTAAAAACATAATTTTTGGACATTGATATTTTGACATAAAGACTTTGTCCATATAAAATATGTATTTATTTATTAATTGATATGTTGGAGGGGAGATTTTATTGGTTCTGACATTTTTTAATTTAGGTTGAGCTTTTTAAATCATTGAAGCTATCATATCATTATTTGTAGAAATGAATGATTTTTTTAATAAAAATTGGTTGAAGCCATTAGTTATCAGTAATAACATGTGAGTAAAATAGAAGAGTTTGGTAAAGGACCATGAGTTACGTCGCTAGGTTAAACACCACTGGTAGGACAAGGGCTTGTGGACACACGTACGAAGTAGAAAACTTGGACCACTTGGGAAGGGGGAACCAGCAAAAGCACATGCCTGATAGGAGCCAACTCAATCAATGTGGTATGTGTAGGCCCCTTTTGGATGGGCAACATGTGAACATTAGGTGGAGCCCACTTTTGAAAGAATATTATTTGGTGTTTACGGCAAATTGTCCCCCCTCCCCCTTGCCCCCCCCCCCCCCAGTAAAAAAAAATAATGGTTCCCCCATTTCCTTCCTTCCTTCTTTATGTTTAAAATTTAATTACTTTCATTTTCTTGGGAGAAAATTTTAAACATCTCTGCTTGACTTTGTAAACTCAAATTTTCAATTTCAATTTGTTTAGTTGATTAAGAATTTATGACAATAAATTTTGAAAAGTAATTTAAATTCATCGATTAAAAATTATACATTGATATGTAATATAATTTTTTGGATAAAAACATACAATTTTATTTTATTTTATAATGGTGTTCATTATTAAATTTTTTATTTTATGTAATATTTTTTTATTTATTAAAATATAAATAATATTATTAATTTGTAATATTATAAGACTAAAATAAATATTTCCCACATGCTGATCTCTTATGTTGGACATAGTACCATTCTCCTTATTTGGAGATCAATATTTATAATGGTTAGTATCTTTTTTTTAATTCTTATATTTTTGACTATAGTTGCCACTTCCACATCTCTCTGCTCATGTTTGACTTTCTAAGTTTGGCACTTTATCTTGACCCTCAGAATATTGCTGTTATTTGTAGGCTTCTTGACCACAGTACCTCACATGTGACTTTGAATTCTCTCAATGGACTGACACGATTTTAATTTCCCAAGATACATCCTATTTAAAAAAAAATTAAAGTTTTTAAAGGACAAGGCAACCGTGTCTCTTTGTATTGCGTGTCAGGATCAAATGGTTTGACCCTGACACGCAGATGATGTTGCCATGTGGCAACGCGTAATTGGTGAAACCAAATTACGTTGCCACGTGGCAATTTTTCACTGGAGCTTGGATTATGTTCAATTTTTTATTGTTATCTATTATTTTCTTTAAATACAAAGCTATTCTTCTTCTTCCTTGTAATCCTTCTGCCATTTTTTTTCATTCCACGCCCACGCAGCTGCTTCTTTCTTCTTCTTATGCAAAAATTTTGGTTGATATTTGCTTCTTTCGTCCAACTCCAAGTAAAATTTTACTGCCACAAAGAAAATACCCTCCTTCCATAGTTTTGGGTCAGTTCAAAAAAAGAAAAATAAGTGGAGGAAGAAGTGGTCCCGAGTCATTACAAAAGAAGGAGATAACAAGCCGAAGTGGTTCCTGAGATTCTGATCTCGTATGAAAGCATTGACTATAATATTTTTTAATTAAAGATTTAATTTTGTTGTCAATTTAAAATTGAATATTTGTGATATATGTATGTGGTTAATTTAAATTGTGGAATGATTATTTATATTTGTGTTTTAAAAACTTAGTTGTAGTTGAAAAAAAAAAATTGTAAGGTTTGGATAAAATAGCCTAAAAATAATAATTTATATTTTTTAATGTAAGAAGATGAAGTAAATTTTAAAAATATGTGGTAGAGGTTGGAAAAATAATAAATTTAGAAAAAAAAATTTACTATAGTGTAAAAGAAGTTTGAAAATATTAAATACTATAATGGGTAAAAAATTTGAAAAAAAGATTTTGAAAAAATGTTGTAGAAGGAGATTATAATATGGGAAATAAGAATGAAAGAAATGAAAAAAGTGATGAGGAATGTTAGGGAAAAATAAAAGTGAGGCATAAAATATTGTTGAAGTATATAGGAGGGAAAAAATTTGCAAGCATTGTATATTTTGGAAACATATAATCTATACAAAAAAAATATTATGAATGTGTGAATTTTAGACCAAAAGATAGTATAAAAAAAATATTGTGTACATTTAAAATTCACAAGTTAGGTTGGTGCATATTTTAAATCAAGTATTATTCAATTAGATCTAATTTAAAACTATTTTTCCATTATTCACCTATTTCAAATAGGATAAAGAAGTAAGGATGCATAACTTACTATTTCTAATAATTTTATTTGTATTTCTTTGGATTTCATCAACAATAACCATCTCAAATTAGTTGAAATATGATATTTTTGAATTCATGGTGTCATCTAACAAAATATTATTCGGTTTGAGGTTATAATATATTATTTTAAGATAAAAGTATCTAAAATTTTACTAGCAATTCATTAAAGAAATAAAACTTATAATACTCCAACCAATTTTGATACTTATTTTTTTTTTGGGACCTATAGAATTATTGTCATGAGTTAAATACTTATAATATATAAAATTAAAGTAAATATAAGAAAATACATCAAAATAAATATTTAGAGATAAGAGAATAATTGAAAATAGTAAAAGAGAGGATTATAGGTAGAAAATATGTAATTGGTGAAATTGTAATTAATAATTTCAAGTTGAGATAATTTTTGTCTTACAACAAATTGTTTTTGTTTCTACTTATGTTTTGAGATAGAAGTTTGATTTTTTTTTGTTTTTTAATAATAAAAATTACCTTTATTACTAATAAAAGTCTAAAACTTGGTCAAACATTTTATTTCTAAAATATGTACCTTTTAAAAGAAATATCTAACTTTTTTTCTCTACTTAAGTAGTTTGTCCAAACAAGCATCTTATTTAATATTTAAAAGGGGATGTACTATACTAGTTGAGTCATGCATTAAACAAAGGTGAATTGTGCTTGATATAAAGAAAAAGTTTAAGAAAAAATTATAGATTATAAATCTAAGATTTTAAATTGTATAATCATTTTAAAAGATTATAAGATTAAAATTTAAGGTCCTTCAATATCAATATTTTTAATTTGAGGTCTTAATTATAATATTCTCAAGCAATTGAAATTTTGTGTTTGAAAATCCTTTAAGAGAATTTTAAAATTTAAAATTTTCAATCATTGGAAAAATTCTTCAATCATTGTAGAAAAAGATTATAATACAGGAAATAGGAATGAAGAAATGGAAAAAGTGATGAGGAATGTTAGGAAAAAGTGGTGAGTCATACAAAAATAGTATAATAATAAGAAAAATGAAAGTCAAAAAGTACAAAATATAAAAAAAAAATGTTAGCATATCAGTATAATATAAAATAGTAATAAAATAATAATCTTTCTGCTCTAATTTGGATGTTAGCAATAATATTGATTGGGCAGGCAATATGAATAACGGAAAGGAGGTTATATGCATATATGCAAACGGGTAAATATATGAAACCGAAGAGGGTGCAACATTTATTGCAGCTACAGTTGATGCAATGACGGTTGATTATAACATTTCGCTGGAGAGGTTAAAACAAGAAGTTGCTGAACAGTTACAGTTGAACTCAAATCAATATGTGTCTGACTTGGTATATAGACATCCAGTGTCACTGAGGCCCACAAAATATCGAGCATGTACGTTAAGGAGGGACGCCAATATCCAAGCTATGTGGGTGGCAAATGCAAAGTTTCCATCACAGTTGGGTTCAGTAGAATTGTAGGCAAAAATATCATCGAAGGACATAAACTTAAACGTGGCAACTCAAGCCACAGTTGAAAATGTACCAGATCCCCTCCTATCATCTAGCCATGGTAATGTCACCCACGAGCAGTCTGCCCTGTTTACGACGTACTTTACAGGTAGTGGTGAATATCCACCAATTGGTTCGGTTGACTATACCTCTCATCCGAGTTCATCTCGTTTGCCAATTGATGATATCTCGCACCTGTATTCGTCACATGAACCAATTGGGTCCCCCCCTTCTCCTCTAGAACAAACAGAGGACATAATGGATGAATTTGAGGCAGAGGATGAATATGATGCTACTCCTTATGATTGCCAGGATGATGGTTATACAGATGATGATAAAGACATTGATTGTGTAGATGCTGCCATGAATCCAGCAGCTCCCATTAATATTTATGATTACTCAATGGTTACGTTCCTTGAACAAGTAGTTGCAGATGGTGCGAGAGTTTCTGACTATGCCGAACTGGAGGAAGCAGCGATAAACATGAATGATAGCCAAGAGTTACATGCAGGCATGTTGTATAATGATCAGCGAGCTTTTCGTCGAGCAATAAAGATATATTCAGTTCGCGTACATCACACTTTTAAGGTGTACCATTCCTCTAAAAAATATGTAGAATACAGGTGCCTTCAATATGAAAATGGGTTGTGCAAGTGGAGGGTTAGAGCCTGCTACCAAAAGAAAGAAAACCATTGGGAGATAAAAAAATACAATGGGCCTCATACATGTGTTTCAGCATCTTTATCGCAGGATCACCCGAAATTAGACTCCGATGTTATTTCAGTATACATTATATCTATGGTGACTGAGAACCCCGGGGTGTCAATCCGAGAGGTTATTGAGCGAGTCCATTCGATATTTGGGTATAATGTCACGTATAAGAAGGCCTAGAAGGGAAAACATCGAGCCATCTCACATGCATTTGGAAATTGGGAGAAGTCCTATGCTTTGTTGCCTAGGTGGCTAGCTGCTGTTCAACATTTCATGCCCGGCTCGTACCATACCTTTATGCATAAGGAACCTATACCGACTAGCGTAGCTAATGATGAGTCTGTCATATTTCATCGAGTATTTTGGACCTTCAGGTCGTGCATTGAGGCATTTAACTACTTGAAATCAATGGTCCAAATAGATGGAACTTTCCTTTACAGCAAATATAAGGGAACCGTATTAATTGCAAGTACATAAGATGGTGAGAAGAATATTATTCCACTTGCTTTTGCAATAGTAGAGGGAGAAACTTATGAAGCATGGGCATGGTTTTTGTTTAATCTCCGAGCACATGTGGTTAAAGAGAAAAATGAGCTTTGCTTGATTTTTAACCATCATGCTAGTATCTTAGCTGTTGTGGCCAATCGGAGCATAGGATGGCAGCCTCTATAGGCTCATCATATGTTTTGTCTTTGAAATTTAGCTAGCAACATCAACAAAAAATTTAGACTGTAGTGGTTAAAAAAATAGTTCATAAAAATTAGTACATCTTATTATCATTTAACCTTGTAATTATTCATTTGGTACGATGATATAGCTTTGTGAGAATGACTATTTTTCGTATCTTCCCATATACAGGTTATCTGTATGAGTAGTGCAAAGTTGATGAAGAATTAGCTCACATACGCCGACTCAACTCATATGCTGCTAATTAGATTAAGGAGATACCTAAGAGTCAATGGTGTCAGGCGTACGATGTTGATGGAAAACGATGGGGCCACATGACTACAAATTTAGCGGAAAGTACAAATGTAGTTTTTAAAGAGGTTAGGTTCTTACTTGTGCTTGGGTTGGTTCAAGGAACATTCTACTGGTTAACTAGGTATTGGGTCCAGCGAGCTAAGAAGGCAAGTGCACAGCTTCAAGTAGGAGAAGTCATAGTTAAGGACATCAGATTGAAGTTGGCAATCAGAATTCGAAGAGCATTAACATGTGCAGTTCGTAGATTTGATAGATGTGGGTCGACGTTTGAGGTTGAGGAGCCATATGATCCAACTAATCAACAATTTGGCCGATCGTGTAAAGTCAACTTAGTCAACCGTACTTGCGATTGAGGTGAATTTCAAGCTTTGAAATATCCTTGTCAGCATGTATTAGCAGCCTGCGCTCATGTTTGAGTAGACTGCATACAGTATGTAGATCAAGTGTTTTGATTAGAGACTATTTTAAAGGCTTATGAGACTAAATTCTGCCCCATTGGAAGTGAAGTATACTAACTGCAGGTTCAAGGTCCAACACTTATTCCAGATCCTGCAATGACACACGGCAAAGGTTGACCCAAGGCAAGTCAAATTCGAAATGAAATGGATTAGCGAGAATCCTCAATAGAGCTGCCACGATGTGCTTTATGCAGGCAAACGGGTCATAACCGTGCGACTTGTCCCTCGCGTTGCCCCCCGAACGCATAGCTTTCTACTTTGTTAGTTGCTTTTTTTTAGCTGGTGTATTGCAGTTGCATTGTATTGCTATGTAATTTTCCATACATCTAGATCGCATTTTTTGTTACTTATCTGATTATGAACTATTCAGCAATGAATGTTACATGTTTTGTTGTTATTGTCAAAGATGTTGTTTTCTATTGTTCATTCCACCTTGTTTTGTTTCTATACACTTATTATTTTATTATGTTATCATATGTTTTGTTAGGAATTCGCATGTTACGAATTAACTTATGTATTTATCAAATATCTTCTTATAAGTTTTAGCTCAAACGTGTCTTATACCATTTGTAGTATAAAATTATGTCAGGCCCAAGACACATTATTCATCCAGGCCCAGAGGACGAGTCATTGTTGTATTTGCAAACCAGACATGTCTCTCAGGCAGTGTGGCTGAACAGGGTATGTTATTACTGTATCGTAAAATTTAAATTTTTTTCTTTTTCCTATTCTATCATTATAAATAGTTAAAACTTTTTTTCGTCTAATAGTCAGATCGCATTTTTTGACTACGGCAAGTTGCACATGGCCCACGATTAGAGTCTTATCCACCAACTATAGTGCCACATCTTAGAGTCGCTGGCTTCTATGGGGTGTCTCGTCTCACAGTACTTGATTTTGATGTGGCTCTTGTTTCAGCACTCATTGAGCGATGGCGACCTGAGACACATACTTTCCATACAAGGCAGGGGGAGTGTACCATTACACTACAGGATGTAACAGTGCAGTTAGGTCTTCCAATGGCAGGTCTTCCTATCACTGGTTCACTGAACTATAATTGGCGAGGTGTTTGTGGGGTTCTTCTTGGGATTGAGCCGCCAGAAGAGGAGTTTGATGGCAAGAGACTTAGTATACCTGGCTCGCCAATCATTTTGAGGCGCTTCCAAAGAATGCGGATGAAAATGCGATACTATATTTTGCACGTGCCTATATATTACGTCTGATAGGAGGAGTTCTCATGCCAGATAGGTCAGGATATAGAGTTCCCCTTATGTACCTGCCATTCCTCCAAGACCTTCAAGTAACTTCAGTTAGGGCTCCGCAGTGCTGGCATACCTTTATAGAGAATTATGCAATGCCATTGATTATAAGGAGGTTAATATTAGTGGCTGTTTAACGTTACTTCACTTGTGAGCCTGGGATCGATTTCCTATACTAGCCCCTAAAAGGCCCCTACATCCAGACCTTCAGCTTGATGTGTATGATGTGCTCCCCTCGTGTAACACCTTCATTTCTAGCTCATACCCATCATGCCTTACATGCTCATATACATATGGGAAGTATAAAAGTGAGATCATTTTCTTTGGGTTCATATTCTTTCTCACTATACATCATGCATGGGTAGACATTCACTTTAGTGTCACATGGACCGAGTGAGCTCTTTCTATGCATCCTCATGTTTATTGGCACCATTGCAACTTATTTCAATTCCAAAAACATGCTTGAGACTCATGGAAAGCAAAAAGGGATGTGAGACATGCAAATTCGTTTTCGGCAGATTTGGCCTCCTTTCTGGGCAATGTTTGGAAATTCATAACTAAATACAGAAAAATTGAAAACATGTGATCTCAGTCATTCTGGAAATCTTAGACTGTCTACTTCATGGAAAAAATATATACAACTCATAAAATTTCACATATAATGCGTTTGACATGCAAAATCATCTACTAGTCAGAGGGGTTCTGTTACTGTCACAGTTTACTGATATGGACTTCAACAATGTCTAACTAATTCCACAAAAATCCAATGCTTGCAAAAGATATCACTATGGAAATATGTGGATGTTAGATAGAGAGGAAAAATATCTCTAGATCAGTTTATCAAGCCAAACTCCCAGAAACCGATGAAACAGTACCTCGGGTCTGGTAGGATGACTGATTCTGGGCTGGAACTTCGAAATTGCATATCTTCCTCTCTAGACCTCCAAATGAGGTGCTTCCAGTTCCTAAAGGTCACTGTGACCATCTAGTTTCTGCCTATAAAATATCGTAGCCATTGGATCACGTTTGCCCCTCAGATGACACAATTCTCCATAACTGACCAAATGAACAGTGTTTCTGAAAATCCGAATTTCTGATATCAACTTTGAAAAATCATAGAAAATTATATAGACCTCCAAATGACTTGATCTTTAGCTTCCCAAAAAGCTCTAGACAAGATCTAGTCACATGCCAAATTTCAAGGCAAGAAGAGGTCATTTGGTCAGACTTGGATATCATGGGCAAAATGACCATTTTCATGTGTTAAATGAGGCTTCATAGGTTCAAATTTGCCTCTTCTACCTCTAAAGCCCTATGAGGACGTGGGAATGCATCCATATAGGCTATTAAACATGACTCAAGTGTCTAACAATCCAAATTTGCAAAACTCACTCTTCCAAACCAACACATACACCTTGTACATAATGGCAAAATCTTACTATTGATACCGAAAGCTTGCTACATCCCTCAAGATGGTTCTAATTCTCATACATACATGTCAACTACATTCCTTTACAAGTATTTAGACTTGCTACATCATATACAACATTGGAGTACATATTTAACATAACTACAAAATAGATTACATCTCTTGACCTACTACAAGATAGTGACAAAAATGGCTTTTTACCCTTCCTTCACCAAATTCCCTAGCTTCAAGCTTGGTGGCTCACATCTCTTGCTTTGCTTGGTCCACCTAGCATGTTGGGATGGTGGAGAGGGGGAGTGAGATTCAAAGAATCTCAATAGCTCATCTCTCATTCAATCATACACACAAAGTATGCAAACAAGTCTCACAATGTATGCATGGGCATGTTAGCATATGAAATCATAAGAAAAGCATTTGCAACATCTGAGTTGGCTATACATAAAAAGGATATTTTTAACATGTGAGTAGGCCATACATAACATATAAAAGCTTGCCAAGTAAATGGAGTAGCCTCACCCACTCACTTGTGGATCTTGGACTTGCCTCACCCATTCTTTAAAAGGTTCTTAGACTCAACCCTTACTCTTTGGGAGTCGACCTCACTTTTGGGAGACTCTTTACTTTGTCTTAACCAACTTGAGGGTTTTTGGCTCATCCTCACCATGGCTAAAGGGTTATTGGTTTTTCTATACTCAAGCAAACTCAAAAAACCACATAAAACATCATTGCAATACATGAGACATTATTATGCTAGCATACTTTTCATGGTTCAAAACATACATACACACAAGCAAGACAAAGTAAGCACACATCTTATGCATGAAAGAAGGTGGAGAGAGCTACCATTTTGGTTATTCACAAACTTTCCCTTTCAACTTGTCTCTTCCCTTGTGGTTTTCACAATCAACTCTAGATGGGAGTGCTTTTCTTGAGCCTAACCACACAAGAAACATAAGATTATTCTCTTGACACTTGATTCATAAAGTTAGGGATTTCTTTCTAGCAACCCTACTAAGCATGTAAGAGCTAGGGGTTCTCTCTCTCACTAGAAACTCATCCACTCTCCTTCCTCTCTCAAGCTCTCACAAAGAAAGCAAGGGGGAAGTAAAGATATGAGAGTCTTGGTCTTCTTCAAGAGGGGTTTTCTACTCTCCCTCCTCTGCACCAAGCTCAAAACATGGCTACTTTAACTACCAAAACCGTGAGAAGAGAGGATAAGGAGAGAATAACAACATGCTAAGAGGAAAGCCATGGAAATCCTTACCTTTTCTTGTTCTTCCTTCCTCCTCTAGGCTTCTCTCTCTCTCCTCCGCCCTTTTCTCTATCTTAGAGTGAGCTCAAGTCGGTTACAGAGTGAGAGAAGGAGTTGGATGCTTTAATAACTCAAATCCTCTTTTTTCACGCTTTTCCGGACTAACCCTGGCTATAGCGAGCCATAACCCTCGCTACGGCGAGCTCGTGTCAGTCCCAGACCCCTGTTTTCGCTATGGCGCGTGCTACAGTGAGCAACGCCCTGGTTTTTGTATGGGATGCCTGAACTCGCTATAGCTAGAAGCATTTTCGCTATAACGAGAAGGCATTCTCGCTATAATTAGACCATTTCTCGCTATAGCGAACAGGTACATTCGCTATAGTTGGGTTGTAGCTAGCAGACTTAGAAATTTTTCAGCCATTTGAAAATTTTCAGCTTTTCTTTTCTTTTTCTTTTTCCTTTCTTTCTTCTCTCTTTTTCCTGGTTATTACACCTCGCTTGCTTATAGGTATGAATCTTATTGCGAGATAAATGCCTACTACATGGTTCATGTTGTTTATAGAAATCAGAATTAACAACTATTTCCACTTACATCTTACAGGTGGAGGCGTGTGGGTCAACATCCACGTCCAAGAAAATTAGCAATATAACATTATAGAGTACTATTAGACCTGATGAGAGCTGATGAGATTTAAAACACTTCCTATTGGCTTGTGCTTAGTTACCTTAGTAATACTATATCCTTATAGATTTATTTCGTTATTTGTAGATCATATGGCATCCATATGATACAGATGGTGTCTGCTAGTTGATACCTGACTATTATTTGGTCTCCTCAGATATTTGGCTTGCATCTGTGCCACTTATTGCTTTCACATTATAGAGTGGCATCATGCTGATCGTGTCCTCCGATAGTTTGGTCAGCTGCAGCCAATACCGCATACTCCCTATAATTTAGAAGAGGTCTATACACTTACGCTCAAAGGAAAGATTCATTTGGACTGGCAAAAGGAGCATAAGAACTTCATACATGTTTGGTAGAGCTGGCAAGATACTTTATCACTTAAACTGATATCATTAGAGCTTCTAGATCGTTCTTCAGAATATATGAAATTGTATTGGATGGTTACTCGTCGATGGATTCACACTATTAGTGGTGCCTAGGGTTTTGTGGTAATTGTTAAAGATGTATCACAGTTATTTTATTACACTTTTTTTATACTTATTTTATATAAGACTTTTAATTTTTTTTGACAGGCTGATGTTGCTGATTGTTTACGAGTTCTTACTATAGATGACCGCTCACCGTTAGGTCTTGCTGTGGTCACTGATTGTTCTAACATACTCGATGCACTTGGTCAGCATCGAGACATGACAATTTCTCAAGCTGCTCCTCCTGCTCCTCATCTGCCAAGGCCACAGCTTCCTCCACCTCACACAGCAAAGAGAGCTCGCAGTTTTATATCTACTAGAGAGCCCATGGTAGACGATCAAGCTTATCGTGATTCCACTCCTGGTGTTGGCACTGCATCTACGATGCCTGATCCCTCTTTTCATACATCCACAAAGATGCAAGTCCACTCAGATACCGCTGGACCAGCTTCATCCTCAGCGATACAGACACAGATAAACCATGACATTACAGGTCCATCTTCTTCTACGGGGACACAGACCCATCATGACACGCCAGGTCCATCTTCTTCTATGGGGACACAAACCTATCATGACACGCTAGGTCCATCTTCTTCCATGTCTCTTATGCATTTTGTTGATTTTGGAGGTGTTAGCTCTTCATTTTACATGTCATGCGGTTCCGTTCCTTTTACACCTATCTTTGCAGACCAAATAATGTCTGCTTTTGAGTTTGTTTCTGGGTCCTCTCCATGTATTGGATCACAGCAAACAGGATATATCACACCACATCAGCCAATTCCTCCACTTCAATCTCCCCAGTTGAATGTGAATCCTGTGCCCTACCAACAGGTGGAAGAAGAAGGAAACAATGATAATGAAGAAGATAAAGATGAGGTCAATAATGATGAAGACACCGAGCAAGAGGTTGAGGTATAGCAGGCAGAAGACGAAGACCATCCTGCTTGACGACGAGGTTAACGATTAAGAACACAAACTCGATATGGCACAAGCAGTCATTTCTTTTGAACTTTCCATATACATATATATATTTCTCACTTCTATGTTTTTTCTTAAAAAAATGAATTATGTCAATTTACCTAATGTGTTTTATGACATATGAATGAACAAAAAGTAATAATGCTAAAAAAGTGTTTTTTTTCTTAACTATTTCATTAATAAAATATTACACGTATTTACAATATCAAGATAACGTGTAATTAACAACGCTGCAAAACATTAACAACATATTATCAAAAATATTTTAAAAACAAAGATATTTTAACCCATAGGAGCTTACTTCCAAATTAACATCAAAGTGAGACTATAATAGTAAGAAGAAGAGATACCATGACCAAGATAAGGAATACTAATTAAAAATTATGCAAAGACAAAAGAAATGGCACAAAAACAAGTGAAGCATCCATGTCAAACAACATGAAAACATAATTGCGATATCCATTTGTCTCTCAAAGATTATTTAGTTCTATTTCTGTTCCTTTTGTTGTTTATTTCTCTTTTTCTTTCCTTTACTTTGCATGCCATGCAATCCATTGTGAAAAAAAAAAGTATTCAGTATTGGATGTTACATGTCAACTATTTCTTATCATTTTTTAACACTTATAGTCTTACTTTTAAACCATAATAAAAATATTATTAAATTATAATTATAATAATACAATAGACATTACATAACAAATTTTTAAACCTTTTCATTTTTTGTGAACATCTACATATAACCTAATGGATCCTAAGTTTTGATTTTTGCTTACAGCACAGCTAAAATGTCCTTCAACTTCACATCAAACTAATTTTTTTGTCTATCAATCTTTAAATTATAAACTATTGCTTCATTAATATCAACTAATTTATTATTTATGGCGTTACTTGCTTCACTTAAAAAGCACATTTAATATGTTTTAAAATTATTTATTATATAACTAAACTTAACTACCAACATTTTTAATGAAATTATATTATTTATAAAGAATTTTAAAAACACTTAACCACGTAATATTAAACTATAAAAATTATATAATATAATAATATTATTATTAAAATATTATATATTTATCACACTTTAATTTACATTACAATAAAAAATGTAATAATTTATACATAAATTTTTTTTATAGAAATTACATCGAAATATTAACAAAAGGACATAAAAATTTTTATATAAACATTATTGAAGTGCTATAGCAAATTTTTAATTCAAAATTAAAATATTCTTGCCATTTTTTGAATAAAAAAATAAAAACTTAAATATAAAAATATTCCCTCCTAATGCATTTTCTTAAAAGTCTTTTATTTAATTTTTAAAATCAATTATTTTTTAAATAAATTAAATTATTTAAAAAACGAATATAAAATTTTTTATATAAAAACTATTTAAGTGCTATAAAAAATTACAAATTCAAAATTAAAATATTATTATCATTTTTTGAATATAAAATATAAAAATTTAAATAAAAAATGATTCCGATGCAATTCCTAAAAACTTTTAATTTAATTTAATTTAATTTAAAAAAATTAAATGGACACGGTTGGAAAGCAACCGTGTCCAATAAAAAATTTTAATTTTTTTTAAAAGGACACGGTTGCTTTCCAACCATGTCCTTAAAAAATTTACAAAAAAAAAATTCTCGTATTGTATCTTGGAAAATTATATTGGGGGCTGTGTATTTGGTGGATTATAAAATTTAAATAGTGTATTTGAGTCATTATCTTGTTATTTGCTACTTTTGCTTTTGCTTCCATGTAACTTGAGTGCTTTCAAGTTTTTTGTTTATTCATTCATCTATTCAAGAATTGTTCTCTTTTGGAATTTTGTCAAAAAATTATTTTCTTTTTGCAAACAATGGTTTTTTTAATTATATTAAAAGCTCAACCCAAATTAAAAAAGTTATAACTAGAAAAATCACCGTTTTTTTAATTGTTGAAGGTATCATATAATTCTTTGTCAAAAATTACTAGAGACTAACTCTTTAGTCACAATTAACTTGCTTTGCACTTGTTCTTCCCATAGTTTCTTGATTCTGTGCTCAAAATTCTTTGTCGTATAAGTGGAAATATATAGAAGTAGGACTTCCTTTTCTTTACGATATATATAGACTGTAAGTTATGTTTGGTTTCTTAAATAATTTTTCTATAATGCCTCTTAAAAATAAAGATATGCTCCTTCATGTTTTTTATTAAAGTTTATATCCCACATTTGCATCTTCTAATAACCAGGTTATAGGGCAAAGCTTCTTCGAAATAAAGAAGGACTCTTTCTATGAAAAATTAGCGAGTGATGGTTGAGTTTAAAAAGAATTCGAGAGGTAGATTAAAGAAAAAGAAAAAAAAAAAGACAGGGATGTGAAAAATTTATTGGCGCCTATATTTGCTACAGTAAGTGTTAAGTGGGTAAATGAAAATTATTTATAACTTTAGCCACAACTTTCTTACCTAAATCTTATAGCTATGAAGGAATTGGCCGTGTGTAACAACTACTCCAGTTTGGTTTTCTGGCCAATCGAAGTTCAGGCAAACAAAACAGAAGTAACAAAGCAAACGATATTTAATCATAACATAGTCATCATTATGTTTACATGTGCTGATTTATTTAGAGCAGCACAAGAGAGCTCTTTAAACAGTATCATCAATATCACGCACCTTGGCATACATTATTACTTAAATGATTCTCTTTCGGATAACGGGCAGAAAGATGTGAGTGGACTCGGGGGGAGGGGGAGGGGAAGAGGAAGGGGGAGGAGGAGGGGAAGGGGAAGGTGGAGGGGGAGGGGGAGGGGTAGCGGAAGTTACAGGTTCGAACTTGACACTGAACAGTCCTTCGCTGGAACACAGCTTCGCAAGCACAACGTTTCCTTCTGGGATTGTTTCGCCTGCAAGAACTAGCTCGTCTACTTCCAAGAGTTTGAAGACAATATTATATACATTAGTTTGATCATCTTCAACTTTCTTAATGTAAAATTTACCCGAAACTGCAGGGGTTGATTCATTTTCAGGTGGACCAATCTTTATGGGATACTCTTTAGCAGAATTAACGAAAACTGTCCAGTTCTTATATGGTCTAGCACAGAGATCTACCGTATCAAATTGGATATCCAAGGATTTTTCTGTCTCGATATTTTCCGCCTCCGGATCGTCGGGAAGAAAATGCACCACCTTAGGATCAATGTCAAATACCACAGTAATCGGGCATTCGTCGCCTGGAAGTTGAAGAACTGAAACTCCAAGGGTAGCATTTGTGGCATCAACAATCCGGTATCCGCTACCACTTATAACAGGATTATTTTCGGAGTCAAGCACTTCTTCAGCTGTGGTTAGCTGTTGTGTGCAGAAGGCAAAGAGAAGGAAAAACAGGGCAAGCAATGCAGTCTTCATTGGAATTTGGGTGTGAAGTACTGTGAGGAGTGCAATACAATAGAAAAGGCTGGATGTAAATGGGAGCTTGCATGGCTTCAATTTATAGAGTTACAACACTGGATGGATGATCCAGCTAGTGATCCACCCGGGTTTGAATTGAATCCTGTAACGAAAGCGAAAGATATGTCATATTTCAATTGTAAATTAAAAAAATATTAATTCTCGTAGGGGAGATTTCCGGTAGCCAGCTGAATCAGCCCCCTCCTACAACTAGAGTGGTCCTGCGTAGCATTTTCTCAATTAAGAATATTAAGAAAATGCAGGACTACTCTAGTTTCTTAGAAGCTAAAAATCATTTAGCAATTAACACTAATTGTTGTGAATTGGCGGTATTAAGAAAATAGGGAGAAAAGAAAGAATGACACAGAAAATTAACGTGATTCGGCCAATGTGACCTAGATCCACGGGCAAAGAGAAAAAGCTTTATACTATTGATACTGAATGATCTAAGGTATAAGATATAGATGTAGAAGCCCTCTTTATATACATAAACAATCTCACTTCCAATTCAATTCTACTCGACGTGGGACTTATCCCCTTTTTTATATACGAGGAATTCCCTTCCTATCTGAGTTCTATCTGATGTGGGACTTGGGTTTTGAAATTTGAAAGCATCATCACACTAATTAAATGATAAAAAGTAAAGAAGAGGTAACAATAAATGCCACCTCTTGGCTCTACCTGCATACACACAAGGGGTGATAACTCCGTTGTTGGTAGATTTGCCTCGAGTAGTACCTTCTTCTTGGTCACCAAACAATACAGTACACATGGCGATGACTTTTGCATCGAGCTTGATATTATACATGAAATTCTCTATCCCCATTCACCTACCATTATCATCGAGCTTGATAATATACATGTCTCTCTAATTGTGAGTTCCCATGTTTAAATTTTGTGTATGTTGACACGAAGCCTAGGAAAACATTTATTGAAGAACTTAAATTTTTGAAATTTTTTTTTTGTTTATACTGTGTCAACATTTTCTTGCTAGTTATTGCACCAATTTTAATTCTTATGATGCTATGTGTGTTGTATTGATTGGTCCCCATGACAAAGGTGCCACTCTAGGCACTTTTAAAATTAAGCTCGTTCAAAGTGACAATTTCTATAAGCTTCTCTTCATTTTCAAAACTGATAAATCCCATTCCGAGGTTCCTGTTGTGACCAAACTGACTACTAACATATATCAAAATTAAATCAACACAAGTAATAAATTAAACAATAATTACAATGATATTAAGAATATATTTCATTTACTTTGTAATATCTGGTTCTTCAAAAATAAGAGAAAACGTGATAAACATAACGCACAGTTTATCCATAAATGCATCAAATGCATTGAATATAAAAGGAAATCCCCTAGAGAGAATGATTTGAGATCAAATAAAATTAAGATAAAATTTTAAATAATAGAAAATGAAGATTCAAAGTCTAAGATACCCAAAAACTAGAGACAGAGTAGTTCAATAAAATTGTTGAAAGCATAATGGTATTTTAGTAAATATGGGTAACTTTTGGAAAACTCATAGGAGGGCTTTTTACATGAAAAATTTGAGCTTTCTAGGGTTCTTAGAAACCCTAAAAACTATGGAACCCTCAAGATAATTGAAAACCCTTCGGTAAGCGATTTCGGCCATGATTGACCAAAACTTTGACTGAATGGTTCGAAATGGTTTTAAATTCAAATTAAGTGATTCAAAAGTTATTTTATAAATTAGAAGACCTAAGTTTTATAGTGGAAAATATGGTTCTCGAAAAGGAGATAAAATGAGCCTTAAATGAATTAGCCAAGAATAAAGGACAAAAGTAGCATTTTTGAAAAGCTTTTATGAATCTCCTTTTGATATATGAAGAGTCCTTCATCTTAACAGACCCTTTGCTTTGCCCAAACCAGTGAGAGAAGCCAGAGAAGAGAGACACACTAGGAGAGAGCTCAAAGAGGAAGAAAAACTAAGAAGAAAAGGTATAGAAATCAAGACTTTTTCTAGTTCTCTCTTTAGAAACTCTCTTCTCCTCCTTCCCATCTTCCTTTCTATAGTTTTATTTGATGAAGTGGGGTTGTTTTTGGGTCTGGTTCAAAGAGAGAAGAGTAGGAATTTAAGGAGGAGTCTACACCAAGTGAAAGCGGCTTTGAAGGTACCAAGAAACCAAGGTAATTCTTCTTATTTTGTTGCTTCTCCTTGCTTACTTCCTTCATGGAATTTTTGTTCAGCTTAGGGCCTATTCCATAGGAGATAAATTCTGACCATATTAAGGTAGAATTAGGGGTTCTAAGATGTGAGGATTAGGAAGATAGAAGTGGAATTAATTAAGAAGCAAAAAAGAACCAAGAATGGGAAGTTAGGAATTCAAAGACATAGGCAAATATATGATTTTATCCAAGGGTGTTTTTGGTGATGTGAGGATTTAAATGAGTTTCTAAGACCCTAAGGAAGCCTCCCAAGTGTCTCCTTCTTCAAGGAAAAATCTAAAACTCCAAGAGCTCCATTTATGGTGCTTGTCTTGGCCAAAGAGTGTTCATATACCTAGGGAGTGTTTTAAAATTTTCCAAGTTTAATTAATGAATTTCTTATTCCAAAAATATTGTGTTTTCTTTTTATGGATGAAGATTTTCTTTTAGGAGCAAATTTCTTTTAAAAAGAATACTATCCAATATAAATTAATCATAATTAAGTAAATCTTACAAATAAAGGTTGAAAATATCAATACTATTAGTAAAACATTATAAAAGTAAATAGGATAAAAAATTCTATCCTGAAACACATGAAGAAAAATATATGAATCGGACACCAAACAATGGATTTATACATTATTAAAAGAAAATTTTAGTGACAATCCACTAAAATTATTTTCTAGAAATCCTAAATATTGCAAATTAAAATTAGAGGATTGTAATACCATAATTAGAGTTAGACAAATGGTCTATATTAAAAAAGATATAATTGAATTTAAAATTCAAATTCAAAAATTACTAGAAAAATAATTAGTTGTGTAATGTCTTATATTGGATAGGAAGGTTATGGGCTAGGCATATATAAACCGAGGTGTAATGCCTTCTGGTAGCATCAGGTTTTCGGGGGTGCGACCTGGTAAGTGGCTTAGCACTACGATGAAACAAACCCCTACCCCCGGAGACTGCCGTAAAGGGGATGATACTAGATGAAGGAGTTGGCTTGTATGATGAATAGTATTAGAGCTAGCTTAATCGAATGTGCACCTTGAGAATGAGGTGGCCTACCCACGGAGCTTGCTTCATCATACATTGGAGGAGTCCTCTAATCGATATTATCCCCTTTATGGCACCCTCTGTAGGTAGGGGTTTTGTTTCATCACAGTGCTAAGACACTTACTACGTTACACTCTCGAAATGCATCACTATTGGAGAAAATCACACCTTGGCTTATATATGCCTAGTGTAGGATCTTCCTATCAGATGTAGGATATTACATTATCCACCCCTCTTTGAGGCCACCTTGTCCTCAATGTGCATATTTGGTTAGGCCAGCTTTGATATTATTCATCATACGAGCCAGCTCCTTCAATCAATATTGTCCCCTTTATAGCACGTTCCATAGGTAGGGGTTTTCTTTCGTCACAGTGCTAGGCCACTTACCAGGCCGCACCCTAAAAAATGCTTCACTATTAGAGGGAATCACACATTGGCTTATATATGCCTAGCCCAAAATCTTCTTATCTGATGCGGGATATTACAAATTGAATCTACAACTAATTCACATTTTATTGTAGGAAACCATGCAAGGATATAAAGAGGAAATGCCAAAATGGGTAATTAATTTCAAAAAGTTAAATCAGGATCTAGAGTTTGATAAATTACTTTATCCTTAGAAAAGATATTTTAATTATCTAAACTAAACAATAAAAAATATTCAATAAATTTGATTATAAATCTAAATATTATCATATTAAGTTAATCAAAGAGTTGAAACCCTTGATTGCTTTTAGCGTCCCATATAGATATTATGAATGGACTGTTATATCTTTTAATTTAAGTAAAACTTTGCAAAATATCTTATAAGTCAGTTGACAAGTCTTAAATCTATTAATGCTCTTTTTCTAGATCAGAACATTGCCAATAATGATCTGTCATATTGGTCGAGCCATTTCATTGATTTAGTACCTAAATTAAAAATATAAAATATCATTAGAAGTATATAAAAATTAAAATACAAGAGATATATATTGTCCATGAGACAAAAGGACAAATGGAATTAATAATCACTTAAAGAGATCCAATTAAGATCAAAATCCTAGATTAAGCTAATCAAAATCTTTGTTATCACTTGACACTTCCAAAATTATTCATCATGCATTGCTTCCCTCAATATAGAATATAGATTTCTAGATAGGGTATCCCTCAACCATGTGCACACCCATAAATTATTCAATTGTTGTATACAGCTGCAATGAAATGTAGAGAGAATGGATGTTGATTGGTGAACAGTTCTTTAATGTTTCCGAACTCTTTCCTTCTCTCTCTCTCTCTCTCTTTTGTTTTTCTACTTTTACACACTAGTTTAATTTGATCCACTACCATGGAAGACCTCAACACAATATCACTAAACAAGCAAGAGACACATCATTAGTTAGAGCAAAAAGGGTATTTCACTTGCAGTAAAATTTTTAACAGTTTTCTAAATGGGTGGCATGGCACTAAATGGTTCATTGTAGCGTAAAACTCTTTGTAAAAGCTGCAGGTTAAAACTAAATCCTTCCCTGAAACACTATACATTAGACCTCAAGCATGCCTTAGCATTATTTTTTTAATTTTAGACCTTCATTTGAGTAGTGCAGTATGTCTTCATTCAACTTATGTAACACCAAGAGAGGAAATTGATAACCATCTAAGGTTATAACAGGAATTACCATATTAAAATCAATCGAAGCTCCTATTTTCTTTCTCCTTTTTCCTCCCTTTTCATAATTTTAATCCATTAACAGACAGCCCACCTAAGAAAAACTCTAAAAACAATAAACTGCTGGAAAGGGCCATTAAATAAGCCATATACATATTCCTATCTTCACATATCGTGATATATATTTTTTTTGTTTGAAATTAAAGCAGCTTTATTCTTCTTTAATATGATCATTATTGGATTGCTTTATGAAGGGCAGATCAGCCTTTTTAAAGTAACTGTACATTCACGAGAATATCTATTATACTGTAGCTATCCAAAGTTCTATATTAGACTACTTCATACTTTACAAGAAAGTTTCTACCTTGTCATCCTTGCCTCATGTTGCGATAAGAAGAACAATCACAGTAACAATAATTTTTGTACATTTTGATCGTTGATAATGCATTAGCATTAATAAGACAAATCACTTAATTATTGTTACCAAATTGTTTACGTAAGTGTTCAGCACACGTTTTCTTTTTAATGACAACGCCTTTCTCATGAGGTACTATTAACCTTTTGTCTATTCTAAAAATCTATATAAGATTATTAACCTTGTCAGAAATGATATATGTACGAGTAAATGTCACAAGTGTATGCAATTAACTTCCTGTCCACATCTTAGGCCAAAAATAAAAAATTCCTATCCACATCTTTGATCTGAAAGGAAAACGTGCTACACTTTTATATACCATGTATCTGCCTTCCTTTGGCATGTATCTATTGAGTACAAATCTTGTATTATGTGGTAATATTTTGACAATACTTTTTGTATAGATGTCAATCTTCCATTATGTTTTCAAGATTTCATCAGAGTTAAAGAGTTTAAGTTTACAGGGTTGGCAAGGACTATGATTGCCAGCCATGACAACTATAAGTTGTTTATTCAAATCAAGCTTGTTCCATTGATAATTCTTTCTATAGGTAGACCCAAGTTTTTTTCATTTATATTTTTTTGTTATTGGTCTTGGTTCACTACATCTAAATTTCTAATTTTTTTTGAGAATATTAGTACAATATTTATTTTCTAATTGATTTTTAACTTCTTTAGTTACTTTGACAATTAAATAGTGATCTATTACCTTTTGCTTTTTTTCAAACCATCATAACCATTAGATTTTTTTAAAAATTCTCTATAGTTATTATTACATATTTTGTTCTATGGTGGAGGTAATTTATGAAAATATTGATTGAAGCAAAATTTTGAATCTATATCCTTTAACTGATGGTAACGATATTGAAATTGTTTAGAGAGTTTGTCTAATTCCCTACTATTACACAACTTTAATTTTGTAGAAATGTAATTAGTGTCTAAATTAAAACTAATTTCATTCATTGATCCACAAAATTCCATTTTAATAATTTCTATAACTTTTTAAAGAATTTGTTCAAAATTTATAAAATTATTTAATAACTTATTATTATTATTATTATTTGAGCTTTTCTTGTTATAAACCTCTGTTTAATGGCCAAAGCAATTAAACAAGTTAAAAATCAATTAGAAAATAAATATTATTCTAATATTTTTTTAAAAAAATTGAAAATTTAGATGTAGTGAACCAAGATCAAGAATATGAAAATGTAAATGGAAAACTTTTGAAAAATTCAAATATATTAGGAACAATCGCTGCAGGACCACTACGTAGATTAGCCACGTGTTGTAACTCTATAAATTGAAGCCATGCAAGCTCCCATTTACACCTAGCCTTTTCTATTATATTGTAGCCACCACAGTACTGGACACCCAACTTCCAATGAAGACTGCATCGCTTGCTCTGTTTTTCCTTCTGTTTGCCTTCTGCACACAACAGCTAACCACGGCTGAAGAAGTGCTTGATTTCGAAAATAATCCCGTTTTATCTGGTAGCCCATACCACATTCTTGATGCCACAAACACTACCCTTGGAGTTTCACTTGTTGAGCTCCTACCCCAAGAGTGCCCGATCACGTTAGCATTGAACATTGATCCTAAGCTGGTGATTTTTCTTCCCCAGGATCAAGGGAAGGAATATATCTAGACAGGAGAACCCTTGGATATCCTATTCTCTTCATTATCCCACTGTGCTGAACCATCCAATTGGACAGTTTACGTTGATTCTAGTAAAGAGTATCCTCTATTTATTGGTCCATCTGAAAGTCATATAACGCCTGCAGTTCCAGGTAAATTTTACATTAAGAAAGTTGAAGATAATCAAACTAATGTATATAATCTTGTCTTCAAACTCTTGGAAGTGGACGAGGTGGTTCTTGCGACCAAACCTTACCCCGATGGAGACCTTTTGGTTGCAAAGCTGTGTTCCAACGAAGGATTCAATGTCAAGGTCTACCCTCTTGAAATTCCCACTTCCCCACCCCCCACCCCCGCCCCTCCTCCTCCCCCTCCCCCTCCCCCGACCCCCACTCACATCTTTCTGCCTGTTATCCGAAAGAGAATCATTTAAGTTATAATGTACGCCATGGTGCGTGATATTGCTGATACTGTTAAAAGAGCTCTCTTATATTGCTCTAAATAAATCAGCGCATGTAATCATAATGATGATTATGTTATGATTTGTGAGAGAACGTAGTAGAGTAAGAACAGGGAAGAGAAGCGTTTACTGTATTGTATGTATTGATTGATACGAAGAGCTAGTACACGCTATATATATAGCACTTAGTTATATCCGTTACTTATATTGTTATACAAAACTACCATTCCTAACATCCTGCCTGATTTCCATCATCCCCCCTCAAACAGAATAGTGTTTTGTCAAACACATTCAGTTTGTCCCGAAAAGAATAGAACCTCAACTTAGGAAGAGACTTGATAAAGCCATATGCAACTTGATCATCAGAAGGAAGGTGAACCACAGCAATTTCCTTGGCCAGAGCTTTCTCACGCACGAAATGAATATCAAGCTCGATATGCTTGGTCTGAGCATGCAAAATGGGATTAGCAGTAAGTGACACAACACTCAGATTATCACAATATACCGTTGGGAGTTGAAAGGGAACATGAAGCTCATGTACTTAAGCCACATAAGCTCGGCCACCACACTTGCCATACTGCGATACTCAGCTTCAGTGCTACTCCGAGAGACAACCGGCTGCTTTTTAGAGGTCCACGAGATTGGATTCGTAGCAAGGAAGATACAAAATCCGGTAGTGCCATGCTTGTCATCGAGATTAGTAGCCCAATCCGCATCATAGAACACACGGAGGGCAAATGTATCAGATTTTTGAAGAAGCAAACCAAAATAGGAAGTACCATGCAAATATCGGAGGATACGCTTAATAGCCTGCCAATGAATATCCGTAGGACACTGCATAAATTGGCAAACACAGTTGATAACAAAGCTGATTTCAGGACGCGTAATAGTGACATATTGAAGGGCTCCAACAATAGATCTATACAACTGGGGATCAGAAAAGAGGGTGCCACTATTCTTTGATAACTTGATCCCAGCCACCATTGGGGTGGTAACAGAGGCAGAATTAGTCATACTAGCTCATTGCAGCAAATCAACAATATACTTTTTCTGCGATAGCAAAAGAGACCCATCTGCATGGGGAAGAACTTCAATGTCGAGAAAAGTAATTAAGGGTGCCTAAGTCTTTAAGAGAAAACTCAGAGTTAAGACAAGCGATAAGATGCTAAATATAGTTAGAACTATTGCCAGTAATGAGGATGTCATCAACATAGACTAAAACATAGGTAGTGTGAGACGATGATTGTTGAATAGATAGAGAGGTATCACACCTATTGGAGACAAAACCAAACTTAAATAGTGTGGTAGCTAATTTTTCAAACCATGCATGAGGAGCTTGCTTTAAGCCATACAAAGACTTATGTAATTTACACACAAGAGTTCAATCATCAGACTTAAATCCCACAAGTTGTTGCATATAAATGTCTTCATGAAGAGTACCATTGAGAAATGCATTGTTAACATCAACTTGATGCAAGGGCCAATTGTGAGACAAAGCAACTATCAAAATAGTATGAATGGTGGCAGGCTTGACAACAGGGCTAAAGGTCTCATGAAAGTCCTAACTTTTAGGCTGACGGAACCCCTTAGCAACAAGCCTCGCCTTAAGTTTATGTACAGAACCATCCGGATTCTCTTTAGTCTTGAAAACCTACTTACATCCGATAGGGGACCGATGAGGTGGAAGGGGAACTAAGGACCACATATTATGACGTTGCAGAGCATTAAACTCATCCTCCATTACAGCCTACCACTCAGGAAAGGCCAGTGCCTTATGAACAGTGGCTGGCTCAATATGAGAAAGAAGTGCCTTTGGTTTGAAAATGCCATGTTTGGCTCAGTGATCATCGGGTGAGCATTAGTAGGAATAGGAGCAACAGGTGATGAAGAGGAAGGAACAGAGGAAGAAGATTGCTGAAGACCCTTGCTGGTAGAACAAATGACATTCTGCACACTATTAGTAAAAGAGTTAGTAGCATAAGAATCAATATGAGCACAGACAACAGGTATAGTATAATACGAAACATGAGGGGCAAGAGAGAATATAGGTGGTCTAGCTGGTGGAAAAGAAGGGGAAGGAGAAGGAGCAGGTTTTAAAAAAAGAGATTGATATGGAAACACATGTTCATTAAAAATGACATCTCGAGCAGCATACATTTGACCTTCTAGGGTAAGACACTTGTAACCTTGTGTTTATCACTATACTTAAGAAAAACATAGGCCTGACTTGCACATTATAGCTTATGGGAATTATACGGTCTAGTATTTAAGAAGCATAGGCAACCAAAGGATTTGAGAAAAGAATAGTCTGGTAGTTTATCAAATAATAGCTTATAGAGAGTCTAAAAATGAAGGACAGAGGAGGGAAAATGGTTAATCAAATACACAAAAGTAAGGAAAGCCTCATCCCAATATTTAGTAGGTAAGTGTGCAGTAGCTAAAAGTGTAAGTCCCATTTTATGGATATGTCGATGTTTCCTTTTAGCCAATCCATTTTGTTCATGTAAGTAGGGACAGCTAATGTGATGAGTAATACCATGATCCTGGAGAAATTTTGTGAATACTCGAAACTCACCACCCCAATCAGATTGAATGGCTTTAAGTTTAGTATCAAGTTGGAGTTTAGCAGAAGTCTTGAAATGGAGGAAAGCTTGAAAGGCATCAGATTTATGTTTTAGCAAATAAAGCCATGTAAATCTAGAAAATGAATCCATAAAATGAATGTAATATGCATAACCAGCAGAAGAATGGATAGGAGTCGGCCACCATAAGTCTGTATAAACTAATTCAAGGGGACAAGAATAAATAGAAGAAGAATGAGGAGATGGCATTTTATGAGATTTCCCAAGACAACATGAATTGCAAAATTCAGATCCAGTATTATTATGAAAATCAAGAACATTACAACATTGCATAACCATTTTTACAATTTTTGGAGAGGGATGGCCTAGTTTATTGTGCCACAACATAAAATTGCTAGGAGACATTCTACTAGTTGAATTCAAAACAATAGAATTACAGGGTACATGAACATAAGACAAATGAGGATTAACGACAGATTTTGACAAGAAAGTGGAAGACACGCTTAGAGGCTTGTGCAATTAAAGGTCATTAAATGTATACAGACCATTCCTAAGGGTGCCTTGCAACACAATGATATTGGTGTTCACCTATTTGACAAGAAAGGAACGTGAGTAGAACTCAAAATAGACATGGTTATCTTGGCTAAACTTAGAGACACTTATGAGATTCTTAGTGATGTTGGGAACATGGAGTAGATTTCGAAGGGTTGAGAAAGAATGAGGTAATAAGGAGTGAACGAGGGAATGCCCCAAATGTTGAATATACAAACCTGTTCCATCACCAATGTGTACTTTATCACTGCCATTATAGATGGTTCTATCAATTAGGTTGTTAGCATTGTATGTAATATAGTTTAAAGTGCCCGAATCAAGATACCATGGTGGATCTGGTAAGGCATCTGGAGTGGCTAGTAAAGTAGATATATGAGTTTTGGAATCAGCAACTTTGAATGGTTTGCGTTGATAGTTTGAACTCCCAATACCATAAGAAGAATTGATGCTCACTAGATAATGACACCGCAAGTATACGAGTCGTAAGAGTAGTACGTAATGAATCAAGGTCGTTCCCTCAGAGAATTAGTATGATTGGTGATTAGGCGTTAGATTTCTCATGTTCATTTTAGTTAAACAAATCAAATTGTAATTGAGTTTTTATAAAAATAAATTCAAATGCAATTAACAATAATGAAAGATGGTTTTAATCAAAAGTATGCAATTAAAAACACCCAAAGAATTCTAATTCCCTTTATCCACATTGTCAATCATTCCCTTTTTAATTAATTGGCTTAATGTCAATTTTAGAGTCAAGGTATAATTAGGCGCAAATGTCTTTTGATCCATTTAAACTCCTATATCAATTCACTCTTGATATCTTAAAGGAGTAGTTAATACTCAATTAAGCTCAGACCTTATCTCGAATACCTAGGGCCCTTGAATATATTTCTATCTCAAGTGCAAATTAGACTATATCTAATCCTAAATTGTTTAACCAACAATCTATAAGCAATTCCCTTCTTTCAAAGGTTAATTACCCAATCCATAATCAAACCAAAGGAGGCCAATCAATAGAATGAACTATAATTCAGATTAAAACACTAAAATCTTCAATAATCCACATAATAAAAAAGGAAATAATCTCCAAAGACTAAAGGTTCATAGAATCCCTAAGGGTTACAAGATTTAACCGCTTATGGCTTGAAACCCACAAACAATCTCAGCAAACATATTAACAATCATTAACTAGAAAGGAAGATGGAGTAGAAACACCTAATTGGAAGAATAAATGACAAAATCAATGATTTCCCGATTAGTATGAAGCTTCCCCAACACTTATCGTGCATTTTCCTCTTCTCCTAGTTAGCCAGAATGTTCCTCCTTTGCTGAATAATGAAGCCCTAGCCTCCTCTCCTTTATTTTAGCTCGCTAATCAAAGCTGTGCATTTTAGAGGTCGATCTCGCTATGGCGAGGAGTGCCTCTTACTATAGCAAGGGCTCAAAGATTCCCAGATTTTTGCTGCTCTCTCTACTGCTTCGCTATGGCTAGTTGCTCCCTAGAATTTGTATGCCTCGCGACTTCATTATGGTGAAGTACCTTCCTCACTACAGTGAAAGTGCATCCTTGCTACAATGAATTGAGTTCTAGCTGTAGTGAAAGGACTTGTTCCACTTGTATTTTTCACTTCTCAACTTCCCTCTCTTTTCTCAATTCTTTGTTCATTCTTTTACTTTTCCCTAAAATTGAAATCAATCATAAAATGAGGCTCAAACTGATAAAGATATTGCAATGGAAATACTTTCTTTATTTTGTTTGATTGAATACACATTTAACCCTATTAATCAAGAAAAAAGTACTTTGTCTCCCTAATTTAATCTCAAATGTATTCCTTTTTCATCCTAAATTAGGGAGTCATCAAACTCCCTCACACTTAAATCCTTACTTGTCCTCAAGCAATTTTTAGAAACTATCAAACAATGTGATTATTTATTTACTTCTTTTCCATAATAAACACCTAATCAATCAGAATTTCAGATCCCTCCTCACACTTAGAATGAAACCAATGTTAGAAGCAGAAGCTCAGCAAAACTCAAATTGAATTTCGAAAACAATGCAATCATAGCAACACCCTGATTTCTAAAGTGTGTGTGTGCTCTACAGATAGATTTTCAAGAAGCAATCAAGTAACCTTCAATAAACCTTCATTGCATTTTCAAGACCAATCTAAATATCCACTCTAACTTTAATCATCAAAATTCATTAAGAGAGGCTTTTATTGTTCACCATAGAACTACTTTCAACATAATCATTTTTGCTTTTGCCCCTTTTTTTATTTTGATTTTTTTTGTTTCTCCTCAGTTCTCTTAATCCTTTTGACGCAAATGACAACACTGGTTATGAAGCCACCCGATTACTTAGATTAAGGAAATCCTCAGAGTGCTTATTAGCATACTCTTAGTTTTACAACCACCGTTTGACGTGAAAGTTCACACTTTTTAGTGCAAAGCCCTGGTTACTAAGTGATTTCAACCATTGGAGTAGATTTTTTTTTCCAGCATTAAATATCCCTCTCAAATGACAATCAGATATCCATCAGAAGTAAATAAATTGGGGGGATCTAAAAAAATAAATGGGAGTTAACTAGAGAGAAAACTTGAATAACTTCAATAATCATATTGTGGAGGAATGGTTCTATTATGGATGCACACTACAACTACATTACTTACTTTGTTCATTTCAAGTTTGCTTCACCCCCACATTCATTGATTAGTATTCATCTAAAGCAAGAGAGGTTAATTCTAGTTAAAATTAGAGACATTATGGTAGACTGCTTATTATTGATGGATTTTTCCTTATTAACTGAATTTGTATATCCACCTAGCCTATGTTTACCTTCCCCCACACTTAAAGTGAACATTGTCTGCAATGTGTAAAAGAGAAGAAACAAAAAGCAGAAAAATAGAAGCAAACTGGGGTGGAGGTAAGGGATGTAGGGAGATAGAAAGTGACTAGACTCCCCTGATAAGAAAAAAAAATATTAGGACAAGAGGGGTGCGCGCGAACAACTCCTGCATCTGACAGACCAAAAATAGACAAAGATTACGCAGCAAACGGTAAGTTGGCATTAGAAATAATATATTAATCTTGGGGTTAACTAGTGCAAGATTCAAAAATATAATGATATACAATTATCCATATACAGTTATCCCAAAATGTAAAGTAGGGCAATAAAAAGAAGAAGCATGCAAGGGATAGAAGGGTCCTATGAATCAAAAGGCCCAGGCCTATCCTGTGGTGTAGGGTCCTATGGGAGAACGATCACTGACGATGGAGGAACCTCTGGAGGTGGAGATAGAGGTGCAGGCATCAGATAGTCTATAAGCATCTGCAACTGGTCCTTCATGGAAGGACATGCCCCTCTAGCCTGTCAATGGACTCCTTCACCTAGCCTTCAAACTCAGTGGGAGGTGGTGCATCCTACCTCATTGGCTTTGGAGTACTCAATCACTGCTGTGGGGGAGGAGGTGGAGATGCCTTAGGTTGTGCCTGTACAGGTGCCTAGTGTCTACAGGGACGCCCTGACTCATCCTTCATACTATCATATTTAAAAGGGCCTTTCGACTTGAACTGTGTGTCATTTTTGGAGACTCTGCTCCCCCATAGTGACTAACTTAATAAGCATGTAAGGGTATGCTAAGCTCGCCCTATCAGACCTCGCCACTTGTTTGAAGTCAAGGTACATGAGCCGAGGTATATTCACCCACTGCCTTGTCATAAAGCACCAAGTTAACGTTGCTCGCTCTTGGATCATATCAGACCCATGGGAACTCGTCAGAATGTTGCTGGTGATGAATTGCAGCCAATACCGAGTAAGCTTGTTCAATTGATTGACTGGATAGATTTTATTGCCCAACCTGGCTCATCCTTCCTGTGCAATGGTGGTTTCCACCTCCTCCAATGGAATAAACTGTGGATTCTTTAAGCAAGATTGGAAAGCACATTTCGTGATGTCAGGTAACTCATATAAGTCTTGAAATGCTTTCTCATTGATGTGTACCCATGCAGAGCGGTAATAATATTCATCTTCTTCCTCCTCGGTGTCCTCAAAATTTGCGTAAAGTTCTTGGATCATGAGCGGTATTTGATGCACCAACTTTTTAGTGAAACTGTGCAATCTATGCCACTTGAAGTCAGGGTATGTGAGATCCAAGACATGAGGCTTATAGTATCTGTCTTCCACTACACCCTTATCAGAGAAAAGCCTCTCAAAATAGAATTCTGCTTTGGCTAAAGTAAATCGATCCTTATTATAAGATTTCTTCTTTTGCTTCGAGGAGGAAGCTTCAGCAGTCTTGATTTGCTTTTTAGGAGCCATGACTGAAACTCAAATAAGAAATGGAAAGAAATCAGTGGTAGCAGTAAGAGAGAACCACAGAATAATCAGGGCAAATGGAATGCCTACATACATAGTAAGGAAAAGATAAAATTGATGAATTAAATGCAAGTGACATTCTTGTAATAAGGAAATAAACCTTGAAAAGCATACAAGGGGATAAGAGAAAAAAGAAGATGGAAGCAAACAAAGGAGGAAGCGCCTAAAAAAGAAATAGCATTTTCTAGAAAATGCTCGAACTCGTTGTAGCGAATTGATTCTCGCTATAGCGAGAACAAACTAGTTTCTGAGAAAGCTTATTCAGGCTGTAAAATACCAAATTAATGGAAGCTCCTTACACAGATACAGTTGACCAACAAAGCACAAGTAGACAAATTAACTTATTCACCTCTAATTACACAGATTCATGCGAAACAAAATTCAGCCCTAATACCCATAGAAGCAACTCAAACAGCAACGATTCAGGAGATAAAAGGGACAATCAACTGACCTGATGCAAGGAGAGTATGGCCCGAGGGGAATGGGAGCGTTGAAAGTGAGAAATTTGGCCGAAGAAAATGATGGAAAGGGAGGAAAGCTTAGAGGCACAATAGCGAGGGGTAGCGAGAATGAAAGATGGGGGACTGTTAGGCTACGTATTAAAAATTTTTATTTTTTAGATGGATATGGTCACGACCTCGCTATTGCTAGGCAATAGCGAGGACTCCTCTGGAATTAGTATGACAAACAGAGCTACTGGCTTCACAACAGCAAAAGTTCCTTTAGCAATGGCGAGTAGACTTGTACAATTTTTGGGTACTGAAAAATCTCGCTATAGCAAGAAACTCTCTGGTGTTTGTACGTGGTCCATGAGTATGCTGCATTCACTATAGTGAGTTAACCATCTCGCAATAGCAAGGAAACTTAGAAAAAATTTTATGTTACTCACTATAGCCTGGCTATAGCGACATACTTCCTAGACTTTGTACCAGATTGGACACAGAGATCTCGTTATGGTGAAATGGTTGTCTCGCTATAGCGATAACACTTAACATTACTTATTTAGCTTGCTACAACTAAGCCATAGTGAGGAACTCTCTGGTTAATGTACCAGATGTAGAACAAGTAGCCTCACCATAGCGAGGTAGACTTCTTGCTATAGCGAATATTTTTATTTATTTATTTATTTAATACTTGAATATTTAGGTAAGTATTCTCTGACCCTATTTATACTTCTTATCAACTCAACCCATTGCGCTCAAGCCTTAACCAATATAGCAGATGATCAATATTACTAGAATAAAGATTTGCAATTCAGAGCAAGGTTAGAAACTCCTTGAAAATCATGTCTGAAGTTGCTCTTTCCTGCTAACTACTTGTTCCTTTAATATCTAACACTTCGACACCAAAACCCAACCTACAAAACACACAAAGAAGAAAAAGAAGGTCAAAACAATAACATAAGAAGGATAAACTCAAACATAAGAACAAGAAAACTTGGGTTGCCTCCCAAGGAGCGCTTGGTTTATAGTCCTCAGCTGGACTTTATCAGCCAATCAAAGAGGTTGAGCCAAGTTATGGACTGTTGTCTGTCGGTCTATCTCGCCACCCAGATAATGTTTAAGACTTTGACCATTTACTTTAAACTAATCTTCTGACTTCTCATCTTGAACTTCAATGGCTCTATAGCAAGTCACAGAGATCACCTTGAACGAACTAGACCACCTTAATCTCAACTTACTTGGAAGCAACTTCAAACGAGAATTATAAAGTAACACGAGGTCTCTAAGTTCAAACTTCCTTGGTAAGATGTGTCTATCATGAACTCTCTTAGTTTTTTCTTTGTAAATTCTAGAATTCTCAAAAGCTTACAATCTAAACTCATCTAACTCATTAAGTTGCATTAGTCTTTTCTCACCCACTTTAACCATATCAAAATTCAATTTCTTTATAGCCCAAAAGGCCTTATGCTCTAGGTCAATGGGAAAATGATAGGCTTTGCCAAAAACCAATTGATATGGATACATACCTATTGGAGATTTAAAAGTAGTCATGTATGCCCATAAAGTATCATCGAGCTTATCCACCCAATCCTTTCTAGTGGGACTTACAGTTTTTTCCAAAAAAAAATTTTATTTCTCTGATGGACACTTCACACAACCCATTGGTCTGAGGGTGATAAGCCAATGCCATTTTATGGGTGACTCCATATTTTGCAAGTAAACCCTTGAACAATTTATTGTTAAAATGAGCCCTCCATCATTAATGATTGCCCTAGGTGTGCCAAATTGAGTAAAAATATTCTTTCTCAAAAATTGCACCACCGTATTGGCATCATTAGAATGACAAGCTACAACCTCAACCTACTTACTCACATATTCAACAACAACTAATATATATTGATGGCTTCTAGATGAAACAAAAGGCCCCATAAAATCAATGCCCTACATATCAAACAATTCTACCTCAAAAATGCTAAATTGAGGCATTTCATGCCTCCTTGAGATGTTACATGTTCTCTGACATGCATCACATTGACAAACAAACAAGTAAGTATCTTTAAATAGTGAAGGCTAATAATTTCCAAATTGCAATACTTTGTAAGTAATACGTTGGCCACTAAAGTGACCACCATAAGGAGCAGCATGACAAGCATGAAGAATATCATTTTGTTCAGTTTGATGCACACATTTTCGCAAAATTTGGTCAGCACATTTCTTATATGAAAATAGTTCATCCCACACAAACCATTTCATATCATGCAAACACTTTTTCTTTTGATAAGAATTTAATTCATCAGGCACAATAGTTGAGTAATTTACTTGTGCTCTAGCTAGAGTTTTGCTTACATAGTAAATGGGATGAAAAATCTTACCATGTCTCTGGCCAAGCACAGCTCCAACCGCATAATCGCTTGCATCACATATAACCTCAAAGGATAGTGACCAGTCAGGGGCCACTATAATTGGTACGGTGATAAGTCTTTGCTTAAGCTCTTCAAAAGCTTTCAAGCAATTTGCATCCAACTTGAAAGGGGTATCCTTTTCAAGTAATTGAGATAGAGGCTTTGCTATCTTTGAGAAATCTTTGATAAATCTCCAATAAAACCCAGCATGCCCTAAGAAACTTCTAATAGCTTTCACATTAATGGGTGGTGGTAATTGCTCAATTACTGAAACCTTAGTCCAATCCACTTTCAATCCTCTTTTTAACACTTTATGCCCAAGCATTATATCTTCACAAACAATGTAGTGACACTTTTCCCAATTTAGGACCAAATTGGTATCCTCACACCTTTGCAAAACCCATGTCAAATTATCCAGACATTCTTCAAACGTGATACCAAATACTGAGAAGTCGTCCATAAAGACTTTCATGATATGCTCAATCATGTTAGAGAAAATTGACATCATACATTTTTGAAATATGGCAGAAACATTACACAATCCAAAAGGCATGCGTCTGAATACGAAAGTTCCATATGGACATATGAAATTGATTTTTTCTTGATCCTCAGGGGCAATGGCAATTTAATTGTATCCAGAATAGCCATCTAAGAAACAAAAGAATTCTTTTCCTGCTAACCGATCTAACATCTGATCGATGAATGGAAGCGGGAAATGATCCTTTCTTGTAGCTGTGTTTAACTTCCTGTAGTCTATACAAACTCTCTAGCCTGTAACTATTCTTGTGGCAATCATTTCATTCTTCTCATTATTCACCACTGCCATGCCTCCTTTCTTAGGGACACACTGCACTGGACTTACCTAGTCACTATCTGAGATGGGATAGATAATACCAGCATTAAGTCATTTAATAATCTCTTTCTTGACCACCTCTTTCATTATAGGATTCAATTGCTTTTGATTTTTCATTGATTTCTTATGGTCATCTTCTAAGAGAAGTTTGTGTATGTAGATGGTTGGACTAATTCCTTTTATATCAGTTATGGTCTAACTGATGGCTCTTTTGTGCTCTTTTAACACTTTTAACAGTTGCTTTTCTTAGGAAAGTGTTAATGTAGATGAGACTATGACTGATAAAGTCTCTCTTTCCCCTAAATGAGCATATTTTAGATGCGGCGGAATAGGTTTCAATTCCAACATTGGAGGCTGCTTGATGGAAGGTGGGAGAGCATGAGTTTTTTATGAAGTTAGTTTCAGTGATTCAAAATGTCCATTCGGCTTAGCCATAGGTCTAAATGCATTAAGCTTGTGCTCAACTTCCATTCTCATCACCTCTTCTATACTTAGTTTACCAACAAGTACTGCTTCAAAAGGATCGGTGAAAGCATAAGAGTTCAATTCTTCTTGAATTACTTCCTCAATAATAGATACCCATGAGCATTCTTTGACACTACCTAGATGATTTATAGCTTTCTCCACACCAAAGGTGACTCGCTCATCTCCAAGCCTCATTATAATCTCTCCTTTTTTCACATCAACTAGTGCCTTGCCAGTAGCAAGAAACGGCCTCCCCACTATTAGTGGGATATCTCTATCCTCTTCAATATCAAGCACAATAAAATCAGTAGGATAGATGAACGGGCTAACCTTCACTAGCACATCTTCAATGATTCCATGTGGATAAGAAAGGCTTCTACCAGCCAGTTGCAAGGTGACAGTCATTGGATTGGCCTCACCCATCTGTAGCTTTCGAAAAATATATAGGGGCATGAGGTTTATAACAGATTCTAAATCATAGTGTTCGACCCTCAAATTTATCCTTGAACATGTAAGGGATCGAAAAAGAACCAGGGTTTTGTACTTGGTTGGAAGATTGGATTTGAGAATATTAGTGGTATTCTTTGTCAAAGCCACTATTACAAATTCAGTGAATCGCTTCTTCTTGCTAAGCATGTCTTTAAAGAACTTAGCATATTTAGGCATTTGCTCTAAAACTTCAGAGAAGGGGATATTGATGTAGAGTTGCTTAAACATGTCCAAGAACTTCTTATACTGCTCATCAAGGACTTTCTTTTGCAATCTCTGAAGAAATGGAGGCAATAGCACCACTTTAGGATGCACCACTGCCTTTTCTTCAGACTTTTCCACTTTAGACTTTCCTTCCTTGTCCTCTTCTTTTTCATTCAAACTAGCAGCCTTTTTCTCTCTTTTCCATTGAAGTCCTTCATCTTCAATCTGAATAGTACTTGATGGACCCTTAGAATTCACCTTAGTTAGTTCCTTCACTTGAACTTGTACTTCAGGAAGCTCTTTACCACTTCTCAAAGTGATAGCTTTACATTCTTCCTTACCATTTCTCCTTGGATTAGGAATTATATCACTTGGCAAACCTCTTTGATGTAATGCGTTCACAACAGATGCTAGTTGCCCCATCTGTACCTTTATATTCTTAAGGGAGGAATCCACCTTTGTATTAATACCAGCTTGCTCTTCATTATCCTTGATCTGAGTGGTCATGAACTTAGCCAACACATCCTCTAGATTCATTTTGGGCTCTTGAACAAGCACATTTTGCCTTGCCCCTTGAGAGAACCCAGGAGGTTGAGTTGGCCTTGCTTTAAAAGATGATGGTTGATTAAGTGATGGACCATTCTTCCAAGAGAAATTCAGATGATTACGCCATGTAGGGTTGTAGGTGTTTGAGTACGGGTTCTAATTCTTTGGAAAGTTCCCCACATAGTTAACTGATTCTATAGATACAAAGGGGCAATAATCTGTTAAGTGTAGATCCCTACAATTTTCACAAGTAGTTGGGGTCACTTGAGTAGAACAAACATTTATATGCTAGCTTCGCTGCACTTGAGATTCCAACATATCAAATCTCTTGTTTAGAGCGGATAGAATAGTTACCAGTGGAATGGAGGAGTCTTCTTGAGTGTTAGCAACATTAGCAGTCACCCTTCTATCACCCCCTCTTTGCACATAGCTCTCAGATAATGTGTCCAAAAGATAAAATAACATCATCTATAGGCATTTCATCCCAATGCCTATTTAAAATAGCATCTAATATTGTATCAGTTTGTGGGGTTAGGCGTGTGCAAAAATTCTGAATAATGGCATAATTATCCATCCCATGACTCGGGCACTGGTAGAGTAAATGTTTGTATCTCTGCCATGCAACATACAAATGCTCATATGAAGCTTGCTTAAAGTTGATGAGCTCACGATAGGCATCCGCTATTCTATTATTTGGAATGAAGTGAGCTCTGAACCTTGCCTCTAACTTATCCCAAGTGTCAATTGAACCCTCAAGTAGGGTCAACAACCATTCCTTAGCCTTTCCTTGTAGAGGGAGTGGGAACAGTCTAAGTCTTAGAACATCCCTTGGTACCCCATTCTGCTTGAATGAATCACACACTCCCAAAAATGACAGAATGTGAGGTTGGGATCTTCATCAAACCTCTCACCAGTAAATTGTCTATTGAGCTGCAACATGGAAATCATCATAGGCTTTAGCTCAAAATTAATAGCTTGAAAGTTTAGTACTACAATGCTAGGCTGAGTGGTTCTCATGGTTCTTCCCACAAAATCCTTGATAATGCAATTCTGATTATCTTCATTTGCCATATTTGTAGTAAGAACAATTATCTCACTTTCAGGTTAGATTAGTGTAGACCCTTTAGCCAAAATATCTGTCCAACTCCTTGTCTTTCTAGGTGTTTTGTTAGAACTAGATTTAGGTGGCATAAACTATATACCTATGAAAACAAAGGAGTGCAGATCAAGAGTCTCACTAAACCAAAGAAACCAAAACATAATTACTAAGGACGTATTAATAAAATTACTATAACTAACAACTGAAAGCGTAAATAACCAAGAGAGTAAATGAAAAGAAGCTAAGTGTTTAAGCTAAAACTACTTAAAGCCCTCTAATTCTCTTCACTAATTACCTTGATTCCTCGGTAACGGCGCCAAAAACTTGATACTCATTAGATAATGACACCGCAAGTGTACGGGTCATAAGAGTAGTACGTGATGAATCAAGGTCATTCCCTCAGAGAATTAATATGGTTGGTGATTAGGCATTACAGTTCTCATATTCATTTTAGTTAAACAAATCAAATTGTAATTAAGTTTTTATGAAAAATAATTCAAATGCAATTAACAATAATGAAAGATGGTTTTAATCGAAAGTATGCAATTAAAAACACCCTAGGAATTGTAATCCCCTTTATCCACAATGTCAATCATTCCTCTTTCAATTAATTGGCTTAATGTCAATTTTAGAGTCAAGGTCTAATTGGGCACAAATGTCTTTCGATCCATTTAAACCCCTATATTAACTCACTCTTGATATCTCAAAGGAGTAGTTAATACTCAATTAAGCTTAGACCTTATCTCGACTACCTAGGGCCCTTGAATATATTTCTATCTCAAGTGTAAATTGGACTATATCTAATCCTTAGTTGTTTAACCAATGGTCTATAAGCAATTCCCTTCTTTCAAAGGTTAATTACCCAATCCATAATCAAACTAAAGGAGGCCAATCAATAGAATAAACCATAATTCAAATTAAAACACTAAAATCTTTAATAATCCACATAACAAAAGGGAAATAATCTCTAAAGACTAAAGGTTTATAAAATCCCTAAGGGTTACAAGATTTAGCCGCTCATGGCTTGAAACCCACAAACAATCTCAGCAAAATATCAACAATCATCAACTAGAAGGGAAGATGGAGTAGAAACACCTAATAAGAAGAATAAATGATAGAATCAATGATTTCCCAATCAGTATGAAGCTTCCCCAACACTTCTTGTGTTTTTTCCTCTTCTCCTAGTTGGCGAGAATGTTCTTCCTTCGCTGAATAATGAAGCCTTAGCCTCTTCTCCTTTATTTTAGCTCGCTAATCAAAGCTGTACGTTTCAGAGGCCGATCTCACTATGGCGAGGAGTGCCTCTCGCTATAGCGAGGGCTCATAGATTCTCAGATTTCTACTGCTCTCACTACTGCTTCGCTATGACGAGTTGCTCTCTGGAATTTGTATGCCTCGCGACTTCGCTATGGCAAAGTACCTTCCTCGCTACAGCGAATTGAGTTCTAGCTGTAGCGAAAAGACCTATTCCACTTGTATTTTTCACTTCTTAGCTTCCTTCTCTTTTTTCAATTCTTTCTTCATTCTTTTACTTTTCCCTGAAATTGAAATCAATCATAAAATGAGGCTCAAACTGATAAACACTTTCTTTATTTTGTTTGATTGAATACACATTTAACCCTATTAATCAAGAGAAAAGTACTTTGCCTCCCTAATTTAATCTCAAAAATATTCATTTTTCATCCTAAATTAGGGAGTCATCAAAAATCATATCTATATTAGCACTGTATAACAAAATGACCACTCTTGGAACATACTTGACAGATCACTCAGGTTGATTGTCTTTATACGTTAGCCAAAGGACTTCCTAACCGACCTCTACCACATCAACTATAAGATTGATGTCGACCTTGAAATAGAAAATTCCCTCTTCTAAAATATTGAGAATCATAGCCATGACCAAAGGTTGAAAGATTGACTTTACTATGAGTTTAAGCCACATTAGCAGAGAAAGAATCAGTAGGTGTAACACCATATTAACTTATCTCCAGATCATCTCCCTCTAGGCTTGATTCCATATGATTTCCTAGGAAAATGACCGAAATCATGGGATTTTATAACTTCAAGTCGGGGTTTGACCGGTCACATTTTGCCCCGTGGGTCCCGTGAACCCATCATTCACACTCTCTACTCAAATGCCATTTATACTACTTGTACGTGGCCTCAAACAACTCACAAACCACGGATATGAAGCCAAAAACCAAGAAAATGCAATTTCTCAAATGAGCCCATATGTCAGATTTCTGGCTCCAACTTTGGAAAATCATAACTAATTCTAGAAAAATGGGAATCAAGCAAATCATAGCTCTCTGAAAATTTTGGGATGTTAACTTCACACTAAAAATAACTCCCAACCATAATCTCAACGTTTAGACCATCTTTGACATCGAAATAAGGACAGATGTTCGGCTGTCCCTGATACTGGTGCAGTTTATTGTCATGAACTTTGAAAATTCTTAATTAATTCCAAAAAAATAAAATCTGGGAAAAAATACCAATTTGGAAAGCTACAGATGTTAACTAGAGGAGAAAAATAATTCCAGATCAGTTCAGGAGCTCTTGGACCTCGAAAACCCATGGAACAGTAATGAAGGTCAGAAACTTCCCTGATGCTGATACAGAACTTCAGCAAGTCGTTGCTCTCTCTACAGACCTCCAATTAAGGTGCTTCTAGTTGGTATAGGTCACTGTGGATATCTAGTTTATGCTCACAAAATTTTATGACAATTGGATATCCTTTGGTCCATGAATAACATTGATTCATTTTCGGACTTGTTGCACAGTACCATGACCAACCCATCAAATTTTCCCAATTTCAACAATTCACCAAATATTTTCTGGACCTCCAAATATTACCCACTTTAGCTTCTCAAGAAGCTCTCAATGGACTCTAGAGGCATGCCAAATTTTATACCAAGAAGAGCTCATCCAGTCATACTTTGACAGAGCTCACAAAATCGGCAGTTTTGGCACCCCATGTGGTTCAAAATGGGTCTAGGTAACCTCCCACATGCTCTAGCCTCTTTTGGGCAAGTTTGAAAGTACAAACATAGCATATATGAAATACCTAAGTGATCCAAAACATCATACATTTCAAAATCACTATGCTATGGAACAAAACGCATCATTTCGTATAAGCCACAAAAGGGCCAATTTCTACCTTCTCATTACTTTGGCTCTTTAAACAATCCATACATCATCTATACATATATTTACATGTGCTCCCTCATTTACAACTCAAAAATAATAGGTGCATATCCATTTTGGCACCTTTTTACAACAAAAGAACTAAAAGATCTATACATTTCTCTAAGTATGCTCACTAGGCTCCATGAGGTGTACTTGACTCTCCTTGAGCTCCACCTGGATATTAAGATGGGAGGGGAAGGGGGTGAGATTCGGGGAATCTCAGTAGCTCATACTCATTCAAGATGCAATCAAGGCATATAAATTAGTCAAGCATGCACACAAGTCACAATAACACAACATATGTGTTTCATGCCATGATAACATATCAATGCCAAGGATAGGCTCTAGGGACTTTTGGTCTAGCCTCACCCGAGCTTTGGGACTTTTGGATCAGCCTCACCCTTGGTTTAGGGACTTTTGGCTCCACCTCACCCGTCTCAAGGGACTTTCGGCACCACCTTACCCGAGCAATTTTCACAATTCATATCATAAGCATATTGGTACCAATGCATCAAGGCAATATCAAATGGCATATCTCATTATACAAGCACATACACCAACATACAATGACTATTACACATCCATGAATGCAACAAGAAAAGAGTAGAGAGCTACCTTATCAGATAACACAAGTCTTTCCTTTCAATTTATCTTCTCCTTTCTTGATTTCACACTCACAACTAGATGGAGTTGCTTCCTTTGAGCCTAGGCACAACAAAGAGCACCGAATCATTCTCTCATAACTCAAATAAGTACTCATAAAGCTAAAGGGGCTCTTCATCGAAGTAAACCCTCACTACCCATGTAAGAAGCTAGGGATTCTCTCTCTAGAACTCTACTCACTCTCCTTCCTCTCTCAAGCTCTCAAAGAAGAAAGCAAGGAAGAAGAAATGATGATATATGAGTTCTACCCTTCTTTTAGAGTAGTTTTCCACTTCCCTCTTCTGAACTAAACCCAAGTCAACTTCCAAAACCATAGAAAGAGAAGGCAAAAGGAGGAGAACAACATGCTAAGGAGAAAAGCTATGGAAATCTAAAGATTACTCACCTTTTTGCTTGGTCTCCTTGCTTCTCTAGGTCTCTCTCTCTCTCCACAGCTCTTTTCTCTCTCCTTGGTCGAAGCTTAGGTCGGTTCTAAGAGAAAGGAAAGTTTGGGAGCTTTTAAAAAGTCAAAATCTCTCTTTTTACGCTTTTTCGGACTAACCCTCGCTATAGCGAGCCAATACCCTCGTTACGGCGAGCTCGTGCAAGTCCTAGACCTCTGCCTTCGCTATAGCTCTCGCTACGGTGAGCTATTCCCTGGATTTTGTATGGGATGCCCACACTCGCTATAGCTAGAAGCATTTTCGCTATAGCGAGAAGGCTCTCTCGCTATAGCTAGCCCATTTCTCGCTATAGCGAACAGGTACATTCACTATAGCTAGGCTGTAGCTAGCAGACTTAGAAAATTTTCAGCCTTCGAAAATTTTCAGCTTTTCTTTTCTTTCCCTTTTCTTTTCTCTTTTCTTTTCTTTTCTTTTTCTGTTTGTTACATTTCCACCCTCCTTAAAAGAAATTTCGTCCTCGAAATTTAAATACATACCTTAAGGGAATAATTCTGGATATTTTTGCCTGATTTCATACTCCAATTCCCAGGTTGCTTCTTCAGATGTCAGACCTCTCCAGATCACTTTCACCAGAGGAATGTTCTTGCTCCTCAGCTGTTTCAGCTTAGCATCCACAATTCTCTCCTGTTTTATTACATAGGAAAGATCTTCCTGCAATTGCACATGCTCATATTCTATGACGTGTGAGGGGTCAGATAAATACTTTTTCAACTGGGAGACATGAAAAACACTGTGGATTTGGGCTAGGTTAGGAGGCAAGGCTATCCGGTAAGCCACGGGTCCAACTTTCTCAAGGATTTCAAATGGACCAACATACCTAGGACTGAGCTTTCTTACCTTCATTGACTGACCTACTCCTGTCACTGGAGACACTCGGATGAATACGTAGTCTCCAATCTCAAACTCTAACGGCCTCCTTCTCTTATCGGCATAGCTTTTCTGCCTACTTTGGGCCATGAGTAGTCTCTTTCTAATCAATTCTATTTGTCGAGTGGTCTGGTCCACAATCTTAGGTCCTATCATACTCCTCTCACCTAGCTCAACCCAACACAGAGGGGATCTACATTTCCTCCCATACAAAGCCTCATAAGGGGCCATCTGAATACTGGAATGGAAACTGTTATTATAAGCAAACTCTGCTAATGGTAAATACACATCCCAGTTACCCTTCATTTCTAAAACACACGCCCTCAACATGTCTTCTAGGGTCTGGATGGTCCTCTCAGTCTGACCATCTGTCTGGGGGTGATATGCAGTGCTAAACCGCAACCTGGTCCCTAAGGCATGCTGTAACGACCTCCAAAAGTTCGATGTGAACCTGGGGTCTCTATCTGAAACTATGCTACTGGGTACTCCATGAAATCGTACTATCTCTCTGATATACAACTGGGCTAATCTCTCCAGTGTATGAGTAGCTTTAATAGCTAAAAAGTGTGCAGACTTCGTCAGTCTATCCACAACTACCCAAATAGCATCGTGTCCAGAGGATGTCCTGGGTAACCCCATAACAAAGTCCATGGCTATACTATCCCACTTCCACTCAGGGATATCTAAAGGTTGCAGCAACCCAGCCGGTGTTTTGATGTTCTATTTTTACCCTCTGACACACTAGGCATCTAGTCACATAGTTCGTCACCTCATTCTTCATTCCTGGCCACCAAAAAATCTGTTTCAAATCCTGATACATCTTGGTGGCACCTGGGTGGATAGTATACTTACTCTTATGTGCCTCTTCTAAGATGCTTTCTCTCAGCTCATTCTGACTAGGTACATAGATTCTATCTCGATATACTATCATACCATCCTCAAACACCTTGAAATCTAAGGTCTCACCTTGGGAGATCTCATTCTTGATCCGTCTCAGGAACTCATCCTCTCTCTGGGCATGTAAGATCTGAGTCCTCAATACATTCTCAATTCGGGTTTCACTAAGATATAATCTACCCAAGACCACCTGACAGGAGAGGTTCAAGTTTCTGAACTTCTCTAGGAGCTCTTGCTCCCTAACCATCATATGGGCCACATGGATAGATTTCCTACTGAGGGCATCTGCCACCACATTGGCCTTGCTCGGATGATATTTCAACACATAATCATAGTCTTTCAGAAACTCCATCCATCTCCTTTGTCTCATATTGAGTTCCTTCTGGTCAAATAGGTATTTCAGACTCTTATGGTCACTGTAAATCTCTATGGTAACACCATACAAATAGTGTCTCCAGATTTTAAGAGCAAACACTACGGCGGCTAACTCCAGGTCATGTGTGGGATAACTCTCCTCATGAGGCCTCAACTGCCTCGAGGCATATGCCACTACTCTACCCTGTTGCATCAACACACATCCTAACCCCTTGCCCGAGGCATCACAATAAACCACGAATGGCTCACTAGGGTCAGGGATAATCAGTACAGGGGCAGTAGTCAAACGGAGCTTCAACTCTTGGAAACTCCTCTCACAACTATCATCCCACACAAATGGTATCTCTTTCCTAGTTAGCCTCGTCAGTGGTAAGGCCATCTGAGAAAAGCCCTGAATAAATCGTCTATAGTACCCTGCCAAACCTAGGAAACTCCTGACCTCAGTGATCGTTTTAGGTCTATCCCACTGTAACACAGCCTCAACTTTATGGGGATCAACCACAACCTCATCTCGTGAGATCACATGACCTAAGAATCTCACCTCGGTTAGCCAAAACTCACATTTACTAAGTTTGGCGCACAACCTTTTTTCTCTCAAGGTTTCTAGGACCAATCTCAAATGCCTCCCGTGCTCTTCAAAAGATCTAGAGTACACTAGAATATCATCAATGAAAACTATCACAAACTGATCTAGATATGGTCTGAATACCCTATTCATGTAATCCATGAACACAGCCGGCGCATTCGTCAATTCGAATGGCATCACAAGGAACTCATAGTGCCCATATCTCGTTTTGAAGGCCGTCTTAGAGACGTCTTCAATTCTCACTCTCAACTGGTGGTACCCAGATCTAAGATCTATCTTAGAAAACATAGACGCCCCAGCCAACTGATCTAACAAATCATCAATTCTAGGGAGAGGATATTTATTTTTGATGATAACTTTATTCAACTCTCTATAATCTATGCACAAACGCAAGCTACCATCCTTCTTTCTCACAAACAACACCGGAGCTCCCCAAGGTGATACATTAGGGCGGATAAACCCTTTCTCTAACAATTCCTCTATCTACCTTTTCAACTCTGCGAGCTCAGTGGGAGCCATCCTGTAAGGAGCCTTGGACACCGGTCCAGCCCCAGGCACTATGTCTATAGGGAACTCTAGTTCTCTCTCAGGGGGTAGACCACTAAAGTCAAACTCTTTAGGGAAAACTTCTGCGAATTCCCTAACAACTGGGATCTCCTTTATCCCTTCCTCTACCTCAACCCGAATAGAGAAAAAGACTAGAAATCCTTGACATCCACACTCTAAATGCCTCTCAGCCTGGGTAGTAGTCATAAAAGATAACTCAGCTCCTACCCTAGGTATGGTCCCACAAGCAGGTAAGGAAATAGTTCGGTGTTCACAATCAAGTACGGCATTATTCGTAGCCAACCAGTTCATACCAACAATCATATCAATATCATGGAAAGGCATACAAATCAAATCAATAGTGGTATGACAGTGGTTAAACTGAACAGTGACATTTAAGCAAGTATGGGAAGTGACCACAGAGCTTCCAATGGGTGTAGTAACAGACAAGTCAAATGGCAAGACACTAATAGCTAGACCCAATTGCCTCACACATTCATAGGATATAAACGAGTGACTAGCACCCGAATCAAACATAGCAACTGCAGGAAAGCCATTCACTATCAGCGTACCTCAGATCAAACTAGGGGACGCGCTGGCTTCCTGCTGAGTAAGGGCGAACACTCGACCCTAGGTCTGTGGCTTAGGAGGCGGTGCTGTGTCTATCTGCGAGCAGTGTCTCACAATGTGCCCCAGCTTCCCACACTTGAAGCAAGTCACCAAAGGCTGCTGGAAAGATGACTGGCCCCGAGGAGGCGGCATCGGCTTACCCCGTTGTGGCCTTCGGTTGCATGGCCCCTTGCCTCTTCTCTTAGCACTGGGTGTCACACTAGAACCCTCTTCCAGTCTCAGCCTTTTCAATTCAGAAGCCTCCTTCTAACTAGCTGTAGCCGCAACCGGCATGATGATTCGCAGGTTAGTCTCAATCATCCTACTGACCTCCACAAGGGTATTAAACTTTTTGATCCGTTGTGGGGTAACTCTGTCGCTAATCAGGGGCTTCAACCCGGTTTCAAATTGCTCACATCTCCAGGGTTCATCATCATACCTCTGGAGGTAAGAGGAATACCGAGACAATTCCATAAACTTAGCCACATACTAGTCTACAGTCATCTCATCTGTCTGCCTCAAACTCATAAACTCCATCTCTTTCTTTTTCCTTACTGAACTAGGGAAATATTTCTCATAAAACTCGACCAAGAAACTTTCCCAATTTATCTGTATATCCTTGGTCTCCATCAGGGGTTTCGTGCTACACCACCATCTATCAGCTTCCTTTTAGAGCATGAAAGTGGCTAGCTGAGCTTTCTGCTCGGTGGTACAATCCATTACCGAGAATATTTTCTCTAGCTCCCCAACCCAAGCCTCCGCTTTATCCGCATCCAACTCCCCATCAAACGTGGGTGGATTGTTTTGCCTGAACTGCTTCAACAGTTTCTGGATAGGCGCCTGGGTTTGAGCTACCACAGGCTCTTGGGGATGTGCGAGTGGCATGCCAGATGTGAATGGCTGAGGTACAGGGGCTTCCTTCCTGGCTTCTTCTCGCATGGCCAAGGTATCTTGCAGGTGCATGATCATATCATGTTGTTGTTGGGCAATGTACCTCTGTTGCTCCAACATCTCCTGATGCTGGCCCATCATGGCTTCATACCGATCCAACCTCTCCATGATGGTTCGCAGAGGATCCCCAGGCCCAATAGGAACCTCTGGCTCAACTCTCTGAGCCCTGGGCGGCTTGCCTCTACCCCTGCCCTATCTAGTCTCAACCATATCTGAAAAGAAGTAGCAATCCTTAGTTTACAATCATAGCACAAACACATATGCATATGAATGTTACCACTTCCATGGCAATTCACACCAAACACAAGCAATTCATATCATTCAAGAGCCCAACATTGAGCAAAAGTGCCTGAACCTTTGCTCTGATACCAAAAATGTAACACCATATTAACTTATCTCCAGATCATCTCCCTCTAGGCTTGATTCCATATGATTTCCCAGAAAAATGACCGAAACCGTGGGATTTTATAACTTTAAGTCGGGGTTTGACCGGTCACATTTTGCCCCGTGGGTTCCGTGAACCCATCATTCACACTCTCTACTCAAATACCATTTATACTACTTGTACGTGGCCTCAAACAACTCACAAACCACGGATATGAAGCCAAAAACCAAGAAAATGCAATTTCTCAAATGAGCCCATATGTTAGATTTCTGGCTCCATCTTTGGAAAATCATAACTAATTCTAGAAACATGGGAATCAAGCAAATCATGGCTCTATGAAAATTTTGGGATGTTAACTTCACACTAAAAATAACTCCCAACCATAATCTCAACGTTTAGACCATCTTTGACATCGAAATAAGGACAGCTGTTCGGCTGTCCCTGATACTGGTGCAGTTTACTGTCATGAACTTTGAAAATTCGTAATTAATTCCAAAAAAATCAAATCTGGGAAAACAATACCAATTCGGAAAGCTACAGATGTTAACTAGAGGAGAAAAATAATTCCAGATCAGTTCAGGAGCTCTTGGACCTCGAAAACCCATGGAACAGTAATGAAGGTCAGAAACTTCCTTGATGCTGATACAGAACTTCAGCAAGTCGTTTCTCTCTCTACAGACCTCCAATTAAGGTGCTTCTAGTTGGTATAGGTCACTGTGGATATCTAGTTTATGCTCACAAAATTTCATGACAATTGGATATCCTTTGGTCCATGAATAACATTGATTCATTTTCGGACTTGTTGCACAGTACCATGACCAACCCATCAAATTTTCCCAATTTCAACAATTCACCAAATATTTTTTGGACCTCCAAATATTACCCACTTTAGCTTCTCAAGAATCTCTCAATGGAATCTAGAGGCATGCCAAATTTTATACCAAGAAGAGCTCATCCAGTCATACTTTGACAGAGCTCACAAAATCGGCGGTTTTGGCACCCTATGTGGTTCAAAATGGGTCTAGGTGACCTCCCACATGCTCTAGCCTCTTTTGGGCAATTTTGAAAGTACAAACATAGCATATATGAAATGTCTAAGTGATCCAAAACATCATACATTTCAAAATCACTATGCTACGGAACAAAACGCATCATTTCGTATAAGCCACAAAAGGGCCAATTTCTACCTTCTCATTACTTTGGCTCTTTAAACAATTCATACATCATCTATACATATATTTACATGTGCTCCCTCATTTACAACTCAAAAATAATAGGTGCATATCCATTTTGGCACCTTTTTACAACAAAAGAACTAAAAGATCTATACATTTCTCTAAGTATGCTCACTAGGCTCTATGAGGTGTACTTGACTCTCCTTGAGCTCCACCTGGATATTAAGATGGGAGGGGAAAGGGGTGAGATTCGGGGAATCTCAGTAGCTCATACTCATTCAAGATGCAATCAAGGCATATAAATTAGTCAAGCATGCACACAAGTCACAATAACACAACATATGTGTTTCATGCCATGATAACATATCAATGCCAAGGATAGGCTCTAGGGACTTTTGGTCTAGCCTCACCCGAGCTTTGAGACTTTTGGATTGGCCTCACCCTTGGTTTAGGGACTTTTGGCTCCACCTCACCCGTCTCAAGGGACTTTCGGCACCACCTCACTCGAACAATTTTCACAATTCATATCATAAGCATATTGGTACCAATGCATCAAGGCAATATCAAATGGCATATCTCATTATACAAGCACATACACTAACATACAATGACTATTACACATCCAAGAATGTAACAAGGAAAGAGTAGAGAGCTACCTTATCAGATAACACAAGTCTTCCCTTTCAATTTATCTTCTCCCTTCTTGATTTCACACTTACAACTAGATGGAGTTGCTTCCTTTGAGCCTAGGCACAACAAAGAGCACCGAATCATTCTCTCATAACTCAAATAAGTACTCATAAAGCTAAAGGGGCTCTTCATCGAAGTAAACCCTCACTACCCATGTAAGAAGCTAGGGATTCTCTCTCTAGACTCTACTCACTCTCCTTCCTCTTTCAAGCTCTCAAAGAAGAAAGCAAGGAAGAAGAAATGATGATATATGAGTTCTACCCTTCTTTTAGAGTAGTTTTCCACTTCCCTCTTTTGAACCAAACCCAAATCAACTTCCAAAACCATAGAAAGAGAAGGCAAAAGGAGGAGAACAACATACTAAGGAGAAAAGCTATGGAAATCTAAAGATTTTGACTTTTTGAAAGCTCTCAAACTTTCCTTTCTCTTAGAACCGACCTAAGCTTCTGGACTAACCCTCGCTATAGCGAGCCAATACCCTCGCTATAGCGAGCCAATAACTAGATAAAATTTAACGAAATAGCTATGTAACGTAATGGCATTTTTGTAATTTTGGGTAATTTTTAGAATACTCATAGGAGGGCTTTTTAAATGGAAAATTAAGCTCTTTGGGGTTCTCAAAGGCCCTAAAATTCATAGGAAGCACCGGGACAATTAAAACCCCTTCAGTGTATATTTTCTAATGACAATTGACCTGAACTTTGACCTTTATGTTTGGAAAGATTTTAGCTCTAAATTGAGTAATTCCAAAGGCATTTTATAAGATTGAGAACCTAAATTTTATGATGGAAGAGATAGTTCTCAAAAGGGAGCTAACACGAACCTAAAACGAAAATGCCAATTTTACAAGACATAAATGGAATTTCTTTAGAACAATTCTAATTCTTCTCCTATATATATGATGCGCCCCACTTTTTTCCTCATTTGGGCAACTTTATTTTTGCCCTAAAATAGAAGTGAGACCAAAGGAGAGAGGCACATAAGAGAAGGGAAGAGGAAGAGAAAAAACAAGGCAAGGAAGGTATAATTTTCATGGAATTTCCTAGTTTCCCTTTTAATAAACTTAATCTCCTCCCTCTCCTTCTTCTTCCTATAGTTTTATTGAATTTTTTGGTGCTGTTTTGAGGTCAGACCAGAGGGGAAAATTTTGAATTTGGAGAGGAGAATCCAAGCAAAAGAAAGGCTAGGAAACTAAGGTAGTTTTGCTACTTCCATGCTTACTCTTCCTTGTTCTTCTTCTTGTGCATTTTGCCCTATGTATGGATAGCCAAAGGGGATGGAATTTTGAACTAAAACAAGAAGGAATATTAGGAATTAGATTGTGGAGAATAAGAATATGCAAAGAAAATAAAGAAAAAAAATCATGATTTTCTAAGATGCATAACCTAAGATTTTAGTTTCACCTTGGTTTGTAAGATGAGTTCTAACCATAAATTAAGATGTTTAAGAGTCCATATGAGTTCCTAAGACATTAAGAGAGCTTCCCACATGCTTCTCCCATCAAAGAAATCAAAACAACTCTATTAGTGTTCTAAAGATCATGCACCTAGGGAGTGCTTTAATTTCTTCCAAGCTTAGTTTTGCATCATATATGATGGGAGAGTATGTGAGGAAGCGTTGGAAAAATTTTAGAAGTCATGGATAATGAGATGTAGCTATAGGTTCCATACTGTGACTTAAAGAAGTAACATGTAGCTAGGCTCCTCAAATTGATTGTGTGGTGACTCCAAGAGGTCTAAATAGAGTCAAGAGTCATAGATTATGGGAGAAAATGGAACCAAGATCATGTTTTCCCAAGGTTGCTTCATTGGGTACATTATGGAACCATAATTGAACCTTAAAAGCAATCTAGCTTTTCAAGTGCATATGTAGCTTTAGAAATTATTTCAAGAGTGAAATTGACTTCCACGTGATATGTCTAGGCCAAAGAAATCAAGTCCCATACTGTGTGGCTGAGGGAAAGGAAGCATTTCCAAGGGTTAAAGTGTGCTTTTGCCACCAAGGTAGCTTTCTCTTCTTTCTCTCATGCATGATTGGTTGTTTTTCTTGTCTTTGAATGTGTGTGTGTATGTTTAAGCCATGAAAGATATTTCTAGTATGTTTTCATATGCCATGGTACTATGATGCTTTGTTTATGCACTTGAATGGTGTTTTATGAACATGAATGGCTTGCTTGAGTGTGGTAAAGCCAAAAGTCCCTCAACTAGGATGAGGATGAGCCAAAAGTTCCAAAAAATGGGTGAAATAAAGCCAAAAATCTCTAAAGAGTGAGGCTTAGTCAAAATTCCTTTAAGAAAATGGGTTAGGCAAGTCTAAAAATCCTTAAGAGAGTGGGTGAGGCTAAATCATGACCTTAGCAAACCTATGTATGTTATATATGACTTTTTGAATGTAAGAAATGTTCCATGTATGTTTATGAAATTCAAGATAGCCATGCATGCTTTTTTAGAATTCCTAAAATATCATTTTTTTCTCCCCATTACCTAACATGTCTAGGTAGACCAAGTGAGCAAGGAAATAGGAGCCACTAAGTTGGAAGATGAGAGAATGACAAGGAAATGTATTATGTTGCTCTTTTGTTACCACTTTGTTATCACAAGATGTAATCCAATGATGTGTATGATGTATAACCTTTTGAACATGTATAAATATATGGATATGTGATGTATATTTGAGAATTGACATTATTGGAATGATATAATAAGTTTTTGACATTGAATGGCAAGGTAAAACTTGTATGTTCTAGTGTATGCCTTGGAGTGAGAGAGTGAGTTTGTGAGATCTGGGTTTGTGGGCCTTTGAGACATGTTTAATAGACCATTTTGATGCTTTCCAACGTACTCAAGTGGCCTTGGAAGTTATGGAAGCTAATTTGGACCATTTGAGACTTTTAAGAAGCACAAAAAATGACCAAATTAAAACCCTATGTCAATATTTAACCAAATGAAGAAATTTCCTCATGAAATTTGGCATGTATATAGATTTTATCTAGATATTTTTGGGAAGCTAAAGACCAAATTATTTGGAGCTCTGTGGGATTAATTATGAATTTTCAAAATTGCCAAATTTCTGCTATTATGATATAGTTACTATTTATATAGTCAGTTCCTTCTCCTATGTCATTAAAGGGACAAATGATGTCCAATAATTATGACATTTTATAGGTGTAGAATAGACATTATAAGCTTTCTCTGGCCATCAAGATCACTCCAATTGAATTTTTGAACGAGGAGATATGAATTTTTAAAATTTAAAGTCAGTACCAATAATGCAACAATACCTCTAGTATTGTTCTATCAATTTCTAGTAACTAAACGTTTCTATTTTGGTTTGAAATTGTTTTCAGCATATATTTAATATTTTTATATTTCTAGAATGGTATAACATGTATGATTTCAATTTTTATATATTTAGTTATGATTTTTCAAAGTTGGTACTAGAAATCTAGTAGTTGAACTCGAGCCAACCTTGTGTTATTTTGTGTATGTATGCTATGAGCTCGAGTTTTTGGGAATATTTTGAGATGGTTTTGGGTTTTATTATGTATAGAAATAGGAGAATGAGATGGATAAGCTCATATGGTTCATAGGATAGAAAATGAAAATTTTATTCACTACATAACGTAAAATATTCTATTATTTTAATTGAGTTTTTTCTTGGAAGTTTGCTATATCAATGGAATGCAACTAGAAATGAGATGAGATAAGCTAGATAGATATGGTGTTACATTTATGCTTTTAAAATTATCCAAGTGTTTGTGGAAAGCCAAAAGGGACATTTGGTGCCTTGAGATGCCATTTGAGACCTCAAAATTGACCAAATAGAGAGTTAAACCAAAGTATGACCAAATGAATGAGTTTTTTCATGAAATTTGGCCAGAAAGTAGGTCTCATCTAGAGCTTTTTATAGAGCTAAAGAGTACTCAATTTGAAACTTTAAATAATTTATTATGATTTTTCAAAATTCCCTAAATTATGCAAAAATGATATAGTTACTGTCCATTTGGTTAGTTTCTTCTCTGTGTCACACATGGATTAAATGAAGTCCAACGTTCATGAAATTTTACTGACATAAACTAGACACCATAAAACTTTGATAGCCACTGAGATCACCTCATTTAAATTTTTGTAAAGGGAGATATGAAGTTTTGAACTTGTATGATAGTACTAGTAATGCAGCTTGACATATGTTACTATTTTATTGATTTCTGATGACTTAAGTCTATTGCATTGGTCTGGACTTATTTTTAGTCAAAATTAGACATCCACGACTTTCCAAAATGGTATGTTTTTCTTGATTTTGATTTTTTAGAGTTAGTTATGAATTTCCAAAATTTGTATCAGAAAACTAAATCCTGAACCCTAGAGTAAACCCTAGGTTTTATGTGATGTAGCTTCAAACCCGAAATGAATGAGACCAAATATGATGTGTATGACTTGCATGGATATGTTATGACTAGAAAATGATGTTGATGAGTTCACATGGTCTATGGAGCATAAAATGAGAAAATAAGAGTTTACGTAATGCAAATAATCTTATTAAAATAATGCCTTTTTCTTAAGAAATGCTTGCTTCTCTATATGATCATGCTCCAATCCATAAATGCATTGGAATGGGTAATAAGACCATGGTGAAATAGCTAAGAGGTTAAGGTATTACAAAAACTTTCCCGAATAAATCGATCAAAAGTTTTGGTCAACCGATGATCAAAAATACAAGCTAAAGGGATTTTGACATTCTAGGAGTTCCTATAGTTTTTGGGGCCTCTGAAAACTTTGAGAAATTCAATTTTTTCATTTAAAAATCCCTCTTTGAGTTTTCTAAAATTTGCCCAAAAATTACAAAAATGCCACTGCCCTTTGTAACTTTCTATTTAGCTATTTTTGCTCCATTTTCGGGCTAATCTTAGGCTCTAATCCACATTCTTAGATGTTCTCAATAACATCCTAATCTTATTTAACCTTTATTTGCCTTGTTTTAGGGTGTTCCCATTATAGTTTATCAAATTCAGTTCGATTTCAGGATTACAAGTTATTACAATATTATAATGGAAGAAAGGACAAGATTTGGACAACTCACATTCCACTTTCAATTCATGCGTTAACTTAAGCAAGTGAATTGATTCATTTGTTTCTTTATTCATTAGCATTGGCATCATAGTTGAACCACTGTGAGAAGTAAAACATTAAGTTATTTATATTAAGGGAAAAATTGACATGTGGATCCCACTAGCAAATTGGCTGACCTTTCTAGTTAATAAACCATTTCTCCTTCCATTCATTAGCATATTTGATTAGCCAACTAAAAGAGAGAGAAAACCAAAGTGAGAAAATCTCTATGAAGCCAAAACTTGAAGCCTTGCATGCAGAAGATTTTGAAGGAATTAGCCAGGGTGAATGAAAAGACAATTTATCTACTCATTATTCTCTACATATTGAACTGATTATATTTTGTTTTGATGATAGTTCACTTGGGGAAGCAAGGAATTCGTGAAAGTGCAGACCCTAAGTTCAGAAAAGGAGAATAGGGGTAATTTCATTCATTTTGGGTCTTGAATTTTGGTTAATTTCATAAGGGATTCAAGTGTTGGTAAAATTCTAGTTTTGACAAAAAATGGAGGTGCATATTTTTTGTGTTTGGGCTACTCTTTGCGTAACATTTGGTTTTTTAAAAAGAAGAGAAAACATGAGAAATGTAAGGTAAGGTTCTCTATAAATGCATGAAATGCGCCAGATATAAAAGGAAGTCCTCCAAAGAGAATGATTTAAGTCAAATAAAATTAGGATAAAATTTTAAATAATGGAAAATAAAGATCCAAGGTCTGAGATGCTCAAAAATTAGAGTCTGAGTAGTTCAATTAAATTGTCGATAGCATAATAACATTTTTATAATTTTTGGCACTTTTTAAAAAACACCAAGAAGGGGTTTTTAAATGAAAAATTTTAGATTTCTGGGGTACCTAGAGGTTTTGAAAATTATGGGAAGCCCCGGGATAGTTAAAACTCCTTCGATGTACATTTTCTACTGATAGTTGACCCAAACTTTGATTGATTTGTTTGGGAAGGTTTTAGCTCCAAATTGAGTAATTCCAAAGGCATTTTATATGATTAAGGACCTAACTATTATGATGGAAAAGACAATTCTAAGAAAGGAGCTAAAATGAATCGAAACAAAAATGCCAAGAACAAAGGATAAAAATGGCATTTTGAAATGTTTTAATTGGTTCCTTTATATTTATATATGGCGTCCTAGCGCTGGCCTCCCATAATTGACTTATGGTTCTACCTAAGATAGAGATTGAAGCTAGGGAGAGGGGTGTTCAAGAAGGTAGGAAGAAGAAGAGAAAAATCCAAGACAAAGGGTAAGAAAAGTGTAGAAATTTATGCTCCTTCCTTTAGAAAACTCATCCTCTTCCTTCTCCTCTTTCTTCTCATGGTCTTATTGAGGTTTTTTGTTTTATTTTGAGCTTAGACTAAAGGGAGAGAGCTTGAAATTCAAGGAGAAGAGAAAAATAAAAGGAAGAGCATTAAAGGGAAGCTAAGAAACTAAGGTAATATGGTAGTTTTCGTGCTTCTTCTCCCTTGCTCTTGTATATGTGTATTTTGCCCAAGATAAAGCCCCGCCACTAGAGAATAAATTCTGACCTAACCAAGAGTGAATCTTAGGAATTAGGGTGTGGGAAGTTAGAATGTGCAAAGAAAACAAAGAAAGAACCATGAAATTGCAAGATAGCAAAGTTAGGGATTTGTGAACATAGGCTAAAATATGATTTTATCCAAGGTTCCCAAAGCCTATGTGAATATTTGTATGAGTTCCTAAGACCCCTAGAGAGCTCCTCATATGCACCTCCCATCAAGAAAAATTACAAAACTTCTATTGGTGCCAAGAAGAGCATTGTCTTGGCCTAAGAGGTTGGAGCACCTAGGGATGGTTTTAATTTCTTTTAAGCTTAGTTTTGTATCATATATGATGGGAGAGTATGAGAGGAAGGTTTGGAAAAATTTTACGAAGCTTAAAAGGTAAAATAAAGGTATAGGTTCCATATTATAGTATAATGAAGCAACATATAGCTAGGCTTTTTAAAATAATTGTGTGATTGCTTCAAGGAGTCTAAATGGAGTTAAGAGTCATAGATTAAAAGAGAGAATAGAGCCAAGATCATGATTTCCCAAGGTTGCTTCATTAGGTGTCTTATGGAACCATAATTGAACCATATGAGTGCCTAAGTTGTTCTAGCATGTGTATGGCTTTGGTAAATGTTCCAAGAGCATAATTAGATCCCATTTCATGTGTTTAGGCCAAAGGAATCAAGTTCTGCCTCCTTATGGGTGTTGGGCTGAGGGAGAGGAAGAATTTTCAAAGAGAAAAGTGTGTTCTTGTATACAAGGTAGCTCCTCTCCTTTCTCTCATGCATCTTAGGATGTTTTCTTGTTTTTGAATGTGTGTGTATATGTTTGAGTTATGAAAAATGTTTTTAGCAAGTATATATATTCCATGGTACCATGATGCTTTGATTAGGGGCTTTAAAGATGCTTTGTGAATATGATTTGGCTTGTACGAGTTTGGTGAAGCCAAAAGTCTATTAGTTAGAGTGAGGATGAGTCAAAAGTCCCTAAAGATAGGTGAGACAAAGCCAAAAGTCTCCAAAAAGAGTGAGGCCTAGTCAAAAGTCCTTTGAAAATAGGTGAGGCAAGTCCAAAAGTCCCAAAGAGAATGGGTGAGGCTAAACCATGGTCTTGATAAGCCTATGTATGATTTGTGTAACTTCTTGAATGAAATAAATGTTCTATGTATATTCATGATTTTCAAGATAGCCATGAATGCATTTTTAGACTTGAAATTACATCCATTATGTGTGCTTAAAAGAGAGAAGAGCTATTGGGATTCCTAGAATCTTACTCTTCCCTCCTTATTACCTAACATGTTTAGGTGGATCAAAAGAATAAGGAAATAGGAGCCACCACTTTTAGAGGAAAGGAGATTGGTAAAAGGGTTGTAAAATGCTTGTATTATAGCAATGTAGCAGTCAAATGTTGTATCTCCATGATGTATAAGCTCTTGAACATGTGTAACTATATGAATATGTGATGTATATATAAGAATTGGAGGCAAATGTATGATATTGCATGGTTTTGACCTTGTATGTCAATAGTGCATATGTATGTCTCTTGTATGTAGCATCAAGTGGCAGAGTGAGTTTATGAAATTTGGGTTGTTGAACCCTTCAAACATATTTAGTAGTCTATTCTCATACTTTCCCACATGCTCAAGTGGCCCTGAAAAAGTTAGAAGCAAAAATGGACCCAATGTGACCCCTTAAGAAGCCTAAAATGACCAATTGCAACCTTATGTCAAGATCTGACCAAATGAATGAATTTGCTTATGAAAATTGGCATACATATAGGCCTTGTCTAGAGCTTTTTGGGAAGATAAAGTGTCTATTATTTAAAGTTCTAAAAAATATTTGGTGAATTTCCAAAGTTGTCAAAAATTTACAATTTTGACAGTGGCAATGTCCCTATGGTAAGAAACTTCATCTCCATCATTCGTAGGGCAAATGGTGTCCAATGGCTATGAAATTTTATAAGGAGAAACTAGACACTTACAATGACTTAGAAAACTAGAAACACCTCAATTAGAGGTTTGTAGAGGGAGAAATGATTTTCTACACTTCTGTGTCAGTACTAGTAGCACCAATAGAGTTCATGTATTGTTCCATCAATTTTTAGTAGCTAAACATGTCTATCTTGGTCTAGAAGTATTTTTACCTCAAATATAACATCTGTATCTTTCCAAATTGTATAGTTTGCTTGAATTGAATTTTTGTGGGATTAGTTATGCATTTTTGAAATTTATATCAATAAACTGTATCAAAAACACTAACTAGTTTGACTTATGTCACTTTTCTATTGTCAAACATGGTCCAAATGATGTTTTCATGGCTTTAAATTATTTTTAATATAAAGTTAACATCTAGAGCTTTCCAAAAAGCTATGGGTTACTTGATTTTGAGTTTTCTAAATTTAGTTATGATTTTCCAAAGCGGCACTAGAAATTTGTCAAGTTGAACCTGAGACTAACTTGCATTATTTTCTGTATATATGCTATAAGCTTGAGTTTTTTGTGGCATTTTGAGATGGTTTTGAGTTGTATGTATGTAATTAAAATAGAGGGAAGTCCAAAGGGTCCATGAGGCATGAAATAAAAATTTTAAGTATGACGTAATGCAAAAATAATCGAATATTTTAATTAAATTTCTTTGCCAACTTCCCTTTTTCATGGAGTGTCACTAAGAAATGAGCAAGAGAGGCTAGATAATTACGATGTTACACTTTGGGTGAAGGAGAAGAGGAAAAATGGAGAAAATTTTGGCAAGGTCCAACTCTAACCCATTTTCTTCTCATGACAAAATTAAGTGTGTAACCTAAAAAAGAAAATGGTTGATGTGGTTTTGTTTTAGGGTTGTGTGGGGCTATTTGAAGTGCTTGAAGGATTGTAAAATTGATTTGGTTTGAAGAAAGAGAAAGGAAGACAAGAAAGCTGGTAGAGCCTTACTTCCCTTCACTTGTTCAATTTTAGCCAAATAGGTGATAGTAGCAAAATGAAACATTATAATTATTGTAGCGTAATTAATTTAGCAATTATGTGAATATAAGAATTATTAATTAAATTGAAGAAGCTTAGAATTCAAAGATTTGAGTTTGAAGTCATAGAATTGAGCTTTAGAATTAAGCGAGGTGTGTGTATACAATTAGGAATTTATGCCCTGGGTGATTTAAATTAGGATTTTGATCAATATTGATATATATAGACATTCAATTGATAGGATACTAAAGCTAGTGAGCAGAATTTTAGTGTAATCATGCACAGGTAGTTGATTACTTTTTTTGGTATATTTACTCTAAAACTAGAATTATTGTTTAGTGAGGAATTTAGGCCCTTGGTGATTTAAATTAGGATTTTGATGAATATTGATTGCTTACACTATATGCTTATGAGAGAGACAAAAGTTGCTCCTTTATTTTTGGAAGATACACTTTTGAGAAAGACAAAGGTTGTTCCCTATAGTACACTTATGTAGGGTTAAGAAAAGGGTTATTCTTCCCATAATTATGATGATAAGTAGGTTTAAGACAAATGTTGCTCTTTTGATAGTTATGATAATGAGAAAGGTTAAGATAAAGGGTGCTCTTCCCTTGGTTTATTGGCCAATAATCCATTTATGCATGCAATCAATGAGTTATAGGTTTTTATGGAATAATGAAGATGTTATATTTTCTTCTAGTTGAGAGATAATATATGTTATATATATTATGTTTAGAATGGTGAGTAAACTATTGAGATTTCATATTTCACCATTGTTTAGGGACAACTATTATTTTTACAGGAAAAGGTTCCTCTAAGGGAAAGGAAAAGTTAGCAAAAAAAATGAGATTATACTCTACGTATTGTGTATGTCATTGTCACATGCTAAAAATAGGAGTGTGGCTAGCATAGGAGGTGAATGCCTTACCATCTGTACCCTAATAAAACTATAATCCAAACCAAAAATTCATTGGGAATTCACGATGTTCCAATTCTTGATAATATAACTAATCAAAACAACTACAATTAATACTTATATTAACTATCATTAATTTCATAGACTTTTGTAGAAATTTTAGTAGAGTCTCCCTTGAAATTTGGACCTCCTAAAATTTCTACAAATCAACCAACAAAACAATTACAACAAGAGAGAGTTCTACTATCAACATAACATACCATACAATAATTTATAGGGGTAGGGTAATTTGTTTGTGACTTAGTGGAGCAACATATAACATACAATAGAAACAAAAATACAGGTATCATGCAATCGTCAAAATGTGCCCCCGTGAAAGATTCAAGGCTCACCTAAAATGAAGGAAGATGACCAATTCTATGTTGCTGAAGAGGGGTTGGGCTTAGTCCTACTATTTGAAAGAAATTGAAAATAAAAAGAGTGTGTCAAACGCTTAGTGAGTAAATAAAGTGACCTATAAGACATGAAAAAAATTTCAATTTAAGGTTTATTTCACAATAACAATTCAAAAATTTAAGATGCATAATATGGTAATTAATAACTCTTCTTGATAAAATCCTTCATCAATACCAAAGGAGCATCTAGTCAGTACTAAGTAAATTAGACGCAGAGCACACAGCTCGTGAGGGTAAGAATAGTGCCTAACTAAATGAAGCTAGCAACACCCCTGCTAGATAGGGTACATATCATAATACACCATGGCTAACAACTACTGTGATTAGTTAAGGGTTTTGAAACAGATAGCTCCCACAAGAAATTATCTCATAAATATATGCTTAGAGTAAATCAAATTTTGAGTTATGTATACTTACAATTTAAACATAAAACAATGAACATTAGTAAATATTCCCATTTGAAAAAAAAATTAGGAAATAAAATTTTAGGACTTTTATAGTCAATAGAGGCAATTTTCATCATTAGTATTTATATTCTGAAGGTTTAAAAATGCTTAACAAACATTCATATATATAGATAATCATAAACACATTCAATGAAGTAAATATATTAATTAAGGATTATTTAATCACAAACCTTGAAATAAAACATCTAGTTAGCATTATTTACTCACCTCTCAATATGACAAAGAAGTTCCCTATTATATCCACTGCTAACTCCTTAGGCATAACTAATTCTCCCAAATACCCTATAATATCGATTCATGAATCCTTAATGTCAGAATGGTCTTAAGTGATCTTATACTAAGTTATCCTATTTCTTTTTTTTTTCTCAAAAGTGACACTAATATTATTGGTGGCTTTCAAACATCAATGCTTATTGTCAAAATAGTAATGTCAATCTCACCCTTGATTTATGGCAGAATTTGAAAGCAAGTCACTTTAAATTTTGTCTCCCTCTCAATCTTTCCTAACATAGTTATTGTCTAACTACATTATTTAAAAAAGAAAAAAGGGCATACATTAATAGTCTAATAGGAACATTGGATGCTATAGATGGAAGCAACTAGAGCATACGTGGCACCTAACTTGTGATGTGGAAGTAATTTACATTGTAAATATGAATTACTTTAAACTTCATAAATTTTAAACAACAACAATAATAACAACAAAAATAAAGTTTTAGTTATCATATTGGATGAATTTTCTAAATCAAAACTAATCACTTATATTTTAGAACAAATTGAATGAAGTGGACAAAATATAAGAGTTAAAAGAAAATTACTTCCAACTATAAATTCTATTGTCCATGATTTGTAGCATCATATGAAATAGCATTTAAATTCAATATAATGAAGTCTATAATTTTTCCTTTCTAGGTTTGCTAAATCGCTGAAAATAGTTGTATGATGGACTGCTTACATGGGAGGGCCAATAAAATTGGGCTAATTCAATTGTTAGCTAAGTCCTCCTTTAAACCTACAACCTCCCTCTCTCACTTAGCAATCCACAATGCTAGAACAACCATAACCATACACATTTTAGCTTGATCAAGACTCAAAAGACTAGAAAAGATGGAGCTAATTCAATATGATGCACTTCCCTCTACCCCTCTCGTTTTCCCCATTGATCAAAGCTTGAACTCACAAGATAGCCCATGAACTCCCTTTACTTGCACCATTTAACCAACAATCATGAGAGTAAGGGAGAGTGACGATTGTGTCGAGCAACCTTAAATAAACTAGGAGGAAAATATTTGCAATATAGAGTGCAACCTAGATCGTCTCCTTTGGAAATAGATTTCAAAATTTAATTGAGTTTTCTAAGTGTAAAAAAAAATCTAAAAGCTACCTAATTAAAGAGGGTTTTGAATTAATCAAAATAACTAGAATTTAAATTGAATTAAAGTTTTTAACTACTACTTAAATGCATGAATTAAGAAGCAACTAATGGAGATGTGGCTAGCTTTGGATTCATCCTTTGATATCCACTATCATTATCCTAATTCAAGTATCAATGGTTCAAGTTTAAGAGTCCCTATTTGTGTTCATGGCAAGTGATCTTGAGTTACCACACAAGATTCAAGAGATTAACAATTTAATATTGAATTGAAACCCTAACTCCGTATTGAATCATTAATTCTTGTCATTAGGAACACTATATTTGAATGATTAATCCACCAATTTAGCCCCTGAGTTATCATCTTATGATGTCTAATTAACTAATTAAACTCTAAAGAGACCTCAAATTAGACATTCAAGAACACAATTTCTCACATATATTTCATCAAACACCTTGACTACATATATAGATAATTGAAGGTCAATGAATAATCTAGCACTTAAATCAATCTATTAATCATCAATTACTCTCCTAATTAATATCTAACTAGCTATCAATTACAAACTACATTAATTTGAGTCAATTACAAGCTCAACCAAGAAGTTTAAGAACAAAAATTGATGTAGAAAGAGAGAAAAAAAATAGAAAGCTTAGCCAAAATCCCTTGCTAATCTCCATGAATTCAAGCTTCAATCCAAGTTCTTCCTCTTAGCTAGCCACCAAGTCAATTAAGCCTCTATGGGATGCAAAATGGTGGAGTAAAAATGGAATGGAGAGCTATGATATGGAGGATAATGGAAGGATAGTGTATGAAGAGTGAATGATGGATGGTCTTCTCTTTCACATGCTATCTTGAGCTTATTTTTATCCCTCTTTCACATGCTCCTTATTATGTTTTTAATGATCACATGCTTAACCCATTTGCTCTTGCTTGAGCCACATTCATGTGTTCCCTTTCCTCATTTGTTCAAGTGTGCTGCCACCTTTTTAATTAGTAGGCCCCCTATGCATTTGAGCAGCATGTTATGAAGCTACAATGTGAAGACGTGTCTCAACTCCATGCTTTTTTATTCAGCCTATGCATGCTCTTTTTTTTTCTTCACTTCTTATGTGCTCTTTCTCCTACCTTAGACTTCTTAATCTCCCTCAGCTAGAAGTAAATGGATAGAGCTTTCTACATGCCTCTTAGCTAAATATTGCCGGCTCTAACATAGCATTTTATGTGGATGGAATGTATGTATTAAGTGTGATGCTGTGAGTTTGCCATGTGGATGGGAGAAGTAAGCTTATGCATTATGTGTGAATATACTAGATGAACCTATGCTTTTCATCTCTTCTAGTAGCTATTGTGTGTACGTGATAATGAATCTATCTCTCTAGCTCATGTGTGTATATGTTTAGGCCCTCTTTTCTTCATCATGTGATTATGCGTATATCTGTATGAATGTGGCATGAGTTGCTATGAGTGAACTATCCATGTGTGCAGTTATATGTGTGTTAATAGATATGTAGCCTATGCTTCTATATTGCTACGCGTGAGTGTTAATTGCTTAGCCTCCTCCTTTCCACGTCTTACTTCCTAGACTTGACCAGTGCCTCTTTTATTTCTTCTATGTTTCTTCTCCTCGAGAAGCCCCCATATCCAGAAACCTATGCATGTAAAGTGCATGGAGAGCTCGTGTGTGCACTGAACATGAATGTAGATGGTTTTGCGCATTTTTTTATTCATCCACATGCCTTACTTTTAGGTTTATGTGAATCATTGTGTGAGAATGGGAATGAAATGGTGTGCTTCTATTCACGTTTCTTTGCATGTGTAGTTGTCTTCTCTTTCCTAACCTATGCCTGTATATGATGGATGTAAGTGTGAATGTGCATAAGTGTTGGTGATTCCACGTCCCATGCAACTACATAATTCCGTGAAGATGTGGCTAGAGAGGAATTCATTCCTTCACATGATTGGACCTCATGCCTTGAGTGTGTGCTGACTTGTTGGCATGTGGGGCTGTTGCATCATTTTGTGCATCACGTGGAATTTGTTCTTGGCCTCCTAAGCTCATGTGTGTATTGCTATGTGGACTAAGACCTGTGAGAGTTTGAGAGTGGATGGCCATATGGATGGTTAAAAGAACTTGAGGAAACCTGTGTACATGTGAATGATGAATTTGCTTCCTTTTGCATAAAAAACCCTAAGTCAAAATAAGATAAAATCAATGGTCCATGGAACAAAACTATTGTCTAGGAAATAAAATCATTAAAATGCCTAAGTTATTCAATAAAATTCCAAAAGATGAGATTTTATTTCCTAATCTAAATAATATCTAGTAAAGTTCAAAATATCATCAATTCATGAACTAAAAGTCCATAATTAATGTGTAAAAATATAAAGAATATTTGAGTTATCAAAATTGCCCTTCACTTTAACCTTTGCACTCTTGGGCAAAATTCAATCAAGATCTAAAGAAAGGCTAATGAAATGGCTAGTGGAGAATGAAAAATTAAAAGGAAAGCATTAAAATCACAAGCTAAAGAATGATTACAACCCCTCAACCTCAACAATCGAAGTTAACTTCACTTGCATCAAGAAAGTAAGCTCCCATGGCAATTTCATTTGAAAAGAATAAATTGAAGTGCCTAGCCTCTCATATAGAATAAGTGTTTACTTTCAGCTCTCAAATGGTTAAGGTAATGTGTATCACTCAAATGTCATCTATTAAAACTTTACTACCATAGGCTTGTTTATTTTCTAAATTTCCATTAGTTATGCCAAATGCAATGCACAAATCAAAAGGACTTTATTTAAGGTTGTAATGAGGCTAGAGAATGAAATGAGTAGGTATACACAAACAAGGAAAAACAAACAACAAATGGATACCTTAGAAACTCAAAAGTAATAAAGGGAAACCTATGATAAAAAAGAAAATGTGCAATTCAAGGCCTTCTTTCCAACTAGTATAAGTAAATACAAACAAAACTTAAAATACCTCTTTCTTTGATTTTCTATTACTTTCTTTTTTTTTTTAATTTCATTTTTCATTCATTGTTTTTCTCTTGCTTTTCTATATTCTTTTTCATTCATTCCTTTCTTTTTAGAAACATCTTTCTCACTTTTACTGGCCTAAATAATGTAAAGCACACATTAATGCTTGTTGAAATCCTTAAGGCATCTTCAAACAATGTGGAAAAATATTTTATTTTTATTTTTATTTTTATTTTTCACTTTTCATGGCTACGGGCTTAATCAAGAAAATAAAACAAGGTCTACAATGGCTAAATGATGGGTAAAATGCATGTAAGGGTTGGCTATTTGGTTAAATAACTATACAAGAAATAAATGCCTTATCATTTTCATGCATGCAAATATAAATGTGGTCTCAACAAAGAATCAAGATAAGTTCTAGAGTGAAAATGATGATAGGTGAATACACATTAGAAATGAACAAATAAGGCTCAAATCCTCACCAACTAATGACTATCAAAATAATTCATTAAAATCAAATTCATTGCCACTTCACTTAAATCAAAACACAATATCCATCACTTATCATGTCAAAATGTATCTAAATCATGATCATCTCAACTTGTAACTACCATAAAAACTAAAAAAATAACACTATTTTTGAATTTTTTTTTTTCAAAAATTTTCAATTTTTTAAAAGAAAACAAAACAAAGAAATGGATGAAATGGAATGGTTCTCCCCCCCACACTTAAATATTACATTGTCCTCAATGCCAGTACAAGATCTAATCAGCAGATAGACAACACAATATGAAGAGTGGAAAGGAAAATGTACAACCGAGTAAAATGACATGAAAATCCCAAGGGTGGGTCCGATTTCCATGTAGCTAGCTAGCAACCATTTATTACCTATAAAACAGAACAAAACAAATAGTAATGCAAAAAAGAAAAGATAACTATATCTTAAACTACAAAGGACACTATCAAAGACCAACTAATCATATGTATCAAGAACTAAAATTAAAACAACTTCATTTCTCCTTAGTTTGACAATTTTAAGTCTAACCACTTTGAAGCATTTTGAATGATCATTCAAGGATGATTCATGGACTTCCTCAAGCATAAGTAGTTTTGGAAAGTCAAATTCAACATTTTTAAAAATAATGAAAGAAGAAAAGACAAATTTAGCATGATCAAAGATAAAGAAAGAAAATCTAAGATCAAATTTATGAGTATTAAATATTAGATCCTCTAAATATCTATTCAAACCAATAAAATCAATTGGGCTCTTATCAGTAAGAGTAAGGGTCACTGCATCAACAAAAGAATTCAATTACAATTTCTCATAGTCTTTCAAGGGAAAATCTTTAAAAGGTATCTGATAGTTGCTTCATCTCAATTGGGGGAGTCTGTTGCTTGTTGAGAACTAGTTCACCAACTTCATGAACCTATTTAGAAGTCTCAACAAAAGAAATAATATCTTTCTTGACCAAAGAAACATAAGTAGAATCATAAGATTCTATACAATGATCATCATCAACAAAATCAAGTCTCTCACCAGTGTAAAAAACAACACAAGTATCAATAGGATTTTTAGTATCAACACTAGTATGATCAGAATAATCAATCTCATTAGTAGTTTCAGTGTAAACATAAGAATCCATGGAGTTAACAGAATCATGATGATCAGAATATGTGAAGAACTCACTAGTCTCAATAAAAGCATTAATCTGGGAACATCGATCACATATAGTGGATCTAGCACACACACAATCAAGAGAATCATTCAAGTCAGCTATGTCATATAGTCCTGATAGCATACTATCCTAAACTCAGAATATACATCATTAATGGGCTTATTAACCAACCTCACACTAAGAGCAGAATGATCATCACATTTTAAGTCACGCTTATACTTATCTACTACCCTTAACTTAATAGAATCATCATTAACTGGCTTGGAAATGAAATCATTATCATACGATAATACTTCAATCTCAATGTCATATACTTAGGTATTATCTCTTCCAATTTTAAAGGAAAAGTAACAAAATATTATGTTTATTAGTGTTACATTGGGGTTTAAAAATTCAATTCATGTCTCGTGGACCTCGTGAACTTACTCAGAACATTCTTTAGTCATATTACATCCATATGAATCATAAAAATCACAAAAAAAATCCATAAATCATGAATTAGAGACCAAAAAACATAAAATCCACATTTTAGCCTCAGGTCAAAATTTTAGTTTTCTGCTAACAACTTTGGAAAATTATAAATAATTCTAAAACATTTGAAATCAAGCAACTCATAGCTTTCTGGAAAGATCTGGATGTTAATTTTTTTTTAAAGAAATAATTACAAGCCATGAAAACCTTATATAAACCACTTTGAACAATAGAAAAGGGACAAAGGTCGAACTATCCAGCATTTTTGATACAACTTACTAATATAAATTTTAAAAATTTATAACTAATTCTACAAAAATTCACTCTAGGTAAAATATACCAATTTGGAAAGCTATAGAGGTTAAATAGAGGCAGAAAATAAGTGCAAACCATTTTCAGATGCATTTAGACCTTGGAAATTGATAAAACAATAACCAAAGTTGGTATACACTATTGTCACTAATATGAAATTTCAAAAATTCATATCTCCCTCTACAGTCATCTAATTGAGTTGCTTCTAGTTAGTATAGGTCACTATGAATATCCAGTTTATGCTGTAAAATGTCATGTCCATTAGACATCATTTGCCCATGAATGACAGAGGCAAAATTTTAGACCATATGAATAGTGCCACTGTCAAACGTTGCAATTTCAACCAATTTTGAAAATTTACCAAAAATTCTATAGAGCTCTAAATAATATGCACTTTACCTTTTCAAAAATATCTAAACAAGACCTATATGCATGCCAAATTTTAGGCCAAGAAGAGCTCATTTGGACAGATTTTGCTAAAGCTCACAATTATGGTCACTTTAATGTCATCTAAGGGTTTAATTTGGTCTAAATGGTCTTTTTTGTGTTCAAGCACCTCTTGGGCAAGTTTGAAAGCATAATTACATCATATATGAACTGCCCAAGTGGTCCCACTTTTCATGTATCTCAATTTGGCCATTCCATATGTAAGAATATACTAGCATTTACAAGTCATCAAATATCCAAATCTTATATTTACATTGATTTGGTATCAAATATGGTTTCTGCATCATCCATACATGCTTTTACATTTACTCAAATGGTTACAACTTAAAAATAATATATACATATGCACTTTGACACTCTTATACATCAAAACTATACATAATCAGGCAAAAGTGCCAAGAGATGGCCATTTTATGTTTCATGGCCTCTATCCTTTGTCTCTTGAGTTCCACCTAGACAAGATAAGATTGGAGAGGGAAGGGGGTAAGATTCATTGAATTTTGATAGCTCATACACCCATTCAAGTACACATTCAAGGCATATAACATGTCAAAGGCACAAGTATGTAAGCTAACATAATCATAAAGCATTTCAATCCATATTTCCATGCCACAAAGTCACAACAAGGTCAAGAATGAGTTATAAGAACTTTTAGTTTAGCCTTATCCCATTTCTAAGACTTTTGGATTTGTCTCACCTTTGGCCTAAGGACTTTTAACTTGGCCTCACCCATCCCCTTACCGATCCATAAGACTTTTGGCCTTGTCTCACCCATGCCTTAAGACTTTTGGCATCACCTCACCCTTATGAGAAATTTTCACAACCAATAACATTTAAGAAAGCATTTTGGTACCAATGCAACATCATAACATCAAGTGGCATGTTCACAAGACACAAAAGCACATAATAACACATACATAACCAAGAGTGCAAGAAGAATGAGGTAGAGAGCTACCTTGATGTTCATTCAAGCTTTAGTTTGGATTATTCCTCTCCTTCTTAGCCTCACAAGCATAATGAGATAGGATTTGATTTCCTTAACCTAGACACCATGAAGAACACTCAATTATACTTTTGGAACAATCCAAAACATTAAACTCACTCTTCATAAACACACTTTGTCTAATGATCACATAATGGTTTCGTTAATGGCCTAATGAAGCAACTACTATGATTCAAGTGCTTACTTCCATTCTCTTCCTATATCTAGGCCTCTTGACTTCATTTAAGGTTCTTGGAGCCATCACACACTCACTTTCAAAAGCCTAAATACATGTTGCTTCATAAGGCTACATTATGGAAGCCATTGCCTTATCTCCCAATCTATGGCTCCTAAATTTTTTCCTAGGGTTTCTTCCACCTTCTCCCATCATATGAAGTCTTAAACTAAGGCTAAAACAAATTAAAATATTCCCTACCCTATTCTTCCAAGCTTGGCCGAGGTTATAGGGAAGGAGAGAGCCTATGGGATTTTTTATTTTTCCTTGATAGGAGGGACACTTGGAAGGTTTCTTAGGGATCTTAAGAGCTTAAATAAACATCCACACATGGAAGGAAATATAAGAATCAAATCAATTTTTGCATTATGTTCAAAAGCTTCACACTTTCCTATCCTAATTTTCATTAGTTTTTCTTCCAATTTTTTTGCATATTCCAAGTTCCCATAGCCTAAATCAATGGTTTCATGCTTGCTCTAGGTTAGCAACTTCCCTTTCTCCCTAGCTCTCAATTTGGATGAAGGAAAGTCGGTTAGAAGAAGCTAGAATCCTATATGCCACTTTTAAAGAGAATTCAGGAGGCAATTGTTTCCAAAAATAAGTTTACATCCTGCGTATGTGGCATTTTCATTGTAACTTTGTTTTAGCTCCTTTTTTAGAACCATCTTATCCATCATAAAATTTAGGTTCCTAATCTTATAAAATTCCTTTGGAATCACTCAAATTGGAGTTAAAATCTTCTCGAATAAATCGGTCAAAGTTTGGTCAATTGACATCCAAAAATGCACACCAGAGGAGTTTTAACTGTCCTGGGATTTCCTATGGTCTTCAAAGCCTCTAAGAATCCTGAAAACCTTAAATTTTCCATTTAAGAAGCCCCCTTGTGAGTTTTCCATAAATGGTCCACATTTACGAAAATACCACTAAATTTTTGACAAATTTTTTGAACCACTCCAGTCTCAGTTTTTTGGTAACTCGAAACTTAAATTTTCTCATTTTTATTATTTAAAATTTTATCAAATTTTTTAATTTGGCATTAAATTACTTGTCTTAGGGGACTTGCTTTTATATGGCTCAATTATGATGTTTTACAAAACAACCGTTTGTTACAATCATCACTATGGTCATAGCTAGGAGTAGAAAAACCAAGTGTATTAGTACACAAAGACTCATTACCATCAATAAATGTATCATTTTTACTGAATGCATTACCATAATCAACCATATCAGGGGATTCAATAATAATTTCTTCATCTACATCATCATCATGTACATTAGTATTCATTGTGCTATCATGCAAACTAGAGTTATTCCCAATGAAACGCAATGTATTAGAAGATGGACGCATATTACCCGATGAATAAAACTCTTCCTCCTCTATACATTCTCTTTTGATTTGCTTTTCTTTCACTTCAATAGCATTTGAGATAGGTTGATTCACTTGAACTCCCAAATCCTTCATGAGGTTATCAATCATTTGTTGGTTTTGAAGATGTAATTGTTTATTCTCCTGTTGGAGTTAAAAATTAAAAGCATCTAATTGCTTCATCCTTTCTTCCCAACTTGGTTCCCTCTGGGGCTCTTGTTGCATATATCCTTCTTAATAGTTGTAAGCATGATACTTTGGCTTTTGCACATGGAAATTGTGGTATGGTTCAATGTAACTAGGGTGAATCTTGTAACATCATATTTATACAACTCATCTCACATCATATCCAAGTTGACATCCTTGGAATATGCAAGCTTGCTAAGGGAAATCATTAAAATTATTCAATTTAATTGCGTTATGTCATGGAAAAATTTTCATTCGATGTCTCATATGCCATATGAATTTATCCATCTTACTCTCATGTTTAAATAAACAAATACAACTCATAACAAGCTCAAGGAGTGGCCTAGAACTCTTGCAAAAGGATGGTATACTCAAATGTAGCATGTAGCCTCGAGTACTTAGTCCAGATTCTATGTTTGAACTTTGAAAAATTATAACTAATTCTAGAAAAATCAAACTCAGGCACACTATATCATTTTAGAAAGCTACAGATGCCTACAATATGATACAAATAAATGTAGACTACAACAGAGGCTGATAGCCACCAGAAATTAATGGAAAAATACCATAGGTCGACTAGTGTTACTAGTACTATCCTCTAACTTCAAAAATTCATATCTCTCTGCTTAGAGGTTCAATTGGGGCAACGTTAATGGCCATAGAAAGCTTATCATGTATAGTTTAATTTTGTAAAATTTCATGAGCATTGGACATCATTTGGCCCACCAATGGCACAACCCAAATTTCTGACCATATGAATAGTGTCTGGATCAGTTTAGTAAAAAATGCCAACTTTAGAAATTCATAATTAATTTCATAGGGCTCCAAATAATTTGTTCTTTGACTTTCCTAAAATCTTTGGATAAGATCTATATGTGTGTCAAATTTCATGGGCAAATTCATTCATTTGGTCAAATCTTGATATTGGGTTGCGAAATGGCTCATTTTGTGTCATATAAGGGGTCCAAATGGTCCATTTAAAGTTCTAAGGCAACCATGATCACTTGAGCACGTGGGAATGTACCAAAATGACCTTCTAAACTTGTCTCAAAAGTGCATAAACCTAGAATTTGAAAACTCACTCTCTCACCCCATGCCTTACACAAGATTGCACATGCTTTACATTGCCATCTAAGGTTCAGAATCTACATTATCATTCATTTGGCATCAAGTCCCATACATACATCAACTATATGAGTAAATACACATTTTCAAATGATTATACAACATTTTCATCATAGTGTTACATCACTTGCCATTCATATGGCTACAAAAGAGACAAAACTAGGCAATTCTAGACACTTTGATGTCAATCTCTTATCTCCCAACTTGGTGGCTCCTATTACCTTGCTCATTTAGTCCACTTAGCATCTTATGGCATTGGAGAGGGGGGAATGAGATTTAAAGAATCCCAATAACTCATCTCCCTTTCAATCACAAATAAAGAATGCAATATAAATCTTGAACATGCATGCATGGGCATGATGGAATGTGTAATCATTTAAGAAGCATTCTTAGCATTTTAACAAGTCACACAAAGGCTACTTAAGCTTGCCAAGTAAGTGGATTAGCCACACCCATTCTCTTATTTATTTTGGACTTGCCTTATGTAACATCTGGTTCCCTAAAAACCAGAGGAAATGTGAGAAACGTAACGTGCAGTTTCTCCATTAACGAACGAAACTTACTTGATACAAAAGGAAGTCCCCCAAGATGATAGAGTTAAGGTCCCAAAAAATTTGGGAAGCATTCTAGACTCCTAAATATGAGAATCCTAGGCTCAGACAGAAAGAAAAATGGAGCTAAAATGAAGAAATAATTTCTTACGAAAAGCCTACGAAATGTAATGGCATTTTTGTAATTTCGAGAAATTTTTGAAATTCACATAGGAGGGCTCTTTAAATGAAAGTTTTGAGTTCTCCGGGGTTCTTAGAGGCCCTAAAAACCATGGGAAGCCCTCGGACAGTTAAATCCCCTCCGGTGGACGTTTTCTAATGTCAGTGTGCTCGAACTTTGACGAATCCATTCGGGAAGGTTTTAGCTCCAATTTGAGTGATTCAAAAGGCATTTTACTAAATTGGGAACCTAAATTTTATAATGGAAAAGATGGTTCTCAAAAAGGAGCTAAAACGAAGGAGAAACAAAAATACCAAGAACAAAGGGCAAAATAGGAATTTTTGAAATGTGTAACTTCCTTCCACCTATATATATGATGAGCCCTTCTTCTCCCCTCATTATGCACGACCAAGTTCTGCCCAAAACCAGAGAAAAACCCTAGGGAGAGTGGCGCATAAGAGGAAGGCAAAGAGGAGGAGAAATCAAAGGCTTAAGTTATGGAAATTAGTAGTTTTTCATGCTCTTTCTCTTCCAAACCTCTTCTCCTCCATTCTCCTTTGTTTCCTATGATTATCATGAAGTTTATAAATCTGTTTTAAGGGAGAAATTGAGGGGAAAATTCGGATTTGAAGAGAGGAGCTCAAAGAATACAAGATTCAAGTGAGAAAAAGTAAGAAAACAAGGTAATTTCTCTTCCTATGGTTGTCATTTTTGGTGCCTTTCTCCACCATTTCGCCCTACTTGAGAAAACCCTAGGAGGAGATGATTTTTAGGCAGAACCAAGCACGAATCTAAGATAAAAGGGTGTGGAGATTAAGAATATGCAAAGGGAATTATCAAAAAATTATTAGATTTCAAGATGCAAGTTCTAGGGTTTCAATTGCACCTTGTAAAATCTGATTTTGTATGATGATTCCTAGGCCTAAGTAAGAGTTTAAATGAGCTCCCAAGATCCCTAAAAGGCTCCCTATATGCTTCTTCCCTTGAGAAAACAAAGAAAGCTCTATGGAACCTAATATGCTTCATAGCCTCGGCCTAGATGGGTTCTCCTAGCTAGGGAGAGTTTTAAATTTTTCTAAGGCCATTCTTGAGTCATATTTGATGAATGAAAATGAAAGGAGGCCTTGAAAACAATTTAGAACTCATAGAAAGTGATTTGGTGCCTTAGGTTCCATATTATGACCTAAAAAAGTAACATGATGTTAGGCTCTTTGTTTTAATTGTGTGATAACTCCAAGAGGCTTAAAAGGAGTCAAGAATCATATTGAGAGGAAAGAATGGAGCCTAGAAATTGTTTGAGGGGTGTTGCTTCATTAGGTGCATTTATGGACCATAATGGAGCCTATAGAGCAATCTAGTATCTAAGCAAGTTGTATGACCTTCGAGTTTATTTCATGAACCTAATTGGCTCTCATAAATTGTATCTAGGCCAAGAGAAACCATCTCCACCAATTTGTGGGTGCGTGGCCGAAAGAGGAGGCTTGAATCCAAAGGAAAAAGTGTGTGATTGTGTGCAAGGTAGCTCTCTCCACCTTCTCTCATGCATGGATGTGTGTTTAGCTTATTTTGGAATGTGTATATGTGTATTTTCAAGCTATGAAAAGTATGCTAGTATGCCTTTATATGTTATGATTCTTGATGCCCTGTTATGTTTAAAATGATTACAAGATGTTTGTATGAGTTTGCTAGAGTGTGGAGAGGCCAAGAACTCTTCCCTTGGGTGAGGATGAGCCAAGAACCCTCGAGTTTAGTTGAGACAAAGCAAAGAGTCTCCCAAAAGCAAAGTGGGCTCCCAAGAGTATGGTTGAGTCCAAAATGCTCATGAATGGGTGAGGCAAGTCCAAAATCCGTGAGGAGAAGTGTGAGGCCATTCCAAACACTTGGTGAGCTCTTGAATGATTTGTATGAGTTGTTCACATGCCAAGTTTGCTTTAAAATGTCCATGGCTTTTATTTCCTCCATGCATGCATTTGTAAAGCTTGCTTTACACATATTATGTGTGATTGAATGGGAGATGAGCTATTGGAATTCTTTGAATCTTATCCCCTCCTCTCCAATGATCTAACATGCTAGGTGGACCAAGTAATTATGGTGAAGGGAGCCAACAACCATGAAGAGCAAGGATTAACAAGCCTATGTGTTATTTTACCCATTTTGGAACCATAATGAGAGTTCATAATGTATATGATGTTATATATGTACCATGAACCATAAGACATGTGTAAATATACTATTATGTGATGTTTAGATATATGAAAATGATATATGAGCTATATCACTTATTTTGAGTATGGAAGGCCAAGGTGTGCAATATGGGATTTTGATGAATGTATGTATAAGTGTTGGTTGAATGGCCAAAATGAGATGCATGAGATTTGGGACCATTTGGGCAGCACACTTAAGTCTCGAATGTACTTTTGGACTTGCCCAAATGGTGCCACAACCAAGGGAAGGCCATTTGGCAATTTTGGTACCTCATATGGAGCCAAAATTGACCAATATAGAACCCTATATCACTTTTTAGCCAAATGAGTTAGTCTTGGTCTAAAATATGGCATGCAATTAGGTCTCATTGAGAGCTTTCTGGGAAGATAAAGATCATAATTTTCAGAGGTCTACAGAATATTTTATGATTTTTCAAAGTTGGCAATTTTCATGGTTTCTGGTTTGCTGCACTATTCATTTGGTCTGAAATTACTTTCTGTCACATGAGGCCCAATGATGTCCAATTACCACGAAATTTTATACAGAGAAACTAAATAATCACAGTGACTCATGCCAACTAGAAGAACCTCATTTGGAGGTCTAGAGAGGGAGATATAAATTTTTGAAGTTTCTGCCTAGTATCAGTAACCTTGCCCAACTAGAAGTACTGTTCTATTCAATTACGAAGTCTAGGCTTGATGAACTGATCTGAAGATATTTTTTCTCTTTAGCTAACATCAACATATTTTTAGATTGGTATCATTTAAATCTATTGGATTTTTTTGTAATTAATTGGACATTTTTTAAGTTCATATCAATAAACTGTGACAGCATTAGGACCCAGTCCGACCTCTAGATTATTTCATGTGTCAAACGCTCTGTGTGTGGGATGTTATGACTTGTACATATTTTTATCATGAAGTAGACATCCCAAGCTTTCCATAATGACCAAAATTACATGTTTTTGATTTTTCTATATTTAGTTATGATTTTCCAAAGTTTGTGGTAGAAAAGAGGAAATTCTGGCCGAAAATGCAAACATGGATTTTATGTGCTCCTTTGCTTTCCACGAGTTGTAGGCCAAATTTGATGATGGAAATGAGTTATATTCATGTGTTTAAGTATGAGAACGTGATAGATGCTTTCATATGGCCTACAGGACTCTGAAAGAAAAATTTTACCTATAGAGAAATGTATTTTAATTCATAACTCCCTATGCCACTATATTGTTTCCATAGAACAAACATAAGATGAGGCATGAGAATTATATAAATTGAGTCCTAGAAGTATGGTGTTACACCTTATCTAATTGGTCTAAGAGGTTTTGACTCAACCTCACTCTTAGGAGACTCTTTACTTTGTCTCAACTATTTTTAAGGGTTCTTGGCTCCACCACATTTAAGCAAACCTAAGCACGCATAGTAGGCATCATTTAAGAACATATTACAATATCATGATACCATGGAACAAAAGCATATGCTAGAACACTTTTCATGACTTAACACATATATACACACATTCAAAGACAAGGTAAGCACATATTCATGTATGAGAGAAAGTAAAGAGAACTACCCTTGTTGCAACCATACATTTTTTCCCTTGGAAATGCTCTCCCTTCCTTGGCCTCACACACACAAAGGTGTGGGATATGTTTTGTCTTGGCCTAAACACAATATATGGAAGCCAATTAAGTTCTTGGAATCATTTCTAAGGCCATACATCTACTTGGAACTCTAACTTTATCTTATAATTCATTTATGGTTCCTAAATACACCTAATGAAGCAACAACCATCAGTTGAGTTTTAGGCTCCATTCTTTCCTTTCATCTATGATTCTTAACTCCTTTTAAGCCTCTTGGAGTCATCACACAATTAGAACAAAGAGCCTAACTACATGTTGCTTCTTGTAATATCCAGTTTTGTTAAACGACAAAAACAAATAGGTATATTTTCAAAGCAAGTCTCCTGAAATAAATTAGTTAAGGTCTTGAAAAATTTAAATAGAATTCTAGACTCCAAAAAATGAGAATCCCATGCTTAGACAAAAAGAAAAATGGAACTAGAATGAAGAAACGAATTTGAACGAAAGATTAATAAAACATAATGGCATTTTTGTAATTTTGAGTAAATTTTGGAATTCATATAGGAAGGCTTTTTATATGAATATTTTAAGTTCTCCAGGGTTCTTAGAGGCCCTAAAAACCATAAGAAGCCCCAAGAAAGTTAAAACCCCTTCAGTGGATATTTTCTAATATTAATGGACCCAAACTTTGACGAATTCGTTTGAAAAATTTTTAGTTCTGATTTAAGTGATTTCAAAGGCATTTTACTAAATTGGGAACCTAAATTTTATAATGAAAATATGGTTCTAAAAAAGGAGCTAAAACAAACTAGAAATGAAAATGCCAAGACGAAAGAACAAAATTGAGATTTTTGAAAAGTCTTTCTTAAACCCCACATATATATATAGGGCGCCCTATCTCCTTACACATTTAGCTCATTTAGTTTCTACCCTAAACTAGAGAAAAAACCCTAAGAGTGAGGCGCACCAAGAGGAGGAGAAAGGAAGGAGAAATACAAGGTAGAAATGTATGGATTTCTTAGTTTTTTTATGTTTTCTCTTTAGCAAACCTCTTCTCCATTGCCTTTCTTTCCTATGGTTTTATTGAAGTTCTTGGATCTTTTTTTAGAGAAGAACAGAGGGAAAAATTCAGATTTGAAGAGAGGAGGCCAAAAAAAGGAAAAATCAAGCAAGAAAACAAGGAAAAATAAGATAAAATTTTCATCCCATGGTAGCTACTTCTTCTCCCCTTTCTTCCTTGGTCCAACCAACATATGGCCAGCCCTAAGGAGTTGAATTTCTAGCTAAACCAAGGATGAATATTAGGAATTTAGGGAGGAGAATAAGAATATACAAAGAAAATAACAAAATAACTATAGAAAATTAAGATAGCAAACCTAGGGTTTCTAGTGTTCCTTATAAAATCTGATTTGATACCATGATTCCTAGACCTAAATGAATGTTTAAATAAGCTTCTAAGATCCTTAGAAGGCTCCCCATATGCATCTTCCATCAAAAAAACAAAGCAAACTCCCTTGGTATCCTATTGCTCCATAGCCACGGCCTAGCATAATTGGAGTACCTAGGGATAGTTTTAATTTGTTCCAAGCCCATTTTTGAGTTATATATGATGAGTGAAGATGAGGGAAAGCCTTGGGAAAAATTTAGAAACCATAGAAAGTGAGATGGTCTTATATGTTCCATAATATGACCAAAGGAAGCAACATGTAGTTAGGCCCTTTATTTTAATTGTGTGATGACTCCAAAAGGTTTAAAAGGAGTCAAAAATCATATATGAAAGAAAAGAATGGAGCTCATAACTCATTTGATGGGTGTTGCTTCATTAAGTGTATTCAGGAACCATAAATGAACCATAAGGCAAAGTTAGAGTTCCAAGTAGATGTGTGGCCTTAGAAATGATTCCATGAACTTAATTGGCTTCCATATATTATGTTTAGGGCCAAGAGAAACCAATCCCACACCCTTGTGTGTGTGAGGCCGAGGAAGGGAGAGCATTTTCAAGAGGAAAAGTGTATGGTTGCAACAAAGGTAGTTCACTCCTCCTTTTCTCATGCATGAATGTATGCTTGACTAGTCTTTAAATATGTGTATTTGTGCTTTAAGGTATGAAAAGTATTATGGCATGATTTTTTATTCCATGGTACCATGATGATGCATTATGTTTTCCAATAATGTCCGACATGTTTGTTTGGGTTTGTTTGAGTGTAGAGAAGCCAAGAACTCTTAGCCATGGTGAAGATGAGCCAAGAACCCTTAGAAATGGTTGAGACAAAGCAAAGTGTCTCCCAAGAGTGAGGTTGAGCAAAAACCTCCTAGAGAAAATGGGTGAGGCAAGTTCAAAATCCATAAGTGAATGGGTGAGGATAATCCACTTACTTGGCAAGCCTATGTATGCTATGTATGACTTGTTCAAATGCCAAGGATGTTTCTTGAATGCTCATACATTTCAATATATCCATACATGCAGTTTTAAGACTTGAATGGCATATTCTATGTATGATTAAAAGGGAAACGAGCTATTGGAATTCTTTGAATCTCATTTCCTCCTCTCCAATGCCTTAACATACTAGGTAGACCAAGTGAACAAGGCAATAGAAGCCAACAAGTTGTAAGATGAAAGTATGATAACAAAGTGCCTTGATTTTGATTTTTTATGGCCATATGAGTAGAAAATATTGTAATTCCTTATTGTATATGTCATATGACCTTATGAACATATGTAATTATACAAATGTATCATGTACCAAATGAGATTTAATGTTTTGTGTATGATATAAGGCATTTTGGGTATGGGAATGGCAAGACTAGCCTTGTGTAAACTTGTGTATGGCATAGGGTGAGAGAGTGAGTTTTTAAATTCTAGATTTGTGCACCTTTGATACAAGTTTAGAAGGCCATTTTGGTGCATTCCCACGTGCTCAAGTGGGTCATGGTGGCCTTGGAACTCAATATGACCATTTGGACCCCCTTAGATTGCATGAAAGTGACCATTTCACAACCCAATGTCAAGATCTAACCAAATAAATGAATTTGCCCATGAAATTTGGCACAAATATATATATTATCTAGAGATTTTAGGGAAGCTAAACACCAGATCATTTGGAGCTCTGTGTAATTAATTATAAATTTACAAAGTTGGCATTTTTCTGCCGAACTGATATAGGTATTATTTATATGGTCAGAAATGTGGGTTGTGTCATTAGATAGCCAAATGATGTCCAATTCTCATGAAATTTCACAGGCATAAACTAGACAAAATAATATTTCCATATCCATCAAGAAACCCCAATTGGACTTCGGAATAGGGAGATATGAATTTTTGAATTTGGATGACCTCTAGTACTATTCCATCAATTTTTGGTGGCTAGTAGCCTCTGTTAAGGTCTAGACATATTTTTATATAAAGTAGACATCTATAGCTTTCAAGAATGGTAAAGAATGTGTAATTTCTATTTTTCTAAAATTAGTTATAATTTTTCAAAGTTTATGATAGAAAACTGGAAATTTTGGCTAAGGCTGCACCTAGTATTTTTGTGTATTCCATCTACTTGCAGGAGCTTTAGCCCACTTCCTTGGATAGTTTTGAGTTGTGTTAGTGTAATTAAATATGAGAATCAATTGAGTGAGTTCATATAGTCCACAGGACACTTAATGAAAAATTCATCCCCTAGTAACGCAAATTTATTCATTATTTTAATACCATTATTCTTGCTTCTTCATGAAATACATGGTATGAGATATGGAGATAGCATGAGACAAGCTAGAAATTTATGGTGTTATACTTCTTTAGGTCATATGATGGAACGTATGACACTAATTCATTCTATAGGCCTCCTAAACTTTTCTCAAGGTTTCCTCTCATCTTCATTCATCATATATGACTTAAAAATGGGCTTAAAAGAATTTAAAACTATCCCTAGGTGCCTTAACTACTCTAGGCCATGGCTATGGAGCATAATGCTACCAAGGGAGTTTGCTTTGTTTTCTTGGTGGAAGATGCATATGGGGAGCCTTCTAGGGATCTTAGGAGCTCATCTAATCACTTATTTAGGCTTAGGAATTATTGTATCAAATCAGATTTTTCAAGGGACACTTGAAACTCTAAGTTTGATATCTTGATTTTCTATGGTTGTTTATTAATTCTCTTTGCATATTCTTATTCTCCTCTCTTAAATTTCTAAGATTCACCCTTGGTTCTACCCAAAATCTAAGCCTTCTCGAAGCTCCATGTATGGGACAAAGCAAGGAGAAGAAGGGAGCAAGAGATAGCTACCATGGAATGAAGATTTACCTTGTTTTCTTAGTTTTTCTTACTTGTTTCTAACTTTCCTTGGCCTCCTCTCTTCAAATCCGAATTTTCCCCTCTATTCTACCCTCAAAACAGATCCAAGAACTTCAATAAAACCATAGAAAAGAAGGGGAAATGGAAGAGAAGAAGTTTGCTAAAGAAAAAGTATGAAAAAAAGCCAAGAAAATCCATACCTCTTCCTTGTTTTTCTCCTTTCTTTCTTCTCCTTCTTATGCGCCTCACCCTTAAGGTTCTTCTTTTGATTTAAGGTAGAAACAAATATCACTAAATGAAGGAGGAGATGGGGTGCCTCGTATATATATAGGTAGGTTTAAGAAACACTTTTCAAAAATTTCAATTTTACCCCTTTGTCTTAGCATTTTAGTTTCTAGTTCATTTTAGCTCCTTTTTTAGAAATTTATTTTCCATTATGAAATTTGGGTCCTCAATTTAATAAAATGCCTTCGAAATCACTCAAATTGGAGTTAAAACATTTTTGAATGAATTAGTCAAAGTTCAGGTCTACCACTGTTAGGCAAAGTTCACCGGAGGGGTTTTAACTCTCTTGGGGCTTCCTATAATTTTTAATGCCTCTGAGAATCCCAAAGAACTCAAAAATTTTATTTAAAAAGCCCTTTTATAAATATTCTAAAAATTACCTGAAATTATGAAAATGTCATTATGTTCGTCAGCCTTTTGTTCAAATTTGTTTCTTCATTCTAGCTCAATTTTTCTTTCTGTCTAAGCCTAGGATTCTCATTTTTAGGAGTCTAGAATGCTATATAAATTTTTTGGGACCTCAAATCACTCTATTTGGGGGACTTTTTTTATATCTAGTGAATTTCATGTGTTTACGAAAAAAATGTACGTAATGTTTCTCATGTTTTCTTTCATTTTTAGAGAACCAGATATTACAAATCTCATAAGGATAGTGGTAAGATTGGTAGCATGGCTGTTGGTATTGTTGTGCTTGTCTTCGTTGCTCAAGTATGCCATGAAGCATTGATATAGCTTTATCCATCTTCTGGATAATCCTATCATTTGTACAAGAATTATAGATACCTTGATTAGACATATAATTGGATCCATTCTAGATAAAGAATATGAGAAGCACAATCATCTTAAGTACAAAACAAATCACTAAAAAACTACAACTAATATTAACTCTAAATCAAGAAAATTAGAATCAAATGAAGCTAAAAACTACCTAACACTAAAAAACAAAGGTCAATCACATAAAATAAACTCACAAAAAATAAAGAAATTAAATCCAAAAAAATTGGAAAGATGTTTAAAAATTCAAGAAATACTAAAAAATTAGAAAAAGTACCTTAAACATTGGAATTTGGCCTAAAAATAGTGTACCTAATAGGTAAGCTATTATTTTTGCTTAAAACATCTAAAAACCTTCGAAAACAAAGTTTGAGAATTTTTTAAGCACGTCAAACAAAAATTCCAAAGCAGAGCAATTGTTACGTAACACCAAAACAAAAATAGAGCTAAAACATAACTAAGACACTTAGAAAACCTTTTCAACAATTGAGAATCCAATTTCCCCAGTAACGATGCCAAATTTGACAGTTGTGTTAAGTAACCTTAAATAAATTAGGTTAAAAAGATTTACACTGTAGAGTGCAACCTAGATTGTCTCCCTTGGAAATGGATTTCAAAATTTAATTAAGTTTTCTATTTGTAAAAGAAAAAAATCTAAAAGCTACCTAATTAAAGGGGGTTTTGAATTAGTCAAACTAACTAGAATTTAAATTAATTTAAAGTTCTTAACTACTACTTAAACGCATGAATTGAGAAGCAACTAATGGACATGTGACTAACTTTGGATTCATCACTTGATATCCATTATCATCATCTTAATTCAATTATCAATTGTTCAGGTCTAAGAGTCCCTATTTGTGTTCATGGTAAGTGATCTTGAGTTACCACACAAGATTTAAGATATTAACAATTTAATATTGAATTGAAACCTCAACTCCACATTGAATCATTAATTCTTGTTATTAGGAACACTAAATTTGAATGATTAATCCATCAATTTAGCCTCTAAATTATCATCTTAGGTTGTCTAATTAACCAATTAAATTCCAAAGAGACCTCAAATTAGACATTCAAGCACACAATTTCTCATATGTATTTCATCAAACACCTTGACTGCATACATGGTTAATTGAAGTTTAATAAAAAATCCAACACTTAAATCAATCCATTAATCATCAATTACTCTCTTAATTGATATCTAACCTGCTATCAATTACAAACCACATCAATCTTAGTCAATTACAAGCTCAACCAAGCAAGTTTAAGAACAAAAATTGATGTATAAAGAGAGAAAAAATATAAAATAGAAAGCTTAGCCAAAGGCTCTTGCTAATATCCATGAATTTAAGCTTCAATCCAAGGTCTTCCTCCTAGCTAGCCATGAAGTCAACTAAACCTTTATAGGATGCAAAATGATAGAGTGAAAATGGAATAGAGAGTTATGGTATGGAAGAGAATGGAAAGATAGTGTATGAAGAGTGAATGATGGATGATCCTTTCCCTTTCATATGTTGTCCTAAGCTTATTTTTATCCCTTTCTCACTTGCTCATTATTTTATTTTTAATGATCACGTGCTCAACCCATTTCCTCCTGCCCAAGACACATTCACATATTCCTTCTCCTTATTTGTTCAAGTGTGCTGCCTCCTTTTTAATTAGTGGCCCCCTATGCATTTGAGTAGCATGTTATCAAACTGTAACATAAAGACATGGCTCAACTCTATGCTTTTCTATTTAGGCTGTGCATGCCTTTTTTTATCTTTACTTTTCATGTGCTCTTTTTCATGCTCTAGACCTCTCAATCTCCCTTAGCTAAAAATAAATGGATACAGCTTTTTAGATGCTTCTCAGGTGAATATTGTGGGCCCCAACGTAGCATTTTATGTGGATGGAATGTATACTATTGAGTGTGATGTTGTGAGTTTGCTACATGGATGGGTGAAGTGAGCTTATGCATTGTGTGTGAATATCCTGGATGAACCCATGTTTTTCATCTCAGGTAGCAGCTATTATGTGTACATGATTGTGAATCTATCTCTCCAGCTCATGGGCGTATATGTGTGGGCCCCCTTTTCTTCATCATGTGATTATGTGAGTGTTTGTATGAGAGTGGCGTGAGCTGCTGTGAGTGAACTATCCATGTGTGCTACTACGTGTGTATTAATGGATATCTAGCCCATGCTTTTGTATTGCTATGTGTGAGTGTGTTAACTACTCAGCCTCCTCCTCTCCATATCCTACTTCCCAGACCTGACCTGTGCCTCTTTTATTTATTCTGTGTTTCTTCTCCTCGAAGCCCCTACATCCAAAAACCTATGAATGTGATATGCATGGAGAGCTCCTGTGTGTCCTAAATGTGAATGTAGATGGTACTGTGCATTTTTTAATTCATCCACATGCCTTTCTTCTGGGTACACATGAACTATTGTGTGCAAATAGGAATGAAATGGTCTGTGCTTCTGTTCACATTTCTTTGTATGTGTGAGCTGTCTTCTTTCTCCCAACCCGTGCTTGTATATGATGGATGTAAGTGTGAAGGTGTATAAGTGTTGGTGATTCCACATCCCATGCAGTTGTTTCATTCTGTGAAGACATGGCTAGAGAGGAATTCATTCCTTCACGTAACTGGGCCTTATGCCTTAAGTGTGTACTGACTTGTTAGCATGTAGGATTGCTACATCATTTTGTGCATCATGTGGAATATGTTCTTGGCCTCCCAAGCTCATGTGTGTATTACTAAGTTGACTAAGACCTATGATAGTTTGAGAGTGGATGGCCATGTGGATGGTTAAAAGAACTTGAGGAAACCCATGCACATGTGAATGATGAATCTGCTTCCTGTTACATGAAAAACCCTGAGTTAAAATAAGACAAAATTAATGGTCTATGGGACAAAATTATCATCTAGGAAAGAAAACCATTAAAATGCCTAAGTTGTTCAATAAAATTCTAAAAGATGAGATTTTATTTCCTAATCCAAATAATATCCAGTAAAGTTCAAATATCATCAATTCATGAACTAAGAGTCCATAATTAATGTGTAATAATATAGAAAATATTTAATTATTAGAGAGCATTTGGAATTGGGTTCTACACAAGCGAAAATAACATCATGTACTAGAAAAATATAAGGAGCCTTAAAAGAGAAATAAAGTACCATACTAGCTACCAAGAAGCTAAAACCTTATGAAGTAAATTTGCACAAAAAATGGCTACTTAAACCAATAGTAGAACATGGTTGAGGGAAGGTGGTTTTGCATAAAAGAATTTTGTTAGCTAATAAGCACAGTGGGATATTATGCTGTGACAAAAAAATACACAAGAAATAAAAGCAAGGGAGGAGCATGAGTTACTGTAAAAACCAAGATGATACTTGGTAGTTTCTAGTGTCCTATCCACTAGTTCTACTGTTTAAAAGGATGGATCTGCTACTAAAGGCATGGAACCGAAGGTTAGGGTGGGAAATGACTAAAAAACACAACTTTCCAACACAATAGACAAGGACAATTTTGGCATAATAGAAATAGAGAAGTGGTAAAATAAAAATAAAGTAGTGGTCTAGGGTTCGAAACCTACCTTTATGTGTGTTTAATTGTGAGCATAAATATATATTTTTATGTGAGTTTTATAGTGGTTGTGTTAATTTATGATCCTATATTTGTGTTTTTGTTTAGGGTTGTACATATGATGTTAATGTTGTAAAATTGATTTTTAATGTAGTTCTTGGTTTTTATTATGTCTATAAACATGAATGCGAAGTTAGGAATGGATATGTATGAGCTAGATGTATAAATGATCGATTAGCTTTTATGTGTTTGTATATAAGGCACTTTTGGGTTGATCTTGTTATGATGAAATTAAAATGTATGTGTGGATGTTAATAAGTTTATTAATTATGCATGAATTTGATGAATGGCTATTGATTATAATGATCTACCATGAGAAATTATGTTTGCAGTGTGACTTTGGGTGATGGTTTATAAAGTGCATGTTTGGTAAGCTTAAATGTAATTTGGTGCTAATTGTGATTTGGTTGTGTCACCCTTTTGATAGCATAAACACCTCAATCGATTGTGATATCATTTAAGAATCCTAAACCTACGTGTCTTGTCATGGTAAAGAGATTTTGACAAGCTCATTCTTAGAATTTCAAGTTTTTAGGGGGTTTCAATGGCTAGGAACATTGTGTTATAGTGTTCGGCATTTGTTGGTATGGTTAGTAGGTTTTGTGAGGTTTTAATCATTATAGGTATACATCATGTTACTTGTTAGTGCCTTGTTACTATCATAAGTTGTAATTTTTTTTGTTTTTGGCTATGTTTTCCATTGTGGAAAACTTAATAAGTTCAAGAGTTTATCTTATCCCTTAAGCTTTAAAAAGTGTGTTAGGTTGTAGCTAACTTGTAAGGCTTGCTATGTACCAAATGTGAGTGCCTTGGCAGTGGATTTGTTGATCCCTTGAAGCACCTAAAGTGCTACTTTTTCTATTGAGAAGTGATATGGGCATTTTCTATGATTTGTTAAATTTAGGGGTTGAACTTAATTCTTTTGGCCTAAGACTTCTTTAGCATTTAGTTCTTACCATAAGAGAGCTCTCCACCAATTTTTACAATTTTAGATGGCATATGGTAGGATGTATTTGTGCCCAAAGTTGAATATACGTATGTATATATATATAATTTATAGTAGAATTTTTTGCACTTTCCATGGTAGAGCCACCTTCAAGTTTGAGTCTATTCATAGGGCAGATCACCTCTAATTGACCTGAGATTTGTATATGTGTTAGCCAATATATAAAAGGTCTAGCATGCTTGTGTTTTGGAGTAGGATAGCCTAGCCTAAGAACACCCCAAGGTTCTCTAATTCTAGGAGTAATCTTTTGAGGGGCTATTTTGGAAATCAATGGATTTGAGGGGTCAAATGGTATCTTTTTTATCTGAAATTTTTATAGGACTTAATACCATCTAGAAGAAGTTACAGATGGAACTTGTGAATTATAGAGCCCTAAAGAAGAAGCAAGAAAACTCCTCGCTTGGATAGTTTATATATAGGAAGTGTATGCTTATGAGATAGATGATATTCAAGGATAGGATGAATATTTATTATTGGTGTTGGGGTGAAACCATTTATTTGTATTGAATTCATTTAGTAGGTACTCTTTTGAGGAAAATTGATCGAATTAAGATGTAATTAACTTGATCTAAGATGTATTCAACTTAGTTTGATATATAGTCGACTTGATGTAATATGTAGTTAAATTGATCTGAGACATAGTTAACTTTGTCTAAAACCTTGTTAGCAGGATCTACCTACATGGAGAACATAACTAACCAAGATTGGGGCAACTCAATCAACACCTAGTCAATTATACCTTAAGTTGATATCCCTTTAGATCAAGCTAACTAAAATTTATCGAAAAGTTTAATGTTAGAGCTATAGTGGACTCTAGAATGAAAGTAAAAGATTAATTACATCTAGAATTAAGATGTAATTAACTTGATCTAAGATGTAGTCAACTTGGTTTGATATATAGTTGAATTGATGTAATATGTAGTTGAATTGATTTGAGACATAGTCAACTTGGTCTAAAACCTTGTTAGCAGGATCTACCTACATAGAGAACATATCTAACAAAGACCGGGGCAACTCAATCAACACCTAGTCAATTATACCTTAAGTTGATATCCCTTTAGATCAAGCAAACTAAAATTTATCGTAATGTTAGAGCTATAATGGACTCTAGAATGAAAGTAAAAGATTAATCCTCTTAGATATGCAAGAATAGTTTATGTAAGTTCATAAACTTAGAAGAGGTACCTTAGAGTCAACTCTCAGTGGTTTTAATTCATTAGACAAGTCTTGAAGAGGAGTACATGTATTAGGAATTATGTTGCTTGTAAGCAACTTAATAAGTTTCAAAGGCATTTTTGTCATTACTTGGATCATTATTTTATGTTTCTGTGCTAATCCGAAGGGTGATTAGGCAAGTTAACCCTGAGTTCATTACTATTGATGAGAGAGGTTTTACATAGAGCATAGAAGCATACTTTGGAAAATAGTATAACATATGGTATATGCCACATTAATATACATAGTAATTATCTTAAGTAATTCATCACCATTATACCAAGTAATAAAAAGTGATAAAAATTTGAAACTTTTCCTTTTCAACAATATAGCTATAGCACAGTTATCTTTTACTTTATCTTGCATTCCATATTCTTTACATATGTCACATAACATGCATGACTTAAAACTTATATTCTTTCATAAAATGATTCATAGGTGGCATCACATAAATCATATACCAAAACCTATAGAAATCTATAACTAGTCATGACATGTGCTCCAATTATAGTCTCATACTTTTTTTTTAGTCACACTAACTATGTGGAACAAATTTTAGGGCATGAAGCCTTTTCCAATACACTTTATACATGTTACCTAATTACCATGAGAGTGGCAATTCAAGGCAACAACTCCATAATCAATAAGCTATAATTCCAACTAAAATGACCACATGAATAGTTCCAAAGTCTTAGCCTTAAATAGCCTCAAACATGACCTTTTTCATTATAAAAAAAACTCCACATCCAGGGGTTTCAAAATCATAAAAAAAAAATATTTCATATACCATCTATATGCACTTTAAAGGTTCAATTAGTAGCAAGCCCTCTTAGTGTCTCAATTCAACAATCCAAAGTGAAAGTGACAATTGAAATATGTAAACTCCAATAATAAAATACCATGGTTATAATAACAATAAAACCATAATTATATAAGCTTGTCTCAGCCAAATTATTTCAAAAAAGCATTTGAAACAATCCTTGGATAAATTATTCATTAAAGAAGATGAAGTACAAGAATTTAATCATAAATGCTTTAATTGCTAAAACATTTTTCAAATGCTCATTTAAAAGAATGAACTTGACTCAGAATAGATTAATAGTGGTGAAAAAATTGTAAATGGTTGGTGACTTTATAAAATCAAGAAAAAGTATGAGATTGAGTTTTGTGTAAAAGGCCATGGATGAACATATTACAAGAAACATCAATGCTAGTAGAAATGGCATTGCACCACTATGTGAAGCACTTGACATAGCATGTGGATGAAAGGATTCAAGATGGCAAGCTTTGGCATCCTACAGATTCTCCTCAGTAGAAAAAAATTGATTATAAGTACCATGACTTTAGGCAAGAAAACAAAAACCTACACCTTACATTAGCTATTAATGGAATAAACCCGCATGATGTCTAAAGTGGTACCTATAGTACATGGCTGGTGACTTTGGCGATTTATAACCTACCTTCATGGCTATACATGAAGTGCAAGTTTATAAAGTTTTCTATGTTAATTTATAAGCCCAAACAACCTGGGAATGATATAGATGTATACTTGGCTCTTCTATTTGAAAATTTGAAGCTAATGTAGGAGCCAAGAGTGGAGGTATATTGTAACAACCAGTAAAAAAAAAAAAAGAAGAAAAAGAGGAGCTGAAAAATTTTGAAGTCCTGAAATTTTTTAAGTCTGCTAGCTATAGTGAGAAATAGCCTAACTATAGCGAATGTACTTGTTCGCTATAGCGAGAAATGGTCTAGCTATAGTGAGAATGCGTCTTAGCTATAGCGAGTACGGGCATCCCATACAAAAACCAAGGGGTTCCTCGCCATAGCGCGTGCTGTAGCGAAAACAGGGGTCTGGGGCTGATACGTGCTCGCTGTAGCGAAGATTATTCTTTGCTATAGCGAGTGTAGGCATCCCATACAAAAAACCAGGGGGTTCCTCGCCATAGCGCATGCCGTAGCGAAAACAGGGGTCTGGGACTGATACGTGCTCACTATAGCAAGGATTATCCTTCGCTATAACGAGGGTTAGTCCAGAAAAGTGTGAAAAAAAGAGAATTTGACTTCTTAAAGCGTCCAAATTCATTCCTTTTCTTTTAACTAACCTAACTTTTGACCAAAAGAGAGAAAAGGGTTGTGGAGAGAGAGAGAGACCAAGAAAAGGAAGAAGAGGGAAAGTGAAAAACCACTCTTGAAGAAGGTTAGAACTCATGTAGCTTTACTTCTTTGTTTTCCCTGGGTATGTTGGTTCTACCAACTTGAGAGCATGAGAGAGAGGAAGAGTTGGTGAAATTCTAGAAAGAGAAAGAACCCTTAGTTTCTTATATGCTTAGTAGGGTTTGTTATAAAGAAACCCCTAGCTTTGTGAATAAGTGTTGAGTTATGAGAGAGTAATTCCATGCTCTTTGTGTGTCTAGGCTCAAGAGAAGCACTTCTATCTAGTTGTGATTATGAAATCAAGAAGGGAGAAGACAAATTAAAAGGGAAGGCTTGTATTAGGTTATAAGGTAGCTCTCTCCCCTTTCTCTTATGCATGGATGCGTGTTTAGCTTATTTTAGAATATGTATATGTGTATTTTCAAACTAAGAAAGTATGCTAGCATGCCTTTACATGTCATGATCCTTGATGATATGTTATGTGTTAAATGAATCTATGATGTTTGTATGAGTTTTCTTGAGTGTGGAAAGGCCAAGAACTCTTCCCTTGGGTGAGGATGAGCCAAGAATCCTCGAGCTTGGTTGAGATAAAACAAAGGGTCTCCCAAAAGCAATGTGGGCTTCCAAGAGTATGGTTAAGTCCAAAGTGCTCAAGAATGGGTGAGGCAAGTCCAAAATCCATGAGGACAAGTGTGAGGCCAATCCAAACACTTAGTGAACCCTTGAATATCTTGTATGATTGATTCACATGCCAAGATTGCTTTTAAAATGTCCATGACTTCCACTTTTCCATACATACATTTGAAAAGCTTGCTTTGCACATATTATGTGTGATTGAATGGGAGAAGAGCTATTGGGATTCTTTGAATCTCACTCCCTTCTCTCTACTATCCTAACATGCTAGGTGGACCAAGTGAACAAAGGCATGGGAGCCACCAAGCTTGAAGCTAGAGAAATTGGCAAAGGATTTATGAAATAGTCATTTTGTCACCACTTTGTTGTTAAGAGATGTAATCTAATGATGTACATGGGGTATGCACTTATGAATACTTGTAAATGGATGTACTTATTGTATATGTGAACCATGGTGAATGATGTAGCAAGTTTTTGATATGAATAGCAAAATCTTGGCATTATGTACACGGTGTCTGTTTTAGTGTGGGAGAGTGAGCTTTGCAAATTTGGGTTGTTAGATATTTGAGCCATGTTTGATAGCCTATATTGATGCTTTCCCACGTGCTCATAGAGCCTTGGGAGTAGGAGAAGCAAATTTGAACCCTTGGAGCTCTCTTTTAACAAAAAGAAAATTGATACTTTGCCCCATTATGTCAAAGTCTCACCAAATGACCTCTTTTTGACTTGAAATTTGGCATGTGATTAGATCTTTCCTAGAGCATTATGGGCAGTGAAAGATTAGTTCATTTGGAGGTCTGTGGAATTTTCTATGATTTTTCAAAGTTGGTATCAAAATTTCAGATTTGCACTAATACTGTTCATTTGGTTAGTTGTGTAATTGTGTCATCCGAGAGGCAAACATGGTCCAATGGCTATGAAATTTTATAGGAAGAAACTAAACATCCACAGCGACTTGGAACAATTAGAATCACCTCATTTGGAGGTCTAGAAAGGAAGATATGAACTTTTGAAGTTTCTACCCAATATCAGTCATCTTGCCTAACCAGAAGTATTGTTCCATCTATTTCTGAGAGTTGGGCTTAATGAACTGATCTAAAAATATTTTTACTCTCTAGTTAACATTCACATTTTTCCATATTGGTATCATTTGTACATATTGGATTTTTTTGGAATTAATTGGACATTTTTGAAATTCATATCAGTAAACTATAACAGCATCAGAACCCAGTTTGACCTCCAGACCATTTCGCGTGTCAAACATCCTGTGTGTAGGATGTTATCACTTGTACATATTTTTACCATGAAGTAGACATCGTAAGATTTCTAGAATGACCAATATTGTATGTTTTCAATTTTTCTAGGTTTAGTTATGATTTTCCCAAAATTTGCCAGAAATGGGGCCAAGTCTGGCTGAGAATGAATATGCATGTCCCATGTCTCCTTTTAGTTTCCATGAGTTGTAAGCAAGTTTTTAGGATATAAATGAGTTGTAACAATGTAATTAAATATGAGGAGGCATAGTATGAGCTCACACAGTCCACATGGCATCGAAATGAATTGCTAGATACGACGTAACGCAAAAATATTCATTATCTTCCCTTGCTCTTTTATGAGAAACCTACATCCTCCATGATAGTAAGTCATTGAAAAGCATGGGATGAGCTAAAATTTATGGTGTTACATATATAATGAGTATAGGGAGGAAAGTTTCAATTTATGAGCTATACTATTTGGGACAATTAACAACTTTCTAGTATATAATAATTTGTTAAGATACGTATCAAAGGACATTGTAGATGCCCTATTTGTGAGGAAAGCACACGTTCCATGCGGTTAAAATATTGTATGAAGAATGTCTTCCTCGAGCATTGTATATTTTTGCCTCTAGGACATTGTAATGCTCAGTTTTTGTTAAACAACTAAAACAGGTGCGTTTTCAAAGCAAGTCTCTTAAAATGAATTAATTAAAGTTCCAAAAAAATTGAGTAACATTCTACCCTCCTAAAAATAAGAATTTTAGCCTCAGACGTAAGGAAAAATGGAGCTAGAATGAAGAATAAATTTTGATGGAAACCTTACAAAATGTAATGGCATTTTTGTAATTTTGGGCAATTTTTGAAATTCACACAGGAGGGCTTTTTAACCTAAAATTTTGAGTTCTCCAGGGTTCTTAGAAGTCCTAAAAACCATGGGAAGCCCTGGGACAATTAAATCTCCTTCGATAGAAGTTTTCCAACGTCGGTGTGCCTAAACTTTAACAGGTTTGTTCGAAAAGGTTTTAGCTTCGATTTGAGTGATTCCAAAGCCATTTTTCTTAATTGAGAACCTAACTTTTATAATGGAAAAGACAATTCTCAAAAAGGAGCCAAAACGAAGGAGAAACAAAAATACAAAGTATGAAGGGCAAAATTGAAAATTTTGAAAAAGTCACTTTTCTCTCTTTATATATATGTGGCGCCCCACTTTCCTCCCCATTTAGATTCAAAAAACTTTGCATAATTTCAAAAGGGATAGCTAAGGCTTTGGGTGCACCAAGAGAGAAGGAAAAAGGAAAAGAAATTTCAAGCTAAAGGTAGGTTTTTATGTATGTTTTCATGCTTTTTCTCCACCAATCTCTTCTCCTCTTTTTCCCTCTTCTTCTCCATGATTTTTCTAAAGTTTTGAGGGCTATTTTGAAGGAAAAATTTTAAATTTTAAGTGAGGAGGCCAAGGAAAGCAAGAAAAAGCAAGTAAATTCATGGAAAATAAGGTATTTTGTGATTCCTCCACTTGGTCTTCCTTCCCCCTTTCTTTGTGCATGTTTCGGCCATACATAGGATAGTCCTAATCCATTTGGCAACTTTGGTACCCTATATGGAGCTAAAATTGACTATTATAGAACCCCAAGTCACTTTTTAGCCAAATGAATTAGTCTTAATTTGAGATTTGACATGCAATTAGATCTCATTAAGAGCTTTCTGGGAAGCTAAAAATCATAATTTTTGGAGGTCTATAGAATATTTGATGATTTGTCAAAGTTGGCAAAATTAATGTTTCTAGTTTGTTGTACTATTCATTTGGTCCGAAATTGTTTTCTATTACACGAGACTCAAATGATATCCAATTGCCACGAAATTTTATACAAAGGAACTAGATAATCACAACGATTTGTGCCAACTAGAAGCACCTCATTTGGAGGTTTAGAGAGGGAGATATGAATTTTTGAAGTTTCTGCCCAATATTAGTAACTTGGCCCGACCAAAAGTACTGTTCCATCAATTTCTGAGTTCTGGGCTTGATGAACTGATCTAAAGATATTTTTTTCTCTAGTTGACATCCACATCTTTCCAGATTGGTATCATTTGCATGGATTGGATTTTTTTGGAATTAATTGGACATTTTTGAAGTTCATATCAGTAAATTGTGACAGCATCAGGACCTAGACCTTCAGACCATTTCATGTGTCAAACACTCTGTGTGTAGGATGTTGTGATTTGTACATATTTTTAGCATGAAGTAGACATCCCAAGCTTTCCATAATAACTAAGATTGCATGATTTCAAATTTTCTAGATTTGGTTATGATTTTCTAAAGTTTGCCCATAAATGAGGCCAATTCTGGCCGAGAATGAAACCTCATTTTCTATCTTCCAATTTGGTTTCCATGAGTTGTAGGCATATTTTTGTGATGAAAATAAGTTGTAATGATGTAATTAAATATAAGGATGTATAACATGAGCTTACACGGTCCACATGACACTGAAAGAAATTTTTAATCATGAAGCACTGCAAGAAAGTATGTGACATATCACATGAACATGTACATGACGATGAATGTGAGCTAGAAATTATGGTGTTACAGACATCATTACTAATAGTGGAGAAAAGCTTTCAATAGGAATACAGAGGAAGGTAGTGCACCTTTGCCTTTGACTAGTAAGTAGCTATATGAAAAGGTAAAGGATTTACATAACTATTTTGACAAACCTTTTGTAGGACATCTTGGGATAATCAGATGGAAGAAAAGGTTTATTTTCTTTGAACTATTATACTAAAAGTCCTCATATGTAAGGCATTTCCTTGATGTGATGCATATCAAGAAAAATGTATATGATAATGTAATTGGTATATTACACAATGTGTTAAGAAAGACCAAAGATGATACTAGTGCAAGATTGGACTTGGTAACTTTAGGAATAAGGGGAGAATTAGTGCTGATAAAGGAGGGACTTCATACTTATCAATCTCTAACAGCTCATACTCTATGTAGGAAAGAAAAAATTACTTTTTATGAATTTATTAATGGAGTCAAGGTTCCAGAGCGATATTCTTCAAACATTAAAAGGCTTGTATCAATTAAAGATTTGAAGTTAAAGGGTCTCAAGTCTCATGATTGCCATGTTTTGATAAAGCACTTGATTCTGATGGCTCTACACTCTATTTCATCTAAGAAGGTGTAAAGGACAATCACTAAACTATACTTCTTCTTCATGTCCATTTGTAGTAAAGTCATTGACCCCTATAAAATTATTGGATTGTAAAGACAAATTATGGTTACTTTATGTGAGCTTGAGATGTATTTCCTGCCTTCATTCTTTAACATGATGGTTCACCTAACTATTCACTTGGTTAGGGAGACATAGATGTGTAGCCCAGTTTATTTGAGGTGCATGTATCCAACTAAACATTACATGAAGATATTAAAAGGGTATGTGAAAAATCAAAGTCTACTAGAGTGTAGTTAAATGGTACATATCGAAGAAATGGTTGAATTATGTACTAAATACCTATCCAATGTCAATAATATTGGGCTTCTAGTATCTCGACACATGGGAATAACTACTAGGGAAGGGATTATGGGAAATGAAATAGTTAACATCTCAAGTACATAATGGGAGTAAACACACCTATAAGTTTTGCACAACTTTGATGAGATTGAGCCATATATGTGGAACCATAAGGAGATACTTAGAAGTTTGAACCCCAATAAGAATGAAAGTTAGATATTAAAAGAAAATAACCAGCCTTATATAAATTAGTTCACAAATCAAATTTTTAAGGAGTTAGATGTGAATCCTAATGCAATATTTGAAAAATTGAGATGGATGGCAAGAGGTCCAAGCCTGCATGTCCTCTCTTACACCAGTTATTGCATTAACGACTACACATTCTATTCAAAAGCGCAAGATGATCGAAGCATAATGCAAAATAGTGGTGTAACTCTTATAGCTCAATCTATGCATGTTTCTAGTATTAAAGATAAAAACCCTATCTTTGTGAACATGTCATACTTCAGGATAATTGAATACATATGGGAGTTGGATTACATTTTGTTTCAGATGCCAGTCGTTGGTTACAAGTAGGTCGACAATGAGAACAACCTTCAAATTGATAAGTCAAGGTTTATCCAAGTGGATCTTAATAAAGTAGGGTATCAAGACGAGCCTTTTATTTTTACATCCCAAGCTCAACAAGTATTCTATGTCCTTAATCCTAGTAGTAAGAAGTGGCCCATTGTTCAATTGACAAACAAAATAAATAAGAATAAAGATGATGTTCAACACGGTCAAGATACCAATGTTAAGGATGATCCCCCTTTAAGGATTTCTCTTGAAAGAGATTTCATTGAAGATGATGCCCTGCATATGAGAGATGATCATAAAGAGGGTATTTGGATACTAAAAAAAGGGGAAAAAAGTATAAATCAGATTAGAAAAAGAAAAAGATTGACTTAAACATGTATGCTTCCTTTTATTTTTCAATATCCTTTATGTCCTATTGAATTTCTTAAATATTTTTTCTTTTAATCTTTGAATTGATTTTGCTTATTATTCTAAATTGTGCATTTAAATTTCATTATAGGTGAATGGCTTCTCCAGGTGGTCATAATAGTGCTTTAGATGATGTGACAAAGGAGATAAATTGGATTAAATGAGGTTTAACCATCTTGAAAGAGGTGACCCACAGAAGAAGTATCGGGATAAAATTTGAGGTTTAGTGAAATGCTAAGGGGCAACCAATTAAGAAAAACGATAAAAACTTGATCAGCTACATAGGAGTTATGGCTCGTATGAATGTGCCCATCACTACAAGTGATTGGTGACAGGTTGACCAAGCCATAAAGAGCACCATTTGGGATAAAATAGCGATAACATACTCTACTACTTTGTTTATATTGTTTCTTGTATATACATGCTCTGACAAGTTGATTTTATTGGTTTATAGATATTTTTTTATATTGATTAGAGTCAAATGAGATTTGTACTTGCAACAGTGCATTTTTATATATTTTATTACCTTTAAATTAGATATTTTAATAATGAATTAAGGCTTAATGGATTTAATTGGAAGATATTTGACTTTATTAGCCATTTGTACTATAGGAATTAATTAACAAAATTATTGGTTTTTAATGCATAAATTCTTTTAAATAATTTTGTAAATTTTTTGACTTAATATGTTTATTATTTTTGTAGATTTTAGTAGGCAATTAGAATTTAAATGAAGAAATTGATTTGGAGAAGAGATGGAGCTTTAAGTGTACAATTTCAAGAATGGAATAATGGCCCACATTTTTTATGGAATTTTAGAAAATAAAAATGAAAAAAAGAAATGGGGCATAAGGAGCATATACACGTACATGGGCTAGATCAGAAGGCACACACACTTACTCTTCCACACAATCAAATGCACAGCTGAACACACATGCACTAGGCTAAATAAAGAGGCATGGGTCACACTTACATGTAGGCACAAATTAAAGAAGCAGCTCCTATATACATACTCCACGAGTTCATGAAGTAAGCATCAATTATTTCATTCCATACAAGGCACAGCTTCTTCATTCACTAGACAGGCTACATGTTAATGGCATGCACTCCATTCTCCAAATCACACACATAATCACATAGATGTCCAAGGAAGCTCCAGGCTTAGGTTTGGTGTTGTTGGCTGCATGATTCACTTACATATTTATGCATAGTAAGCTCTCTTCTTCACATGGATGCACTCCATGGCATATTCCATGTAGCAAATATACACACACATGCAAGGGGGCCCACCAACTCATAAAGAAAAACATAATACTCACAAGGAAAAATTCTCCCACACATTTACTTTCTCAGGATTTCACACACATGGGGCATCAGATTCACACATTCACAGCACTAACACAAACACCATGTCCAGCTCATATGTAATCACTCTATGGATCAATAGTGCACTAAATACACTTATGAAATTCCACTCAAACACATCCAGGCCACATAGCAAATTCATGATTCATAGCCATTGGACCATTTTATAGCCATTGGAATGTCTAGTTTATGCCTACCAAATTTTATAGCCATTGGACCATTCATGATTCACATCCAGGCCACATAGCAAATTCATGATTCATAGCCATTGGACCATTCATGATTCACATCCAGACTACAAGTCACTATGAATGTCTAGTTTATGCCTACCAAATTTTATAGCCATTGGACCATTTTTGCTTTTCAGATGACACAAAATTAAAATTGACCAAATGAACAGTAATTATGTAGATCCGAATTTATGATGCCAAATTTGAAAAATCATAAAAAATTCTACAGACCTCTAAATGACCTAGTCTTTGGCTTCCTAGAAAGCTCTAGGTAAGATCTATTGCATGCCAAATTTCAAGTCAAGAAGAGGTTATTGACCATTTGGTCAAACTTTACCACAGCTTAAGATTATGGCACTTTTGGCTCCAAAAAAGGAATAAATTTGGTCCAAATGATCCATACATTTTGCCACACCCATTTGAGCAATTTAGGAAGCATAAATAAGTCTCTTATAAGGTTTAAACCATTATGCAACTCAAATTCATCATGACACATCCATAAACATACATGCACAAGTGGGCTCTCAAGTGGTCAAATTGCATATTCCTATTCATTTAGCTCCATTCTTGATACATACACTATCATTACATAGTTCAACACTTGTTCAAGGTTTCATGGCTCAAAAATAACATATACATATATACTTTGACATTCTAGTACATCAAAAATAGCAAGATTGCCAAGAGATGGATATCTAAGCTCCTTGGCTTCCATCATTTGGATCTTGAACTCCACCTAGGCCATATAAGATAAGAGAAAGGAAGGAGTGAGATTCATTGAATCTCAATAGCTCATACACCTATTTAATCGCATTTTCAAGGCATACCACATGTCAAGGGTACAAGTATGCAACTAATCAATCTATGAAACATTCAATTTCACATTTTTATGCCACAAACTCATCTCAAGCATAAGAATGAGCTCTAGGGACTTTTGGTTTGGCCTCACCCTATTTCTAAGACTTTTGGATTTTCCTCACTCATAGTTTAGGGACTTTTGAATTAGTCTCACCCATCCAAGAGGCTTTTGGTTTTGTCTCACCCATGCCATGAGACTTTTGGTACTACCTCACCCTTATGAGCCATTTCCACAATTCAAAGACATTCAAGAAGACACATTGGTGTCAAAATAATAACATAGCATCAAGTGGCATGTCTCGAAAATATAAATATACTCACAAGCACACAATGACACATATATAACAAGAAATGTAATAAGAAAAGGTGGAGAGCTACCTTAGGGAATTTTCAAGCTTCACTTGGCTATACCTTTCCTTTGTTGGCTACACACTCACAATGAGATAGAGCTTGACTTCCTTAGCCTAAACACCATAAAACATCAAACTCACACGTGAGACACACACTTTGCCTAATGGTCACATAATGATTCCATTATGGCCTAATGAAGAACTACTATATTAAAGTTCTTAGCTCTAATTTCTTTCCTTATCTAGGCTTCTTAACTTCATTTAAAGTCCTTGGAGCCATCATACACCCACTCTCCCAAGCCTAGATATATGTTGCTTCACAAGGCTACATTATGGAAGCCATTGTCTCATCTCCCAATCTAAGGCTTCTAAATTTTTCCTAAAGGTTTCTCCTACCTTCTTTTATCATATAAAGTCCTAAATCAATCTTGAAACAATTTAAAACATCCCTTAGCTATTTCTATGGGTCTTGGTCGAAATATGCCTTCACTAGGGACCCATGGAATTTGTAATTTTTCTTTAATGGATGGGGCACTTGGGAAGCTCCCTAGGAGTCTTAGAAACTAAAATAAATACTTAATTATACTAGGGAATTCTTGAATCAACCCAGATTTTAGATTATGTTCAAGAATCCTACACTTTCCTAACTTGCATTTCACTAGTTTTCTATGCAATTTCTTGGTATTTCCTAACTCCCCATGGTCTAAAACCCCCAATTCTCTCTTATTTTAAAACAAAATCTCCTCCCCTCTCTTGGATCTAGTATGATTGAACACACACACACTAAGGGAACAAGAAGGAGAGGTGATGGAAAGGCAAGGATTTACCTTAAATCAAGCCTTCTTCAAGAGTTCTTCCTTTTCCCTCTTCCTCCTCCTTGAATTTCGAAATTATCTCTTTTGGTCTGACCCTAAACTAGCACCAAAAACTTCATTAAAACTATGGAAAAATAAAGCAAGAAGAGGAGAATGAAGTTTCAAGAGAAAGAAGTATAAAAATCCTGAACTTTCTCACCTTTCTTTAGCCTTTTCCTTCCTCCTTCTTGGTTCCTCTTGTGTGTTCTTCTTTTTAGCTCTCATTTCTAGTTTGGATGCTGTAGCAAGTCGATTAAGGAGAGCTAACTATGGGATGCCACATATAAAGGAAAATTAAGAGAGAATTGTTCCAAAAAATGACGATTTCATCCCTTACACGTGGTATTTCTGTTTTAGGCATGTTTTAGCTCCTTTTCGAGAACTGTCTTTTCCATCACAAAATTAAAATCCTCTAATTTATAAAATGGCTTTGGAACTACTCAATTTGGAGCTAAAATGTTCTCGAATGAAAGGGTAAAAAATCAGGTCAACCAATATTCAGAAACTGACATCAGAGTGGTTTTAACTATCATGGGGTTTTCTATAGTTTTTAGGGCCTTTGAGAATCCCGAAAAACTCAAATTTTCTATTTAAAAATCCCTCCTATGAGTTTTCCAAAAGCTTCTTGAATTTACGAAAATACCATTGGCCTTTCGGTAAATTTTTTGAATCACTCTGGCCCCCATTTCTGGGCAACTTAAGGCTTAAATCCTTATTTTCTATTATTTCAAATTTTATCCAAATTTTATTTAGCCTTGAATCACTCATCTCAAGGGACATGCTTTTCAAAGTAGCCCATTTTGGTGTTTTTATAACATACCGGATGTTACATTTTCCACCCCCTTAAAATAATTTTGCTCCTCAAAATTTAAAATACGTACCTTAAGGGAATAACTCTAGATATTCTTTCTTATCTCTTCTTCTAGTTCCCAAGTTAACTCTTTAGATGTCAAACCTCTCCAGACCACTTTCACTAGAGGAATGTTCTTATTTCTCAGCTGCTTTAGCTTAGCATCTACAATTCTCTTCGATTTCACTACATAGCAAAGATTTTCCTGCAATTGAACATACTCATATTCTATGACATGTGAGGGGTCTGGTAAGTATTTCTTCAATTGGGAGATATGAAAAACATTATGAGCTTGCGCTAGGTTTGGAGGTAAGGTTATTTAATAGGCCACGGGTCCAATTTTTTCAAAGATTTCAAATGGACCGATATACCTAGGACTAAGCTTTTTTACCTTTATAGACTGACCTACTCCAGTCACTGTAGGTACCTAGATAAACACATAGTCTCCAATCTCAAACTTCAATAGTCTCCTTCTCTTATCTGTAACACCATAATATCTTAACTCTAATTCATCTCCCTCTAGGCTTAATTCCATATGATTTCCAAAGAAAATGACCAAAACCGTGGTATTTTATAACTTTAAGTTAGGGTTTAACCAGTCATATTTTGTCCTGTGGGTCCCGTGAATCCATCATTCACATTCTCTACTCAAACACCATTTATAAAACTTGTACATAGTCTCAAAAAACTCATAAACCACGGATATGAAGCCAAAAACCAAGAAAATGCAATTTCTTAAATGAGCCCAAAAGTCAGATTTTTGGCTCTAACTTTGGAAAATCATAACTATTTCTAGAAAAATGGGAATTAAGCAAATCATAGCTCTCTGGAAATATTTAGATGTTAAATTTACATAAAAATAACACCCAACCACAATCTCAACGTCTGGACAATCTTTGACATCAAAAAAGAGACAGAGGTCTGGCTATCCCTGATACTGGTGCAGTTTACTGTCATGAAAATTGAAAATTCGTAATTAATTTCAAAAAAATCCAATCTAGGAACACTATACCAATTTGGAAAGCTACAGATGTTAACTAGAGGAGAAAAATAAGTCCAGATCAGTTCAGGAACTCTTAGAACTCGAAAAATGATGTAACAGTAACGAAGGTCGGAAAGCTTCCCTGGTGCTGATACAGAACTTCAGCAAGTCGTTTCTCTCTCTACAGACCTCCAATTGAGGTGCTTCCAATTTTTATAGGTCACTGTGGATATCTAGTTTATGCTTATAAAATTTCATGACAATTGGACACCATTTGATCTATGAATGACATGAATTCATTTTCGGACTTATTGCACAGTATCATGACCAAAACCATTAAAATTTCCAAACTTCAACAATTCGCCAAATATTCTATAGACCTCCAAATATTCCTCACTTTAACTTCTCAAGAAGCTCTCAATAGACTCTAAAGGCATGCCAAATTTCATATCGAGAAGAGCTCATCTGGTCATACTTTGACGGAGTTCACACAATTGGCAGTTTTGGCACCCAAAATGGTTTCAAATGGGTCCAAATGGCCTCCTACATGTTCTAACATCTCTTGGGTAAGTTTGAAAGTACAAACATAGCATATATAAATTACTGAAGTGATCCAAGTCATCATACATTTCAATTTCACTATGCTACGGAATAAAATGCACCATTTCATATAAGCCACTAAAGGGCCAAATATCACATTTCCATTACTTTGGCTCTTTACGCAGTTTATACATCACTTATACATATATTTACATGTGCTCACATATTTACAACTCAAAAATAATATATATGCAAAAGTACTTGGTCTTCCTATACATCAACCTAGGTGTAAGTGTGCAAAAGTGGCAAAACAAGGCCTTCTATGCCTCATGGCCTCCACTCTTAGGCTCTTGAGCTCCACCTAGATGTTAAGATGGGAGAGGGAAGGGGGTGAGATTCAAGGAATGTCAATAGCTCATACTCATTCAAGAAGCAATCAAGATATATAAACCAGTCAAAGCATGCAAACAAGTCACAATGACACAACATATGTGTTTCATGCCATGATATCATATCAATGCCAAGAATAGGCTCTAGAGACTTTCGGTCTAGCCTCACCTAAGCTTTGGGACTTTTGGATTGGCCTCACCCTTGGTTTAGGGACTTTTGGCTCTACCTCACCCGTCTCAAGGGACTTTCGGCACCACCTCACCCAAGCAATTTTCATAATTCATATCATAAGCATATTGGTACCAATGCATCAAGGCAGCATCAAATGGCATATCTCATCATACAATCACATACACCAACATACAATGACTATTACACATCTAAGAATGCAACAAGAAAGAGTAGAGAGCTACCTTATCAGCTAACACAAGCCTTCCCTTTCAATTTCTCTTTTCCCTTATTGATTTCACACTCACAACTAGATGGAGTTGCTTCCTTTGAGCCTAAGCACAACAAAGAGCATGGGATTATTCTCTCATAACTCAAATAAGTACTCACAAAGCTAAAGGGGCTCTTTATCGAAGCAAACCCCCGCTACACATGTAAGACCTAGGGATTTTCTCTAGAATTCCACTCATTCTCCTTCCTCTCTCAAGCTCTCAAAAAGGAAAGGAAAGAAGAAGAAATGAAGCTACATGAGCTCTACTCTTCCTCAAGAGTGGTTTTCCACTTTCTCTCTTCTGAACCAAACCCAAATCAACTACTAAAACCATAGAAAGAGAAGGCAAAGAAAGAAGAATAACATGCTAAGGAGAAAAGCTATGGAAATCTCAAGATTACTTACCTCTTTGCTTGTTCTCCTTCCTTCTCTAGGTCTCTCTCTCTCTCCACAGCCCTTTTCTCTCTCTTAGTCGAAGCTTAGGTCGGTTTACAAGGAAAGGAAGAGTTTAGGAGTTTTAAAAGGTCAAAATCTCTCTTTTCACGCTTTTTCGGACTAACCCTCGCTATAGTGAGCCATAACCCTCACTACGGCGAGTTCGTGTCAGTCCCAGACCTTTGCTTTCACTATAGTGTATGCTACGGCAAGCAACGCCCTAGTTTTTGTATGGGATGCCCGCACTCGCTATAGCTAGAAGCATTTTCGCTATAGCGAGAAGGCACTCTCGCTATAGCTAGACCATTTTTCGCTATAGCGAACAGGTACATTCGCTATAGCTAGGCTATAGCTAGCAGACTTAGAAAATTTTTAGCTTTCAAAAATTTTCAGCTTTTCTTTTCTTTCCCTTTTCTTTTCTCTTTTCTTTTCTTTTCTTTTTCTGGTTGTTACATTATCTGCATAACTTTTCTATCTACTTTAAGTTGTAAGGAGTTTCTTTTTAATCAATTCTAACTGCCTGGTGGTTTGGTCTATAATCTTAGGACTTATTAAGCTCCTTTCACTTAACTTAACCTAACACAAAGGGGATATGCATTTTCTTCCATAGAAAGCCTCACAAGGGGCCATTTGAATACTAGAATAGAAGATATTATTGTACACAAACTCTGCAAGTGGCAAATACACATCCCAATAACCCCTAGTCTCCAATACACATGCCCTCAACATGTCTTCTAGGGTTTGGATGGTCGTCTTAATCTGACCATTTGTCTGGGGGTGATACATAGTACTAAATCGCACCCTGGTCCCTAAGGCATACTATAATGACCTCTAGAAATTTGATGTGAATTTGGGGTCTTTATCTAATACTATGCTATTGTGTACTCTGTAAAGTTGCACTATCTCTTTGATGTACAATTGGGCTAATCTATCTATTATGTGAGTAGCCCTGATAGCTAAAAAGTGTGTAGATTTTGTCAATCTATCCATTACTACCTAGATAACATTGTGTCTAGAGGATGTCCTAGGTAATCCCATGATAAAATTCATAGTTTTACTATCCCACTTTCACTTAGAGATATCTAAGGGCTATAACAACCCAACGGGTCTTTGATGTTCTATCTTTACCCTCTAACACACTAAGCTTCTAGCCACATAATCAGTTACATCATTTTTCATTCTGGGTAACTAGAAATTCTTTTCAAATCCTGATACATCTTGATGGCACTCGGGTGGATAGTATACCTATTCTTATGTGCCTCTTCTAATATTTTTTCTCTCAATTCATTCTAACTAGGCACATAAATTCTATCCCAATACACTATCACACTATCCTCAGATACCCTGAAATCTGAAATCCTACACTGAGAAATTTCACTCCTGACCTATTTTAGGAACTCATTCTCTCTCTGGGCATCTATGATATGAGTTCTTAATTCATTTTTGATTTGGATTTCACTTAGATACAATTTAACCGATACCATTTGATAGGAGATATTCAAGTTTCTAAATTTCTTTAGGAGTTTTTACTCCTTAATCATCATATGAGTTGCATGGATGGATTTCCTACTTAGGGTGTCAGCCACCACATTGGCTTTGCCCGGATGATATTTCAAAGTATAATCATAGTCCTTAAAAAATTTCATCCATCTCCTCTGCCTTATGTTCAATTCCTTTTGGTCAAGCAGGTATTTTCAGACCCTTGTGGTCACTATAAATCTCTATGGTAGCACCTTACAGATAATGTCTCCAGATTTTAGGAGCAAACATTACTATGACTAACTCCAGGTCATGTGTAGGATAATTCTCCTCATGAGGCCTCAACTGTCTAGAGGCATACGCCACTACTCTCCCCTGCTGCCTTAAAACATAACTTAACCCCTTTCTCGAAGCATCACTATAAACCATAAAGGGTTCACTAGGGTTAGGGATAATCAATACAGGTACAGTGGTCAATCGGGGTTTCAACTTTTGGAAACTCCTTTTACATCTAACATCTCACACAAAAGGTATATCTTTCCTAGTCAACCTCGTAAGTGGCAAGGCTATCTGAGAAAAGCCCTGAATGAATTGTCTGTAATACCCTGCCAAACCTAGAAAACTCCTAACCTCAATGATAGTCCTAGCCCTATCCCATTATAACACAGCCTCTACTTTATGGGGAGCTACTACAACCCCCTCATATGATATCATGTGACCTAAGAACTTCACCTCAGTTAGCTAAAAATCACATTTACTAAGTTTGGCATACAACCTCTTCTCTCTTAAGGTTTGTAGGACTAATCTTATATGCCTCTCATGCTCCTTAAAAGATTTGGAGTATATTAGAATGTCGTCGATAAAGATTATTACAAATTGATATAAATATAGTTTAAATACCCTATTCATGTAATCTATGAACACCACGATTGCATTTGTTAGCCCGAATGGCATCACAAGGCACTTATGGTGGCTATATCTAGTTTTGGAAGCTATCTTTAGGATGTCTTCCATTTTCACTCTCAACTGGTGGTACCCAGATCTAAGATCTATCTTAGAGAAGATAGATATCCTAGCTAACTGATCTAATAGGTCATCAATCCTAGGGAGAGGATATTGATTCTTGATGGTAACTTTATTCAATTCTCTGTAATATATACATAATCTCAATCTACCATCTTTCTTTTTCAAAATAGTACTGAAGCTCCCTAGGGTGAAACATTAGGGTGGATAAATCCTTGTCTAACAACTCCTCTATCTACTTTTTCAACTTAGCAAGCTTGGTAGGAGCTATCTTATAAGGAGCCTTGGACATCGGTCCAGCCCCAGGCACTATATCTATAGGGAACTCTAGCTCTCTCTCAGGGGGTAGACCATTGAAATCAAAATTTCTAAGGAAAACCTCCAGGAATTCCTTGATTACTGGGATTTCCTCTATCCCCTCCTCTACTTTAACCTAAATAGAGAAAAAGACTATAAACCCTTGACATCCATGCTCTAAGTATCTCTCAGCTTGGACGGTAGTCATAAAGAATAACTCAGCTCCTACCCTAGGTATAGTCCCACAAGAAGGTATAGATAAGGTTCGGTACTCACAATCAAGCATAGCATTGTTCGTAGTCATCTAGTTTAGATCAATAATCAAATCAATGTCATAGAACAGTATACAAATCAAAATCAATGGTATTATGACAATGATTAAACTGGACGGTGACATTTAAGCAAGTATGGGAAGTAATAACGTGGCTTCCCATAGGTGTGGTGATAAATAAGTCAAATGGTAGAGTACTAATAGCCAAACCCAAACATCTCACATAATCATAAGATATGAACAAGTGACTAGCACTCAGATCAAACATGGCAATAACAGGAGAACCATTCACTACAAGCGTATGTGGTCTGGGTGGAGGCACCATATCCACTTGAGGGTAGTTTCTGGCAATGTGCCCCAGTTTCCCATATCTGAAACATGTCACTAGAAACAATTGGGTAGATGACTGGCCTCGAGAAGGCTACACTCTCTTGCCTTTATGTGGCTTCGTATTCCATGACACCTTGCCTTTTCTCTTGCTACTAGGTGTCACACTAAAACCCTCCTCAAGTCTCAGTCTTTTTAATTTCGGAGCCTCTTTCTGACTAGCTGATGGTATCGTAGGCATGATAGCTTGCAGGTTATTCTCAATCATCCTGTTGACCTCCACAAGGTTGTTAAAGTTTCTATTTTGTTGTGGAGTAACTTTATCGTTAATCAAGGGCCTCAATCCAGTCTTAAACTACTCATACCTCCAGGACTCATCATCATATCTCTTGAGATAAGAGGAATACCGAGACAACTCAATAAATTTGGCCACGTATTGATCCGCCGTCATATCATCAGTTTGCTTCAAACTCATAAACTCCATCTCTTCTGTTTTCTTACTGAGCTGGGAAAGTATTTTTCATAAAATTCTACTAAGAAGTTCTCCTAGGTGATCAGTATATTCTTTATTTGCATTAGAGGTTTTGTGCCATCTATTTGCCTTTTTTTGTAACATAAAGGTGGCAAGTTGAGCTTTCTGTTCTAAGGTGCACTCCATCATTGGCCTTTTGGCAAATTTTTTGAATAACTTTGGCCCTAATTTCTGGACAACTCAAAGCTTAAATCCTTATTTTCTATTATTTAAAATTTTATCCAAATTTTATTTAACCTTGAATCACTCATCTCAGGGGACATGCTTTTCAAACTGGCTCATTTTGGTATTTTTACAACATAGTGGATGTTACAGGGAGTATAAGAAAAGTCTTAGGTTTGGGGAAAACACAAGCAAAACTTAAGGAGACAAGGACAATACAGAGGCTTGGGTTTGGATTGAAGGCAGTAGCATGCTGGAGAGAGCATCATCATTCAATCCCAATTCTAGAAGCTCTATGGCCGTGTGTTCTCCTCTTTAATCCCTTATTCTACCCTCCTAAATGGAAGCTTGATCACCTTGGTAGCTGGCTAAGAATGTGACTTCTATGAGTTAAGATTTGAGCTCTAAGATTCATCTCTAAATTTGGCTAACTTCTCTTTTTCTTATCCCTTACTTTTAACACTGATTTCCCTATTTAATTTGCTTAGGTTTAGCTTGTTAAATGAAGATCTTGGTAGATGATTGTATTAGATTCATTTTCTTTATAATTTCAATTGCAATTTCACATTTAGAGACTCATTTTAATGCCTAAGTGTTTGTAAAAATTTCAGACTTAATGGCTGTCTAATTTGCTAGTTATTTCCTTTTGGTTTTAGGCTAGTTAGTGCAATAATCATTATATTAAGTGGCTGAAATTTTGTGTGATTTTTGTACTTGAGAAAATCTTTAATCTAACCAATTGATTAGCATCTCTAAGTGAATTATTCAGTGACTTTAATGAGCATTTGGGTACTGTTGTGGTGTATTCTTATTTCTAATTCAAATGGCTAATTTTTCATGGTTCTTTGTGGTTGCAAAATTCCTTGATAATTAGTAATTTGAGTCTTGGATGGTAATTCAAGAATTTTTATAAAGAATACACTAAGAAGCAATAAATTATGTCTAAGTTTTGGTACATTAAAAGGAAGTAAGGATAATTGAATTCTAGGAAGTCCATTCAAAAGCTAGTTACCACTATTTGCCTAGTTATTGTCATCACTTAGTTTGAAGTTTTTTTTAGTTCATGTTATTTTCTTTAATTCATTTGAATTTTAGTAAACCAAAACTCCCTCAAACACCTTTGGTTTAATCACATTAGAAGAACTCTTTCATAGACAATTAGAAGCAAACTCCTTAGGAAATGACCTAGTTTACGCCATTAACTACAAATTTTTATTACAACCTAGTATTTTTTGGGTCCTTCAACAAGATAATTCTCAAAATTGGTACCGTTGGCAAGGAGGTTGTGCCTAATTGTTTGGGAAAGTATTCTTTAGTGTTTTAGCTAGTTTTTGGTTTGTTTTGTTTTTAGTTAAATAGTGGAAATTGGTCATTTCGGTGTTGAACTTTAGGTGCTCTACTTGCTGGAATTTTTGTGTAACTCACCTAGAAAATTCTGAAACTTTGCTTCATTAAGTTTTTGGGTGAGATAAGCAAAAAAACATAGCTTTAGCTATAAGGTACACCATTTTTAGGCCAAATTCCATCATTTATGTCACTTTTCTAAATTTTTAAATATTTTCTTAAATTTTTTAGGATTTTTCTAATTTTTCTAGATTTTATATTTTTATTTTTTGTGCTTTCTTTTGTCTAATATTTCTTTGTTTTTATGTGTATTTGTGTGTTAGGAAGTTATTAGTTTTGTCTAATGTTAATTTTCTTACTTTTGGTTTATGAAATTAAGCTAATTTGGTTACCTACAAAATTTTGTCAGTGTGCTGAATTCTCTCATATCACTTGCCTTGAAAATTTTGAAACTTGGTACTTTAATATTTTTGGTGGTATTAAGCAAAAATCACAGTTATGGCTATGAGGTAGCCCCTAGATTAGCCAAATTCTTTTGTTTTCTTTTATTTTTTCATTTTTCAAGTATTTTTTTTTTATTTTAAGACATGTTCTCTACTTTTTATAGATTTATCGTTTTGATTTTTATTTATTGATTTTTATGCTATTCCTTAGCTTTTGCTTGCCTAATTAGTTTATGACAAGGTCCTTTAGTAAGAAATTGATTGATTTGGACCCTGAAATGAAAAGAACCTTTCAAATGCAAGTAAAGAGTAAGAAAAATAATAATAATGTAGAAAATAGTGCTAGTATTTCTTTTACTTTTGATTGTGTGCAAGGAATTGATTGTGTACTTCAATTTGTTGTTGATAATATGGCTGAACAAGAGCAAGTGAATGCTAACATGAATATGCATGCTTAAGCTAACTTAAATGCAAATGCAAATGCAAATTTGAATGATAACATACACGCAAGAACCATTAAAGATTTGACAACTCCCGATGTGCACTATCAAAATCTTTGTATACAATATCCAAAATTAGATGTAAATTTTGAGCTTAAGTTTGGTTTGATTTACTTACTTCGTAAATTTTATAGACTTTCAGGAGATGACCCTCACAAGCATTTGAAAGAATTTCATGTTGTTTGCTTTACAATGAAGCCATAAGGAGTTTCAAAAGAACAAATTAAGCTCAGAGCATTCCCTTTTTCTTTGGATGGTGTAGCTAAAGATTGGTTGTATTATCTTCCTCCTGATGTTATTACTTCTGGGGATTAATCGAAGAGGCTTTTTCTAGAAAAATTCTTTCTTGTTTGTCACACTGCATCAAGAAGAAAAGAAATTTATGGGATTAGATGAAATGATAGAGAGAACCTATATGAATATGGAAAGTAATGCACAGCTTAAGCAACATTTGCAACAACAACCATAGCAACCACAGATAAGTATGTAAATTTTGGAAAGAAGGGTTGATACTCAGTTAGGCCAGTTTGTTGCCTCCTTTAGTGGGGTGAAGTGTTAAGGTTCAGGCTAATTACTAGCACAGACAAATGTCAATCCAATAAATACCAGTAACGTTAGTGCCATCACTCTTAGGTATGGAAAGGAAGTTCAGGGATCTTTAGAGACCATTACCGTGGATAAGTCAACATCTTGAAAAATACATGTCGCACTAGATGAGCCTAAGAAAGAAAAGCCAAAGAAGATTTTTCCTTTCCCATATTATAATACCATAACTCCTTAAACTTCAACTCACGACACAACTAGCATATAACATACAAAGGCATTAAAGTTTATATCTTTGGTAATGGATTTATTAGATATTGGTAACCAAACCCATTCATAAATGTCCATGAGAATCATTTTTACTTAGCTAAATTCTTCTCCATTCATAATATACTCAAACATATCAGAAATAACACAATTGGAGGCTTATAACATGGATTGAGAACCATTTCACATGAAATTTCATTTTTTGCACTTAGGTTGCCATGATAGTTTTCTAATATAAACTTTGGAAAATTATAATTAATTCTAAAAAAATCAAAATCAAGCATATAATAACTTTTTGAAAAGCCCTAGATGTAATGTTCAGTTTTCGTAAAAACTACAGAAATAGATACATTTTCAAAGTAAGTCCTCTGAAATGAATTGGCTAAGGCCCAAAAAAATTAGAATGATGATATAGATATTAAGTATGAAATTAGGAGGGCAGAGGTGCCCTGAAATAGAGGCTAAAATAACTAGACGGAAAGCAATAAAATTGTTATGTAACATAATGGCATTTTTATAATTTTGAGCAAATTTTGAAATTCTCACAAGAGGACTTTTTAATAGAAAATTTGAGTTCTCTGGAGTTCTTAGAGGTCCAGAAAACCATGGGAAGTCTTGGGATAGTTAAAACTACTCCAGTGTATGTTTTCTAATCCCAGTTTACCCGAACTTTGACTCTTTTGTGTAGAGAGGTTTTAGCTTTAATTTAAGTGATTCCAAAGACATTTTATAAGATTGAGGACCTAAATTTTATGATAGAAAAGATGATTTAAAAAAAGGAGCTAAAACAAACTAGAAACGAAAATGCCAAAATTAAATGACAAAATTGAAATTTTTGGAAACAACTTCTTAAACCTACCTATATATAGCCGCACGCCCCACTCTTCCCTTCACTTAGCTCATTTTATTTCTGCCCTAAACCAAAGAAAGAACCAAGGGAGTGAGGCACACAAGGGAAAGAAGAAAGAGAAGGGAAAAGGTAAGGAAAAGGTATGGTTTTTTATGGATTTTCTTGGTTTCTCTTTAGCAAATTCCTTCTCCTCCATCTTCTCTTCTTTCCTATGATTTTATTGAAACTTTTGGGTATGTTTTGAGGTCAGACCTAAGGGAAAAATTTTTGAAAATCAAGAAGAGAGGTAAAGCAAAGTGAAGATCAAGCCAAGGGAACTAAGAAATCAAGGTATTTTGCCATAATTCAAGCTTGATGTTTCTTGTTCTTCCTCTTGCATATTTTTCCCTATATAAGACCAACCAAGAGGGGTTGGATTTTTAGCCAAACTAAGAGTGAATCTTAGGAAAATAAGGGAGGAGAACAAGAATATGCAAAGGAAATAACAAAATAACCATTAGATTTCAAGATAAAAAAGTTAGAGTTTCAAGTGTTCCTTTAAAATTCTATTTTGATTCAAGAATTTCTAGGCCAAAATGAGTGTTTAGATGAGCTCTTAAGATCCCTAGAAGGCTTCTCACATGCATCTTTCATCAAGAAAACAAAGTAAACTAACTTGGTGTTCATATAGTGCATAGTTTCAGCCTAGGCTAGATGAAGCACCAACGGGTAGTTTTAATTTGTTCCAAGCTTGATTTTGAGTCATATATGATGGAAGAGGATTAGAGGAAGCCTTGGAAAAATTTTAGAAACTATAGATAGTGAGATGATATCATAGGTTCTATATTATGGCTTAAAGAAGCAACATCTTGCTAGGCTTCTTAAATTAATTATGTGATGACTCCAAGAGACTTAAAAAGAATCAAGAATCATAAATGGATGAAAGAGTGGAGCCAAGATTATGTTTTCCTAAGGTTGCTTCACTAAGTGTGTTATGGAACCATAAATGAGACACAAGCACAATCTAGCTCTTAAAATGAATATGTAGCTTTAGAAATTGTTCCAAAAGTGAAATTGGCTTCCATATTATGTGTCTAGGCCAAAGGAAATAAGTCCCACCTTCTTGTGTGTGTGTGGTCGAGGAGGAGGAACCAAATTCAAGGAAGACAGTGTTCATTTGTAAATAAGGTAGCTCTCTCTTCTTTCTTTCATGTATGAGTGGATGTTCACCTCATCTTAAATGTGTGTATGTATGTTTTCAGCCATGAGGAATGTTTTAGAATGCATCTATATGTCATGGTACCATGATATTCCATTATGTCTTTAAATGATACTTTGTGAACTTACTTTAGTTTGCTTGAGTGTGGTGAAGTCAAGAACCCTCTAGCAATGGTGAGGATGAGCCAAAAATCCTCAAGAATAGTTGAGACAAAGCTAAAAGTCTTCCAAGAGTAAGGCTTAGTTAAAAGCCTTTAAGAAAAAGGGTAAGGGAAGTCCAAAATCCTTGAAAAGAATGGATAAGGATAAACCACTTGCTTGGCAAGCCTATATATGTTTTGTATAACTTCTTGAATGCTAGAAATGTTTCATAAAAGATTACATGTCCCATGATAGCCATGCATGCATTTTTAAACATGGAATTACATTCTTTATATATGGTTGGAAGGGAAAAGAGCTATTGGGATTTCAAGAATTTCATTCCTTCCTCCCCACATGTCTAACGTGTCTTGGTGGATCAAGTGAGCGAAGGAATGGAAGCCATTAAGCTTAAAGGAAGAAGATTGACAACAAAGTGTGGAAAAATGCCATTTTGTAGCCATATGGATGGCATATGATGTAATCCAATATTGTATATGATGTATGACCTTATGAACATAGGCAATTTCATGAATATTTAATGTATGAATGAAATTTGATACCATATGTATGATATAGCACAATTTGGGACTGAATGGCAAGACTTGTCATATGTATCCTTGTGTATACCTTAGGGTGAGAGTATGAGTTTGTGAAATCTAGATTCGTACACCTTTGAGACATATTTATTAGACCATTTTGGTGCTTTTCCATGTCCTCAAGTGTCCATGGTTGTCTTAGAAGCCAATGTGGACCATTAAAGACCCTTAGAAGGCACCAAAAGAGTATTTTTGGAACCCAATGTTAAGATCTGACCAAATGAACAAATTTGCCCATGAAATTTGGCATGCATATAGATCTTATCTAGATATTTTTGGGAAGATAAAGACCAGATTATTTGGAGCTTTGTGAAATTAATTATGATTTTTCAAAGTTACCATTTTTTTGCTATTCTAGTATGAGCACTATTCATATAGTCAGTTTCTTGTGCTATGTCATTCGAGAGACAAATGGTGTCCAATGCTTATGACCTTTTATAGGTATAAACTAGACATGATAAGCTTTCCATGGCCATCAAAATCAACCCAATTGGAGGTCTGCATAGGGATATATGAATTTTTGAAGTTTAGTGATAGTACCTATAATGATAAACAACCTTGGTTACTATTCCATCAATTTCTAGTAGATAGACGTCCCTATTGTGGCCTGGATTTATTTTTACATAAATTAGACATATGTAGCTTTCCATAATTTTATAGTGTTCTTGACTTTGATTTTTTTAGAATTAGTTTTGATTTTTCAAAATTTATGACAGAAAATTGAAATACCAATTTGAGGGTGCATGCATTATTTTTATGTATATACTCTATTTGCCCAAGTTCTTGGCCACTTAATGAGATGTTTATGAGTTTTATTTATGTATTTAAATGTGAGAATGAGATGGATGAGTTCATATGATCTACGAGATATGAAACAAAAAGTTTATCTACGATGTAACACGATTTAATTAAATATTTTTAGTGGTTTTCCTTGGAATTCTTGTATTATGCATGGAAGGAGGCCTAGAAATAACATGGATGAGCTAGAGAATTATAGTGTTACACTAGATATTAACTAATGATTAAAATAGTTCTAAACTAAGAAAACACCATCTGAACCATGAAAAACAATAGAACAGTACCAGAGATGTTTGCTACGTCTTGATACTAACCATAAACTTTAAAAATTTAGTTCTCTCTCTGTAGATGCTCTCAATTGCTATAAAAAGTTTATAGTGTCTAGTTTATATCTGTAAAATTTCATAAGTATTGGATTTTATTTGACCCATGAATGACATAGAAAAGTAAACTAGCTATATGAACAGTACACATGCTAAATTTGTAAAATTTTCTTTACTTTGAAAATTCATAATTAATTTTCTAGAGCTCAAAAAATAGTAGTTCTTAGCTCAGCAAAGAACTCTCAATGAGACCTATATTCATGCTACATTTTATGCTCAAAATCATCCATTTGCTTTAGGGTTCAGGTAGCAAACGAGGTGTTTTATGGCACTTAACAGGGATCAAATTGATCCATTTGCTCTCCTACTCATACCACAATCACTTGGCATGTCCAAAAGGATAAAAATAACAAAAAAAGGTTATCCAAGTGGTCCAAATCCTCATACATCTCAAATTCACCTTCCTACTTAAACTTGCATAGAATCACACTAAAGTATATGGATGTCAAAAACTCACATAAGTGTATATATGGTTCTAATTTCCATTCTTACATAATAAATACATGTTTTCATGCATGTCCAAGTATTTATATCTCATGTACATCATTTGAACAAAATTCTTGACATCAAAATACAAAATTTCCTATCCTATTGTCACAATGTCCCTTTTCAAGGCACATAACTCCTCCCACTTGGTCCTTGGGCTTCACTTAGGCAAAAATAGACATGTGGAGAAAGAGTGAGAGTCAAAGAATCTCAATAGCTCTTTTACCCTTTCAAACATACATATATAATGCATTTTCAAGGTAAGGAATGCAAGCATGCCATAAAACTTTCTAGAAAGCATACATAGCCATTTTTTCCATGTTACACAATTTCATACAAGTCAAATATAGGCTTTAAAAGTTATTGCTTCAGCCTCATCCAACTCTTTGGGGACTTTTAGATTTATCTCACCTACTTCTAGAGACTTTTGACTTGGCCTCACTCTTTCTTTAGACTTTTGGCCTTGTCTCACCTACTTTTAAGGACTTTTGGCTCCTCTTTTACCTATCTCAAGGGACTTTTGGCCTTACCAAGCCCACTCAAGCCATTACATCTTTCAAACAAGTTCAAAAGCACATTATGGTACCAAGACACTACATCAATGGCTATAAACAATTCACATAGTTCAAACATATAGACAAGTAATCGAAGACAAACAACAAATTAAGAAATGCATGTGAGAAAGTTTAGAGAGCTACCTTAGACTAGGAAACACAAGCTTTCCCCTTTGTACTTTAGTTGCTCTCTCGGCCAAACATACATAATTAGGGAGATATTGATTCTCTTGGCCTAGACACATCAAATGAGGCTCAATTACACTCTTGGAACCAAATCTAGCTTCACACAAACTTTAATATGGTCTATATATGACACAATGAAGCAATCACTTGAAATCATGCTCTTGGCTCCCAATTCTCATTCTTTTCTAGGTCATATGACTTTATATAAACTCATTAACGTCATCATAAACTCAATCCAAGAAGCCAATCTCTAAGTTGCTCCTTGATGTCTAAATGGGACCTAAACTTCCATCTCACAAACCAAGCTTTCTAAATTTAATTCATTGGTTCCTCTAGTATCTATAATTAATATCTAAGCCTCTTCTAACCTTGTAATAAGAAAAAACTCATCGTAACTAGTACCTTGTAGCACTTGAGGCTAAGCCACACACACCACAAAGGAGCCCATGGAGTTTTGTTTATTTTCTTCTACAATCAGCCACTTGTGTAACTTCCTAATTACCTTGTGACCTCATTCATACTTTACATAAGTCACACAACCCTTAGAAAAATTCAAATTTGTCCATACATATCAAATTCCCTAGGTGGAGCAACTTAAATTTTAAGGCTTTTCTTTTGCTTTCAAATGGATAATCCTACTCCTCATGCTTCAAAACCCTCCTTTCTACCTTCTTAAGACTAGAAATCATCCTCTCCTAAATGGATCTTATTCTAGACAAAATGGACAAGAAAGGAAGAAGCAAGATGGAGCAAGTTTAATCCATGTATCTTACTTTAATTCCAAGCTTTCCAAAGATGCTTTTCAAAGCTTCATATACTCTTTTTAATTTCTCTCTTCTTCCTACTAAATCAGACTTGGATCAGCCTCAATATAATCATCAAAATCATAGGAGAAGAGAAAGGAAAGAAAAAAACAAGGCTAGGATTGGAGAAAGTAAGAAAAAGCTTGAGTTTCTTACCCTTTTTACTTGATCTTCCTTCTCTTCTTCCTCCCTTCTTGGTGCGCCAACAAGAGGCTTTCTCATCTCTATTTTCAGACTAGCAAAGCATCAATTAAGGCTAGAGTAAGTGGTTGGACATTTTAAGAGGCAAAAGGTAGAGTTAACATGCTTTTTTACTTTTCAATTTAGTCCCTAAATCACGGTTTCTCCATTTGGCCTCAATTTAACTCTTTTTTAAAATCTGTCTTTTCCATCATAGTATTTAAGCTCTCAAACTTATAAAATGGCTTTGGTATCACTCAAAATAAATTTAAACCCATCATGAACTACTTGGTCAAAGTTTTAATCAATTGATGGCTGAAATCACTCATAGGAGGGACTTCAACTGTTCTTGGGATTTTTATGGTTTTCAGGGCCTCTGAAAACCTTGAAAGACTGAATTTTTCCATTTAAAAATCTCTCATGTGAGTTTTCTAAAATTTTCAAAAATTATAAAAGTGCCCTAACTTATTTTCACAAATTTTCTTAGCTTTTTTGGCTTAGGTTTTTGTAACATCATAATTTCTAGTTCATCTCATAACATTCATATGCATTGCATCATCAAATCCATGAAGGAAGTAGAAAAAGCCTATTAAAGTAATGCATTTAATTGTGCTGCGTCGTGTATAAAAATTTTATCCGGTGTCATATGGACCATGTGAACTCATGCCATACATTCTCATATTTAATTACATGAATACAACTCATTTGCATCGTAAAATGTGGCTCACAACTCAAGAAAACCAAAATGAAGCACAAAACATGGACATTCAATTTCAGCCAACTTTGGCCTATTTTCTATCCAAGCTTTGAAAAATCATAACTAATTCTAGAAAAATCGAAAACATGTATTCTTGGTCATCCTGGAAAGCTACAGATGTCTACTTTACAGTAAAAATATTTTTAGACCATAACATCTATCAAAGATGACATTTGACATCCAAAAATGTCTAGAGGTCAAATTGTCTCCTCGAACTGTCAGAGATTTCTACAGCAAACTTTGAAATGTCTAATTAATTCCATAAAAATCCAATCCATGCAAATGATACTAATATATAAATATGTGGATGTTAGCTAGAGGGAAAAAATATTTTTAGACCAATTTAGGAAGCCCAGAGCTCAGAATTCAATGGAACAATAACTTAGGTCGACTGAATTCCTTGATACTGGATAGAATCTTCAAAAATTTATATCTCCCTCTCTAGACATCCAAATGAAGTGATTCTAGTAGGGACGGGTCACTGTGAATACATAGTTTCTCTGTATAAAAGTTCATGACAATTGGATATCATTTGAGCCCTGTGTGACATATTTCATTTTTGGACAAAATGAATAGTGCAGCAGGCCAAAACCAGAAAAATTACCAACTTTGAAAATTCATCAAATATTTCGTAGACCTCTGAAAATTATGTTCTTTAGCTTCCCAAAAATCTCTCAACAAGCTCTAAATTTTTGTCAAATCTCATATCATGAAGAGCTCATTTGGCTAAAAAGTGATATTGGATTCCATTATAGTCAAATTTGGCTCCATATAGGGTACCAAAATTGTCAAATGGCTTTCCTTTAGTTTTAACACCCTTTAGGCAAGTCTAAAAGCACATTTAAGACTTGTGTGAGCAGCCCAAATGGTTCTAAACCTCATGCATATCATTTTGGCCCTTTCATCCACACATATACACATTACATCAAACTTTTCAAAATGCATATCTTGGCATTACATACCCAAATTATTTTTTAGGGTTCATACAACATATCCATTCATTTATACATCACATATTATCATAATTACACATGTATAAGGGGTCATAGACCATATACATCAAAGGGTTACATCAATTGACACAAATATGGCCTTAAAGTAATAAAACTCAAGCACTTGATTGTCAAACTCTTTCCTTCAAGGTGGTTGGCTTCCATTACCTTGTCTACTTAGTCCACCTAGCATATTAGATCATTGGAGAGGAGGGGATGAGATTCAAAGAATCTCAATAGCTCATCTCCCATTCAATCATACATAATATATGCAAAGTAAGTTTTACAAATGCATGCATAGATAAAATGGAAGTCATGAACATTTAAGAAGCAAGCTTGGCATATGAACAAATCATACAAGACATTCAAGAGCTCATCAAGTGTTTGGATTGGCCTCACACTTTTCCTCATGGATTTTGGACTTACCTCACCCATTCTTTAAGAACTTTGGATTCAACCATACTCTTGGGAGCTCACTTTACTTTTAGGAGACTCTTTACTTTGTCTCAACTAATCTCAAGGGTTCTTAGCTCATTCTCACCATGGTCAAGAGTTCTTGGCCTCTCCACACTCAAGAAAACTCAACAAACATCATACATTCATTTGAAAAACATAATATGATATCATAAAATCATGGCATATAAAATCATGCTAGTATACTTTTCATGGCTTGAAAATACACATACACACATTTTAAGACAAGCTAAACACATATCCATGCATGAGAAAAGGTGTAGAGAGCTACTTTGCACACAATCACACACTTTCTCTTGAAAATCCCTCCCTTGCTTTGGCCACACTCCCACAAAAGTGTGGGGAAGGTTTCTCTTGGCCTAAACATAATTTATGGAAGCCAATTAGGTTCATGAAATAATTTCTAAGGCCACACAACTAGCTTAGGCACTAGGTTGTTCTATAAACCCCATTTTGGTCCATAAATGCACCTAATGAAGCAACACCCCTCAAATAATTTCTAGGCTCCACTCTTTCCTTTCAAATATGATTCTTGACTCCTTTTAAGCCTCTTGGAGTCTTTACACAATTAAAACAAAGAGCCTAAGATCATGTTGCTTCTTTAGGTTATAATATAGAACCTAAAATACCAACTCACTTTCTATGAGTTCTAATTTTTTTCCAAGGCCTCTCCTCATATTCATTCATCATATATGATAAAAAAATGGGCTTGAAAAAATTTAAAACTCTCCTTAGGTACTCCATCCATGCTTGGCCAAGACTATGCCCCTTTTTGGTCTCCTTGGAATTCTCTTTGTTTTCTTGAAGGAGGAAGCATGTGGTGAGCATCTTAGGGATCTTAGGAGCTCATTTAAACTCTTAATTAGGCCTAGGAATCATCACACAAGGTCAGATTTTACAAGGTGCACACAAAACCTTAGAATTTGCATATTGAAATCTAATGGTTATTTGATAATTCCCTTTGCATATTCTTAATCTCCACACCCTTTTTCCTTAGATTCATGCTTGGTTCTATCCAAAAATCATCTCCTCTTAGGGTTTTCTCATGTGGGGCAAAATGGCGGAGAAGGGAACCAAAGATGACAACCATAGGAAGAGAAATTACCTTATTTTCTTACTTTTTCTCACTTGAATCTTGTGTTCTTTGAGCTCCTCTCTTCAAATATGAATTTTTCCTTGAATTTCTCCCTTGAATCAGATTTATAAATTCCATTTTAATCATAGGAAACAAAGGAGAAGGAAGGAGAGGAGGTGTGGATGAAGAAAAGCATGAAAAACAACCATGGAAACATAACTTAAGCTTGGATTTTCTCTCCCTTTTCTTCTTCCCTTGGGCGCCACTCTCCTAGGGTTCCTCTTCTAATTTGGGGTAGAATAATCTGAAACTAAATGAGGAAGAGTGTGAGGCACCACCTATTTATAAGGGAGGAAAAAGAACTTTTTCAAAAAATTTCATTTGCCCTTTGTTCTTGGCCATTTTGTTTCTCCTTTGTTTTAACTCCTCTTTGAGAACTGAATTTTTCATTATGAAATTTAGGTTTCCAATTAAATAAAACACCTTTGGAATCACTCAAATCGAAGCTAAAACTTTCCCGAATGAATCTGTCAAAGTTCGAGTACACTGATATTGGAAAACATCCATCGGAGGGGTTTTAACTGTTCTGAGGCTTTCCATGGTTTTTAGGGTCTCTGAAAACCCAGGGGAACTCAAAATTTTCATTGAAAAATCCCTTCTGTGTGAATTCCAAAATTTGCTCAAAATTACAAAAATGCCATTACATTTCATAAGCTTTTTGTAAGAAATTATTTCTTCATTCTAGCTCCATTTTTCTTTTCATTTGAGCCTAGGATTCTCATTTTTAGGAGGCTAGAATGCTTTCCAAATTTTTTAAAACCTTAACTACGTCATTTTGGGAGACTTCCTTTTTATATCTAGTGAATTTTGTTTGTTTACGGAGATACCGTACATTACGTTTCTCACATTTTCTCCTGTTTTGAGAGAAACGGATGTTACAGTTTTTGAGAAACTCAAGCATCAAATCCTTATTTTTTGAGGTATAGTTTTTATTCGGCCATTATCCACTTGATTTAGGGGGCTTACTTTGAATATCTCGCATTTCTAGCTTTTTTACAGCAAATTGGGTGTTATACACATAGACCTACTTTGGGAAAGAGGTAAATTGAAATAGAAATTAAGAAAAAAATTCTTAGACTTTTAAGAAGGTTAAAGTCAATATACCTTTGTTAGAAACAATTAAGACCATCCCTAAGTATGCTGAATTTCTTAAAGAAATATATACTAACATGAGGCAGCTAAAAGGGAATGAGAAAGTCAATTTTGGCAAGAATGTTTCAGCGCTTATACAGCCAACAATGCCCACTAAATGTCAAGATCCAGAAACTTTTACAATTTCATACATAATTGGAAAATTTAAGTTTTTTAATGCTTTAATTAATGTTATGCCTAAATCAATGTATTCAACTCTGTAGGTGGGAGAATTGAAACCTACTAGAATGGTTTTACAGCTCACAAATAGAAGCATTGCTTATCCTTCAAGAGTGTTAGAAGATGTCTTAGTTAAGGTACATGATTTGATATTTCTAGCTAATTTTTATGTCCTTAACATAGAAGATGATAGATATTAGTCTCGTGGTCATGCCCTACTCATCTTAGGTAGACCTTTCTTAAAACTGCAAAGCAATTATAAATGTGCATAAAGGTACTCTTTTGCTGGCAATGTAATACATTTTAATATCTTTGATGCCATGAAACACCCATGTAATGATCATTTTGTTCTTAGTGTGAGTTTAATTGATATGCTAGTATTGAGTTTAGAGATAGCATGTTGACTAATTCTTAGGATATTGCTAATCTTGATGATTCTCTGAGGCACACTTGTGATGTAACAACCCAAAAAAAAAGAAAAGAAAAGAAAATGGAAAAGAAATGAGAAATAGGAAAGGAAAAGAGAAGCTGGAAAATTTTCGAAGAGCTAAGAATTTTCTAAGTCTTCTCGCCATAGCGAGATATGGAATCGCCATAGCGAGAATGCCTCATCGCCGTAGCGAGTATGTTCCTAGCTATAGCGAGTGCGACATTCCATATAGAGACTAGGGAGTTGCTCGCTGTAGCGATGCTATAGCGAAGGCAGAGGTCTGGAACAGACACGATCTCGCCATAGCGACGCCATAGCGAAGGTCGAGAATAGACACGATCTCGCCGTAGCGGTGCCATAGCGAAGGCAGAAGTCTGGAACAGATACGAGCTCGCCATAGCGAGGGCACTAACTTGCTGTAGCAGAGCGGTCCAGAAAAGCGAGAAAAAGAGAATTTGACTTTTTAAAAGCTTCCAAATCTCTTCTTTCTTCTTCTAACCGACTCAAACTCGTCTTAGGAGAGAGAAAAGGGCGGAGGAGAGAGAGAGAAGCTGAAGAGAAGAGGAAAGCACAAGAAAGGTATGAATTCTCATGGCTTCCTCTTAGTATGTTGCCCTCCTCCCCTTTTCCCCTCTTTCCCACGGTTCAGATGATAGAAATGGTTAGGTCTTGAGTCTGGTTCAGAGGAGAGAGAGTGGGAAACCATTCTTGAGAGAGATTAGAAGTAGATAGTCTTCTCTTTCTTGCTTTTTCCCTTTCTTAAGAGTTGAGAAAAGAGAGGGATGCTCATGGACCCTAGTGAGAGGAAAAGACCTAGAGTGAGAAGCTCAGTAGAGCTGATTAGAAGTGATCCCTAGCTTAAGAATTGAGTATAAGGTATTAATTCTATGCTTTTGTGTGGTTAGGCTCAAGAGGAACTCTCCCATCTAGAAGTTGTTGTGAAATCCAACAAGGGAGGAGACAATTGACAGAGCAAGTTGAGAATAGCTAGCGAGGTAGTTCTCTCCACTTTCTCTCATGCATAATTGTGTGTTTACATTGTCTTGCTTGTGTGTATGAATGATATGAGCTATGAGAAGTGTGTTAGCATGATTATATGTATGATTGAGATGATGTTTTAAATGATTGTTTGGTTTGCTTGAGGGAATGAAAAAGCCAATAACCCTATAGCCAAGGTGAGGATGAGCCGAAGCCCTAAGTTGGTTGAGCCATGTCTCCCAAAAGTGAGGTAGACTCCCAAAGAGTAAGGGTGAGTCTAAGTACCTCTTAAGTATGGGAAGGCAAATCCAAAAGCCATAAGGGAAGGGGTGAGGCCGATCCAAGTACTCAGCGAGCTCTTGAATGTTATCCATGGCCATTTCACATGTTTTAAATGTTTTTCATCATGTTTTATATGCTAACATGCCATACATGCATAATGAGACTTGTTGCATGCAATATATGTATGTTTGAATGAGAGTTGAACTACTGAGATTCCATGAATCTCACCCTCCCTCTCCATCATCCAACCATGCCAGGTGGCCCAAGTGAGATAAGGGATGGGAGCAACCACCACCAAGCATGAGGCTAGGGATAGAGATGAAGAAGAATTTAAAGAATTCTTGTATATGGATCTTGTACATGAGATGTAAATGATGTAGTTCCTCATAGTTTTGTAAAACCATGTATATATTAATGATGAATGTATGAGAATGAGATTTATGATGAATGAAAGAGCATGGTTGAATGAGAAAGAACCAATGATAGCCTAATAAATATGGGTGCATAAGTGGGCATGGGGTAGTGAGTTTCCCCAATCTGAGTTATTAGACACTTGAGGCATGATTGATAGCTCCTATAGATGCTTTCTCATGTGCTCAAAGAGTCATAGAAGTAGAAAACTTAAGATTGGACCCCATTAGCCACACTTTTGGCCAAGAAAGGGCCTTTTCCACATGATGTCATGGAATAGCCATATGACCTCTTTTAGCTATGAGATTTGACATGTAGCTAGATTATGTTTAGAGCTTTCTGAGAAGCTAGAGTTCATGTCAAATAGAGGTCTATAGCATTTTCTATGAGCATTCAAAGTTGACATCAGAAATTCGGATTTCAGAAAATCACTGTTCATTTGGTCAGTTTTGAAATCATGTCATCCGAGGGGCAAACGTAGTCCAATGGCTACGAAATTTTATACACAGAAACTAGATGGTCACAGTGACTTGTAGGAACTGGAAGCACCTCATTTAGAGGTCTAGAGAGGAAGTTATGCAATTTCGAAGTTCCTGCCCAGAATCAGACACCCAACCAGACCCGAGGTACTGTTTCATCGGTTTCCGGGAAATTGGCTAGGTGAACTGATCTGGAGATATTTTTCTCCTCTAGCTAACATCCACATCTTTCCATGGAGATAGAGTTTATGAGCATTGTATTTTTGTGGAATTAGTTAGATATTTTCAAAGTCCATATCAGTAAACTGTGACAGTAAAGAAGCCCCCTCTGACCAGTGAACTATTTCGATGTCAAACGCAGAATAGGTGAGAGATTGAGACTTCTAAGTATTTTTAGCATGAAGTAGACGTCTCAAAATTTCTAGAATGACCCAGATCATGTAGATACGATTTTTCTGCATTTAGTTATGAATTTCCAAAGTTAGCCCAGAAATGAAGCAAAATCTGCCCATAGCGAAAATGCATGTCTCCAATCCCTTTTTGCTTTCCATGAGTTCTAAGCATATAGTGGGGATTGAAATAAGTCTCAATAGTGTAATTGAGCATGAGGAAGCATAGAGAGAGCTCAACCAGTCCATGTTACTTCTAAGTGGAGCTCTACCCACACATAGTGCCATAGAGAAAGTAAGCATAAGGTAGAGAAAGTGTCTCTCTTATGAGTTCCGCAAAAGCCATATGGGCTAGAGAGCACGTTGGGTATGAGCTAGAGGTCAAGGTGTCACATTTGGTGGTATCAGAGCAAAAGTTTCAGGCTCTCATGATAAATTAGAACATCAGAGGCGCCTTTCCCTAGGAAGGCCGGGTAAGCAGAGCAAGCCCTCGAACTAGGAAGAGAGGACAAGACCTTTGATGGTAAGATGTAGTATGAGAGCAGTAAGGTTCAGGCTTTCATTGTGGATTGTAGCATATGTTTGTGAGTTGCCAAGATGTTTATGAGTTTTGCTATGGATGATTGAGTGTATGAAAGTGGCACGTGTCCCTTTTATGTATGCTAAACCATGTTATATGTTTCAGAAAGATGGTAGACACTCGCCAAAGCAGAGGCAGAGGTAGAGGTAGAGGAAGAGGTAGGCCTTCCAGAGCGGCTCAGGCAGATGAGGCCGGGCCTAGCGATCCAGTTGCTGGAGCCTTACAGAGTATAGTGGCTCGCCTGGATCAGTAGCAAGCTGTTATCATGCAGCTACAAGAACGACTTGCTGAGAGAGATAGCCAAGGTCCTACACCTCCCCCTCCTCAGCCAGTTCCACACTCTGATCGTCCTGAGCATTCAGGGGCGACTCCTACAAATGCACAGCCACACATGCAGGCTGTAGCCCCAGTTCCACCAGCTCAGATGCCTCCTGCTGAGCAGCAGCCCTCGATCAGAAAAGTAGTTACCCAGTTCAGAAAGTTCGGGCCTCCCACCTTTGATGGTGAGATGAGTGCAGACAGAGCCGAGGCCTGGATCATTGAACTAGAGCAGATCTTCGAGGTTATGGAGTGTACATCTGAGCAGAGAGCCAAGATGGCTGCCTTTCAGTTAAGAAAAGAAGCAATATATTGGTGGAAGGGCACTGAGCCGATACTGAGAGCGAGAAACGTCCCGATCACGTGGGAGGCATTCCTCGAGGCATTCCACGAGAAGTATTTCCCCGACTCCATAAGAGATGAGAAGGAGTCAGAGTTCATTCTGCTGAGACAGATACCGGGGATGTCAGTGGACCAATATGTAGCGAAGTTTATCGAGCTCTCTAGATATTCCTCATACCTCCAGAGACATGATGATGAGAAATGGAGGGCAGATAGGCTAGAGAAGGGTTTGCTCCCTGAGATCAGAGACAGGGTAGTGCCCCAGAGAATCAGGCACTTCCATACCCTAGTAGAAGTATGCAAAGTAACAGAGACGAATCTCAGGATGATGCAACCTACCTCCAGCGCCAGACCATTACTTCCCCTCCCTGAGCCTAAGAGATCTAGAGATGGTTCCCAGCCGACAGTGACAAGCCGTAGAGGTGGAAAGAGTCAGTGGAACCAAAGAGGGAAGAAGAAGAAGACTCAGTCTAGTAGAGGCAGCGCTCCACCTATCATATGTCCCCAGTGTGGCAGGAATCACGGTACCAGGCCGTGTTATGCGGGGCAGAACGTATGCTATCGATGTGGCAGGCCGGGGCACATAGCCAGAGACTGCATGCAAGCTCCCCCACAGGCCCCAGTACCGATCACACAGCAGAGAGAGATGGCTCCACCTCCCAGACCGCAGACCCAGGGTAGAGTTTTTGCCCTATCACAGCAAGAGGCTAGTCAATCCCCGAGTCTGATTCAAGGTACTATTAAGATAAATGATTTTTCAGTAACTGCCTTATTTGATTCGGGCGCTAGCCATTCTTTCATATCATATGACTGTGTTAAGAGGTCGGGTCTGAGTATGCATACATTGCCATATGAGTTGCATGTATCTACCCCCACTGGAAACCGAGCCATCACTTCACATGCTTGCTTGAATTGTGTGATCCAGTTTAATCATTGCCTGACCACCCTTGATTTGATATGCATACCCCTCATAGACATCGATGTGATAATAGGCATGAACTGGATGTCAGTAAATAATGCCACACTAGATTATAGCCACAAGTGTGTTACTTTACCTGCATGTGGGACTGTGCCTAGTACTAGGGCTGAGCTGTCTGTCATGACCACTTTCCAAGCAGAGAGAGCTCTAGGACATGGTTGTCAGGGATATATGGTCTTCTTTTCAGTCCAGGCTGAGGTAGAAGAGGGTATAGACGAGATCCCAGTAGTAAGGGAATTCCCAGAAGTATTCCCTAAAGAGATGAGTGGATTGCCCCCAGAGAGAGAGGTCGAGTTTCCCATAGAAACCGTACCTGGGGCAAGTCCAGTGTCTAAGGCCCCTTATAGAATGGCCCCCACAGAGTTAGCAGAGCTTAAGAAGCAGATAGAGGAACTCTTAGAAAAGGGTTCATCAGACCTAGTGTCTCACCATGGGGAGCCCCAGTTCTATTTGTAAAGAAGAAAGACGGGAGCCTTAGATTATGTATAGACTACAGGGAACTCAATAAGATTACTATTAAGAACAAGTACCCTCTCCCTCGCATAGATGACCTCTTAGATCAGTTAGCAGGAGCGTCAGTGTTCTCTAAGATAGACCTCAGGTCGGGATATCACCAGCTTAGAGTAAAGGCGAATGATATGCCCAAGACAGCTTTTAGAACCAGATACGGGCATTATGAATTCCTGGTTATGCCCTTTGGGTTAACGAATGCACCTGCAGTTTTCATGGATTACATGAATAGAATCTTCAGGCCATATCTAGACAGGTTTGTAGTAGTCTTCATAGATGACATCCTCATCTACTCGAAAAGTGGAGAGGAACATGAGCAGCATTTGAGATTAGTCTTGGAGACCCTAAGAGAAAGACAGTTATACGCTAAACTTAGTAAATGTGATTTCTGGCTCACTGAAGTTCAGTTTCTGGGTCATGTGATCTCCCAGGCAGGGGTCGCAGTAGATCCCCATAAAGTAGAGGCAGTATTGCAGTGGGAGAGACCTAGGACAGTGACAGAGATCAGGAGCTTTCTAGGTTTAGCAGGGTATTATAGAAGGTTCATTCAGGGCTTTTCTCAAATAGCAATGCCATTGACCCGGCTTACTAGAAAGAGTGTGTCGTTTGTGTGGAATGAGAAATGTGAGAGTTTTTCAAGAGTTGAAGCACAAGTTGACCACGGCACCAGTTTTAGTACTTCCCGACCCTAGAGAGAGTTTTATAGTATACAGTAATGCCTCTAAGAAAGGGTTAGGATGCGTACTCATGCAGAAAGGCCAAGTGGTAGCTTATGCTTCCAGACAGTTAAAACCTCATGAGGAAAACTACCCCACACACGACCTAGAGTTAGCCGTAGTGGTATTCGCTCTAAAGATATGGAGACACTACTTATATGGGGCAACAATAGAAGTGTATAGCGACCACAAGAGTTTTAAGTACCTTTTTGAGCAGAAAGAGTTGAATATGAGGCAAAGAAGATGGTTAGAATTCTTGAAAGATTATGAGTTTACACTGAAATACCATCCAGGTAAGGCTAATGTGGTAGCTGATGCCCTAAGTAGAAAATCCATACATGTGGCCTGTATGATGATCCGAGAGCAGGAATTGATTGAGAGATTTAGAGACATGAGTCTCTCCTGCAGGGTGTGTTTGGAAAAGTTATTAATGAGTGAAACCCGAATAGAAAGTGACCTGAGAGATCAGATAAGAAAAGCTCAGCAAGTAGATGATCATGTAAAGAAAGTTAGAACACAGATGACCCAAGGAAATGTTCAGGAGTTCAACCTGTCTGAGGATGATATAGTGAGGTACAGGGATAGGCTGTATGTGCCTAGGAACACTGAGATCAAAGAGAAGATACTAGATGAGGCATATAAGAGTAAGTACACTATTCATCCGGGTAGCAATAAGATGTACCAGGATTTGAAAAGAATGTTCTGGTGGCCCGGGATGAAAGCAGACATAGCAGACTATGTCTCCCGATGTTTAGTATGCCAAAGAGTAAAAATAGAGCATCAGAAGCCAGTAGGGTTACTTCAGCCTTTAGATATCCTAGAGTGGAAATGGGATAGTATAGCTATGGATTTTGTCATGGGTTTGCCCAGGACATTATCGAGCTATGATGCAATATGGGTAATAGTGGATAGGTTAACAAAGTCAGCGCACTTTTTACCTATGAAAGCCACTTATACCCTAGATAAGTTAGCCCAGCTGTACATCAGGGAGATAGTTAGACTGCATGGTGTGCCTAAGAGCATAGTGTCAGATAGAGATCCCAGATTCACATCGAATTTCTGGAGATCATTACAAGATGCTCTAGGTACCAGACTTAGATTCAGCACAGCCTACCACCCTCAGATAGATGGACAGATAGAAAGAACCATCCAAACCCTAGAAGACATGTTGAGGGCATGTGTACTAGAATTGAAAGGGAACTGGGATACATACTTGCCTCTAGCAGAGTTTGCCTACAATAATAGTTATCATGCTAGTATACAGATGGCACCGTATGAGGCATTGTATGGGAGGAAGTGTAGGTCCCCAATGTGTTGGGTTGAGCTAGGAGAGCGAAGCCTTATAGGCCCAGAATTGGTGGATCAGACCTCTAGACAGATAGAAACCATCAGAAGGAAACTTTTGACGGCCCAGAGTAGACAGAAAAGCTATGCAGATAAGCGTAGGTGGCCGTTAGAGTTTGAGGTTGGAGACCATGTTTTTATCAAGGTGTCTCCATTCACCGGAATAGGTCGGTCCATTAAAAGTAAGAAGCTCAGTCCCAAGTACATAGGTCCTTTCCAGATTCTAGATAAAGTAGGACCTGTGGCATACAGACTAGCTCTTCCTCCAAATATAAGCCAAGTTCATAATGTTTTCCATGTTTCCCAATTGAAAAAGTACCAGCCCGACCCCTCACATTCATAGAATATGAGAATGTGCAGTTACAGGAGAATTTATCTTATATAGTATCACCAGAACGGATCGTAGATGCTAGACTCAAACAGTTACGGCATAAGACGATACCGTTGGTGAAAGTGGTTTGGAAGGGTTTGTCACTCGAAGAAGCCACATGGGAATTGGAGGAGGATATGAGGAAGAAACATCCAGAACTCTTCCCATGAGGTATGTTGTTTAAATTTCGAGGACGAAATTTTTATAAGGAGGGTAGAATGTAACAACCCAGAAAAAAAGAAAAGAAAAGAAAATGAAAAAGAAATGAGAAATAGGAAAGGAAAAGAAAAGCTGGAAAATTTTCGAAGAGCTGAGAATTTTCTAAGTCTTCTCGCCATAGCGAGATATGGAATCGCCATAGCGAGAATGCCTCATCGCCGTAGCGAGTATGTTCCTAGCTATAGCGAGTGCGGCATTCCATATAGAGACCAGGGAGTTGCTCGCTGTAGCGATGCTATAGCGAAGGCAGAGGTCTGGAACAGACACGATCTCGCCATAGCGACGCCATAGCGAAGGTCGAGAATAGACACGATCTCGCCGTAGCGGCGCCATAGCGAAGGCAGAAGTCTGGAACAGACACGAGCTCGCCGTAGCGAGGGCACTAACTCGCTGTAGCGAGAGCAGTCCAGAAAAGCGAGAAAAAGAGAATTTGACTTTTTAAAAGCTTCCAAATCTCTTCTTTCTTCTTCTAACCGACTCAAACTCGTCTTAGGAGAGAGAAAAGGGCGGAGGAGAGAGAGAGAAGCTGAAGAGAAGAGGAAAGCACAAGAAAGGTATGAATTCTCATGGCTTCCTCTTAGTATGTTGCCCTCCTCCCCTTTTCCCCTCTTTCCCACGGTTCAGATGATAGAAATGGTTAGGTCTTGAGTCTGGTTCAGAGGAGAGAGAGTGGGAAACCATTCTTGAGAGAGATTAGAAGTAGATAGTCTTCTCTTTCTTGCTTTTTCCCTTTCTTAAGAGTTGAGAAAAGAGAGGGATGCTCATGGACCCTAGTGAGAGGAAAAGACCTAGAGTGAGAAGCTCAGTAGAGCTGATTAGAAGTGATCCCTAGCTTAAGAATTGAGTATAAGGTATTAATTCCATGCTTTTGTGTGGTTAGGCTCAAGAGGAACTCTCCCATCTAGAAGTTGTTGTGAAATCCAACAAGGGAAGAGACAATTGACAGAGCAAGTTGAGAATAGCTAGCGAGGTAGTTCTCTCCACTTTCTCTCATGCATAATTGTGTGTTTACATTGTCTTGCTTGTGTGTATGAATGATATGAGCTATGAGAAGTGTGTTAGCATGATTATATGTATGATTGAGATGATGTTTTAAATGATTGTTTGATTTGCTTGAGGGAATGAAAAAGCCAATAACCCTATAGCCAATGTGAGGATGAGCCGAAGCCCTAAGTTGGTTGAGCCATGTCTCCCAAAAGTGAGGTAGACTCCCAAAGAGTAAGGGTGAGTCTAAGTACCTCTTAAGTATGGGAAGGCAAATCCAAAAGCCATAAGGGAAGGGGTGAGGCCGATCCAAGTACTCAGCGAGCTCTTGAATGTTATCCATGGCCATTTCACATGTTTTAAATGTTTTTCATCATGTTTTATATGCTAACATGCCATACATGCATAATGAGACTTGTTGCATGCAATATATGTATGTTTGAATGAGAGTTGAACTACTGAGATTCCATGAATCTCACCCTCCCTCTCCATCATCCAACCATGCCAGGTGGCCCAAGTGAGATAAGGGATGGGAGCAACCACCACCAAGCATGAGGCTAGGGATAGAGATGAAGAAGAATTTAAAGAATTCTTGTATATGGATCTTGTACATGAGATGTAAATGATGTAGTTCCTCATAGTTTTGTAAAACCATGTATATATTAATGATGAATGTATGAGAATGAGATTTATGATGAATGAAAGAGCATGGTTGAATGAGAAAGAACCAATGATAGCCTAATAAATATGGGTGCATAAGTGGGCATGGGGTAGTGAGTTTCCCCAATCTGAGTTATTAGACACTTGAGGCATGATTGATAGCTCCTATAGATGCTTTCTCATGTGCTCAAAGAGTCATAGAAGTAGAAAACTTAAGATTGGACCCCATTAGCCACACTTTTGGCCAAGAAAGGGCCTTTTCCACATGATGTCATGGAATAGCCATATGACCTCTTTTAGCTATGAGATTTGACATGTAGCTAGATTATGTTTAGAGCTTTCTGAGAAGCTAGAGTTCATGTCAAATAGAGGTCTATAGCATTTTCTATGAGCATTCAAAGTTGACATCAGAAATTCGGATTTCAGAAAATCACTGTTCATTTGGTCAGTTTTGAAATCATGTCATCCGAGGGGCAAACGTAGTCCAATGGCTACGAAATTTTATACACAGAAACTAGATGGTCACAGTGACTTGTAGGAACTGGAAGCACCTCATTTAGAGGTCTAGAGAGGAAGTTATGCAATTTCGAAGTTCCTGCCCAGAATCAGACACCCAACCAGACCCGAGGTACTGTTTCATCGGTTTCCGGGAAATTGGCTAGGTGAACTGATCTGGAGATATTTTTCTCCTCTAGATAACATCCACATCTTTCCATGGAGATAGAGTTTATGAGCATTGGATTTTTGTGGAATTAGTTAGACATTTTCAAAGTCCATATCAGTAAACTGTGACAGTAAAGAAGCCCCCTCTGACCAGTGAACTATTTCGATGTCAAACGCAGAATAGGTGAGAGATTAAGACTTCTAAGTATTTTTAGCATGAATTAGACGTCTCAAAATTTCTATAATGACCCAGATCATATAGATACGATTTTTTTGCATTTAGTTATGAATTTCCAAAGTTAGCCCAGAAATGAAGCAAAATCTGCCCATAGCGAAAATGCATGTCTCCAATCCCTTTTTGCTTTCCATGAGTTCTAAGCATATAGTGGGGATTGAAATAAGTCTCAATAGTGTAATTGAGCATGAGGAAGCATAGAGAGAGCTCAACCGGTCCATGTTACTTCTAAGTGGAGCTCTACCCACACATAGTGCCATAGAGAAAGTAAGCATAAGGTAGAGAAAGTGTCTCTCTTATGAGTTCCGCAAAAGCCATATGGGCTAGAGAGCACGTTGGGTATGAGCTAGAGGTCAAGGTGTCACATGTGATGGTTCTCATTTTTGTATTATATGTAGAGAAATTGATAAATTTTTAAGCTTTTATGATAGTATTGACTCCAAAGAACCTATTGCTAATCGGGTTGATTTTGTTTCATGAAGAAATTCTATTGATTTTACTAGTTTTCTTGATTTTTTTAGTTTTAATGGGACTTTGTATGTTGATATGGACTGTTTGGATAGTCATAGTGCTAATATTCACTTAAGTGCTAACTCTTTTGATTTTTCCCATGTTATTAATGCCTCTTGTGCTAGGAAAGATTCTTTTGTTCCTTGTGCGTTGTCTGAGTAGGTGTTTGGCATAGAAGAGATTGAGATTAAGCCACTCATACCTTCATCCGAGCAAGCTCCTACTCTAGAGCTTAAACACTCCCTAATACATTAAAATATGCTTACCTTGAAGAATGAGACAAGCTTCCTATTATAGTAGCGAGTGATATTACTCAAGATAAGGAGATGAGACTTCTAGAGGTCTTGAGGAAGAGAAGACAAGCAATATAGTGGATCTTAGCAGAAATACCTGGCATTAGCCTTGATACATGTATGCATTTAATTTTGTTAGAGGATGGAGCAAAATTAGGGAGGCAACCTCAAAGGAGATTAAACCTACTTATTCTAGATATGGTTAAAAAGGAAGTATCTAAAATTTTGTCTGCTAGGATTATATATCCTATTTCTAATAGTTAGTGAGTTAGTTCTATGTAAATGGTTCTTAAAAAGTTAGGAATTATAGTGGTTCAAAATGAAAAGAATGAGTTAGTGCCCACTCGTGTGCAAAATAGCTAAAAGGTTTGCATTGATTATAAATATCTTAATTTAATCACTAGGAAAGATCATTACCCCTTCCCTTTTATTGATTAGACACTTGAGTGTCTAGCTAGGAAGTCTCACTATTATTTTTTTAATAAATTTTTAGGTTTTTTCCAGATATGCATAGCCCTTAAGGATCAAGAAAAGACAACATTTACTTGCCCTTTTGGAACATTTACATATAGAAAGATGCATTTTGGTCTTTGTAATGTCCTTGGAACTTTCCAGTAGTACATGGTTTCTATCTTTAGTGAATTTTCTAGAAAAATTGTATAGAAATTTTTATGGATGATTTCACTATATATAGGAACTCTTTTGATGATTGCTTGTCTAGTCTTGATAGAGTTTTAAAGAGATGTATAGAGAAGAACCTTGTACTTAATTTTGAAAAGTGTAATTTTATAGTTGAAAAAGGCATTGTATTGGGTCATATTGTTTCTGAACAAGGCATAGAAGTTGATAAGGCTAAGATAGATGTTGTCACTTCTTTAACATATCTGACATGTGTTTAGGAGGTCTAGTCTTTCCTAGGTCATGCAGGTTTTTATAGGAGATTCATATAGGATTTTACTAAGATTGCTTTGCCATTATCTAAGCTGTTACAGAAAGATACTGATATTCATTTTGAAGATAAATGTAAAGCAGCTCTTGATAAGCTTAAGAATAGACTAACTTCTTCACCCATTATTCAGCCTCTTGATTGGAATCTTCCATTTGAGCTCTTATGTGATGCTTTTAATTATGTTGTAAGAGCAGTGTTAAGCCAAAGAGTGGATAAGAAATCACATGTGATAGCTTATGCATTCAGGGTTTTGGATGGGGCCTAAGCAAATTATATTACCATAAAAAAAGTTTCTTGCTGTTATTTTTACTTTAGATAAATTTAGGTGATATTTGCTTGATACTAAAGCGATTATTTTTATTGATCACGCAACCTTGAATTATTCATTGAAGAAGCCTGATGTGAAGCCAAGATTGATTAAAAGGATGCTTTTACTTCAAGAGTTTGACATTGACATACATTATAAAAGTGGAATACAGAATTTGGTAGCTGATTATTTGAGTCGGATTAAGGCTTCAACGATGGATTCTTTCCTTATTGATGATGACTTTCGTGATGAGCATTTGTATGCTATGCATAGCTTTTATCCATGGTATGCAAACTTGGTGAATTATGTAGGTGCTTTTGAATTGCCTATTGATTTGAATAAACATAAGTTGAATAAGTATAGAAGTGAAGCCAAATATTTTATTTGGGATGATCCATACTTATGGAAACTATGTAGTGACCAAGTGATTAGATGTTGTGTGCCTAATATAAGGTTTGAGTCTGTCTTGGGATTTTGTCACGCACTTATATATGGAGGTCACTTCAGTCTAAAACACACAACTAGGAAGGTTCTAGATGGTGGATTATATTGGCCTACCTTGTTTCGTGATGCCTATGATTTTTGCAAAAAGATGTGTTAGGTGTTAACAAACTGGAAGCATATCTAAGAGAAATAAAATGTCATATCATCCTATTTTGTTTTGTGAAATTTTTTATGTTTAGGGCATTGACTTGACTTTATAGGGCCTTTTCCTTATGTCTTTTTGCTTTGCATATATTTTACTAGCTGTTGATTATGTTTCAAAGTGGGTGAAAGCAATGCCCACTAAACCTAATGATTCTTTTGTAATTGTAAAGTTTGTTTGCTCTCATATTTTCTATAGGTTTAGTATTCTCAAGGCCATTATTAGTGACCAGGGCACTCACTTTTACAATCAAAGTATGCAAAGCTTGCTTAACAAGTATGGTGTTATGCATAAAGTGGCTACTCCATATCACCCTCAAAATAAATGGCCAAATAGAAATTTTGAACCAAGAAGTGAAGCAAATTTTGGAAAAGATAGTGCAACCAAATAGAAAGAATTGGAGTAAAAGGCTAGATGATGATTTATAGGCTTATAGGATCGCCAACAAGATTCCAATTGGCATGTCTCCATATAGGTTAGTCTTTGGGAAAGCTTGTCATTTACCAGTGGAAGTGGAGCATAAAGCTTATTGGGCTATGAAGAAATGCAATTTGGATTAAATGGAGCGGGGTCTCACTAAAAATTTTAACTCTAAGAGCTTGAAGAGATCTGTTTGGAAGCCTATGATAATGCAAGGATTTATAAGGAAAGACAAAGGCTTTTCATGATAAGATGATTGTAAGAAAAAAGTTTATGGTTAAAGAAAAAGTTATGCTTTACAAATCCTACTTAAAGCTCATGCTAAGTAAGCTTTGTTATAAATGGGAAGGTCCTTATATTGTTTCTCATGTTTTTCCTTTTGGTGCAATTAAACTTGTGGATGAGCATACTAGAGCTAAATTCAAAGTCAATGGATATAGGCTCAAACACTTTCATGAGGAACTTCTGAGAGAGGACAAGGAAGAGCTCTAACTTCAAGACCCACCTTGATTACTCGGTTGTACACTTTCTCTTTCACCTTTTATATTGTGTTGTCTATCTTTTTATTGGATCTTATACTAGCATTGATGACAATGCGATGTTTAAGTATGGGGGGAAATTCAAAAAAAAATTTTGGTTTTACTTTGTTTTGATTAGTTGATCTTTAGCCTTTTTGTTATTTTTGTTCTTGTTTGTTGTTTGTATGTCCAAAAAAAAAAACTTTTGTTTCTGTGGAAGTTGCTAATAATGAGGTGATCATAACTTTGATATGTCTCAACTTGATAGGAAATTGATCTTGTGTTGAGAATGCAAGTTAATTGGCAATTAGCTTAACTTTAATGAACTTTGATGATGGTCAATTTACCTTGTGAGATTTTGTGCCTAGTGATATTCATTTCTTGTATGTATTCCCTATCTTGCTTTTACTCTAGAACTTAGCTTGAATCTTATTCAAGGTTTCATTTGTTCATTTGTCATGTGTGAAAATGATTAACGCATTCATTCTTATTTTGTTTTGTTTTAGCTAGAGCTAAAGAACTATCCCTTATGTGTTTTATCCATTTGTTTTGCCTCTTTGACCCTTGTATGTTTTCTTTTTAACCATTTTAGCCACAAAAAGTAATTAAATATCCTTCCTACCTTGATTAAGATACTTTTAATTATTAAGAGCATTGCATCTTGCTAAGGTGGGTGGAAGTGCATTTTCAAATCAATTTTTAGAGCAATTGTTTGTTCTTTTTGAAAATATAAATAGTTAAAAAACAAAAACAAAAAAACAAAAAGTTTGAAGAAAGGGAAAAAAGACACAAAAACATTTATATAAAAAGCAAAAGAAAAGTATATGAAATGAAATGAAATGGGAAAAAGAAAAGGGAAAGAAAGAAAGAAGAGTTATTTTTGTATCATTTGTGTACATGCTTGTTTGTAGTGAATAGGGCCTTAAAATGCAAATTTATGCCGCTCTATATTCTTTTACTTTATGCTCTTGATGATTTTAAGTATCTACTTTGCTTTTTGAATTTTCCTCATTCTTTTGTTTACCACTTGCTTCTTATTTTGGCCTATATTACAACCATGATAAAGACCTTATGATTCATATATTGGCATTTCATTTTGAATGGCAGAGATATAGATAATAGCCAAGTATATGGTAGTAAAGTAGGATAGGTTAGAATTTAAGAGTAAACACTTCATCCTAAACACTAAAAAATAGAGTGGCAAATACTAATCTATGTAAGGGACTATCATTGCATTTCATTTTTGTTAAGTATATTACCATGGTACTTGTTGCATTGATGCAAGTAATATGACTTAAAGAGTTAGGATATTGATGTGTTATGATCTTCTTTGTATTTAGTAACCTGCACAATTTTATTTTTTTGGTTTCTTTTCATTAGTCTTTCCTTGGACTTTTGATTTCTTTTACCCAGGAATGTAAAAGCTTAAGTATGGGAGAGTTGATAAACATCATTTTTACATATTGTATTTCCCTTATATTTGAAATTTTAATAATGAATTATGAATTTAATCAAAAGATATTTGATTTTATTAGCCATTTTTGCATTCTAGGAATTCATTTGCAAAATTACTTATTTTTAATGCATAAATTCTTTTAAATAATTTTGTAAATTTTTCTACTTAATATTTTTATTATTTTTGTAGATTTTAATGGGCGATTGGAATTTAAATAGAGAAATTGATTTAGAGAAGAAATGAGCTTCAAGTGTGCAATTTCAAGGAGGGAATGATAGTCCACATTTTTTATGGAATTTTAGAAAACAAAAATGAAAAAAAAAAGAAATGAGGCATAAGAAGCATATACTCATACATGGATTAGATCAGAAGGCACACATACTCATTCTTCCACATAATCAAATGCATAGTTGAACACACATACACTAGACTGAATAGAGAGGCACAGGTTAAACAATTGTATAATGGAAGAGATTTGTACGAAAACATACACTTTCACACATGGAAAGTTGTATAATTGGGAGGCCACATACATGATTCATAGCTCTAGGAACCATATGAACTCATCAATATTATTTCCTATCCATAAGACTCCAATCAAGTCATAAACATCACAATTCATCACATATATCTTGGGTTTGAAGCCATATATTAGAAAAATCAAGTTTTGCTCTTGGGTTAGCATGCCAGATTTCTGATGTGAATTTAAAAAATTTATAACTAATTCTAGAAAAATCAAAATCAAGCAAACCATACCATTCTGGAAAACTCTAGATATTAACTAATGATTAAAACTAATTCCAAACCAATGTAGTGTCATTTAACTTACAAAAAATAATGGAACAACACTAAAGGTCAAGCTACATTACTAATACTATCATGCAACTTCAGAAATTTGGTTCTCCCTCTATAGAGCTCCAAATAAGGTAATCTTGATGGATATGGAAGGCTTATGATATCTAGTTTAGGCTTGTAAAATTTCATAGGCATTGGACTTCATTTGGCCTATGTGTGACATAGAAACATAAACTAACCATATGAATAGTGCACATACCATTTCTGTATAATTTGACTAATTTGAAAAATCATAATAAATTATGTTGATCTCCAAATTAAGTATTATTTAGCTTTATGAAAAGCTCTAGATGAGACCTACCTACTGGCCAAATGTAATGGAAAAAAATCATTCATTTGGTTAGATTTTGGATCAGCACACATAACAGTCACTTTTGAAGTCCAATTTAATGTCTTAAGGCACCAAAAAGCGTTCTTCTTATTCCATAGCCACTTGAGCACATCCAAAAGCATGATCACAACATATAAAATCTTGCCAAATGATCCAAATCACCATGGAGCTAAATCTCACCATGCCACTCATATTTATACACATGCATATAAGGGAGCTAGGATGTCAATCTCCAACATATACATTCATTTGGCTTCAAGATTGATACATAGATCATAATTGTATACATTTAAACTTGTTCAAATGGTTACATCTCATATATATCACATGGATACAATTCTTGACATCAATATGCTATTAAAATGTTTATTTTTCTACTTCTTTATCAAAGTGCCATGCTTCAAGACCTTTGGCCTCCAATCTTTAGTCCACTTGGCTCACCTAGATATAATTAGGCATATAGAGGGGAAAAATGAGATTTAAAGAATTCCAATAACTCTTTACCCTTTCAAACATATATAATGGATGCTAAAACATGTTAAAGAATGCATGCATGTCATCCAAGCTTCTCATGAACATACATAAAACATTTTCTTGGTCATGTGAGCTCATATATATTAAATATAGGCTTTTAAGGGCATTGGTCTAGCCTAACCCAACTTTCTTGGGACTTTCAGATTTGCTTCACCCATTCTTAAGGGAATTTTGACTTAGCCTTACTCTTCTTCAGACTTTTGTCTTTATCTCACACATTTCTAGGGACTTTTGGCTCATCCTCACCCTTGCTAAGGGACTTTTGGCATAACCAAACCTATTCAAGCTATATTGCATACATAAACACATTTCAAGAAGCATAATAGTACCATAGCTTGTAGGCAACAACTAGAAACATTTCTCATGGTTCAAACATACACACAAATGCTCAAAGACAAGTAAACATTCAAGCCATGTATGAGAGAAAGGTTAGAAAGCTACCTTGGAGCAAGAACATCACACTTTTCCCTTAAACTTGAATCACTCATAGGAACAAGCTTAAGCTTCTCACAACTCTATGCCATGCTATTTTCTCATATGGCTCTAATATGTCTCCATACAAGGCATAATAAAATGACTTTTGGAATTCATGATCTTAACTCCATTTTCTCCTTTAATCTAAGTCTCTTGACTCTATTTAGACTCCTTGGAGTCATCATAAATTCATTTTAAGGAGCCTTGCTATAAGTTACTTCTTTATGTCTCATGTGGAGCCTACACCTCCATCTCACAAACCAAGGGTTCTAAATTTTTTTCAAAGCTTCCTTTGACGTTCATCTATCGTATCTAGTCTCATTCTAGGCTTAAAACAATTTAAAACACTTCCTAGGTACATGGTTTTATTTTGGTCGAGACACCCCTTATCTTATGCACTCATGGAGTTTGCTTCATTTCCTTCAGGGAAATGGCATATGCAAGTCTTCCTAGGTGTCTTGAGAACTCATTCATACTCTTAGACAACTTAAATTGTCATTAGGAAGCTTCATATTTGCCAAGGTGCAACCAAATTCCTAAATTCCACAACTTGCATTCTAAAGCTTCATTTTCAAGTCTAGTTGTATATTCTTAATCCTCACACTCTATAACCCTTGGTTCCATCAAGAACACAAAGAAAAACTCTCCTTCTTAATTTCTTTCTCTAGATTGAAACTTAAATGGCTTGGAAACATAAGATTTTACAAGTGTTTCAAGTAAAGTCTTACCTTACAAGAAGCTCTCTATACAGAGATTATTTTTCACCAATTGGCTTCTTGAAAAGAGTTCCTTTTTGATTTGGGTTAAACCTAAATCTTCAAGTTTCAAGAAAAGAAGACCACCATTGGAAAGCACTTAGAGAGATGAATAACTTTTCTAACTAGGGCAGAATGAAACAAGGTCGTTTACTTACCTAAACGAGAGCTCAAACTTCTTCTCTCTCTCCCCCCTAATGTCACGCCATAGCTTTCTAAAATTCTAAAAATGGAAGTTTGGAGAAGATGATGAGGTGTAATCTTACTTAAGAAGCCTGACAGTCGTGTCTTGCAACCTCAAAATAAACTAGATTAGAAAATATATATAGCTAGTGGTGCAACCTAGATCGTCTTTCTAGGAAATGGAATTCAAAGTTCAATTGGGTTTTCTAAGTATATAAAGATCCTAGAACTACTTAATTTAAAAGGGGTTTTTGATCTAATTAGATTAACTAGAATTAAATTAAAACAAAATGACTAACTACTACCTAATTGCATAAATTATGGGGTGAATAGACATGTGACTAGCTTTGGATTCGTCCTTTGGTATCCACTATCCTTATCCTAATTCAATTGTAATTAATTCTGGTCTAAGAGTCCCTAATTGTATTCATGGCAAATGATCTTAAATTACTATTCTAGATTTAAGAAATTAATAAGATAATATTGAATTGAAACCTTAATCCTATACTACATTAATTCTTTCCTTTAAGAACAATGAACACTTGAATTCGATTGATTAATTGATAAATTAGCCACAAAATTATCACCCTAAGATATTTAATTAACCAATTAAACTTTAAAAAAATCCTCATATCAAACAATTTCACTCATGCATTTTATCGAACACCTTGATTGCATTCATAATGAAAAATTCAACACTTGATTCAATCAATAAATCAACAAAAAGTATCTTAATTAGTGTCTAACCATCCACTAATTACTAATAACACAAATTCCCAATCAAACACATCTCAACCAAGCATGTAAAAAAAAAAAGGAAAAGTACTAGAAAAATAGGTAAATCTTAGCCAAAATCCTATTTGTAATCCATGGATTCAAGCTTCTATAAGAGTCTTCTTCCAAGTTAATCCTAGATAGAGGATTAAAGCTTCATTGGAATAGAGATGGAAGGATGATGGAGTGGGAAAATGGCTACAGCATATGGAGTGAAGAATGGAAGAATCTATGAATGGAATGTGCATGAATAGGGTGTGTGAAAAAAATTATGATAGAATATTGATTTATTCAATGGATTGATCCTCTAGATGAATGGCCCTTCTCACCTAGTTTTTTAATCATTTCACATGCTTATAAGTTAGTCCATAGCTCATTCCCACGTCATTTTTTGCATTTTTCTTTAACTAGCTACCCTGTCTTTTCTTCACATTCTACCCTTATGTATTTTAGCAAATTACGTGCCCCGCTCATGCCTCACTTTCATGTGATCTATTGCCTTCACAATTAGGAGCTTCATACACTATTCACATGATTTTCTAATTGTTCGTTAATCCTACTATAGCTCTACATCAACCCATCATTGTAATATCCGATTTTCTAAAAAAGAGAGAAAACACGAGAAATGTAACTTATAGTTTCTTCATAAATATATGAAATTCACCCCACGACATGACTTAGTTAAGATCCAAAAAAATTTAAAAAGAATTCTAGACTCCTAAAAGTGAGAATCCTAGGCTCAGATAGAAAGAAAAATAAAGCTAGAATAAAAAAATGAAATGTAACAAAAGGTTGACGAAATATAAGGGTATTTTTGTCATTTTGAGAAAATATTTGGAATTCTCATAGGAAGTCTTTTTAAATGAAATTTTTGAGCTCTCTGAGATTCTCAAAGGCCTTAAAAATTAAGGGAAGCACCGGGATAGCTAAAGCTCTTCTGGTAGATATTTTTCGACGTCGATTAACCTAAACTTTGACTAGTTCATTCAGGAAGATTTTAAATGCAATTTGGATGAAACCAAAGGTATTTTATCAATTAGAAGACCTAAATTTTATTATGGAAAAGATGGTTCTCAAGAGGGAGTTAAAATGAGCCTAAACGGAGCAAATAAGCACGTAGGGGCAAAATAGTCATTTTGAAAAATTGTAAAAGAGGCTTCTTAAGTAAGATTACATGTCATCACCTTCTCCAAGTTTCTATTTGTAGAAAAATGGGTAGCAATGGCGTGACATTAAGAGGGGAGAGAGAGAAGAAGTTTAAGCTTCTGTTTAGGTAAGTAAACGGTCTCGTTTCATCCTGCACCAGTTAGGAAAGTTGTTCCTCTCTCTAAGAGCTCTCTAATGGTTGTTTTCTTAACTTAAAAAACTTGAAGATTCAGGTCTAGCCCAAGCTAAAAAGAAATTCTTCTCAAGAAATCAATCGATGAAAAATAATCTACACAAAGAGAGCTCTGTTTTAAGGTAAGACTTCACTTGAAACACTTGCAAAATCTTGTATTTTCAAGCCATTTAAGCTTAGGTCTAGAGAGAGAAAGTGAGGAGGAGATATTTTCTTTATGTGTTTTCGATGAAACCAAAGGTTATGGAGTGTGAGGATTAAGAATATACAACTAGAACTAAAAAAGGGAGCTTTAGAATGTAAGCTATGGAATTTAATGATTCGGTTACACCTAGGCTAAGATGAAGCTTCTTAGTAGTAATTTAAGTTATCTAAGAGTATATATGAGCTTCTAAGACACCAAGAGAGCCTCCCATATGCTTCTCTCATCAAAGAAATTAAAATAACTCTATTGGTTCCATATGAAAGCACAACTTCAGCTAAGAGAGTTTATGCACCTAGGGAGTGTTTTAATTCCTTCCAAAATTAGTTTTGTATCATATGTGATGGGAGAGTATGAGAGCAAGCCTTGAAAAATTTTTAGAAACAATAGATAGTGAGATGGCCTTATATGTTCCATAATATGGCTTAAAGAAGTAACACCTAGCTAGGCTCCTAGAAATGATTATGAGATGACTTTAACAGGTTTAAATGGAGTCAAGAATCATAAATAGATGGAGAGAATGGAGCCAAGATGATGTTTTCCAAGGGTTGCTTTATTAAGTGCATTATAGAACCATAAAAGAGCCTTATGAGTCACTTAGCTTTTCTAGTGATTGTGTGGTCTTAGAAATTGATTCAAGAGTATAATTAGCTTCCATATAATGTGTCTAGGCCAAGAGAAATGATATCCACCTTCTTGGGTGTATGAGGTCAGGGGAGAAGACTTAAGGCTCAAGGAAAAAGTGTGTAAATACAAGTAAGGTATCTCTCTCCACCTTCTCTCATGCATGATTGTGTGCTTCCATTGTCTTTAAATGTGTGTATATATGTTTTGAGCTATGAAAAGTATTTTAGTATGAGCTCTTATTCCATGGTACCATGATGATGTTTTATATATGCAAATGATGTTTTATGATAATTGTTTTAGTTTGCTTAAGTGTGGGGAAGCCAAGAACCCTTAGCCATGGTGAGGATGAGCCAAGAAAACTTAGAATTGGTTGAGATAAAGTAAAGAATCTCCCAAAAGTGAGGTTTACTCCCAAGAGTAAGGTTGAGTCCAAGAACCTCTTAAAGAAATGGGTGAGGCAACTCCAAGATTCATAAGTGAATGGGTGAGGCTAATCCACTTACTTGGCAAGTCTATGTATGCTATATATAACTTTTTCAAAATCTAAGAATGCTGCTTAAATGATTGCACATGTCAATATGCTCATGCATGCATTTATGAGACTTATATTGCATGCTTTACATGTGATTGAATGGGAGATGAGCTATTAGAATTCTTTGAATCTCATCCCCCCCTCTCCAATGCCTTAACATATTAGGTTGAACAATTGAGCAAGGTGATGGAGGTTACCAAGCCTAGAAGAAGAAGATTGGCATCAAAGTATATGAATATGTCTAGTTTTGTTTCCTTTTTAGCCATACACATGGCATATGATGTAATCCCTTTAGAAATTGTTATGTAACCATATGAGCATGTGTAACTATGTTGATATGTTATGTATAAATGAGAGCTAAGGTCATATGCATGAGAATGTGCATTTTGGATATGTAATAGCCAACTAGCATTATGGAAATGTATGTATAAATAGAAGTGGAATGGTCAAATTGAGATGAATGAGGTTTGGGACCACTTGGATAGTTCATACAAGTTATATCCATGCTTTTAAACTTGCCCAAGAGGTGCCAAACATCAAAGGAGACCATTTGGACATTTTGATACCTCATATGGAGCAAAATTTGACCTCTTTAAAGCCATATACCATTTTTTGTCCAAATGAGCTCTTCTTGATCTAAGACTTGGTAAACATTTAGATTTTCTTGATTGATTTTTGGTAAGTGAAAGTGTATAATTTTCAGAGGTCTATGGAATATTTGATGAATTTTCAAAGTTAGAAAATTTTCTGATTTTAGTTAAGGGTACTATTCACTCAGGTCTGAAAATGAATTCTGTCATTCAAGGGGAAAATGATGTCCAATTGTCACACAATTTTATAGAGATAAACTGTACATTCCCAGTGACTTGTGTCAACTTGAAGCACCTCATTTGGATGTCTAGAGAGGGAGATATGAATTTTTGAAATTTTTGTCTAGCATTGAGGGTTCTGACAAACCTTAGGTATTATTTGATTAGTTTTTGAGGTCTTAACATGCCTAATCTGATCTAAATTTATTTTTCTCATCTAGATAACATCTTTATCTTTCTAGATTGGTATAATTTGCATGGATTGAATTTTTTTTGGAATTAATTGGACATTTTTAAAGTTTGTAATAGAAACTTGTGATAGTACTAGTAGCTAGCTAGACCTCTAACCCTTTTTGAATGTCAAACATTTTCTATGTGATGTTTCATGACCTGGTCATATTTTTAACATAAATTATACATGTGTAGCTTTCCATTATTGCAAGGAATGTATGATTTTGATTTTTTTAGAATTAGTTATAATTTTTCAAAATTTGTGACAAAAAAGGTGAAATTTTGGCCAAAATGCATCTATGTATTTTATGCATCCCTTTGCCTTGCACGACCTCTAGACCATTTTTGGTGATGAAAATGAGTTGTATATATGTATTTAGATATGAGAATATGATACATAAGCCCATATGGCCCACGGGACTCTGAAAGAAAAATTTTACCAGTAGAGAAATGCATCTTGATTCATGACTCCCTATGCCATTATGTTGCTTCCATAGAAATTATATGTGATAAGGCATGGGAATTGCATGAATTGAGTCTTAGAAGTATGGTGTTACATTTATAGGTGTTAGAGCAAAGTTTCAGGCTCTCTCAAAGTAGATTTGGCTTGAAGATATGGCAATAGAACTATGTAAAGGCTTAAAGGGATAGTTAGAGCCGTATATGAGACATGTTAGGTGTATGAGGATAATTTATGGCCATGTTTATGATAAGTAAGTTGTACAATGGTCTTATAGTAGCCAATGGACATTGGGAATAATTAGCCTATAGAATAGTTTAAGTAGAGTTAATTGATTTGATGGCTAGAGCTCTATAAGATATGATAGCTCATCGGGATCAGTGGCAAGCCCTAGGTATGAACAATGAGAAATGATTTCATTGATATAAAGAGGATTGCTAGAGAAAGTATGTGAGGCCTAATTCTCTCTAGTATTTATATCCAAATCATTTTGAGGGGTCTCACATAATGTAGAGACAAGCAGTGATACAGTGTAATACCATAATTTCTTAGCTCATTCCATGCTATCTTTATATCTTATATCAATCAATACATATAAGAGGCAAGAAAATTGCATTAAAATATTATTTATTTTTGCGTTGCGTTGCGTATAAAAAAATTTTTTCGTGTCATGTGAGCCAAGTGACCCCATACTATACTTTCCCATATTTAATTACATGTGTACAACTTATTTGCATTATAAAATCATGCCTACAACTCATGGAAACCAAAATGGAACCTAGAATATGGAGGTTTATTTTTGGCCAGATTTGGCCCCTTTCCTGGCCTAAATTTGAAAAATCATAACTAATTCTAGAAAAATCAAAATCACACATTCTTGGCCATTCTAGAAAGCTACAGATGTTTAATTCACAATAAAAATATGCACAGACCATAAAAACCATCACAGAGGGCGTTTGACATTCAAAAAGGTCCAGAGTTCAAACTGCCTCCTGATGCTGTCACAGATTCTGCAGCAAACTTTGAAAATGTCAAATTAATTCCAAAAAAATCCAATCTGTGCAAATAATAACAATATGTAAATATGTTGATATTAGCTAGAGGGGAAAAATACTTTCAGACCAGTTAAAGTAGCCCAATTCTCGAAATTCAATAGAACAGTAACTCAAGTTGGGTAAGGATCCTGATATTGGACAGAATGTTCAAAAATTCATATCTCCCTCTCTAGACCTCAAAATGAGGTGCTTCCAGTTGGAAAAAGTCTCTGTGAATGTCTAGTTTATCTGTATAAAATTTCGTGGCAATTGGACAATGTTTTCCCCATGAGTGACAGAATTTAATTTCGGACCAGTGCTACAGTATCAAGGACCAAAACCAGAAAAATCTCCAATTTCAACAATTCGCTAAATACTCCACAGAACTCCAAAAAATTACCAAATTTATCTTCTTAGAAAGCCCTCAATAAGCTCTAGATGCATGCCAAATTTCAGATCAAGAAGAGCTTATTTGGACAAAAAGTGACATAGCCTTATGAAATGGTCATTTTTGCTTCCTACCAAGAGTCACTTTGCACGAAATGGTCTCTTCTTGAGTTTGGCACCCCTTGGGCAAGTTTCAAAGCACAAATATGACTTGTGGAGACTGTTCAAGTGATCTCAAACCTCATACATCTCATTTTGGTCTCAACATCTATTTATGCATAGTTATATCAAGCCATTCAAGAGCCAATTTACACAATGCTATTGATTTAGTGTCATATAAAGTCTACATCATATTCATACATCATTTTACACTTGTCCATGGTCTTACATCACAAAAACATTACATACATCATTACTTTGACATTTAACCACCATTTAAAGTACATGATACACCAAAACAAAGATGTTCAATGTCCTTGGCTTGCATCTCCTTGACTTGGAACACCACCTAGACAATTCAAGGATGAGGGGGAAAGGGGAGTGAGATTCCAAGAATGTCAATAGCTCACACACCCATTCACACCATATTCAAGGCATACATATAGCAAATGCATAACTATACAAGCATAAAGTGTGCAATAAATTCCATTCCATGCCACATTCACATGCCAAGATTACTTTCATGCTCTAGGGACTTTTGGTTTAGCCTCACCCAATTTCTAGGACTTTTGGATTTGCCTCACTCTTGGTCTAGGGACTTTTGACTTTGCCTCACCCATTCAAGGGACTTTTGGCCTTCTCTCACCCATGCCATGGGACTTTTGGCATCTCCTCACCTTCATCAAGGGACTTTTGGCATCACCTCACCCTTATGAGCCCATTCCACAACCATAGTCATTCAAGACAACACATTGGTACCAATGCACAACAAAGATCAAGTGGCATGTTATCAAGCATCAAGAATGCATGCAAGCACACTAAGACATACATATGCACACAAGAATGCAAAAAGAATGAGGTGGAGAGCTACCTTTTTATTTATGCAAGCTTACTTTGCAATTTTCTTCCCCTCCTTGGTTTCACAAGAGCACTTAGGTGGAGTAGGGTTCTCTTGACCTAGATATCACAAACATCACACAATTACACACTTAAAGCAAGCCAAGACACTAGGTTCACTCTTAAACATACACTCGGTTCCATAATGGGCATATTGGTTCCATAAATAGTCCATTGAAGCAACTCGTATCATTCAAGTTCTAGGCTCCATTCTCTTGTTATTTCTAAACTTCTTGGACTCATTTAAGGTCCTTGGAGCCATCACATAGTTAATTGCACCATTGAAAGACCAAGTTGCTTCATAAGGCACCATTATGGACACCATTGTCCCATCTCCCAACCTATGGTCCTAAACTTTTCCCAATGGTTTCTCCCATCTTCTAACATCATATAAAGTCCCAAACCAAGGCTAGAACAAATTAAAACATCCCCTAGCCTAATGAACCTAGCTTGGCTGAAATATGCACCATAATAGAGGTTCATGGACTTTGTGATTTTTCCTTGATGGGAGAGCCACTTGGGAGGCTTTCTAAAGGTCTTAGGAGCTCAAGGAAACATTCAAATAGCTAAGGAAACATTCACACAAAATCAGATTTTGCAAAACCCCTAGAAAACATTATACTTTTCTAACTTGTTTTCTATTAGTTTTTCTTGAAATTTCTTGCCATATTCCATCTCCCCATGGCCTAAAACCCTTGTTCCCTCCTTGTATTTGGATAGAACATCCTCTACTCCTTTGGTTTTGTTCTTGGCTGAAATACACACAAAGGGAGGGGGAAGAGAAGATGCAACAAAAGCAAAGATTACCTAGGATTCAAGTGAGCTTTCAAGTTTCTTTCTCCTTTATTCTCTTCTCCTTAGCAAATTCGAAATTCTCCCTTTAGGTCTGGGTCAAAAATAAAACCAAATCATTCAAAAAATCCATGGAAAGAAAGGAGGAAGAGAGGAGAACAAGATTGGAGGAAGATGGAGCAAGAAATTTCATGAAATTCTTAGTTTCTCCTTAGGTTTCTTCCTTTTTTTCTCCTCCCTTTGGTGTGCCTAAGAGAGCTGAAGATTTTCTATATTTTGGGCAGAATGGGTCGTGCTCATTAAAGAGGAGAAGATGGGAGAAAAGTGTAGAACTCTTTAGAACATTCAAGAAACCATAAATTCTAATTTTGCCCTTCTATAATAGCAATTTTGTTTCAATTTCATTTTAGCTCCTTTTTGAGAACCTTCTTTTCCATCATAAAATTTAGATTCCCAATCTAATAAAATACTTTTGGAATCACTCAATTTGGAGCTAAAACCTTACCGAACGAATCGGTCAAAGTTCGGGTTAACTAATGTTGAAAAACATACACCAGAGGGGTTTCACCAGTCCCATGGCTTTCCATAGTTTTTGGGGCCTCTGAGAACTTTGGACAACTCAAAAATTTCATTTAAAAAGCCCTCCTATGTGATTTTTCAAAAGTTTCACTTTTTTACGAAAATACCATTACATTTCATCAGTTTCTATCATAAATTATTTCTCCATCCTAACTCTATTTTCTTTCCGTTTGGGCCTAGAATTATCATTTTTAGGAGTCTAGAACTCTACCCAAATTTTTGGGGACATTATCTAAGTCATTTTTGAGGACTTACTTTTATATGGCTTATTTCGTCATTTTCAGAAAATTACGTTCGTTACATACAGCATGGCCGGAGATGAGACTACGGCTACACAAGACTAGGCTAGAGGGGAAGTGAGAAAAATAATCACCCCCTAGCCATAACACCCAAATGTCTAGATAAGTTTTAGAGCCCAAAAGGCTAATTCCCTCAAGCCAGAGGTTTGAGTTACAAGCTACACTCTTTAGAGCCCTGATAGTCCAGAGGTAATAGCTAACTATGCATGAATGAAGTAGGAGATAGAACCCTCTAGCTTGATGATGGGCTAGATATAGAGGCAATGAGGCTCAGGTTGGTAGCTAAAGATGAAAATTGAATCCTTGAAAAAGTAAACCAATTAGAGGCCGTTAGCCGCAGCCAATTATTCCAAGAAGCAGTGAGGTAATCTAGAGAGTTTCTTATCATGGCTAATACTTAGACAAGAAACTAGGCTGAACTTAAGGCTAATTAGCTGTGGTGAATGATATGTTAGCCACGGTGAATGGCAGTATGAATGCCTTATTAGTCATTGATGATTGTGTTGCGCAATCTCAAATAAAACTAAGTAAAAAAATAAATTTTGTAGGTAATGGTGCAACCAAGGTCATTTCCCAAGGAATTTGTGCCTCAAGTTGTTTATGAAAGAGTGTTCCAAGTATTACTAAATAAAAATTGTTTAGGGGATTTGGATTACTAAAATTTAATTGAACTAAATTTTAAATGACAAGAATAAAAAACTTAAGACTAAATGAAGTGAACAATTAAGAAATTATGGTAGCTAGCTTTTAAATAGGCTCCCTAGAACTCAATTTTCCTTGCTTCCTTTTTAGTGTACCAATTTGGATTTAAATTCTTGCTCATTAGTGTATTCTCTATAAAAACTCTTGAATGACCATCCAAGATTCAATTCACCACTTATTCAAAGATTTTGCAACCACAAGAAACCTTGAAAAATTAATCAATTGAATTAAGAACAAGAACACACTATAACCAATCCTAATTGCTCAATAAAATCTATTACACAACCCACTTAAGATGCTAATTAACCAATTAGATTAATGAATTCCTCAAAAAATTAATTGCATAACAATTCCAACCACTTAATTTAACAACCATTGCATCAATTGGCCTATAATCAAGAGGAAATTAAGAGTAAATTGCACTGCTACTAAATTTGGAATTTCCATAAACATGTAGAGATCACAATTAAAATTCAAATATCAAATTACACTTAATCCACAAATCAAATAAATCTAATAATTTCCATCAATTAAATTTCTCAATTAATAAGCTAAACCTAGTCAAATTAATAAGGGAAATAATGCTAAAATTAAAAGATTGAGCAAAGAAATTTTTATCCAAATTGGTGAGGAAATATGGAGCTCAAATATGCATATGAGAGTATCCTATCTTTAGCTAGCCACCAAGAAGATTTCAAGCTATCATGGAGGAATTAAATGGAAGAAAATTGATGAGATGAGTTACAGCCATGGAGAAATCAATGAATGAACTCCTTCGTTTGTCTTTAGAGCTCCTGCGTCTCTCTATTGTATTATTCACATCCCCTTTTTTTTTCCCACAGCTTCTATTCTTTTTCTCGCATTCATGCTCGCCCTCTCTTTTACATTTACACCCTCTCACATGTTTTCTTTGATCACTCAATCTCCAGCTCATACTTCATTAATACAAGTCAACCTTCTCTAAACTCTAGCTCATTCATCTTGCAATTATTCCCACGTCAACCTGTATTATGATCATATGCTACCTTTCACGTGCCTTTCCTTCAATTTTGCCCATAGCTTAATTCTTATTAAGAATCACGTGGCTCATTTTTGCTCTTCACGTGCTCAGAAAAATCAACTCACAGCTTCTTCCACGTGGTTCATTTCAAATAAGCCCACAGCTCCTTCCTTCGTGTTATTACACGTCTTCATTTAAGCTTCAGCCCAGGCTTCCTACATCAACTTTGCATGCTTCTTCATTTCTTTTTGTATCATGTATTCAATCCAGTAACTCCTTTAGCTGAGCTTCTTTTCAAAAGCTCTTTCAACTCATGGAAATCTTTTCTTTCATGTTGCCTCTACGTGATTTCCATGTCAGCTTCTTTGCTTCTCTTCCAGCTTAAGCCTACATACTGCTTTGTTCCTTCTATGTGTGCTTTCTTTCTCTACCACTAGCTCCTTTTTGTTCCTTCCTTCCAACCCGTAGCTTTTTATCTCACGTGTAGCTCATTCTTCTTCTTTACGTGTCTTCTTCTTAGCTTATGCATCCAGCCCAGCTCCTTTAACTCATTTAGCTTATTTCTCCTACATCAACCCAAGCTCTTCCACATAACTTCTTCAACTCTGTTTTGCTCGTGTAGCTTACATGGGAATTGCCTATACTGCACAAACTCGTGGCTTCCTTACAAGCTTCTTCAGTTACAGTTTTGCCCATGTTTGGGCTTCCTTCTCCTCACTTAAACCATGGCTTGCTCATGTGAGAATATTGAATGCATGGTTGTGTGGCAATGTGAGATAGCTCCTGAGTGTGTGTTTGTGAGCTTGTTGTTTTTTAGCTTCTTCACGTTAGCTCTAGCTGAGAGTTCCTTCATCTGTTGCTCCCAAGCTCCTTTCTCACTTTCTCCCTACATAAACACCTCAAATGTTCTGCACTTGTCTCCACGTATGCTACTTCTTCTTTTTCCCACTCATTCCCACGTAAATATCTCTACTCACCAGAACAGAGCATTATGAAAATATGGATGTATGTGAATGGGACTGGAGGGACTTGTGAGTGACATATGAGTTAGTGGGCCTTAATTAAATATGCGTAACCTCGTTCCTCCCTCCTCTGTTCAAGTCTCCAAAACCAAACCCTTGTCTCACACAACATTTATAGGCATTCAAGAGCACACATTGGTACCAATGCAATTCCATGAGATCATATGGCATATTACCATATTATAAGAACACATACAAGCACACAATGACATACATATGCATACAAGAAAATATAAAGAATAAGGTGGAGAGCTATCTTTCAATTTATGCATACTTACTTTGCTAATTCCTTACCCTCCTTGATTTCACAAGAGCACTTAGGTGGTTGATTGTTCTCTTGGTCTAGGCATCATAAGGAACACATAATCACATACTTAAAGCAAGCCAAGATATTAAATTAGAGCTTAAACATACACTTGGTTTTATACTTGGCATTATGGTTCCATAATTAGTTTAATGAAGCAACTCTTGGAATTCAATTTTTAGGTTCCATTCTCTTGTTATTTCTAGACTTCTTGGACTCATTTAAGGTCCTTGGAGCCCTTACACATTTACTTGCACTATTGGAAAATCAAGTTGCTTTTTAAGACATTATTATGGACACCATTGCTCCATCTTCTAATCCATGACTCTTAAATTTTTTCTAGTAGTTTCTCCCATCTTCTAACATCATATAAAGTCCTAAACCAAGGGTAGAACAAATCAAAATACTCCTTAGCTTTATGAACTAGCCTAGGTCAAGAAATGTATGAAGGAAGGAGTTCACAAGCTTCTTAATTTTTCCTTGATGGGAAAGCCACTTGGAAGGGTCTCTAGAGGTCTTAGGAGCTCAAGGAAATATTCAAATAGCCAAGGAATTACTCACATAAAATCAGATTTTACAAAACCCTAAAAAAGCCTACACTTTTCTATCTTATTTTCTATTAGTTTTCCTTGGGATTTCTTGCCATATTCCATCTCCCCATGGCCTAAAACCCTTGTTTCTCTCTTTCTTTTAAGCAGAAAAACCTCCCCCTATGTGGTTATACTCTTGGTCAAAATCATACACACTTATGGAGCAAGGAGAAGAAGCAACTATAATAAAAAACTATCTTAGATTCAAGTGTGCTTTTAAGCCTTCTTCTTCTTGGTTTGTATCTCCTCAAAGTTTTCAAGCTACCCCTCTAAGTTCTGGATCAAAACAAAACCAGACATCTCAAGAAAATAATAGAAAGAAAGCAAAGAAGAAGGGGAGCAAGGTTGAAGGAAGAAAAAGCATGAAATTCCATAGATTTACCTACCTTTTCCTTGATTTTTCTCCTCTTTTTCTTCCCCTTCTTGTAAGCTTAAGAGAGTAGATCATATTCTGCATTTTGGGCATAAAATTTCATGCTTAAGAAGATGGGAGAAGAAAAGAGAAGTGTGTGGGAGCTTTTAGAAATACACATTTTCAAAAATTCTAATTTCATCCTTCCATAATGGCAATTTCATTTTGGTTTCATTTTAGCTCCTTTTTGAGAATTGTCCTTTTCATTATAAAATATAGGTTCCCAATTTAATAAAATGCCTTTGGAATCACTCAATTTGGAGCTAAAACTTTAATGAACGAACTGGTCAAAGTATGTGTCAATCGACATTGAAAAACGTACACTGGAGAGGCTTTACCAATTCTAGGGCTTCTGAGAACCTTGAGAAACTCAAAATTTTCATTTAAAAAGCCCTCTTATATGTTTTTCAAAAAGTTGAACTTCTTGATGAAAATGCCATTATGTTTTGTTAGTTTCCATCACAAATTGTTTCTCCATCCTAACTATATTTCTTTTCGTATGAGCCTAGAATTATCATTTTTAGGAGTCTAGGACCCTACTCCAATTTTTTTAAGACATTATCTAGGTCATTTTGAAGAACTTGCTTTTATATGGCTCATTTCGTCATTTTACAGAAATTATGTTCATTACACAAATAATGTCCAATTGCCACGAAATTTTATAGGGAGAAACTATACATTCTCAGTGACTTGTACCAACTAGAAACACCCCATTTGGATGTCTAAAGAGGGAAATATGAATTTTTGAAGTTGTTGTCTAGAATCAGGTGTTTTGACAGACCTTAAGTACTATTTGATTAGTTTTTAAGGTCTGGACGTGCCTAAGCTAATATGAAGTTATTTTTTCCATCTAGCTAACATCTGTATATTTCCAAATTGATATCATTTGCAAGGATTGGATTTTTGTGAAATTAATTGGACATTTTTAAATTTTGTAACAGAAACCTATGACAATACCAGTAGCTAGCTAGACGTCTACTCCTTTTTGAATGTCAAACGTCTTCTGTGTGATGTTTCATGGCCTGGTTATATTTTTATCATAAATTAGACATGTGTAACTTTCTAAAATGGCAAGGAATGCATAATTTTAATTTTTTCTAGAAGTAGTTATGATTTTTCAAAATTTATGACAGAAAATGTGAAATTTTGGCCAAAATTGCCACTATGTATTTTATGCATCCCTTTGCCTTACACAACCTCTGGACCATTTTTGGTGATGGAAATGAGTTGTAGCTATGTATTTAGATATGAGAATATGATACATAAGTCCATATGGCCCATGGGACTCTAAAAGAAAAATGTTACCTGTAAAGAAATGCATCTTGATTCATGACTCCCAATGCACTATGTTGCTTCCATAGAAATTATATATGATTAGGCATAGAAATTGCATGAATTGAGTCTTAGAAGTTTGGTGTTATAGTAGCTCTTTCTTTTCTACTTCCACGTGGTTTTCTCTTCTTGATCATTACATGCTCCTTCTTCTTGCTTACTATAATTGTATTTAATTTCTATTCTATTCAACTCTCCTACTCATGGCTTCTTCTAGCTTCTTTCTAGCTCATGCTCCTTCTTCTCATGGCTTCTTAATGCTTTTATTCTCATCATTGCTATTACTCACATGGACTTCTCAATAAAAACCCATAATAAAATTTTTATGTTCATTTTTTGCTGCTGCCCATGTATGGTTTCACGTGCTTCTTCATGTAAATCTTTTAATAATCACGTGTTCTTTGCATGCATTATTTTGTTTCCTTTAGCTCGAGCCTCATCTTAACCCATAGGTTTTGTTCATTCCTTTTCTACAAGCTCAGGTGTGCTTCTTCTCTACGTGGAGCTGCTTCTATGTAAAAACTGGACATGATTCTATGTGTCTTCTTCTCTAGCCCTTTATGATTATCTTCCATGCATTTAAGTATTGTTTAGGACCTTCCAACTCATGACAACTTATTCCTCCTAGCCTAGCCCCCCTCTTTTTCATTTTGCTTTCCAAAACAGAGGCTGCTTCCTTCATAGAGTCCCCAATCCATAGCTTCTAATGTGTTGTTTCCATGTAAGCTTCTTCTCTATTTCTACTACTTTTCTCCACATTAACTCCTTGCTAGTTCCTGTAGCTTTTCTTCATGTTTTACTCTTGTTGGAACTCGTGGCTAGCTACTTCATGTGCGTGTTCTAGTAGTAGCTTAAAGTGAAGCCATGCATGTGTATGATGGTGTGTGTCTTCCATGTGAGAATAAGGGAGCTAGAGCTTGCTTCTTCTCAAAACCCATTGCTCCTCATTTACTTCTTTTCTTTATTTATTTCAACCTCTAAACCTATGGCCTACTTGTGTTTAACGTGGCTGGACCATGCATGATTCTTTGTGGGGTAATGAGTGAAGTTTAAAGCTCCCAAATGTGGAATGTGCATAACTAAGATGAATGATGATGATTATGCTGCCCCCCCTCAAAGAGCCTTCCATATGATATCAATTCATCTTCATTTTAAATATTTTTCCCATTAAAATTTGCATAAGAAAATAAAATAAAATAAAATGAAGTGGAATAAAATAAAACAAAATATTAAGAAAGAAGAATTCACAAAAGAAATATTTCAATGAGATTTATGCGTTAAAATTAAAAAATTTGCAAATAAATTCCTAAATTGCAAGTAATGCCCAATAAACTCAATTATCTACCTAATAAAGTCCATTAAACCTTATTTAATTATTAAAATTCTTCAGTTAGGAGGATTAAAATATATAAAAATAGCCTTCATCAAAGCCTCTTTTATAATTTTTCAAAATAACAATTTTGCCCCTACATGCCTATTTGCTTCATTTAGGCTATTTCAACTCTTTTTTTAAAACATCTTTTCCATCATAAACTTTAGGTCCTCTAATTCATAAAATACCTTTGGTTTTATCCAAATTGGATTTAAAACCTTCCTGAACAAATCGATCAAAGTTTAGGTCAATCGACGCTTTAAAACATATACTTAAGGGATTTAAATCATTCAAAGGGTTCCTATGGCTTTTAGGGCCTCTGAAAACCCCAAAACATTTAATTTTTTCATTTAAAGATCCCTCATTTGAGTTTTCTAAAAGGTACAAAAATTTACAAAAATGCCACTAATTTTCGTTGGATTTTATTTAGCTACCCTGACTCTAGTTTTTGGGTATCTTAAACCTTGTATCCTGATTTTTCATTATTTAGGATTTTCTCTTAATTTGATTTGGTGTCAAATATTTTTTATTTAAGGGATTTCCTTTTATAACTGACTTATTTATGTTGTTTATGGTGGACTAGATGTTACACATGATTCACTTACATATTTATGCATGGTCAACTCTTTCCTTCACATGGATGTACTTCATGACACATTCCACGTCACAAATATACAAACACATGAAGGGGGACCCACCAACTCACTAAGAAAAGCACGGCACTCACAAGGAAATGTTCTCTTACACATTTACTCTCTTGGGATTTCATGCACATAGGGCATTAGATTCACACATCTATAAAACTAACACACACACCATGTCCAGCTCATATGTAATCACTTTATGGATCAATAGGGCACCAAATGCACCCATGGCATTCCACTCAAACACATACAGGCCACGTAGTAAGTTCATGATTTATTCTCTTTCATGTGGACATAATTCTGATTCATGAGCATATTGAACAAAGCATGGGTTGTAGAATGTAATTTGAGGGAAGAAGAACATGTGATGGAAATGACTCAAGGGAGGTCTAAATGCATGTGGACATTCATGCATAAGTCTAGCCCATTCTTTTATGCACTTGGGTATTGGGAGTAGAAGAGAAATCTTGGGTTTGGGGAAAGCACGAGTAGAATGTGAGGAGGTAGGGATGATACTGAGGCTTGGGTTTGGATTAAAGGCAGCAATACGTTGGAGAGAGCATCATCATTCAATCCCAATTTGAAAAGCTCTGTAGCCGTGTGTTCTCCCCTTCAATCCTTTATTCTACCCTTCTAAATGGAAGCTTAATCACCTTGGTAGCTGGCTAAGAATGTGACTTCCATGGATGAAGATTTGAGCTCCAAGATTCATCTCTAAATTTGGCTAACTTCTCTTCTCCTTATCCCTTACTTTTAGCACTAATTTCTTTGTTTAATTTGACTAGATTTGGCTTGTTAAATGAAGATTTTGGTAGCTAATTGTGTAATATTAAGTTCTTTCAAAATGAGAGAAAATGCAAAAAATATAATGTACAGTTTCTCCGTAAACAAATGAAATTCACCAGATACAAAAGCAATCCCCCCAAATGACTTAGTTAAGGTCCCAAAAAATTTAAGAAGCATTCTAGGCTCCTAAAAATGAGAATCCTAAGCTCAGACGAAAAGAAAAATGGAGCTAGGATGGTGAAACAATTTGTGATGAAAACTGACGAAATGTAATGGCATTTCTGTAAATAAGTATAAATTTTGGAAAAACACATAGGAGGGCTTTTTAAATGGGAAATTTAATTTGTCCAAGGTTTTCAAAGGCCTAAAAAATCATGGGAAGCCCAAGGACTAGTAAAACCCCTTTGGTGTATGTTTTCCAATATCGGTGAGCCTGAACTTTGACAATTCATTCAATAAGGTTTTAGCTCCAAATTTAGTAATTTTAAAGGCATTTTATTAAATTGGGAACCTAAATTATATAATGGAAAAGAAGGTTCTCAGAAAGGAGATAAAACAAAGCCAAAATGAAATTGCCATTATAGAAGGACGAAATTGGAATTTTTGAAAAAGTTTGCTTCTAGAAACTCCCACAAACTTCTCCCTTTTTCTTCCACCTTCTTAAGCATGACTTCCTCTACCCAAATTACTAAAAAATAGTAGCTCCTTGGGGCTCACCAAGAGAGGAAAAGAAGGAGGAAGAAAAAGGCAGGAAAAGTATGGAATTTCTTAGTTTTTTCATGCTTTCTCTTTAACAAATCTCTTCTCCTCTATTTATCTTTCTTTCTTATGGTTTTATTGAAGTATATGGATCTGTTTTGAGGGAAGAACAGAGTAGAAAATTCAGATTTGAAGAGAGGAGGCCAAGGAAAGTGAGAAACAAGCAAGAAAAGCCATGGAAACGAGGTAAAATCTTCATCTTATGGTAATTACTCCTTGCCCCTTCTTCTCCTTGTTTTGCCCCATATATGTAGCTACAAGAGGGCTTGACTTTTGGATAGAACAAAGGGTGAATTCTATGAATTTAAGGGAGGAGAGTAAATATGTGCAAGGAAATTCAATTAAAATCCATTGAATTTCAAAATAGCAAACCTAGGGTTTCATGAGCTCTCTTGAAAATCTAATTTAATGTAATTGTTCCTAGGCCTAAATGAGTATTTGAATGAGCTCTTGAGATCCTTAGAAGGCTCCTCATGTGCATCTTCTATCAAGAAAACAAAGCAAACTTACTTGGTGTCTCCTTGGTCTATAGCCACAGCCTAGAGAGTTTGGAGCACCAAGGAGTAGTTTTAATTTGTTCCAAACTTATTTTTGAGTCATATATGATGGAAGAGGGTGAGAGAAAGCCTTAGAAAAATTTTAGAAGCCGTGGATAGTGAGACGGCCTTATATGTTCTATATTATGTCTTAAAGAAGCAACACCTGGCTAGGCTCCTTGATTTGATTGTGTGATGACTCTAAGAGGATTAAATGGAGTCAAGAATCATAAATAGATGGAGAGAATAGACCCAAGATGATATTTTCCTAAGGTTGCTTCATTAAGTGCATTATGGAACCATAAAAGGACCTTATGAGTTACCTAGCTTTTCTAGTGAATATATGGCCTTAGAATTTAATTCAAGAGTATAATTGGCTTCCATATGATGTGTTTAGGCCAAGAGAAATGATCTCTTCCTCCTTAGGTGTGTGAGGTCAAAGGAGAGGACTCAAGGTTCAAGCAAAACATGTGTGAATGCAAGCAAGGTAGCTCTCTCCACCTTTTCCCATGCATGAATGTGTGTATATATGTTTTGAGTTATGAAAAGTGTTTTAGCATGAGCTTTTATTCCATGGTACCATGATAATGTTTTATACATGCAAGATGATGTTTTATGTGCTTACCTTAGTTTGCTTGAGTATGGAGAAGCCAAGAACCCTCTAGCCATGGTGAGGGTAAGCCAAGAACCTTTGAGCTTGCTTGAGAAAAAGAAAAGAGTCTCCCAAAAGTGAGGTTGACTTCTAAGAGTAAGGTAGAGTCAAAATCTATAAGTGAATGAGTGAGGCTAGTCCACTTACTTTGCAAGCCTATATATGCTATGTATGACTTGTTCAAATACGACGAATGTTTCTTGAATGCTCACATGTTTCAATATGCACATGCATGTATTTTTAAAACTTGTATTGCATACTTTATGTGTGATTGAAAGGGAAATGAGTTATTGAGATTCCTTAAATCTCATCCCCTCCTCTTCAATGTCTTAACATGATAGGTGAATCAATTAAGTAAGGTAATAGAAGCAACCAAGCCAAGGAGAAGGAGATTGACATCAAAATGTATGAAATAGCTTAATTATGTCTATCTTGTAGCCATACACATGGCATATGATGTAATCTCATGATGAAATTATTATGTAATCATTTAAACATATGTAAATACCCAAATGTATGATGCATGAATGAAATTTGATGCCAAATGTATGAGATAGCATGATTTAGGTATTGGATGGCCAATACTAGCATTATGTAAACTTATATATGGCATGGGGTGAGAGTGTGAGTTTCCAAAATCTGGGTTTGTGCACGTTTGAGATAAGTTTAGAATGTCATTTTGGTGGAATCCCACATGCTCTAGTGGCCACACAAGCTTGGGAAGCAAAATTGGACACTTTGATGCTAGTTGAGACCATAAAATTGACCAAACTAGAATCCTTTAGTACAAAATGACCAAATGGATGAATCTTCCCATGAAATTTTGCAGACATGTAGAGCTCATTAAAAGCTTTTTGAAAAGTTAAGGTGCAAAAAAATCAGAGCTCTATAGAATTAATTATGAATTTTTAAAGTTGAGATTTTTTATTGTTCTAGTGCATATATTGTTCATATGGTCAGTTTTGTATTTTATATCATCCGATGGTCAAATGGTCGTGTTGTACAACCCTTAAAATAAAACTAGGTTAATAGATTTTATAGTTAGTGGCATAACCTAGGTTATCTCCCTTGGAAATGGAATTCAATGTTTAATTAGGTTTTCTAAGTGTATAAGAGCTCTAAATATTTCCTAACTAAGGGGGTTTTTGATTGACTTAAACCAATTAAAATGAAATTGAATTAAAATTCCTAATTGCTACCTAATTGATGAATTATGGTTGATAATGGACTTATGACTAGCTTTGGATTCCTCCCTTGGTATCCACTATCCTTATCCTAATTCAATTATGATTAATTATGATTTAAGAGTTCTTAATTATGTTCACGGCAAATGTACTACGCAAGAATCAAGAGATTAACAATTTAATATTGAATTGAAACCTCAATCCCACATTAAATCATCAATTCTTGTCTTTAAGATTAATGAACACTTAATTTGATTGATTAACTGATTAATTAGCCTCTGAATCATCACCCTAAGATGTTTAATTAACTAACTAAGCACCAAGGAATCCTCAAATCAAGCAATCAAGCACATAATCTCACTCATGCATTTCATCAAACACATTTGATGGCATACATGGAAAATTAGAGAATAATGAAAAATCTAGTGTTTAATCCAATCAATTAATCAACAAAAAGTATCCTAATTAGTGTTTAACTAGCCACTAACTATAGACAATGCACATTCCCAATCAAATACAATCTTAACCAAGAGAATATAAGAAAAGAAAAATGCTGGAAAAATATGAGAATCTTAGCCCAAAATTCTGATTCTAATCCTTAGATTCAAGCTTCAACTTAAGAGCCTTTCTCCTAGCTAGTCACAGATGGAATTAGAGCTTTATTACATGAAAGAATAGAGGAAATGGAATGAGGAATGGCATGTGTGGTGAGGAGGATGAGTGGAATGGACATTGTTCTGCGTATGGAATGCATTTTCGTTGAATGTGTGTCAGGATGATATATTCGAATGGAATGGTGTGTATATTGGATGCCCTTCTCATGTGATTTCTTTTTAAAATTCCACGTGCTGCCTCTCATTTATTATGCCTGTAGCTACATGCATGTGTATATAAGGTAGGCTCCACTTCATTTTGTTTTATAATATTCCACATTGCTTCTTCTTTGTATGCCTAAGCTTCCACGTGATTCAACTCTCTTCTCACATCATTTTTCACATTGCTGTCCAGCCCTCAGCTCCAGTGTCTTCTTCTTGATGTTTTCTATGACTCGAGCTGCATTTTCTTTAATTCTCAGCCAGAGCTTCCTTCACTCGTGTAGCTTCTCTTCGTGCTTTTGCTTTGCAAATCGTTGCTTCTAGCTTCTTCATGTTAGAACTAAGAAACTCTAGCCTTCAAACCCAAGTTACTTCCTCGTGATGTGGGGATGTGCTACTATGTGGAACCATGCATGAAATCTGTGGCCTCTTCCTTTTATTCTTCACTGTTCTGCATGGATAATGGATGTATACTGCAATGTGAATAGAGTATAGATGATCCTGGAGCTACCCGAGTTAATCCTTTCAATCACGTTAATCTCCATAGCTTCCTCTTCTCTTAAAACCATGGCTTATCCTCTGTTTTGCTCGAGTATGTGTTCTTATGAGTGGAAGTGTGATAGTGTGATGATGCATGCTTCTTGTGTGAAGGTGTTGCAACGTGGACTGTGCATGCATGTATGAATGGATGATGCTTATGTGTGTTACTTGTTTATGCATGAAGTTATGTAAGTGAGTTAGACGCGTGGCTTTGTGTGAGTGTTTTACATGGATATATGGAGTGAAGACATGTGAGCTCTAAGAGAAAAGCTGGAGGTATGTCATAACACCATACTTCTAGGACTCAATTCATACAATTTCCATGCCTCATCTTATGTTCGTTCTATGGAAACAATATAATGGCATAGGGAGTTATGAATTAAAATACATTTCTCTACAGGTAAAATTTTCTTTCAGAGTCCCGTAGGCTATATGAAAGCATCTATCACATTCTCATATAAACACATGAATATAACTCATTTCCATTGTCAAATTTAACCTACAACTCGTGGAAAGCAAAGGAGCACATAAAATCCATGTTTGCATTTTCGGCCAGAATTTCCTCTTTTCTGTCACAAAGTTTGGAAAATCATAACTAAATCCAGAAAAATAAAAAACATACAATCTTGGTCCTCTTAGAAAGCTTGGGACGTCTACTTCATGATAAAAATATGTACAAGTCATGACATCCCACACACAGAGCGTTTGACATGCAAAATTCTCTAGAGGTCGGACTGGGTCCTAGTGCTGTCACAATTTACTGATATGAACTTCAAAAATGTCCAATTAATTCCACAAAATCAAATCCATGCAAGCGATGCCAATCTGGAAATCTGTGGATGTTAACTAGAAGAAAAAAATATCTCCAGATCAGTTCATAAAGCCAGATCTCAGAAACTGATGGAACAGTACTTCTGGTCGGGCTAGATTACTGATACTAGACAGAACTTCAAAAATTTATATCTCCCTCTCTAGACCTCCAAATGAGGTGCTTCTAGTTGGCATGAGTCACTATGATTATCTAGTTTCTTTATACAAAATTTCGTGGCAATTGGACATCATTTGAATTTTGGGTGATAGAAAAAAATTTCAGACCAAATGAATAGTGCAGCAAACCAGAAACATAAATTTTGCAACTTTGAAAAATCCTCAAATATTCTGTAGACCTCCAAAAATTATGATCTTTAGCTTCTCAGAAAGCTCTCAATGAGACCTACTATCATGCCAAATTTCAGATCAAGACTAATTCATTTGGCCAAAAAGTGATATAGGGTTCCATTATAATCAAATTTGGCTCCATATGAGGTACTAAATTTGCCAAATGGCCTTCCCTTGGTTGTGGCACCTTTTGGGCAAGTCTAAAAGCACATTTGAGACCTGTGTAAGCTGCCCAAATGGTCTCAAACCTCATGCATCTCATTTTGGCCATTCAACCCACACTTATGCATACATTCATCAAAGTTCCATATTGCACACTTTGGCCTTACATACTCAAAATAAGTGTTATAGGTCGTACATCATACTCATACATCTAAACATCACATAATAGCATATTTATACATGTATCAAGGATCATAGACCATTTACAACATCATATACATCATATGGTACAATCATGGTCTTAAAGTGGCAAAAGCTAAACATATGATTGCCAATCTCCTTCCTTTAGTGTTGTTGGCTCCCATTAAGATGTCCACTTAGTTCACCTAGCATTTTAGAACATTGGAGATGAGGGGATGAGATTCAAAGAATCCTAATAGCTCATCTCCCATTCAATTACACATAATATGTGTAAAGCAAGCTTTACAAATGCATGCATGGAGAAAATAAAAGTCCTAGACATTTTAAAAGCAATCTTGGCATGTGAATCAATCATACAAGACATTCAAGAGCTCACTAAGTGTTTGGATTGGCCTCACACTTCTCTTCATGGATTTTGAACTTGCCTCACCCATTCTTGAGCACTATGAACTCAACCATACTCTTGGGAGCCCACTTTGCTTTTGGGAGACTCTTTGCTTTGTCTTAACCAAGCTCGAGGGTTCTTGGCTCATCCTCACCCAAGAGAAGAGTTCTTGGCCTTTCCACACATAAGCAAACTCATACAAATATCATGTAGTCATTTAAGACATAACATGGCATCAAGACTCATGGCATGTAAAGGCATGTTAGCATACTTTTCATAGCTTGAAAATACATATACACACATTGTAAAACAAGCCAAACACACATCCATGCATGAGAGAAGGTGGAGAGAGCTACCTTGTATGCAAACACACACTTTTTCCTTAGTTTCCAAGCCTCCTCTTTCGGCCACACACCCACAAATTGGTGGAGATGGTTACTCTTGGCTTAGATACAATTTATGGGAGCCAGTTAGGTTCATGAAACAAACTCTAAGGTCATACAACTTACTTAGGTACTAGATTGCTCTATAGGCTCCATTATGGTCCATAAATGCACCTAATGAAGCAATACCCCTCAAACATTTTCTAGGCTCCATTCTTTCCTCTCAAATATGATTCTTGACTCCTTTTAAGCCTCTTGGAGTCATCACACAATTAAAACAAAGAGCCTAACATCATGTTGCTTCTTTAGGTCATAATATGGAACCTAAGGCACCAAATCACTTTCTATGAGTTCTAAATTTTTTCCAAGGCCTCCCCTCATTTTCATTTATCAAATATGACTCAAGAATGGCCTTAGAAAAATTTAAAACTCTCCCCCATACCTAGAACTCTTCTTGGCCGAGACATGCCTAGGTTTAGGGCTTCTTGGAGTTGTCTTTGTTTTCTTGAAGGAAGAAGCTTGTGGGGAGCATCTTAGGTGTCTCAAAAACTCATTTAAACTCTTACTTAGACCTAGAAAGCATCATACAAATTCAGAAATCGAAAAGGTGCACTTAAAACCCTAGGTTTTGCATCTTGAAATCTAATGGTTATTTTGTTGTTTTCTTTGTATATTCTTATTCCTCTCCATCAAATACCTACGAATCATGCTTGATTGGGCTTGGAAATCAGATCCTCCTAGGGTTCTTGGTCTAGGTCGAAATGGAGAAGGAGTGGGATGGAAGGTATCAACCATAGGATGCATTTTTACCTTGTTTCCTTGCTTAGTTTGGCTTGAATCTTGATTTCTCCAAGCTCCTCTCTTCAAATCCGAACTTTCCCTTGAATATCTTCCTTGAATCAGATTTATAAACCTCATTTTAATCCAAGGAAAGAAAGGAGAATGAAGGAGAGGTGGTGGAGGTGGAGAAAAGCAAGTAAAATTGCCATGAAAACATACCTTAAGCTTGGCTTTCTTCCTCCTTCTTCTTCCTCTCTTGGGCACCTCTCCCTTAGGGTTCTTCTTCTGATTTGGCACTGGAAAATCTGAAGTAAAATGAGGGCAAGTGTGAGGCGCCACCTATATATAGCTATGGCAAAAGGAATTTTTCAAAAATTCCCATTTTGCCCTTTATACTTTGCATTTTTGTTTCTCCTTTGTTTTAGCTCTATTTTGAGAACCATCTTTTCCATTATAAAATTTAGGTTTCCAATTAAGAAAAATGGCTTTGGAATCACTCAAATCAGAACTAAAACCTTTCCAAATGGACCTGTCAAAATTTGGGCATACTGACGTTAGAAAACGTCTACCGGAGGGGATTTAACTGTCTCGGGGCTTTCCATGGTTTTTAGGGCCTCTGAGAACCCCGAAAAACTCAAAAATTTCATTTAAAAATCTCTCCTGTGTGAATTCCAAAAAATTGCTCGAAATTATGAAAATGCCATTACGTTTCGTAGGCTTTTCGTAAGAAATTGTTTCTTCATTCTAGCTCTATTTTTCTTTCCGTCTGAGCTTGGGATTCTCATATTTAGGAGTCTAGAATACTTCCCAAATTTTTTTGGGACCTTAACTCCATCATCTTGGGGGACTTCCTTTTGTATCCGCTAAGTTTCGTTTGTTAACGGAGAAACTGCATGTTACGTTTTTCGCGTTTCCTCTGGTTTTCAGGGAACCGGATGTTACATTTCTCCTTCCCTTAAATAAATTTTGTCCTCAAAATTTGGGGTACACTTTCTTTTACTCTTTTCTTTTCTAGCTAACTGGTCTTTTCTTTCCCTTCTTCGTGGCTCTATAAGCTTTCTCAGCGATTTCATTTTTTCGAATTTTCTCTTAGCCAGGGAACTTTTATTTCTAGCTCTTAATAAGGGCTTTATTACTCTTAAATACTAGCTAGTTCTTTCTCATAAGGGAAAGAAATTTCTAACTCTAGAGACCTATCCTGGGAGAGCTTACTAATTATGTCAGGTTAATATTAACCTATTTATAGGATTAACGTTTCTTTTAGTGGACTCACTTACACATCTCAAGAGGTAACTTATTTCATATCACGTCTCCCGTATCCTCTCTAAATGGCTTCTCATAACATCTCATCATCTTTTCTAATCATTAGAGCCATCGGAGGTTTCTGTCTATCTGCTTATTTATATGTTTCGTCCATTGTTTATCTCTGCATTCTTTCTTACCAGCTCATCCCATGATTACAATTCACTTTCTTTATGTCACAGGCCTTACATCTCAATTACTTACCTGGATTACAACTCCTTTAAGGAGTTTTTGCTTTTAATGATCCCAGTTTCTCTATTTATTACTATATCTATCTCTGTAGGCCAGGACTTTTTCTCACTTTGCTCATTTATAATGGCATTTTATAGTCCCTCATTTTATACTGATTGGTCTAACCTATATGTTTCATACTGGCACCGAAGAGCTACTACCACTGACTACTGCTAAGCTCTGATGAGATGCTAGCTATTCTCACAGTTTGGCTCACTGGAGATATACTGTACTACTTACCTCATTTAAAACTGTACCTGACCCCTTTCTGAACACATAAGCTAGCATATGGGGATCTTTCTATCCTTTGGTCTAGGCTACTATCTGCTAGGTAGTGGTTCATCTAGCTTTAACTCTAGAAAGCTAATTTTTTGCTTTCCTCATCCCATACTCTATGCTCATCTCTAAAGAGAGCTAGTCAGTGGTCTAACTATCTGAGTAAAGCCTTCATTCTCTGTGGCAATGGTCTACCAGACTTAGGAGGCCTATAGCCTCTGAGACAAAAGTTAGCTAAAACTGTATTGGTCTCTGAGACTAACTGTTCTGTAAAACTATCTCAGGCTGTCATCTCTACCAGAGATATATCATGATGTGATTAGGGCTCTCTATAACTCTGTGGGATCTACTGTGATCCTTAGGTCTTCTGCAACCTCTCAGAGCCCTACTAGGGTCTACTGCAACCCACTGTGCTATGCTGGGATCTACTGTAATCCATCTCTGGGAGACGTCAAAGCCTAAGATCACTGTATCTGACAGTAAAATATATGCTCACTAAGTCCAGTTACCATTGCTCATAATAGCTGAGGCTAAACTTAGAGGTACATCGTGTTCTTCGTGCGAAGTGGGTTCTATATCATCTAATTTTCTAGGATCCTGTTATACTAATACTAGGGAGCATTTTAATTTTCATTCATCACTCCTCATAGGATCCTCAGATTCCCACTTTAGCCCCTTTTTACTTGGGCTTTCTTTTCTTACTCTATTGACTTACTTACTTACATATACTCGTTTTAGCCCTCCTCTCATATCCTGCAGTTCTCACTATGCCCATGTTTTAACTTTAAGTGCCTTGGCACTAGGGCATCTCACACACTAAATGCAGTGAACATCTCTAGCAGGAGAGAGACTATACACTAGTTCTTATTCATTTCATTTACATGTACTATAAGGGACTCGGGCTATGCATACTATATCTAAACATTTTCTACTGGGGATTCCCCTTTGCATGTTTTTCTTACTATTCTGATATCACTGGAATCACTTTATTTTTCTTCTCTGACTCATCTCATTATCTAGTTAACTAGGATACCCTTTGATTATCGGGACACTTTGGTGATTGATGTCGTCATTTGCTATGCACTCAAGCTACATTACTATTAGGTTAATCAGGCCTACTATCATGTAACCATGTTGCAAGCAAACCATAACATCCAACACTAATGTACGGGTGCCTCATGATTGAGCTCAAAGCCATTATCGCCTATATATTGCAAGTTTCCCAATAATCTAGAGTACCCTTCTCTTACTCTTCTCTACCTACCCTATTCTCTTATAGTGTGTTTGGTTCATTAGAGGGGAGAGGAGGGGAGGGATTTTAATGAAAGGGAGGGGAAGGGAGGGAGGGATTTTAATGATACATTGTTTGGTTCAGGAGGGGAAGGGAGAGAAAATAATAATATATAGACTATTTTACCCTTGTATATTTTAAAAGTAATAATAATACAATTAATTATTTTTTTATTTTTAAAAATGTAATATTTTTATCACCAAATTAAACAAATATTAAAAATTATCTATAATTATAATTATTTAAAAAAATTTATAAATAAATAAAACTAACTAAATAATTAAACAAATAAATATAAGGGCATTTTAGTCTAAAAATATCATTAAAGCAACTTTCCTTCTTAATCCCCCCAAATTGGAGGGTAAAGAGAGAGGGGGAGGGGAGGGAAAGTTTAATGAAATTTTCCCTCCCCTCCCCTCTAAAAATACAAACCAAACAAGGGGAGGGAAGGGGAATCCCTCCCCTCCCCTCCCCTCCCCTCAAACCAAACAAGGGGTTAAAGTGCTCGGGAAAGTAAGATTCTTCCTCTACTACATCTGAGATCTCTCTGTATTGCTTGACTAATTTTTTTCTTTGGGAAGTATCATGCTAGAAGGGCATCTATACCAAGGAAAAGTGTGCTTTCTTAAGTACTCAAGCACATTAACTAAATATCTAACATGTCCTCGGCTTGAACACTGCCATGTCTTCTCTTTCTACTTTTCTTATCCTCTTCTTAGGTAAAAGGATGTTTTACTACTGATTATTTCTGTTACCAGTGCAAGTTTCTTTATGCTTGAGGGTACTTGTATTTTCCCGGGTTCCTCTACTAATTTACTCTCTGTAACATCAAAGGGGTTAAATTTTCATTCATACTCTTACTTTGTCCTTAACTAGACCATCCCTTGGTATCTCAGGAATTTCATTCTATGGCACTCTCGGCTTACACTCTTTCTCTACATAAAACGAGGCTCACCTTCTTAAGCTATCTTTAGCTTTCTTGAGCTTCCTCGAGGGTAATAAGGCACTAATTGTCTGTCTCAGCTTATTTCTATATTTGGATCAGAGTTGGGCTTTCTCTCTATTTAGTCTCTTTAGCCTCATCCCCAAGAGTAAAGTGTGCTACTTCTAGGGTTCTGTTGACTCAATCTAGAACACATACTCTCGATGTCTGGATTCTACCTAACTGAAACTCATGCTCTACTGGGTGCTCTAATCACTCATGTGCCTTAACCCTGTATCATTCTCATATTAGGGAGCTCATCTAACTAACTATTGGACCCCTATTCGTTTACCTCACTGACTCAGTTTACTGATTTAATCATTACTAAAGTGAGGGTATCCTTTCCGTAACTAGTTTCTCAACTCTTCCTTGCTTCCTTTTTTGATCCAGGGAGAACTTTCATTGAGCCTTTCATTTACATATCTCACCTGGAATGATGCTACTGGTCATCTCTCCTAGGCTTTAGCTTACGCTCAGCTTGGACTAGCCATCTCATCAGACCTGTAGCTTACTAACTATTCTTATTCTTTTCTGAGTCTCTACTGCTGGGTTTCTCATACTTGCCTATAGGTGTTACCCATAAGGTACACTCTTCTAAAACACCCACTATGTGCCTCACTACTGGTAGTCTTATCTGACGTTATTTCGAGGCTACACTAATATTCTGTCATTCAATGTCTCACAGGGTAGCACTCTAGGTTGAAGTCAACGCCTCACAGGCAGGTCTCAACAACCTGATTATCCCAATGTCTAAGTTTCTTTATGCTGAGCTCTTTTCTTAGTCTCATTTACTAGGCCCACAGATTTCTTATTAAACTTCTGTAATCATTCATTAGTCTTTTCTTTTACTTATGCTAGGGATTCCCGCTCTATATGGGTTATCTGACCCCTTATCAACTCCTTTCCTAAGTTGGCCTGAATATGACCAATAAGACGTTCATGGTGCTATTCACCGTGGCTAGCACATCATTTGCCGCGGCTAATTAGTCTCGGGTTCACCCTAGTTCTCCTATTTGAGTATTGGTCATGGCTAACTTCTTAATTAGCCACGACGAAGGACTCTCTGGATTGCCTCGTTGCTATCTGAAATAATTGGCCACGGCTAACAGCCTCTGATTGGCTTATTTTTCCAGGGATTGGACTTTCATCTTTAGCTACCAACCTGAGCCTCATTGTCTCTATATCTAGCCCATCATCAAACTAGAGGATTCTATCTCTTGCTTCACTCATACATAACTAATTGTCATCTCAGGGCTATCAGGCTCTAGGATGTAGCTTGTAACTCAACCTCTGGCCTGAAGGAATTAGCTTTTGGGCTCTGAAATCCATCTAGACATTTGGGTGTCGTGGCTAGGGGGTGACTCTATTTTTCACTCCCCCTCTAAACTAATCCTGTGCAGTCGCAGTTTCATCTCATACTGCACTACATCACTACTTGTCTCTGCATTATGTGAGACAGCTGGGAATGGCCTGAGTATGACTACCAGGGAAAATTAGGCCTCAAGTACTCTCTCTCTTTAGCAAGCCTCTTCCTATCAACGAGATCATTCTTCATCGTTTATATCTAGGGCTTGCCACTAATCCCGGCGAGCTATCACATCTCATCAAGCTCTAGCTGTTGGATCATTTAGTTCCGCTTAAGCTTAGCTCTACTCAAGCTACTCTAGAGGCCTTTCTTTCCCAGTGTCCATTAACTACTCTAAGACCATCCTACAACTTACTCATCATGAATAAAGCCACAAACTATACTCATACACCCAACATGTCTCATATAAGGCTCTACCTATCCATTCAAGCCCTTTACAAAGCCCTAATACTACTTCCTCAAGCCAAATCCAATAAAAAAGGGCCTGAAACTTTGCTCTGATACCAATAAATGTAACACCATACTTCTAGGACTCAATTCATATAATTTCCATGCCTCATCTTATGTTCATTCTATGGAAACAATATAGTGGCATAGGGAGTTATGAATTAAAATACATTTCTTTACGGGTAAAATTTTTCTTTCAGAGTCTCGTAGGCCATATGAAAGCATCTATCACGTTCTCATACTTAAACACATGAATATAACTCATTTCCATCATCAAATTTGGCCTACAACTTGTGGAAAGAAAAGGAGCACATAAAATCCATGTTTGCATTTTCAGCCAGAATTTCCTCTTTTCTGTCACAAATTTTGGAAAATCATAACTAAATATAGAAAAATAAAAAAACATGCAATCTTGGTCATTCTAGAAAGCTTGGGACGTCTACTTCATGATAAAAATATGTACAAGTCACGACATCCCACACACAGAGAGTTTAACATGCGAAATTGTCTGGAGGTCGGACTGGGTCCTGGTGCTATGACAATTTACTGATATGAATTTCAAAAATGTCCAATTAATTCCAAAAAAATCCAATCCATGCAAATGATGCCAATTTGGAAATCTGTGGATGTTTAATAGAAGGAAAAAATATCTCCAAATTAGTTCATTAAGCCCAGATCTCAGAAACTGATGGAACAGTACTTCTGGTCGGGCTAGATTACTGATATTGGACAGAAACTTCAAAAATTCATATCTCCCTCTCTAGACCTCCAAATGAGGTGCTTCTAGTTGGCATGAGTCACTGTGATTATCTAGTTTCTTTCTACAAAATTTCGTGGCAATTGGACATCATTTGAATTTTAGGTGATAGAAAAAAATTTCGGACCAAATGAATAGTGCAGCAACCAGAAACATGAATTTTGCCAACTTTGAAAAATCCTCAAATATTTTGTAGACCTCCAAAAATTATGATCCTTAGCTTCTCAGAAAGACCTAATTTCATGCCAAATCTCAGATCAAGACTAACTCATTTGGCTAAAAAGTGATATAAGGTTCCATTATAGTCAAATTTGGCTCCATATGAGGTACCAAATTTGCCAAATGACCTTCCCTTGGTTGTGGCACCTTTTGGGCAAGTCTAAAAGCACATTTGAGACCTGTGTAAGCTGCCCAAATGGTCTCAAACCTCATGCATCTCATTTTGGCCATTCAACCCACACTTATGCATTCATTCATTAAGCTTCCATATTGCACACTTTGGCGTTACATACTAAAAATAAGTGCTATAGGTCGTACATCATACTCATACATCTAAACATCACATAATAGCATATTTATACATGTATCAAGGGTCATAGACCATTTACAACATCATATACATCATATGGTACAATCATGGTCTTAAAGTGGCAAAAGCTAAACATATGATTGCCAATCTCCTTCCTTTAGTGTTGTTGGCTCCCATTAGGATGTCCACTTAGTTCACCTAGCATTTTAGAACATTGAAGAGGAGGGGATGAGATTCAAAGAATCCCAATAGCTCATCTCCCATTCAATCACACATAATATGTGTAAAGCAAGCTTTACAAATGCATGCATGGAGAAAATAAAAGTCCTAGACATTTTAAAAGCAATCTTAGCATGTGAATCAATCATACAAGACATTCAAGAGCTCACTAAGTGTTTGGATTGGCCTCACACTTCTCTTCATGGATTTTGGACTTGCCTCACCCATTCTTGAGCACTTTGAACTCAACCATACTCTTGGGAGCCCACTTTGCTTTTGGAAGACTCTTTGCTTTGTCTTAACCAAGCTCGAGGGTTCTTGGCTTATCCTCACCCAAAAGAAGAGTTCTTGGCCTTTCCACACTCAAGCAAACTCATACAAATATCATGTAGTCATTTAAAACATAACATGGCATCAAGACTCATGGCATGTAAAGGCATGTCAGCATACTTTTCATAGCTTGAAAATACATATACACACATTGTAAAACAAGCCAAACACACATCCATGCATGAGAGAAGGTGGAGAGAGCTACCTTGTATGCAAACACACACTTTTTCCTTAGTTTCCAAGCCTCCTCTTTCGGCCACACACCCACAAATTGGTGGAGATGGTTTCTCTTGGCCTAGATACAATTTATGGGAGCCAGTTAGGTTCATGAAACAAACTCTAAGGTCATACAACTTACTTAGATACTAGATTGCTCTATAGGCTCCATTATGGTCCATAAATGCACCTAATGAAGCATCACCCCTCAAACATTTTCTAGGCTCCATTCTTTCCTCTCAAATATGATTCTTGACTCCTTTTAAGCCTCTTGGAATCATCACATAATTAAAACAAAGAGCCCAACATCATGTTGCTTCTTTAGGTCATAATATGGAACCTAAGGCACCAAATCACTTTCTATGAGTTCTAAATTTTTTCTAAGGCCTCCCCTCATTTTCATTCATCAAATATGACTCAAGAATGGCCTTAGAAAAATTTAAAACTCTCTCCCACACCTAGAACTCTTCTTGGCTAAGACATGCCTAGGTTTAGGGCTTCTTGGAGTTGTCTTTGTTTTCTTGAAGGAAGAAGCTTGTGGGGAGCATCTTAGGTGTCTCAAAAACTCATTTAAACTCTTACTTAGACCTAGAAAGCATCATACAAATTCAGAAATCGAAAAGGTGCACTTAAAACCCTAGGTTTTGCATCTTGAAATCTAATGGTTATTTTGTTGTTTTCTTTGTATATTCTTATTCCTCTCCATCAAATACCTACGAATCATGCTTGGTTGGGCTTGGAAATCAGATCCTCCTAAGGTTCTTGGTCTAGGTCGAAATGGAGAAGGAGTGGGGTGGAAGGTATCAACCATAGGATGCATTTTTACCTTGTTTCCTTGCTTAGTTTGGCTTGAATCTTGATTTCTCCAAGCTCCTCTCTTCAAATCCGAACTTTCCCTTGAATATCTTCCTTGAATCAGATTTATAAACCTCATTTTAATCCAAGGAAAGAAAGGAGAATGAAGGAGAGGTGGTGGAGGTGGAGAAAAGCAAGTAAAATTGCCATGAAAACATACCTTAAGCTTGGCTTTCTTCCTCCTTCTTCTTCCTCTCTTGGGCACCTCTCCCTTAGGGTTCTTCTTCTGATTTGGCGCTGGAAAATCTGAAGTAAAATGAGGGCAAGTGTGAGGCACCACCTATATATAGCTATGGCAAAAGGAATTTTTCAAAAATTCCCATTTTGCCCTTCATACTGCATTTTTGTTTCTCCTTTGTTTTAGCTCTTTTTTGAGAACTATCTTTTCCATTATAAAATTTAGGTTTCCAATTAAGAAAAATGGCTTTGGAATCACTCAAATCAGAGCTAAAACAAAGGAGAAACAAAAATGCAGTATGAAGGGCATACTGACGTTGGAAAACATCTACTGGAGGGGATTTAACTGTCCCGGGGATTTCCATGGTTTTTAGGGCCTCTGAGAACCCCAAAAAACTCAAAATTTTCATTAAAAAAGCCCTCCTATGTGAATTCCAAAAAATTGCTCAAAATTACGAAAATGCCATTACGTTTCGTAGGCTTTTCGTAAGAAATTGTTTCTTCATTCTAGCTCCATTTTTCTTTCCGTCTGAGCTTGGGATTCTCATATTTAGGAGTCTAGAATGCTTCCCAAATTTTTTGGGACCTTAACTCCATCATCTTGGGGGACTTCCTTTTGTATTCGGTAAGTTTCGTTTATTAACGAAGAAACTGCACATTACGTTTCTCACGTTTCCTCTAGTTTTCAGGGAACCGAATGTTACATATATGGAATGGATGCTATGTGTACATGTTGTGCTTTGTGTGTAAAACGTGCAACCTCTTGAATATAGAGTGGCATGATTTTGTATAGCTTTCTATAATTGGAAAACCTCCCTCTTCCATATTTCTCTCTAACTTTTAAATTTGATTTACCCAAAATCTGCATAAAAACAAATGAGAAAATTGAGTAGGAATATTCACAAAATTCATTTAAAATGATTTATGCATTAAAATCAATCATTTTGGAAATAAATTCTTAAAGTGCAAAGAATGGCTACTAAAATCAAATTCTACCTAAGTAAATCCATTAAGCCTTATTTAACTATTAAAATGCTTAAGCTAAGGAGAATAAAATATATAAAAATCATGTTTATCAATTCTTGAAAGATGCTATTGGGAACATGTTTGAGCATCCCCCTGAATTATTTCAAGCTATGATCACTCAAGAGGCTTGGGATCCTTTTACCGACCACCACCAAGAGGGGTTTTTCTAGGTAACCATATTCTACAACATATAATTGTTTATTGTAGTGTGCAATAGTATGTATTGATTCAACTATTATGTCTTTTCATAGAAATTAAGCCGAGAAAATCGAGAAAGAGCAAAGAATATCCCATACCTATACAGGAAAGGGCAATTGGGATACTCAAACCTTAAGCAATAAATGGTACATGAATATATATATCATCTACTTATGAATATGTAATGTAATCCAATACTTGCACACTAATTTTTTGTCCTAATACACAAATCGAGCAAGAGGGATTAGAAGTTAGCATAGTATCCTATCATATTCTTTAGAAGATAGCTTGAGTCAATAAAGAGGGCAAATTTGACAATAAGCATGTCTTTGAAGTTTAGAATAAATGTATAAATATTAAATGATTATCTAAATTTTCAATCATTCTATTTTATTTTCTTACTTTTAATAACATTTGCTTTTAACTTTATGTGTCATAGGATGCCTTATCACAAACCCTCACATAAGGCAATGTGCTCCTAAGGGGTGAGGATATTTTAGGCAACGCACTTGGTATCACTGAGCACCCTGGTCATGTTAGGGGTGTCAAATTTGGCGTTAGCGAAAGAGACTATTTTGGGATACAAAAACGCTTGAAATTGCATTCTTCAACCGAGGTTGTCAAGTTGAAAGAAAGTGTGAAGTGATAAGAGTAAGAGCAATCTAGGCTGAAAAAGCAACAAGCAGATCAATGGCGGCACATTGAGAATTTGATGAAGATGCTGATGATGGGGATGTAAGCAGGAAAAGCCAAATCCAACTATAAAGATAGCTATACACTGCCCTCTCAGTATCTCTCTAAGGTAATTGCTTTCTTTTACAAAGTTAACATTTAAATACTTTTACTACTTATCAATAATTTCTTACGTTATGATTTGTTTAGGGCAAAACAAACTGTCTATTATTATTAGACACCCCTACTCGTCGTGTAGTTGTAGAGGTTTGTATGTATGACATTATAAGATACACACTTCACAATGTAATACTTTCCACCAACCATGTGAGAGTATAGGTTAATATCCCAATAAAGGAGAATGTTAAATTTCCTATTCCTACCAAGGACACAAGAATGATAGGACAAGCAATGGGGAGCTTCATTGCGTGACCTACCAATCTTATTACTATAGCTCCATCAAGACAGGTTTGTTAGTTGACACTTACTTATGATTTACTTCCTTTATAAATCTTTCTTGATTTCAAATTAAACTGACTCACTCTGTTGCATAGTCTAAAGGGAAACACCTAAAAGTGTTAGGACTTAGCAAGAAATCAATTACTATACCATCAAAGTCAAAGTCTGACCCTCAAGTTTCGAATAAATATAGATTGGCTCTTGAAGTTTTAGCAGAACAGATGTTAAGGGATGATGACATAAAAGTTGTAAATTTTGATAAAGAGATTTACAATAAGGAAACACAGGATCTGCTTAGATTATAAGTAATAAATGACATCTTTCATTGTGAAATGATAGGGGCCACTGCTATTAACTTATATACCAAGTACTTATTTCATTGTACATAAAGTATTTTTTACTATGTTTATTTTAGTTTATCATTGTTCCATTTGTTTCTTCATCTCAAGTACATGTACCATACATTCTTGGTCCTTGGCAACTTTACGAGAAGGTTTGTGTTCATCAATCCCCATAACATAGCTTCTTTTACTCCACAGATGCTACATAGCTATCTTTCAAGTCAATCATAGCAAGTAGCAAATATGTTCTTTACAAGGGCTAATAATGAGGTGTTATTATTGGCCCCTTACATGTAGGGGTGAGTCACTTAATGCTAAACTTTTTAATTATGTGTAATTTGAATGTCAACTATCTAATTAGAATTAGCTAACACTGGTTAATTGTGTTAGGGTACACTGGATGTTTGTCATCATCAATCCATATGCTCCAAAGATATGTTTCATGGATCTGGTAAATCGTGACCCAGTGAATCATGCACAGGTGCAAGAGTTATTCAATCAGTAAGCATGTGCATTGATTTTCTATGTATTTCTATATATGTGTGTGTTTTAATTTTAAAATAGTTTCTTATATTAAGTTTTTCTCCACTTGCTTGATAGAGCCATAGCGATGTTCTGCACAAATCATGAGCTTAAGGTGTCGAAGTGAAAAACACCCACCATATTATACAAATGGAATAGAGTAAAGGTATTTACCAATATTCAAGCAATTATTGAGCATATCATTTCCTAAATTTAACATGGTTTTTATTGCATTTTTACAGTGTCCAAAATAACCAAACAACATAGATTGTGGATACTACGTGATGAGATTCACGAAGAATATCATCACACATGGACAATTTACTTTTTTGGACATGGTTTGTAATTTAGTTCCTTTAAGTGATTGGATAGTTTTCCTTGCCTCTATATTTTCTTGTATACAAAAGTTTAACTATAAGATGTTGTTGGTTGCTGGTAATTTGCTATTACTAGTTGTACTTAGTGATATTAGTATGTAATTTGATGTTATTAGCTATAAATAGAGGGCTTAAAACTTAGGAATCTATGATTTAAGCCATTATGCTGTCGATTTTTCTTTGATATAAAACTTACTTTAAAAAAATTTCTAAAATTTGACCAAATTTCAATTATCTAACTTCAAATTGTTCTTATCTCATTTTACAATATTTCCTGAATTTATATTGTAAAGAATACTCATATGCTCAAACAGATGAACCTGGGGAAGAGTAGCCTCAATACATGCTCCAACAACGTCTATTAGTTTAGTATTAGCTTGTGTTAATTTCTAGCATTATTTTAATTTGATTATTGATTGTAATTATTCTTTGATTGATTAATACAAACAATAAGAGTTCTTTTAGTTAAATGATTATAATTTTTCTTAGTAAAAGAATAAGAATTCTTTAATTGTTTTGAGTTGCTAAATAATTGATCGCTAGAATCAAATGCCAAAAGGCACTTTAGGTGAATAAAGTATAAGTGGATAAAGAAAAAAAGAAAAAGTTGGCATTTCGAAGTAAAACTACCAACAAAGCCAACAAATTACCTATTTGTTGGCAGTTATTTAAATTAACTACCAATAAAAGTCTAATTTTTGTTGTAGGTTAGGTTATAACTGCCAACAAAAGCTGGTTGGCTTTGTTGGCTATTACATTGTTGATAGTTGCTATCTGCCAATGAATATGAAAAATAAAAGCCAACAAAACCTTTACCTGGCATAGTGTGTACCATAAGAGTGAAAAATGAATGAAGGAAGATTGTTTCAAGTTAACAAAGAGTTTTGGCCACCTAAGATTCCCATTGCTTAACATAATCCTTATTAAGGACATTAGAACAAATTTCTTTGAAAAAGCAAAAAAGATCAATCAAAACTAATATTACTTTATCAGGAAGAGAACCCTTTAACACTTTAGGCATAAACTCTTGCGTTAAAACATGACAATCATAACTTTTCAAATCAATCAACTTGAGTTGCTTTATTTGCACACAAGTAGAGATATTTGATGAGCATTCATCTAGTGCTTTTATATTTTTTATAACTGCAAGAAAAGCTTATTTTTCCTTCTTAGCCATTTGGTAACATGCTTTAGGCAAAAACGTTGAGCCATTAGAGGGACGTGCTTAAGGATGAAGCATATTTCTTATTTTCATCTCCACAATTTCTACTCTTGCCTTATAAAATCTTTAGATTTCCCTTCCAAATTCAACAATGTACCAATGATGTTATGACAAACATTTTTTTTCAATGTACATCACATCAAGATTGTGTTGTAGTACATTATGTTTCCAATGCAGCAAAATGAATAAGATACTTTTCTTCTAGTTTTCTAAGGTTGTGACCTATCTTCAATTACACCTATTTCTTCAAGCTCTTTTAATTGTCTTAAGACTGTATCCCCATCGCATCGTATAAGATGACCCCTAAACTCTTGGGGTTCCATTAAAAGACCTACGAGTGTACCTCTACTTATGGTCAGGTTTTAACCACTATTAATGACACATATAACAAATCTTTCTACTATAGGTTAACCACTATGAAGCCGTTTCAAACCACAACATGGACAAGGATATTAACCTTTAGTACTCCACCCAAACAAGTTTGCATATGTTGGGTAATATTAATAGTCCAAATTAATGCAACATACATTTGAAATGACTCTTTCTTATGAGCATCAAGGGTTTCGACCCCAATTTCCCACAGTTCTTTTAACTCTTCAACTAATGGTTGAAGATACACATCTATATTGTTATTAGGACCTTTAAGACTACGAATAAGTAATGACATCATAAAAGAAGGTTGTTTCATATGCATCCAAGGAGGAAAATTATAAGGGATTATAATAACAAGGCAAGTACTATGCATAACACTCATAGTCTTGAATGGATTAAAGCCAATCCAAGCCTAACATTATGAGGGTCACTCAAAAAATTAGGGTACATAGAGTCAAATTCCTTCCAGGCAAGAGAGTTTATTGGATGCCTTAAGAGGCCATCTTTTGTGTGACCTTCCATCTTATGAATAAAGTAATCTTAGAGGACATAAAGATCCTCTTTAACCTAGGTATCAAAGGAAACCATCATAAAATCTTTGCTGGTATCTTTTTTCTCTCAGATGTGTTACCTTCATTATTCTCTGAAATAATATAAGTTTTCCACCTTGAGACACTAGACTTTGAACACACTTCATCTTTGCTCTTGTCCTTCCAATCCAACATACAATCATTAGGACAAGATGGATTTTCTCATACCCTAAGCCTAATCTAAAAATTATCTTCTTTGTATCATAGTATAACTTTGGTCAAACATTCCCTTCTAGTAAGACATCTCTCAATAACTTCAATAACATCAAGAAAGACTTATCACTCTACCCATGAAGACACTTTATATGATAGAGATATATCATAAATAATAGCTTGATGTATTTCTCACAATTTGGGTAGAGCTCTTGTTCAACCTCCTTAATTGATTGATGAAATTTGTTAAAGTTATTCTCTTCTTTAGATGGTTGTTCACAATGTTCCTCCCTCACTTGTTTTAGATTTTCTCTATTGATGTCATTTATCCTTTCTCCACCTAATTGCTCAAGCATTCCAAAAATATCATAAAGTAACCCATGTATATCATTTTCTAGCTCTCTTGGTTCTATATTTGTACTTATAGATGCTTTATATGTCTCTACATGGAAAATCCATTTCTTTTACCCTTTAAGAAACCCACGACATGGATTAGTTAAGTGCTCATAAACATTTAACCTAGGGTAATAATGAAGATTGACAAATACAACATAAGGACATAAGATTTTCCCATTTACTATTGACTACTAAAATGTGAAGTCCAAAAATTCAAGTACACCTTGGATGTAAACCTCACTTCTTTTAAAGGGATCACTAATCCACCTTCTTTGATCCATTGAATAAAACTACAAACATGCAAGACTGAAATAAGATTCATAGTTAAATCATGTCAACACACTTTAAATTTACCATGAAAAGACAATAATGAACACTTATAAGTGTTGAGTATTGTAGCATACCAATTATTCAAATAGAAGTTCAAAATAGGCACATGACTAGAAAAGAGGCACATAGAGACCCAAAAGAGGTAGCATACCAATTCAGTCAAAATGAATGAAAAGTCAATAAAAGATGACATAGAGAACCAAAAGAGACACATGACTAGAAAAGAAAACGCATAAAGCATATATATATACACACTTTGTTATATTAATTGATTTATTGATAGTGAATTTTTTTAAGACTAGGTCCTGTAGTATGGAACCCTCATAATGAAGGCAATTTAACCTGTTTGTTTTCTTCAAAAACTCATATTTATTATATTAATTTTGAATTTTTTATTTTCAACTACAGAAATGCACATTTTTCATCTTTTTTTTTGGTTTAGATATGACAATTATATTTAAGAGTAACATTGATGTTTTGGCTATTTATAATTTATAAAATATATTTATTTTTTTTTTGCTAAAATTATAAAATCACTATTTAGAAATGATTCTATTATATTTTGATATCTACTTTTCCTTTTAGTATAATGAGCTAGGTAACACTTAACTAACAACCTAGCTAGTGTGCAACCCTATAGGATATGTTGCGAGTCAAGCTAATAATATGATAGAATTAAATAAAGGGTTTATATATATACACACACCAAAATAAGGAACATTATGGGATGGGTTTGTTGAAGATCAAAAGATAAAGATATAGGTTTAGGAAGAATCATAGAGGGTATCATGGTGATGCTTGTTAGTGTATAGAATGAAGTTAAGGGAAGAGTGTACAGTATAGAGCCAACACTTTCCATGTTGATTTAACATACACCCTATAGCTATAACTAAAATATCTATTCTTACAACCGCATATTAAAAGGGTTCCATACTAACTAGCACAGGAGCAAAGTGGTGCCTTGACCTTATTAGCCTCATATTAGATAGAAGTTTGGTACAACTTATTAGAATGTTAGCACAGTAGTAGAATTTCAATAGTGCAACTTATTCTATGTGCTTCATTTTAACTTTTATTATTTATTCCTAGAGAATGCCTTAAGTGAACCTTTTCATATTTTTCCTATTACAATATATATTTAAAGCATGAAAGATAAATTTAGAACATGAAAATAGAGGAGAAAACATAAACCATGAACATTCTATTTTGTGTATTGCTAATCTAAAATTTTAGCACATGCTTCAAAATGAAAGTTAAAGCACCTCTCTCTCCTATAGCTACTCTACTAAGATTTTTCCATATTGAAACCTTCTTTTTCACTATGTACTATTCATAGCTTTGGAATTTTGCATGCCATTTGAGAATCCAAGCCATGTAAAATTTCAAAGAGAAATAAACTTTTAACCTTGTGATACCCATCTTGTAATATTTGGTTCTTTGAAAACATGAGAAAATGCGAGAAATGTAACGATTGATTTCTCTGTAAACATGTAAAACTTACCGAATACAAAAGAAAGTCCCGCAAAGAGAAGGATTTGAGGTCTAATAAAATTAGAATAATATTCTAGACTTCAAATAATGAGGATCTAAGGCCAGAGGTGCCCTGAAACCAAAGTCAGAACAACTAGATGGAATTTAACAAAAATGCAACAAAACGTAATGAGAAAACTCAAATGAGGGATTTTTAAATGGGAAAAATGAGTTTCTTAGGGTTTTCAGAGGTCATGAAAACCACGGGAAGTCCCGAGACAATTAAAACTCTTTCGATAGATGTTTTCCAATAGTGGCTTACCAGAACTTTGACCAGTTTGTTAAGGAGGCTTTTAAATCCAATTTAGATGAAACCAAAGACATTTTATGAATTAGAGGACCTAAATTTTATGATGGAAAAGATGGTTTTAAAAAAAGAGTTAAAATTAGCCTAAAAGGAACAAATAGGCATGTAGAGGCAAAATGGTCATTTTGAAAAATTATAAAAGAGGATTCTTAAGTAAGATTACACCTCATCACTTTCTCTGAGCTTCCATTTGTACAAAATTCAGTAACCATGGCATTACATTAATAGGGAGGAGAAAGAAGAAGTTTCAGCTTCCATCTAGGTAAGTAAATGACCCGGTTTCATCCTGTGCTAGTTAGAAAAGTTGTTCCTCTCTCTAAGAGCTCTCTAATGGTAGTTTTCTTTTCTTGAAAACTTAAAGATTTAGATCTAACCCAAGCCAAAAAGGAACTCTTGTTAAGAAATCAATAGGCAAAAAATAATCTATGGAAAAAGAGCTCTATTTTAAGGTAAGATTTTACTTGAAACACTTGCAAAATCTTGTGTTTTCAAGCCATTTAAGCTTTGGTGAGGAGGAGATTTTTTCTTTATGTGTTCTTGATGGAACCAAAGGTTATGGAGTATGAGAATTAAGACTATACAACTAGAATTAAAAAAGGAGCTTTAGAATGCAAGTTGTAGAATTTAGGGATTTAGTAGCACCTAGGCTAAGATGAAGCTTTCTAGTAGTAATTTAAGTTGTTTAAGAGTATATATGAGTTCTTAAGACACCGAGAGAGCCTCCCACATACTTCTCCCATCAAAGAAATTAAAACAACTCCATTAGTGCCATATGGAAGCATAGCCTCAACCAAGGAGGGTTCATGTGTAACATCCAGTCCCTCCGTAAACGTGAGAAACGCAATGTTCGGTTTCTCCGTAAACGCTAGAAATGAGCCAAATATAAAAGGAAGTCCTCGAAATAGAAGGAATTGGGGCCAACTAAAATTATGATAAAATTTTAAATATTACAAAGTGAGAATTTGAGGTTTGAGATGCCCAAAAACCAGAGCCAGAAGAGCTCAGAAAATTTGTCGAATAAAGTAGGGGTATTTTTGTAATTTTTGGAAAATTTTGAAAACTCATAGGAGAGCTTTTTAAATGAAAAATTTGAGCTTTCCAGGGTTTTCAGAGGCCCTGAAAACGATGGGAATCCCTAGAATAGTTGAAAACCCTTCAGTGAGTGATTTCGGCAAAGGTTGACCAAAACTTTGACCGAACGGTTCGGAATGGTTTCAATCCTTTTTGAGTGATTCCAAAGGCAATTCTTATGATTAAGAGCCTAAGGAATATGATGGAAAAGACAGATTTTAAAAAAGAGTTGATATGAGCCTAAAATGAAAAAGCCAAGAAAAGGGACTAAAATGCAAAAGTAAAAAGTTGCATAAAGTGATTTTTGGCTTCTTCTTATCCATGTTCCAGCAGTTCCTCTGAGTAAAATGCTCTGTTTCTACCCAGAAAACAGAGAGAGAGAGTGGCGCACAAGAGCAAGCTCAAGGGAAGAAGAAAAGCCAAGAGAAAAGTATGAATTCATGGAAACTTTTGCTCTTCCTTTGAGAAAACTTCTTCCCCTCCTTTCCTCCTCTCTTCCTATGGATTTAGTGAGGTGTTTGGTTCTGTTTTGAGCCCAGAACAGAGGGGTAAATTTCAAAATTTAAGGAGAGAGTTGAAGCAAGGAAGAGATCTTTTGAGAAAAGCTAAGAAATCAAGGTAACTTGTTGTCTTCCATGCTTCTTCTTCCCTTCTCCTCCTTGTGATAATTTCATCCCATAAAGAGCCTAATCAAAGGGAGATGAATTCTGGTTCTAGCAAGGGAGATTCATAGATTTTGGAGTGTGAGAAGCAAGTAGGTGCAAAGAAATCAAAGAAAGAAGCATGAAAACACAAGATAGAAAAGTGAGGGATTCATGGAGACATTGTGAAATCTGTTTTGATCCATGAATTCCCTAGCTTAGATGAGTGTTTGCTTGAGTTCCTAAGATCCCTAAGAGGTCCCCCATATGCCTCTTCCTCCATGAAAATGAACAAAACCCCATGGAAAGTCATGAACCAAAAAGTTAGAAAAGTGTAGAGCATTTAAGGGGATTGTAAAAACTGATTTAATCTATGAGTTCTCTTGGCTATTTAAGTGTTTCCTTGACCTCCTACAACTCTTAACAACCTCCCCAAATGGTCCCAAACCTCATGCATCTCATTTTAGCCATTTAACCCATATTTATGCACACTTGCATCATACTTTCATATTGCATAATTTGGCATCTCATGCTCAAAATGTAGGCTAGAAGTCATACATCATATTCATACATTTAAACATCATATAATATTATATTAACATGTGTCTCAAGAGTCATGGTACACTTACAATAACATATACATCAAGAAACACCATTATGGTTCTAAAATGGCTAAAGCTAGACATAGACTTGTCATTCTTCCTTCTTCATTGATGTTGGCTCCCTTCACTATAGTTACTTGGTCCACCTAGCATGTTAGATCATTGGAGAGGAGGGAATGAGATTCAAAGAATCCTAATAGCTCATCTCCCATTCGATCACACATAATATGTGCAAAGCAAGCTTTACAAATGCATGCATAGAGGAAATAAAAGCCATGGACATTTTATAAGTAAACTTGGCATGTGAACAACTCATACAAATCATTCAAGAGCTCACCAAGTGTTTGGAATGGCCTCACACTTCTCCTCATGGATTTTGGACTTGCCTCACCCATTCTTGAGCACTTTGGACTCAACCATACTCTTGGGAGCCCACTTTACTTTTGGGAGACTCTTTGCTTTGTCTCAACCAAGCTCGAGGGTTCTTGACTCATCCTCATCCAAGGGAAGAGTTCTTGGCCTCTCCTCACTAAAGTAAACTCATACAAACATCATGGATTCATTTAAAACATAACATGACATCAAGAGTCATAGCACATAAGGGCATGCTAGAATACTTTTCATAGCTTGAAAATACATATACACACATTCTAAAATAAGCTAAACACACATCCATGCATGAGAGAAGATGGAGAGAGCTACCTTGCACAATTTCACACACTTTTTTCCTTAGCTTGTATAGGAAGGTCCTGGGCTAAGGCCTTATAAGTGGAGGCAAAGCTTCCCCCACCAAACGCGCATTTTCCTTGAGTGAAGGCTGGGTAACCAAGCCCTCGAAGCTCGAAAGGAGACAAAACCCTTGGGAAGGCCAGGTCAAAGACCCACGAACCAGGAGACAATACGTATGGTGGCTTTGTAAGTGTGTTGGTATCTGAGCAAAGTTCCAAGCTCTTTTGGATTGGATTTGGCTTGAGGAAGTAGCATTAGGGCTTTGTAAAGGGCTTGAATAGATAGGTAGAGCCTTGTATGAGACATTGTGGGTGTGTGAAAGTAGTTTGTGACTTTATTTATGATGAGTAAGTTGTAGGATGGTCTTAGAGTAGTTAGTGGACACCAAGACAGGGTGGCCTTTAGAGTAGCTTGAGTAGAGTTAAGCTTAAGTGGAACTAAAGGATCCAATGGCTAAAGCTTGATGAGATGTGATAGCTCGTCGGGATCAGCAGAAAGCCCTAGATATGAACGATGAGGAATGATCTTATGGATAGGAAGAGACTTGCTAAAGAGAGAGAGTGCTTGAGGCCTAATTTTCCCTGGTAGTCATACTCAGGCTATTCTGAGATGTCTCGCTCAATGCAGAGACAAGTAGGATGCAGTGCGGTATGAGATGAAACTGCAGCTGCACAGGATCAGTTTAGAGGGGAAGTGAAAAATAGAGTCACTCCCTAGCCATGACACCCAAATGTCTAGATGGATTTCAGAGCCCAAAAGCTAAGTCCCTCAGGCCAGAGGTTGAGTTACGAGCTACCCCTAGAGCTCGATAGCCCTAAGATGACAATTAGTTATGTATGAGTGAAGTAAGAGATAGAATCTTCTAATTTGATGATGGGCTAGATATAGAGACAATGAGGCTCGGGTTGGTAGCTAAAGATGAAAGTCCAATCCCTGGAAAAATAAGAGAATCAGAGGCCGCTAGCCGCGGCCAATTATTCTAGATAGTAGCGAGGCAATCCAGAGAGTTTCTCGTCGTGGCCAATACTCAAGTAGGAAAATGAGAATGAACTCAAGGCTAATTAGCCGTAATGAATAATGTGCTAGCCATAGCAAATGGCATCATGAATGCCTTGTTGGTCATATTTAGGCCAACTTGAGAAAGGAGTTGATAAGGGGTCAAACAACTTACAGAAAGCGGGAACCCCTAGTATAAATAGAGAAAAGAGTAATGAATGATTACAAAAGATTAGTAAGAAATCCGTGGGCCTAATAAATGAGACTGAGGAAAGAGCTCAACACAGAAAAAGTTAAACACAGGGATGATGAGGTTGTTGAGAGCCGCTTTTAAAGCGTTGACTCCAACGTAAGATGCTACCCTACGGGACATTGAATGATAGAATGCTAGTGTAGCCTTGAAATAATGTGAGATAAGGCTACTAGTAGTGAAGCACATAGTGAGTGACCTAGAAAGGTGTACCTTATAGGTAACACCTAGAAGTAAGTATGAGTAGCCAGTAATAGAGGCTCAGAAAAAAATAAGAATAGTTATTAAGCTACAGGTCCGATGAGATGGCTAGTCCGGGCTAAGCGTAAAGCCTAGGGGAGATAACCAGTAGCATTGTTCCAAGTGAGATATATAAATGAAAGGCTTAGTGAAAGTTCTCCCTGGATGGAGAAAGAAAAGATGAGACACCCTGAGTTGGGGAAAACCAACCAGTAGTGGTTAGTAATTTCCTCAGATAGACCCCCTTGAGTCATAATGGGAAGCGAGGAAGAGCTAAGAAACTAACTACAGAAAAGATGCCCCCACTTTAGTAATGATTAAATGAGTAAACTGAGCCAGTGAGGTAAATAGATAGGGGTCTAATAGTTAGTTAGACGAGCTCCCTAATATGAGAATGATACAGGGTTAAGGCACGTGAGTGATTCGAGCACCTAGTAGAGCATGAGTTTCAGTAAGGTAGAATCCAGACATTGAGAAAATGTGTTCTGGATTGAGTTAGCAGAAGCCTAGAAATAGCATACTGTGCTCCTAGGGATGAGGTTAAAGAAATTAAATAGAGAAAAAGCCTAGCTCTAATCCAAACATAGAAATAAGCTGAAATAAATAGTTAATGCCTTAGTACCCTCAGGGAAGCCCGAGGAAGTTAAGGACCGCCTCAGAAGGTAAGTCTTGCATTATATAGAGAAAGAGTATAAGCTGAGAGTGCCATAGAATGAAATTCCTGGGATACCAAGGGATGGTCTAGTTAAGGGCAGAGTAAGAGTATGAACAAAAATTTGACTCCCTTGATGTTACAGAGAGTAAATTAGTAAAGGAACCTGGGAAAATACAGGTGCTCTCAAGCATAAAGAAACCCAAACTGGCAACAGAAACAGCCAGTAGCAAAACATCCTTTTTCCTAAGTAAGAGGATAAGAAACGTAGAAAGAGAAGACATAACAGTGTTCAAGCTGAGGACATATTAGATATGCAGTTAATGTGCTTGAGTACTCAAGAAAGCACACTTGTCCTTGGCATAGATGCCCTTCTAGCATGATATTGCCCAAAGTAAAAATAATCGGGTAATACAGAGAGGTCTCGGGATGTAATAAATGAAGAATCCTACTCTCCCTGAGCACTTTACGAAAATAGGGTAGATAGAAAAAAAAAAGTAAGAGAGGGGTACTTTAGATTATTGGGAAACTTGTACTATACAGGCGCTAGTGGCCTCGAGCTCAGTCATGAGGCGCTTGTGTATTAGTGTTTGATGTTATAGTTTGCTTGCAACAATAGTTACATGATATTGGGCCTGATCAACCTAATAGTAATGTGACTTGAGTGCGTAGCAAAAGATGACATCACTCACCAAAGTGTCCTGGTAATTGAAGAGTATCCTAGTTAGCTAGATAATGAGATGAGTCAAAAAAGAAAGGTAAAGGGATTCTAGGGATATCAGAATAGTAAGAAAAACATGCAAAAGGGAATCCCCAGTAGAAAATGTTCAGATTTAGTATGCATAGCCCGAGTCCCTTATAGTATATGTAAATGAAATGAATAGGGACCAGTGTATAATCTCTCTCCTGCTAGAGATGTTCACCGCATTCAGTGTGTGAGATGCCCTAGTGCCAAGGCACTTAAAAGTAAAACATGGGCATAGTGAGAACTGCAGGATATGAGAGGAGGGCTAAAACGAGTATAGGTAAGTTAATAGAGTAAGAAAAGAAAGCCCAAGTAAAAAGGGGTTGAAGTGGGAATCTGAGGATCCTATGAGGAGCGATGAATGAAAATTAAAATGCTCCCTAGTATCAGTATAACAGAATCCTAGAAAATTAGATGATACAGAACCCACTTTGCACGAAGAGCATAATGTACCTCTGAGTTTAGCCTCAGCTATTATGAGCGATGGTAACTGGACTTAGTGAGCATATATTTTACTATCAGATACAGTGATCTTAGGCTTTGACGTCTCCAAGAGATGGATCGCAGTAGATCCTATCAGATATAGATGGTTGCAGTAGACCCTAGTAGGGCTCTAAGAGGTCGCAGTAGACCCAGGGGTCATAGTAGATCCCACAGAGTTATAGAGAGCCCTAGCCACATCATGATAGATCTCTGGTAGAGATGACAACCTGAGATAGTTTTACAGAGCAGTTAGTCTCAGAGACCAGTACAGTTTCAGCTAACTTTTATCTCAGAGGCCACAAACTCCTAAGTCTGGTAGACCGTTGCCACAGAGAATGAAGGCTTTACTCAGATAGTTAAACCACTGACTAGCTCTCTCTAGAGATGAGCATAGAGTATGGGATGAGGAAAGCAAGAAATTAGCTTTCCAGAGTTAGAGCCAGATGAACCACTACCTAACAGATAGTAGCCTTGACCAAGGGATAGAGAGATCCCTGCATGCTAGTTTAAGTATTCAGAAAGGGGTCAGGTACAATTTGTACATGAGGTAAGTGGTACAGTACATCTCCAGTGAGCAAAACTGTGAGAATAGTTAGCATCCCACCAGAACTCAGCAGTAGTCAGTAGTAGTGGCTCTTTGGTGCTAGTATGAGATATATGCTAGGCCAATTAATATTGGAAGAAGGGACTATAAAATGCCACTGTAAGTGAGTAAAGAAAGTGAAAAAAAAAGTCCCGGCCTACAAAGACAGATATAGTAATAAACAGAGAAACTGAGACCATTAAAAGCAAAAACTTCTTAAAAGAGTTGTAATCCTAATAAGTAACTAAGATGTAAGGCCTATGCTAGAAAGAAATGTGAATTGTAATAATGGGATGAGCTAGTAAGAAAGAATGCAGAGATGAACAGTGGACAGTATACTTCAAAATAGTAAACAAACAAAAACCTCTTATGGCTTTAATTATCAGAAAAGATGATGAGATGTTATGAGAAGCCATTTAGAGAGGATACGGGAGACGTGATATGAAATGAGTTACCTCCCTAGATGTGTAAATGAGTCCACTGAAAGAAACGTTAACTCCTACAAACGGGTTAAGACTAACCCAATATAATTAGTTAGCTCTACCAAAATAGGCCTCCAAAGCTAGAAATTTCTTTCCTTTATGAGAACAATTAGCTAGTACTTTATGATCATAGAGCCTTAATTACAGGCTAGCAATGAAAATTCCCTGGCTGAGGTAAAACTTAAACAAGTAAAACCAGAGAGAAAAGCATATAGAGCCAGGAAGAAGAGAAAGAAAGGAACTGTTAAACAAAATATAAAAGAATAAGAGAAAGTGTACCCCTAAATTTTGAGGACAAAATTTATTTAAGGGGGGAGGAATGTAACATCCAGTCCCTCCATAAGCGTGAGAAACGCAATGTTCGGTTTCTCCGTAAACGTCAGAAATGGGCCAAATATAAAAGGAAGTCCTCGAAATAGAAGGAATTGGGGCCAACTAAAATTATGATAAAATTTTAAATATTAGAAAATGAGGATTTGAGGTTGGAGATGCCCAAAAACCAGAGCCAGAAGAGCTCAGAAAATTTGCCGAAGAAAGTAGGGGTCTTTTTGTAATTTTTGAAAAATTTTGAAAACTCATAGGAGAGCTTTTTAAATGAAAAATTTGAGCATTCCAGGGTTCTCAGAGGCCCTGAAAACCATGGGAACCCCTAGAACAGTTGAAACCCCTTCGGTGAGTGATTTCGGTAAAGGTTGACCAAAACTTTGACCGAACGGTTCAGAATGGTTTCAGATCCTTTTTGAGTGATTCCAAAGGTAATTCTTATGATTAAGAGCCTAAGAAATATGATGGAAAAGACAGATTTCAAAAAGGAGTTGATATGAGCCTAAAATGAAAAAGCCAAGAAAAGGGACTAAAATGCAAAAGTAAAAAGTTGCATAAAGTGACTTTTGGCTTCTTCTTATCCACGTTCCAGCAGCTCCTTTGAGGAAAATGCTCTGTTTCTGCCCAGAAAATAGAGAGAGAGAGTGGCACACAAGAGCAAGCTCAAGGGAAGAAGAAAAGCCAAGAGAAAGGTATGAATTCATGGAAACTTTTGCTCTTCCCTTTAGAAAACTTCTTTCCCTCCTTTCCTCCTCTCTTCCTATGGATTTAGTGAGGTGTTTGGTTCTGTTTTGAGCCCAGAACAGAGGGGTAAATTTTGAAATTTAAGGAGAGAGTTGAAGCAAGGAAGAGAGCTCTTGAGAAAAGCTAAGAAATCAAGGTAACTTGTTGTCTTCCATGCTTCTTCTTCCCTTCTCCTCCTTGTGATAATTTCGTCCCATATAGAGTCCAATCAAAGGGAGATGAATTCTGGTCCTAGCAAGGGAGATTCATAGATTTTGGAGTGTGAGAAGCAAGTAGGTGCAAAGAAATCAAAGAAAGAAGCATGAAAACACAAGATAGAAAAGTGAGGGATTCATGGAGACATTGTGAAATCTGTTTTGATCCATGAATTCCCTAGCTTAGATGAGTGTTTGCTTGAGTTCCTAAGATCCCTAAGAGGTCCCCCATATGCCTCTTCCTCCATGAAAATGAACAAAACCCCATGGAAAGTCATGAACCTAAAAGTTAGAAAAGTGTAGAGCATTTAAGGGGATTGTAAAAACTGATTTAATCTATGAGTTCTCTTAGCTATTTAAGTGTTTCCTTGACCTCCTACAACTCTTAACAACCTCCCTAAATGGTTCTCCCATCAAGGCAAAATCAAGAAGCCATGAAATCCCATTTATGCTCTAAGTTTCGGCCAAGTAGGGATGGCATAGTTAGAAAGAGTTTTAAATTGTTTCAAGCCCATTTTTGAGTCATATATGATGAATGAATATGAGGGGAAACCTTGGGAAAAATTTAGGAAGCTTAGAGAATGAGTTAGTGCTTTAGGTTCCATATTGTGACCTAAGGAAGTAACATGACGTTAGGCCCTTTGTTTTAATGATGTGATGACTCCATGAGGTTTAAAAGAAGTCAATAGTCATATTTGAGAATAAAGAATGAGGCCTAGAAATCATTTGAGGGGTGTTGCTTCATTAAGTGCCAATATGGACCATAATAGAGGTTATAAAGTAATCTAGGGTTTAAGCAAGTTGCATGGCCCTAGACATTGTTTCATGAACTTAATTGGCTCCCATAATTTGTGTCTAGGCCAAGAGACACTATTTCCACCAACTTGTGGGTGTGTGGCTAAAAGAGGAGGCTTACAAGATCAGGAAAAAGTGTGTGAAATTGTGCAAGGTAGCTCTCTCCATCTTCTCTCATGCATGGATGTGTATTTAGCTTGCTTTAGAATGTGTGTATATGTATTTTCAAGCTATGAAAAGTATGCTAGCATGCCCTTATGTGCTATGACTCTTGATGTCATGTTATGTTTTAAATGAATCCATGATGTTTGTATGAGTTTACTTTAGTGAGGAAAGGCGAACTCTTCCCTTGGATGAGGATGAGCCAAGAACCTTCGAGCTTGGTTGAGATAAAGCAAAGAGTCTCCCAAAAGCAAAGTGGGCTCCCAAGAGTATGGTTGAGTCCAAAGTGCTCAGGAATGGGTGAGGCAAGTCCAAAATCCATGAGGAGAAGTGTGAGGCCATTCCAAACACTTGGTGAGCTCTTGAATGATTTGTATGAGTTGTTCACATGCCAAGTTTGCTTTAAAATGTCCATGGCTTTTATTTCCTCCATGCATGCATTTGTAAAGCTTGCTTTGTACATATTATGTGTGATTGAATGGGAGATGAGCTATTGGGATTCTTTGAATCTCATTCCCTCCTCTGCAATGATCTAACATGCTAGGTGGACCAAGTAACTATAGTGAAGGGAGCCAACATCAATGAAGAAGGAAGAATGACAAGTCTATGTCTAGCTTTAGCCATTTTAGAACCATAATGGTGTTTCTTGATGTATATGTTGTTGTAAGTGTACCATGACTCTTGAGACACATGTAAATATAATATTATATGATGTTTAAATGTATGAATATGATGTATGACTTATAGCCTACATTTTGAGCATGAGATGCCAAATTATGCAATATGAAAGTATGATGGAAGTGTGCATAAATGTGGGTTGAATGGCCAAAATGAGATGCATGAGGTTTGGGACCATTTGGGCAGCTCACACAAGTCTTAAATGTACTTTTAGACTTGCCCAAAAGGTGCCAACACCAAGGGAAATCCATTTGGCAATTTTAGTACCCAATATGGAGCCAAAATTGACCATAATGGAACCCTATACCATTTTTTGGCCAAATGAGTTAGTCTTGCCCTAAAACTTGGCATACAATTAGGTCTCATTAAGAGATTTTTGGGAAGATAAAGATCATAATTTTTGGAGACCTATAGAATATTTGATGAATTTTCAAAGTTGGGATTTTTCATGGATTCTGGTATGGGTACTGTTCATACTGGCAGTTTTGAATTCTGTGTCACCCGATGGCCAAATGATATCCAATGCTTATGAAATTTTACATTTCTAAACTAGAGGTCCTAAGCTTTCTGTGGCCACCAAGATCACCTCATTTGGAGGTCTGAGCAGTGAGTTATGCATGTTTGAAGTTAACTGTCAGCATCAGTAGCGCCCTATGAGTCCTGTTACTATTCCATAGGGTCCAGCTAACTAAACGTATTTGTTTTATTTTGAAATTATTTTTAGCATATATTTAAGATTTGTAGCTTTCTAGAATGAAAGAATTTGTGTGATTTTTATTTTTATATAATTAGTTATGAATTTTAGAAGTTTACATCAGTAATCTGAAACAGCAGCCCAGGCAGCAGCGACCTCTGGACCTTTTTGGATGTCAAACATCCTCTGTGATAAATTTTATGCTCTAGACATATTTTTATGTAAATTAGACATCTATAGCTTTCCAAAATGACCAAGATTGCATGATTTTATTTTTTCTATATTTATTTATGATTTTCTGAAGCTTGCCCAGAATTGAGGCCAGTGCTGTCCGAGAATGAATACCCATTTCCCATAGCTCCTTTCGATTTCCAAGAGTTGTTGGTGGGTTTTTGTGATACAAATGAATTGTAATAATGAAATTAAATATGAGGGGTCATAGTATCAGTTTACCCGATCCATGTGACACCGAATGGGTTTTTGGATATGATGACTTGCAAATAAAAATCCAAATTTTCATGCTTCCTCTATTAGAATTATGTGTATGTTTCATGATAATTACACTATTCAAAGGCATGAGATGAGCTAGACTTATGGTGTTACATTTATTGGTATTAGAGCCGGCCTAGCCGCATATGCAACCCGAGGACGGGTTGGCCCCAAAGGGGGGTGGATTGTAAAGTCCCACATCGGATAGGAAGGTCCCGGGCTAAGGCCTTATAAGTGGGGGCAAAGCTTCCCTTACCAGACGCGCGTTTTCCTTGAGCGAAGGCTGGGTAACTAAGCCCTCGAAGCTCGGAAGGTGACAAAACCCTTGGGAAGGCCGGGTCAAAGACCCACGAATCAGGGGACAATACGTCTGGTGGCTCGTGGGTCTTTAACCCGGCCTTCCCAAGGGTTTTGTCGCCTGCCGAGCTTCGAGGGCTTGGTTACCCAGCCTTCGCTCAAGGAAAACGCGCGTCTGGTGGGGGAAGCTTTGCCCCCACTTATAAGGCCTTAGCCCGAGACCTTCCTATCCGATGTGGGACTTTACATCATGCACCTAGGGAGTTTTTTAATTCCTTTCAAGCTTAGTTTTGCATCATGTATGATGGGAGAGTATGAGATGAAGCCTTGGAAAAATTTTAGAAGCCATGGATAGTGAGATAGTATCATAGGTTCCATATTATGGCTGAAAGAAGCAACACCTAGTCAAGCTCCTTGATTTGATTATGCGATGACTCCAAGAGATTTAAATAAAGTCAAGAATCATAAATGAATGGAGAGAATAGAGCCAAGATGATGTTTTCTTAAGGTTGTTTCAATAAGTGCATTATGGAACCATAAAAGAGCCATATGAGTAATCTAACTTTTCTAGTGAATGTATGGCTTTAAAATTTGATTCAAGAGTGTAATTGGCTTCCATATGATGTGTTTAAGCTAAGAAAAACAAGCCTTATGTCATTGTGAGTGTGTGGCCAAGAGAGGGAGCATAATTCCAAGAGAAAAGGTGTGCTTGTGTGGTAAAGGTAGCTCTTTCCACTTTCTCTTATGCATGAATATATACTTACCTTGTCTTTGAATGTGTGTGTATGTGTTTTAAGTCATGAAAAGTATTCTGGCATATGCTTTTGTTCTATGTTACCATAATGTTGTAATATGTTCTCAAATAATGCGTAGCATATGTGCTTGGGTTTGCTTAAGTGTGATGAAGTCAAGAACCCTTAACTATGGTGAGGATGAGCCAAGAACCCTTAGTGGGTTGAAACAAAGTAAAGAGTCTCCCAAGAATGAGGTTGAGTCAAAACCTTTTAGAGAAAATAGGTAAGGCAAGTCCAAAATTTATAAGAGAATAGGTGAGGCTAATCCACTTACTTGGCAAGCCTATGTGTGCTTTGTATAACTTGTTAAAGTACCAAGAATGCTTCTTGAATGATCATGCACTTCATGATGCTCATGCATGCACTTTTAAGACATGTTTTACATTCTTTATGTGTCATTGAAAGGAAGATGAGCTATTGGGATTCTTTAAATCTCATTTCCTCCTCTCCAATGTCTTAACAAGCTAGGTGGACCAAATGAGCAAGATAATGGAAGCCACTAAGTTGGAAGATGAGATATTGACATCAAAGTGCCTAGTTTTATCTCTTTTGTAGCCCTACACATGGCATATGATGTAATCCTATGAAAAAATTGTTATGTAATCATTTGAACATGTGTAAATATTCATATATATGATGTATGAATGAGAATTAATTCCATATGCATGATATAACATGATTTGGGTATGGAATGGCCAGACTAGACATATGTATTCTTATGTATATCATGGGATGGATGAGTGAGTTTGAGAAATCTGGGTTTGTACACCTTTGAGATAAGTTTAATAGACCATTTTGGTGCTTCTCATGTACTCAAGTGGTCATGGTTGCTTTGAAGCTCAAAATGGACCATTTGGATCCTTTGTAAGACTTAAAAATGACCTTTTTACAGCCCAATGTTAAGATCTAACCAAATGAACAAATTTGCCCATGAAATTTGGCGCACATCTAGATCTTATCTAGATCTTTTTGAGAATCTAAAAAACATATTATTTGAAACTCTATGGAATTTATTATGAATTTCTAAAGTTAACATTTTTCAGCTAAACTAATGCAGATTTTGTTCATATGGTTAGAAACGTAACACTATATATTTCTAGTTCATTTCATAACATTCCCATGCCTTACATCATAGATTCCATGAAAAAGTAAGAAAAGAGAATTAAAATAATGCATTTCTTTATGTTGCGTCGTGTATGAAAATTCTATTCGGTGTCACGTGGACCATGTAAGCTCATATAACATTCTCATATTTAATTACATGAATACAATTCATTTGCATTATCAAAAGTGGCCTATATTCCCTAGAGCTCAAGGGAAGCTCAAAATACAAATATATATTTTTGGTCAGATTTGTCCCCATTTCTATCACAAATTTGAAAAATCATAACTAATTCTAGAAAAATCAAAATCATGCATTCTGAGCCACTCTGAATATTTCATGCTAAAAATATGTCTAGACCATAATATCCAACACAGAGGATGTTTGACATGCAAAATGGTCTAGAGATCAAGTTGTCCACTGGTACTGTCACAACATTCTATAGAAAACTTTAAAAATATCCAATTAATTTTAAAAAAATCTAATCTATGCAAATGATACCAAATTGGAAAGATGTGGATGTCATCTAAGGGGAAAAAATAACTCTAGATCAGTTCAGGCATTCCTAGACCTCAAAATTTAATCAAATAGTAACTGAGATCAGCTGAAGTTCGTAATACTGGACAGATTTTTTGAAAATTCATATCTTCCTCTCTAGACATCCAAATGAAGCGCTTCTAGTTGGAACAAGTCATTGGGAATGTCTAGTTTCTCTAAATAAAATTTTGTGGCAATTGGACATCATTTGGGTCCTTTGTGACAAATTTCATATTCAAACTAAAGTGAACAGTAACATGACCAAAACCAAAAAATTTGCCAACTTTGCAAATTCATCAAATATTCTGTAGACATCTAAAAATTATATTCTTTAGCTTCCAAAAAAACTCTATACAAGCTATAATTGTATGCCAAATTTTAGATCAATAAGAGCTCATTTAGATAAAAAGTGATATAGGATTCCATTATAGTCAATTTTGGCTCCATATGGGATACTAAAATGTCCAAATGGCTTTCCTTGGGGTTTGGCACCCTTTGGGCAAGTCTAAAAGTATAATTAGGACTTGTGTGAGCTGCCTAAATGGTCCCAAATCTCATACATTTTATTTTGGCCATCTCATCCACACTTATACACAATTCCATAATACCATTAAGGAAGCTAATTTGCCATCATACACTCAAATCATACTCTAATAGTTACATAACATATTCTCTTATTCATACATAATATATTATCATAATTACATGTGTTTATAACATCATAATACATATTCATTCATGGGTTAGATCATTTGCCAATGGTGTGGCCTTAAAGTAGCAAAATTCATGTTCTTGGATGTCATACTCTCATCTTCAAGGTGGTTGGCTTTCATTACCTTGCCCACTTAGTCCAGCTAGCATGTTAGATCATTAGAGAGGAGGGGATGAGATTGAAAGGGATGAGATTGAAAGAATCCCAATAGCTCATCTCCCATTCAATCATACATAATGAATGCAAACAAGTCATATAAATGCATGTATGGTTATGTTGACATGTGCAAACATTCTAGAAGTATTTTCATCATTTGAGAAAGTCATACATAGCATACAAAGGCTTGCTAAACAAGTGGATTGTCCTCACCTAATTTCTTATGGATATTGGACTTGCCTCACCCATTCTTTAAGAGATTCTTGGACTTAACCATGCTCTTGGAAGTCTACCTCACTTTTGAAAGACTCTTTACTTTGTCTCAACCACTCTTAAGGGTTCTTGGCTTATCCTCACCATGGCTAAAGGTGTAACACCATACTTCTAGGACTCAATTCATACAATTCCCATGCCTCATCTTCTATTTATTCTATGGAAACAATATAGTGGCATAAGGAGTTATGAATTAAAATGCATTTCTCTACAGGTAACATTTTTCTTTTGGAGTCCCATAGGCCATATGAAAGCATCTATCATGTTCTCATACTTAAACACATGAATATAACTCATTTCCATCGTCAAATTTGGCCTACAACTCGTGGAAAGGAAAGGAGCACATAAAATCCATGTTTGCATTTTCGACCAGAATTTCCTCATTTCTGTCAAAAAATTTGGAAAATCATAACTAAATCTAGAAAAATCAAAAACATAAAATCTTGGTCATTTTGGAAATCTTGGAACGTCTACTTCATGATAAAAATATGTACAAGTCAAAACATCCCACACAAAGAGCGTTTGGCATGCGAAATGATCTGGAGGTTGGGCTAGGTCCTAATGCTATCACAGTTTACTGATATAAACTTCAAAAATTTTCAATTAATTCTAAAAAAATACAATCCATTCAAATGATTCCAATCTGAAAAGCTATGGATGTTAGCTAGAGAGGAAAAATATCTCCAAATTAGGTCATCAAGCCCAGACTTCGGAATTCAATAGAACAGTACTTCTGGTCTGGCAAGGTTACTAACACTGGGCAGAAACTTCAAAAATTCATATCTCCCTCTCTAGACCTCCAAATTAGGTGCTTCCAGTTGGAATGAGTCACTGTTATTATCTAGTTTCTTTGTATAACATTTCGTGGTAATTGGACATCATTTGAGTCTCATGTGATAGAAAACAATTTTGGACCAAATGAATAGTGCAGCAAACCAGAAACCATGAAAATTGCCAATTTTGAAAAATCATCAAATATTCTGTAGACCTCTAAAAATTATGATCTTTAGCTTCTCAAAAAGCTCTCAATGAGACCTAATTGCATGCTACATTTTAGACCAAGACTAACTCATTTGGCCAAAAAGTGATATAGGGTTCCATATTAGTCAAATTTGGCTCCATATGAGGTACCAAAATTGCCAAATGACCTTCCCTTGGTTGTGGCACCTTTCGGGCAAGTCCAAAAGTACATTTAAGATTTAAGTGAGCTACCCAAATGGTCACAAATCTCATGCATCTCATTTTGGCCATTCAACCCACACTTATGCATACATTCATCAAAATCCCATATTGCACACCTTGGCCTTCCATACTCAAAATAAGTGCTATAGGTCATATATCATTTTCATACATCTAAACATCACATAATAGTATATTTACACATGTCTTATGGTTCATGGTACATATATAACATCATATACATTATGAACTATCATTATGGCTCCAAAATGGGCAAAATAACATATAGGCTTGTCAATCCTTGTTCTTCATGGTTGTTGGCTCTCTTCACCATAATTACTTGGTCCACCTAGCATGTTAGATCATTGGAGAGGAGGGGATGAGATTCAAAGAATCCCAATAGCTCATCTCCCATTCAATCACACATAATATGTGCAAAGCAAACTTTACAAATGCATGCATGGAGGAAATAAAAGCCATAGACATCTTAAAGCAAACTTGGCATGTGAACAACTCATACAAATCATTCAAGAGCTCACCAAGTGTTTGGAATGGTCTCACACTTCTCCTTATGGATTTTGGACTTGCCTCACCCATTCATGAGCATTTTGGATTTAACCATACTCTTGGGAGCCCACTTTGTTTTTGTGAGACTCTTTGCTTTGTCTTAACCAAGTTCGAGGGTTCTTGGCTCATCCTCACTCAAGGGAAGAGTGCTTGGCCTCTCCACACTCTAGCCACTCATACAAACATCATGTAATCATTTTAAACATAACATGGCATCAAGAATCATAGCATATAAAGGCATACTAGCATACTTTTCATAGCTTGAAAATACACATACACACATTTCAAAATAAGCTAAATACATATCCATACATGAGAGAAGGTGGAGAGAGCTACTTTGCACACAATCACACATTTTTTCCTTTGGATTCAAGCCTCCTCTTTCTACCACACATCCAAAAATTGGTGGAGATGGTTTCTCTTGGCCTAGATACAATTTATGGGAGCCAATTAGGTTCATGAAACAAACTCTAAGGTCATACAACTTGCTTAGATACTAGATTGCTCTATAGGCTCCGTTATGGTCCATAAATGTACCTAATGAAGCAACACTCCTCAAACAATTTTTAGGCTCCATTCTTTCCTCTCAAATATGATTCTTGACTCCTTTTAAGCCTCTTGGAGTCATCACACAATTAAAACAAAGAGCCTAATATCATATTGCTTCTTTAGGTCATAATATAGAACCTAACGCACCAAATCACTTTCTATGAGTTCTAAACTTTTTCTAAGGCCTCCTCTCATTTTCATTCATCAAATATGACTCAAGAATGGCCTTAGAAAAATTTAAAACTCTCCCTAGCTAGGAGAACCCATCTAGGCTGAGGCTATGAAGCATATTGGGTTCTATGGAGCTTTCTTTGTTTTCTCAAGGGAAGAAGCATATGGGGAACCTCTTAGGGATCTTGGGAGCTCATTTATACTCTTACTTAGGCCTAAGAATCATCATACAAAATCAGATTTTACAAGGTGCAATTGAAACCCTAGAACTTGCATCTTGAAATCTAATGGTTTTTTGATAATTCCCTTTGTATATTCTTAATCTCCACACCCTTTTTCCTTAGATTCATGCTTGGTTCTGCCTAAAAATAATCTCCTCCTAGGGTTTTCTCAAGTGGGGCGAAATGGTGGAGAAAGGCACCAAAAATGACAACCATAGGAAGAGAAATTACCTTGTTTTCTTGCTTTTTCTCACTTGAATCTTGTGTTCTTTGAGCTCCTCTCTTCAAATCCGAATTTTTCCATCAATTTCTCCCTTAAAACAGATTTATAAACTTCATGATAATCATAGAAAACAAAGGAAAATGGGGGAGAAGAGGTTTGGAAGAGAAAGAGCATGAAAAACTACTAATTTCCATACCTTAAGCCTTTGATTTCTCCTCCTCTTTGCCTTCCTCTTATGTGCCACTCTCCCTAGGGTTTTCCTCTGGTTTTGGGCAGAACTTGGTTGTGCATAATGAGGGGAGAAGAAGGGCTCATCATATATATAGGTGGGAGGAAGTTACACTTTTCAAAAATTCCTATTTTGCCATTTGTTCTTGGCATTTTCGTTTCTCCTTCGTTTTAACTCCTTTTTGAGAACTGTCTTTTCCATTATAAAATTTAGGTTCCCAATTTATTAAAATACCTTTGAAATCACTCAAATTGGAGCTAAAACCTTCTCGAATGGATTTGTCAAAGTTCGAGCACACCGACATTGGAAAACTTCCACCGGAGGGGATTTAACTGTGCCGGGGCTTCTTATAGTTTTTAGGACCTCTGAGAACCCCGGAGAACTCAAAAATTTCATTTAAAAAGCCCTCCTATGTGAATTCCAAAAAATTGCTCGAAATTATGAAAATGCCATTACGTTTCGTAGGCTTTTCGTAAGAAACTGTTTCTTCATTCTAACTCCGTTTTTCTTTCCATTTGAGCCTGGGATTCTCATATTTAGGATTCTAGAATGCTTCCCAAATTTTCCTTTTGTATCCGGTAAGTTTCGTTCGTTAACGAAAAAATTGCACATTACGTTTCTCACGTTTCCTATGATTTTCAGGGAACTGGATGTTACAAAGGGTTCTTGGCCTCACCACACTCAAGCAAACCCAAGCACACATTATAAACATCATATTAAAGCATATTATAACATCATGGCACCATGGAATCAAAGGCATGCTAGAACACTTTTCATGGCTTAAAATTACACACACACACATTCAAAGACAAGTAAGGTAAACAATCATGCATGAGAGAATAAGGAGTAAGTTACCTTGGAGGCAATTACACACTTTTTCTCTTGAATCCAAGCTCCCTCTTTCGGCCACACACATACACACACAAAGTTTAGGGATAATTTCTCTTGGCCTAAACACAATTATGGAAGCCAATTAGATTCATGGAATTAATTCTAAGGTCACACAACTTGCTTAGATACTAGCTTGACCTATAAACCTCATTATGGTTCCATAATTGTACCTAATGAAGCAACACCCCTCAAATAAACTTTAGGCTCCATTCTTCCCTTTCAAATATGATTCTTGACTCCTTTTAAGCCTCTTGGAGTCATCACATAATCAAAACCAAGAGCCTAATTATATGTTACTTCTTTAGGTCATATTATACAACATATAAGGCCAACCCACTTTCTATGGTTTCTAAATTTTTTCCAAGACTTCCTGTCGTATTTATTCATCATATATGACTCAAAAATAGGCTTAGAAAAATTTAAAACTCTCCCTAACTACTCAAACCCCTTTAGGCTGAGGCTATGGATAAGTTAGGGCTTCATGGACTTTGCTTTGTTTCTTTGATGAAGGAAGCATATGGGGAGACTTCTGAGGATCTTAGAATCTCAATTAAACTCTTATTTAAACCTAGGAATCATAGTACAAAATCAGATTTTACAAAGTGCACTTGAAACCTTAGAATTTGCATATTAAAATTTAATGATTTTTTGTTAATTCCCTTTGTATATTCTTAATCTCCACACCCTTTTTCCTTATATTCACCCTTGGTTCCACCTAAAAATCAAATCTTCCTTGAATTTCTTCGATGAGGCAAAATGGATAAGGAAGGGAACCAAAGGTAGCAACTATGGGAGGAGAAATTACCTTGTTTTCTTGTTTTTTCTTACTTGAGTCTTGCTTTCTCCAAGCTCTTCTCTTCGAATCCGAAATTTCCCCTTAATATCTCCCTTAAAAAAGATTTGTAAACTTTATTTTAATCAAAGGAAATAAAGGAGAATGGAGGAGAGGAGGTTTGAATGGAAGAAAGCATTAAAAATTACCAAGAAACCATACTCTTTGCCTTGATTTCTCTTCTCCTTCTTCTTCCCTTGGTACGCCACTCTCCTAAGGTTTTTCCTCTAGTTTAGGGCAGAACAATATAAGACTAAATGAAGGGGAGAGTGGGGTACCTCATATATATAAGTGGAGGAGAATGGCTTTTTCAAAAATTTCCATTTTGCCCTTTGTTCTTGGCATTTTTGTTTCTCCTTCGTTTTAGCTCCTTTTTAAGAACTGTCTTCTCCATTATAAAATCTAGATTCCCAATTTAGTAAAATACTTTTGGAATCACTCAAATTGGTACACCAGAGGGGATTAACTATCTCGGGACTTCCAATGGTTTTCAGGGCCTCTAAGAGCCTTGGAAAACTCAAAACTTTTATTTAAAAATCCCTCCTGTGTGAATTCCAAAATTTGCTCAAAATTACAAAAATGCCATTACGTTTCGTAAGTTTTTTGTCAAAATTTGTTTTTCATTTCAGCTCTATTTTTCCTTCCATCTGAGGTAGGATTCTTATTTTTAGGAGTCTATAATATTACTCAAATTTTTTGGGACCTTAACTAATTCATTTCAGGGGACTTGCTTTGAAAATGTGCCTATTTCCATCGTTTAACAAAAATCGAACATTATAAGAAACTTAGGCTATGTCATTTGAGGGACAAATGATGTCCAATACTCATAAAATTTTACAAATACAAATTGCACATGATAAGCTTTCCATGTCCACCAAGATCACCCCAATTAGGTCTCTGAGCAAAGAGATATGAATTTTTGAAATTGGAGATAGTACCAGTAATGACAGTCAACTTCTGCCACTGTTCCACCAATTTCTAATAGATAGTTGCCTCTGTTATGGTTTGGATTTATTTTTACAATATATTAGACATCAATAGATTTCCAAAATGGTATAGTATGCCTGATTTTAATTTTTCTATAATTAGTTATGATTTTTCAAATTTTAGGCACAGAATTTGGAAATCCTACCCGAGGCTGCACCATTGCATTTCATATAGTCCATCCCCTTGCATGAGTTCTAGGCCACTTATTAGGATGGTTATAAGTTGTATTTGTGTATTTAAATATGAGAATGAGATGGATCAGTCCATATGGCCCATGGGACATCGAATGAAAATTTTACCTATGATGTAACGTAATTTAATGTATATTTTTAATGCTTTTTCCTTGGCAAACGTGTATGATCCAAGGAAGGGAACTTAGAAATGAGGTAAGATGAGCTTAGTAAATATGGTGTTACACATCTTATAGTTACTGACCTTGTGTGCCCTTCCACAACATCTTACAACTACAATGTATAATGAATCTTTTATTAAATATATTGTCATATAGAAGTCTAACCTAATGGATGAATTTCTGCATAAAATTTAGCAAGCATATAGGTCTCAACTTTTCACAGAGCCAAAGAACACTATGTTTAGAGCTCTAGAGAATTTATTATGATTTTTTAAAGTTGGCCAAATTATGCAAAAACTGTCATTGTTACTGTATATATAGTAAGTTTAGTTTTCGGTGCCATTCAAGGGCCAAATGAACTTTGAAGCTCATGAAATTTTACAAGCATATAGTAGACATCATAAACTTTCCATAGCCATGGAGAACACTTAATTTAGATCTGTATAGAGAGGGATATGAATTTTTGAAGTTTCTAGGTTACTGTTGAATGTCCTATAGACTTAGTTACTATTTCATTAGATTTTCATGGGCAAATGATTTTGTCTTAATCTAAAATTTTTTTGGTAGTTAAAGGACATCCTGAGCTTTCCAAAAAGTCATAATTTGCATGATTTGAAATTTTTTAGAACTAGTTATGAATTTCTAAAATTTGTATTAGAATATGGAATTCAAGGGAAAATGCAAGTATGATGTGAATTTAGGATGTATGCCTTGGACTTGAAATTTATGGTTTGAATTGTGATGTTTCTAGTTGAATAAGTATGTTATGGATGATAGATGAGATTGGTATGCCCAAGTGGTTCATTTAGCTAAGAATAAATTATGTTAACTTTTAATAACAATAATTTCTACTACTAAAGGTAATTCTTTTGCAAAAATTCATACTTTTAGCCATCTATGATACAAATTAAATGCTAACTATATATGGTGTGATATTTATTAGCATCAGAGTAAAGGTTCAGGCACTTTAGTGTTGGTTATGGCTTAAGGATGTGATTTTTTTGTTATTTATGGCCTATACAAGATGTTTTGGGTGCTAAAGTGTGGCATATGTTCATGTTTTATGTTAAGTTATATTGGAATGGTATTAGATGAGATGGTGAACACTAAGAGAGGTAGGCCTTCTAGAGTTTCTAAAATAGAACTAGTTGATCCTGTGGCTAGAGCCCTACAGGCTATGGGAGCTCGCCTAGGTTAACAGCAAGCAATGAAGAATTAGTAGCAAGAGATTATTATGTAGCAGTAAGAGAGGCTTATCCAAAGGGAAAACGAAAGGGCCAATCTCCCCTGATCACTACACTTAGATCTTTCTGAGATGTTTTTCCTGATATAAAAAGAAGTAATAATGCATTACAGTATGAAGTAAAACTGTAACTGCAAAGGCAATGAGCTTAGAGGGGAAACGAGAGAGAGAGTTACCCTTTAACCATGACACCTAGATGCCTAAATGAATTAGAGAGTCTAGAAAGCTATTCCCTTAAGCTAGAACCTACAGGTATCACTCCATAGAGCCCTAACAGCCCTGATTCACCATCTGACTAATAAATGAGTAATGCAAAATGTAGAATTCCCTAACCTTAATAGTGGGTTGAATATAGAGATAGTTGAGGCTCAAATCATGTGGTTAGAAAGGGTGTACCAAGTGATGGAGTGTATTGCAAAATGGAAGGCAATTGTTTAGTCATGTCCAAGCTAACATAAGAAATGAACAACCATGGATAAAATAAAGAAAAGAAAGTTCAAAGCCCATAATTTGAAAAAGATAAAAGATCAATAAATGACCAACTTAGTAGACTCATAAAGAATAAATAAGTGATAAAAGTGTAACAGGCCTAATGTATAAGTCTAAGAAAGAGAATAACATGATTTATGACTAAGCCTGATGATATTTAAGATTAAGTAGTAACTAGAGTTAGAAGATTAGGCATAAGAGTAGTAAAGTTGTAGAGACCCACTCATAAGGCATTGACTCCAACCTAGAATGTTACCCTGTGTGATAGTGAATGACGGGCCAACACTATAAGCTCAAGACATGTAAAACATGTCATAAGTATATATGCAAAGAAATGATATAAGAAAATCAAGAATGTTATGAATATACAAGAAGGGTGTACCTTAGAGGTGATACCATAAAATGAATGTTATTAGTTCAGTGCCAAAAATTTAGAAAAGAGAAAAAGATCAAAAGGAAAAGTCTAAGAGAGTCTAATAATGGTATACAGTAAGCCTATATGAGTTAACTAGACCTATGGTAAGTTGCAGCCTTAGTTAAATGAGCTTCCCTAATATAGGATTGGTATAATGTAAAAGCACATGAGTAGTAAAGTACTAAGTGGGGGCATAAAGTTTCCAGTGAAGTAGATTCAAGATATTAAGGATATGCGACCTGAATCTGAATAAAACCTTAAACTTGGTAAACTATGCTCTTAAGGATGAAAGTAGAAAAGTCTAAGTAAAAGGAGAACCTAGTCCTTGATTAGAATATAGAGAGAAGATGAGGTAACCAGCTAGTGCCTCAGTGCTCCCTGAGGATTAAGAGAAAGGTAAAAGCCACCTAAGAAAAATGAGTTCTAAGATTATGCAAAGTAGTAAGGTAAGCTCAAGAGTCTTAAGGAAGACAAGCTCTAGAGTTCACATGAAATAAGCTCCTTTAAAGAGGAATGGTCTAGTTAAGAATAAAGGATGAGAATAAGATGAATTAAACCTCCTCAATCTATATAGAAAGTAAGTAAGCAAAGGTGAACCCAGAAAGCATGTGACAACATTAACAATTGAGAATGACAAAAGGGTAACATGAATTAGTGTATTAAAAAGCACCATTATCCATAAGGCACTATGATGTAATGCCCTAAGTAGTGATTACCGGGGTAATATAAAAGGACCTTGGGATATAATAGTAAATTATGTTATAAATTAAAGGAAGAGTTTCCTTTCTTCCTTGAGTGTTATATGAAATAAAGAAAGATATAGAAAAGTAACATAAGGGGACTTTAAATGGTTGGGAAACTCATAATATACTGGCGATAATGGCTTGAGCTTGGTCATGATACGCCTGTGTATTAGTGATTGATGCTATGATTTGCTTACAATGATGGTTACATGATATTGGGTATGGCCAACTCAATAGTAATGTAACTTAAGTGCATAGCAAATAATGGCATCAACCATAAAGAGGTGTTCGATAATCAAAAAGTATCCTAGTTAGTTAAGTTAAAGAAAAAAAGTTAAGGGATTCCTATGATGCTAGAACTATAAGAAAAAGTATTAAGAATGAATCCCTAGTATAGAATGATGTAAAAGGAATGTGCTAGTAGCATTAGAATTTTAAAAGCTAGATAGCACGAGTCCAGCTTACATAGTATAAATCTCTTATGATAGAACTGAAATGAAATAAAAAAGGACCAATATATGGTACTTATTCTGTAAGAGATGTTAGACACACTTAATGTGTGAGATGCCCTAATGTTAAAGCCACTTGAGATGAAAAACATGGGCATAGTCAAAAATTGTAGGATAAAAGAGAAAAGACAAAATATGTAAAATGTAAGCCTAGTTTGCATACCAATCAAATAAAGTAAAGTAATGCAAGCCAGTAAGAGTGAAGAAAGAAAGCATGGATGAAAAGGCTAAAAGTGAGAACTTGATGACCCTATAGGGAGTAGTAAGTGATAGTGAAAATGCTCCTAAGTAATGTTATTATGGCATCAATAAAGAAGCAAATGATACTGAACCTACTTCATATGAAAAGCATAATAGGCATCTAAGTTTAACCTTGGAGATTATGAGCAATGATTGCTAGACTTAGTGAGTATGTAATTTACTTTTAGGTACAATGATCTTAGACTTTAAAATCTCCCAAAGATGGATCATAGCAGATCCTAGTATAGTATGGTGGGCTATAGTAGACCCTAGTAGGGTTTTGAAAGGTCATAGTAGATCCCATAGAGTTACATAAAGCCTATAGTTATAGTATAGTAGTTCTCTAGAGAGATGACAACCTATGATAGTTTTTACAAATTAGTTTAGTCTTAGAGACTAGTACAAATTCAGACAGTTTTCATCTCAAAAGCTAAAGACTTCCTAAGTCTAGTAGACTATTGCCATGGAGATTTTAGGTTTATACCTGTAGAGTTAACCCATTAACTCGACTTCTTTGATAGATAAGCACAATATGTGGGATGAAGAAAGCAAGAAGTAGCTTTTCAGAGTTATAGTAAGATGGACCACTACCCAACAGTTATTAAACTTGACCAAGGGAGAAAGAAATCCCTATATGCTAGAGTTATATATTTAGAAAGGGATCAAGTGTAGTTCTTTATGATAGGGTAAGTGATAGACCATGTCTCCAGTAGCTGAGACTATGAAAATTCAGTATCTCACATGAATATAGTATTAGTCAGTGGTAATTGTAACTCCAGTTCTTGTAAAAATGTTAAAAACTTTTACCCTGAAAACTATGAGAACCCCTAGAACTATTAAAACCCATTCAATGAGCAATTTCGACTATTAGTTGATTGAAACTTTGACCGAATAGTTTAGAATGGTTTTAAATTCAATTTGAGTGAAACCAAAGCCATTTTATAAGTTTGAGAGCCTAAATATTATGCTAGAAAAGATGGATTTCAAAAAGAGTTGAATTGAGCTAAATGAAAAGAACCAAGAAAAGGGACTAAAATGTAAAGTAGAAAAGTTATTAAAAAGTGACTTTGAGCTCCATGAAGCACGTTCCATCTATTCTCCATCTCTTGACCAACTTTTGGCTGGCTAGAAACAAAACCAAAGGCTTCTTGAAGGACACACAAGGAGAAGCGAATTTGAAGGAGAAAGATTTGTAAAAAAGGTGAGGAAATTCTTAGATTTTCATGGTTCCTCCTCCACAAATATTGTTCCTCTCCTTCTCCTTTTCCTTTCTATGGTTTTAATGTTTCATTTAGGATTGTTTTGGGTCTTTTTCAGAGGATGGAGATTAGAGTTTGAAGGAGAAGCTTATAACAAAGGAAAGAGGTCTTGGGAAAGGCTTGAAACAAGGTAACTTCTATGGACTTCCTTGCTTTCTCCTTGTTGTTCTTCATGAGCTCTTGTTTGGCCAACTATAGAGCATGTAGAAGTGATTAATTTTTGACCAAGACCAAGCAAGAAACTTAGGTTTTAGAGTGTGGGAAACTAGAAAATGCAATGAAATCCAAAAGAAAACCATTAGATTGCAAAATGCCAAACCTAGAGATTTAATTGCACTTAGGCCAAGATGAAGCTTTCTAGTAGTAATTCAAGTTGTCTAAGCATGTGAATGAGTTCCCAAGGCATCTAGGAAGCCTCCTAAGTGCCATTTCCTTTAAGGAAAATTGCAAAACTCCATGGGCTCTATACCAATGCATATTCTTGACTAAGCATGTCCTAAGCACCTAGAGTGTGTATTAAGTTTTTCTAAGGCTAGAATGGGACTAGATATGATAGATGAACATCAAAGGAAGCCTTGGAAAAAAATTAAAAGCCTTGGTTTGTGAGATGGAGTTATAGTCTCCATAATGAGAAATAAAGAAGAAACATATAGATAAGCACCTTAAAATGAATATGTGATAACTCCAAAGAGTCTAAATGGAGTTAAGAGACTTAAATTGAGGAAAAAATGGAGCTAAGATTATGAATTCTCATAGTTGCTTCATTAGATCTTGTATGGATCCATAATTGAGTCTTATAACAAAGTAAGCTTTCATAGAGTGTGTGTGTGTGTGTGTGAAACCAAAACTTGTTTCAATGATTGAATTATGTCTTATTTGATGTGTCTAAGGCAAGAAAACCAAGTGCCAACCTAGTTACAAGTGTGTGGTAGAGAGAAGAGAAGAATTAAGCAAAGGAAAAGCTTGTGATTTTGCTTGAAGGTAGCTCTCTAACCTTTCCCAAATGCATGGCTTGGATGTTTGTTTATCTTTAGGTGCTTGTGTGTATGTTTGAACTATGGAATATGTCTCTAGCTATCACTTACTTGCTATGGTACAATTATTGTAACATCCAATTTTTTAAAAACGAGAGAAAACGTGAGAAACGTAATGTATAGTTTCTCTATAAACGAACGAAATTCACCAGATACATAAGGAAGTCTCCCAAGATGATGTAGTCAAGGTCCTAAAAAATTTGGAAAGTATTCTAGACTCTTAAAAATGAGAATCCCAGGCTCAGACAAAAGAAAAATGGAACTAAAATGAAAAAATAATTTCTTATGAAAAGCTTACGAAACGTAATGGCATTTTTATAATTTTGAGTAAATTTTGGAATTCACATAGGAATGCTTTTTAAATGAAAATTTTGAGTTCCTCAAGGTTTTCAGAGGCCCTAAAGACCATGGAAAGCTCCGAGACAATTAAAACCTCTTCGGTGGATGTTTTCTAACATCAGTGTACTCAAACTTTAACGGATTCGTTCAGGAAGGTTTTAGCTCTGATTTGAGTGATTCCAAAGGCATTTTACTAAATTGGGAACTTAAATTTCATAATGGAAAAGATTCTCAAAAAGGGGTTAAAACAAAGGAGTAACAAAATTGCTAAGAACAAAGGGTAAAATGGAAAATTTTAAAAGTGTAACCTCTTCCACCTATATATATATATATGATGTGCCCTTCTTCTCCCTTCATTATGCATGACTAAGTTCTGCCTAAAACCAGAGGAAAACCCTAGGAGAGTGGCACGTAAGAGGGAGGCAAAGAGGAGGAGAAATTCAAGGTAGAAAGGTATGGATTTTCATGGTTTTTCATACTCTTTCTCTTCCAAACCTCTTCTTCTTCATCCTCCTTTGTTTCCTTTGATTAAAATGAAGTTTACAAATCTGTTTTAAGGGAGAAATTGAGGGGAAAATTTGGATTTGAAGAGAGGAGCTCAAAGAACACAAGATTCAAGTGAGAAAAGCCATGAAAATAAGGTATTTTCTTCTTCCATGGTTGCTACCCTTTGCCCCCCTTCTCCACCATTTCGCCCCACTTGAGAAGACTAAGAGGATTTGATTTTTAGGCAGAACCAAGGGTTATTCTAAGGAAAAAGGGTGTGGAGATTAAGAATATGCAAAGAGAATTAACAAATAACCATGGAAATTCAAGATGCAAAGTCTAGGATTTCATATGTTCCTTGCAAAATCTGATTTGATACCTTGATTCCTATGTCTAAATGAATATTTAAATGAGTTCCGAAGATCCCTAAGAGGCTTCTCATATGCTTTCTCCTTCATGAAAACAAAGCAAAGTCCATGAAGCCATTATTCCTCCATAGCCTCAGCCTAAAGGGGTTCTCATAACTAGGGAGAGTTTTGAATTTTTCTAAGCCCATTCATGAGTTATATATGATGAATGCATATGAGAAGAGAACTTGAAAAAAATTTAGAATGCATGGAAAGTGAATTGGTGCTTTAGGTTCCATATTATGACCTAAAGAAGTAACATATTGTTAAGCTCTTTGTTTTAATTGTGTGATGACTCCAAGAGGCTTAAAAAGAGTCAATAATCATATTTGAAAGGAAAGAATGGAGCCTAGAAATTATTTGAGGGGTGTTGCTTCATTAGGTGCATTTATGGACCATAATAGGGTTTATAGAATAACCTAATATCTAAGCAAGTTGTATGCCCTTTGAATTTGTTTCATGAACCTAATTGGCTTCCATAAATTGTGTTTAGGGCAAGAGAAACCTTCTTACACTTTTATGTGTGTGTGGCCGAGAAAAGAAGCTTGAATTCAAAGGGAAAAGTGTGTGATTGTGTGCAAGGTAACTCTCTCCACCTTCTCTCATGCATGGATGTATGCTTAGTTTGTCTTAGAATGTGTGTATGTGTATTTTTAAGCCATGAAAAGTATAATAGCATGATTTCATATGCCATGGTTTTATGATGACATATTATGTTTCCTATTATGTTTCGATGTGTTTTTGGGTTTGCTTGAATGTAGGGAGGCTAAGAACCTTTAGCTATGGTGAGGATGAGGCAAGAACCTTTAAGATTAGTTGAGATAAAGCAAAGAGTCTTCCAAAAGCAAAGTTGGCTCCCAAGAGCATGGTCGAGCATTAAAGAATGGGTGAGGCAAGTCCAATATCCACAAGAAATTAGGTGAGGCCAATCCACTTGCTTAGCAAGCCTTTGTATGCTATGTATGACTTTCTCAAACGGTAAAAATGTCTCTTGAATGTTTGCACATGTCCATATGACCATACATGCATTTATGAGACTTGTTTGCATCCATTATGTATGATTGAATGGGAGATGAGCTATTGGGATTCTTTGAATCTCATTCCCTTCTCTCTAATGATCTCACATGCTAGGTGGACCAAGTGGACAAGGTGATGAAAGCCAATTACCTTGAAGGAAAGAGTTTGGTAATTAAATGCAAAGTTTTTGGTTCTTTAAGGCCATAATTATGTCAAATGTTGTAACCCCTTGATGTATATGGTCAGTAACCTCTTAGACATGTGTAATTATGATATTATGCCATGTATGAATGAGAGAATATGTTATGTAGCCACTAGAATATGAATTGAGCATATGATGGCACATTAGCTTCATGAATGGCTTTATGAAAATATGTATATGTATGGATGAAATAGCCAAAATGAGATACATGGAATTTGGGATCATTTGGGACAAGTCTTAATTATACTTTTATACTTGCCCAAAAGGTGACAACACCAAAGGAAAGCCATTTGGTCACTTTGGTATCCCATATAGAGCTAAAATTGACTATAATGGAACCCTATGTCACTTTTTAGCCAAATGAGCTCTTCTTGCTCTGAGATTTGGTATTCAATTACAGCTTGTAGAGATATTTTTGGGAAGTTAAAGAACACAATTTTTGGAGGTCTACAGAATATTTGATGAATTTCTAAAGTTGGTATATTTTCTAGTTTTGGTTTGTTACATATTCATTTGGTCCAAAAATGAAATCTATCACATAGGGCCTAAATGATGTCCAATTGCCACAAAATTTTATATAGAGAAACTAGACATTCATAGTGACTTGAACCAATTGGAAGCACCTCATTTGGAGGTCTAGAGAGAGAGATATATGAATTTTAAAAATTCTATCCAGTATCAGGAGCCTTACCTAACTTTAGTTACTATTCCATTGAATTCTTAGGTTTGACCTGCCTGAATTAGTTTGGAGTTATTTTTCTCCTCTATCTAACACCCACATCTTTAAAGATTGATATCATTCACATGGATTGGATTTTTTTGGAATTAATTGTACTTTTTCAAAGTTTACTGCAGAAAGCTATGACAGTAACAGTGGTAGTTTGACCTCTGGACCTTTTCGAATGTCAAAAATCCTCTATGATGGATGTTGTGGCCTAAACATATTTTTAGTATGATATAAACATTTGTAGCTTTCTAGAATGGCTAAGAATACTTAATTTCAATATTATTAGAATTAGTTATGAATTTCCAAAGTTTGGTCAGAAAAGGGGCAAATTCTGGCTGAATTTCAATATGCATATTTTAAGCATCCCTTCATGATTATTCAGTTGTGAGCCACATTTTATGATGAAAATGAGTTATATTTATGTAATTAAATATGAAAATATATTATATGAGCCCACACGGTCCATGTGACACTAAAAGGAATTTTCATACACGATGCAATGCTAAATTATTCATTATTTTATGCTATTTTCTTTGCTCTTCTATGAGTTACATGAAGTGAAACATGAGAATAGCATGAGAAAAGCTAGGAAACATGATGAAATGGACTAGAAATATATGGTGTTACAATTAGCCATCTTGAAATAAGTTTATAAATGTATTTTGACTTGAATGGATATAGTGATGCCAAAAGTCCTTTTGCATGGGTGAGGATGAGCCAAAAATCCTAGGATTGGGTGAGACAAAGCCACAAGTTTCAAGAAGAGTGGTCTTAGTCAAAATTTGTAATATCCAGTTCTCTAAAAACAAGAGAAAACAAGATAAACGTAATGTACAGTTTCTCCACAAACGAACGAAATTCATCAGATACAAAAGGAAGTCCCCAGAAATGAGATAATTAAAGGTCCCAAAAAATTTGGGAAGCATTCTAAACTCCTACAAATGAGAATTCTAGGCTCATACGAAAAGAAAAATGGAGCTAGAATGAAGAAATAATTTCTTATGAAAAGCTTACGAAATGTAATGGAATTTTCGTAATTTTGATTAAATTTTGGAATTCACGCAAGAGGGCTTTTTAAATAAAAGTTTTGAGTTCTCCGGGGTTCTCAGAGGCCCTAAAAACAATGAAAAGTCCCAGGACAGTTAAAACTCCTCCAGTGGACGTTTTGAATGTCAGTTGACCTGAACTTTGACTGATTCGTTTGGGAAGGTTTTAGCTCCAATTTGAGTGATTCCAAAGACATTTACTAAATTGGGAACCTAAATTTTATAATGGAAAATAAAATTCTCAAAAAGGACCTAAAACGAAGGAGAAACGAAAATGCCAAGAACAAAGGGCAAAATAGCAATTTTTGAAAAAGTGTTTCTTCCTCCCTTATAAATAGGTGGCGCCTTAAACTTTCCCTCATTTAGCTTCAAATTGTTCTGCCCAAAACCAGAGGAAAAACCTAGAGGATGAGGCACACAAGAGGAGGAAGAAAAGGAGGAGAAATCCAAGGTAGAAAGGCATGGATTTTCATGGTTTTTCATACTTTCTTCATTCCAAACCTCTTCTCCTCCATTTTCCTTTGTTTTCTATGATTATAATGAAGTTTATAAATCTATTTTAAGGGATAAATTGAGGGAAAAATTCGGATTTGAAGAGAGGAGCTCAAAGAAGACAAGATTCAAGCGAGAAAAGCCATGAAAACAAGGTAATTTCTCTTCCTATGGTTGCCATCTTTGGTTCTCTTCCTCCATTTTGCCTAACATGAGGAATCTTAGGAGGATTTGATCTTTAGGTAGAACCAAGGATGAATCTAAGAAAAAAGGGTGCGGAGAGTAAGAATATACAAAGAAATTCAAGAAAAAGCCATAGAATTTTAAGGTGCAAAACCTAGAGTTTCAAGTGCACCTTGTAAAATCTGATTTTTTATGATGATTCATAGGCCTAAATAAGAGTTTCAATGAGCTCCTAAGATCCCTAAGATCCTCCCCACATGCTTCCTCCTTCAAGAAAACTAAGTAAATTCCATGAAGCTCAATAATCTCCGTAGTCTCGACCAAACATGGTTGGGGTAGATAGGGAGAGTTTTAAATTTTTCTAAGGTCATTCTTAAGTCATATATGATGAATGAATATGAGGGTAGGCCTTTAAAAAAAATTGGAACTTATAGAAAGTAAATTGGTGCTTTAAGTTCCATATTATGACCTAAGGAAGCAACATATTGTTAAGCTCTTTATTTTAATTGTGTGGTGACTCCAAGAGGCTTAAAAGTAGTCAAGAATCATATTTGAAAGGAAATAATGGAGCCTAGAATTTATTTGAGGGGTTTGCTTTATTAGGTGCAATTATGGACCATAATGGGGTTTATAGAACAACCTAGTGTCTAAACAAGTTGTGTGACCTTAGAAATTGTTTCATGAACTTAATTGGCTTCCATAAATTGTGTCTAGGCCAAGAGAAAGCATCTCCACAAGTTTATGTGTGTGTGGTCAAAGCAAGGGAGGGAATTTCAAACAGAAAAGTGTGTAATTGTGTGCAAGATAGCTCTCTCCACCTTCTATCATGCATGGATGTGTGCTTAATTTGTCTTGAATGTATGTATGTGTATTTTTAAGCCATGAAAAGTGTTCTAGCATGACTTTAATTCCATGATGCCATAATGTTACAATATGCTCTTATATGGTGTTTTTGATGTGTGCTTGGATTTGCTTAAGTGTGGTGAGGCCAAGAACCCTTAGCCATGGTAAGGATGAGCCAAAAACCCTTAAGATTGGTTGAGACGAAGCAAAAAGTGTCCCAAAAGTAAAGTAGGCTCCTAAGAGCATGGTTGAGTCCAAAATGCATTAAAGAATAGGTAAGACAAGCCTAATATCCACAAGAAATTGGGCGAGGCCAATCCACTTGCTTGGCAAACCTTTGTATGCTATGTATGACATTCTCAAATGATGAAAATGCTTCTTGAATGTTTGCACATGTCAACATGACCATACATACATTAATGAGACTTATTTGCATCTATTATGTATGATTGAATGGGAGATGAGCTATTGGGATTCTTTGAATCTCATTTCCTCCTTTCCAATAATCTAACATACTATGTGGACTAAGTGGACAAGGTAATGGAAGCCAACCACCTTGAAGAGAAGAGATTGACACCAATATGTATAGTTTTTGCTCTTGAAAACCATAATGATACCTAATGATGTATATTATTATTGTAAATGGTCTATGACCCTTGGAACATATGTAATTATGATATTATATGATGTAGAAATGAAAGAATGTGTTATGTGAATGATGGAATGTAAATTGAGTATATTATGTTAATGTAACTTCATGAATGGCTTTATGGAAATATGTATATATATGGATGAAATGGCCAAAATGGGATGCATGAGGTTTGGGACCATTTAGGTAGCTCACACAAGTCCTAATCATACTTTTAGACTTTCCCAAAAGGTGCTAAAACCTTATGAAAGCCATTTGGACATTTTGGTATGGTACCCTATATGGAGCCAAAATTAATTATAATGGAACTCTATGTCACTTTTTAGCCAAATGTGCTCTTCTTGATCTAAGACTGGTCATGCAATTGTATCTTGTAGAGAGCTTTTTAGAAAGCTGAAGAACAAATTTTTGGAGGTCTACAGAATATTTGGCGAATTTTCAAAGTTGGTAATTTTTCTGGTTTTGGTCATGTCACTGTTCATACTAATCTGAAAATAAAATTTGTCACACAGGGTCCAAATGATGTCCAATTGCCACAAAATTTTATACAGAGAAATTAGACATTTCCAATGACTTGTACCAACTAGAAGAACCTCATTTAGAGGTCTAGAGAGGGAGATATAAATTTTAAAGAATCTATCTAGTATCAGGAGTTTTACCCAACCTAAGTTATTATTCCATTGAATTCCGAGGTCTAGGTTGCCTGAATTGGTCTGGAGTTATTTTTTCCCTCTAGCTAACATCCATAGATTTCCATATTGGCATCATTTGTATGGATTTGATTTTTATGGAATTAATTGGATATTTTCAAAGTTTACTATAGAAATCTATAATAGCACCAGGAGGTAGTTTGACCTCTAGATCATTTCAGATGGCAAACATCCTCTATGATGGATGTTGTGGTCTGGACATATTTTTAGTAAGACATTCGTAGATTTCCATAATGACCAAGAATACATGAGTTCAATATTTCTAGATTTAGTTATGAATTTTTAAATTTTGGTCAAAAAAGAGCCAAACTCTGGCTGAAAATATGTATGAATATTCTAAGCATTCTTTCGAGTTCCATGAGTTGTGGCCACATTTTATGATGCAAATGAGTTGTAATCATGTAATTAAATATAAGAATGTATTATATGAGCTCACACAATCCACGTGACATCAAATGAAATTTTTATACACGATGCAAAACAAGAAAATGCATTATTTTAATTCTCTTTTCTTGCTCCTTCATGGAAATTATGAATGTAAAGCTTGAGAATAGCATAAGATAAGCTAAGAAATTATGGTCTTACAAAAGTCCCTTGAAAATAGGTGAAACAAATCTAAAAGTCCTAAGAAAAATGGGTGAGGTAAAACTAATGCCCTTGAGAGCCTATGTATGATATGTATGAGTCTCTCTGACATGGAAAATGCTTTATATATATTTTTTACTAGCCTAAATGCCATATATGCATTCTTTGACATGTTAATTCATCTATTATGTATGTTTGAAAGGGTAAAGAGCTATTAGGATTCTTGAAATCTTACTCTTTCCCCATAAATTCCTAACCATGTCTAGGTAAGTTAAGTGATCCAATAAATAGAGGCCAACAATGTAATGTTTGGGTTCATAAAAACAACGAAAACAAATATTTATTATGGGCAAGTCCTCTGAAATGAAACTGTTAAGGTCTAGAAAAATTAGGATAAAAATCTACACATCAAATAATGAAAATAGGAGGCTAGAAGTACCCTGAAACTAGAGTCAAAATGACCAGACAAAATTTAACGAAACAGTTGCAAAACATAATGCCATTTTTGTAATTTTGGGCAATTTTTATAATACTCATAGGAGGAAATTTTAAATGAAACTTTTGAGTTCTTCAAGATTCTCAGAGGCCCTGAAAACCATGGGAAGCTTTGGGACAGTTAAAACCACTCCAATGTATGTTTTCTAATGATAGTTAACCCAAACTTTGACCTTTTTGTTTGGAAAGGTTTTACCTCCAAATTGAGTGATTTCAAAAGCATTTTATAAGATTAAGAACCTAATTTTATGATGGAAAATGTGGATCCAAAAAAGGAGCTAAAACGAACTTAAAACAAAAATGCCAAGAAAATGGGACATAATGGGAATTTTTAAGTAAAAAATTTAATCCCTTGACTTCTTAAACTCATGCTTCCCTTGTCTCCTCATTTAACCGAACTTCTTGCTACCCAAAATAGAGAGTGAGACCAAGGGAGAGAGCCACACAAGAGAAGAAAAGAAGAAGAAGAAGAAAACCAAGGCAAAAAGGGTATAAAAATGATGGAATTTCTTGGTCTTTCCTTTAGTAAGCTTGTTCTCCTCCTTCTTCTCGTTCTGTATATGGTTTTATTGAAATATTTGGTTTTATTTTGAGCTCTAATCAGAGGGCAGAAGTTCAAATTTCAAGGAGAGGACCAAGGCAAATGAAAAAGCTCTCAAGAAAGCTAAAAAACCAAGGTAAATTTCTTGTTTCCATGCTTGCTTCTTCTTGTCTCCATGGATGTGCGGTTCAGCCACTCCTAGGATAGCCAAGGGGAGATTGAATTTGAACCAAACCAAGAGTGAATCTTAAGAATTAGAGTGTGGGAAATAAGAATATGCAAAGAGAACAAAGAAAAAACCATGAATTTACAAGATGCATTACCTAGGGTTTTTAGTTGCACCTTGGTTTGTAGGAAAGTTTCTAGCCATAATTTAAGGTGTCTAAGAGTTTGTATGAGTCCCTAAGACATCATGAAAGGCTCCCACATGTATCTCCCATCAAAGAAAGCAAAACAACTTCCATGGGTGTAATTGGAAGTTATGTCTTGGGCAAGAAGAGGGGAAGCACCTAAGGAGTGTTTTAATTTCTTCCATGCTTATATTTGCATTATATATGATGAGAGAGTATGAGACAAAGCCTTGAAAAAATTTTAAGAAGCCTAGGAAATGAGATGGAGGTGTAGGTTCCATATTGTGACTTAAATAAGAAACATATAGCTAATCTCCTTAAATTAATTGTGTGATGGCTCCAAGGAGTCTAAATAGAGTCAAGAACCATAGATGGAAGGATAGAATGAAGCCTAGATCATGAATTCTTGGTGTTGCTTCATTAGGCACTTTATGGAACCATATGAATGCTAAAGTTTTTCTAAAGTGTGTGTAGCATTAAAGATTATTTCAAGAGTGTAATTAGATCCCATTTGATGTGTTTAGGCCAAAGGAATCAAGCTCCACCTTTTTTGTAGGTGTTTGGCTGAGGGAGAGGAAGGAATTCCAAAGGATAAAGTGTGTTCTTGCATTCAAGATAGCTTTCTCTCCTTTCTCTCATGCATCTTTAGGTATTTTCTTGTCTTTGAGTGTGTGTATGTATACTTATGCTTTGAAAATTTTTTTCAACCAATGTTTACATGCTATAGTGCCATAATGCTTTGTATATATTCTTGAAAGATGTTTTATGAATATGTTTTAGCTTGCATAAGCTTGGTGAGGCCAAAAGTCCCTTAGTAAGGGTGAGTATAAGCCAAAAGTCCCTAAGAGTAGGTGAGGTAGGGGTAAAAAGTTTTTAGAAGAATGAAGCTTAGTCAAAAGTCCTTTGAAAGTAAGTGAGGTAAGTCCAAAATTCTCAAGGAAAATGGGTGAGGCTAAACCATTTTCTTGGCAAGCCTATGCATAAAGCATATGTCTTCTTGAATGTGAAAATTGTTCCATGTATGTGTATGAATTTTAAGATAGCCATGCATGCATTTTTGGACTTCAAATTACATCCATCATGTATGTTTGAAAGGGTGAAGAGCTATTAGGATTCCTAGAATCTCACTCTTCCCTCTCCATTGCCCTAATATGTCTAGGTGGATCAAGTGAACCAAGAAATGGAAGCCATCACATTTAAAAGAAGATTGACAAATGAGTTGTTATTTGTTCATTTTGTAACCATAACATTGTCAAATGATGTATTCCTATGATGTATAACCTCTTGAACAGATGTACATACATGGATATGTGAAGTATGTATGAGACTTAAAAGCATATGAATGATATTGAATGTTTTTGACATTGAAATGCCAAGTTATGTATATAAGTTCTTTGTTTATAGCAATAAGTGGAAGAGTGATCTTGTAATTTATGGATATCTAGACCCTTACACATGTTTAGAGGTCTATTTTGATGCTTTCCCATGAGCTCAAGTGGTCGTGGAAAAGCTAAAAGCCAAAATGGACCATTCTTGACCCTTTGAAAGGCATAAAAATGCCATTTTACAACCCTATGCCATAGACTGACCAAATAGATAAACTTTTCCATGCACATAGGTCTCATCTATAGCTTTTGAGAAGCAAAAACCAAATTATTTGGAGCTCTAGAGAATTGATTGTGAATTTTCAAAGTTGCCAAAAAGTTGCTATACTGATATGGTTATTGTTCATATGGTCATTTTTTTTCCTATGTCATCTGAAGGTCTAATGGTATCCAATGCTTATGAAATTTTACAGACATAAACTCCATGGACACTGAGATCACCCCATTTAAAGGCCAGAGCATAAAGATATTAATTTTTGAAGTTTAGAGTCAATACTAGTAATGCTACACTACCTTTGGTACTGTTCCATCAATTTTCAGTAGCTAAACATTTTTGTTTTGGTTTAGACTTATTTTTAGTCTAAAGTTAACATCTGTAGCTTTCTAGAATGGTATAGTGTGCTTGATTTCAATTTTTCTAAATTTAGTTATGATTTTTCAAAGTTTGCACCAAAAATCTAGCATAACAACCCAAGACTGATTTGATGATTTTGTATTTGTATGCTCCAAACTCGGGTTTCATAAAACATTTGGTGATGGTTTTGAGTTGTATGGATATATTTTAATTGAAGGATAATAGGAATGAGTTCATATAATCCACAAAGATGAAAAATAAAAAATTTAAGTATGATGTAGCACAAAATAAGGCAATATTTTAATTGAATTTTCCATGAGAAGTTGCTATCCTGAGGAAATGTAACTAAAAATAAGACGGGGACAGGATAGATGAATATGGTGTTACAAACAACCTTGAAAACCAAGACTTTGACAAGGAGTAGTTATTTAGCTATTTTGATGACATTCAATGTCAAGATATGTAAATACATTATGTATATGTTGTAGATCGTTAAACATGTCCAAATATATATAATGATGATGTATGTACTGATTTTGGAACCATATGAAAGAACATGTAAGTTTTTGCTACCAATGAACCTTTATATGCATGTGTATAATTGCAAGTGACATGGTGAATATTAGCTTCATAATGATTTGAACCCATTGGCATGCTTCTATAGGCTGTGAATGAGCTTTTAGGTGTGTCCAAGTGGCTATGGAATGGTAAGAAGGTGATTTGGTGCTTGTTAAACCCAATTTAGACTTCAAAAATGACCAATTTGTTAGCTAAATCAAAGTCTGGGCAAATGGATGAGTTTTTACATAAAATTTGGCCAATAAGTAGGTCTCATTTAGAACTTTTTATAGAGCTAAAAAGCACCTAATTTGGAGCTTTAGAGAATTTGTTATGATTTTTCAAAGTTAGGAAAATTTTGCAAAAATGGTAATAGCACTATTTATATGGTCAGTTTCTTCCCTTGTGTGATCCAAGGGACAAATGATATCTAATGCTCATGAAATTTTACTGGCATAAATTAGACATGATGAGCTTTTTGCAGCACCTAAGAGCACCTAAATTGGAGGTCTGTAAAGGGAGAACCAAATTTTTAAATTTTCATGACAGTAGCAGTAATACAACTCAACTGTTGGTACTACTCCATCAATTTTCGTGCATTAAATGCCATGTTCTTGATTTGGAATATTTTTAATCATTAGTTAACATCTAGAACTCTCTAGAAAGATATCATATGTATGATTTTGATTTTTTCAGAATTAGTTATGAAGTTTCAAAGTTCATATAAAAAACTTATAACAGCAACTTGAGAGCAAAACATTGATTTTATGGAATGTGGCTTAAAAACTGAGACTTATGAGCTGTTTTGTGATGGTTTTGACTTGTATGAATATGTTATGGATGGAAAATGATATTGATGAGTTTGTATGGTTCATAAAGTATAAAATGAATTAATAAGGGCTTACGTAACATAATTTAATGCTATTTAATGGATTATTTTCCATGTGAGTGCGTGAAACTAAGTCTTATAAAGGAAAACCTAGAAGATTAAGGTAGTACAGTAGTTGCTCTTCAAAGATAGTATAGAAAAAGTAAGAATCATAGTCAGTAATCAAGATGAGAAATTGAATGATGCTTACTCTCAAGTAAATAAAATGAGTAATGAAAAGATCAAACCTAAACAAGCAAGTATTATTGTAAGCAAAGAAATTAGGAAAATTAAGAATAGAAACTCCTTAAAAGAGCTATGATCCCAGTAAGTGGTTAAAATATAAGGTTTATGATAGAAAGAAATATAAGTCCTGATTATGGTGAGCTAGTAAGAAAGAAAGTAAGGTTAACTAGTGGACTAAACACTTAAATAAGTTGAGTAAGCAGGTAGAAATCTCAAATGGCTAGTAATAAATATAGAAAAGATAAAGAGACTTGGCATAAAGCCATTAAAAGATGATATGGGAGATTTAATACTAATAAGATATCTCCAATTGCATATGCAAGTAAGTATACTAAGTAGGAAAGTTTAACCCCTATGAATTGGGTTAAGACCAATTAGATACAAAATAGTAAGCTATCCCCCAAAATAGACCAGAGACATTAGAATATGTTTCAGTATCAGAAGCTAGTCTCCCTCGTGACAAAACGAAGTCAATGCTCTATATAAATAACACAGAGAAAGAGAATCATATATAGCAAGCTAGCAATGTTAATTCCCTAGTAGAAAGAAGCTTAAAAGAGCCTAGGCTTTGAGAAAAGTAATTGGAGCAAGGTAATGTAAAGACCAGCTAGAAAAGTATGAGAAAAGCAAGGTAATATTTATATGACTAAATTTCAAGGATGAAATTTTATTTAGAAGGAGAGAAATGTAATAGTCGGTTATCTTAAAAAGGCTTAAAAGCAAGTACTATAATTCAAATGATTAAAGGCCAAACAAAATTAGAGCAACAATCTATGTAATATCTACTTCTTTGAAAACAAGAGAAAACGCAAGACACGTAACATAAGGTTTCTTCGTAAATGCACAAAATCCGCTAGATATAAAAGGAAGTCCCCCAGATAGAGTGATTTGAGATCTAATAAAATTAAATTAATATTTTAGACCTCAAATAATGATGAGTCAAGGCCAAAGGTGCCCTAAAGCTAGAGCCAAAATAGCCAAACAGATTTTAACAAAAATGCAATGAAACATAATGGCATTTTTGTAATTTTGAGCAATTTTTGGAATACTTATAAGAGGGATTTTTAAATGAAAAATTTGAGTTCTCCAAGATTCTTAGAGGCCCTAAAAACTATAGAAAGCCTCGGGACAGTTAAAGCCTATTCGATATATGTTTTCCAATAACGGTAAGCCCAAACTTTGAGCAATTTGTTTATGAAGGTTTTAGTTCCAAATTAAATGATTATAAAGGCATTTTATAAGTTAGAGAACCTAAATTTTATAATGAAAAAGATGTTTCTCAAAAAGAACCTAAAATGAAAAAGTTACGAAATGGGGACATAAATGGAATTTTTGAAAAAGAAAGTTCAAAAAGCCTCCTTAAATATACGCCCCTCTTCTCTCTCACACATGATTAACTTTATTTCTACCTTAGAATATAAGGGAGACCAATTGGGAGTGGCATCCAAGAATGGAGGAAATGAAGAAAAAAAATTTAAGAAAATGGTGAGAAAAGTGTAGAAATTCAAGTTTCTTACTTTAGCAATTTGAATTCTCTTCTTCTCCTCCTTCTTCCCATAGCTTTGGTACATGAATTGGTTCTATTTTGAGCTAAAACCAAGAGGGAGGAGTTTGAACTTAAGGAGGAGAGCTAGAGGAAAAGGAAGAGCATTCAAGAAAGGCTTGAATTCAAGGTAAAATTCTTAGTTCTCCATGCTTCCTTTTTCTTGTTCTTCTTTATGTGCATTTCATCCTACATATGGCTAGCCAAGAGGGAATGGATTTTAGGTAGAACCAAGGATGAAACCCATGAATTAGAGTGTTGGTAATAACATAGTGCAAAAAATTTCAAGAAAGAATCCATGAAATTCAAGATTGTAAGGCTAGGGATTCAAGAACATAACTAAAATTCTGCTTTGATACAAGAGTCCCTAGGCTAAAGTAAGTGTTTTTATGAGCTCTTAGGATCCCTAGAGAGCTTCCCATATGCATCTTCCATCAAGGAAAGCAAGACAACCTCCATTAGTGCCAAGGTGAGCATAGGTTCAAGCAAGGTGAGATGAAGCACTAAGAGAGTGTGTTAATTTCTTCCAAACTTAGTTTTGCATCATATATGATGGGAGAGTATGAGAGGAAGCCCTTAGAAAAAATTTTAAAAGTCATGGATAATGAGATGGAGCTATAGGTTCATATTGTAGCATAATGAAGTAACACCTAGTTAGGCATCTTAAAATAAATGTGTGATGACTCCAAGGAGTCTAAATAGAGTCAAGAGTCATAGATGGAAAGGAAGAATGTTCTTGAATCCCTAGCCTTACAATTGTTCTATATATGATTTCTTAAGTGCAAGACATGTTTTATATGACTTCTAAAGTGCAAGATAAGTTCTATATATGAGTATGCACTCCACGATTTTTATGCATGCATTTTAGACTTAAATTTGCATCCTTTATGTATGCTTAAAAGGGAGAAGAGCTATTGGGATTTTTAGAATCTCATTACTTCCTCCCCATTACCTAATATGTCTAGGTGGATCAAAGGGCAAGGAAATGGGAGCCAACACACTTGAAAGTAAGGAGATTGACAGAAGCATAAAAGTGACCAATTTTGCAACCCTACGTTAAGATCTAAACAAATAAACTAATTTCCTCATGAAATTTGTCATGCATATAGGTCTTCTAGAGCTTTCTGTGAAGCTAAAGGTTTATATTATTTAAAGCTTTAGAAAATATTTGGTGAATTTTTAAAGGTGGCAAAAATTTATAATTTTGACAATGGTACTGTGTAAATGGTAAAAAACTTCATCTCTATCATTCATGAGACGAATGGTGTCCAATAGCTATGAAATTTTACAAGGAGGAAACTAGGATATTTAGAGTGAACTGTACCAATAGGAAACACCTCATTTCGAAGTTTGAGTAGAGAGTTATGAAATTTTTGAAGCTCTATGTTAGTAGCAGTAGCGCTAACTGAGTCCATGTATTTTTCCATTAGTTTACAGTAGCTAAACGTGTCTGGCTTGGTCTAGGAGTATTTCTCCCTTAAATTTAACACTGTAGCTTTCCAAAGTATATAATTTTTCTTGAATTGGATTTTGTGGAATTAGTTTCTGCATTTTTGAAATTTATATCAGTAAGCTATATCAGAAACACAGGGCTATTTGACCTATGATAATTTTCTATCCTTAAACATGTTCCAAGTGATGTTTTCATGGATTGGGATTATTTTTAGCATAAATTTAACATCTAGAGCTTTCCACAAAGTTATGGGTTATTTGACTTTAATTTTTCTAGATTTAGTTATGATTTTCCATAATGACACTAGAAATCTATCAAGTTGGACCTGAAATGAACTTGTATTATTTTGTGTATATATGCTATGAGCTTGAGGCATTTGGCAAAATTTTGTGATGGTTTTGAGTTGTATACATGTATTTAAATATAAAAATGAGATGGATGAGTTCATATGGCCCACGGACACGAAATGAAAATTTTATCCACTATGCAATGCAAAAATAATGTAATTTTTTAATGGAAATTTTCCTTGGAACCTTGCTATATCAAAGGAATGCAATTAGAGATGAGATAAGATGAGCTAGTTAAATATGGTGTTACAATCTAGATATCTAAAAATGATAATACAAGGCGAGAGGTGTCTAGAAATTTGAGTTAGAATAACTAAATAAAATTAAGTTAAAAGGCAATGACATTTTTATAAATTCAGGCAACTTTTAGAAAACTGAAAGGAGGGATCTTTAAATAGAAAATTTGAGTTTTTTAGGGTTCTCAAAGGTCCTAAAAATCATAGGAACTCCTAAAATGGTCTAACCCTCTAGTTTGCATTTTAGAGTATCAATTGATAAAAACTTTAACTGAATCGCTTGGGAAAGTTTTCAATCCAATTTGGGTAAAACCAAAGGTATTTTATAAATTATAGGACCTAAATTTCATGATAGAAAAGACAGTTCTAAAAAAAGAGTTAAAATAAGCCCAAATAAAAAAAATCTAGTTTAGGGACTAAATTGGAATTTTGAAAGATAGTTCTCATGTCCCATTTCTGCCAACCCTCATAACTAACTTTCCTTTGGTTCAAAATAGATTCAAGGGCTGCTCAAAGAGGCGCACAAGTAGGGAGCAAAGGTAAGAGAAAGAATCTTTGAAAGGGTAAGAAATTTATACTTTTTCATGCCTCCTCCTTCACTAAACCTCTTCTCCTCTTTCTCATTTCTTCTTTCATGGTTTTAATGATTAATTTGGGGTTGTTCTATGGCTAGTTCAATAGAAGGAAGAGAGAATTTAAAGGAAAGCTAGAAAGCCTTAGAAAGTTCTTTTGGAAAGCTTGAAACCAAGGCATGATTCATGGTGTAACCTTGCTCCATCTTGGTTCTTCTTCCCTTGTGCATTTTGTCTAGACCTAAGCCCACCTAGGAGAGGATGAATTTTGACCATACCAAGGTAGGAACAAGGGTTTTAGAGCATGAGGGTTAAAAATATGCAATTGGAGCTAAAAGAAAAGCTTTAGAATTCAAGTTATATCACCTAGGGTTTTTATTGCCCCTAAGAGTTTTTGAAACTTTCTAATGATAATTTACCTTGTATAAGAGTAGGTATAACTTCATAAGAGGTTTAGGAAGCTTCATGGATGGCAAATTCCCTAGGAAATTGAAGAAAATTCCATAGGCTCCCACACTTTGTTATGTCTCGGCCAAGGAAGGATTAGGCACCTAGGGAGAGTTTTCTTTGATTCCAAGGATACAAATAGCCTAAAAATGAATAACATACATCAAAGGAACCATTGTTTTGAATTTAGAAACCATGGTTTGAAAGATGAAAGTTTAGGTTCCTTTTTAGGTATAAAGAAGCAACATGGTGTTTGGCTCCTTGGATTGAGTTTGTAATGACTCTAATGAGTTTAAATAGAGTCATGAGACTTAGATTGAGTGAGAAATTAAAGCTAAGATCATGAATTATATAGGTTGCTTCATTGTGCCTTTGTATGAAACCATAATCATGCCATAAGCTAGATTCTGATTATGTAGAGTTTATGTAAAGCTAGAATGGGTTCTAATGATGTTTTTGTGTCTTGTGTGATGCATCTAGGCTAAGAAAATCAAGCTTTTCCTAGGTGTGTGTGTGAAGCCGAGAAGGGGAAGTGAAGCTCAAGGATGAAAGTTTGTGACATTTTACTCAAGGTAGCTTTCTATCCTTTCATGTATGCATTTTTTTGGATGTTTTATTGTCATTGGATGCTTGTGTATATGTTTAAATCATGAAATATGCTTATAGCCATTGATTAAATGCTTTAGTACCATTATGCTTCTTCAAATGTATTTTGAATGTAAAATGGATCTTAATGGATGAGGTTGCACTAAAAGTCTATAAGAATGGATGAGGAAAAGTCAAAAGTCCCTAAGAATTGGTGAGATAAAGCCAAAAGTCTCAAGAATGAGTAAAGCTAAGTTTAAAATCCCTAAAAGTAGGTGAGAATAATCCAAAAGTCCCAAAAAAATTAGGTGAGGTTAGACCAAAAGTCCCTAGAGCCTATGCTTGATTTGAATGAATTTATATGACTTGAAAAATAAGTATGTATGTTTACTAGAAGCTTCTGTTGCATGCTTGCATTCTTTGACATGAAAATATGCCACATATGTATGCTTGAAAGGGTAAAAAAGCTATTGGAATATTTTGAATCTCATTCTTCCCCACATTATGTCTAACCATATCTAGGGGAGCCTCATAAAGTAAGAAATGGAAGCCAAGGAGATTAAAGGATGAGACTTTGACAATAGAATAGAATTTTGTATAATTTAATGTTAAAGTATGTATGTACAAGTTATATATGAGATGTAAACCCTTAAGCATATGTAAAAGCATGTAAATATATTGTATGAACCAAATTTGGAACTGTAAAACTATATATTTCTAGCTTATTTCATAACATTCCCATGTTTTACATCATCAATTCCATGAAAGAGTATGGAAAAGGGATTAAAAATACTACATTTTTTTACGTTGTGCTATGCAAAAATTTTTCTCTTGGGGTCTCGTGTGCCATATGGAAACACATGCTCATATTTAATTACATAAATAAAACTCATTTGTATCATCAAAAGTGGCCTACATCTCAAGAAACTCAAAGGGAGGCTCAAAATATACATACATATTTTCAGCTAGATTTCTCCACTTTTCTATTACAACTTTGAAAAATCATAACTAATTCTAGAAAAATTAAAATCCTACATTCTTAGCCATTCTAGAAAGATACACATGTCTACATTATGATAAAAATATGTCTAGACTATAACATCCCACATAGAGGACGTTTGACATGCAAAAAGATCCAGAAGTCAGGTTATCCACTAGTGCTATTACAGAATTTTGCAGCAAACTTCAAAAATGTCTAACTAATTCCAAACAAATCCAATCTATGCAAATGATACTAATCTAGAAATATGTGGATGTTAGCTAAAGGCAAAAAATAACTCCATATCAGCTCAAGCACATCCAGAGCTCAAAATCTAATCAAATAGTAACAGAGGTCGGCTGAAGTTCCTAATACTAAATAGATTCTTTATAAATTCATATCTCCCTCTCTAGACATCCAAATGAGGTGCTTCTAGTTTTTAAAAGTGGTAATGTCTAGTTTCTTTGTATAAAATTTCATGGCAATTAGACATCATTTGAGCCCTATGTGATAGATTTCATTTTCAAACCAGTATAAACAGTGACATGACCAAAACCAAAAAAATTTTCTAACTTTGAAAATTCATGAAATATTCTCTAGACCTTCGAACATTATGTTATTTAGCTTCCTAAAAAATCTCTCAACAAGCTCTATTTGCATGCCAAATCTCATATCAAGAAGAGCTCATTTGGACAAAAAGTGACATAGGGTTCCATTATAGTAAATTTTGGCTCTATATAGGATACCGTGGCATCTTTTAGGCAAGTCCAAAAGCATAATTAGGACTTGTGTGAGCTACCCAAATGGTCTCAACCCTCATGCATCTTATTTTGGCCATTCCAGTTCCATTTATACACATACTTCCATAATGAAAACTTGCCAATGCATAACCAAAATGTGCAAATTCATACATACAACTTTAACTTTCATTCACAGATCACTTATTAACATAATTACACATGTTCAAGAGGTTATAGGTCATATACAACCATAGATGACAACATTTGCCACTTTGATGGCCTTAAAGAAGTAAATTTCATATATTTCAATATCATACTCTCATCTCTCAAGTAGTTGGCATCCATCTCCTTGCTCTCTTGGTTCACTTAGCATGTTAGAATATTGGAGAGGAGGGGATGAGATTTAAAAAATCCTAATAACTCATCTCCCATTCAATCATACATAATGGATGCAAACAAGTCTCATAAATGCATGTATGGTCATGGTAACATGTGCAAACATTCAATAGGCATTTTCATCATTTGAGAAAGTCATACACAGCATATAAAGGCTTGCCAAGCAAGTGGATTAGCCTCACCCAATTTCTTGTGGATATTGGACTTGCCTCACCCATTCTTTAAGAGATTCTTGGACTCAACCATATTCTTGGGAGCCCATCTTGCTTTTGAGGAACTCTTTGCTTTACCTCAACCAATCTTAAGGTTTCTTGGCTCATCCTCACAATGGCTAAGGGTTCTTGGCCTCACCACACTTAAGCAAATCCAAGCACATATTATAAATATCATATAAGAACATATTGTAACATCATGGCACCATAGAATTAAAGTCATGCTAAAATACTTTTCATGGCTTAAAAATACACATACATACATTTAAAGACAAGTAAAGCATATATCCATGGATGAGAGAAGGTAGAGTGAGCTACCTTGGAAGCAATTACATACTTTTTCTCTTGAATCTCCCTTCCTTGCTTCGGCCACACACACATGAAAGTGTGGGGAAGATTTCTCTTGACCTAGACATAATTTATGGAAGCCAATTAGGTTAATGGACTAATTTCTAAGGCCATACAATTTGCTTAGACACTAGCTTAGTTTATAACCTCATTATAATTCTATAATTGCACCTAATGAAGCAACATCCCTTAAATAAAGTCTAGGCTCCGTTCTTTCCCTTCAATTATGATTCTTGACTCCTTTTAAGCCTCTTGAAGTCATCACACAATTAAAACCAAGAGCCTAACTGCATGTTGCTTCTTTAAGTCATAATATGAAACCTAAAGCACTAACTCACTTTCTATGAGTTCTAAATTTTTCCTAAGGCCTCCCCTCATTTTCATTTATCGTATATGACTCAAAAATAGGCTTAAAAAGTTTTAAAACTTTCCTTAGGTGTCTCATCCCCTTTAGGCCGAGCCTATGTCTCCTTTTGGCCTCCATGGAGTTTGCTTTGTTTTCTACATGGAAGATGCATATGAGGAGACTCTTAGGGATCTTAAGAACTAATTTAAAGATTCATTTAGGCCTAGGAATAACTATATCAAATTAGATTTTCAAGAGAACCCATGAAACCCTAGGTTTGCTACCTTAAAAATCCAGGGCTTTTTCTTGAATTTCTTTGCATATTCTTACTTTTCTCCCTTAAATTCATGGAATTCACCCTTGGTTCCCTCAAAATTCTAGCCCTCTAGCATCTACATACATGGGGCAAAATATGGAGAAGAAGGGGGAGGAGTAGCTACCATGGGATACAAGATTTACTTTGTTTTCTTGTTTTTTTTCACTTGAATCTTGTGTTCTTTGAGCTCCTCTCTTCAAATCCAGATTTTTCCCTCAACTTCTCCTTTAAAATGGATCCATATACTTCATTATTAATCATAGGAAATAAAGGAGAAGAGGTTTGGAAGAGAAAGAGCATGAAAAACTAGTAAATTTTCATATCTTAAGCCTTTGATTTCTCCTCCTCTTTGCCTTCCACTTGTGCGCCACTCTCCCTAGGGTTTTCTTCTAGTTTTGGGTAGAACTTGGTCATGCAACATGAAGAGAGAAGAAGGGCACATCATATATATAGGTGGGAGGAAGTTACACTTTTGAAAAATTTTCATTTTGCCCTTCGTTCTTGGCATTTTTGTTTCTCTTTCTTTTTAGCTCCTTTTTTAGAACTGTATTTTCTATTATGAAATTTAAAAATGCTTTTGGAAACACTCAAATCAGAGCTAAAACCTTCCTAAATGAATCTGTTAAAGTTTGGGTACACCAACATTAGAAAACGTCCATTGGAGAGGCTTTAGCTGTCCCGAGCTTTCCCATGGTTTTTAGGGTCTCTAAGAACCCTGGGGAACTCAAAATTTTCATTTAAAAAGCCCTCTTGTGTGAATTCCAAAATTTTCTCAAAATTACGAAAATGCCATTACATTTCGTAAGTTTTCTATAAGTAATTGTTTCTTCATTCTAGCTCCATTTTTCTTTCTGTCTAAGCCTGGGATTCTCATTTTTAGGAGTCTATAATGCTTCCTAAATTTTTTGAGACCTTAACTACATTATTTTAGGGGACTTTCTTTTGTATCTTGTGAGTTTTGTCCGTTTACGGAGAAACTGTATGTTACGTTTCTCACATTTTCTCTTGTTTTCAGAGAACTAAATATTACATGAACCATATATATGAGAATGTATGATTTTGACATCCTTGAGCCATGATGCTTATGTGTATATATGCAAGTAGGATGTGGAATTTGAGCTCCTTGATGATTTGAGCCTATTGGGATACTTTTATATGTTGTGTTTAAGCTATTGGATATGCTCAAATGGTCATGGTATGGTTATAATCTTGCCTTGAACAAAAGTCTAGCCTAATGGATGAATTTCTACACGAAAATTAGAAGGCATATAGGTCTCATTTAGAACTTTTCATAGAGCTAAAGAAAATTATTTTTGGTGCTCTAGAGAATTTATTATAATTTTTCAAAATTTACCAAATTATGTAAAAACTATCATTATTATTGTGCATATAGTCAGTTTGGTTTTTAATGTCATTCAAGGGTTAAATGAAGTCCAAAGCTCATGCAATTTTATAGGTAGACATCATATGCTTTCCATAGCCATTAAGAACACTCAATTTGGATCTGTATAGAGAGATATATAAATTTTTTAAATTACTAGTTTGTTGCAAATTGTCCTCTAGACCTTGTTACTGTTTCATTGGATTTTTGTGGGCCAAATGATGTTGTCTTGATCTAAACTTTTTATGGTAGTTAGAGGACATCTTGAGCTTACAAAAAATTCCTAATTTGCGTAATTTGAATTTTCTAGATTAGTTATGAATTTTCAAAGTTTGTATTAGAATATGGAATTCAAGGAAAAATGCAAGTGTGATGTGAATTTGGGATGTATGCCTTGGACTCGAAATTCATGGTTCAAATTGTGATGTTTCTAGTTAAGATTGGTAAGCCCAAGTGGTTCATTTAGCTAAGAATGAATTGTGTTGACTTTTACTAATGATAATTTTTGCTGTTAAAGGTAATTCTTTTGCAAAAATTGATACTTTAAGCCATTTATGATACAAATTAAATGCTAGCTATGTATGGTGTGACAAAGCTCAAAGGAATTAATATAGTTTAGAAGAAAAATAATTGATGACTAACTATAAAGAATAGCAAGAAATTTAAATTCAAAATATAACAAACAAATATTCAAATTAATATCGAAATTGGGAGGCTTAACAATTAGGATTATCAACCTAGAACTACAAGAAAACTCATAAATCAAAATACTTAATAATAGTTAAATGAAAGAAATCAAATTCCAAAATCAAAATTAAGAGAGTTCAAGAAATGAAAATCAAACTCATAGAGAGAAAGAGAGTCGTATCATGTGCAAAATACCTCTAGGCTAAAGCTCTTTGGATTTAGGGTGAAAAAATGCTCTCTCCTTGAAATGCAGAAGGGAAATAAGGCAAAGATTTGGGAATGCATGCTCTGCCTTCTCCTCCTCACATGGGTGAGGGAAATTTTCAGATGGAAAAGGAATTTTTTAGTGCCTTTTCGAGATAGTGGAGAGTGAAATTTTGAGCCTAGGTTTTTACAGTAAAGTAAAATAATTTTTTACTCAAACTTTTACCTACACTTTTTAATTATAGGTAAAAATGATTTTATCTATACCTATAATTATTTAGATTATTTGTAGGTATTGCTTATTTTTACTTACAGTTATTTTGTTTATCAATAAAAGTGACTATGGGTATATGGCAATTTTTTGTTATGGTTATGGAATGAAAGACATGGGAGCTTGAATTTAAGAAAGATAAGACTCAACATTTAGGAGGTGATCTTAAAGAAAGAGGGTGTTGTGAAATTCCTAACATTAAGGTATGGAGAATCAAATTAAAAGAAAGATTTATGCACAATAAGAATAATAAAATATATGTTGACTAATTATAGTGTATTATGCAAATGTAGATATGTGTAACCCTTGCTACGAGTTATAAGCCTTGCCTTTGCTAAGAATTAGCTCTCAAGTAGTTACTTGCCTTTCATGGTATATTTTCCATGAATTGGCAACTGTGATGCATGTTTATGGCTTTACTTTGCTATTTGATTGGTTATGAGATGATTTGGGTTAAAAGGCTGTTCCTTCTTATTTGATGACAATTATAATTGAATACATGTGTAACACTATAATTTCTAGCTCATTTTATTCCTTTAAATAGCTCATTTCCAAGAATCATATAAATTCTCAAGGAAAAAGGCATTAAAATATTGGTTATTTTAGCATTGCATCACGTATAAAAATTTCTTTCGGTGTCACGTGGATCAAGTGAGCTCATACATCACATTCTCATATTTAATTACATGAATACAACTCATTTGCCTCAACAAAAGTGGCCTACAGCTCATGGAAACCAAAGGGAAGCACAAAATACATATATGTATTTTTGGCCAGAATTTCTTCACTTCTGTCACAAAATTTGGAAAATCATAACTAATTCTAGAAAACTTGAAATCATGCATTCTTAGCCATTCTATAACATTATACATGTCTACTATATACTAAAAATATGTTCAAACCATAACATCCAACACAAAAGACGGTTGACATTTGAAAAGATCCAGAGGTTTAGTTATCCACTAATACCGTCACAGGTTTCTATAGCAGATTTCAAAAATTTTCAATTAATTCCACAAAAATATAATCCATATAAATATACCAATATGAAAATTTTTGGATGTTACCTAGAGGGAAAAAATAAATGTAGACCAGTTTAGGCACATCCAGACCTTGAAACCCAATCAAACAATACTTAAGATCAGTTGGGGTGGCTGATACTAGGTAAAATCTTTAAATTTTATATCTCCCTTTCTAGACCTCCAAATGTAGTGATTCTAGTTGTCACAAGTCCTTAGGGATGTTTAGTTTCTCCATATAAAAGTTTGTAGTAATTGGACATCATTTGAGCCCTGTGTGATAGAAATTATTTTCGGACCATGTGAACAGTACATTAGACCAAAACTAGAATTTTTACCAACTTTGAAAATTCATCAAATATTCTCTAGATCTCTGAAAATTCTATTCTTTAGCTTCCTAAAAAGCACTCAACAAGCTCTAATTGCATGCTAAATCTCATCCTAAGAATAGCTCATTTGGACAAAAAGTGATATAAGTTTACAATATTATCAATTTTTGCTTCATATAGGATACCAAAATGTCCAAATGCTTTCCCTTGATATTTGGCACCTCTTGAATAAGTCTAAAAGCATAATTATGATTTGTATGAGCTACCCAAATGTTCTTAAACCTCATGCATCTCAATTTGGCTATTCCACTTCCACTTATACACTAATGCATCAAACGTTCATGAATCAAGATTTGCCATTACATACTCAATATATATTCTAATAGTCACATAACATAATTTCTCATTTATACATCACATATTAATATAATTATACATGTTTAAGTAGTCGTAGGTCATATACAATAATGAAGTACATCAATTTCCATCCATAAGTGTAAAACCATAGTTTCTTAGCTTTATTCATGCAATTCTTATGTCTCATGCCAAGTATTTCATAAAGAGACAAAGAAAAATAACCTTAAAAGTAGCATTTTTTCACATTATGTAGCATATGAAAATTTCATTCAGTGTCACGTGGACCATATGAGCTCATGTATCATATTTTCATATTTAATTACACTAATACAATTTGAAACCATTCAAGAAAGTGGCCTAGAACTCATACAAGTGGGTGAAACATATCAATTCCCATGGATTTGGTATGGTCAGAATTTCAATTTTTTCTGTCGCAAATTCAGAAATTCATAATTAAATCCACAAAAATTGAAATCCAACAAAATTTACCATTCCAAAAGCTCTGAATATCTATCCCATGGCACAAATAATTTCAGTTCATAATTCATTAAAGGGAAGACGTTTGACATTCGAAAAGCCATTGAGGTCGCTGTTGCCTGGGCTGCTATTTCAGATTATTGATATAAATTTCTAAAATTCATATCTAATTCTATAAAAATCAAAATCATACACATTCAGTCATTCTAGAAAGCTACAAATGTAAATGTATGCTAAAAATAATTTCAGAATGAAACAGATATAATTAGCCATTGGAAATCTATGGAATATTAACTGAACTCCTAGGGCGCCACTACTACTAATAGCAAACTTCAAAAATGTATAACTCTTTGATCAGACCTCCAAATGAGATGATCTCAGTGGCCACAAAAAGATTATGACCTCTATTTTATGCCTATAAAATTTGATAAGAATTAGACACCATTTGCACATTGGATGATATAGAACACAAATCTGACCATATGAACAGTACATGCCTTATGACAGTAAAAAAATCTAAACTTTGAAAATTCATAATTAATTCTATAGAGCTTCGATTTTTCTATACTTTAGCTTTTCAAAAATATCTTGATGAGCCCTAATGTTTGCAAAATTTCATGGGTAATTCCTTCGTTTGGTCTATTTATGCCATGGGGTTCCATTTTGGTCATTTTTTAGCTCTATAATGGTATCAAAAGGTCCAAATTTGCTTCCCAAGCTTGTGTGCCCATTTGAGCATGTGAGATTGCACCAAAATGACATTTTCAAATTGTCTTAAAGGTGCACAAACCTAGAATTCAACAACTCACACTCTCACCCCATACTATACACACATTTCCATAAGGCTAGTCTTGGCATTCCATACCCAAATTCCATTACAACATTCACATAACATAATTTCTCATTTGCGTATAATACACTAGCATAATTACACATATTTATGGGGTCATAGGTTATATACAACATTAGATCACAACATTTGCCACTTGTATAGCTTTAAAGAAGCAAAAACCATGCACTTGAATGTCATACTCTCATCTTCAAGGTGGTTGGCTTCCATTACCTTGCCCACTTGGTCCACCTAGCATGTTAAATCATTGGAGAGGAGAGAATGAGATTCAAAGAATCCCAATAGCCCATCTCCCATTCAATCATACATAATATGTGCAAAGCAAGATTTGCAAGTGCATGCATGGAGAAAATGGAAATCATGGACATTTAAAAAGCAAACTTGGCAAATGAATAAATCATACAAGACATTCAAGAGCTCACTAAGTGTTTGGATTGGCTTCACACTTCTCCTCATGGATTTTGGACTTGCCTCACCCATTCTTTAAGAGCTTTGGACTCAACCATACTCTTGGGATCCCACTTTGCTTTTGGAAGACTCTTTACTTTGTCTCAACCAAGCTCAAGGGTTCTTGGCTCATCCTCATCATGGTGAAGAGTTCTTGGCCTCTCCTCACTCAAGCAAACTCAAACAAGCATCATGTATTCATTTGGAAGCATAACATGGCATCAAGAATCATAGCATATAAAGGCATGCTAGCATACTTTTCATAACTTAATAATACACATACACACATTCTAAAACAAGCTAAACACACATCCATGGATAAGAGAAGGTGGAGAGCGCTACTTGGAAGCAATTACACACTTTTTCCTTAAGCCTTGAGTCCTCTCCCTTGACCTTACACACCCAAGAAGGTGAAGATTATTTCTCTTGGCCTAGACACACTAAAAGAAACATGAATTACTCATGGGAACAAGTCTTGGCATTATACACACTTTACATAATGCTACTTTGGTTTATGACTCCATTATTCTTCCGTAAGGCACTCAATGAAGCAACTACAAAAATTCATGATCTTAGCTCCCTTCTCTCCTTTAATCTATGATTTTTGACTCTATTTAGACCTCTTGGAGTCATCACACAATTATTTTAAGGAGCCTAGCTAGGAGTTGCTTTATTATGCTACATTATGGAGCTTACACCTCCATCTCACTATCTATGGTTTATAAAATTTTTTCAAGGCTTCCTTTTATCCTCTTCCATCATATATGACTCAAAAATAAGCTTGGAGCAAATTAAAACACTCCCTAGCTATTCCTCCCATGCTTGGCCAAGATAATGCAAGAATTTCAGGTTCATGGAGTTTGCAATTTTTCTTTGAAGGGAGAGACACTTGGGAGCCTTCCTAGGGGTCTTGGGAACTCAAAAAAATACTTACATAAGCTAAGGAATTCTTGAATCCAATCAGATTTTGCCATATGTTCAAGAATCCATAACTTTGGTATCTTGGATTCTAATAGTTCATTTTGATCCCTAATTGCTTTATTGGATCCCTCATGCCTCAAAGTCTCACTTGCTATCATGTTTAGACCATAATTGGACCCCTCTTATATAGCCCCTATTCTGACCAAAACCATAAAGGAAAAGAAATTCAAGAAGAAGCAACAAAGTCCCACTTTGCTTACCTTGTTTACAAGCTTTCCAAGGGAACTTCCTTATGCTACTAAGAACTCTCTCAAATCCTCTCTTCCTTTTCCTAAACGAACCACATATTAGTACCAAATTAAATGCCAAAACCATGAAAAGGAAGAGGAAAAAGAGGGGAAGAAGTTTAATAAGGCAAGGAGTAGGAAAAAGTGGTTAAAATTTACACTTTTCAAAGCTTCTTCTTCCTTCCTTAGCCTCCCTTCTTGTGTGCCACTTTCAACCCTTCTTAATTTTGTTTTAACATGCCAGAGAGTTGACGAGGAGATCTGACCAGAAGTAGGATGTTTTTATAAGCCTAGGGATTCATTTAAGTAACTTTTAAAATTTACAATTTAGTCCCTCTTCGTAGTTTTGTTCATTTGGGCTCATTTCAACTCCTTTTGAAGATGCAAAACAAGTCTTACAAATGCATGTATAGGCATATTTTCATGTGTAAACATTCAAGAAGCATTTTCAACATTTGAACAAATCATACATAGCATACAAAGGCTTGCTAAGCAAGTGGATTGGCCTCACCCATTTACTTGTAGATTTTAGACTTGCCTCACCCATTCTTTAAAAGGTTATTGGACTCAACCTAGCTTTTGAATGTTTACTTTTGGAAGACTCTTTACTTTATCTCAACCAATCTTAAAGGTTTTTAGCTCATCCTTACCATGGCTAAGGGTTCTTGGCCTTACCACACTCAAGCAAACTAAAACAAATATCATGAACATCATTTAAAAACATAAGGTATCATTATGGTACCATGTAGTAAGAGCTCATGTTAGCACATTTTTCATAGCTTAAAATACACATACACACATTCAAGACAAGTAAAGTAAACAATTATGCATGAGAGAAGGTGGAGACAGCTACTTTGGATGCAACCACACGCTTTTTCTCTTAGATTTCCTCTCCCTTCCTTGGCCTCACACACACAATGGTGTGGGAATGATTTCTCTTGGCCTAAACACAATTTATGGAAGCTAACTAGGTTTATGAAATTAATCCTAAGGCCACACAGCTTGCTTAGACTCTAGCTTAACCTATAAATCCCTTTATGGTTCCAAAAATCCATCTAATGAAGCAACACCCATCAAATAAATTCTAGGCTCTATTCGTTTCATTCAAATATGATTCTTGACTCTTTTTAAGCCTCTTGGAGTCATCACATAATTAAAACCAAGAGCCTAGCTATATGTTGCTTCTTTAGGTCATATTATGGAACATAAAGCACGAACTCATTCTCTAAACTTCCTAAATTTTTCCTAAGGCTTCCCCTTATATTCATTCATCATGCATGACTCAAAAATGGGCTTACAAAAATTTAAAACTATCCCTAGCTATGCCAATCCCTCTTGGCCAAACCTATGGAGGATTTTGGCCTTCATGGACTTTGGTTTGTTTTCTTGATGGAGGAAGCACATGGGGTCGTTCTTAGAGATCTTAGGGACTCATCCAAGCACTCATTTAAGCCTAGGAACAATTACATCAAGTCTGATTTTCAAGAGAGCACTTGAATCCCTAATGATTCTATCTTGTTTTCTAATGCCTTTTACTTGATTCCAATGATACATTTTTAATCCTTGTACTCTAAAACATTTAATCCCTCTTTGTTTTGGATAGAAAATAGCCCCTAAGAATTGGGCTCATGGTGGATGAAAGACATGAGGAGGAGGGGGAGGAAGAAGCTACCAAAGAATGGAAGTTTTACCTTGTTTTCTTATTTTTCTTGGTTGTTCTTCACTTTCTTTGGCTGTCTTACCTTAAACACTAATTTTTCTTCTCCATTTTGTCCCGAAAATAGCACCAAATATTTCAAGAAAACCATAGGAGGAAAGGAGAGAAGGAAAAGAACAACTTTGCTTAAGGAAGAATTAAGAAAATCTATGAATTCTATACCTTGTTCTTGGCCTTTTCTCCTTCTTTTGCCTCTTACCTTGTGTGCTTAAAAATGCTGGTCTCCCTGTCTATTTTTAGGCAGAAGTAAGTCAATTAAAATAGGAGAAGGAGAAGGTGTCCCTTTTAAGAAGGTTCATGAACATAAAGATTTCAAAAATTCCCATTTTGTTCTTCATTTTTGGTTTTTTCGTTTCTAATTTGTTTTAGCTCCTTTTCTAGAACTGTCTTTTTCATTACAAAATTTAAGTTCCTAATTTAGTAAAATGCTTTTGGAATCACTCAATTAGGAGCTAAAACCTTTCCGAACAAATCTGTCAAAGTTTAGGTACACTGACATTAGAAAATGTCCATCAGAGGGGTTTTAGCAGTCCCGGGGCTTCCCAAGATTTTTAGGGCCTTTGAGAACCCTAGAGAACTCAAAAATTTCATTTAAAAATCCCTCTTATGTGAATTCCAAAAATTGCTCAAAATTATAAAAATGCCATTATGTTTCGTAAGTTTTTTATAAGAAATTATTTTTTCACTCTAGCTCCATTTTTTTTTTGTCTGGGCCTAGAATTCTTATTTTTTGGACTCTAGAATGTTACTTAAAATTTACTAATTCATTTCAGGGGACTTGCTTTGAAAACGTGCCCATTTTTATCATTTAATGAAAACCAAATATTACAACGTGTAAGAATGCTATTCCTCCCCATACCATATCAATAGTGATAGATGTGTATGATGAAAAGGGTAGTTCTCACCTTAGGTTAGGATTATATATAAATTGGGTTGAGAAAGTTATTTCTCTCCACATTATTTTCATGGTGATGATGTATGTTTTAGGATTCTTGTGATAATTGGCCATGTGAGTATAAGATTTTCATGAAAAGCATGAAAAGTACTAGTAAATGATGTTGTATGAGAACCTTATATACAATCAAATATGCCATGTTTATTGTTGATGTTCTTTTACATGCCATGTTAGTTCATTGTGCATTTTGCTTGTGAAATATGCCATGAAAGGCAATGCAACTTGTAACATCATACTTCTAGGACTTAATTCATACAATTTCCATGCCTCATTTTATGTTTGTTCTATGGAAACAATATAGTGGCATAGGGAGTTATGAATTAAAATATATTTCTCTACAGGTAAAATTTTTCTTTCGGAGTCCCGTAGGCCATATGAAAGCATCTATCACGTTCTCATACTTAAACACATGAATATAACTCATTTGCATCATCAAATTTGGCTTACAACTCGTGGAAAGCAAAGGAGCACATAAAATCCATGTTTGCATTTTCGGCCAGAATTTCCTCTTTTCTATCACAAACTTTGAAAAATCATAACTAAATCTAGAAAAATAAAAAACATGCAATCTTGGTCATTCTAGAAAGCTTGGGATGTCTACTTCATGATAAAAATATGTACAAGTCATAACATCCCATACATAGAGCGATTGACATGCAAAATTGTCTAGAGGTCGGACTGGGTCCTGGTGCTATCACAGTTTACTGATATGAACTTCAAAAATATCCAATTAATTCCACAAAACTCCAATCCATGCAAATATACAAATTTGAAAATCTGTGGATGTTAAATAGAGGGGAAAAATATCTCCAGATCAGTTCATTAAGCCCAGAGTTCAGAATTCAATAGAACAGTACTTCTGGTCGGGCAAGGTTACTGATACTAGGTAGAAACTTCAAAAATTTATATCTCCCACTCTAGACCTCCAAATGAGGTGCTTTCAGTTGGCATGAGACTATGATTATCTAGTTTCTTTGTATAAAATTTTGTGGTAATTGGACATCATTTGAATTTCGGGTGACAGAAAACAATTTCGAATCAAATGAATAGTGCAGTAAACCAGAAACATGAATTTTGTCAACTTTGAAAAATCCTTAAATATTCTATTGACCTCCAAAAATTATGATCTTTAGCTTCCTTTAAAGTTCTCAATGAGAGCCAATTGCATGCCAAATCTCAGATCAAGACTAACTCATTTGGCCAAAAAATGATATAGGGTTCCATTATGGTCAAATTTGGCTCAATATGAGGTACCAAATTTGCCAAATGGCCTTCCCTTGGTTGTGGCACCTTTTGGGCAAGTCTAAAAGCACATTTGAGACTTGTGTAAGCTGCTCAAATAGTCCCAAACCTCATGCATCTCATTTTGGCTATGCAACCCACACTTATGCATACATTCATCAAAGTTCCATATTGCACACTTTGGCCTTACATATTCAAAATAAGTGCTATAGGTCATACATCATACTCATACATCTAAACATCACATAATAGCATATTTATACATGTATCAAGGGTCATAGACCATTTACAACATCATATACATCATATGGTACAATCATGGTCTTAAAGTGGCAAAAGCTAAACATATGATTACCAATCTCCTTCCTTTAGTGTTATTGGCTCCCATTAGGATGTCCACTTGGTTCACCAAGCATTTTAGAACATTGGAAAGGAGGAGATGAGATTCAAAGAATCCCAATAGCTCATCTCCCATTCAATCACACATAATATGTGCAAAGCAAGCTTTACAAATGCATGCATGGAGGAAATAAAAGTCATAGACATTTTAAAAGCAATCTTGGCATGTGAATCAATCATACAAGACATTCAAGAGTTCACTAAGTGTTTGGAGGCCTCACACTTCTCCTCATGGATTTTGGACTTGCCTCACCCATTCTTGAGTACTTTGGACTCAACCATACTCTTGGGAGCCCACTTTGCTTTGTCTCAACCAAGCTCGAGGGTTCTTGGCTCATCCTCACCCAAGGGAAGAGTTTTGGCCTCTCCACACTCAAGCAAACTCATACAAATATCAGGGATTCATTTAAAACATAACATGGCATCAAGGATCATGACATGTGAAGGCATGCTAGCATACTTTTCATAGCTTCAAAATACACATACACACATTCTAAAACAAGCCAAACACACATTCATGCACGAGAGAAGGTGGAGAGAGCTACCTTGCATGCAATCACACACTTTTTCCTTTGGATTCAAGCCTCTTCTTTGGGCCACACACCCACAAATTAGTGGAGATGGTTTCTCTTGGCCTAGATACAATTTATCGGAGCCAATTAGGTTCATGAAACAAACTCTAAGGTCATACAACTTGCTTAGATACTAGATTGCTCTATAGGCTCCATTATGGTCCATAAATGCACCTAATGAAGCAACACCCCTCAAATAATTTCTAGGCTCCCTTCTTTTCTTTCAAATATGATTCTTGACTCCTTTTAAGCCTCTTGGAGTCATCACACAATTAAAACAAAGAGCCTAACATCATGTTGCTTCTTTAGGTTATAATATGGAACCTAAGGCACCAAATCACTTTCTATGAGTTCTAAATTTTTTCCAAGGCCTCCCCTCATTTTCATTCATCAAATATAACTCAAAAATGGCCTTAGAAAAATTTAAAACTCTCCCCCACACCTAGAACTCTTCTTGGCGGAGACATGCCTAGGTTTAGGGCTTCTTGGAGTTGTCTTTGTTTTCTTGAAGGAAGAAGCTTGTGGGGAGCATCTTAGGTGTCTCAAGAACTCATTTAAACTCTTACTTAGACCTAGGAATCATCATACAATTTCAAAAATTGGAAGGTGCATTTAAAACCCTAGATTTTGCATCTTGATTTCTAATGCCTATTTCTTGGTTTTCTTTGCATATTCTTATTCCTCTCCATCAAATACCTAAGAATCATGCTTGGTTGGGCTTGAAATTTAACTCCCTAGGGCAGAACACACGTGGGGTGAAATGGAAAAGAAAGGCCATGGAAGGTATCAACCATAGGATGTATTTTTACCTTGTTTCCTTGCTTAGTTTGGCTTGAATCTTGATTTCTCCAAGCTCCTCTCTTCAAATCCGAACTTTCCCTTGAATATCCGCCTTGTATGAACATCATTTTAATCCAAGGAAAGAAAGGAGTATGAAGAAGAGGTGGTGGAGATGAAGAAAAGCAAGGAAAAACATCATGAAAACATACCTTAAGCTTGAATTTCTTCCTCCTTCTTCTTCCTCTCTTGGGTGCCTCTCCCTTAGGGTTTTTCTTCTGGTTTGGGCCTAAATTTTCTGAAGTTAAATGAGGGCAAGTGTGAGGCACCACATATATATAGGTAGGGAAAAGTGACTTTTTCAAAAATTCCAAGTTTGCCCTTCATACTTTTCATTTTTGTTTCTCCTTCATTTTAGCTCTTTTTTTAAAACTGTCTTTTCCATTATAAAATTTAGGTTCCCATTTAAGAAAAATGGCTCTGGAATCACTCAAATTAGAGCTAAAACCTTTTCGAACAAATCCGTCAAAGTTTGAGCACACTGACATTGGAAAACGTCTACCGGAGGGGATTAACTATCCTGGGGCTTCCTATGGTTTTTAAGGCCTCTAAGAACCCCGGAGAACTCAAAATTTTCATTTAAAAAGCCCTCCTATGTGAATTCTAAAAATTTCCTGAAATTACGAAAATGCCATTATATTTCGTAGGCTTTTTATAAGAAATTGTTTCTTCATTCTAACTCCATTTTTCTTTCTATCTGAGCCTAGGATTCTCATATTTAGGAGTCTAGAATGCTTCCTAAATTTTTCAGGACCTTAACTCCATCATCTTGGGGGACTTCCTTTTGTATCCAGTAAGTTTCGTCCGTTAACGGAGAAACTGCATGTTAAGTTTCTCACGTTTCCTCTGGTTTTCAGGGAACCAGATGTTACACAACTATTGGGATACATATCTCACCCCCTTGAAGGAAAACATTGATAATTTTAGAAGAAAGTTCCAATCAGAGACTTGAGAAGTAATCTAAGGTTTGATCAGGGTTGTAGGGTAAGTGCAAAAGGTTATTTATTATATGTATTTTTTTTATGTAAATATAAGCTTTTATTGTAAATAGGGTCATTGTGATGTATATATGTGACTCATATGTTCAAGATGAGGCCTTATGGCTTGCTTTTTAGTTTAAAAAATGTATATGGATAAAAACTAAGTTAGGAAACTTTAATTAAGTTAAGCATGTGTTTTATGGTAAATAACTATATATGGGTATATAACTCATCGAATGATGCATCTGGCTTACTTTGAATATATATATATATATGTGTTGGAAGGAATTATACCTTTATTAGATGCAAAAAGTGTTATGTTGTTAATAGTGTAGTTATGATTACTTTGGGCCTTGATGTGTCAAATTTTTTAATTACCACATTTTGGGAGTCTGGGTCGTTTGAAATAGTTAAAATATACTATTTGGTAGAGTGGTCACTATGACCAAATTTTGGTAGAAATTTTAAGATTTTATAATTGGAGCAAATTTAGTTTAGTGAAATAAAGTGAGTAAAAGTGATATGGTATCAATTGGAGATAAAGTGAAAAATTTGGGCATGTGAAACCCAAGATGAAAGGCACTTTGAGAATTAGTCATTGTTAGATTATTGAATTGAGGTTTAGGGTAGTCTTATTTTGATTGAGGACTTTTGACTAGAATTTTTAGATTCAAACACATTTCCCTAGACATTTAAGAGTTGCTCTAATAGGTTTGGGAAGGTATGGAATAAGAGAAGGCAAAATTGGTGTGTCACTGAGGAGTTACAAGTTGTAAAATTTTACTAGTTTTTCCCAAAGTTGCAGTCACTACCCTGTTCGTGCAAGAAATGACTATCTTATACTCGAATCACATTTTTCTCCTCATACTTACATAACCTTTGTAACATCCGGTTTCTCCATAAAGGCATAGAACTCACCAAATATAAAAGCAAGTCTACTGAAATGAATGATTTAAGGCCAAGTAAAATTAGAATAAAATTTTAAATAATGAAAAAATGAGGATTTGAGACTTAAGCGGCCTAAAAACCAAAGTCAGAAGAGTTAAAAGAAATTGCCAAAATAAGTTAAGGTAATTTTGTAATTTTTGAAAAATTTGGAAAACTCACAAAAGGGTTTTTTAAATAGAAATTTTGGGTTTTCCAGGGTTCTTAGAGGCCTTCAAAACCATGAAAACCCTAAGAATAGTTAAAACCTCTCTATTGAGTGATTTTGATTGTTAGTTGACTGAAACTTTGACTCTATAGTTTAAAATAATTTTAAATCCAATTTAGGTGAAACCAAATCCATTTTATGAATTAGAGAACCAAATTTTATGATGGAAAAGATAAATTTCAAAAACGAGTTGAAATGAATCTAAATGATAAAAACTAAGATAAATGACTAAGTTGCAAAGTTGAAAACTTATGAAAATGGACAGTTGGCCTTATAAAAACGTCCCAATCTGGTCTAATCTCCTAACTAACTTTTTCACATGATGAAACAAAACTAAGGAGGGCTACAAGTGGAGCTCAAGAGGGAAAGCTAAGGGAGGAAGAAGAGGTCTTGAAAAGGTAAGAAAATACACACTTTTTCACTCTCTTTCCTTCTCTAAACTTCTTCCACTTCTTCTCCTCTCTTATTCTATAGTTTTAACACCTTAATTGGTCATGGTTGGTGGCTGGTTCAATAAGGAGAGGATAAAAATTTCAAGGGCTCTTGGAAGCATAGCAAAGCACCTTGAGAAAGCTAGTAAGTAAGGTAAGAATTATGGCTTGTCTTGCTTCCTCTTTGTTGTTCTCTCTTGGGTGATTTTTGGTCAGACCTAGCCCATCTAAGAAGAGATGAATTCTGGTCTTAGCAAAGAAGAATCATAAGTTTTGGAGTGTAAGGAACAAGTATATGCAAATAATTCCAACTAAGATACATTAGAATTCAAGTTACACAAACTAGGGGTTTTGAAAGAAAGGATAAAATTTGATTTTTCTTAGAGGTATTCTAGCTTATGTAAGACATGGCATGAGTCCCTTAGACCCCTAAGAAGATTTACATGAGCCATTCCCTTCAAGAAAATAAAGACAACTCTATAGGCTCCAAACAAGGAGCATGTCTTAGCCCAGGCTAAACCAAGGACCTAGGAAGTGTTTTAATTTGTTCTAAGGCTAGAATAAGACTAGATATGATGGAAGAGTATCAAAGGAAGCCTTGGAAAAATTTTAAAAATCATAGAATGTGAGATGGAGGTGTAGACTACATAATGGGACATAAAGAAGTAACTTATAGCTAGGCTCCTTAGAATGAATGTGTGATGAGTCCAAGGAGTTAAAATGGAGTCAAAAGTCATAAATTGAAGGAGAAAATAAAGCTAAGATTAAAATTTTTATAGTTGCTTCATTAGGTACTTTGTGGAACCATAAGTGTGTCTTAAGACCAAGCAAGCCTCCATAAAGTTTGTGGAAAGCTTAAGCTTGCTCCTATGAGTAATTTATGTCTCTTTTGATGTGTCTAAGCCAAAAGAACCAAGGGCCACCTAGTTGCAATGCTTAGCTAAGAAAGGGGAGAAAGACTCTAATAGAAAAGTGTGTGCAATTACTCCAAGGTAGCTTTTTAACCTTTCTCTAATGCATTCTTGGGTATTTTCTTGTCTTTGGATGTGTGTATGTATGTTTATGCCATTTAAAATGTTTCTGGCTATTTCCTACATGCTATGGTACCATGATATTTTTGAAATGTGTTCTATGAATGTGTTTTAGCTTGAATGGGTATAATGATGCAAAAAGTCCTTTAATAAGGGTGAAGATGAGCCAATGAGCCAAAAGTCCTTAGGATTAGGTGAGACAAAGCCAAAATTCTCAAGAAGAGTGAGGCTTAGCCAAAATTTCCTAAAAAATGGGTAAGGCAAATCTAAAAGTCTCAAGAAAAATGGATGAGGCTAAACCAAGACCCTTGAGAGCCTATGTATGATATATATGAGTTTCTTGAATATGGAAAATGATTTATGTATGTTCATGACTAGCCTAAGAGATATGCATGCATTTTTTTGACTTGGATTTATATCTATTATGTATGTTTGAAAGAGTAAAGAGCTATTGAGATTCTTTAAATCTCACCCTTCCCCTCCATATGTCTAATTACATGTAGGTGAGCTAAGTGGATCAAAGAATGGAGGCCAAAGACCTTGAAACATGGCACTTTGACAAAGGAGAAAGAAAAAAAGCATTTTGATGTCAAAAGTTGTAATCACATGATAGATGAATGATGTAATTGATTGAACATATGTAAATTTATATATTTATGATGAATAAATGAGTTTTGGAACCATATGTGTATGTATGAGAAAGTTTGACATGTAAATGTCTTTGAATACTTATATATAAGCTTAAGTTAGGAAGTGATTTTGAGATGCATGAGGATTTGGACCACTTGGGTAGACTTTATATGCTGATTTTAACCATTCACACATGCCTAGTTGGTTGTGGTTGGAGTAGAAGAGCATATGGAATTATTTTGGCCCTTTATGACATCTAAAAGTGCCACTTTTGCACCTTATGCCCAAAACTGACCAAATGGGTTCCCATGAAGCTCGGCATGAATATAGGTCTCATCTAGAGATTTTTTTTTTAGTGAAGAGCCACATTATTTGGAGCTCTAGAGAATAATTATGAATTTCCAAAGTTCAAAAAATTTTTAGATTTGGTATTTGCATTGTTCATATGGTAAGTTTCTTCTCTTATGTTATCTAAGGAGCAAATGATATCCAATGCTAGTAAAATTTTATAAGAATGAACTAGGAATGATAAGCTTTCTATATCACTTAATATCACATCATTTGGATTTATATTGAGGGAGATATGAATTTTTGAAATTAGTGGTTAGTATTAGGAATGTAAATAGACCTCTAGTATTTTTCCATTAATTGTTATGAGGTAGATGCCATTTCCTTGATCTAGAACTATTTTCATCGAAATTAGACATCCACAACTTTCTAGAATAATATGGTTTATTGGATTTTGATTTTTCTATAATTAGTTATGAATTTTTGAAGTTTATATCAGAAACCTATAATAGCAAACCTAGGTAGCTAGACCTTTAGTGCTATTTTGTTATCGTTTGTGGTCTAGTTGATATTTTTATAGCCTAGAATGAAATTTAACCTATGGTTGACATTCAAGGCTTTTTAGAAAGCTATCATTTGCTTGATTTCAATTTTTCTAAAATTAATTATGACTTTTCAAATTTGATGTTAGAAATTTACCCCTGTAACCTGAGAGAAATTCTAGTTTTTGGTGAAGCAAGGTTCCAAATCCAAAATGCATAAGATGAAACGTGATGTTGTTAACTTGTATTGATATGTTATGAATATAAAATGATGTTGGTAAGTCCAAATGGGCTAAAAGCCAAGAATGATGTTTATGGCCCTCCATTTAAACAAGTAATTTTGGATAAAGTGTATGTGTCTTGTAAATGGTGCATGATCCTTAATATGAGCCTCCAAATATATTAATTTTGATATGTTTGAGTATGTTATAGGTAGAATGGAATTGAGGTAAGTCTGAATGTCTCATGTGGGCTAAAATGATCAATTCGAAGTCCATATACTTTCTTTTCAGGCACCAAAATATACAAATCCCATATAAATGAGGATGTGAGACTTTAAATGTTATGTATGGGGTGTATGAACTTAAGATATTAGAACCTTAGCTAGAAACATAATCCATCTAGTGACCAAGACTTGTTGGAATAGGTATTAAGAGTTATGTTGTGTAAAATAGGGATTCAAGTAACTTATAGCTTTCTTGAAATGACAATTTGTTGTAAAAAATTCTGTTGTTGTCATAGGTTTTATTGGCTATCTTTTAGGCCTATTTTGAGTCTAAATTTTAAAGGCTTAGGAGCTAAAATATAAGGTATAATCTAGTTGACAAGTTGGTAAAGATCCTAATTTGAAACTATGTGGGATTAGGATGGTTTTAGCTTTTAAAATGGTGTGCAATTTCACTTTTCTATCACAATGCAAGGTATTCTTTTTGTGCCATTATCTTCTTAGTTTTTAGGCTACATAGGCTCACTTATGGTGAAATTTTAAGGTTTTGAACTTGTTCTCACATTCTAATGATTGAAAGGAAGGGTTTAGGCTTGAACCTTATTGTTTTGCCTTTGTTTATAACCTTAAATGTTATCTTGTGTGCGAGTATTTTTCTATGATGATTATTTTATTGTCACTAATTTACAAGAATTATGTTGGCTTGTTTTGGAAAGGGTTTGGAAAAGAAAATAATGAATTTAGGCTATAAGGAAGTGAGACAAAGCTAAGCTTAAAAAAATGTGATCTTAAGGTGATTTTGGTTTTCTTTTAGAGGCTCTAATTGAGTTAAAATTTTTTGTGCTTATACGACTTTGGGCATGAGTGGCTACCTAGTTTTTAAGATCATTTTAGCCAACCTTTAGGGATAATGCTTGAGTGAAATTGGTAGTAAAATGTATTAAGCATAGTGGTATAAAGTGATGTTTTAAAATCACAAAGTTTTGGTTCTAATTTATTTTCATAGCTTTAAAATGAAAGTTTCCCTTTGTAGTTGCTATCCAAATCTGCCCCTTCTTTGATAAGGTCCATTTTTAGTTGATAATCAAGTTCATATGATTGTCCTAAATTATGTCTAGTTAGTCAATAATTATGGGATAGAAATTAGATATATAGTTTAGAAAAATTTACCTAACCCATAGTATTTTCCTAGCCATTTGTGGTTATTTTCCTATCCATTTCTTAAATTAAAACTAGTGGTTTTCTTTAAGTTATGAGGCCTTTTAGTCTTAACTAGTTAGCCTTTAAGTAACCCTTAAATAAATTCTTTTCTAGCTTGCTTATGCCAAATAATTTAGGAAAATCCCTTTCTAGCTAGTTAAGATTCATGTTGTTTATTTCATGAGTTTAATTTTTGGGATGAGGTGTGTGTATATGATTAGATTTATTATGCATATTAGGAAATCCTCTAGAAATTATAACTTCAAGAACCAAGGGATATATAATTTGTTTTAGAGATTATTAATGTCCATAAAGGTTAGTTAACTAATTAGGCCAAGTTAATTAGAGACTTAAATTGTATTAGTCATGTGAAAAAAAAAGAAATAAATTAGGTCATAGTTTTACACATATATTAGTATTTTTTTTGCTTATAATTCCACTGTTTATTAAGAAAGCCATACTCTAATTGTTTAGTATACATCTAGAAAAGAGTAATTTGACATTAATTCCCTATACTTGAGTTGCCAATATCGATGTAATTAACAATCATTTCCTTAAATTGAACATGGTCAGCTATATTAGGAAGAAATTTCAAAATATTCAAATGCAGTTAAGTAACTCCTAATTAATTGATGTTTTAAGGTGATGGGTTTATGCTTTTAGAATTTCTCAACTCCACTCAATCCATTCTTCCTAAGCCAAAGCCATGAGGAAATTGTCTTCACTTTGTTTTTCCAAATTTGATCAATGTGTTTCTTTATACAAAAGAAATTAGCTTTCAAAATTCATATATAGGCAAAAATAATATGGAGAAATGTCTTTTACTTACCAAACCAATAGACCCAAGGGAACAATGGTAAGTACAAAATCATTAAATTTCAAATAGACCTTAGGCTTCATTAATGTTTCTACTTTCCAAGTGAAACATTTTCTTATAATATGAGCTTATGTCACTTAATTTAGAGACTAAAACAAATGTTGAAATTTGTATAAAGGGTAAACATTTTTAGTACCAAGTCAAATGAACAACCAAGTCATAGTTTTCTTCATCAACCAACCACCTATAAAGTAACTAAAAATTTGTCATTCCAAACATAAGGGCTACTCATAATATCCTTAAAGTTTTAGAAGAATTGTAATTATTGCCTACTTGTGGACTTGGTTGAAGGGGAAGTATATTGTTTTGACATTTATAATTACTTAGCAATTAATTTTGGCTACCATGTTTCTCTTTTAAGCATAATATCAAACATTAGGTGTTCATACTTTTAACAAAATAAAATCACACACCACCATTCAAACCCAGGGTTACCCTTATAGCTACAATTTACCATATTCATTGAGCTCTTCTTTTCAAAACAAAATTCAATGAAAATCACAAAGTTATGGCACTTCCACAAATAAAGCTCATAAGCAAAAAATGACATCAAAGACAAACTACTAATAAACAAATTTTTTAGACGATGAAATTTTTGACCTACTAATTCAAGCTAAAACCATTAGCATAGCCTACCATCCATAGGATTAAAGACCACAATACCAAGTAGAATGAAGCTTCAAATTCTCTACAATCATCCAACACAATAATTAAATACTTCGTCACTATTTTCACATTATAATGGGGAGCGCTCAAGTTTACGGCTAACTGGGATGAAGGAAAAACATGAATTGGCTATTGGTAGTGTAGTTCATATTTAGTGCCTTTAACATGGTTTAATAGAGTTGCAATCTTACTAACTTACTCACCCTCACTAATTCATGTTCTAATTTCATACAAGGAAGAGAAAGAAGCTTATCCAATTGTTACTCTTTAAGCTACTTGAAAATCACAAGAATGGAGGCTACACAAGAGAAGGAACAAGGCTAGAAGGATAATGAAGGCAAATATAAAGCTAAAAAGGGCAAAAAAAAAAAAAGAAGAAGAAGAAAGAACAGGAAGGAAGCTTTGTTAAATTGAGAGCCAACAAATGGAAATAAGGAATTAAGGGAGAATCAATGTTTATGATGTCCTGAGACATTCAATGGCACTTTGGGAAATTTTAGGAAAAGTAATGGCATTATGTGGGTTTGGTAGGGAAAGGGATGAAAAGGTGGGAATAAAAATGAAGGAAAGAAACATGTGTATCTTTCTTCTTGGCAATCTAATGCAAAAGGGAGTAAATTACTTGTTTGGAAGTACTTCTTTGGCCCAAATAAATGTTTTCCCATAAAAGTTTCCAAAATGTTATAATTAGATCCTTTTTCATATTTCAAATAATACCTTCTAGCCATACTATTAATCAAAATAATAATAATAATTGACAACAATAATAATTAAGGTTATTACATGAGGCATTTTCTAGCCTCCATCTCAACCATAACATAGGATTTTATGTTCCATACCATAAGAACTAATACCTAGATAATGTTTGTATGTGAAAACTAATCCAATTGATTAAATAGTTTTTTCAAAGAAGATACTATAAAAGTTTTAATGAGTTCAATAGACAATAAGTTAGTAACTAACGTCCAATAGACTCCTTGCTATAAAAAATGACATGATTCCAATAAAAAAAATCATTTACCATAATATTTAAGAAAGAGCATAGCTATTTTAAGGAGCAATGGTTAGTCCCCAAACACTTTTTATATGCTGTATAATGAAGTTATATGCTGTATAATGAAAAATACCTTGATTTTATATTCTTCTTGGCTTTAGAAATACCACAAACACTTTTTATAATAAATCTTTTTATATTGACTTAATATATTTAAAGTTTTATTTTCAAGTGTTATCAAATGTTAAAAATACAATCAAACAAGTTTATTTCAAAGTAGAGGAAAAGTTATTCTTTAGTCAATCAGATATGATAACAACTTCTAAAAGGTTATCAACTTTGGATATAATTGCCAAGATTCCTCCTTATTCTTAGTAACAAAACAAGGTCACAATGCTTCCTATTAGAGTTTAACTTAAAAGACAAAGAAGCTATATAGATAAGTTTCAAGAATCAACAACCAATAGTGAATGTTATTGTTTAAGACATATATTAAAATGTGAATTTACTAGTTTGACACATTGTTCAATGGAATATATGGTAGAGCAACATTTAAAGTAAATAAACACCTCAACAAATGCAAATTGCATTTTTAATCCCATATTAACAATTCAAAATTTCAAATGCATATAGGTTGAACCCATAGCAATAACCAACATACAAGTGCACAACAAAAAGTAATAGAAGATTTTCAACTATGTAGATTCAAGGAAAACAAAATATTACTCAAAATAATAAAGTGACAACCTAAGGCCCATAAACAAAAATTTCATAAAGGTAAGCCTATTAGTCACTTTTTGCAAATGGCAGTTGTTGGTAAAGTCAAATGCTAATAATGAAAAAAAAAATTAAGCTATAAAACTAAAGAAGCAAAACAAATATTACCATTAAAAGCATATGATAAACCCACAAGGCTCTAATAAGACATGGAATACTTGAGAGATCATGTGCCTTCCCTTCCGTCAAGTATCATGAATGAAACCTCATGGAGAATTGTGAATTATAGCTTTAGAATTCAACCAATATCTCTCTACTCTAAGTTTGCAAATCCAATTCAAAACAAGAAAGAGGTCACTTACTAAATGACTAAAGTAATGATGATGTAGCAACAATGATCGTAAGTGGCAAAAGTAAAGGATCACGATAGACCTATTCACACATTTTATCATATATAGTAATTTTCCCAAGTAATTCATCTTCAAGATACCAATAGGTCCTTAATAAAGTCATAATTTAACATCTGGTCCCTCCGTAAACGTGAGGAACGCAATGTTCAGTTTTTCCATAAACGTCAGAAATGGGCCAGATACAAAAGGAAGTCCCTGAAATAGAAGGAATTGGGGCCAAATAAAATTATAATAAAATTTTAAATAATGGAAAATGAGGATTTGAGCCTTGAGTTACCCAAAAATCAAGGCCGGAGTGATTTGATAAATTTGTCAAAAGGCGAGTGGCATTTTTGTTAATATGGGCACTTTTTGAAAAACTCACATGAGGGCTTCTTAAATGAAAGTTTTGAGTTCTCTAGGGTTCTCAGAGGCCCCAAAAACTATGGGAAGCTCTGAGACCAGTGAAGCCCCTCCGATGTACTCTTTCTGATGTTGGTTGACCCAAACTTTGACTGGTTCATTCGAGAAGGTTTTAGCTCCGATTTGAGTGATTCCAAAGGCATTTTATTAAATTGGGAATCTAAATTTTATGATGAAAAAGACGGTTCACAAAAAGGAGCTAAAACGAAGCCAAACTAGAAATGCCATTACGAAGGGCAAAATTGGAAACCATTTTAAAAAGGAAGCTTTTTTCTTCTTCCTCATATGCCACGTTCTTTCTCTCCTCTATAAAACCGACTTAATTCTGCCAAAAACTAGAGGAGAAGCTGCCCTTCTTAGGCGCACAAGAGGAGGAAGATTTTAGAGGAAGAAATTTAAGAAAAAGGTAAAAATCTTTAAGAAATTCCACATCCTTCCTTTTTGAAACTTGCTCATCTCCTCTCAAGCTTTCTTTCTATAGTTTTAATGGAGAGTTTGGTGCTATTTTGGGGGCAAAACAGAGAGGAAAAATTCGTATTTGGAGTGAGGCAACCAAGGAAAGTGAAAAGCAACCAAGAAAGAGCAAGAAAATAAGGTAAAACTTTCATTCTTTGGTAGCTTCTTCCTCCCCCTTCCTCTTGCACGAATTTGGGCACCATGAGCCCAATTTTTAGGGGCTATTTTCTACCCGATTCATGGAGGGATTAGAGGTTTTAGGTGGCAAGGATTAAGAAGGAACCAATAGAATCAAGAAAGGAGCATTAGGAAACAAGATGGAACTATTAGGGATCCAAATACTCCCTTGCAAATCTGATTTTATATGAATGTTCTTAGGCTTAATTGAATGTTTAAACATGCTCCTAAGACCCCTAGAGAGCTTCCCACATGCACCTCCCATCCAAGAAAGCAAAGAAATTGCAAGAAAAGCTAATGAACTTTAAGTAGAAAAAGTGTAGTGCATTTGAAGGGATTGTAAAAACTGATTTGATTCATACATTCCCTAGCATATGTGAGTGTTTGTTTGAGTTCCTAAGACCCTTAAGAAGCCTCCCAAGTGGCTCTCCCATCAAGAAAAAATTGAAAACCCCTTGAACCCCAAATGCTTCCATAATGTTAGCCTAGGACAGATGGAGGGGTTAGAGAGTGTTTAATTTATTCTAGCCTTGGTTTGGGACTTCATATGATGGTAGAAGGTGGGAGGAACCCTTGAAAAAAATTTAGAAGCCATGGATTAGGAGATGAGGCAATGGCTTCCATAATGTGACCTTATGAAGCAACTTGTGTCTAGGCTTTTGTAAATGAATATGTAATGGCTCCAAGGGCCTTAAATAAGGTCAAGAGGCATATGAATGAGAAGAAAATGGAGGCAAGAACTTGAATCATGATGGTTGCTTCAATAGGCTATTTATGGAACCATTATGTGACTTATGGAACCAAGTATGTTCTTAAATATAAGTTTAATGTCCTAGCTTATTTCAAGAGTGTAATTAGCTTCCATATGATGTGTCTAGGCCAAGAGAAATTATCTCCACCCTCTTGGGTGCGTGAGGTCAAAGGAGAGGAGTCAAGGCTTAAGGAAAAAGTGTGTGAATGTAAGCAAGGTAGCTCTCTCCACCTTCTCTCATGCATGGATGTGTGTTTAGCTTATTTAAAATGTGTGTATGTGTATTTTCAAGCCATGAAAAGTATGCTAGCATGATCTTGTTTGCCATAATTTCATGATGTCATGTTATGTTTTTAAGTGAACGTATGATGTTTCTTGAGTTTGCTTGATTGTGGAGAGGCCAAGAACTCTTCACTATGGTGAAGATGAGCCAAGAACCCTTAAACTTGGTTGAGACAAAGTAAAGAGTCTCCCAAAAGCAAAGTGGGCTCCCAATAGTATAGTTGAGTCCAAAGTGCTTAAAGAATAGGTAAGGCAAGTCCAAAATCCATGAGGAGAAGTGTGAGACTAATCCAAATACTTGGAGAGCTCTTGAATGATTTTTATAACTTGTTCATATGCTAAGCTTGCTTCTTGAATGCTTATGATTTGTATTATGTCCATGCATGCATTTTAAGGCCTGCTTTACATATATTATATATGATTGAATGGGAGATGAGCTATTGAGATTTTTTGAATCTCATCCCATACTCTCTAATGATCTAACATGCTAGGTGGACCAAGTAACTATAGTGAAGGGAGCCAACATCAATGAAGAAAGAAGAATGACAAGTTTATGTCTGGCTTCAGCCATTTTGAAACCATAATTGTGTCTCCTGATGTATATGACGTTGTTAATGTACTATGAATCTTGAGACATGTGTAAGTATTATATTATGTAATGTTTAGATGTATGATTATGATATATGACCACTAGCCCATGTTTTGAGTATGCAAGGCTATAGAATGAGAATTTAAAGTTTGATGAATATGTGCATATAAGTGTGGGTGAGAAGGTCAAAATGAGATACATGAGGTTTGAGACTATTTGGACAGCCCACACAAGTCTTAAATGTACTTTTGGACTTGCCCAAAAGGTGCCAAGACCAAGGGAAATCCATTTGGCAACTTTGGTACCCTATATGGAGCGAAAATTGACCATTATGGAACCCTAGGTCACTTTTTAACTAAATGAGTTATTCTTGATCTAAGATTTGTCATGAAATTAGGTCTCATTGAGAGCTTTTTGAGAAGCTAAAGATCATAATTTTTGGAGGTCTACAAAATATTTGATGATTTTTCAAAATTGGCAAAATTGATGCAAATAGTCTAATGCACTGTTACAATGGTCTGAAATCATTTTATCACATGAGACTCAAATGATGTCTAATTGCTATGAAATTTTATATAGAGAAACTAGGAAATCACAGTGACTCGTGCCAACTAAAAGCACCTCATTTGGAGGTCTAGAGGGAGAGATACGAATTTTTGAAATTTCTATCCAGTATTAGTCATCTTGCCTGACCAGAAGTACTGTTCCATCGATTTCTGAGAGCTGAGCGTAATGAACTGATCTGGAAATATTTTTTCTCTCTAGTTAACATCCACATCTTCCCCTATTGGTATCATTTGTAAGGATTGGAGTTTTGTGGAATTAATTGGACATTTTTGAAATTCATATCAGTAAACTCTGGCAGTATCAGGACCCAGCCCGACCTCCAGACCATTTCCATGTCAAATGCCTTATGTGTGGGATGTTATGACTTGTACATATTTTTATCATGAAGTATACATCCTAAGATTTCCAGAATGACCAAGATTACATGATTTTTAGTTTTCTAGATTTAGTTATGATTTTCCAAAGTTTGCCTAGAAATGAGGGTGATTCTGGCTGAGAATGAACACTCATTTTCCATATATCTTTTCGGTTTCTATGAGTTGTAGGTATGTTTTTGTGATACAAATGAGTTGTTATAAGGTAATGAAATATGAGGGGGCATAGTATGAGCTCACACGGTCCACGTGACACCGAAATGAATTTTTAGATATGATGAAATGTAAATAAAAGTCTAATTTTCATGCTTCTCCATGGGAATCATATATATGTTCCATGACAAATATACTATTCAAAGGTATGAGATAAGCTAGAATTATGGTGTTACACATAACAAAGGGTAAAAATTTGAAACATCCTTTCAATACTATAGTAATAGCATATGCATCTTTTCCTTATCTTGCAATTTATACTCTTTGCATGCTTCACACATTATTCATCATTTGGAATTCATAATTTTTCATAATATGACGTATAGGTGGTGCCACTAGCTTTACATCAAGAATCCAAGTAAAATGGCCATACTAGGTAACACAACTTCAAATGGAACCTTTATACTTCTTTTGGCCAAACATACAAGATGAATCATAATTGGTCTTAAGTCTTTTCTAACATACTCAGTCCATGTATACCTAATTATTCATGATAATACCCATTTCAAGATACAAAATTCCATAATCAACCTACTAAAATTCATACCATAAGGACTATATAAAAGGGTCTAAAATTTTGTACTCAAGGGACCTCACATATAATCCTTCTCAATTGATTAAAACTCCGCAATAAAATGGCATCAAGAACCATTCTAAAATTTAATATAACATTTAAATGCACTTGAAAGTTCAATTAGCTGCTAGCCCCATATGTTCTTCATACTTTGTAATAGTCTAAAATAAATAATAATTGAAACGACCTAATTCTTATAATATAATACCATAGTTATAATAACAATCATCCATCACATTATGCTTATCTTGGCCAACCATGGACAAAGGAATAAAACCAATTCAACACCATAATTGTAGCCCTAGTCTTGGCGTAAAGGAGAAAAATGAAAGAAAGCCATGTAAATTACCATTCAATACTTAAATCCAAGCATAAATCTTATTTGTAAGAGAAAGAGAATGATAGGATTTGGTACCTTATTATCATTGAACATAATACTCATTCCATTTCATAAATCAAGAATCAAGGCACCCTAGTTTAACATGCCCATCACTTTCCTTTTCGCAAGACATGCTTATGCTAAAGTAAGGGCTCAAAAGATACAATAGAAATATTCCAGTGAGGTTTAACATCCTATTTACATTGCATTACAAGAGAATGGTAAAATGTAAAGTAAAAGGCCCCAGTATCCAATCCATTACAAAATAACATTCTAAAAGAAAACTAGGTACATAAAAAATTCTCCAAGTTCATGGCTCACAAGGGTCTACGTGTTTGCCTTTACCCTTTACACTATAATTACTTAGCATGGGTTGGATCACATATAAAGAGTGAGATATATAATCTTGGTAGCAAATTCCATTATTCATAGCATATATAATATCACTCAAGAAAAAGAGCACAAGCATGCATAAACATCACCATAAAGGCACTTAGGTTGGCAATCACTTAAGCTAGCTAATAGCCATTAACTCATGAACTTGCATAATTTTTCTTAGCTTAAAAAGAGCTATTATGCCTAATTCTCTACACATCATACTTGATGCCATAAGGCACTTGTAGCCACAAGGGCTCACAAAACATGATATACATAACCAACTCATGCCATAAAATATTTATAATTACAACATATATTCATATACAAGCATTCCAATTACCAAGTAATATATATGCACACAAGGAAGTATAGAATTATTATCTTGGAAGGTCACCACCTAAAGTCAAGCAAAAATTTCCACTTTAACCTAAAGGGTCTTCTCCTCAGCCCAAGGCCTTCCAAGCATTACTAAGCAACTTAAAAAGCCTAAAACACCATATTGGAAAGCAAAATAAGTAACTAGGCATTTTAACCATGCAGGCTCAAAACTTAACCTAAATGTAGCATGTAAAAAGAGCTTCTATATCACACTTTTGGTCCCAAAAAATGTTTTAATTTTCTAAACTCCACCATTAATCATACTATGGTCTAAAACATGCCATTTCAAAGTTCAAACTAAGGTAAGACATATAAAGTTTCATAACCATCACAGTTTTTGCCATTTCCCTTATCCTAGGTGAACATTATGACTTTCAATAGGTTTGATTTTTCATGCATCTTAAGCCTTTTGAATTTTTTATACTAGTCGAAGAGAACACTTTAAGTCTCCAATTGGTCAAATTGCACCATATATATACATAATTCAAGTCAACCTTTTTGGCCATAAAGCCCAATGTTGTATCAAACTTAGGGTCATTCCATTTTTTGGGTTCAAATTTCAATTTCACCATTCAAATAACATTCTTACATCAAACTAGAGTAAATTTCCAAAGGGCAACATCCGATCCTTTTCATAAATGTGAGAAACACGATATTCAATTTCTCTATAAACATTAGAAATAAGCTAGATATAAAAGAAAGTTCTCAAAATAGAAGGAACCAAGGCCAAATAAAATTAGGATAAAATTTTAAATAATGGAAAATGAAGATTTGAGCCTTGAATTGCTTAGAAACCAGGGTCAGAGTGATTCAAAAAATTTACCAAAAGGCCAATGGCATTTTCGTAAATATGGGAACTTTTTGACAAACTCACAGGAAGGCTTTTTAAATGAAAGTTTTAAGTTTTCCAAGGTTCATAGAGCTCTAAAAACCATGGGAAGCCCTAGGACAATTAAAGCCCCTTCGATATTAGTTTTTCAACGTTAGTGTACCTAAACTTTGACAGATTCATTCGGAGATTTTAGCTCTAATTTGAGTGACTCCAAAGGCATTTTATTAAATTGGGAACCTAAATTTCATAATAAAAAAGATAATTCTAAAAAGGAGTTAAAACAAAGCTAAAACAAAAATGCCAATTACAAGGGACATAAATGAAATTTTTCAAAATAAATTCTTCCCCATTCTCCCTTTATAAGTGGCGTCCTTTCCTCTCTCCCTTATGACTAACATATTGCTTCATTCAAACCAGGGGGAGGAGCTGCCAAGAGAGACACACAAGAAGGGTAAGGAAGATGGGAGAAAAAGCTAAAGAAAGGTGAGAATTTCTAAGGAATTTCATGCTTCATCTTCTTCAATCTTCATTCCTCTTCTCTTAAGCTCTCTTCCCATGGTTTTGGAGAGTAATATGGTTCTGTTTTGGCCTTGAACCAAAGGAGAAAAGATAGAAATTCAAAAAGGAAGCTAAGGCAAGGAGGAACACTCTTGAAAAAGGCTTGAATCCAAGGTAGCTTCCATTTCTTCTTGCTTTTCCTTTTTCTTCCTTTGATGCTATGGTTTGGTCACCTTGAGAGCTAAAGGGAGGAGGAACATTTTGACTTAGAGCAAGCATGAAATCCATAAATTAAGCTATGGGAACTTGGATTATGTAAAGAAATTGCATGAAAAATAAATGAAATTTAAGTTGGAAAAGTGTAGAGCATTTGAAGGAATTGTAAAAAATGATTTAATCTATGAATTTCCTTAGCCATTTAAATGTTCCATTGAGCTTCTAAGACCTCTAAGAAGCCTCCCAAGTGGCTCTCTTATTAAGCAAAAATTGGAAACCCCTTGAACCCCAAATGGTTCCATAATGTCGACCTAGGATAAATGGAGGGGTTAGGGAGTGTTTTAATTTATTCTAGCCTTGGTTTGGGACTTCATATGATAGTAGAAGGTGGGAGGAACCCTTGGGAAAAATTTAGAAGCGATGGATTGAGAGATGATGCAATGGCTTCCATAATGTGACCTTATGAAGCAACTTGTATCTAGGCTTTTGTAAATGAATGTGTAATGGCTCCAAAGACCTTAAATGAGGTCAAGAGGTCTAGATATGAGAAGAGAATGGAGACAAGAACTTGAATCATAGTGGTTACTTCATTAGGCCATTAATGAAGCCATTATGTGACCATTAAGCAAAGGGTGTGTTCTTAAGTGTAAGTTTAATGTTCTAGCTTATCTCAAGAGTGTAATTAGCTTCCATATGATGTGTCTAGGCTAAGAGAAATGATCTCCACCTTCTTGGGTGTGTGAGGTTAAGGGAGATGATACAAGGCTTAAGGAAAAAGTGTATGGTTGCATCCAAGGTAGCTCACTCCTCCTTCTTTCATGCATGAATGTATGCTTGGCTTGTCTTTGAATGCGTATATGTGTATTTTAAGTCATGAAAAGTATTCTAGCATAATTTCATATGCCATGGTACCATAATGATGCCTTATGTTTTCAAATGATGTTTGTTATGCTTGCTTGGATTTGCTTAAGTGTGGTGAAACCAAGAACTCTTAGCCATGGTAAGGATGAGCCAAGAACCCTCAGAATTGGATAAGACAAAGTAAAAAGTCTCCTAAAAGTAAGCTTGACTCCTAAGAGTAAGGTTGAGTCTAAAAACCTCTTAAAGAATGAGTGAGGCAAGTCCAAAATTTATAAATGAATGGGTGAGGCTAATCCATTTACTTGGCAAGCCTTTGTATGCTATGTATGACTTGCTTAAATGTTGAAAATGTCTCTTGAATGATTGCACATGTAAATATGCTTATTGTAATATCCAGTTCTTTGAAAACCAGAGAAAACGTGAGAAACATAATGTACGGTTTCTCTGTAAACGAACGAAATTCATCAGATACAAAAGGAAGTCCCCCAAGATGATGTAGTTAAGGTCCTAAAAAATTTGGGAAGCATTCTAGACTCCTAAATATGAGAATCCCAGGCTTAAACAGAAAGAAAAATGGAGTTAGAATGAAGAAACAATTTCTTACGAAAAGCTTACAAAATGTAATGGCATTTTTGTAATTTTAAGAAAATTTTGGAATTCACACAGGAGGGTTTTTTAAATGAAATTTTTGAGTTCTTTAGGGTTCTCAGAGGACTTGAAAACCATGGAAAGCCTCGGGACAGTTAAAACCCCTTCCGGTGGATGTTTTCTAACGTCAGTTGACCTAAACTTTGATTAATTTGTTCAGGAAGGTTTTAGCTCCAATTTGAGTGATTTCAAAGGTATTTTATTAAATTGGGAACCTAAATTTCATAATGGAAAATGAGGCTCTCAAAAAGGAGCTAAAACGAAGGAGAAACGAAAATGCCAAGAACAAAGGGCAAAATGAGAATTTTTGAAAAGTGTAACTTATTCCCACCTATATATATGATGCACCCTTCTTCTCTCTTCATTATATATGACCATGTTCTATCCAAAACCAGAAGAAAACCCTAAGGGATGAGGAACACAAGAGGAGGAAGAAAAGGAGAAGAAATTCAAGATAGAAAGGTAAAGATTTTCATGGTTTTTCATGCTCTTTCTCTTCCAAACCTCTTCTCCTTCATTCTCCTTTATTTCCTATGATTATAATGAAGTATATGGGTCTATTTTAAAGGATAAATTGAGGGGAAAATTCTGATTTGAAGAGAGAAGCTCAAAGAATACAAGATTCAAGTGAGAAAAAGTAAAAAAAAAAAAAGGTAATTTCTCTTCTTATAGTTGTCATCTTTAGTTCCCTCCTCCTCCATTTCGCCCCACTTGAGAAAACCCTAGGAGGAGATGATTTTTAGGCAGAACAAAGTATGAATCTAAGGAAAAAGGATGTGGAGATTACGAATATGCAAAGAAAACAACAAAATAACCATTAGATTTTAAGATGCAAATTCTAGGGTTTTGTGTGCACCTTGTAAAATCTGACCTTATGTGATGATTTCTAGGTCCAATTAAGAGTTTAAATGAGCTCCTAAGATCCCTAAGATGCTCTCCACATGCTTCCTCCCTCAAGAAAACAAAGAAAATTCCAAGGAGGCCAAAAAGGGGCTATGTCTTCGCCAAGCATGGATGGAGTAGCTAGGAAGAGTTTCAAATTTTTCCAAGCCTATTTTTGTATCATATATAATGAATGAATATGAGGGGAGGCCTTGGAAAAAATTTAGAACTCATGAAAAGTGATTTGGTGCCTCAGGTTCTATATTATGACCTAAAGAAGCAACATGATGTTAGGCTCCTTATTTTAATTGTGTGATGACTCAAAGAGGCTTAAAAGGAATCAAGAATCATATTTGAAAGAAAAGAATGGAGCCTAGAGTTTATTTGAGGAGTGTTGCTTCATTAGGTGCATTTATGGACCATAATGGAGCCTATAGAGCAATCTAGAGTTTAACCAAGTTGTGTGGCCTTAGAATATATTTCATGAACCTAATTGCCTCCCATAAATTGTATCTAAGCTAAGAGAAAACATCTCCACCAAATTGTGGGTGTGTGGCCGAAAGAGGAGGCTTGAATCCAAAGGAAAAAGTGTGTGATTGTATACAAGGTAGCTCTCTCCACCTTCTGTCATATATAGATGTGTATTTAGCTTGTTTTAGAATGTGTGTATATGTATTTTCAAGCTATGAAAAGTATGCTAGAATGTCTTTATATGCCATAATTCTTGATGCCATATTATGTTTCCAAATAAATACATGATGCTTGTTTGAGTTTGCTTGAATGTGGAAAGGCCAAGAACTCTTTACCATGGTTAGGATAAGCCAAGAATCCTTAAACTTGGTTGAGACAAAGTAAAGAGTCTCCCAAAAGCAAAGTGGGCTCCCAAGAGTATGGTTGAGTCCAAAGCTCTTAAAGAATGGGTGAGGCAAGTCCAAAATCCATGAAAAGAAGTGTGAGGCCAATCCAAACATTTAGTGAGCTCTTGAATGTCTTATATGATTTGATCATATGCCAAGCTGGCTTTTTAAATGTCTGTGACTTTCATTTCTCTATGCATGCATTTGTAAAACTTGCTTTGCATATATTATGTATGATTGAATGGGAGATGAGCTATTGGAATTCTTTGAATCTCATCCCCTCCTCTCCAATGCTTTAATATGTTAGGTGAACCAAGTAGCTATGGTAATAGGAGCTAACAACAATGAAGAAGGAAGATTGACAACCATATGCCTAGCTTTTATCTTTTTGGAACCATAATGATGTTTCATGATGTATGTGATGTTGTAAATGATCTATGACTCTCGAGACATGTGTAAATATGACATTATGTGATGTTTAAATGTATGGATATGATGTATGAGTTCTAGCATATATTTTGAGTATGTAATGCCCAAGTATTCAATTTAGAAGTTTGATGTAAATGTGCATAAGTGTGGGTTAAATGGCCAAAATGAGATGCATGAGATTTGGGACCATTTGGGTAGCTCACACAAGTCTTAAATATATTTTTAGACTTACCCAAAAGATGCCAAGACTAAGAGAAATCCATTTGACAACTTTGGTACCCTATATAGAGCTAAACTTGACCATAATATAACCCTACATCACTTTTTGGCCAAATGAGTTAGTCTTGAAATGAAGTTTGGTATGAAATTAGGTCTTATTAAGAGCTTCTTGGGAAGCTGAAGATCATAATTTTTGAAGGTTTACAAAATATTTGATGACTTTTCAAAGTTAGCAATTTTTATGGTTTTGATATGCTATACTACTAATTTGGTTTGAATTTGAATTCTATCACACAAGGCTCAAATGATGTCCAATTGCTATAAATTTTATACAAAGAAACTAAACAATCATAGTGACCCATGCCAACTAGAAGCACCTCATTTAGAGGTCTAGAGAGGGGGATATGAATTTTTTTAATTTTTGTCCAGTATCAGTAATCTTGCTTGATCAGAGGTACTGTTCCATTGAATTCCAAGGTTTGGGCTTGATGAACTGGTCTAAAGATATTTTTCCTCTCTAGTTGACATCCATAGCTTTCTAGATTGGTATCACTTGCATAAATTAGATTTTTTTGGAATTAATTGGACATTTTCAAAATTTTTTATAGAATTCTATATCAGTTCCAGGATGCAGTCCGACCTTTGAACCATTTTGGATCTTAGACATACTTTGTGATTAAAGTTATAGTTTGGACATATTTTTACTGTGAAGTATACATTTATAGCTTCCCAGAATGACCAAGATTGTATGATTTCAATTTTTCTAGATTTAGTTATGATTTTCCAAATTTTTACCAGAAAAAAGGCCAAATATGGCCTAGAATAAACCTCCATATTCCATGATCCATTTCGGTTTCGATGGATTGTAGGCATGATTTTGTGATGTAAATAAGTTGTTTTGGTGTAATTGAATATGAGAAGGTATAGTATGAGCTCACATGGTCCACATGACACCGATTGAAATTTGTAAGTACGATGCAATGCAAAAAATTTCAATACTTATTCCCCTTTTTCCTTATACTTCTATGAATAAAATGATGTAAGGCATGTGTACATGATGAGATGAGCTATAATTTATGGTGTTTTTGCATCTTTTATGTGTGATTGAAAGGGAGATGAGCTATTGGGATTCTTTAAATCTCATTCCCTTCTCTCCAATGTTCTAACATACTAGGTGGACTAAGTGGACAAAGTAATGGAAGCCTACACCTTGGAATATGAGATTGTGACAAGAAAGTGTTTAAATTTTGTTACTTTAAGGCTATATGAATGGAAAATGTTGTAATCCATTGTTGTATATGTTCCATGATGTGATAACCATGTATAATTATGTTAATATATCATATATAAATGAGAGCTATGGTTATATGTATGGAAAATGTGCAATTTGGACATGTGATGGCAAACTTGAATCATGGAAATGTATGTATAAATAGAAGTGGAATAGCAAAATTAAGATGCATAAGGTTAAGGATCACTTGGGCAGTTCATATAAGTCATGTTCATGCTTTTAAACTTGCCCAATAGATGCCAAATATTAAGGGAAGTCATTTGGACATAATTGATATCTAATATGGACCAAAAATGACCATATTGAAAACCTATACCACTTTTTGTTCAAATGAATTCTTCTTGATCTGAGATTTGGTAAGAAATTAGAGATTGTTGAGAGCTTTTTTGAGAAGCTAAGGTGCATAATTTTTGGAGATCTATGGAATATTTGATGAATTTTCAAAGTTAGAAAAAATTTTGATTTTGGTTCATGCTACTATTCACACTGGTCCAAAATTGAATCCTATCACTTAGGGGGCAAATGATGTCCAATTGTCATAAAATTTTATAAGCAAGACTAGACATTCCCAATGACTTGTGCCAAGTGGAAACACCCCATTTGGATGTCTGGAGAGGGAGATATGAACTTTTGAAATATTTGTCCAGTATCAAGCTTCTAGATTAACCTAGTTACCATTTGATTAGTTTTTTAGTCTTGGACATGCTAAACTAGTCTGAAGTTATTCTTTTCCTTTAGAAAACATCCGTAGCTTTCTATATTGGTATCATTTGTATGGATTGGATATTTGTAGAATTAATTGGACATTTTTGAAATTCATAGCAGAAACCTATATTAGTACTAGTAGCTAGTCTGATCTCTACACCGTTTTGAATGTCAAACGTCTTCTGTGTGATATTTCATGACCTGGTCATATTTTTATTATAAAGTAGACATGTTAGCTTTCCAAAATGGTAAAGAATATATGATTTTGATTTTTCTAAAATTAGTTATAATTTCTCAAAATTTGTGACAAAAAAGGCAAATTTCTAGCTGAGGCTACTATTATGAATTTCATGTATTCCCTTGTCTTGCACACATTGTAGGCCACTTTTGGTGATGAAATTGAGTCGTATCTATGTAATTAAATATGAGAATATGATACATGAGTCCATGTGGCCCACGGGACTCCGAAAGAAAAATTTATGCATAGCGCAACGTAAGAAAACTCATTATTTCATACCATTTTTTCTTACTTTTTCATGAGATAAATGATGTGAGACATAGAAATAGCATAAGATAAGCTAGAAATATATGGTGTTACACAAAGCATGTACACTTTAGCCAAATTTAGCATTATATTGATTCAAGATCAATTTTAATTTATAAAATTAAATTGCTAATATCTCAATTTATTCAAAGCATTCCATCATTCCAAAATCCTATCCTTGGTCAAGGCACATATAAAAAATAGACCCAATATAAAATTTTCAACAAAACACATTCCAATTCTCATAATAAGCATGTGTTCCTATTATTATCAATACTTATATCCATTGGAAACAACATATCACATCTTCACCATAATGGCCAAAAATTTCAACTCCTTAGGGTTCAACAAAACCAAAAATTTAAGCTACCACATGTCATAAGAATGGCCTAGGATGTTACCTAATTTACTTTGTTCAAACTTATTTTCAAAATGGCCAATGAAGGGGTACAAATAGAAACTCAAGATTAGCTTTTCAATATAAAATTTACATCAATGGGATGTCCTTGAGGAGAGAAAGAAAAGTCTCAACTATGAGGAAAGCTTAAAAAAAGTCAAGAACTTACATAAAATCTATGAAAACCATTCTTCTCTCTTCTACTAATTCCCTTTCCATTTTTTGTCTGAATTTTTAAAGCTTTCTCTCTCTTTTTGCTAGAAGGGAAAGAAAAGACAAGAGTGAAAAAAGTAGGTGCACACTTCTTTATATTTGAAATGTCACATTTTTGGACCATTTTGCCCTTGATTTGAATTTTTTCTTTGACCTTGCCCATGAATCCTATATTTTTACTTTTCACTACTAATTTATTTATTTTATTCACTCTCATACTCAAAACAAATATATTTTGGGCAATTAGTGGCTTAAAATTGTCAATTTTGTCCCTAAGTCACTAAATTTCTCGATGTGCATGAAATTAGGACTTTGGCTTATTTTAACTATTCATAGGCCTACAATAATTTTTTTTAACCTTATATTAATGGAAGATTATTTATTTTCTGATCATATTGTGAATTAGTTTTTTATAATTATTGTTTTGCCTTTATTCCTTGCATAATTTGCCAAGGCAACCCTTAATGGACCTAAAGTGAGCTTTTTGACTTCTTTTTCTTCTTAGGCTTCTATCCCCTTTTATTCTTTTCCTTGTCTTTATCCTTGAGTTAATCAATTATAAATTTACTAGCCATTACAACTATGGTAGTGTTGACTCCAAATGATGGTGACAAAAACACTATTGAGAGTGAAGAGAGAGAGAACAAGAAAGCAAAGAGGGCATTGATAAGCATGATATATATATATATTATTCTCCTTATCTCAAGCATTTTAGTGTCTAAATATGGCTTTAGGGGTTCCATTATATAAGATTTTATTTTAATAGCCATTTATGCACTCAAGGAATTTATTTACAAAATTCTTGAATTTTATTGCATAATTTTCTTTTAATTAATTTTGTGAATTTTTTCCTACTTAATTTTTCTTATTTTTGTGTGCAGAATTTCAATGGGCAATTAAAGCTTGAATGGTAAATTGATTTGGAGAAGGGATGAGCTTTAAACACCATGCAATTCTGACATGGAAGTCACACACTTGTACAACACTTTTCCATATAACCCACACACTTACATGAAGTCACGTGATCATCACACACATGCATGACTCAAGAAGAAAGAGCCACGAGTTGGATTGGAAGAGGTGTAGAAGCATATAGCCACGGGTTGAAGGAGCTTTCGAAAAGAATCTCAACTAGAAAAGTAACACATTAGAAGTGAAGAAGTGGAATGAAGGACTTAAGCAAAGAAGCTTGCAAGCAAAACATGCAGAAAGACGGAGAAAAAAGCATGTAGAAGCTACAGTCTCGATTTCACGTGGTGAAGGAGAGGGAAAAGAATGAGCTGCTTCTAGTTGAGGAGGAAGAATGAGCTGGGTTGGAGGATAAAACATGGCTGAAATAGACATTGAGTTGAATAAAGAACAACTGGAATGAGTTGCAAAGAAGAAGCTATGAGCTTGGCACTCTATGAAGGAAGCAACCTCTATTTTGAAGTGAAAAACACGATAGCTTTGCACGGAGAAAAGCACGTGAAAAGCTCGAGCTTAGGTGCTGAAGGCAATGTAGAAGAAACAAATACATAAGCCACAAGGTTGGAGCTGATACAGAATGTAACACCATACTTCTAGGACTCAATTCATACAATTCCCATGCCTCATCTTATGTTTGTTCTATGGAAATGATATAGTGGCATAGGGAGTTATGAATTAAAATGCATTTCTCTACGGGTAAAATTTTTCTTTTAGAGTCCTGTAGGCCATATAAAAGTATCTATCATGTTTTCATACTTAAACACATGAATATAACACATTTCCATCATCAAATTTGGCCTACAACTCGTGGAAAGAAAAGGAGCACATAAAATCCATGTTTGCATTTTTGGCCAAAATTTCCTCTTATCTGTCACAAAATTTGGAAAATCATAACTAAATTTAGAAAAATCAAAAATATGAAATCTTGGTCATTCTGAAAAGCTTGGGGTGTCTACTCCATGCTAAAAATATGTACAATTCATAACATCCCACACATAGAGTGTTTGACATGCAAAATAGTTTGGAGGTCAGATTAGGTCCTGATGCTATCATAGTTCACTAATATGAATTTCAAAAATGTCTAATTAATTCCACAAAAATTCAATCCATGCAAATGATATAAATCAAGAAATCTGTGGATATTAACTAGAGGAAAAAAATATCTCCAGATCAGTTCACGAAGCCAGATCTCAGAAATTGATGGAACAGTACTTCTGGTCGGGCTAGGCTACTGATACTGGACAGAAACTTCAAAAATTTATATCTCCCTCTCTAGACCTCCAAATGAGGTGCTTCCAATTGGCATTCATCACTATGATTATCTAGTTTCTCTGTACAAAATTTCATAGCAATTGGACATCATTTGAATTTCAGGTGACAGAAAATAATTTCGGACCAAATGAATAGTGTAGCAAACCAGAAACATGAATTTTGCCAAATTTGAAAAATCATCAAATATTCTGTAGACCTCCAAAAATTATGATCTATAGCTTCCCAAAAACATCTCAATGAGACCTAATTGCATGCCAAATCTCAGATCAACACTAACTCATTTGGCCAAAAAGTAACGTAGGGATCTATTATGGTCAAATTTGGCTCTATATGAGGTACCAAATTTGACAAATGACCTTCTCTTGGTTGTGGCACCTTTTGGGCAAGTCTAAAAGCACAATTGAGACTTGTGCAAGCTGCCCAAATGATCCCAAACCTCATGCATCTCATTTTGGCCATTCAACCCACACTTATGCATACATTCATCAAAGTTTCATATTGCACACTTTCGCCTTACATACTCAAAATAAGTGTTATAGGTCATATATCATTTTTATACATCTAAACATCACATAATAGTATATTTACACATGTCTCAAGGTTCATGGTACACATACAACATCATATACACTATAAACCATCATTGTGGTTCCAAAATAGGCAAAACAATACATAAGCTTGTCAATCCTTGCTCTTTATGGTTGTTAGCTCCCTTCACCATAAATACTTGGTCCACCTAGCATATTAGATCATTGGAGAGGAGGGGATGAGATTCAAAGAATCCTAACAGCTTCAATCACACATAATATGTGCAAAGCAAGCTTTACAAATGCATGCATGGAGGAGATAAAAGCCATGGGCATTTTAAAGCAAACTTGGCATGTAAACAACTCATACAAATCATTCAAGAGCTCACCAAGTGTTTTGAATGACCTCACACTTCTCCTCATGAATTTTGGACATGCCTCACCCATTCATGAGCATTTTGGACTCAACCATACCTTTGGGAGCCCACTTTGCTTTTGGGAGACTCTTTGCTTTGTCTCAACCAAGGTCGAGGGTTCTTGGCTCATCCTCACCCAAGGGAAGAGTTGTTGGCCTCTCCACATTCTAGCAACTCATACAAACATCATGTAATCATTTTAAACATAACATCACATCAAGAGTCATAGCATATAAAGGCATGCTAGCATACTTTTCATAGCTTCAAAATACACATACACACATTCCAAAATAAACTAAACACACATCCATGCATGAGAGAAGGTGGAGAGAGCTACCTTGCACACAATCACACACTTTTTCCTTTGGATTCAAGCCTCCTCTTTTGGCCACACATCCACAAATTGGTGGAGATAGTTTCTCTTGGCCTAGATACAATTTATGGGAGCCAATTAGGTTCATGAAACAAACTATGAGGTCATACAACTTGCTTAGATACTAGATTGCTCTATAGGCTCCATTATGGTCCATAAATGCACCTAATGAAGCAACACCCCTCAAACAATTTCTAGGCTCCATTCTTTCCTCTCAAATATGATTCTTGATTCCTTTTAAGTCTCTTGGAGTCATCACACAATTAGAACAAAGAGCCTAACATCATGTTGCTTCTTTAGGTCATAATATGGAACCTAAGGTACTAAATCACTTTTTATGAGTTCTAAATTTTTTCCAAGGCCTCCCGTCATTTTCATTCATCAAATATGACTCAAGAATGGCCTTAGAAAAATTTAAAAATCTCCCCCACACCTAGAACTCTTCTTGGCCAAGACATGCCTAGGTTTAGGGCTTCTTGGAGTTGTCTTTGTTTTTTTGAAGGAAGAAGCTTGTGGGGAGCATCTAAGGTGTCTCAAGAACTCATTTAAACTCTTACTTAAACCTAGAAAGCATCATATAAATTCAGAAATTAGAAGGTGCACTTAAAACCCTAGGTTTTGCATCTTAAAATCTAATGGTTATTTTGTTATTTTCTTTGCATATTCTTATTCCTTTCCATCAAATACCTAAGAATGATGCTTGGCTGGGCTTGGAAATCAGATCCTCCTAGGGTTCTTGGTCTAGGTCGAAATGGAGAAGAAGTGGGGTGAAAGGTATCAACCATAGGATGCATTTTTACCTTGTTTCCTTGCTTAGTTTGGCCTGAATCTTGATTTCTCCAAGCTCCTCTCTTCAAATCCGAACTTTCCCTTGAATATCTCCCTTGAATCAGATTTATAAACCTCATTTTAATCCAAGGAAAGAAAGGAGAATGAAGGAGAGGTGGTGGAGATGGAGAAAAGCAAGGAAAATTGCCATGAAAACATACATTAAGCTTGGCTTTCTTCCTCCTTCTTCTTCCTCTCTTGGGCGCCTCTCCCTTAGGGTTCTTCTTCTGATTTGGGGCTGGAAAATCTGAAGTGAAATGAGGGCAAGTGTGAGGCGCCACCTATATATAGCTATGGTAAAAAGACTTTTTCAAAAATTCCTATTTTGCCCTTCATACTTTGCATTTTTGTTTCTCCTTCGTTTTAGCTCCTTTTTGAGAACCATCTTTTCCATTACAAAATTTAGGTCCTCAATTAAGAAAAATGGCTTTGGAATCACTCAAATCGGAGCTAAAACCTTTCCGAACGGATCCGTCAAAGTTCGAGCACACCAACATTGGAAAATGTCTACCGAAGGGGATTTAACTGTCCCGAGGCTTCCTATGGTTTTCAGGGCCTCTGAGAACTGCAGAGAACTCAAAACTTTCATTTAAAAAGCCCTCCTATGTGAATTCCAAAAATTACTCAAAATTATGTAAATGCCATTACGTTTGATAGGCTTTTCGTAAGAAATTATTTCTTCATTCGAGCTCTGTTTTTCTTTCCATCTGAGCCTATGATTCTCATATTTAGGAGTCTAGAATGCTTCCTAAATTTTTTGGGACCTTAACTACATCATTTCAGGGGACTTACTTTTGTATCCGGTAAGTTTCATTCGTTAACGGAAAAACTGCACGTTACGTTTCTCACGTTTCCTCTGGTTTTCAAGGAACTGGATGTTACATTTCTCCCCCCTGTAAATAAATTTCATCCTCAAAATTTGAGGTACACTTTCTCTTACTCTTTTCTGACTAACTATTTTTTTCTTTCCCTTCTTCCTGGCTCTATATGTTTTCTCAGCGATTTCATTGTTCCGAATTTTCTCTTAGCCAGGGAACTTTTATCACTAGCTCTTAGTATAGGCTCTATGGTTATAAAATACTAGCTAGTTCTTTCTCATTAGGGAAAGAAATTTCTAATTCTGGAGGTCTATCTTGGGAGAGCTTACTAATCATATCGGGTTAATATTAACCCGTTCACAGGATTAACGTTTCTTTTAGTGGACTCGCTTACACATCTCAGGAGGTAACTTATTTCATATCACGTCTCCCGTATCCTCTCTGACTGGCTTCTCATAATATCTCATTATCTTTTCTAATCATTAGAGTCATTAGAGGTTTCTGTCTGTCTGCTCATTTACATGTTCTGTCCACTTTCATCTCTGCATTCTTTTTTACTAGCTCATCCCATGATTACAATTCACATCTCTTTCTGTCACAGGCCTCGTATCACTACTGCTTACTAGGATTATAGCTCATTTAAGGAGTTTTTGCTTTTAATGATTCCAGTTTCTCTATTTATTACTATATCTACTGTAGGCCGGGATTTTTTCTCACTTTGCTCATTTACAATGGCATTTTATAGTCTCTCATTTTATACTGATTGGCCTAACCTGTATGTTTTATACTGGCACCAAAGAGCTACTACCATTGACTACTACTAAGCTCTGATGGGATGCTAGCTATTTGTAACACCATATATTTCTAGCATGCTTCCGATCATTTCTAAGTCTCGCATGATCAATTGAACAAAAGGGAATGGAAAATGACATTAAATAATGCCTTATTTCGCGTTACGTCGCGTATAAAAATTCCATTCGGTGTCACACGGACCATATGAGCTCATACAACACATTCTCATATTTAATTACATACATACAACTCATTTGCATGACCAAAGTTGGCCCATAACTCGTGGAACTTAAAGGAGACCATCAAATTCACACTCTTATTTTCGGCCAGAATTTCAGTTTTTCTGTCACAACTTCGGAAATTCATAACTAAATCCAAAAAATTCGAAATCCAACAAAATTTACCATTACAGAAAGCTCTGGATGTCTACCCCATGATAAAAATAGTTTCAGCCCATGAATCATTAAGGGGAAAACATTTGACTTCCGAAAAGCCACTGGGGTTGCTGCTGTCTGGGCCACTGGTTCAGTTTACTGATAGGAAGTTTCAAAATTCGTAACTAATTCTAGAAAAATTGAAATCGTTCATTCTTGGCCATTATGGAAAGCTACACATGTCTAATTTATTTGAAAATATGCCCAGGCCATGAAACATAACACAGAAAACGTTTGACACGCGAAAAGGGGTTAAGGTTCGGACAGCTACTGGTGCTGATACAAGTGTCTGCTATGAACTTTGAAAATGTCCAATTAATTCCACAAAAATCCAATCTATGCAAATAATACCAATTTGGAAAGCTATGAACGTTAAATTTATGGTAAAAATAGACTCAGATCAGAGGAATCACGCTTAACTACCCAAATTCAATGGAACAGTAACTCAGGTCATGTTGAGCTACTGCTACTGTCCCAGAAATTCAAAAATGCATATCTCTCAGCTCAGACCTCCAAATGAGGTGCTTCCAGTTGCTACAAGTCACTGTGAATGCCTAGTTTCTAGCTATAAAATTTCGTAGCCATTGGACCACGTTTGCCCCTCGGATGACATGATTTCAAAACTGACCAAATGAATAGTACCAGTGCAAATCCGAAATTCTGATACCAACTTTGAAAAATCATAGAAAATTCCACAGACCTCCAAATGATGTGATCTTTGGTTTCCCAAAAATCTCTAGGCAAGATCTACTTGCATGCAAAATTCCAAGTCAAGAAGAGGTCATTTGGTCAGATTTTGCCATAGCTCAAGCTTATGGCAATTTTGGTCTCAACAAGAGGCAACTTTGGTTCAAATGAGCCATTCATGGTTCCACACATATTTGAGCAACTTAGAAAGCATAAATATAACATAAATAAGTCCCTCATAAGGTCTGAACTCTCATGCAACTCAAATTCACCATGCCACTTCCATAAACATACATACACAAATGGGCTCCCAAGTGGTCAAAATATATAATTCTACTCATTAGACTCTATTCTTGATACATACACTAACTTTACATAATTTACACTTGTTCAAAGTGTCATGGCTCAAAAATAACATTTACATATCTACTTTGATATTCTAGTCATCATAGTATATCAAAATATAAAGGTTTGCCAAGAGATGGAGATTTAAGCTCCTTGGCTTCCATCCTTTGGGTCTTGAACTCCACCTAGATCATATGAGATGAGAGAAAGGAGGGGGTGAGATTCATTGAATCTCAATAGCTCATACACCTATTCAATCACATTTTCAAGGCATATAACATGTCAAGGGTACAAGTATGCAACTACTCAATCAATGAAGCATTCAATTTTCACATTTTTATGTCACAAACACATGTCAAGAATAAGAATGAGCTCTAGGGACTTTTGGGTTGGCCTCACCCCATTTCTAGGACTTTTGGATTGCCTCACTCTTGGCTCTTAGGACTTTTGACTTAGCCTCACCCATCCAAGGGACTTTTGGCCTTGTCTCACCCATGCCATGAGACTTTTGGCATCTCCTCACCCACATTAAGGGACTTTTGGCACTACCTCACCCTTATGAGCCATTTCCATCATTCAAAGACATTCAAGAAAGCATATTGGTACCAAAATAGCAACATAGCATCAAGTGGCATGTCTCAAACATATAAACATACACACAAGCACACAATGACACCATATGCAACAAGAAAATGCAATAAGAAAAGGTGGAGAGCTACCTTGATGCAAATTCAAGCTTTACTTTGCTTGTTTCTTCTCCTTTTTGGTTCCACAACACAAGGAGGTGGGGTTGGATTTCTTTAGCCTATTCACAATAAACAACACTAAATTATACTCTTGGAACAAATTATGACATCCAACTCACTCTTAAGACTACACTTTGGTCTATTTGTCACAATATGGTTCCATTAAAGGCCTAATGAAGCAACTACCATAATTAACATTCTTGGTTCCATTCTCTTGCCATATTTAGACCTCTTGACCTCATTTAAGGTCCTTGAAGCCATCACACACTCACTTTCACAAACCTAGGTCCATGTTGCTTCATAAGGTTACATTATGGAAGCCATTGCCTCATCTCCCAACCTAAGGCTTCTAAATTTTTTCCAAGGGTTTCTCCTATCTTCTTTTATCATATAAAGTCCCAAATCAAGCTTGGAACTATTTAAAATACTCCCTAGCTATCACTAAGGGTCTTGACCTAGTTATGCTTCCATTAAAACCCCATGGAGTTTGGGATTTTTCCTTAATGGATAGGGCACTTGGGAGGCCCCCTAGGAGTCTTAGAAACTCAAACAAACACTCACATATGATGGGGAAGTCTTGAATCAACCCAGATTTTAACTTATGTTCAAGCACCCTACACTTTTCCAACTTGAGTTTTACTAGTTTTTCATGCATTTCTTTGGTATAATCCATCTTCCCATGCCTTAGTTTGATGGATTCTTTTGGATTATAAAACAGAAAATCTTCCCTCTTCATGGTTCTGGTTGGGACATCCTACCATGGAAGAGGAGAAGGAGAAAAAGAAGCAACAAAGGGAGAGAAACTACCTTGCAATCAAGCTCCCTTCAAGAGCCCTTCCTCTTCCCTCTTTCTCCTCTTTGAATTTCGAATTTCCCTCCTCTGATCTTTTCTTTGGCTTTTCTTCCTCCAAAATTTCCTCCCTTTGTGTGCCTAAGACAGCAGCTCCATTTCGGAGTTTTAGGCAGAAGAAAGTCGGTTTAGAGAAGGGGGAGCTGAACGTGGCTTAAAAAGGGAGTTTGGAAGCTTCTTTTGTGCACTTTGTTTTCATTTTTGCCCTTCCATAATGGCATTTCCGGTTTGGCTTCGTTTTAGCTCCTTTTTGAGAACCGTCTTTTCCATCATAAAATTAAGATTTCCAATTTAATAAAATGCCTTTGGAATCACTCAAATTGGAGCTAAAACCTTCCCGAACGAACCGGTCAAAGTTTAGGTCAACCGATGTCGGAAAGAGTACACCGGAGGGGCTTTACCAGTCCCGGGGCTTCCCATGGTTTTTGGGGCCTCTGAGAACCCTGGGCAACTCAAAATTTCTATTTAAAAAGCCCTCGTAGGTGTTTTTCTAAAATTGCACTTATTTACGAAAATGCCACTGGCCTTTCGGCAAATTTTTCGAATCACTCCGACCCTAGTTTTTGGACAACTCAAGGCTCAAATCCTCGTTTTCTATTATTTAAAATTTTATTCAAATTTTATTTGGCCTTGAATCACTCATCTCAGGGGACTTGCTTTTCAAACAGGCCCGTTCCAGCGATTGTACAATTTACCGGGCGTTACACTATTCTCACTGTTTGGCTCACTAGAGATATACTATACCACTTACCTCATTTAAAATTGTACCTGACCCCTTTCTGAACACATAAGCTAGCATGTGGGGATCTTTCTATCCCTTGGTTAAGGCTACTGTCTGCTAGGTAGTGGTTCATCTAGCTCTAACTCTGGAAAGCTAATTTCTTGCTTTCCTCATCCCATACTCTATGCTCATCTCTAAACAGAGCTAGTCAGTGGTCTAACTGTCTGAGTAAAGCCTTCATTTCTCTGTGGCAATGGTCTATCAGACTCAGGAGATCTATAGTCTCTGAGATAAAGGCTAGCTGAAACTGTACTAGTCTTTGAGACTAACTGCTCTATAAAACTATCTCAGACTATCATCTCTACCAGAGATCTATCATGCTGTAGTTAGGGCTTTTTGTGACTCTGTGGGATCTATTGTGACCCCTAGGTCTACTGCGACCTCTCAGAACCCTGCTAAGGTTTACTGTAACCCGCCATGATATGCTAGGATCTACTGCGATTCATCTCTGGGAGACGTCAAGGCCTAAGATTATTGTATCTGACAGTAAAATACATGCTCACTAAGTTTGGTAACCATCGCTTATAATAGTTAAGGCTAAACTCAGAAGTACCTCGTGCTCTTCGTGCAAAGTGGGTTCCGTGTCATTTAATCCTCTAGGATCCCATTATACTGATACAAGGGAGCAGTTTAATTTTCACTCATCGCTCCTCATAGGATCCTCAAATTCTCACTTTAGCTTTCTTTTGCTTAGGCTTTCTTTTCTTACTCTATTCCCTTACTTACTTACATATACTCGTTTTAGCTCTCCTCTCATATCCTGCAGTTCTCACTATGCCCATGTTTTACTTTTAGGTGCCTTGGCACTAAGGCATCTCACACACTGAATGCGGTGAACATCTTTGGTAGGAGAGAGGCTATATACTGGTCTCTATTCATTTCATTTACATATACTATAAGGGACTCGGGCTATGCATACTATATCTAAACATTTTCTACTGGGGATTCCCTTTTACATGTTTTTCTTACTATTCTGATATCACTGGAATCCCTTAACCTTTCTTCTCTGACTCATCTCATTATCTAGCTAACTAGGATACCCTTTGATTATCGGGACACTTTGGTGATTAATGTCGTTGTTTGCTATGCACTCAAGCTACATTACTATTAAGTTGATCAGGCCTAATATCTATAACCATCGTTGCAAGCAAACTATAACATCAAACACTAATACACGGGTGCCTCATGACTGAGCTCAAAGCCATTATCGCCTGTATATTGCGAGTTTCCTAATAATATAAAGTACCCCTCCCTTACTTTTTTTTTTATCTGCCATATTTTCGTAAAATGCTTAGGGAAAGTAGGATTCTTCATCTACTACATCCGGAGACCTCTCTACATTGCCTGGCTATTTTTTACTTCGGGCAGTATCATGCTAGAAGGGCATCTATGCTAAGGACAAGTGTGCTTTCTTGAGTACTCAAGCACATTAACTGCATATCTAATATGTCCTCAGCTTGAACACTATCATGTCTTCTCTTTCTACCTTTCTTATCCTTTTACTTAGGTAAAAGGATATTTTACTACTGGTTATTTCTGTTACCAGTGCAAGTTTCTTTATGCTTGAGAGCACTTGTATTTTCCCGGGTTCCTCTACTAATTTACTCTCTGTAACATCAAGGGGGTCAAATTTTCGTTCATACTCTTACTCTACCTTAACTAGACTATCCCTTGGTATCCTAGGAATTTCATTCTATGGCACTCTCAGCTTACACTCTTTCTCTATATAATGCAAGACTTACCTTTTGAGGTGGTCCCTATCTTCCTCGAGCTTCCCTAAGGGTACTAAGGCACCAACTATTTGTTTCATCTTATTTCTATGTTTGGATCAGAGCTGGGCTTTCTCTCTATTCAGTCTCTTTAGCCTCATTCCCAAGAGCACAGTATGCTATTTCTAGGGTTCTGTTGACTCAATCCAGAATACATATTCTCAATGTCTGGATTCTACGTCATTGAAACTCATGCTCTATTGGGTTCTCTAATCACTCATGTGCCTTAACCTTGTATCATTCTCATATTAGGGAGCTCATCTAACTAGCTATTGGATCCCTATCTGTTTACCTCATTGACTCAGTTTACTCATTTAATCATTACTAAAGTGAGGGTATCCTTTCTGTAACTAGTTTCTCAACTCTTCCTTGCTTCCTTTGTCACTATGCTCTATAATCAGGGGGTCTATCTAGGGGAATTTGGTATCCATTACTAGATGGTTTCCCTGACATTAGGATGTCTCATCTTTCCTTTTTCGATCCAGGGGGAACTTTCATTGAGCCTTTCATTTACATGTCTCACCTGGAACGATACTACTGGTCATCTCTCCTAGGCTTTAGCTTACGCTCAGCTTGGACTAGCCATCTCATAAGACCTGTAGCTTACTAACTACTCTCATTCTTTTCTGAGTCTCTACCACTGGGTTACTCATACTTGCTTATAGGTGTTACCAATGAGGTACACCTTTCTAGGTCACTCGCTATGTACCTCACTGCTAGTAGGCTTATCTTATGTTATTTTGAGGCTATACTAACATTCTCTCATTCACTGTCTCATTGGGTAGCATCCAAGGTTGGAGTTAATGCCTTAAAGGCGAGTCTCAACAACCTTATCATTCCTGTGTCTAACTTTCTCTATGATGAACTCTTTTCTCAAGCTCATTTATTAGGCCTACACATTTCTTACTAATATTCTATAATCACTTAATACTCTTTTCTCTACTTATGCTAGGGATTCCTGCTCTCTGTGGGTTGTCTAACCCCTTATCAAGTCTTTTCTCAAGTTGGCCTAAATACAACCAACAAGGCATTCAAGGTGTCATTTGCCGCGGCTAGCATATCATTCGTTACGACTAATTAGCCTTGGGTTCATTCTAATTTTCCTATTTGAGTATTGGCTGTGGTGAGGAACTCTCTGGATTGCCTCGCTACTATTTGGAATAATTGGTCGCGGCTAACGGCCTCTTATTGGGTTATTTTCTAGGGATTGGATTTTCATTTTTAGTTACTAACCCAAGCCTCATTGCCTCTATATCTAGCCTATCATTAAGCTAGATGGTTCCACCTCTTGCTTCGTTTATGTATAGCTAGCTATCATCACCTCTGGGCTGTTGGGGCTTTAGGGTGTAGCTTATAACCCAAGCTTTAGCTTGAGGGAATTAGCCTTTTGGGCTCTGAAATTCATCTAGACAATTAGGTATTATGGCTAGGGGGTGACTCTCTTCTCATTACCCTCTAAACCGGTCCTGTACAGTTGCAGTTTCATTTCATACCGCACTGCATCACTACTTGTCTCTACATTAAGCAGGATAATCTCAGAATGGTCTGAGTATAACTATCAGGGAAGATTAGGCCTCACATACTCTCTGTAGCAAGCCTCTTCGTATCAACAAGATCATTTCTCATTGTTTATATCTAGGGCTTGCCACTAATCTTGGCGAGCTATCACACCTTATCAAGCTCTAGCCATCGGATCCCTCAGCTCTGCTCAAGCTTAGCTCTGTTCAAGCTACTCTAGAGGCCACTCTTTCCCAGTGTTTACTACCTGCTCTAAGACCATTCTACAACTTATTCATCATAAACAAAGCCATAACCTATCCTCATACACCTAACATGTCTCATCTAAGACTTTACATATCCATTCAAGCCTTTTACAAAGCCCAATGGCTACCTCCTCAAGCCAAATCCAATCCGAGAGAGCCTGGAACATTGCTCTGATACCAATAAATGTAACACCATACTTTTAGGACTGAATTCATACAATTCTCATGCCTCATCTTATGTTTGTTCTATGGAAACGATATAGTGGCATAGGGAGTTATGCATTAAAATGTATTTCTCTACGGGTAAAATTTTTCTTTCAGAGTTCTATAGGCCATATAAAAGCATCTATCATGTTCTCATACTTAAACACATGAATATAACTCATTTCCATCATCAAATTTGGCCTACAACTCGTGGAAAGCAAAGGAGCACATAAAATCCATTTTTGCATTTTCGGCCAGAATTTCCTCTTTTCAGTCACAAAATTTGGAAAATCATAACTAAATCTAGAAAAATTAAAAACATAAAATCTTGGTCATTCTAGAACGCTTTGGGTGTCTACTCCATGCTAAAAATATCTACAAGTCATAACATCCTACACATAGAGCATTTGACACACGAAATAGTCTGGAGGTCGGACTGGGTCCTGATGCTGTCATAGTTCACTGATATGAACTTCAAAAATTTCCAATTAATTCCAATCCATGAAAATGATACCAATATGGATATCTATGAATGTTAACTGGAGGTAAAAAAATATCTCTAGATCAGTTCACTAAGCCCAGTCTCAAAAATTGATGGAACAGTACTTCTGGTCGGGCTAGGCTACTGATACTGGATAGAAACTTCAAAAATTTATATCTCCCTCTCTAGACATCCAAATGAGGTGCTTCAAGTTGGCATGAGTCACTGTGATTATCTAGTTTCTCTGTACAAAATTTCATGGCAATTGGACATCATTTGAATTTTGGGTGACAGAAAACAATTTCGGAGCAAACCAGAAACATAAATTTTGTCAACTTTGAAAAATCCTCAAATATTCTCTAGACCCCCAAAAATTATGATCTTTAGCTTCCTAAAAAGCTCTCAATGAGATCTAATTGCATGACGAATCTCAGATCAAGACTAACTCATTTGGCTAAAAGTGACATAGGGTTCCATTATGGTCAAATTTGGCTCTATATGAGGTACCAAATTTGCCAAATGGCCTTCCCTTGGTTGTGGCACCTTTTGGGCAAGTCTAAAAATACATTTGAGACTTGTGTAAGCTGCCCAAATGATCTCAAACCTCATGCATCTCATTTTGACCATTCAACCCACACTTATGCATACATTCATCAAGTTCCATATTGCACACTTTCGCCTTACATACTCAAAATAAGTGCTATAGGTCATATATCATTTTTATACATCTAAACATCACATAATAGTATATTTACACATGTCTCAAGGTTCATGGTACACATACAACATCATATACACTATAAACTATCATTATGGTTCCAAAATAGGCAAAACAATACATAAGCTTATCAATCCTTGCTCTTTATGGTTTTTGGCTCCTTTCACCATAAGTACTTGGTCCACCTAGCATATTAGATCATTGGAGAGGAGGGGATGAGATTCAAAGAATCCTCATAGCTTCAATCACACATAATATGTGCAAAGCAAGCTTTACAAATGCATGTGAACAACTCATACAAATCATTCAAGAGCTCATCAAGTGTTTGGAATGACCTCACACTTCTTCTCATGGATTTTGGATTTGCCTCACCCATTTATGAGCATTTTGGACTCAACCATACTCTTGGGAGCCCACTTTATTTTTGGGAGACTCTTTGCTTTGTCTTGGGCAAGGTCGAGGGTTCTTGGCTCATCCTCACCCAAGGAAAGAGTCCTTGGCCTCTCCACACTCTAGCAACTCATACAAACATCATGTAATCATTTTAAACATAACATGGCATCAAGAATGATAGCATATAAAGGCATGCTAGCATACTTTTCATAGCTTCAAAATACACATACACACATTCCAAAATAAACTAAACACACATCCATGCATAAGAGAAGGTGGAGAGAGCTACCTTGCACACAATCACACACTTTTTCCTTTGGATTCAAGCCTTCTCTTTCAGCCACACATCCACAAATTGGTGGAGATGGTTTTTCTTGGCCTAGATACAATTTATGGGAGCCAATTAGGTTCATGAAACAAACTATGAGGTTATACAACTTGCTTAGATATTAGATTGTTCTATAGGCTCCATTATGGTCCATAAATGCACTTAATGAAGCAACACCCCTCAAACAATTTCTAGGCTCCATTCTTTCCTCTCAAATATGATTCTTAACTCCTTTTAAGTCTCTTGGAGTCATCACACAATTAAAACAAAGAGCCTAACATCATGTTGCTTCTTTAGGTCATAATATGGAACCTAAGGTACCAAATCACTTTTTATGAGTTCTAAATTTTTTCCAAGGCCTCCCCTCATTTTCATTCATCAAATATGACTCAAGAATGGCCTTAGAAAAATTTAAAACTCTCCCCCACACCTAGAACTCTTCTTGGCCGAGACATGCCCAGGTTTAGGGCTTCTTGGAGTTGTCTTTGTTTTCTTGAAGGAGGAAGCCTGTGGGGAGCATCTAAGGTGTCTCAAGAACTCATTTAAACTCTTACTTAGACCTAGAAAGCATTATATAAATTCAAAAATTGGAAGGTGCACTTAAAACCCTAGGTTTTGCATCTTGAAATCTAATGGTTATTTTGTTGTTTTCTTTGCATATTCTTATTCCTCTCCATCAAATACCTAAGAATCATGCTTGGTTGGGCTTGGAAATCAGATCCTCCTATGGTTCTTGGTCTAGGTCGAAATGGAGAAGAAGTGAGGTGAAAGGTATCAACCATAGGATGCATTTTTACCTTGTTTCCTTGCTTAGTTTGGCTTGAATCTTGATTTCTCCAAGCTCCTCTCTTCAAATCCGAACTTTCCATTGAATATCTCCCTTGAATCAGATTTTTAAACCTCATTTTAATCCAAGGAAAGAAAGGAGAATGAAGGAGAGGTGGTGGAGGTGGAGAAAAGCAAGGAAAATTGCCATGAAAACATACCTTAAGCTTGGCTTTCTTCCTCCTTCTTCTTCCTCTCTTGGGCACCTCTCCCTTAGTGGTCTTCTTCTGATTTGGGGCTAGAAAATCTGAAGTGAAATGAGGGCAAGTGTGAGGCTCTACCTATATATAACTATGGTAAAAGGATTTTTTCAAAAATTCCCATTTTGCCCTTTATACTTTGTATTTTTGTTTCTCCTTTGTTTTAGCTCCTTTTTGAGAACCGTCTTTTCCATTACAAAATTTAGGTCCTCAATTAAGAAAAATGGCTTTGGAATCACTCAAATCAGAGCTAAAACCTTTCCGAACGGATCCGTCAAAGTTCGAGCACACCGACATTGGAAAATGTCTACCGGAGGGGATTTAACTATCCCGGGGCTTCCTATGGTTTTCAGGGCCTCTGAGAACCCCGAAGAACTCAAAACTTTCATTTAAAAAGTCATCCTATGTGAATTCCAAAAATTACTCAAAATTACGAAAATGCCATTACATTTCGTAGGCTTTTCGTAAGAATTTGTTTCTTCATTCGAGCTCCATTTTTCTTTCCGTCTGAGCCTAGGATTCTCATATTTAGGAGTCTAGAATGCTTCCCAATTTTTTTAGGACCTTAATTACATCATTTTGGGGGACTTACTTTTGTATCCGGTAAGTTTCATTCGTTAATAGAGAAACTGCACATTACATTTCTCACGTTTCCTCTGGTTTTCAAGGAACTGGATGTTACATTGAATGTGAAGAACCAGAGAAGAAGAGGAATTACGTTGGAATAATGCATGAAGCTTCGAGTTTGTGAGCTAAAGGAAGTTTCTAACATGATTAAGAAGATGCAATGGGTTGTGAGATGACCACGTCAGCTTAAGTGTAAGGAGTACGTGGCAAGGGAAAGGAGAACCATCCACAAAGTACTTGAATGAAACTCATATAATCGCATGCAAGTTATGGACTAAATAGAGCATGAAGGAACACATGAAGAGCATGAAGAAAACACACCAGCTAAGCACATTAATTGGCACAAGCAGAATGCATGCATTTGGCTTGGGCTGAAGGAGGCATTAAGAAGCCATGTGATTCATTAAAGGATTAAAATCCACTCGGGCAGAATAAATAAAACACATGCAAGGCCACGTGAGGAATAAAATCACACCAATCCATCGAATAAGAGATCTATCATCCATTCATCTGAGGCATTAAGTACAATCTATCCATCCAATGCCATCAGACCTATTCCATCGTCATTTTTCATCATCTCATTCATGCCCCTTCATCCTTGGCACACTTTGTCATTCCATTCACATGCCCTTCATCCACACTTCGTCCAATAGCCCCTCATCCTCCATTCCCACTCCATTCCACCTCCAATGAAGCTTTAGTCTTCCATCTTGTGATTAGCTTGGAAGAAATCCTTAGAGAAGCTTGAATCCTTGGAGAAGAACACAGAATTTTGGCTAAGATTTTCTTAATTTCCTACACTTTTTCTCTTTCATATATTATCTTGGTTAATTTGTATTGATAGGAAATTTGTGTAATTCTAATTAGTGGCTGGTTAGACACTAATTAGGATATTGTTTGACTGATTATTTGATTGATTTAGTGCTGGATTTTCATTATTCTTACAATTATCCATGTATGCAGTCAATGTGTTTGATGAAATGTATGAATGAAATTATGTACTTGAATGTTAAATTTGAGAATTCCTTAGTATTTAGTTTGTTAATTAAATATCTTAGGATGATGATTCAGAGGCTAATTAATCAAATTGAGTATTCAAAGATCTTAATGACAAGAATTAGCGATTTAATAGGGGATTAAGGTTTCAATTCAATATTAAATTGTTAATCTCTTGATTCTTATATGGTAACTCAAAATAATTTGTATTGGACACAAATAAGGACTTTTAGGCTAGAATTAATCACAATTAGATTAGGATAAGGATAGTGAATACCATGGAACAAATCAAAAGCTAGTCACAAGCCTATTATCAACCATAATTCATCTAATTAGGTAGAATTTAGGAACTTTATTTCAATTTCATTTTATTTAGTTTAATTTAACCAAAAATCCCCTAATTTAGATAGCTTTTAAGATCCTTTAACATTTAGAAAAGACCAATTGAACATTGAATTCCATTTTCAAGAGAGATGACCTAGGTTGTGCCCTATATTGCATATAATATCCAACCTAGTTTATTTTGAAGGTTGCGTGACAAGCCTTTCAAAATTTGAAATTCTAGCAAGCGGACTAATTGATACGCAACATCAAAATGGTGTTTGTCTTTGTTTCTATTTTGTAGGTAATAAATGGTTGCTAACCAGGAATCTGAACAAGTTCATCCAATTGTACACTCTCTTTTCACTCTTTATCTTGTGTTGTTTATTTGTTTATTGGATTGTGTGCTGGTATTGAGGATAATATAATGTTTAAGTGTGGGAGGGATACAAATAAACTTTTTGGTTTTGTTTTATTTTGATTACTTGATTTTTTTCTAGTTTCTAGGCTTTTAGTCAATTTTATGTTATTTTCTAGTTTTTGAAAAAAGAAACTGTACTTTTGTGGAAGTTGCTGGTATTGAAAGGATCATAGCTTTGATATATCTTGATTTGATAGGGAATTAACCTTGTGTTGAGAATGCAAGTTAAGTGGCAATTAGCTTTGCTTTAATGAAATTTGATGATGGTCAATATACCTTATGAGATTTTTGAACCAATCGCTTATTTATTTCTAGTGTGTATCCCTTATCTTGCTTTAACTCTAGAACTTAGCTTGAATCTTATTCAAGGCCACATTTATTCATTTGCTATGCATGAAAAGGATTAAGGCATTCATTGTTGTTTTGTTTTAACTAGAGCCAAAAAGCTATCCTACATATGTTTAATCCATTTGCTTTACCCCTTTTGAGCCGTATATGTTTCCTTTTTAGCCTTTTAGCCATGGACACCAATTGAATGTTCTTCCTACCTTGATTAGGATGCTTTCGATTATTAAGGGTATTGTATCTTGTTAAGGTAGGTGGATGTGCATTTTTTTTTTCACATCATTTTTAGGCCATTTGTATGTTCCTCTTTGAAAATATTATAAAAACAAAAAGAAAGAAAAAAAAGGAAAAAAAAGCAAAAGAAAAGCATTTGAAATATAAAAAAAAATTTGAAAAAGAAAAAAATAAGAAAAAGGAAAGAAAAGTTGTTCTCTTAGTGCACATTTTTTGTTTTGTTTTTGGTAAATAAGGCTTTAAGATGCACTCACATTCCATCCTTATTCTTATTTTAATGTTCTTGATGATTTTTAAGCACCCAATTTACTTTTGATTTTCCTTTATTCTCTTGTTTACCACTTGTTTCATACCTTAGCCTACATTACAACCATAACAAAGACCTTTTGATTCTTTTATTGGCATTTGATTTTGGTGGTGGAGATATAGATAATTGCCAAGCTTATGGTAGTAAAGTTAGATAGGATGAAATTTAAGAGTAAGTACTTCATCCTAAACACTAAAGAGTAGAGTGATTAGCACTAATCCAAGTGAGGGACTTTCATTGCATTTCATTTTTGATTAAGTGTATTGCCCTGGTATTTGTTGCATTGATGCAAGTGATATGACTTGGAGAATTAAGCTATTGACTTGCTTTGAGCTTTCTTATGCTAAGCGACCTACAGAATTCCATTTCTCTTGATTTCCTTTCAATTATCTTTTCCATGGAGCTTTAGTTTTCTTTTGCCCAAGAGTGCAAAGGTTTAAGTATAGGAGAATTTGATAAGCATGATTTTTATACACTTTAATCCTCTTAACTTAAGCATTTTGATGAGTAAATATGGCTTTAGGGTTCTAATTAGATACAATTTGATTTCATCAGCCACTTATGCACTTTGTGAATTAATTGGCAAAATTATTGAGTTTTAATGCATAAATTTCTTTTAAATAATTTTGTGGATAATTCTATTGAATATTTTCTATTCTTTTGTGCAGAATTTCAATGGGTAATTGGAGCTTTAAATGATAAATTGATTTGAAGAAGAGAAGAGTTATTGTGCAAGACAAGACTTAGGTTTTGGAGACTTGAACAGAGGAGGCACATAAGGAATAATAATAAGAGTGGGCTGAAGTTTAAATAAAGATAGAATGGATGAAGAAGCAGAGTACAAGCCTCGGGTTTTTCATGCATGAAGAGAAGCAAAGTTAAACATTGAACAGAGCCATGCATGAAGCACTTTGATCCATTGAGAGAGCCATCAAGGATACACACTCCATTCCCTATACCTCATCCAAAGAAACCACACATTTGAGCTAAAATAGAGTAGAAACAGCTCCACGTAAAGAGGTCTAAGGTTGAAAAGTGTAGAGGAGCAGAAAAAAGGAAGAGCCACGAGTTGTGTGGAGTGAAGGTGCAGCTCGTGTTGAGATAAGAGGATTCAAAAGCTATGTGGAGCAAAAATAGAGGATATGGGTTTTGGTTTGATTGGAAAATGAGGCCATGAGTTGAGAGGCTTGAGTTTCTTGGTTATAACGTGAAGAAGCTGGAAGCAATAGTTTGCAAAGCAAAAACACGAAGAGTAAAAGCTATGGGTTGTCTCATGCAGAACTGTACATGGAAAAAGAGCATAATAGAACCATCCACATAGCATGCAGCTCGAGTTGATGGTTCCATGGGTTTATGGGAGGAGGAAGCTGAGAATAATAAGAGAAATACGTGGAATGAGTTGGAGAACGCTGCATGAAGAAACAAGCAAACAACACAAAGGAAGAATTGCCATGGGTATAGAGCATGGGCAATAACACGAAATAAAAGAAGAGAGCTCGAGTTCTTTATGCTGGGCTAGATGAAGAAGCTTGCATGTAACACTATCATTTCTAGCTCATACCCATCATGCCTTACATGCTCATATGAGATATGGGAAGAATAAAGGGAGATCTTCCTCATTGGGTTCATATGCTTTCTCCCATGGCATCATGCATGGTTAGAAATTCACTTTAGTGTCACATGGACCGTGTGAGCTCGTTCTATGCATCCTCATATTTAATTACACCATTACAACTCATTTCAATCCCAAAAACATGCTTTAAACCCATGGAAAGCAAAAAGGGATATGAGACATGTAGATTCATTTAAGCAGACTTGGCCTCATTTCTGGGCAAAGTTTGGAAATTCACAACTAAATACATAAAAATCAAAAACATGTAATCTTGGTCATTCTAGAAATATTAGGATGTCTACTTCATTCTAAAAATATGCACAAGTCATAACATCCCACACAGAGGACATTTGATATGCGAAATCATCTGGAGGTCGGAGTGGTCCTGACACTGTCACAGTTTACTGATATGAACTTCAAAAATGTCTAACTAATTCCAAAACAATCCAATACATGCAAATGATACCACTATGGAAATATGTGGATGTTAACTAGAGAGAAAAAATGCTTTCAGATCAGTTCATTAAGCCAAACTCTCAGAAATCGATGGAAAATTACCCCAGGTCTGGCAAGATGACTGATACTAGGTAGAACCTTCGAAAATGTATATCTTCCTCTCTAGACCTCCAAATAAGGTGCTTCTAGTTGCTACAAGTCATTGTGATTGTCTAGTTTCTGCCTATAAAATTTCGTAGCCATTGGATCACGTTTACCCCTCGGATGACACAATCCCACAACTGACCAAATGAACAATATTTATAAAAATCCGAATTTCTGATACCAATTTTGAAAAATCATAGAAAATTCTACAGATCTCCAAATGACCTGATCTTTATCTTCCCAAAAATCTCTAGATAAGATCTAGTCACATGCCAAATTTCAAGGCAAGAAGAGGTCGTTTGGTCAGAATTGGACATCATGGGCAAAGTGACCTATTTCTTGTGTATAAAGAGGGCTAATAGGGTCCAACCTTGCTTCTCCTACCTCTAAGGCTCTATGAGTACGTGGGAAAGTATCAACATAGGTTATTAAACATGGCTCAAATTTCTAGCAACCCAAATTTTCAAAACTCACTCTTCCACACCAACACATACACCCATGTGGGCAATACTAAGATATTGCCATTCATTCCAAAACTTGTTACATCATGCACTATAAGTTCAATTCTCATATATATACATTAAGTAGATCCATTTACAAGTGTTACATCATGTACATCATTAAATTACATCCCTTAACATAACTACAAAATGGTGACAACATAGCTCTTTACAATTTCTTCCCCAAAATCCCTAGCTTCAAGCTTGGTGGCTCCCATCTCTTCCCTCACTTGGTCCACCTAGCATGTTAGGATGGTGGAGAGAGGGAGTGAGATTCAAAGAATTTTAATAGCTCATCTCTCATTCACACATACATAAAGCATGCAAACAAGTCTCACAATGTATGCATGGGCTTATGAGCATGTGATATCATAAGAAAAGCATTTTCAACATTTAAGTAGGCCATACATAACATACAAAAGCTTGCTAAGCAAATGGATTAGCCTCACCCATTCACTTGTGGATTTTGGACTTGCCTCACCTATTCTTTAAGAGGTTCTTAGACTCAACCCTTACTCTTGGGAGTCAACCTCACTTTTGGGAGACTCTTTGCTTTGTCTCAACCAACTTTAGGGTTCTTGGCTCATCCTCACCATGGCTAAAGGGTTGTTGGCTTTTCCATACTCAAGAAAACCCAAGGAATCACATAAAACATCATTGAAATACATAAGGCATCATCATGCTAGCATACTTTTCATGACTTAAAAACATACATACACACATGTAAGACAATGTAAACACACATCTATGCATGAGAGAAGGTGGAAAGAGCTACCTTATTAGCTATTCATAAACTTTCCCTTTCAATTTGTCTCCTCCCTTGTTGGTTTCACAATCACCTCTAGATGAGAGTGCTTCTCTTGAGCCTAACCACACAAGAAGTATGGAATTGTTCTCTTAACACTTTATTCATGAAGAGAAACTAGGGTTTCTCTCTCTAGAATTCTACTAACTCTCATTCCTCTCTCAAGCTCTCAAAAAGGAAGGCAAAGATGAAGAAATAAGGATATGTGAGTTTTGGTCTTCTTCAAAAGGAGTTTTTCCACTCTCCCTTTTCTGGACCAAGCTCAAAACCCAACTACTTCCATTGAGTAAACCATAGGAAGAGAAGGCAAGGAAAGAAGATCAATATTCTAAGAGAAAAGCCATGCAAAACCTTACCTTTTCTTGTTCTTCCTTCCTCCTTTAGGTTTCTCTCTCTCTCTCCTCCGCCCTTTTCTCTATCTTAGAGGGAGCTTAAGTCAGTTGGAAGAAGAAGAAATGAATTGGGGTGTTTTATTAAGTCAAATCCTCTTTTTTCACGCTTTTCCAGACTAACCCTCGCTATGGCGAGCTCGTATCAGTCCCAGACCCCTGTCTTCGCTACAGTGTTCGCTACGGCGAGCAATGCCCTGGTTTTTGTATGGGGTGCCCGCACTCGCTATAGCTAGACGGCACTCTCGCTATAGTTAGACCATTTCTCACTACAGCGAACAGGTACATTCGCTATAGCTAGACTGTAGCTAGCAGACTTAGAAAATTTTTAGCCTTCCAAAAATTTTCAGCTTTTCTTTCTTTTCTCTTTTTTTTTTTGGTTGTTACATTGCACGAGCTGGATTGGAAGCTACAGATCACATGGAAATGACACAAAATAAGCTATGGGCAGTTAACGTCTAGAAGCTTGCATAAACTGGAGGAATTAAACTAGGGCAGAATGTGATGAAAGCTCGAGCTACTGGTTGTGGATGCATGACTCGAATGAATGAAGAAGAAGCAACTTGATCAATTTATGTGGAACTGAGCACATGGAAAACCAAAAGAACATGTCAGAAGCAGCTAAGGGTTCTAACAAGAAAAGCACATGAGATTTTAATGAATTATAAGCTGGAATTTAGCTACAGAATGATGTGGATTAATGAAGCATGAGCTGAAAAGTGGAGAAGTGCTCGACTGAGCACATGAAGAGTAAAGGAAAACACATTAGGAGATAAAAATACACTGGGGGTAGCTTATGTGTTTTAGCAAGAGAAGAGAGCTAAATCACGTGGAAGCATGGGTAAGAGAATAAGCTAACGTGGAAGGCTGCATGTGATTCATTAAAGAACAAAACACGTGAAAGGTAAAATGAAGCACATGAGGAATTGAAGAAGGGGATTCGGGCAACGTCATTTACATGTTACACATCATCTAGAGCCATGAAGCCATCTCAGCCACACATTATCTAATCATTTTATGGAATAAAAAATGCATAACTTGTGAATTTAGGAAGACACCATCGATTCGCACATTCACGCCTTTCGTCCATTCCATGCCATCTCTTCCATTCCCACTCCATCTCTATTCAGTGAAGCTTTAATTCTCTCATGTGGCTAGCTAGGAGAAGATCCTTGGTGGAAGCTTGAATCCATGGAGAAGAACTTAGAATTTTGGCTAAGATTTCTTTAATTTCCTACACTTTTTATTTTTCTTGTACAAGCTTAGTTAAGTTGTATTTGATTAGAAATTTGTGTAATTGTGATTAGTGGCTAGTTATAAACTACTTAGGAAACCTTTTTGTTGATTAATTGGTTAGATTGGACACTGAATTTTTCATTTCCTTTAATTTCCTATATATGCCATGAAAGTGTTCGATGAAATGCATGAGTAAAATTATGAGCTTTATTGTTTAATTTAAGGATTCCTTAGGGTTTGGTTAGTTCATTAAACATCCGAGGGTGTTAATTCAGAGGCTAATTGCTCAATTAATCATTCAATTCAAGTGTTCATCGATCTTAAAGGCAAAAATTAATGATTTAGTGTAGGATTGAGGTCTCAATTCCATATTTACTTGTTAATTTCTTGAATCTTAAGTGGTAACCCAAGATAACTTGTTATGAACACAATTAGGGACTCGTAGGCTAGAATTAATCACAATTAGATTAAGATAAGGATAGTAATCCAAAACTAGTCACAAGCCCATTATCAACTATAATTCATCCAATTAGGTAGAGTTTAAGAACTTTATTTCAATTTCATTTTAGATAGTTTAAGTCAATCAAACTCCTCTTAGTTTAGAAATTTTTAGAGTCTTTTATACGCTTAGAAAACTCAATTAAACATTGAACTCCATTTCCAAGGGAGACGACCTAGGTTGTGCCACTAGCTACATATTTAGTTTAACCTAGTTTTATTTTCAAGGTTGCACGACACAATCGTCAGACATGAGGGAGCTTTCTAATTTTGGGTGATTAAGGATTTAATTTTAAAATTATTTAGTAAGGGTTTTTTAGAGAAAATTCCCTTACTCATTTAAAATGTAATTAGTAAAGGTACTCCTTGCTACTCCTTCCTTAAATGCATGAATGTTGGATTTAATAAAGGAGTTTGAATGCCCAACAATTCCACATTAGTTAGCAACAAATTAGTGAGAGCAAGGAGTTCTACCTTCATTAATTCCTTGCTAACCTATCATAGTGTCACCATTTTCTAGTTTTTCCCCATTTTCTTCATGTGTTCATGCTATCCCTAATTTAGATGCTTCAATTGTATTTGGGCTTATTCTATTATGACTTGTATTGGATGTGGCTATAAGAATATGTCAAAAATTGTTTTAAGTAGCATGTTAATGTTTAATGTTTCATGCTATCCCTAATTTAGATGTTTGAATTGGTTTTGGGCTCATTCCATGACTTGAATTGATGAGGCCTAAGATATTGCTAAGGTTATTGTTAACTTTTATTTCAAACTCATTAATGTTTAATTTTTAGGAAAATCATCTGGTTTATCTCTAGCATCATTTTTTTTGGTTTTGGCTCCTTATCTTTTTATTTTTGTCATTCTCTTTTTTGATTTTGCAAGATGGAACCCTATTTTCCTTTATGAGTCTGATGAATAAATAATGAAAAATTTGGGAAATCATTGGCTCATCATCATCAAAGCTTATTAGTCTCCATCTATACCACTTTTATTTTTCTATCGAATTTTCCTAGACAAAATTTGAATATGACAATAGGTGAAGTTTAAGATGCTTCAATATTTTGAATAGTATAGCAAAATGCCAAAAAATTATTAAATGTAAATTATTACTTCCTTCAACTAGTTGTCATTAGCCTTTATTATCAATGGATAAGAAAACTGTGTTTTGAAAATCTTTTACTTCTTTTTTTTTCTTTTATTATTGTGTAGACAATCATTTATGATATGAGGAATTTGTTTGTTGATACTTTAATTATTAACCTTAATATAAATTAGTAGTTTAATTCTACTTGCTGTCACTACAAAAAAATAGACTTTTAGTAACGATTTTTAGTGGTGACTTAAAAAAGTGGTTGCAAAAATATTTTTAGCAACAACTTTATTAAATTGTCGCTAAAAGTTGTCACTAAAAAAATATTTTTGATTCTGAAAATACTTTTAGCGGTGACAAAAAAATGGTCACTAAAACTATTTAGTAGCAACAAAAAAGCCATCGCTAAATATTTTGTAACAACATTGACATAGTCACCACAAAAAAAAAAAAATTTCATGATGACCTTTTAGCAGCAATATTTTTGTCGTCACTAAATGCTCTAGTGCATAACTTTTGTTAAATAAAAAATATAACTTTTTGCGTCGACTAATTTTCATTGTCACTAAAATATAACTTTTAGCGGTCACATGTTTTGGTTGCCACTAAAACATAACATTTAGCAACAGCATAACTAGTCGTCACTAAAAGTCTAAATGGAAAATTTTTATCAATTAAAAATATTAATGGCAAAACTTTTAGTAGCCACCAGCTTTAGTCATTACTAAAACCCAACTTTTAGTGACCACTAACTTTAGTCATCACTAAAATATAACTTTTGGCGACGACAAGTTTTAGACGTCACTAAAACATAATGATGAGGATGTGTCCACTGACAAAGGAGATTCAGAAGACATACTTGGGGAGGATGATGAAGTCGATACTGACACCACAGATACTAACCAAGATTAACTAAGATTCTATGATATTTAATGGTACATATAATAAATGACTAAAATATTAAATTCATAGATAGCATCCTATTTTATTGAGTATCTTTTTATTTTGATAAGGTTAAAGATCTTGTTCATAAAGTAAAAGATCTTATTGACAAGATTAAAGATCTTATCAACAATGTCTTTAAATTCAGTGGTTGGATAATATGTTATTAACACAATTGAAGATCTTGTCGACAAGATCCCAAATTCAATAGAGAGAAGTCTGAAACCTTGTCAATAGGATTTGTTATCTTATAATAGGTATTCTTTAATTGAAAAACTTAGAAAAACTAAGATCTTGTCGACTTGACTAATACCTTGTCAACAAGGTTTTCTATCATAATAAGTTATAACACATAATAAGCGATAATTATGACAGTTTCTATAAGGTTGTTATTATTATTAGCATTGTTTTAAATTTTTAAAGCTTCCCTTCTTATAATTCATTTCTTGGTTAAAAGTTTCATAATTTTACAAATTGACATTGTTCAACTACCTTGTTCTCATAATAAATGTGGAATGATTTAGGAAATGTCAGGTGCTGGGCATGGGAGAGGGTCTAGACAAGGCTTAGGACATGAAAATGGATGGGGGACGCAAAATAACATGAGTGATGTTACATCCCTACCATGTACTAGAGGGAAACTTGAGCATGATGCACTAGAAGCTCAATATTCTCCATTGCCACTAGAGTTAGTTAGTAAAGAAGAACAAGAACAAGATGGTTCACCTTTTACCCAGTCATCACAAAACCAAAGTAGTGTAGGTAAGCAAAGGAAACAATATAAGTGTTTGGTTAATTTTTTGCCTTATGTCATATATAGGTATATTTGTTTTTTATGTATCATCATCTAATCGTTTTTTTTTTTCTATATTGTTCAGCTTCTTGTAGCACTGTTAAAAGGGGTCAAGGGAAGTATAAGTGTTTAAGAGTTGACCTTAAAACAAAATTTGGCAACAAGATCTTAATTACCATGTTTAGGACCACTGAATGGCCTATTAGAGATGGGGCTCGAGACTTATCTAGTTACATTGGTTGGGTGGTGCGGACTATTATGTCCATAAGAGATGGTGATTAGAAAGATATTGCAAATAAAGATGGGGACACCATATGGTTGAAAGTGAAGGTAACGAGTTACATATTTTAAATGCATATATTTAACTAATGTACAAATACCTATATTATATTTGTAATTATAACTACTTATAATTTGAATTTGCTATTATATTCTTAATGTATAAGACAAATTTGAAGTTCGCGATCCTCAACAGGAGGTGGCATTCAAGTTTTACTACATGGACTCAATGCAACGACTCTTTAAAAGTTGGAAGTATTCATTGTTAAAAATATATAAGAACTACATGACTGACGAGGAGAGGCAAGCAGCAAAACCAAAGGATGTTAACTTTGAAGATTGGGATTGGCTAATTCAACATTTTAAGTCTGATAAGTTTTAGGTCTTTAGTTCAAACTTTATTACAGCTGTACTATTGTTAATTAAAATTATCATTAATAACACTTTGGCTTTATATGCAGGTTGCAAGTAGTAGAAATAACAGAAATAGGTCAAAGCAGGTAACATTACATACATGTGGTACTCGCTCATTTATAGAGGTTGAAGAGTCTTTGGTGAGCATCTCATTGTATTTTAGGAGAAATTCGTTTCTATATTCACTACTACTTTTTTTCATGCTAAAAAGCTTTGAATACTAATGTCTAAAAAATATGTAGAGGGACCCAAAAATAGGGGAGCCAGCAACAACTGATCGAGTATAGGAGGCATAACATACTCATCGGACAAAAGAGGGGGAGATAATGTGGGCTGATCCGCAGTCTTAGGAGATCCATGTAATGTTCTCAAATTCATTAACTTTAAACAAATTGTTTGTACAATTTTCCATACTTCTAACTCATGTCCTGCACTACGCATTCATGATCTTGTTATTCAACAACAAACAACAAGCAACAAATAAAGAGGCATGCCTAACTAGAGATGAGATATTAGCTACCGTATTGGAGGAGAGATCAAGGTATGTGCATGGCAAGGGATATGGGAAGAAACCCTCAAGAAAGAGAAGCATCGGTAAATATGAAGTGGAGTCTAAAGTTTCTTTTGCAATAGAATAAGTGCGTGAAGAGATGTGCTAAGAAATGGAACAAAAACTATAAGAGGAGTAGGCCCAAATGCAAGCATAGATGCAAGCTGAAATTCATGGTCAAATGGCTGCCTTCATGGCCACATTCCAACAAGTATCTTTTACACTTCTCTTTTGTCTTTTCAATGTTAAAAAACTTAGTGTTATATTTCTTTTCAGTAGGGAAATGTACCTCTGATGAATAATGCTTCAAGTGAAGAAGCTCAATAATTTTATCAGTAATTAAGAGTTTTAATGATTGATTATTCAACTAACATAAATAATGCATTTTAATTTATAACATCATTTTCCTTTTAAACTTTTGACATTAATTTGTTTATGGCATACATAGTCTTTCAAATATTATGCTTTCCTGAAATTGGAATGTGGTCTCAATTTGTCATGCAGGTAATTGCTTTGATGGAGAAAGTCTTGGCATTTACAAAACAAAATGAAGTGTCTAGATTGAATGCTAGTGCCCTTCCCTTGAATTATGAAGATTCAAGCAATTGTCAATACTCACTTCTTGCTCTTATCCTTTTGTTTAGTAATGTTGTAATGCTATTTTAAACATTGAATAGTGGAGCATATGAGTGAGTTTAAAAAATTATTCATATGACAAGTTTTTGTATTTATACTTGTTGGATGGACCTCTGCAGTAATATATATATCAAACTTGTTAGCAAAGTTTGATTTGCTCTTTTTTTGCTTATGTATTTTAAAATGTTAGATTTTGAAAAATGGTATATGTTATTAGAGATTTAGAAGATTTATTTTTTACCATTTAAAATATTATAAAATCTATTTTGGTAAATAGGATTGAAGAAAATAATTAAGAAAAAAATTAAAAATTTGAAAAAAATAAAATAACCTCTTTAGCGGCAACTAAAGTTGTCGCTAATAGTGTACCAATATTGTTGATAATAGTTGATACTGTAATAACCAGAACAAAAAAAGAAAGAAAGAAGAAGAAAAGAAAAGAAAAAAAAAAAGAAGAAGAAAAGCTGAAAATTTTCGAAGGGCTGAAAATTTTCTAAGTATGCTAGCTACAACCTAACTATAGCGAATGTACCTATTCGCTATAGCGAGAAATGGTCTAGCTATAGCGAGAGTGCCTTCTAGCTATAGCGAGTGCGGGCACCCCATACAAAAACCAGGGTGTTGCTCGCCGTAGCGCGGCCGTAGTGAAGGTAGGGGTCTGGGACTGATACGAGCTCGCCATAGCGAGGGTTATGCCTTGCTATAGCGAGGGTTAGTCCAAAAAAGCGTGAAAAAAGAGAATTTGACTTATTAAAACATCCAAACCCCTCCTTTCTTTTTTTAACCGACTCAAGCTCCCTCTAAGGCAGAGAAAAGGGCAGAGGAGAGAGAGAGAAACCTAGAGGAGGAAGGAAGAACAAGAAAAATGTAAGATTTGCATGGCTTTTCTTTTAGAATATTATTTTTCCCTCCTTGCCCTCTCTTCCTATGGTTTTGGTGGCTAAAGTAGCTATGTTTTGGGCTTGGTTCATAAGAGGGAAAGTGAAAAACCACTCTTAAGGGAGGTTAGAATTCATGTAACTTCACTTCCTTGATTTCCTTTCTTGAGAGCTTGAGAGAGGAATGATAGTTGGTGAATTTCTAGTGAGAGAAAGAACCCCTAGCTCTATATGCTTAGTAGGGTTTGCTATAGAGAAACCTCTAGCTTGGTGAATAAGTATTGAGCTATGAGAAAGTAATTTCATACTTTTGTGTGCCTAGGCTCAAGAGAAGCACTTCCATCTAGGGGTGATTGTGAAATCAACAAAGGAGGAGACAAATTGAAAGGAAAAGCTTGTGATTAGCCAATAAGGTAGCTCTCTCCACCTTCTCTCATGCATAGATGTGTGCTTACATTGTTTTGCATGTGTGTATGTATGTTTTTAAACCATAAAAAGTATGCTAGCATGATGATGCCTCATGTGTTTCAATGATGTTTTATGTGATTTCTTTGCTTTACTTAAGTATGGAAAAGCCAACAACCCTTTAGCCATGGTGAGGATGAGCCAAGAACCCTAAAGTTGGTTGAGACAAAGTAAAGAGTCTCCCAAAAGTGAGGTTGACTCCCAAGAGTAAGGTTGAGTCTAAGAACCTCTTAAAGAATGGGTGAGGCAAGTCCAAAATCCACAAGTGAATGGGTGAGGCTAATCCATTTGCTTGGCAAGCTTTTATATGTTATGTATGGCCTACTCAAATGTTGAAAATGCTTTTATTATGATTTCACATGCTAATATGCCCATGCACACATTTGTGAGACTTGTTTGCATGCTTTATGTATGATTGAATGAGAGATGAGCTATTGAGATTCTTTGAATCTCACTTCCCCTTTCCACCATCCTAACATGCTAGGTGGACCAAGTGAGATAAGAGATGGAAGCCACCAAGCTCGAAGCTAGAAGATTGACAAAGGAGTTGTGAATTAGTCATGTTGTCACTCTTTTGTAGTTAAGCTAAAAGATGTACTCTAATGATGTATATGATGTAGCAAGTCTAAATACTTGTAAATGAATGTATTTATCATATATGTATGAGAATTAGAACCATGTTGAAGGATGTAGCAAGTTTTCGGTATGAATAGTAAGATCTTAGCCTATGTACATGGTGTATGTGTTGGTGTGGGAGAGTGAGTTTTGCAAATCTGGGTTGTTAGACATTTAAGCCATGTTTAATAGCCTAAGTTGATGCTTTCCCACGTGCTCATAGAGCCTTAGAAGTGGGAGAAGCCAATTTGAACCCTTGGAGCCCTCTTTAGCAAGAGAAAATGGTCACTTTGCCTCATGAGGTCCAGGTTCGACCAAATGACCTCTTCTTGTCTTGAAATTTGGTATGTGACTAGATGTTATTTAGAGCTTTCTGGGAAGCTAAAGATTATGTCATTTGGAAGTCTGTGGAATTTTCTATGATTTTTCAAAGTTGGTATCAGAAATTCGGATTTGCATGGGCACTATTCACTTGGTAAGTTGTGAAATCGTGTCATCCGAGAGGTAAACATAGTCAAATGGCTACTAAATTTTATAGGAAGAGACTAGACAGTCACAGTGAATTGTAGCAACTGGAAGCACCTCATTTGGAGGTCTAGAGAGGAAGATATGCATTTTCGAAATTTCTGCCCAGTATCAGTCATCTTGCCTGATGAGGGGTACTGTTCCATCGATTTCTAGGAGTTTGGCTTGATGAAATGATCTGAATATATTTTTCTTCTCTATTTAACATCCACATATTTCCATAATGATATTATTTATATGAATTGGATTTTTTTGGAATTAGTTAGACATTTTTGAAATTCATATCAGTAAACTATGACAGTAACAGAGCCCACTCTGACCTCCAGATGATTTCGCATGTCAAACGCCTTGTGTGTGGGATTTCAAGCTTCTAAATATTTTTAGTATGAAGTAGACATCCTAAGCTTTCCAGAATGACTGAGATCACATGTTGCTGATTTTTCTATAATTAGTTGTGATTTTCCAAACTTTACCCAGAAATGAGGCCAAGCCTGGCCGAAAATGAATATGCATGTTTCATACCTCTTTTTGGTTTCCATGGGCTTCAAGCATGTTTTTGAGATTAAAATGAGTTGTAATGGTGTAATTAAATATGAGGATGCATAGAATGAGATCACATGGTCCATGTGACACTAAAGTGAATTTTTAACCATGATGCCATGTGAGAAAGTGTATGAACCCAATGAGGAAGACCTCACTTTATTCTTCCCATATCTCATATGAACATGTAAGGCATGATGGGTATGAGCTAGAAAAGATGGTGTTACAAATACTAAAGATATATTTAGTGGCAACATAAAAGATTGATGCTAAAAGAAAAACTTTAGTGGCGAAAGAATGATTCGTTGCAAAAATAGGCATTTAGCATCACCAAAATACGTTGCCACTAAAAGCATACATTTAGCGATGACAATACTCGCCACTAATTCCTATAAATACCCACTAAAAGGAATTTTGGCGACTACAAATGTCACTGCTAAAACAACATTTAATGTCAAGGTGCATGTTGTCGCTAAAGATCCCTAACGAAAGCTTTTTAAAAGGCCAAATAGAAGGATTTTTATGGTGAAAAGGTCGTCGCTAAATCTCTTGAACTAAAGGGTCATCACTAAAAGTATACATTTAGTGACCATAGCTATTGGCAAAAGTCGTTGCTAAAAGTTGTTAGTGTCAAAAGATATTGTCGCCGCTAAAACCATACATTTAGTGATAACTTTTTTTTCCTCTAAAAATATTTTTTGTGACGATATGAACCTTTATTAACCTTTAGCAGTGAAATTTGTTGCTTCTAAATGCTGTGGCCCCAAAAGTTTAGGAGTTTTAAGGGTGAAATTACATATATTTAGGGGCGATTTTTGTTATCGCAAAATGTTTTTTTAGCAATGACATTTTTTTGGCCATTAAATCTCTTCAACAACGGCTGTAATTGTAATGACTTAGCAACGACTACATTGTCGTCATTAAATAGGTTTTGTGACAACTTCTGATGTTTTAGTGACGACTTTTGTCACCACAAATTCCATATTTTTTTTGTAGTGTGTTAACTACAAAGCAACACAACCAGTGGTGAATTGGTGATTGAATTTTTTATAAATGCTTGAGGTTGAGTTCCTAAAACTAACTTTAATAAGTCTTATCATATTGAAGATTTATGATAAATTGTACTTTGAAAGTTTTAAAGCCACGTTTGAATTAACTGTTCCATCTATAAATTAAGATTTTATTCCAATTTTGTTGAAAGTGTTTAAAGTCGCAAATTTTGTAATTCTTTTAATTTTTTGTGTATTTTATACTCATGTCCTTATATTTGTTAGTCAAAAATTTCCCTTTGATAATTTTACCTTTACTATAATACATGGTACTGTTCCATGTTGTTTGAATGTATTACATGCAGCCCTATCTATGCTACATACATATCTCTTACATTCTACCATGTGCTTGCATGGAGTTTTGAATTTAAAGGATTATTTCCATTCAAATGGTCATATAGATTAGATGCTGCCCAGGATCGTAGTTTATTTCTGTTAAGTTGACACCGTACATTTGGTTCTCTTTTTATTTTCCATAAATTTTGCTAGATAAATGAATTTAAGCACAAAATTAGAAGTTTAAGGTTGCCATGGCTTGGCGATGAAGGTGAAAAGAGGTATTGTGCATCGCACGAAATAAAGAAGGTATGAGTTTGTCATCGTAAATATGATATACTATTTCAAAAATTTTGTTTGCAAAGGGAAAGCTTGCTATTATCTCTCTTTCTTTTATCTTTACACTATTTTAATGGTTTCTTTTCACTTTAGTCTGTTCTTTTAGTACTATATTGATCATATAGTTTGCATGTTGAATTGATAATATAGGCGGCCCATTTTTTACATCATAAAGGTTATGTAATTTTTACGATTTTCACATGCATGGAATTTGACATATTGCTCATCAAACAAATTGTCATTAGCCTGTTTATGCAAGCATTAAATGTTTATGCGTAGTAGACTGAGCCATGTAATAATTTATAATTTATGTTCTTTGTGGGTCTAGCCGTTGAAGTGGAGTGAAAGAGTTTTTGAAAGTTTGGTGGGGACATGTTAGAGAAGTGGGTTAACTAATCTGCTATAACTGTGTTAGAAGGGTTGTTGTACTGATTTCTGTTATAGGAATCTTAGTTAGTTTATAAATATATATATAAACTTCCATTAATTAATGATATGATTTTTTAAATTAAAATTAAGTTTGACATAAATGTTCATAATCTTACAAATATTCTATGTAGTTCCCAAAAGAAAGAGGGAGTAAAGCCCATGCAACATGTGAGTATCACCATACATGGCAGAACAAAAGACGAGAAGAAGCATGCACACTTGGGTTAGCCTAGAAAGCAAAGCAATTGCTGCTTCAGTAGTGGAAATGTTGGCAAACCTTGTTTTTAAAACGTCAAAGCTCATTTAATGTAATTCTTTCATTACTAGCTAGTGTTGGTGTGGAACAAAACACTTAATCTCCCATAGGTGACAAAGTACCAATAGTAATTTCCGTTCGCTACCATCAAAATAATCAATTGTCAGATCATATATTCTCTATTTCTGGGTTATGATGTCAATATCATCTTTTACGGTAGCTCTACTGCTATATTTGCTACATGTATTTCTGAAATACTTAGGTCGTGTTTGGATTGTGGCATTTCAAATTTCTTGTAATTTAAAATACAAAAAATTTGAATTGTCGTAATTTAAATTCCTAATTTGTATAGTCATAGTAATTGTAAAATTCCTTATGTGTGATTATATATATATATTTATAATATATAAATGTGTATATTTGTATACATGTATATTCTTAAGCACATGTATATATGTGTATGTTTGTCCTCGGGCGTATATATATATATATAGGGCTACTGGTTTTTGTGTGGTGAACTGGGCCTCAAGTTTGGGCTGATTGGTGAAACCAGGCTTAAAATCTAATTTATCAAATAGCGGCTAGCTAACAACATTATGATAGTAATTAACAATGGAGCTTAAAATGTGGAGCTATAGGTGATGGTTTTGTAAATCTGGCTTAACTTAGGATATGGATTGTCATTAGGTTAATGTTTGGTATGTGTATTGCTCTTTCTTATAGGATCATCTGATTCTACCCGGCTTCGCGATTGAGATTTAATTTTGAAGTAGAGGAACCATTAGTATCCGGCTTTTATATATTGAGTAGATAATTCCTGGTATACTACATGTTGTACTATTTTCCAAAGTATGCTTCCTTGCTATAATTAAGAGTGTAGTTTGATAAAGAATAATTTAAAGTTATAAAAAATTTTACCTTAGGACGATGATTAGAGACTAAATCTTTAGTCATAATTAACTTACTTCATACTTGTTCTTCCCACAGTTTATTCATTTTGTGCTCAAAATTTTTTGTCGTATAAGTGGAAATATATAGAAGTAGGACTTCCTTTCTTTACAATATATATAGACTGTAAGCTATGTTTAGTTTCTTAAATAATTTTTCTGTAATGCCTCTTAAAAATAAAGATATGCTCCTTCGTGTTTTTTATTAAGTTTATAACCCCCATTTGCATCTTCTAATAACCATGTTAGTGCATAGCTTCTTCGAAATAAAAAAGGACTCTTTCCATCAAAAATTAGAGTGCGATGATGGTTGAGTTTCCAAAGAATTTAAGAGGTAGATTAAAGAAAAAGGAAAAAAAAAAAGAGGGATATGAAAAATTTATTGGCTGCTATATTTGCTACGCTAAACTGAAGTTTAAAGTTTACTACTCCAGTTTGGTTTTCTGGCCGATCAACGTTCAAGCAAAATAAACCGAAGTACTTAAAGAAAACGAAATTTCATTGTTTCATAAACAGCAGAGAAACTGGTAAGGAATGTAAGTAACAAAGCAAACAATATTTAGTCATAACATAATCATCATTATGATTACATGTGCTGATTTATTTAGAGCAATATAAGAGAGCTCATTCAATAGTATCAGCCATATCTCACACCATGGCGTACGTTATTACCTAAATGATTCTCTTTCGGATATGGGGCAGTGAGGTGGGGTCTACAAGCATTTTAGCAGGGTGGAACTTGACATTGAGTCGTTCCTCGGAAAACACCTTCCAAACCAAAAGTTCTGCATTGTTGCACTCAAGGGTCGAAATAACATGCTCGTATATATCATCGAAGTTGAAGGTAAGATTATATTCATCAGATTGATCTTGAGTTTTCTTAATGCAAAATGTACCTACGAGGGTATGATTGTCACATGGACCAATCAATCCAAGATAAATTGGAAATGCCCCAGGTTCAACTTTCCATTCGGAGGTTTCATCACATTCAGGTACCCAAAAAAATTTGATATCCAAGGGTTCTTCCGTTTTGATATATTCTACCTGTGGGTCTTGGATTGCATGGAAAACCACCTGCTTAGGATCAAAGGCCAGTACCACCGGAAATCGGGCAGGTTTGGTTTTCGATTTCATCAAGTGAAGTTCCACAGCTAGAGTTTGCGGCATCAAGAATGAGGTATGGTTTACCAGGTTCCACAGGCTTGTGGTTGATGTCAAACACAACTTCTTGAGCTGTGGTTAGCTTTTGTGTGCAGAAGGCAAAGTGAAGGAAAAACAGAGCAAGCAATACAGTCTTCATTGAAAGTTGGGTGTGGGGTACCGTGAGGACTGCAATATTATAGAAAAGGGTGGGTGTGGTGAGTAAATGGGAACTTGCATGGCTTCAATTTATAGAGTTACGACACCTGTTGGATGATCTAGGCGGCGATGCTGCTGGGCTGGAATTGAATGCTGCAATGAAAATGAAAGATAGATATCATATTTTAATTGTAAATTAAAATAATATCAACTCTCGTACGGAAATTTCTGGTAGCCAACTGAATCAGCGCTTCCCTGTAAATAGAGTGGTCTTGCATTTTCTCAATTCCTGCATTTTCTCAATTAAGATATATTGAGAAAATGCAGGACCACTCTAGTTTCTTAAAAGGTAAACATCATTTAACAGTTAACACTGATTAAATGCCAGAAAGTAAAGAACAACTAACAATAAATGCTACCTCTCGGCTCTACCTGCGTATACACAAGTGGGGTTTTTTGAACTAAATCTGTTGGTTTTAGAAATAAAACTCTCAAAGAAAGTGTGAAGAAAGAACAGAGAAAAATATTTTCGGAGGATAATTTATTGGGTCTATCATTGAGTATTTAAATACATCAAACCATGATTAAAATAAATAGAAAAATTTGCTAAAATCCCACTGAATCAGCAACTATGTAGCTAACAACTAACATCCCACTAAATCAGTAACTAAATGGCTAAATATTAGGAAACAAATTTTGACAGAAACAAACTCTATCAAATTTATTTTTTTAAATGCAACTAATTCTTAAAAAACAGCAACCGCATGTTGACAGCTAATGAGGCATATCTCAACATCTCCTCCTTGCACCAGTAGCTGCACATGCCTAACTTCATCCTTAATGCTTCAAACTTGTCTCTTGGTAAAGCTTTAGTAAAAATATCAGCTACTTGATCAGAGGTTTTGTAATAAGTCAGTGTGATTTCACCATTTTGTTGAACTTCTCTGATAAAATATAACTTGATATTAAAATGTTTTGTTTTGCCATGGGAAACTGGATTTTTGGATATTGCAATGGCTGCTTGATTGTCCACATAAATTGGTGTGCTTTCCTGTTGCATAAACTGTAAATCAATCAGTAACTTTCTTAGCCAAAGAGCTTGCTTAACAGCTGCATTTGCTGCTATGAATTCTGCTTCTGCATTTGATTGAGCTACCACTTCCTGTTTCTTTGAACTCCAAGAAAATATCCCAGAATTTAAAGTAAAACAGTATCCTGAGGTGCTCTTCAAATCATCCAAAGATCCTCCCCAATCTGAGTCAGAATAACCTTCTAATTTGAACACTTGATTATGTTTATACTGAATACCATAACCAAGAGTGCCTTTAATATATCTTAGGACTCTCTTTGCAGCCTTGTAATGATTCACTGTAGCACAATGCAAAAATCTTGAAAGAACACTTACAACATAGAGGATATCAGGTCTTGTTGCAGTCAAATACATGAGACAGCCAATAAGACTTCTATAAATGCCCTCTTCAGTCTTCTTTGCAGCATCATTCTTACTCAGCTTCTCCTTTTGATTCATTGGAGTAGCAATAGCTTTACATCCCTCCATGCTAAATCTGTTCAGAATTTCTTTTGCATATTTCTTCTGATTGATAAAAATTCCCTGTTGATTTTGTTTGATTTCCATGCCTAGAAAATAGGCCATAGCTCCAAGATCTGTCATTTCAAAGAGCTTCTGCATTTCTTGCTTGAATAAATCAATTTGCTCAACATTGCTTCCTGTCACCAAGAGATCATCAACATATAAAGAGACAATCAATAAATCAACATGTGAGTACTTGATGTACAAGGTTGATTCATTTAAGCTTCTTGTGAATCCAAGGCTCTGCAAATGCTTATCTATTCTACTATACCATGCTCTAGGAGCTTGCTTCAACCCATACTCTTCTTTCTTTAGCAAGTAGACCTTGTCCTCTTGGTTTTCAATAGCAAAACCTTCTGGTTGTTCTACAAAAATCTCCTCCTCCAAGTAGCCATTGAGAAAGGCTGACTTCACATCAAGTTGCCATACTATCCATCCTTTTTGAGCTGCAATTGCAAGTATTAATCTGATGGTGTCTAGTCGTGCAACAGGTGCAAAAGTATCTGTGAAATCTTCTCCATACATTTGTGCATAACCTTTGACCACCAACCTTGCTTTGTATTTGTTGATGGAGCCATCGGCATTCAACTTTGTCTTGAACACCCATCTCACTCCTATGACTTTCTTATGTTCTGGTTTATCAACCAAAACCCAAGTCTGATTCTTCTTAATCATATTCAGCTCCTCCTGCATAGCATCAATCCACTTTGGATCCTTTGCTGCATCTGTAAAATGTTTAGGCTCTACCATAGACACATTACAATTCTGATATACATCAGATAATAGTCTTGTACCTCTAACTAGAAGGTCATCTATAGTCTCATTTAATGGTGAAGCTATAGATGATGATGATCCACTGTCTAGTATACTCTGTTTTTCTTCCCAATGCCACTTTTCTTGTTCTGCAAATTGAACATCTCTGCTGATCACTATTTTTCTAGATTGTGGAAGAAATACTTTATAGGCTTTAGAGACACTGCTGTAGCCTACAAAGATGCCCGGATCAGCTCTCTTATCAAGTTTGTCTCTCTTCACCTGTGGCACAAGAGTATAACAAATACAACCAAACACTTTCAAGCTCTTTAAAATTGGCTTGTAACCATACTAAGCTTCAAATGGCGTTTTCCCTTGCAATGCTTTCGTAGGCAACCTGTTTTGCAAAAATACAGTTGTATTAGCTGCTTCAGCCCAAAACTTCTTGGGAAGATCTTTCTCGTGAAGCATGCAGCGAGACATCTCCATAATAGTTCTATTCTTTCTTTCACTAACTCCATTTTGCTGAGGAGTGTAAGGAGCTGTTAATTGATGCTCAATTCCAGCTTCTTCACAAAACTTAGTGAATTGTTTTGATGTGTATTCAGTCCCATTATCTGATCTAATGGTCTGAATCTTGAAACCACTTTGATTTTCAATCCACGCCTTGAAATTCCAAAACACTCCTACAACTTCAGTTTTGAATCTCAAGAAATAAATCCAGCACATTCTAGTCAGATCATCAATAAAAGCTATATAATAAAGACTTCCATTCAAAGATGGCTCAGACATAGGCCCACAAAGATCAGTGTGGATCAACTGTAATTTTTGAGTTGCTCTCCAAACTGATTGAGTGAATGGCAGCCTAGTTTGTTTCCCATATTGACAAGTTTTACAAACTGATTTGAGAGGTTCCAATGGAGGTACTCCTTGCACCAAATCTTTCTTGCTAAGATCTTGTAAAACATACTCATTGCAATGGCCTAGCCTTTTGTGCCAAAGCTCTATTTCATCACTAATTACAACATGAGCTCTTTGATCAATATCAGTTAAATCCAAAGGAAAACATCTATTTTTCATTTTGACTTTAAACAATAATTGACCATGAGGATCACTAATCCAACACATTTTATCTTTAAATGACACCTCAAAACCATTATCCATCAATTGGCCAACACTAAGTAAGTTTTGATATACCTCAGGAATAAAAAGAACATCTGAAATCTTCTTTATACCTAAAGGAGTTTGCAATGCAATGGTGCCTCTACCTTTAATTTTCATGTAATCTCCATTGCCTATCTTTGCTTTGGAAGCTTCTACCTCTTCTAGATCAATAAATAACTCCTGATTACTAGTCATATGACTAGTGCAACCACTGTCTACCAACCAGATTTCGCTTGAAGTTGTGACTGAAAAACACCTTGCAGTGAATAATTGCTCCTCCTGTTGATCTGCAACATGAGCTTCTGTCACTTGTTGAGAATGTTGAGATTTGTTTTTGCATATTTTAGCAATATGCCCCAATTGTTTGCATTTGTTGCACATCACATCTGGTCTCTTCCAACATTTGAATGGTGGATGACCCTTCTTCCTACAGTGTTCACAAGGAGGAAAGTTATTCCTGTTGTTGTCTCCTTCCTTCTTATCAGAACTACTGTTGTCCTCCTTCTTTCCTTTCTTCTTTCTTTTATAATTTTGACTGACCTGCACCCTGGCTTGCAATGCTCCCTCAACAGACCCTTCCTGCCTCATATGCCTTCTTTGTTCCTGTGCTTGCAAGGCACTCAAAAGTTCTGCCAAAGTGATGGTCGACAGATCTTTTGAGTTCTCCAGCGTTGAGATAGTTGTCTCAAATCTTTCAGGAATGGTTACCAGTAGCTTCTGCACTATCCTGGAATCAGCAAAGTCTCTTCCCAACAACCTCACTTTATTTGCAATTCCTAGAAGTTTATCTGAATACTCTTGAATAGTTTCAGATTCCTTCATCTTCTGCATTTTGAATTCCCTTACAAGATTCAGCATCTGCATTCCTTTGATCTTCTTATCTCCTTCATACTCTTTCTTGAGATAATCCCAGATCTCCTTTGCTGTCTTTAGGGTCATAATTCTCATGAAGATTGTTGGAGAAACAGTAGAGAACAAACAAGACTTAGCTTTTGACTTCCTCTGCTTCTTCTCTTTGTGACTTCGTAGTTGAGCTACTGTAGGATTCTCTGGCAAAGAAGGAATCTCATAATCCTTCTCAACAGCTTCCCATAGGTCATTGGCATCTAGGAAAGCTTCCATTCTCACTGCCCAAATATGATAATTTAGGCCATCAAAAAATGGAGGGGCTATAGCAGTCAAAGAGGGTTCAGCTTGCATGGTGGTTTGCATTTTGTATAACACTCAGTGTTTTTCTCACAGGTCCCACAAGATAATAAGCTCTGATACCAGTTTGTTGGTTTTAGAAATAAAACTCTCAAAGAAAGTGTGAAGAAAGAACAGAGAAAAATATTTTCAGAGGATAATTTATTGAGTCTATCATTGAGTATTTAAATACATCAAACCATGATTAAAATAAATAGAAAAATTTGCTAAAATCCCACTGAATCAGCAACTATGTAGCTAACAACTAACATCCCACTAAATCAGTAACTAAATGGCTAAATATTAGGAAACAAATTTTGACAGAAACAAACTCTATCAAATTTATTTTTTTAAATGCAACTAATTCTTAAAAAACAGCAACCGCATGTTGACAGCTAATGAGGCATATCTCAACAAAATCCATGTAAAGAAAAGAAAAATACGCCAAATCTGTGTCAGAGAAAAAAATTACACGCAGATGCTATAGATTTAGGTAAAGTTGGAATTATGGGATCTAATTTACAATTAACTATTTTTTTTTAAATAAAGAGCTTAAAGTTGAAATCAATGGTTCCAACTTCAAATAATTTAAAATATATATATATGCTAAATAATATTATTGAAGTCGGACCTATTAGGTCCGACTTCAGTTATACCATATTTTAGGCATGGCAAGCTACCTGCATGCATGTTAAATTCACAATATTTATCAAGTCTGATCTATCAGGTCCTATTTGCTTTTGTTGTCTACTTTTACCCTTTTTCTTGTTATTGGTGAACTATATGATATTTTTTATGGCCAACTTGCACGGTAAAGTCAAAGAAACTTGAATATTCAAGTCTTCTTATCAGCCTCTTCAATAGCTGCATATATCTCACTGTTGTTTTTTTTTTTTTCTCTTTTTTGTGTGCTTCCCCCTCTTTCATATTGTTTGCTATAGAGTAAAGGGAAGAAAAATAAAAAGTGAATCTTACTTATACGGTGACCACTATTTTTTTTTTCTAAATTTCAATTCTTTATAGATGAGTTAAGCTATCTCTCTCTCTCTCTCTCTCTTCTTTGTATACACTCCATTTCTAAACTGTATTTATTTTATTATAATTTACGGATTTATTTATATGGTATAATTAAAAAGAGATAAATTGAGAGTGTAACATTAATATTTTAAAAAATAGTTTCCGAGAATATTTAATCTTTTTGAAGGAAAATTCAGGGAATTTACTTGTACGAAAACATATTTTATCAAATTATTTATCCCGTATAATTTTGGTCTAAATCACCAAACAAAATATGAACCTTCCGAAAAAGAGGAAAAAACATTTTTTTGAAATAAATATATTAATATATAATATCTAAAATTCATCTTGTTTGAGATTTATATGAATTTGGATTCGTGGGTTCTAAACCTGGCCTACCTAAAGTCCTCAAAAACGAGTTCCAAACAATGAACAATTTTGAATTTGTCACTTCATCTAAAGATTAAATTTTTAATTTGTGGTCATCAATTTTTTTGGGGCAATGATCAAAAGTTTGTCACTTACTTGGCATGCCCTGATTAATTCCCATCTTCACAACTACGTTTCTCGACATTGTTTAATAGATTTTAACACAAATAGAAACATACGATTCTTGTGCTGTGCAAAGCTTGGTACTTTGTTTGCATGGATGAAGCGAAAAGTAATTAATTTATTAATGAAGATAGATAAGTTTGAAAACTTTACTGCTGCACTAGGTAGATATATGTATATTTAATGATTAGGATTTAATTTATACATATAAAATTATTGTACAAACTAAAATTTGATTGTCAGATGTATCGAACGTATCAATGCACACCAAAATTTATCAAATAGGTTTTAAACAAATGGGCAATATTGTGAATTTAACAAAAGTCAAAAAAGCTGCTATGAAGTCAGATCTATCATGTCCAACTTCATGGTAGCATATATATATATACATATTTAAATTGCTTGAAGTCGAAATCATTGGTTCCAACCTCAAGTTTTTTATTTTTTAAAAAATAGTTAATCATAAATCAGACTCCATGATTCCAACTTTGCCTAAATTTATAGCATCTGCGTGTAATTTTTTTCTCTGATATGGATTTGGCGTATTTTTCTTTTCTCCACATAGATTTAGCTCAAAAAACTCACAAGTGGTGATAACTACCTTAATTTTAAATGCGCCTAGAGTGGTACCTTCGTCATGGTGACCAATCAATACGGCACACATGCAATGACTCATGCATAAAGCTAGATATTATACATGAATTCTCTATCATCAAGCTTGATAATATATGTGTGTCTCTAATTATGAGTTGCCATGTTTAAATTGTGTATATTGACACAAAGCCTAGGAAAAAATTTACTGAAGAATTTAAATTTTTCAAAAAAAAATTATAATTTTTGTTTGTACATCGTTAACATTTGGTTGCCAATTATTGCACCAATTTCAATTCTTAGGACGCCATGTATGCTGTATTGATTGGCACCCATGACAATGTGACAACCCTATCTTCTAAACATGGTAATTATGGTTAAATACACAATTAATAATTAATGATCAAAGTTTGGAATCGTTATAATTTATTAAATTGTGAAAATATAGGAAAATTTGAACCTTGATATTAGAGTCACCACTAAACAACCACAGTGTGAAAATTGCATAAAAGAATTTATACTATCATGAAGGGTTTGTGATTCATCCATTCATCAATTTCCACACACAAATACCTCCCATAAGTGTTCTTATATCATTTCTTAGCATTACCATTAAAGAAACTGGGGTTTCTAGGTTAAAGGTAGGAGTTTAGGGACCTACGCCATGGCCCCAAACTTTTGCGCTGTGGCTAAGTTACTCTCGAGTATCACTGGAAAATTTTTGTGAAATTCATCGCAGCCAGCCTATATGGGGCCGTGGTGGAAATACCTCTTGGAGCTACTATTCTAAATCCCACAAATCTTGCCTCGGTGGAATATACTTGCACTGCGGTGAGATACGCTACTGGACACCCTTTACCTCGTTTCCTTAACTAGCACCACGGCAGTACATGTTGCGTTGTGGCGAGGTCTCATTCTGCCACTCTCCTGGGTGATTTTTTTTACACTGAGCCACGGCGTCCCTCGCCATTATTACTCCCGAGACAAATTTTCTAGGCTTGCGCCATGGCAAGATTTCTCATGTTGTGGCGCCCCTCGCCTCTGTAACTTATTTGGTCGTAGTGGGGCATTATTAGCCACGACATGAATCCCTCCTATAACTACATCTCTTAAAATTTCATCCCACACACCCCAAGTCTCATCTTAGGAACTCTTAGGACCACTTCCTCTCATTTTATATGACTCTAATGGTATTTATCTACCCTATTTACCCAGCTATTCTACCATTACCAATTCATAACTTAAATGTTAATTTCCACTCATCTAACTATCCCATATCAGCAAGTCCATAGAGTAATAACAATAAGAATTCATGAACTATCCACAATTAACATTCAATATGCATTTTGTTAGAAATTTCATACACCAATGGTTTATGTCAACATCTAATGCATCACATAGTTATATTTCCAATAGTATATCATATCATACAATTCAGTAAAGTTTATACATCAGGTGTTATAGGTTCATACATCCAATACCTAACTATAATAAGACTTAACTCCTTAATGGATACATGCCAACTAATCAAAATATAAACACCTACACTTGGGAACATGATTACATAATGATGCTATGTAAACTAATAACAAAACTGCATCTACTCTACTCAGATAAGCCCAAGTGTAGCTTCCTCCACACATGGCTAAAGCTCATGATTTTCATCCACTTGCTTCCCCTTATCCTTACCCAAAGAGCCTTCACCTGAAAGTATAATCCCATGAAATGGGATGAGATGCGAATATCAGTAACCAAGGCCAATTCCATCATATATTCCAGTTTAATTAACATATATGCATGATCTCGCATAAGTATTAGAAAACATGTCAGTCATATCAATAAATGAATCAATTAGGCTATCATGATTACTATATCATATTAGTAATCATATTTTCACATGTTAAAGACCATTAACACCGGAAGAGGCCCATCCACTGCACCTACTCCTTATTGAACACAACCAAGGCTCAGTGCATCTGGGGTTTGATTATAACCCGGTGCCCGATCGAAGCACATGCACGAGTAGTAGCTGCACCACAGCTCCACCATAGACTCATAAGGTCCAATCACAATATAATAGATAGCTAACCAATTCATTCATCATTTCAAATCATTCATGTATAGTAAATATGAAATTAAAACAGATATATGCATGGAATTAGTAGAGTCCTGGTTACCTCACTTGTAGACAAATTGCAAAAGCTACTAGTGGTACAAAATCCTCCTTATAAACATAACATCAGAGAATTACTACTTTAAATCATCATTACAGTAGCAACAAGTACCCAAGGAATTTAAAATGTTAATGACTATCTAGGCAATACTTATCTAGCCACTACAAGTCCCCAAATTCGGATTGAAATATCCTCTACCAGAAACTTCAGTATTTCACCTAAAATCCTAAGCAAATTCATACAAAATTAATATCCATGCTATAATCTAATCATTGGGGTCTCAAACCAATAGAAATACCTAAAAAAAAAGAGTTTATACTTACCTAATGTCAACCCTAGCCTTAACCTACCAATTTTCACCATGGAAACATCAAATGACACGTTTCAGATTTTAGGTGTGGGTGAAAATACTCCAAATGAAAAACTAATTAGGCCAAAATGAAGAGAAAGAGAAGGGGATTAAGTTATATAACTATTACCTTGACTGATTTTGAGCTAAAAAGTGAGAAATGATGGATTTCTTACCTTAAACCCTAGCCTCCCTTCAAACCTCCAAAATTCTCTCTTGTGTTTTAGCAAAATAGGGAATAGGGTGAAGTGTTCAGGGTTTTAGTTGGGTTTAAGTTAGGTCTCCTATAGGTTATGGGCTACTCTAAGATCTAACTTTAAATGGGCTTCAGATTTTAGCTTTGTTGGGCCAGCTTTAAAGTGTTGGGCTGCAGAATTTTATTAGGCCAGACCTAGTTTTAAGAATTCCATTGTTTTGGGTCTGCTCAAGGTTTATTAGGCCATCTATAAGAGCTTGTGCAAGTTGGGCCTTGGGTCTCTAATCCATTAAATCATATTAGGTCTGCACTTAACTCATTAGCCCTCCATTAGCCTTTTATCATGATCTCTTATATTAATTTGGGCCTAAATGAAGTTTCTATCCTAATTAAATCTCAAACCCATATTAATAATTTATCTCTCCAAAATTTTCATTCACTTAACCTACCCGATTATTTTGTATTAATTATTTCTAATTAATCCAAATCCATAATTAACACCTTAATTAATTTTGGGGTGTTACAACAATGGTACCACTCCAAGCTTGTTTAAAATTAGGCTCGTTCAAAAGGACGATTTCTGTAAGTTCCTTTTCATTTTTAAAACTGATAAATCCCATTATGAGGTTCCTGTTATGACTAAACTGACAACTAATATGTATCAAAATTAAATTAGCATAAGTAATAAATTACAACAATAACAATTATTATGATGATATTATGAATATATTTCGTTTACTTCCTTACCTAAATTTCTTTTCTCTTTTGAATTTAAAGCTCAATGAAAGTATGAAAAGATTATATTTAACTTTGGTCATTCACAGATAAACCAATTCTCAAGTTAATCTCTTGATAGATTTTTAGTTTAATCTTCACAATTAAAAACCATCCAAACTAGTCTCTCTATTGAAAATGTGCCATTTCACTAGATTTGTTAACAAATTTAGCAGTTCACTAATGGAGAAATTAGTTTGGATGAATTTTCAATCATGAAGTGTAATATCTAGTCTTTCTAGAACTGGACTAAAATCGATGAGATTACAAAAGATGACCTCATAATAAAATGATTAGAGGTTGAACAATATTAGAATTATAATTTAGACATTTAGAAATAAAAATACAAAGTTAATGATGACCTGAAATTAAAGCAAAAGTGGCTAAACGAAGAAGCTAAAAAGGTAGTGACACTTTTGTAATTTTGGACAACTTTTTGAAAACTCAAAGGAGGGAACTTTAAATGATAAAATTGAGTTTCCCAAAGCTCTCAGATGTCCCAAAAACCATAGGAGCTTTTAGAATGGTTAAAACCTCTCCAATGTACGATTTAGGCCGTCAATTGACTGAAATTTTAACCAAATTGTTTAGTAAGGTTTTAAACCTATTTTGGATGAAACCAAAGGCATTTTATGAATTATAGGGTCTAAATTTTATGATGAAAAAGATGATTCTCAAAAAGGAGTTAAAATGAGCCTAAATGGAAGGAACTAAGATTAAGGACTAAATTAGAATTTTGAAAAAATGTTATAACTTGGCCTTTGCTTCTTATTTCCATGTCCTTCTCTTCTCCAATCTTCTAACCAACTTCCATCTAGTCCCAAACAAAACCGAAGCAACCTAGAAGAGGCACACCAAGTGGGGGAAAGAAGAAGGAGAAAAGCCAAGCAAAAAGTGTAAGAATTTAATACTTTTCATACTTTCTCTTTCACCAAACTTTTTCTCCTCTTTCTCCTCTCTTTTCTCATGATTTTGATGATTTATTTAGGGCTGTTTCATGGTTGGTTCAGTAGGAGGAAGAGAGGAATTAAAGGAAAGTTTGGAAGCTTTAGAAAGTTCCCTTGAAGAACTTGAAATGAAGGTAAGATTCATGGTGTAACTTTGCTTCATCTTGCTTCTTCTTCCCTTGTGAGTTTCAGCCAAACCTAGGCCTATTTAGGAGAGGATGAATTCAGGTCATAAAAAGGTAGGAACAAGGATTTAGAGCATGAGGAATAAGAATATACAATTAGAACTAAAAGAAAAGCTTTGGAAATGAAGTTATGTCAAGTAGGGTTTTAGTTGTACTTAGGAACTTTTTAAGCTTTCTAATGGCAATATAGCTTATATAAGAGTATGTATGAGTACATAGGAGACTTAGGAAGCTTCATAGATGGCAAACTCCCTAGAAAATTAAATGAAACTCCATGGGCTCCCACACTTTGCTATGTCTTGGGCAAGGGAAGGATTTGGCACTTAGGGAGAATTTTCTTTGATTCCAAGAATAGAAATGATCTAAATATAAATTATAGACACCAAAGAACCATTGGTTTGAATTTATCAATCATTTTTGAAAGTTGAAAGTTTAGGGTTTCTTTAGACATAAAAAAGCAATTTAGTGTTAAGCTCTTTGAACTGAGTTGGAGATGGCTCTAATGAGTTTGAATGGAATCATTTGATTTAAATTGAATGAGAAATTAGAGCCAAGATCATGGATTATAAGTTGCTTTATTATGCCCTTGTAAGGAACCAGATGCATACCATAAGCTAGAATAGGCTTATGTAGAGTTTATGTGAGGATAGAATTGGTTCCAATGATGTGTTTGTATCTTATTTGATGTATCTAGGCCAAGTAAATCAAGCTCCTCTTAGATTTATGTATGTGTGTGTATATGTGGCTGAGAAGGGGAAGTAAAGTTCAAAGAAGATCATTGTGCTTCTTAATTCCAGGTAACTTTCTATCCTTTCTTGTATACATTTTTTAGTTCTTTGATTGTCATTGGATGTTTGCAAGTATGTTTGAATTATGAAATATTCCTATAGCCATTGATTAAATACTTTAGTATCATTATATTTCTTAAAATATGTTTTGAATGTAAAATGGCTCTTAATGGTTGAGGTTATGCCAAAATTCACGTAGATTGGGTGAGGAGAAGCCAAAAGTCCCTAAGAATGGCGAGATAAAACTAAAAGCCTTAAAAATGAGTAAGGCTAAGTCAGAAGTCCTTAAAAGTGGGTGAGGTAAATTTAGAAGTCCTCAAAGAATTGAATAAGGCTAGACCAAAAGTCCTTAAAGCCTATGCTTCATTTGAATAACTTCATATGACTTGAAAATATGATTATGTTTGCCTACTCTGAGCATTTGGTGCATGCTTGCATTTTTTGACATGAAAATGTGCCATATGTTTATGCTTGAAAGGGTAAAAGAACTATTAGGATTCTATAAATCTCACTTTTCCCCACTTTATATCTAATCATGTCAAGGTGAGTCTCATGGAGCAAAGAATGGAAACCAAGGAGCATGAATAATGATACTTTGACAATAGAATAGGATTTTGTGTAATTTGATATCAAAATGTGTATATGTATGATGTTTGTAAGATGTAAACCTTTGATCATGTATAAAAGTATGTAAATATACTGTATGAACCAAATTTGGAACTAAAGGTTTGAGAATATAAGTTTTTGACATCCTTGAGCCTTAGTGTGCATACATATTGTAACATATCAAAATCAACTAAGGATCATTATAAAGAATTAAGGACTTGATCTAGGTAATTAATAAAGTTAATTAAGTGGAAAGAGAAATAGATATTTAATTTGGGCCATGTGGTCTATTTAGTTATGCTTAGAGCCCAATATAAAAGTCCATTCTTAGTTATAAGAAGGTCTAATTTTTTCTAAAGGCCCAATTACACTCTTAAGCAAACCCAATTTGAATGGACCCTTAAGTTAGCCCAAAATCTTAGTAAACTTTTCTGTTTAAGGCCCAACAAGCTTACATTAAAACCCAAATGGATCTTTGGGCCTTCAGATAAGCACATTTCCCTTTTATCTCTAAGTGTTCTACAGCTTAATTCTTCAAACCATATCCCAGCAATTAAGAAAGGGCCCAATTGGATTTTAGGCTAATGGGTCAACCCATTTCTCACTAAAAATCTAAAAGCAAACCCTCCTCCCTTCCATCATTTTGCAAAAACACAAGAGGCACAAGAAAATTCGGAGGCCTTGAGAGGTGGCGAGAGTTCTTAGCATAAATCCATCTTTTCCCACTCTTGGAGCAAGATTCAATCAAGGTGACCTTCATAAAACTTAATCCTCTCTTCTTCCTCTTTAATTTTGCCGATTGGTTTTTTATTTGGAGCATTTTCACCTACACCTAAATCTGAAATGTGTTGTTCAATGTTTCCATGGTGGATTTTTAGAGGTTTAGGCTAGTAGGAATATTGGATAAGTATTACCTTATCATTTTGATGCTTTTTCTATTATTTTGAGACCCTCATAGTTGACTTATGATATGGGCTTTGATTTTGTACGAAATTACCCAAAAATTTGAGTGAACTATGATGGTTTCAGGTGTAGGGAAGCTAGAACTTGAAATCGAAATCCATTGGTGGTTAGGTAAGTAATCTTTAGGTAGTCATTGATAGTTCAACTCTTATTGGTATCTAATTTCTTATTAGAAATGATGATAACTATGCTTATTTTAGGCTTAGTGTGCATGATGGTAGCTAAAGGAAGAGTAATTGGCTTCATTGAGGTAACTAGAGATAATTTCCTAATTCCATGTATATGTTCATTTTAATCTGATACTTGCTATATATGTATGATTTTGAAAGCTAAATGGATGGTTGGCTATTTGACTTATTGTGTTTGGACCATGTGTGTGTCCATGGCAGAGTTGTGGTGCGACTGCCACCCTTGGATTGTACTTCAATCAAGCATTAGGTTGTGATCAAACCCCTGAATGTATTAAGCCTAGGTTGTGCTCAATAAGGAAGTGATGCCATGGACAGGCCTTTCTCAGTACTATTGGCCTTTAACATATTACATGTGATTGCTAATATGGGATAGTAATCACTAGTAGTCTAACTAGTTCATTTGTTGATGATATTAATGCCTTCAATATATTTTCTATATAATTGCATTATGTTGATTAATCTATACATATATATGTAATTTGCCTCTTATTACTAAGAATGTAAATCTCAACCCGGTTGCAGGCTAACATTTTCAGTGACCGAACCTCTTAGTGGTAAGGAGAAATTAATGGAAGCCTATTATATGGTTTGGTAGCACATAAGATTAGATACCTTGTCAGATTGGGTTTGTATAATGAGAATACTAGTTTTTATGTATTTGTCGCATTGCATCATGAATTACCAAGTAAAGGAAATGTCTATGTAATATAATTATCATAGGGTTGAACACTGTGATTGTAATTGACTAATGATTGATGAATGACTTAATCTTTTATATCCTTTAAGCATTAGCCCTATTAACATTATTGGTTAAACCATTTTTACTGCCATGGAATAGGGGTTGACTAATATAAAATTAAGTTTTGACTGCTCAAATTAAATCCTAGACCCCTTAACAATGAGGATTAGTGAATCATAATATTTAGGAGTTGGGAGATCTAGAAAACTAGGTATGTTAGTTATAGAAGCCTTGGAATTCATCTAAAATGAGTGGTAAAGGGTTAAAAAGCATGAAAATGAGAAAATGGCATCAAGAAGGGTCAAAGTCGTGGCTTAAAGGACTTCAGCCGTGGCTAAAATTGAAGTTTAAGGCAATAGAGGCTAGGAGTGTCGTCGCCAAGGTGCTTTAAGTCGCAACGCAAGGTAAGAAATTAGCTTCAGGGGATAAAAGAGAAAAGTCTTGCCATGGCTAAGTTAGTTGTTGCGAGCATCAAGCGAAGGTATCTTACCGCAATGCTATGTAGGCTAGTCGTAGCGAGACTCCAAATAGTAACTCATCTCGCTACAGCTAGGGTCATGAAAAAATGAACAGTGAGTACCCAAGGGAGTTTTTCATCTATAGCATGATAGCTCTAAGTCACGGTGATAGTTGCATAACTTAGGAGCTAGCTCTAATAACAAACTAAGTCATGGCACAGGTATCACAAGTTGCGGCATAAGTTCATAAACTTGGTTTTTAAGTATCAGCAACCAACTTAACTGCAGCAAAGAGTGTCCAAGTTGTGGCCTAAGTTGTCAAAACTCTTATTTTGCCTAGAAACCTTAGATTTCACTATGATAATGTTATGTAATGACTTGGGGACATAAAAGAAAATGATTGTGTGAATTGGAATCAGTTGTAAAATGAATCAAATGTTTTTTTAATTAATAATTATAATTTCTAGTGGTCTTAATTAGTTATGGTTGTTTGGCTAATAACCCTAATAATATCAAGGCTTAATTTCCTCATTTTCCCAATTTAACTAATTGTAATAACTTTAGGCATTGACTTATGATCATTAACCACCCAATTAAGCTTAATTACTATAATTAGAAGTTAGGGTTATTACATTTGACATCAGAGCAATGGTTCAAGAAGTTATGCTAAATTTAAACTTTGTGGCTAGAAAAACTTCACAATCATGATATATATTTGGCCTAGTATTAGCTCAAAGGAGTAGCTGATTATGTGAACATGCTTTTGTTGCTCTTTACCTCTAGAAAGCAAATATAAAGGAATAATGATATAATGCTTATAGTGACTACTAAAACTAATGTTTCATAAATCTTGTTTGGAAGATCACCTATCTTAACAAGTATGCCCTTAGGAATAATAGAATACAATAAGATTCTGTTTCATATTGCTTCAGTAACACTGATTTTTTAGACTTAAGGTTGTTAGTGCCAATGAGAAGGCTAGAATTTTACCCTTTTTTTTTCTTCTGAAACTAAGTTATTAGCTTAATCTAGATAGTTAACTGGTTAAGGCTTGTTGCTAACTGGCTATGCAGTAGATGCACTAGTCACTCACTAAAAGGTGTCGGTTAACTAAATGAATGAGACTAGGTAACTGATGAGGTTGATGAATAGAGCTACTAATAGTATTTGTGACTAGTTGGTTGCCTTTTTACTAAGCAAGTTAACTGGGTATGACTGACTAGTTAACTAGCCTATTGAAATAGTTAACTAATTATAACAAGAGTAGCAATGTTATATTTAGGTAAAATTCTAAGCTTTTCAATGGCCATCTAGAGTGATGTTGAGAACTTAGAAGGCAGCAGTTTAAAGTAGAACACTTGACTAGTCATAGAAGCCTCCTGGAAGGGTAAGATGTAAGCCTTACTTATGATTGGAAATTGACAATGAAAGTTTGGGAACTAGTGTACAACAAATTAGTATGATGGACCAAAGAGACTTAAGGTGATGTATAATCCATGATAAGTTAGAATTATAGAGGCTTTGAAAGGTCCCCAAAGTTGAGGCTTTGTAGGTGTAGAGGTCCTATCCCACTTGCTTGATTTCAGTTAATAAAAAACGTAATTAATCAATCCTAGCTACCATATTTTGGGCCTAATGAATAAGGGTAATAAGAGCTAAAGTACCTTTCAAATAGTTTTGTTTAAATTATTAAGGTGAGTAAGCTATCTTTTGTTAGTGATGATAAGAAAGGAAGGCAAGAAGCCCTTGGAATTGTGAAATCCATTTTTGAATAGGGAATAACAACTTTAAAGTAAGAGATTAAGGGAGATGATGTTTTTGAAAGAAATCTTGGGAACTTTGAAGCTCCTCCCTTAGAGTACCAAGACAAAAGAGGAAAAATGTAATAAAGGAGAGACAACCCCCTAGTATGGTAAGGATGAAGTATGTAGGCATATGGTGCTAATGCATGTTGTCATTTTTGTGTGATTCACTTTACTTATACTATGTGTTGACATGCATTTAGGTGGTGGTTAGAGGAACTTTACGTGCACGATACACTCTAAGAGTGTAAGGTAAGATTTTGTAGCACTTTAGTGCTAAAAACACGTGGGATGTGCTCATTTTCCAGCACTTCAATGTTAAAGGCATGCAGGGCATGCCATTTATCATATGATATGATGAGTTTTAATCACCAAATTGGTGTTAAACTAAACTAAGTAGACTTCCTACCTTGAAGGTAAAAAGGAAATTTTAATGATGTGGATTTACTTAAAAAGAGAATGATTGGAACCCTTATGTGTACTAATGTTTGAGGTGCAACCATCATGGAGTGATGAGCATGTTTATGGTCATAGAAGAGATTTGCCCACTAATATTAAAGGCAAAGTCTGATTCCACCATCAACAGCCTTATTATCATGTATCACATGTGATGTGATTAAGGGAATAGAGACAACATTGGGAATCTAAGATGAACTAGTATTCACTCTAGTGGTAAAACTCCTTAATTTTGGAAGAGAACTCCCTGATCTAAAATAATAGCTTTGGGAAGTGATTGAGAGGTAGTAGTAATGTAATCAACCTATACCATTATAGTGAAACCTTGGTACAATAACTGATGAGGAACAATAAATCACTCGTTGTAGATGATACTAGAAATCTCTTATTGGGAATCTCTACTTGATCCATGGATAATTGGAGAATGTTTGATAATGAAAAAGACTCATTACATCTCCATATTATGTTAATTTAACTCCTAATAGTCAAGCACGATAGAGGCCTAAGAATTATTAAGGGAGTAGAGGAGTTAATTGTGGTTGGCATAGACTATTGTATAAGGATGAAAACTGACATACCATCACATACTATATGCTATAATTTACTATTGAAAGACCTTGTACTAATTGTTAGAACAAGGTCTTGGATTCACATTACTAAATACAAGATCCTGTCAATAAGATTCTGGACCTTGTTGAGAAGATATTATCTCATTACTTTTTAGAAATTATTATGAATTTCTAAATTATAGAATACTACAAAAAAAACTTATTGTATATGAGGAAGTTAGAGAGGATTTGGAGCATTGCGAAAAAGGGTAAGAAGTATATGTAACAACCAGAAAAAAAAAAGCTGAAAAGTTTCGAAGGGCTGAAAATTTTCTAAGTCTGCTAGCTATGGCGAGAAATGGCCTAGCTATAGCAAATGTACCTGTTCGCTATAGCGAGAAATGGTCTAACTATAGCAAGAGTGCCTTCTAGCTATAGCGAAAATGCTTCTAGCTATAGCGAGTGTGGGCATCCCATATAAAAACTAAGGCGTTGCTCGTCGTAGCGCATGCTATAGCGAAGGCAGGGGTCTGGAACTTATACGTGCTCACCGTAGTGAGAGTTATGCCTCGCTATAGCAAGGGTTAGTCCAGAAAAGTGTGAAAAAAGAGAATTTGACTTTTTAAAACATCCAACTCCTCCTTTCTCTTTGTAACCGACTTAAGCTCCCTCTAAGGCAGAGAAAGGGCAGAGGAGAGAGAGAGACACCTAGAGAAGGAAGGAGAACAAGAAAAAGGTAAGTATAACTTGAGATTTCCCTAGCTTTTCTTCTTAGAATATTGTTTTTCTCTCCTTGCCCTCTCTTCTTATGGTTTTGGTGGTTGAAGTAGTTATGTTTTGGGCTGGTTCAGAAGAGGGAAAGTGGAAAACCACTCTTGAAGGAGGTTAGAATTCATATGGCTCCACTTCCTTGATTTCCTTTCTTGAGAGCTTGAGAGAGGAAGGATAATTGGTGAATTTCTAGAGAGAGAAAGAACCCCTAGTTTCTTATATGCTTGGTAGGGTTTGCTATAGAGAAACCCCTAGCTTTGTGAATAAGTGTTGAGTTATGAGAAAGTAATGTCATGCTCTTTGTGTGTCTAAGCTCAAGAGAAATTCTTCTACCTAGTTGTGATTGTGGAACCAAGGGGGAGAAGACAACTTGAAAGGAAAGGCTTGTGTTAGCCTATAAGGTAGCTCTTTCCCCCTTTCTCTCATGCATGGATGTGTGTTTAGCTTATTCTAGAATGTGTGTATCTGTATGAGTTTGCTTGAGTGTGGAAAGGCCAAGAACTCTTCCCTTGGGTGAGGATGAGCCAAGAACCCTCGAGCTTGGTTAAGACAAAACAAAGAGTCTCCCAAAAGTAATATGGACTCCCAAGAGTATGGTTGAGTCCAAAGTGCTCAAAAGTGGGTGAGGCAAGTCCAAAATCCATGAGGAGAAGTGTGAGGCTAATCCAAACACTTTTGTGAACCCTTGAATGTCTTATATGATTAATTCATATGCCAAGGTTGTTTTTAAAGTGTCCATAATTTTCACTTTTTCACACATGCATTGGAAAAGCTTGCTTGGCACATATTATGTATGATTGAATGAGAGATGAGCTATTGGGATTCTTTGAATCTCATCCCCTCCTCTCCACTATCTTAACATACTAGGTGGACCAAGTGAACAAAGACATAAGAGCCACCAAGCTTGAAGCTAGGGAATTCGGTGAAGGAATTGTAACATAGCCATTTTGTACCATTTTGATATTAAGAGATGTAATTTAATGATGTACATAGTGTATGCACTTATGAATACTTGTAAATAGATGTACTTATTGGATATGTATGAGAATTAGAGCTATAGTGCATGATGTAGCAAGTTTTCAGTATGAATAGTAAGATCTTGGTATTATGTACATGGTGTATATGTTGGTGTGGGAGAGTGAGTTTTGCAAATCTGGGTTGTTAGACATTTGAGCCATGTTTAATAGCTTATGTTGATGCTTTCTCACGTGCTCATAGAGCCTTAGAAGTAGGAGAAGCCAATTTGAACTCTTGGAGCCCTCTTTAGCAAGAGAAACTGGTCACTTTGCCTCATGATGTCCAAGTCTGACCAAATGATCTCTTCTTGCCTTGAAATTTGGTATGTGACTAGATCTTGTCTAGATATTTTTGGGAAGCCAAAGATCAGGTCATTTGGAAGTCTGTGGAATTTTCTATGATTTTTTCAAAGTTGGTATCAGAATTTCGGATTTGCACAAGCACTATTCATTTGGTCAGTTGTAAAATCATGTCCTCTGGGGGGGAAAACGTGGTCCAATGGCTATGAAATTTTATAGACAGAAACTAGACAGTCACAGTGACTTGTAGCAACTAGAAGCACCTCATTTGGAGGTCTAAAGAGGAAGATACGAATTTTTAAAGTTTCTGCCTAGTATCAGTCATCTTGCCTGACCAGAGGTACTATTCCATCGATTTCTAAGAGTTTGGCTTAATGAACTGATCTAGAGACATTTTTTCTCTCTAGTTAACATCCATATATTTCCATATTGGTATCATTTGCATGCATTGGATTTTTTTGAAATTAGTTGGACATTTTTGAAGTTCATATCAGTACACTGTGACAGTATCAGGACCACTCCGACCTCCAGATGATTTTGCGTGTCAAACGCGTTGTGTGTGGGATTTTAAGACTTCTACATTTTTAGTATGAATTAGACATCCTAATATTTCCAGAATGATGGAGATTACATGTTTTTGATTTTTCTAGATTTAGTTGTGATTTTCCAAACTTTGCCCAGAAATGAGGCCAAGCCTAGCCGAAAATGAACATGCATGTTCCATACCTCTTTTTGGTTTCCATGGGCTAAAAGCATGTTTCTGGGATTGAAATGAGTTGTAATGGTGCAATTAAATATGAGGATGCATAGAATAAGCTCACACGGTCCATGTGACACTAAAATGAATTTTTAACCATGTCGCAACTCTAGAAAAGTGTATAAATCCAATGAGGAAGATCTCACTTTATTCTTCCTATATCTCATATGAGCATGTAAGGTATGATGGGTATAAGCTAGAAATGACGGTGTTACATTTATATGCCATTTGAAGTATGATTATACTTGTATGAAAATACCTTAGTTAGGTGTAGAAGATACAAATGAGCAATTATTTGGAACTATATAGTGGCATAAGATCCAAAGAGATATTCAGTTGACATTAAACAAGTATAGATGCCGTTAACTTGACTACTAATTATTGTAGTAATTGAGATTTAAGATGAAGCACTTGGATTTATTGATCATGGTAGTCTTTGGAATCATATGTATGTGATTGTGGTGGTGGCTTCATAAGTGCAAAAAAAAAAAAAAGATAAGAAAGAGAGAGAATAAGGCTACTAAGGGTTTTCCTATGTTGATTACACCTAAGGATGACAATTAGATTGTTTATAATGAACCATCATCATGAATTAGAGATTCCTAATGTTATAGGCAAGTTGTTTGGTGTAGGATGTTAAAGCCATGTGATCTAGTAAGACATCCACTTAAACTATGGCTTGTAAGGTTTAAGGAGACTCATTCCTAAGTCTTAAAAAATTACCTTGATACTTTAGACAAGGTACTCTTACCCTCGAAATCAGGATTTATCAAGGAATATAACTTAGACATGAAAGATCATGTTTATTTTCACTTGAAAGATTATGTTTGATTTCGATTATATGGAAGGTGACCTTGAAGTGTTGAGTGCCCTAAATGGATTAGTCGTGAGATTAGACTTTAGTTTCAACCTTTAGGAATCTCAACAAATGAGAAGGAGGAATCTTGGGTACTAATTGAAAATGAGAGGGGATTTCATACATTTAATTAAAATAATGGAGCTTTTACTAACGGACAATAAATAAGGATATATTTTATGCAATAATTTTATAAGATAGTTGGACGTAAAACTTGGAAACTTAGACTAGATAACCCTATGGGAGGAAAAACCTGCTTCAATTAAGAAGGTTAAGCTAAAGAAAGGTGGAAATAATCTAAGTGAAAGGCAAATGAAACTTTACTGTGAAATAACATTATTTACCTATGTTGCTATTAATGAAATAAATACTATAAGGCTAACTAAGTAGAATTCCTTATAGTTCTTGATGTCAACTATTAAGGAGAGTTAGACTAAGCATTTAGAAGTTACTCCTTAAATGAATTGAACGTTAAAAAGGAAAAGAAGTTAACATGAAATTTAATAGTCAACTATTGGTACACAAAAAAACAAAAACGAGAGAGAGAGGGGGGGATAAGGAAAAGAAAGAGGCAAAAAGAAAAAAAAAACTAAGAAGGGAAAGGAATCAAAATTTATTTGTGCTAGGTGTCTAGAACTTGCTATAAGGTGATCATGTGCTTGACCAGGATCTCTCTAGTTGTGGACAACGAAAGAGCATGGGATATGCATGTTTATATGCCATTTGACCTAGGTTAACTAAAAGAAGGAGAATTGTGGATGCCAAGTTAAGTAGTAATATGATAAGAATCTCCCCTTTAGAAAAGAAGTACATAAAAGAGTAATTTCTGATAAAACTAATTAAGAAACCAAGGGAGCAATGATGAAGGATTATCCAATGCTTTATAAAGTAAGGTATATGTAATTTTGAGAACAAATTTCCTAAAAGCAGGGGAGAATTTAACACACCAAAATTAACTAAGGATAATTATGATGAATTAGGGACTTAATCTAGGTAATTAATAAAGTTAATTAAGTAGAAAAGGGAAATGGATATTTAATTGGGCCATGTGGTCCATTTAGTTATGCTTGAAGCCTAATATAAAAGTCTATTCTTGGTTATAAGAAGGTCCAATTCTTTTTAGAGGCCTAATTACATTCTTAACCATACCTAATTTGAATGAACCCCTAAGTTAGCCCAAAACCTCATTAAACATTTATGTTTAAGGCCCAATAAGCTTATACTAGAACCTAAATAGATTTTTAGGCCTTCAAATCAACATATTTCCCTTTTATCTCTAAGTGTTATGCAGCCCAATTCCTTAAACCATAGCCCAACAATTAAGAAGGGCCCCAATTAGATTTTTGGTTAATGGATCAGCCCATTTCTCCCTAAAACCCTAAAAGAAAACCCTCCTCCCTTCCACCATTCTGTAGAAACACAAAAGGCATAAGAAAATTTGGAGGTCTTAAGAGGTGGCTAGGGTTCTTGGAATAAATCCATTTTTTCTACTCTTAAAGCAAGATTCAGCCAAGGTAACCTTCATAAACTTAATCCTCTCTTTTTCCTTTTCAATTTGGCCATATTGGTTTCTCATTTGGAGCATTTTCACCTACACCAAAATCTAAAGTATGTGCTTTGATGTTTCCATGGTGGATTTTCAGAGGTTGAATTTAGGAGGGATATTGGGTAATTATTACCTTCTCACTTTAATGCTTTTTTTGCTAGTTTGAGACCCCTATAGTTGACTTATAATATAGGCTTTGGTTTTGTGCAAAATTACCTAGAAATTTGAGTGAACTATGGTGGTTTCTAGTGTGGGGAAGATAGAACCTAAAATTGGAATCCATTAGTGGTTACATAAGTAACTTTGAGGTAGTCATTGGTAGTTTAACTCTCATTAGTATTTGATTTCTCACTAGAAATGATGATAACTGTGCTTATTTTAGGCTTCGTGTGCATTTGGATCATGATGGTAGCTAGAAAAAGAGTAATTGGCTTTATTGAGATAACCAGGGTTAATTTCCTAATTCCATGTATATGCTCATTTTAATTTGATATTTGCTGTACATGTATGATTTTGAATACTAAATGAATAGTTGACTATCTAAATTATTGTGTGTTGACCTTATGTGTATCCATGGTGGAGCTGTGATACAGCTGTCACTCATGTATTGTGCTTCAATTAGGCACTAGGCTGTAATCACCCTTGAATGCACTGAGCCCAGGTTATACTCAATAGAGAAGTGGTGTCATGAATGGGCCTTTCCTGGTGCTATTGGCCTTTAACATGTTACATATGATTGCTAGTATGGGATAGTAGGCACTGGTAGTCTAATTAGTTCATTTGTTGATGATATTGATGCCTTTAATATGTTTTTTATATAATTGCATTATGTTGATTAATTTGTACATATATATAGAATTTGCCTCTTGTTACTGAGATTGTAAATCTCAACTTGGTTATGGGCTAACATTTTCAGGGATTAGACCTTTTAGTGGCAAGGAGAAATTAATGAAACTTATTGTATGGTTTGGTAACACATAAGATTAGAAACCTTGTCAGATTAGGTTTATGTAATAAGAATACTAGTTTTTATATATTTACTACATTGCATCATTAATTGCCAAGTATAAGGAATGTTTATGTAATATAATTATCATGGGATTGACTATTATGATTGTAATTGACTAATGGTTAATGAATGACTTGATCTTTTATAACCATTAAGCATTAGCCTTTTAAACATTGGTGGCTGAACCATTTTTTTTATCATAAAATAGGGGTTGACTGATATAAAATTAAGTTTTGATTGATGTAATTAAATCCTAAACCCTTAGACAATGAGATTTAGAGAATCATGATATTTGGGAGTTGGAAGATCTAGAAAACCAAGTATGTTAGTTATTGAAGCCTTAGAATTCATCTAGAATGAGTGGTAAAGGATTAGGAAGCATAAAAATGAGAAAATGGCATTAAGAGGGGGCAAAGTCGTGGCTTAAAGGACTTGAGTCGTGGGCAAAATTAAAGTTTGGGGTAATAGAGGCTATAAGCGCTACGGCCAAGTGGTTTAAGTCATGACACAAGGTGAGAAATTAACTCCATGGGGTAACAGAGAGTAATCTCATTGTGGGCTAAGCTTGCCATTACAATCGTCAAGCAAAGGTATCTTGCTACAACGAGAGTCATGAAAAAATGAATAGTGAGTACCCAAGGGAATGTTTTGTCATAGTGTGGTAGCTCTAAGTTGCAACGATAATTACATAACATGGGAACTAGGTCTAGTAATGAACCAAGTGATGGCACAAGTATACCAAGTTGCAATGTAAGTTCATAAACTTAGTTTTTAAATTCCAATAACCAACTTAGCCGCAGCAAGGAGTGTCCAAGTTGTGGCCTAAGTCTTCAAAACTTTTATTTCGCTTAGAAACCTTGGATTTCACTATGATAATGTTATGTAATGACTTACGAACATAAAAGAAGAGGATTTTGTAAATTGGAATAAGTAGTAAAATGACTCAAAGGTTTTTTTTAATTAATAATTAGAATTTCTAGTGCATTCAAATAGTTGCAGTTGTTTGGCTAATAACCCTAATAATATCAAGGCTTAATTTCCTCATTTTTCCCAATTTAACTAATTGTAATGACTTCAAATTTTGATTTATGATCATTAACCATCCAATTAAGTTTAATTACTATAATTAAAAGTTGTGGTTGTTGTGTAACACCATAATTATAGAACTCATCTCATGCCAATTTAACTTGCATTTCCTTGGTTCCATACACTTACTTAAGAAAAGTAATACAAATAATATATTATTTTGTGTTACGTCATAGATAAATTTTTTGTTTTGTGTCCTATGGACCATATGAAGTCATCCATCTCATTCTCATATTTAAATATATAAATACAACTCAAAACCATCTCAAGAAGTAGCCAAGAACTTGAGCTAATGGAGTATATACATGAAAATAATGTGTGTAGCCTTGGTTTGGAACTTCAATTTTCTATCATGAACTTTGAAAAATCATAACTAATTCTAGAAAAATCTAAATCAAGCACACTATACCATTATGGAAAGCTACAGATGTCTAATTTATGCTAAAAATACTTATAGACCATAACAAAGACTTTTAGCTATTGGAAATTGATAGAATAATAACTAAGGTCACCTGTCACAACTGGTATTGTTTGTGAATTTCAAAAATTCATATCTCCCTAATTTGATGTCCAATTAGGGATCTTAGTGGCTATAGAAAGCTTATCATGTCTAATTTATTCTTGTAAAATTTCATGAGCATTGGACATCAGTTGACTCTCAAATGACACAGCACAAGAAACTGACCATATGAACAGTGCTTATTCCAAAATAGTAGAAAAATGGCAATTTTTAAAAATCATAATTAATTCCACAGTCCTCCAAATAATCTGGTCTTTAACTTTTCAAAAATATTTGGATGAGATCTATATTTATGTCAAATTTCATGAGAAAATTTGTTCATTTAGTCAATTTTGGTTCCAAGGCTCCTCTGGCCACTTGAGCACGTGAGAAAGCACTAAAATGGTCTAATAAACATGTCTCAAAGACACACAAACCCAGATTTTACAAACTCACTCATCCACCCCAAGATATGCACAAGACTACACAAGCTAGTTCTTGCCATTTAATGTCCAATCTATGCTATAGCATACATATAGCATCAAATCATATACATACACAATATACTTACATATTTACATGTGTTCATGAAGTCATACAACATATACAATAAGGGATTACTTCATATGCCACTCACATGGCTACAAAATGGCAAAATTCCACATTTTGTTGTCAATCCTCTTCCTTTAGGCTTGGTGGCTTCCATTCCTTGGTTCACTTGGTCTACCTAGATATATTAGACATGTAAGGAGGAAGGGATGAGATTTTAAGAATCTCAATAGCTCTTCTCCCTTACAATCACACATAAAGAATGCAAATCCAAGTCTAAAAATGCATGCATGAATATCATGGAGCATGTAGTCATTCATGAAACATTTCTAACATACAAGAAATCATACAAAACATACATAGGCTTACCAAATAAGTGGTTTAACCTTATCCATTCTCTTCAAGGATTTTAGACTTGCCTCACCCTTTTCTTAAAGGCTTTGAATTAGGCCTTACTCTTGGGAGACTATTGGCTTTGTCTCGACCATTTTTGAGGGTTTTCAGCTCATCCTCACCATGGCTTATGGGTTTTTGGTTTCACCATACTGAAGCAAACCAAAACAAATATACAAAGTATCATTTGATGACATAATGTAACATCATGGTACCATGGCATATAGATACATGTTAAGACATTTTTCATAGCTCAAAATATATATACACACATTCAAAGACAAGATAAATATCCACTCATATATGAGAGAAAGAAGAGAAAGCTACCTTTGTCATAATTGCACACTTTCTTCCTTAAATTTAATTCCTCTCCCACGGCCACACACTCACAAGAAGGTGGGGCTTCTTTCCTTTAGCCTAAACAAATTAAATGAAAGCTGATTACACTCTTGGAACAAATTTTAAGACTACATATTCATTTCAAGAGCTAGGTTGTGCTTATGTCTCATTTATGGTTTCATAATGCACTTAATGAAGTAACCTTAGGAAAACATAATCTTGGCTCCACTCTTTCTGTCCATTTATGATTCTTGACTCCTTTGAAACCTTTTAGAGTCATCACACAAATAATTCAAGGAGCCTAGCTAGCTATTCTTTCTTTAAATGATAATATGGAACCTATGATACTATCTCACTATCCATGGCTTCTAAAATTTTTCCAAGGCTTCCCTTCATCCTTTTCCATCATATATGACTCAAAATCAATCTTGGAACAATTTAAAACTATCCCTTGGTACTCTTTCTAGCTTGGGCCAAAACCATGCACCAAGAGAGCATCAAGTGGATTTGCTTTGTTTTCTTGATAGAAGATGCATATGGGAAGCTCCTTAGGGATCTCTAGAACTCATTCAAATACTCATTTAGGCCTAGGAATTCTTATAACAAAATAGAATTTTAATGAAACACATAAAACCTTAACTTTTCTAGCTTAAAATCTAATGGCTATTTTGTTATTTCCTTTGCATATTCTCGTTCTCCTCCCTCATTTTCCTAAGATTTATCCTTGGTTTGGCTAGAAACTCAACCCTTTAGGGCTGGTCTTACATAAGTCAAACAACACAAGAAGAAGAACAAGAAACATCAAGCTTGAAGCATGGCAAAATACCTTAGTTTCTTGGTTCCCTTTACTTGTTTTTCACCTTGCTTGGCTTCTTTTCCTTGAATTTGAAAATCTCCCCTCTGTTCTACCCTTAAAACATACTTGAAAACTTCAACAAAACCATAGAAAGAAAAAGGAGAAGGAGAAGAACAACTTTGCTAAAGGAAAGACGAAGAAATTCTATTGATTTCATACCTTTATCTTGGGTTTTTCTCCTCCCTTTCTCTCTTATCCTGTGTGCCTAAATTTTTTGGCCTCTCTTTATGTTTCTAGGTAGAATAAAGTTAGTGAAGAAGGATGAAAAAGGGGTGTGACTTTTAAAAAGTGTTCAAGAAGTTACTTGTTCATAAAAATTTCAATTTTACCCTCAATCTTGGCATTTTTGTTTTCAGTTCGTTTTAGCTCCTTTTTTATAATCATCTTTTCTATCATAAAATGTATGTCCACAATCTTGTAAAATGCCTATGGAATCATTCAATTAAGGCTAAAACCTTCCTAAACGAAAAAGTCAAAATTTGGGGGCAACCAACTTTGGAAAACATACACCGAAGGGGTTTTAATTGTTCTAAGGCTTCCCATAATTTTTAGGGCCTTTGAGAACCCTAGAAAAATCAAATTTGTCATTTAAGAAGCCTTCTTATAAGAATTCTAAATTTTGCCCAAAATTATGAAAATGCCATTACGTTACATATCTATTTCATTAATTTCTGTTTAGCTATTTTAGCCTCTGTTTTAGGATACCTCTAGCCTCCAAAATTCATTATTTAATATCTAGATCATTATTCTAATTTTTCTAGACCTTAACCAATTCATTTCAGAGGACTTACTTTAAAAGCGTATCCATTTCCATCGTTTTTATGAGAATAGGACATTACAAATCTCTCCCCTTAAATAAATTTTGTCCTCAAAATTTAGATAACATACTTCATGGAAAGAGTTATGGATACTTCTTTCTCATCTCTTCTTCTAGCTCCCAAGTAGCTTTTTCGGGAGATAATCCCTTCCAAACTACTTTAACTAGCGGTATCATCTTATTCCGCAACTACTTGAGTCTAACGTTCATGATCCGATCTGGTGATACTATATATGATAGATCATCCTGTAACTACATATTTTCATACTCTATGACATGTGAGGGGTCAGGTTGGTACTTTTTAAACTGTGAGATATGGAATACATTGTGAACTTGGCTCAAGTTTGGGGGAAGGGCAAGTCTATAAGCTACAAGTCCTACTTTATCAAGAATTTGGAATGGACCTATGTATTTTAGATTGAGCTTTTTATTCTTAATGGACAGACCTATCCTTGTGATCGAAGACACTCTAATGAAGACATGGTCTCTAATCTCAAACTCTAATAGCTATCTACGTCTATTTGCATAACTTTTCTGTCTTCTCTGGGCCATTAGAAGTTTCTTTCTTATGGTCTCAATTTGCCTAGAGGTTTGGTCCACTAACTCTGGGCCTATTAGGCTCATCTCTCCTAGCTCAACCTAACACATTGAAGACCTACACTTCCTCCTATACAATGCCTCATATGGTGCCATTTGAATACTCGCATTATAGCTATTATTATAGGTAAATTCCATTAGAGGCAAGTATGTATCCCAGTTTTCTTTCATTTCTAGTATACATGCCCTCAACATGTCCTTTAAGGTTTGGATAGTTCTCTCTATCTAACCATCTATCTGAGGGTGATAGGTTATACTAAATCTTAATTTGGTACCTAGAGCATCCTGTAATGATCACTAAAAATTCAAAGTGAACTTCAGATCTCTATCTGACACTATGCTTCTAGGCACACCATATAATCTCACTATTTCCTAAATGTACAACTGGGCTAATTTGTCTAGGGTAAATGTGGCTTTCATCACTAAAAAGTGTGTTGACTTTGTTAACTTATCCACTACTACCTATATGGTATTATGTCCCGATGATGTCCTGAGTAAACCCATAACAAAATCCATAGTTATACTATCCCATTTTCACTCCGGGATGTTTAGGGGTTGCAATAACTCAGCTGGCTTCTGGTGTTCTATCTTGACTCTCTGATATACTAAACATCAGGAGACATATTTAGCTATATCTACTTTCATCCTAGGCCACTAAAATATTTTCTTTAAATCATGATACATTTTATTGCTGTCTGGATGAATGGTGTATTTACTTTTATGTGCCTCATCTAGTATTCTGTCTTTAATCTCTATATGTGCATACAACCTATCCCTATACCTTACTATATCATCCTAAAATAGATTGAACTCTTGAGTGCTATCTTGGGCTATCTAGGACCTAATCTTACTTATATGGTTATTTATTAGCTGGGCCTCTCTTATTTGATCTTTCAGGTCATTTTCTATTTAGGTTTCACTCATTAACAACTTCCCTGAATGCACACAAGCATCAGCAACTAATAAGCCTATCATATTTGCATGTAACATGTAGTGTTCTTCTGAAGGGTATTTCATGGCATCAAGAACATTAAAATGAATAACCTTACACTAAATTCCATTGATAAAGTACCATCATGTACATTGATTATTGTTTTAGCAATTTTCAAGAATAGTCTACTTAAAATTAGTGGTGCATATCCATGTATATCATTATCCTCCATATTCAGAACATAAAAATCAGCAGGAAAAATTAAATCTTTTACCTTTACTAGAACATCTTTAAGTACTCCTGTAGGGTAGGCTTTGCTTCTATTTGCTAACTGAATTACCACTTCCGTCGCTTCAATTCTCCAATTTGCAAAGAGGAATATACAGACTTAGGCATTACATTAATGGAAGCTCCTAAATCTAATATAGCATTATTGAACTGCATATTTCCTATTGTGCAAGGAATGGTGAATGTGCCAGGATCTTTGCATTTAGTAGGGATAGTTGGTTGAATCAAAGTTGATACATTTCTTTCCATGATGACTTTCTCATTCCCTTTCAACTTCCTCTTTTGTGTGTATATCTCTTTCAAAAACTTTGCATATTTTTGAATATGTTTGATTGATTATAAGAGAGGGATATTTACTTCCACTTTTCTGAATGTCTCCATAATTTCTCTATCCAATTTAGCCTCTGCAATTTTTTTAGACTATATAATTCGGTTAGAGAATAAAAGTGGTTTGGTGTATATAAAATTCTCTCCCTTTTCTATGGTGTTCTTGCTTTGGATTGATGAGGGCTATTGTTCTTTGTCACTTTCATTCTCTTGCAGCACTTCTATTGTAGGTGTGATAGACCCATTCACTTGTTTACCTTTCCTCAAAGTTATTGCACTAACATTGCCCCTTAGGTTAGTCACAGGCTATGAGGGTAATTAGCTAGAACCTTGGCTTTTCAACTCATTGATATTTATTGCAAGTTGGCCAATTTGGGTTTCCAAATTCTAGATTGTTGTCTCTGTTCACTATTAGAATTGGACTGTATTTGTTGCCAACTACTTTACCATATCTTCTATACTTGGTTCTGACTTGTTCATCTATTGCAAGGGTTGTCTCATAGGTTGTTGATTATTTAGGCCAGGGACATTGAATTTTTGTTGTTGTTGTTATTGGTTAGACCCACTACCATATCTCAAATTTGGATGATCTCTCCATCTAGAATTGTATGTTGCTGCATAAGGGTCATATCTATTTTGTCACTACTATAAAGGTCTACCAAGGAAGATGCCAACACATGATTCTGTATTATCTTACAATTAGAGACATTGATCTGTGACATGTGAGGTTAATGAACAAATGTCATAAAGGGGTGTAGGGAGTTGTTGAGGTTGTCTTTGTCTGAGTGCTAGCTATCTGACCATGGAAGCCAACTCCTTGAGTTTATTTTATATTCTTTATTAATCCATATGAGTGGTATAGATTTCGTTGACACCTTTAATTAGTGTGTTTATTTTGGTGCTAAATTATTTTGTATTCTGTGCTATATTCGCAATGAGGTCTCTAGCTGTAGCTGGGGTTTTATTAAGCAATGCTTCACCTGTAGCTATATCAACCATACTTCTTTCCATGGGTAGCAAGCCTTCATAAAAGTACTAAATTAAAAGTTGGTCATTGATCTAATGGTAGGGGCAGCTTACACATACTTTCTTAAACCTCTCCAGTACTTAAATAATGTGTCTCTATTCATCTGTCTAATACCACTAATCTCTTTTTAAATGGTAGCAATTCTTAAGGTAGGGAAGAATTTCTCTAGAAGTATCCTTTTTAATTCATTCCATGAAGTGATGGCTTGAGGTTGAAGATAATAAAGCTTATCTTTGGTGACCCTATCCAGTGAGAAAGGAAAAGCTCTAAACTTGATGTGCTCTTCTGAAACTCCTTGTGACTTCATAGTGTAACAAACCACATAAAACTCTTTGAGATGTTTATGTGGATCCTCACCTACAAGACTATAGAACTTTGGAAGCAAATGTATTAATCCATATTTAAGTTTTAAAATAGCATCAAGTTCAGGATATTGAATATACAGTGGTTGGTAATTAACATCAGGTACAGCTATTTCTCTAAGAGTTCTGTCATTATTACCAGCCATATTTACTACTTCAGAGTTAAAATCGAAATCTGAATTCAAATTCAATGCTCAATTATTTCGTGTGTTATTTATTATCTCAGAAACCAACTCAATAACTATAGCTTCTTTAATTTTATGGTTTTTAAGTTATGTATGAAAACTTCTATCAATCTCTGGATCAAACTTAATTAAATCTCTATTGGAGGATCTTGGTATACACCAAGAATGAATTAAAATGAAAGAAAACACCAAAAAAATTATCAAGAAAAATCAAAATAAATTCAGAAAAAATTACAAAAAATCAATGAAAAAAATACTAAAAAAATGAAAAAATGGTCTAAATGATAGAATTTGGCCAAAAAGTGGCCTAGCCCATAGTATAACTATGACTTTAATTTCTCACAACACCTAAAATCTATATACCAAGTTTTAGCTTAATCAGAGAAATACTGAAAAACACTAAAAATTAACCACAAACATTATGTAAAGATGTTAAAATCAAAATTAAAATTAAGAAATTTCTTATTCTAACTGATTATGATTAGTTGGTTCCCTGGCAATGACGGCAAAATCTTAGTAAAGAAATTTATGTTCACTTGTAGTTGTTAAACTGGACAATATTAGTGATTTTTGCTAGTTTGTAGTATAATGCCTACCAGGTTGTCTTCCAAGGAGTTTTTAATCAAATCAATTAGTTTAGGAATGACAAAAACTAGAATTATGATGATTGGGTGTTTGAATATGAAGTTGCACTAATTAAACCGAATAATAAATCAATGAATGAAAATAAAACAAAACAAAATTCAATCAAAATGATGTGTAACCAATCCAAAATTCTTCCTTTAATAGTTTCCTATCCTTGTTACCTAAAAATACCTCTAGTTTGATTTTTAATCCTCTAGTTATTTCAATTAATGTTCCTAAACTACCATTTGAGGATTTCAATTGGTTCATATTGCTAATCAAAATGCAACTGCACTTCTGTCAACAATACAAAGCCAAAATATTTTACACTTAACCAGAGACACATGCAGAATCTTAACATGGTTTTAAATGAATTTAATTGATTAATCAACCTATTGAATCAAAAAATGTTCTGAGATAAATCAAATGAATCTGAATTCATGTAACAAAAATCATTTAATCAGAATGATAATAATTACATGAAAACGAAGAGAATAAAAATGAAATACGTTCTGATATCAAAATTCAAACCAGAGTTCTATACTAACATGGACTCAAGTTCCTTATCAGGTTTAGACTCTGGATTAATCACCGAGAAAATTGGAAAGGCATGGAAGAAGATAAAAATAAGAATAAAAAGTAGAGAAGATGGAATGTGTTCTATGATGACATCTTCTCCTTCTTAAATAGGCGAAGTTGCCTTCTCCCATAAGAAATCTAATACTAATCTTGAAGCTAATCTTGAAATAGTATCTAAATCATTTTAGGACTTAATAAGATAATATTCAAATATTATAGGAGTCTTCTAACCCAATCCTTTTAAGAATCTTCTATCCTACAAAATACAATTAAAAAATAATTGGGCATCCGTTGGATAAATATAATAAAAATGCAATTAAAGTCCATTAATCTAAATTAAGCCCACTTAATATAAAATAAGCCCAACATCATCAAATTACCCATAATAATTTATTATTAAGACTAAATATGAGAAATATAAAATATAATAATATTGAAATATCACACATTGGTTAGAAACTATGCACAATTTTCTATAAGCTAGTTAGAAAGTTTCTTCTACTCCTTGAGCTCTTTCCATCGATGGCTTTGGTTCCTTGAAAAGGAGTGGGAGTTTGAAGTAACCAAATATAGTAAGAGAATTCCCATTTGGCAAGCTTTTAAGTGAGGCATGTTATGCAATAGAAAGACTTGTTTTTCTTTCAATTTCAATGGCTTTCATATTAGACCTAGAGAGAGAAACTGGAGAGGGAAAATGAATTTGGCTAAAACATGATGGAATTAAGGGTTTTGAGGCATAAGAAACGAGAATATGCAATTGGAACTAAAAAAAGAGTTTTAGAAATCAAGTTATGTTACCTAGAGTTCTTATCGCACCTAAGAGTTTTTGAAGCTTTCTAATGATAATTTAGCTTATGTAAGAGTATGTATAAGCTCATAAGAGGTCTAGGAAGCTTCATAGATGCCAAAACCCCTTAGGAAATTGAATGAAACTCCATAGGTTCCTTGCTTGCTACGTGTTTTGGCCAAGGAGAAGAACAAGTACTTAAGGAGAGTTTTATTTGATTCTAAAGATAGGAATGACCTAGATATGAATAATAAATATCAAAGGAACTATTGGTTTAAATTTAGAAGCTATGATTTATAAAATAGAAGTTAGGATCCCTTTATGAACAAAAAGAAGCAACTTAGTATTTGGCTTTTGAATTGAACTTATGATGACTCTAATGAGTCTAAATAGAGTCATATGACCTAGATTGAATGAGAAATTGGAGCCAAGATCATGAATTCTAGGGGTTGCTTCATTATGCTCTATTATGAAACCAAATTGATGTCATAAGAGAATGTAAGCTTGCATAGAGTTTATGTGAGACTAGAATTGGTTCCAATGATTGAACGTGTCTTATTTGATGTTTCTAAGCCAAGCAAATCAAGATCCTTTTAGGTGTAGGTGTGAGGTCGAGGAGAGAAAGAAATAACCAAGGAAGAAAGTTGTGTTCTTGGTACAAGGTAGTTCTTTAACCTTTCTTACATGCATTTCTTGGATGTTTGATTGTCATAGAATACTTGTGTATATGTTTGAACCATGAGATATGTTTATAGCCATTGGTTACATGTTATGGTATTATTATGCTTCTTAAATGTACTTTTGAATGCAAAAATGGCTTGAATGGGTATGGTTATGTCAAAAGTTCTTTAAAATAGGTGAGGAGAAGCCAAAAGTCCTCAAGAATAAGTGAGACAAAGCCAAAAGTTTCAAGAAAAAGTGAAGCTCAGTCAAAAGTCCTTAAAAGTAGATGAGGTGAATCCAGAAGTCCTAAAGAAATTAGGTAAGGCCAGACCTATATCCTTTAAAGCCTATGTCTGATGTGTAAGAGTTTATGTGACATGGAAAAATGTTCATTTATGTTTATTAGAAGTTTTTTTGGCATGGTTGCATTATTTGACATGAAAATCCACCATATATGTATTTTTGAAAAGGTAAAGTGCTATTAGGATTCTTTGAATCTTACTCTTTCCCACATTATATCTAACCATGTCTAGGTGAATTTCAAGGAGTAAGAGTTGGAAGCCAAGGAGCTTGAATTATGAGACTTTGACAATAAGATAGGATTTTGTGTAATGTAATGTCAAAGTATGTTTGTATATGATGTTTATGAGATGTAAATTATTAAGTATGTATAAAAGTATGTAAACATCATGTATGAATGGGATTTAGACCCAAATGTATGCTTATGTGAATTCTTAACATCCTCCTTGATGTACATGTGTATTGTAACACCATAACTTTCTATCTCATTTTATGCTATCTCTATGCCTCACATTATGCATTTTACGAAAACGTAAGAAAATTGGCGTTAAAATAATGAATATTTTAACGTTACGTAGTGTATGCATTTTTCATTTAGTATCTTGTGGACCATATGAGCTCATATATCATATTCTCATATTTAATTACATAGATACATCTTAATTTCATCACCAAAAGTAGCATAGAACTCGTGCAAGGTGTAATCAATACACAATTGTAAGCTACCATCATTCTTTCTCACAAATAACACCGAAACTCCCCAATGTGAAACACTAGGGCGGATAAACTCTTTCTCTAACAATTCCTCCATCTGCTTTTTCAACTCAGTGAGCTCGGTAAGAGCCATCATACAAGGAGCCTTGGACACCGGTCCAGCCCCAGGCACTATATCTATAGGGAACTCTAGTTCTCTCTCAAGGGGTAGACCACTAAAGTCATACTCTTTACAGAAAATCACTGAAAATTTCCTGACAACTAGGATCTATCTCCTTTATCCTTTCCTTTACCTCAGCTTGAATAGAGAAAAAGACTAGAAACCCTTGACATCCACACTTTAAATGTCTCTCAACCTGGGTAGTAGTCACAAAGGATAACTTTACTCCTACCCTAAGTATGGTCCTATAAGTAGGTAGGGAAATGGTTTGGTGTTCACAATCAAGTACCACATTATTTGAGGCTAACCAGTTCATACCAATAATCAAATCAATATTATGGAAAGGCATACAAATCCAATCAATAGTGGTATGACAATGATTGAATTGAATAGTAACATTTAAGCAAGTATAGGAAGTAATCACGTCACCTCTAGTGGGTGTAGTGACAGACAAGTCAAATGGCAAGACACTAACAGCTAGACCCAATTGCCTCACACAATTATAGGATATAAACGAGTGACTAGTACCCAAATCAAATATAATAACTACAGGAAAGCCATTCACTATCAGCGTACCTCGAATCAAACTCAGGGACGCACTGGCTTCTTGTTGAGTGAAGGCAAACACTTGGCCCTGGGTCTGCGGCCTAGGAGGAAGGGATGCGTCCATCTGGGGACAGTGTCTAGCGATGTGTCCCAACTTTCCACACTTGAAACATGTCACCAGAAACTGCTGGAAGGATGACTAGCTCCGAGGAGGCGGCATCGGCTTACCCCGCTGTGGCCTTCGGTTTCATGGCCCCTTGCCTCTCCTCTTAGCACTGGGTGTCATACTAGAACCCTCTTCTAGTCTCAGTCTTTTCAATTCCAAAACCCCTTTCTGACTAGCTGTAGCTGTAGCAGGCATGATAGCTTGCAAGTTAGTCTCAATCACTATGTTAACCTCCACAAGGGTATTGAACTTCCTAATCCATTATGGAGTAACTCTGTCGCTAATTAGGGGCTTCAACCCAGTCTCAAACTGCTCACATTTCCAGGGTTCATCATCATACCTCTGGAGGTAAGAGGAATACCAAGACAACTCAATGAACTTGGCCATATATTGGTCTACAGTTATCTCATCTGTCTATCTCAAACTCATAAATTCCATCTCTTTCTTTTTCCTCACCGAACTAGGGAAATATTTCTCATAAAACTTGACCAAGAAGCTTTCCTAAGTTATTTGTATGTTCTTGGTCTCCATCAGGGATTTCTTGCTACTCCACCATCTATCGGCTTCTTTTTGTAGCATGAAAGTGGCTAGCTGAGCTTTCTGCTCGGTGGTACAATCCATCACCAAGAATATTTTCTCCAGCTCCATATCTGTAGCTTTCTAAATTGGTATAGTTTGCCCATATTGGATTTTTGTGGAATTAGTTATGAAGTTTTGAATTTCATGATAGCAAGCTGTACCAGTACCAGGGATAGCCGAACCTCTGTCTCTTTTTTGATGTCAAACATGGTTTAGACACTGAGATTATGGTTGGTAATTATATTTAGTGTAAAGTTAACACTTAGAGCTTTCCAGAGAGCTATAGTTTGCTTGATTCCCATTTTTCTCAAATTAGTTATGATTTTCTAAAGTTAGAACCAAAAATATGACTTTTAGGCCCATTTAAGAAATTGCATTTTCTTAGTTTTCGACTTCATATCCATGGTTTATAGGTTGTTTAAGGCCATGTATAAGTTTTATAAATGGTGTTTGAGTAGTGAATATGAATGATGGGTTCACAGGACCTACGGGACAAAATATGACTAATTAAACCATAGCTTAAAGAAGAAAATACCATAGTTTTGGTCATTTTTATTGGAAATCATATGGAAACAAGCCTAAATGGAGATTAGTTGGAGTTAAGTCATTATGGTGTCACATAAGGGAAGGGAATACACAAAATTCATAGTTGCAGCATCGGCCAGAATTTTTCACTTTCTGTCATAAACTTTGAAAATTCATAAATAATTTTAAAAATATTGAAATCATGCATATTTTACCATTCTCAAAAGCTATCGATGTCTAATTTATGTTAAAAATATTTTTAGGTCATGAAACATCAAGTAGAAGATGTTTGACATTCATAAATATACAAAGGTCTGACTGACTACTGGTACTGATATGGATTTTTGCTATGAACTTCAAAAATGTCCAATTAATTTCAAAAAAATCCAATCCATGTAAATGATACCAATATAGAAAGCTAGAGATGTTAGCTAGAGTTAAAAATAATTTGAGACCAGTCTAGGCACGTCCATGCCTCAAAAACTAATCAAACAGTAACATAGGTTTGGTTGGATGCTTGATATTGGATAGAAATTTTAAAAATTTATATCTCCCCCTCTAGATATCCAAACGAGGTGATTCTAGTTAGCACAAGCCACTGGGAAGGTCTAGTTTCTTTCTTTAAGTTTTTGTTGCAATTGGACATCATTTTCCCCCTTAGTGATAGAGTTTCATTTCAAACCAGAATGAACAATGCATAGAACCAAAATTAGAAAAAATCCCAACTTTGAAAATTCATCAAATATTCCATAGACCTCCAAAAATTTTGTGCATTAACTTCCTAAAAATCTTTCAACAAGCTCTTGATACATGTCAAATTTCATATTAAGAAGAGCTTATTTGGACAAAAAGTGATATTGCTCACCAATATGGTCAATTTTTATTCTATATGAGATACCAAAAGTGTCCAAATGGTCTCCTTTGATGTTTGGCACCTCTTGGGCAAGTTCAAAAATATGAATATGACTTGTATGAACTGCCTAAGTGGTTCCAAACCTTATGCATCTTAATTTGGCCATTCCACTTCCATTAATATACTAATGTACCAAGCCATCAAGAAGCCAAACTTTCCATTTCTATTAATTTCATACCACATATAGTCTATACAATAGTCATACATCATTTTACATGCATACATGAGCTTACATCTCAAAAATATTATATACAAAGCTATTTTGCCATTCATATGGCCATCAAATCTATATAATATATTGTCATTCTCTTAGCTTCCAAGTGGTTGGCTCCCATTGCCTTGTCCATATAATCCACTTAGCATGTTAGAACATTGGAGAGGAGGGAATGAGATTCAAAGAATCCCAATAGCTCGTCTCCCTTTCAATCACACATAAAAAATGCAAAATAAGTCTTGAAAATGCATGCATGGACATATTAAAATGTATGAACATTCAAGAAACATTATTGGCATTTGAATAAGTCATACATAGCATACATAGGCTTGCCAAGTAAGTGAATTAGCCTCACCCATTCACTTGTGGATTTTGGACTTACATCACCTATTCCTTTAAAAGGTTTTTGATTCAACCATACTCTTGGGAGTCAACCTCACTCTTGGGAGACTCTTGACTTTGTCTCAACCAACTTTAAAGGTTCTTGGCTCATCCTCACCATGGCTATAGGTTCTTGGCTTCTCTATACTTAAGCAAACCCAAGCTTACATAATAAATATCATATAAAAGCATAATGTAATATCATGGCATCATGGAACAAAAGCTCATGCTAGAATACTTTTCATAGCTTAAAATACACATGCACACATTTGAAGACAAGTCAAGCATACATTCATGCATGAGAGAAAGAGGAGTGAGCTACTTTGGATGTAACCACACATTTTTCTCCTTGAATTTGCTCTCCCTTCTTCGACCTCACACACACAAAGGTGTGGGGTTAGTTTCTCTTGGCCTAAACACAATTTGTAAAAGCTAATTAGGTTCATAGAATTAATTCTAAGGCCACACATCTTCTTTAAATACTAAGTTGGTCTATTAATCCCTTTATGGTTTCAAGAATGCACCTAATGAAACAACACCTATGATTCTTGACTCCTTTTAAGCCTTTTGGAGTCATCACACAATTAAAACAAAAAGCCTAACTACATATTGCTTCTTTGGGTCATATTATGGAACATCAGAGACCAATTTATTCTCTAGGCCTTTTAAATTTTTTCCAGGGCTTCCCTTTATTTTCACTCATCATATATGACTAAAAAATAGGCTTAAAAAAAATTTACAACTCTCCCTAGGTATCCTAACCCTCTTAGGCTGAGATTAGGAAGCAATATGGCACCAATGGACTTTGCTTTGTTTTCTTAATGGAGGAAGCATATGGGGAGACTTCTAAGGATCTTAGAAGCTCATTTAAACTTTCATTTAGAAATAAAAATTAAGGTATCAAATCAAATTTTATAAGGAACACATGAAATCCTAGATTTGCTATCTTGAATTTTCATGGTTATTTGCTAATTCCCTTTGCATATTCTTATTCTCCATGCTCCTTTTTTTAAGATTCACCCTTGGTTTTGCCTAAAATCCAAGCCCTCTTGTAGCTTCTTCAGTGGGGCGAAGCAAGGAGAGAAGAGGAGCAAAGGGTAGCTATCATAAAAGGAGAAATTACCTTGTTTTTCCTTTTCTTGCTTGAATCTTCCCTTCTTTGGCCTCCTCTCTTCAAATTCAAATTTTTCCCTTTGTTCTTCCCTTAAAAAAGATCCATATATTTCAATATAATCATAGGAAAGAAAGGGAATTGGATGAGAAGAGGTTTGCTAAGAAAAAAGCATGAAAAATAACCAAAAATCCATACCTTTTACCTTTGATTTCTCCTTCTCTTCCTTTCCTTCTTGCGTGCCTCTATCCTTAGGGATTTTCTTTTGTTTAAGGCAGAAACATATGTGGCTAAGTGAGTGAAAGAGTGGGACGCCCTATATATATAAGTGGGAGGAAGAAAGGCTTTTCAAAAATTTTTATTTTACCTTTCGTTCTTGGGATTTTTGTTTCTAATTTGTTTTATCTTATTTTTTAGAAATGTATTTTCCATTATAAAATTAGTTTCCCAATTTAGTAAAATACCTTTGGAATCATTTAAATCGGAGATAAAACCTTCCTAAACAAAGCCGTCAAAGTTCATGTACACTAACGTTAGAAAAATGTCTATCGGAGGGGTTTTAACTGTTCCAGGGCTTTCCATGGTTTTTAGAGCCTTTAAAAACCCCAGAGAACTCAAAACTTTCATTTAAAAAGCACTCATGTGAATTCCAAAATTTGCTCAAAATTACAAAAATGCCATTACATTTTGTAAGTCTTTTGTTAGATTTTGTTTTTTTATTCTAGCTTCGTTTTTCTTTTTATCTGAGCTTGGGATTCCCATTTTTAGGATTCTGGAATGCTACTTAAAATTTTTGAGATCTTAACTAATTCATTTCAGGGACTTGCTTTGAAAACGTACTCGTTTCCATTGTTTAACAAAAACCATACATTACATGTATAATAACAACTAGGAAGGTAGTTTTGAGTTTCATGATAATTTGGACCATTTAAGAAGATTTTATTTGCTGCATTCATGCTTTGGGACATGCTCAAGTGGTTATGGAATGGCTAAAAGGCCATTTGATACCATTTGACTCCATTATGGTTGCAAAATGTTACATAATTTTGAGCTGAACTACAAAGTGACCAAATGGATGATTTTGTGCATGAAATTTGGCATGAATATAGATATCATCTATAGCTTTTCACAAAGCTAAAGAGAACTATTTTTAGAGCTCTAGAATATTTATTATGAATTTTTAAAATTGGCTAAATTATAAAAAATTGTCCTAGTCACTGTTCATATAGACAGTTTTCATTTCTATGTCATTTAAGAGCCAAATAAAGTTCAATGCTCATGAGATTTTATAGGCACATAATTGACATTATAAGCTTTCTAGGCCACCTAGTTTGAATAAAAAGGAGTTGTATAGAGAGAGCTATGAATTTTTGAAGTTACAAGTCTAGTGATGCTTGAATATTATAATAGCTTCTGATATGCAAAGGATTTTATAGGACAAAAGAACTCATATGCCCTTGAAAATTTTATAACAATTAGGTCTCATCTTAATCTTTCTATAGCCACTGAGAGCACCCCATTTGGAGCTTTTTTTAGGGAGATATGAATTTTTTAATTTTGGGTTTAGTTACAGGACGCATCAATGACTAGAGTTACTATTCCATTAGTTTTTGAAAGGCAAACCTTGTTGTTTTGATCTAAAATTTTTATAGTGGTTAGAGTACATCTTGAGCTTTCCAGAATGGTACAATTTATATGATTTTGATTTTTTCTAGAATTAATTATGATTTTTCAAATTTTGTATTAGATTACGGATTTAAGGAAAGTGCAAGTTTGGTCCTAAAATTGTGTTGCCTACTCTAAACCTTAAATAGAAGTTTTGAATTGTGATATTTCTGCTCCATTAAGTATATTATGGATGGAAAAAAATGTTGGTAAGGCCAAATGGTCTATATGATTAAAATTAAATTATTTTGACTTTTAATGTTGAGTACTTTTGTTACTAAAAGTGTAAATTGCATGAAAATGGATAAAATCTAATACTTTTAGCTAGTTTTAATATGAAACTAATGCTAGCTATGTATGGTGTGACACATGTCTCACATAATTCCCAGTTACTATAAAATATATATCTTATGTATGTCATCAATAGCAAACTTAGTTAGCAAGATAAAATATAATAGTTAGGAATGATATGAACTTAATGTGCTAAGATAAATGAATAGTAAATGTGTTATTACCTAAATAACAGTGTTATATATGCCACCTTTGTATTCTTGTGGAATATTCCTCTAATACAAGTAATAAGCAAAAATGATTTAAAGTTAGCCTTAACCATATCCAAAAAATGCCCAGCAATCCACCCCCACCTTTAATTAGTTAGAGGGAATCACTTCATAATACTATGACCCTTTGCTTAGAAGGAAGGGCCTAAATATCATTCATAGTCATCTTCCTATGTGTCATCTTTCCTTCCTCATTTATTGAATTGAAGTTAGTACACAAATGAGAAATAAGCAAATTAACAATAAGATACTTATTAATTTACTCACTAATAACCTCAACCAATCAATTTTGTCTCTGTGGTTGCCATGCGAGCTGTGTAGGCTACTCAAGCTACTCCTAGTCATCATTTGAGAATAAGAATCAAAATCTAGATTCAACTGGAAGCCTAGGATGTTAGGAACATCTAAAATAGGCAACATGGATAAACTAGTAGAATTAATAAGATTTAGGTAATATGGATGCCCATAACCATTGACTGGCAAACTCAATAAAGGACTATTAGTGCTGGGCATAACAACTCTGCTTATGCTAACTAATTTATACTTCTTGAAAAACCTCTTCATCTTTAAGATTCTTGTTAATTGAGACAAAATAACATACAAACATATATAAGATCAATAAAAAAGGCATACAAACATGTATAAGATTAAGATTTAGGAAAAACGTACAAGCATATATATATATATAATGAAAATGCAAGAAAGGAAAAACCAAAGAACATTTGACCTAAACAAGCATAAATGTACTACCAAGTCTGGGAATAGTGTTTTCAATCATTGAGGTTGGTTAGGCTCACTCTCATAAATATCTTCATCATCTTCACCCATGCCATACAAGTCACATAGCTTTAGATGCATAGCTATAATCTAATCTTTATCTAACTTATCTTTCACATAATACACTTGTTGAGCTTCTAAAGCTTGAATGAATAGCTCATTATCTTCTGAGGGAGGTTGTAATATAAGAACCATTGGCCATATGCTAGAACTTGTACTCAAAGTGCTAAATGGATTAGAGTGGCCAAGCCTTAAAGTCTGTAACAACAAAAAATTACTGAAATTTCTGAAATCTTGAAATTTTTCTAAGTCTGTTGGCTATAGTGAATGTACTAATTCGCTATAGCGAAGAATGCTTCTAACTATAGTGAGTTCGGGCATCTTATATAAAAGCCAGGGGGTTCTTCACAATAGTGCCGTGGTAAGAACAGGGGTTTGGGACTAATACGTGCTCATCGTAGCTAGGATTATTTTTTGTTATAGCGAGGGTTAGTCTAGAAAAGTGTAAAAAAGGAGAATTTTGGTTCCTAAAGCATCCAGATCTTTTCTTTTTCTTCTAACCGACCTAAGCTTTGTCCAAAACAGACAAAAAGGCTTGAGAGAGAGAGAGAAAAACCAAGAGAAGCTAAGAGAGAAGAAAGGAAACCAAGAAAGAAAGATAAGAACCTTTAAAGATCTTCATGCTTCTTCTTCTTGATTTTATTCTTCTCCTTTTAAGTTTCCTTTCCATGGGTGATTGAGTAAAATAGCTTTGTTTTAACCTAAAATGAGCAAGAAACACTTGAATTAGAGTGCAATAAGTTAAGAAATGCAAAGGAAGTAGAAGAAGAGTTAATGAAATTCTAGAGGGAGAAAACTATACTTTATAGGGTTTGCTTTAATGAAGAACCCTCTAGTTTTGTGAGTGTTAATTTGAGTTATGAGAGAGTAATTGCATACTATTTGTTGTGTTTAGGCCCAAAAGAAGCAGCTCCATCTAATTGTGATTATGAGACTAAGAAGGAAGAAGAGAAATTGAAAGGGAAAGCTTCTGTTGGTTTGTAAGGTAGCTCTCCACTCTTTCTTATTGCATTCTTGGATGTGTAATAGTCATTGTATGTTTGTGTATGTGCTTGTATTGTGAGACATGCCATTTGATGTTGCCTTGATGCATTGGTACCAATACGCATATGTTTTGGATTGTGAAAATTACTCGGGTGAGGTAGTGCTAAAAGTCCCTTGTAATGGATGAGGTAGAGCCGAAAGTCCTTAAGGATGAGTGAGACAAGGCCAAAAGTTTCATGGATGAGTGAGGCCAAGTCAAAAGTCCTCAAACCAAAGGTGAGGCTAATCCAAAAGTCTCAAAAATCGAGTGAGGCTAGACCAAAAGTCCCTAAAGTTTATTCTTGGCATTGATATGGTATTCATGGCATGTAAATCATGTGTTATATGATTATGAATGGTTAGATTCCTACTTGCATGCTTTGACTTATTTATATGCCTTGATTGCTTCCTTGAATGAGTGCATGAGCTATTGAGATTCCATGAATCTCACCCCCTTCCTTTTCCTATCTCATATGATCCAGGTGGAGCTCAAGAGCCTAAGAATGGAGGCCATGAGGTATAGAAGGCATTTATTTTGACACTTTGCACACTCACACATAGTTTAATATATAGGAAAGACAAAGTGCTTATGTATACATATTTTTTGAGATATAAATGCTTAAGAAAGTGTCAAAGTATGTATAAATGATGTATAATCTATGTATGGAACTAAAGTAATGAAAAGATAAGATTTAGCCCTTTGGTGGCTTATATGTAGTAGTATACTTTTGCTCATAGTATGGTGAGTTTGAGATATGTGTTGGTTTGGATCACTTGGGCAATTCATATATGTTGTGTTTATACCTTAAAACTTGACCAAGAGATGCTAGAGTATGTAGGAGACCATTTATCCCCATTTTGAACCATTTATGGTATCAAAACTGCCAAATTTTTTAGCTCTATCAAAGGATGACCAAATGAGCTCTTCTTGATATGAAATTTGGCATGCCTCTAGAGCTTGTTGAGATCTTCTTGGGAAGCTAAAGTGGTGAATATTTGGAGGTCTAGGGAATATTTGGCAATTGTTGAAATTGGAGAATTTTTTGGTTTTGGTTATTGTATTATGCAACTAGTCCGAAAATGAATCTATGTTATTCATGGACCAAGCGGTGTTCAATTGTCATGAAATTTTATTTGCATAAACTAGACATCTACAGTGACATATACCAACTAGAACCACCTCAATTAGAGGTCTGTAGAGGGAGAAATAACTGTTTGAATTTCTGTGTCAACATCAAAGAAGCCATCCGACCATTGTTACTATTCCATCAGTTTTCGAGGTCCAAGGTTACTAAAATGTTCTATACTTAATTTTTTCATCTAGTAACATCTGTATTTTTCCAAATTGATATATTTTTCCCAAATTGGATTTTTTTGAAATTAGTTATGAATTTTTGAAGTTCATGATAGCAAGCTGCATCAGTACTAGGGATAGCCGAACCTTTGTCTTCTTTTTTTACATCAAACATCCAAATGATGAGATTTGGTAGGAAATTATTTTTAGTATAAATTTAACACCTAGAGCTTTCTAGAAAACTATGGTTTGCTTGATTCTCATTTTACTAGAATTAGTTATGATTTTCCAAAGTTAGAGCCAAAAATCTAACTTTGGGCCCATTTGAGAAATTGCATTTTCTTAGTCTTTGGCTTTATATCCATGGTTTATGGGTTATTTGAGGCTATGTATGAGTTGTATGAATGGAGTTTGAGTAGAAAATGGGATTCATGTGTTCATGGGACCTACGGGCAAAATATGACTGATTAAACCCTAACTTAAAGTGTTAAAATACTACAGTTTTGATCATTTTCTTTGGAAATCATATGGAAGCAAGCCACTGGGTGCCACAAAGTCCACTGGGTGTTACAGAGTCCACTGGGTACCTCATTATGCTATCATTATTCTTATCAACATAATGTTATCTCATGTGCTCAGCAGTCTTAGAGGACATAAAAAGCTTTACAACCATGATTTTAATGGAAAGTATTTGGGTACTTTTGCAAGCCATTTGATTTATTTTTCACATTTAATCTTTAGTTTCAATCTAGATATATTGTACTTTTTATAGACATCTTTATTTTCATCATCCCTACAATATAGCATGCAATCATTCAAACATGCATGAATTTTTACATAATTAAGCCCTTATTTATTAATGGTTTTCTTAGTCTTATAAAAGGAAGGTGGAATGTTTGCATGTTCAAAGGCATCAACCAACAACTTCAATATCATTAACATAGGCTTATCCAAAAACTTCAATATCATTGACATAGGCTTATCATTTATTCCACATAAACACTAAATGTGATATAACTTTACTAAGAAAGAGAATTTTGAGCACTTCTCCTAACCTTTGAACAAGTTCTATTGCCCATCCCTAATTAACTCATAAAACACTTTTGTATCATTATCCATCCTTTGGTATGATGGTGGAACTAAACCCTCAACTTCATTTACACTTTTGTTATTGTAGACCTTAAATGCATCAAGTATCATGTCCTTCATAGGATCACCCCTACAAATTCATTTATCTCTTACTTGTGGCCTTGATTGAGGTTTTACAATAGGTTTATTGATAAGCATGATTTTTTTACACTTTAATCCTCTTAACTTAGGCATTTTGATGATGGAATATGGTCTTTAGGGTTTAATTAGATACAATTTGATTTCATCAGCCACTTATGCACTTTGTGAATTAATTGGCAAAATTATTGAGTTTTAATGCATGAAATTCTTTTAAATAATTTTGTGGATAATTCTATTGAATATTTTTCATTCTTTTGTGCAGAAATTTTTGATGGGAAAATAGCTTGAATGAGAATTTGGATTAAAGAAGAGAAAGAAATGAATGAAGGTGAAGTCAAGCTCCACGTTGCCTCACATCTGGCCCATCCATGAAGAAATTAATGTGAAAAAGCTGCAGAACAAGGAAGAGAAGCTTGAAAAGGGGTTCTACGTAGAAAAGAGTTTGCATGGAGAAAACACAAGTGAAGAAGCTTAATCTGCATGAAAAGAGAAATAGAGAACTCTTGGGTCTAACATGGTAATCGAGCTGAATGTGAACAAATGAAGGAAGATGGAGCTGAGAACAAAGCAAACAAACACGTTACAATGCTGGGTAGAACGTAAATGGAGAAAAGCAAACGTGTGAGGAAGAAGGAGCAGCAAATGAGTAGCACGAGTTGTTGGAGAGGAAGCTCACAAGAGTAGATGTTATGTGGAAATATGAGCAAAACAGAGGAAAAGAATATCATGAGGAAGCACAGCCAAGTTGAACGTTAAAGCAACAACCATGTGGAGAACACACAGAAGCAGAAATGAGGAAGAGCCATGAGTTGAATGAAGTGAAGGTGCAGCTCGTGTTGAGATAAGAAGATTTAAAAGAAATGTGGAGCAGAAATAGGGGATATGGGTTTTGGTTTGAATGGAAAATGAGGCCATAAGTTGAGAAGCTCGAGTTTCTTGGTTCTAACGTGGAGAAAGAGCAGAACAGAACCATCCACGTAGCATGTTGCGAGTTGAAGTTCCACGAGATCCTCACTCGAGCTTGGGTAGAGAAGAAGTGAAGAACCATGCATGAAGAACATCAGCAAGAGAAGGCTGGAGTTGAGGAGTATGGCTAACATGTTTTAGCAAAGCTTGCACGAGCTGAATTATAAGCCATAGACCACGTGGGTTAATGAAGCATGAGCTGGAGATTTAGTGAGCTAGGAGAAGAAAATAAAACATGAGGTATTCAGCGTGAGGCAGCACATTAAAGTGAGCTGAGGGGCACATGATTCATTATTTTAAAAAAAATGCTAGAGCTGAGGGAAGAAAAAATGTGACTTAAGCGTGACAGTGAGGATGAGCTGTGGGTTCTGAACGGAAGAAGGAAACAAAAAAAAAAAGCTCAAGGAGGCGGACTGGATGTGAAAAAATGCAAGAGCTCCATGGAGCATTCTCTCATTGAATCATCCATGGCTACAGCTCATTTAATCAATTTTCCTCCGATTAAAATCTCCATGGCAGCTTGAATCATCCATGGTGGCTAGCTGAAGCTTGGAAACTCCCAGATGTAGATTTGAGCTCCATATTTTTTCACCAAATTGGATAAACACTCTTTGCTCTATTTTTTTAATTCTAGCATTAAATATTTTATTAATTTGACTAGGTCTAGTTTATTAATTTAGAAACTTAATTGCTGGAAATTATTGGATTGGTATGCTTTATGAATTGAATATAATTTGATTTTGGAATTTTAATTGTGATCATCACATGTTTGTAAAAATTCCAGAATTAGTGCTGTGCAAATTACTTTTAAATTTCTCTTGATTTTTTGCTAATTGATACAATGGTTATTGGATTGAGTGGCTGGAAATTTTGTGCAATTAATTATTTAAGGAATTAATTAATCTAATTAGTTAATTAGCATCTTAAGTGGATTGTGCAATAGATTTTATTAATCAATTAAAATTGGTTGTAGTGTGTTCTTGTTCTTAATTCAATCAATTAGTTATTCAAGGTTTCTTGTGGTTGCAAATTCCTTAAATAATTAATGAATTGAATCTTGGATGGTTATTCAAGAATCTTTATAGGAAATACACTAAAGAGCAAGAAATTCAATCCAAATTTGGTAAACTAAAAAGGGCAAGGATAATGGAATTTTGGAGAGTCCAATACAAAGCTAGCTACCACATTTTCTTAATTGTTCACTTCATTTAGTTTAAAGTTTTTTATTCTTGTCAATTAAATCTAGTTCAATTAAATTCTAGCATTTCAAACCCCCAAAACAAGTTCCAATTAGCAATACTTAGAATACTCTTTCATAAACAAATTGAGGCACAAACTCCTTGGGAAATGACCTAGGTTGCACCATTAACTATAGAATTTATTTTACTTCCTAGTTTTATTTGAGATTGTGTGACACAATCGTCAAATTTGGCGTCGTTGCCGGGGAGTTTAGTTTCTTAATTGTTTGAAAGGATTTCTTAGTATTTTTTTGCCCTGTTTTTGCTCTGTTTCTGTTTTGTTTTTCCCCTGCTTTAAGCTTGGATTTGGTTCATTTCGGTTGCTTGATCTGATTTTGCTGCTTGCTGGAATTTTTGTTTGAAGTACCCAAAAAAATTTCAAATTTTGTTTTCCAAGGTTTTTGGGTGTTTTAAGCAAAACCAATAGCATAGCTATTAGATGTACTATTTTTTGGCCAAATTCCAACATTTTAGGCACTTTTTCTAATTTTTTAGTATTTTCTCAAATTTTCTAGGATTTTTCTAATTTTTCTAGATTTATTGTTTTAATTTTTCTTTGTTGATTTCTTGTGTTTCTTCTTAGTTTTTGCTTGTCTAATTGGTTTATGACAAGGAGCTCTAGTGAAAAATTAATTGATTTGGATCCGGAAATCGAAAGGACCTTTAGAAGACAAGTAAGGATTAGGAAGAACAAGGATAGTGTAGGAATTAGTAGTTCTATTTCTTCTACATTTGATTGTGTGCAAGGAATTGATTGTGTACTTCAATTTGCCAGTGATAATATGGCTGAACAAGATCATATGAATGCTAACATGAATATGCATGTTCAGGCTAACTTGAATGCAAATGCCAATTTAAATGATAACATGCATGCCAGAACCATTAGAGAATTGACAGCTCCTAATGTGCATTACCAAAATCTTTGTATACAATATCCAGAATTAGATGTAAATTTTAAGCTTAAATCTGGTTTGATTCACTTACTTCCTAAATTTCATGGACTTGTAGGAGATGACCCTTACAAATATCTGAAGGAATTTCACATTGTTTAACTCTACAATGAAGCCACAGGGAGTCTCAGAGGAACAAATCAAGCTCAGAGCATTTCCTTTCTCCTTGGATGGTTTAGCCAAGGATTGGTTGTACTATCTACCTCCCGATGCCATTACTTCTTGGGACCAACTGAAGAGGCTATTTTTGGAGAAATTCTTTCCTGTGTCTTGCACTGCATCAATAAGGAAGGAAATATGTGGGATCAGACAGAATAATGGAGAAACTTTATATAAGTATTGGGAAAGATTTAAGAGGTTGCTGGCTAGTTGTCCTCACTATCAAATTGCTGATTAGTTACTTATTCAGTACTTCTATAAGGGGATGTTGAACATAGACAAAAATATGATTGATGCTGCCTCTGGCAGAGCCTTAGGTGATCTGACACCTACAAGGGCCTGGCAGTTGATTGATAAGATGGCTCATAATGCTCAGCAATTTGGGTCCAGATCAATGCAAACAGTAAGAGGAGTCAGTGAATTGTATGTTCCAAACTATGGTCAGAGACTTGAGAGCAAGATTGATGTAATGTCTTCTGTGCTCCAACAGCTTGCTTTAGATCTGTAGCAGCAACAGTCATCTACTATTCCATCTCAAACTTGTGCACCACTATCCTACCTTACTGAGACATATTCTTATCCACAGTGCTATGCACCTGGGCAGACATCTTCCTCTACTACCTTGGTGGGACCCCTGTGTGATATATGCTGTTTGGCCACACATGCTACTGATCAGTGCCTTATGTTAGAGGAGAGGGTAGAGACTTGTGCTGGGATGTTTCCATTCAGGCCAATGCAACAAGGGCAACAAAAATATGATCCCTATTCTAATACATACAATCCAGGATGGAAGGATCACCCTAACTTGAGATATGGGGGAGGACAATAGCAAAATAAGTATAATGTTATAGGACCTAGTACATAGTCTTCCCAATCTATTAGGCAATTAGTTCCTATCCAAGAGGAACCTAGAAAAGATAATAGCATGGAGTTTATGATGAAGCAACTCATGGAAAAGATGGAAAGAATAGAACAAAATGAGGCTAGACACAGACAAGAAATGGATAACATGAAAACTCAGAACAGGCATATGGAGACTGTGATGGGTCAGTTGGCCAGCTCTCTCAGTGAGGTAAAAAGCCAAGGATCAGGCCAATTACCTTCACAAACAATTGTCAATCCAAGGAATAATAGCAATATTAGTGCTATCACTCTTAAGAGTGGAAAGGAAGTTCAGGAATCCTCAGATACCACTACCATGGATAAGCTGGCATCATCAAAAACACACGTCGCACCAAATGAGCCTAACAAAGAAGAGGAGCCAGAGAAGATCTTGCCTTTCCCACATAGACTTACCTTAGGAAAGAGGCAAACTGAAGCAGATATGGAAAAAGAGATTCTTGAGACTTTCAAGAAGGTTGAGGTCAATATACCCTTATTGGAGGCAATCAAGACCATTCCCAAATATGCCAAGTTTCTCAAAGAAATATGTACTAACAAGAGGCGTCTAAGAGGGAATGAAAAACTAAATTTTGGCAAGAATGTTTCAGCACTCATACAGCCAACAATGCCCACTAAGTGTCAAGATCCTGGTACTTTTACAATCCCATGCACTATTGGAAATTTTGAGTTTTTTGATGCTTTGATTGATCTTGGTGCTGTTATAAATGTTATGCCTAAATCTGTTTATTCATCTTTATAGATGGGAGAGCTAAAACCTACCAGAGTGGTTATGCAGCTAGCAAATAGGAGCATTGCCTATCCTTCAGGAGTGTTGGAGGATGTTCTGGTTAAGGTAAAGGACTTGATTTTTCTAGCTAATTTTTATGTCCTTAACATGGAGGATGATAGATATAGATCTAGTGGACATGCCCCACTCATTCTAGGTAGATCTTTCTTAAAAACTGCAAAGACAATTATAAATATGCATGAGGGTACTCTTTAAATGGAGTTTGCTGGCAATATGATACAATTTAATATATTTGATGTGCCATGAAACACCCCTGTGATGATAACTTTGTTTTTAGTATCAGCCTGATTGATATGCTAGTTGATAGTGCTAGTGCTAATTTTAGGGATAGTTTACTGACTGATTCCTATGATATTGCTGACTTGGATGATTCTCTTGATTGTATATGTTCTAGAACTACTATATGTCATAGATGTACCCAGATTAGTGCTTTTATTGAGAATAGTGAGTTCCTTTCATGTACTGATGAGAGGCTCGTCATGCAACCCTCAAAATAAAACTAGGTTGGTAAAATATGCAGTTAGTGGCACAACCTAGGTCATCTCCCTTGGAATTGGAGTTCAATGCTTAATTGAGTTTTCCCAATGTTAAAAGACTCTAAAATTTTTAAACTAAAGGGGGTTTTGATTGAATTAAACGAACCTAAAACTAAATTGAATTAAAATTCCTAAATTCTACCTAATTGGGTGAATTATGGGTGAAAGATAAACTTGTGACTAGCTTTGGATTCATCCCTTGGTATCCACTATCCTTATCCTAATCCAATTGTGATTAATTCTGGCCTAAGAGTCCCTAATTGTGTTCATAACAAATTATCTTGGGTAACCACTCAAGATTCAAGAGATTAACAATCTAATGTTGAATTGAAACCTCAATCCCACATTAAACTGTTAAATCTTGTCTTTAAGATCTTGAACACTCAATTTGATTGATTAACCAATTAATTAGCTTCTGAATCATCATCCTAAAATGTTTAATTAACTAACTAAACATTAAGGAAAACATTCAAGCACATAATTCCATTCATGTATTTCATCGAACACCTTCGAGACACACATGGGAAATTAGAGAATAATGAAAAATCAATATCTAATACAATTAATTCATCAACAAAAAGACTTCCTAATTAGTGTCTAACTAGCCACTAATTATAATTACACAAATTCCCTATCAAATACAACTTAACCAAGATGATATATGAAAGAGAAAAAGTATAGGAAAATAAAGAAATCCTTAGCCAAAATTCTATGTTCATCCATGGATTCAAGCTGCACCAAGGTCTTCTTCCTTGCTAGCCTTAAGATGGATTAGAGCTTCATTGAATGGTAAATGGATGGAGGTGAGTATGGAAGAGATGGCGTGGTGGATGGAGTGGTGAATGAATGGATAAAGGGTTGGAATGGATGACGCTCCTGATGGAATGGGATGAATGAATATATAGATAAGGGTTTCCGAAAATATAGAGGTGTGAGATGGGTGGATTAGAATGGAGTGGATCAAGGGCGTGAATCACGTATCTGATGAATGGATTGGCGTGTGGAATAATGACTCTGCCCGAGTCCCTTTTTTAATGATTCTCACGTGATATGCTTTATTTTCACGTGCTTAGCCTTTTCTTTTCGTGTGTATTATGCATGGAGCTAGATTCTTCTTATCTCAACACGAGCTGCACCTTCACTCATGTGTTCATATCTGCAGGATCCATCTAGCTGCTTCTCTCTCGTGCTGCCTTTTATTCTTCTTATTTTTCACGTGCTCTCTTCAGCTCTCTCCACCAATTCATTCTTCCTTCTTGTGTATATGAATGTGGGCCCCACTTCCTTTTATTTTATTTTATTCGACATGTTCCTTCTACTATTTCTGCAACTTCTTTATGTTATCCACGAATCATGCAGCTCGTTCTGTCCCTCATCGTGCAGCAGCTTCTTCGCCTCATTCTCAGCTTTTCACGTTGAAATTGCAGCTCATGCATCCAGCCCAGCTCCCTTTCCTTCTCAGCTTCTTTTGCATGTTCTCTAGCTCATTCACATGAACTTCTTCTTAAAATTGAGCCTACTTCTTCTTATGTTTTGCTCTCATGCAGCTTCTTTCCGTAGGTTCTTCTCCTCATGCATGTTTCTGCTTCTCTTCTTTGTGTTTCCTACGTTGTTCTTCACGTCATTTTTAGCTCACACTTCTTTGTTCCTTTAAACCGTAGTCTATTCCTTCTTAAACCAGAACTTACATTCTTCCATGTGTTCCTTTGTTCTGCTCGAGTTTGTGAGCTACTGCACCATCTCGTTTCTTCCTCACACCGGACTGCATGCTTCATGTTTCATCCAGCACGTAGAAAACATGTGGTTCCTCTCCTTCATTCCTTCACACATTCTTTGCTTGTTTCCTCTTCGTTCAGCCCGTGACAATCTAGCTCGTGTATATTTCTTGAACTCAAAGCTTGTGTTGCTTCCTTGACTCGATGCTTTTTATTCCTTCAAAACTCGAATGAGTGTGCTGCTGTTTGCATGAGCACTCAAGCTTCCTTCTTCCTTCTCCTTCCACATAAACTCAAGCTCAAGTTTACCTCTTTTCATTGTTCTTCTTTTGCTCATTCCTCGTGGCTCTTTCTTCTTGAGTCATGCATGTGTGTGATGATCACGTGACTTCATGTAAGTGTGTGGGTTGCATGGAAAAGTTCATTCAAGCTTTAATTCCCATTGAAATTCTTGAAGCTCTTGAGATTGCACACTAGCACGCTAACACACTTAAGGCCCATCTCTTCTCTTACTTTTCTTCCATTTAATTTTCGATTCAAAACTCCAATTACATATTAAAATTCTGCACAAAAAAGTGAGAAAAATCAAATAGGAATATTCACGAAAATTATTTAAGATAAATTTAAGCATTAAAAACCAATAATTTGTAAATAAATTCCTAAAATATAGAAATGACCACTTAAAATAAAATCTTATCTAATTGAAGTCTTAAAGCCATATTTAATTATTAAAATGCCTAAGTTAAGGAGAATAAAATATATAAAAATCATGGTTATCAACTGATTATCATGGTTCGAGACCTCTTCTTTTTGTGCTGATTTTATTGTTGGTTAGCGTGTGACTGATTTGGATGATTATAATGGTTTAGGTCAATCTTCTTGTTCTAGAGATGATGCGCATGCTGTTGTTTTCCCTGATTATTCTGATGTTACTAGATGTACTGATTCTCAGGATATGTTGCATGTTGATGTCACTTCTAGATATGTTGGTTGTGCTAGTTCATCTATTTCCACTCTTACCTTTCCTACTAATAATGGTATTAGATGCTATATGACTAGTTCATCCAATAGTAATACTGATGTTGCTACTCTTGTTGGTTCTTTTGTTGATGTTCCTTCTACTGACATTTCCAAAGCTGGGAAAGTTTTTTCTTCTGTTTGTGAGTTATCTAAATAGGTATTTGAATCGGAGGAGGTTGAAATCAAACAACTTAAATACCATCAGTTGAGTAAACTCCCACCTTAGAGCTTAAACTGCTGCCAGACAATCTCAAGTATACCTATTTGGAGAAAGATAAGAAGCTTCCAGTGATTGTAGCTAGTGACATTACTCCAGAGGAGGAAGAGAAGCTTCTAGCGGTCTTAAAGAGGAGAAGACAAGCAATAAGGTGGACTTTGGCTGACATACCTAGCATTAGCCCTGATACATGTATGCACCAAATTCTGTTAGAGGATGGGGCAAAAGCAGTAAGGCAACCTCAAAGGCAACTAAAACCACTTATTCTAGATGTGGTTAAAAAGGAAGTTTCTAAGCTTTTATCTGCTGGTATTATATATCCTATTTTTGACGGTCAGTGGGTTAGTCCTGTGCAGGTTGTTCTAAAGAAATCAGGATCACAGTTGTCCAAAATGAGAATAATGAGTTGGTGCCCACCCGTGTACAAAACAGTTGGAGGGTTTGCATTGACTATAGGAGGCTTAATTTAGTCACTAGAAAAGATCATTACCCCCTCCCTTTTATTGATTAGATGCTTGAGCGTTTAGCTAGAAAATCTCATTATTGTTTTCTGAATGGATTTTCAGGGTATTTCCAGATATGTATAGCCCCAGAGGATCAAGAGAAGACGACATTCACATGCCCATTTGGAACATATGCCTATAGACGCATGCCTTTTGGTCTTTGCAATGCCCTTGGAACTTTCCAGCGGTGCATGGTTTCTATTTTTAGTGATTACCTGAAACACTGTATAGAAATTTTTATGGATGACTTCACTATATATGGAAACTCCTTTGATGATTGCTTGTGTCGTCTGGATAAAGTCCTAGCTAGATGCATAGAGAAGAACCTTGTACTTAATTTTGAAAAGTGTCATTTTATGGTTTGAAAAGGCATTGTATTGGGTCATATTATATTTAAACAGGGCATAGAGGTTGATAAAGCTAAGATAGATGTTATCACTTCTCTACCATACCCAACATATGTTCGGGAGGTCTGATCTTTTCTAGGTCATGCAGGTTTCTATAAAAGATTCATTCAGAATTTTAGTAAAATTGCTTTGCCATTGTTTAAGCTGTTACAAAAAGATGTTGATTTCCATTTTAATGATGCATGTAAAATAGCTTTTGATGATCTTAAAAAATGCTTAACTTCCCTACTTATTATTCAACCCCCTGATTGGAACCTTCCATTTGAACTTTTATGTGACGTATCTAATTTTGTTGTAGGTATAGTTTTACGCCAGAAAGTGAATAAGGGGTCTAATGTGATTGCTTATGCATCCAAGACTCTGGATGGGGCCCAAGCAAATTATACAACCATAGAAAAGGAGTTTCTTGCTATTGTTTTTGCTTTGGATAAATTTAAATCTTATTTGCTTGATACTAAAGTCATTGTTTTTACTGATCATGCAGCCTTGAAGTACTTGCTGCAAAAGCCTGATGCAAAGCCAAGATTGATCAGGTGGATGCTTCTACTTCAAGAATTTGATATTGACATCCGGGATAAAAGTGGAGCTGAAAACTTAGTGGCAGACCACTTGAGCAGAATTGAAGCTCCAAAGGTAAGCTCCTTACCTATTGATGATGATTTCCCTGATGAGCATTTGTGTGCTATGCATAGTTCCTACCCATGGTATGCAGATTTAGTGAATTATCTAGCTGCTTCTGAACTACCTATTGATTTGACTAAACATCAGTTGAATAAGTTTAGGAGTGAAGCTAGGTATTATATTTGGGATGATCCATACTTGTGGAGACTATGCAGTGACCAAGTGATTAGACGCTGTGTGCCTAATATAGAATTTGATTCTGTTTTGAATTTTTGTCACACACTTGCATGTGGAGGTCACTTTAGTCCAAAACACACAGCTAGAAAGGTTCTAGATAGTGGATTGTATTGGCCTACCTTGTTTTGTGATGCCTTTGATTTTTGTAAAAGATGTGTCAAGTGTCAACAAACAAGTAGCATATCTAGGAGAAATGAAATGCCATAACATCCCATTTTGTTTTGTGAAGTCTTTGATGTGTGGGGCATTGATTTTATGGGACCTTTTCCAACTTCTTTTGCATTTTCATACATCTTATTGGCTATTGATTATGTTTCGAAGTGGGTGGAAGCAAAATCCACTAGGACTGATGATTCTTTTGTGGTTGTAGAGTTTGTTCGCTCTCATATTTTTTGTAGGTTTGGTATCCCCAAAGCTATAATCAGTGACCAAGGTACTCATTTTTGCAACCAGAGTATGCATAGCTTGCTTAGTAAGTATAGTGTTGTGTATAAAGTAGTTACTCTATACCACCCTCAAACAAATGGCCAGGCAAAAATTTCTAACCAGGAGGTAAAGCAAATTTTAGAGAAAACAGTGCAGCCAAATAGGAAAGATTGGAGCAAGAGGCTAGATGATGCACTTTGGGCCTATAGGACTGCCTACAAGACTCTTATTGGCATGTCACCCTATCGACTGGTATTTGGAAAAGCGTGTCACTTACTGGTAGAAGTGGAGCACAAAGCTTATTGGACTATAAAGAAATATAATTTGGATTTGAATGGAGCGAGATCTCACAGGAAATTCCAACTCCAAGAGCTTGAAGAAATCAGATTGGAAGCCTATGATAATGCAAGGATCTATAAGAAAATGGCAAAGGCATTCCACGACAAGATGATTGCAAGGAAAGAGTTTGTTATCGGCCATAAAGTTCGACTTTATAAATCTCGCTTGAAGCTTATGCCAGGTAAACTTCGTTCTAAATGGGAAGGTCCTTATATAGTTTCTGATGTTTTCCCTTTTAGTGCAGTTGAGCTTTTGGATGAGCAACGGGAGCTAAATTTAAAGTTAATGGACATCGGCTCAAACACTTTCATGAAGGAGATCCAAAGGATGACAAGGAGAAGCTCTAGCTTTATGACCCACCCTGAGCCCCGGTTGTACTCTTTCCCTTTCCCCTTTTATATTGTTTTGTCTTTATCTTTTTACTCGATTGTGTGCTAGCATTGAGGACAATGCAATGTTTAAGTGTGGGGGAGATACAAATAAATTTTTTGTTTTGTTTTGGTTAGTTGATTTTTCTAGTTTCTAGGCTTTTAGTCTTACTTTTAGAGTGTTGAAGTTTTGTGTTATTTTTTAGTTTTTGAAAAAAAAAACTATGCTTTTGTGGAAGTTGCTAGTATTAAGGAGATCATAGCTTTGATATATCTTGATTTGATAGGGAATTGACCTTGTGTTGAGAATCCAAGTTAAGTGACAATTAGCTTGTTTTAATGAAATTTGATGATGGTCAATTTACCTTGTGAGATGTTTGAACCTATTGCTTATTCATTTCTAGTGTATATCCCCTATCTTGCTTTTACTCTAGAACTTGACTTGAATCTTATTCAATGCCACATTTATTCATTTGCCATGCATGAAAAGGATTAAGGCATTCATTGTTGTTTTGTTTTAACTAGAGCCAAAAAGCTATCTGTAACACCATAATTCTAACTCATCTCATGCCTTTGAATAGTATAATTATCATGGAACATATATATGATTCCCATGGAGAAGCATGAAAATTGGACTTTTATTTACGTTTCATTATATCTAAAAATTCATTTCAGTGTCACGTGGACCGTGTGAGCTCATGTTATATATTCTCATATTTAAATACATCAATACAACTCATTTCTATCTCAAAATCATGCCCACAACTCAGATAAATCAAAATGGAGCATAAAAAGTGGCTATTTAATTTCGGCCAGGTTTGGCCCTCTTTCTGACCAAAGTTTGAAAATTTATAACTAAATCTAAAAAAATTGAAATCATGCAATATTGGTTATTTTGGGAAGCTATGGATGTCTACTTTACACTAAAAATACGTCCAGAGCATATAATTTATCACAAAGGACGTTTGACATCAAAAAAGGTCCAGAGGTCGCTGTTGCCTGGGCTGCTGTTTCATATTACTGATACAAACTTTTAAAATTCATAACTAATTCTGTAAAAATTGAAATCAAACATTCGGTCATTCTAGAAAGCTACAAATCTTAACTTTATTCCAAAAATAATTCTAGAAGGAAACAAATACGTTTAGCTATTGGAAATCTATGGAACAGTGACCGGGTTCCTGGGGCACCACTACTACTGATAGCCAAGTTAAAAAATGCATAACTCTTTGCTCAGACCTCCAAATGAGGTGATCTTAGTGGCCACAGAAATATTATGACCTGTAGTTTATGTCTGTAAATTTTCACAAGCATTGGACACCATTTGCCCATCGTATGACACAGAATACAAATCTGCCAGTGTGAACAGTGCACATACCAAAATCAATAAAAAATCCCAACTTTGAAAATTCATCAAATATTCTCTAGACCTCAGAAAATTATGTTCTTTAGCTTCCCAAAAATCTCTTAATGAGACCTAATTGCATGCCAAATCTCAGATTAAGACTAATGCATTTGGCCAAAAAGTGACATAAGATTCCATTATGGTCAATTTTGGCTTCATATGGGATACCAAAATTGCCAAATGGCTTTCCCTTGGTTGTGTCACCTTTTGGGCAAGTTTATAAGCACATTTAAGACTTGTGTGAGCTTCCCAAATTGTTCCAACCCTCATGCATCTTATTTTGGCCTCTTAACCCATACTTATACACATTTGCATCAAACTTCTAATTTGCATAACTTGGCATTACATACCCAAATTCATTTCTAAAGTTCATGCATCATACCCATACATATATACATCACATAATATCATATTTATATGTGTCTCAAGGGTCATGTGCCATTTACAATAATCATATACATCATTGAATATCATTATGGTTCAAAAATAATACAAGCTAAACCTAGGCTTGTCAATCTCCTTCTCTCATGATTGTTGGCTCCCTTCACCATAGCTACTTGGTCCACCTAGCATATTAGAGCATTGGAGAGGAAGGGATGAGATTCAAAGAATCCCAATAGCTCATCTTCCATTCAATCACACATAATATGTGCAAAGTAAGCTTTTCCAATGCATGTATGGAAAAATGGAAGTCATGAACATTTTCAAAGCAACCTTGGCATGTGAATCAATCATACAAAACATTCAAGAGTTCCCTAAGTGTTTGGATTGGCCTCACACTTCTCCTCATAGATTTTGGACTTGCCTCACCCATTCTTTAAGAGCTTTGGACTCAACCATACTCTTGGGAGCCCACTTTGCTTTTGGGAGACTCTTTGCTATGTCTCAACTAAGCTCAAGGGTTCTTGGCTCATCCTCACCAAAGGGAAGAGTTCTTGGCCTCTCCTCACTTAAGCAAACTCATACAAAAATTATAGATTCATTTAAAGATAACATGGCATCAATGATCATGGAATATAAAGGCATGCTAGCATACTTTTCATAGCTTAAAAATACACATACACACACTTTAAAACAAACTAAACACACATCCATGCATGAGAAAAGGTGGAGAGAGCTACCTTGCTTGCATTTACACACTTTTTCCTTAAGTCTTGACTCCTCTCCCTTGACCTCACACACCCAAAAAGGTGAAAACCATTTCTCTTAGCCTAGACACACTAAAAGAAACATGAAGTACTCATGGGAACAAGCCTTGGCATTATACACACTTTACATGATGCTACTTTGGTTTATGGCTCCATTATGCTTCCATAAGGCACTTAATGAAGCAACTTCAAGAATTCATGATCTTGGCTCCCTTCTCTCCTTTAATCTATGATTCTTGACTCCATTTAGACTCCTTGGAGTCCTCACACAATTATTTTAAAGAGCCTAACTAGGAGTTGCTTCATTATGCTACATTATGGAGCCTACACTTTCATCTTACTATCTATGGCTTCTAAAATTTTTCCAAGGCTTCCTCTCATCCTCTTCCATCCTACATGACTCAAAAATAAGCTTGAAACAAATTAAAACTTCCCCTTGGTACTCTTTCTAGCCCAGGTCGACATTATGGAAGCATTTGGGGTTCAAGGGGTTTCCAATTTTTCCTTGATGGGAGAGTCACTTGGGAGGCTTCCTAGAGGTCTTAGAAGTTCAATTAAACACTTACATAGCCTAGGAAATTCATGAATCAAAACAGATTTTACAAACTCTTCAAGAATCCTACACTTTGCTAACTTGAAATTCAATGGTTTTTACTTGGTTTCATTTGCATATTCTAAATTCCCACACCCTAATTCATGTGATTCATTCTTGGTTTGGCTAGAAATTTAATCCCTCATGGCTGGTCTTACATGGGGGGGAAATTGAAGAGAAGAGGAACAAGGAGACCTAAGCTTAGGAAGTAGCAAAATACCTTAGATTCTTGGTTTTCTTGATTTGTTCTTTACTTGGCTAGCCTCCCCTCACCAAATCCAAAAATTCCACCTCTGTTCTGCCTTCAAAACAACACCAAATTAAATGCCAAAACCATGAGAAGGAAGAGGAAGAAGAGGGGAAGAAGTTTAACAAGGTAAGGAGTAGGAAAAAGTGGCTAAAACTTACATTTTTCAAAGCTTCTTCTTCCTTCCTTGGCCTCCCCTCTTGTGCGCCACTCTTAGCCCTTCTTAATTCTGTTTTAACGTATGAGAGAGTGGGTGAGGAGATTTGAGCAGAGGAGGGATGTTTTTTATAAGCTAAGGATTCATTTAAGCAACTTTTAGAATTTGTAATTTAGTCCCTCTTTGTAGTTTTATTCGTTTGGGCTCATTTCAACTCCTTTTTAAAATTCATCTTTTCCATCATATTCCTTAGGCTCTTAATCATAAGAATTGCCTTTGGAATCACTCAAAAAGGATCTAAAACCATTTCAAACCATTCGGTCAAAGTTTCGGTCAACCAACTGCCGAAATCGCTCATCCCTGTGTCTAACTTTCTCTACGTTGAGCTCTTTCCTCAATTTCAACTACTAGGCCCACGAATTTCTTGCTAACTTTCTGTAACTATTTACTGCTCTTTTTTCTACTTATATTAGGGTTCCCACTTTCTTTAGGTCGTCTGACCCTTTATCAGTTTATATCTTAAGTTGGCTTGAATATGACCAATAAGGAATTTCATATTGCCATTCGCCGCAGCTAACATATCATTCACCATGACTAATCAGCCTCGGGTTCACCTGTTTGAGTATTGGCCGCAGTGAGGAACTCTTTGGATTATCTCGCTACTTCCTGAAATAATTGGCTACGGCTAAACAGTTAATTTGCCACGACTAATGGCCTCTGATTGGCTTTCTTTTTTAAGGATTGGATTTTCATCCTTAGCTACCAACCTAAGCCTTACTGCCTCTATATCTAGCCCATCATCAAGCCTGAAGATTCTACCTCTTGCTTCGTTCATGAATAGCTAAATATCACCTTTGGGCTATCTGGGCTCTAGGGTGTAGCTCATAACTTAACCTCTATCATGGGGGAATTATCTTTTTAGGCTTTAGGATTCATCTAGACATTTAAGTGTTGTGGCTGGGGGTAACTCTCTTCTCATTTCTCCTCTAAACTAGTCCTGTGCAGCCACAGTCTCATCTCATGACACGTTACATCACTACTTGTCTCTGCATTACGTGAGACAGCTGGGAATGGTTTGAGTATGACTACTAGGGAGAATTAGGCCTCATATAATTTCTCTAGCAAGTCTCTTCATATCAACGAGATCATTTCTCATCATTTGTATCTAGAGCTTGCCACTGATCTCAACAAGCTATTATATTTCATTAAGCTCTAGCTGTCAGATCCCTCAACTTCACTTAAGCTTAGCCCTACTCAAGCTACTCTAGAGGCCACTCTTTCTCAGTGTCCACTAACTACTCTAAGATCATCCCACAACTTACTCATCATGAACAAAGCCATAAACTATACTCATACACCCAACATATCTCATATAAGACTTTACTTATCCATTCAAGCCTTTATATAGCCCTATCATTACATCCTCAAGCCAAATCTAACCCTAGAGTGCCTGAAAATTTACCCTAATACCAATAAATGTAACACCATATATTTCTAACTTATATCATAACATTCCCCTGCTTTCCATCATCAATTCCATGAAGGAGTAAGGAAAAGGGATTAAAAATAATACATTTCTTTACGTTTGTCGTGTATAAAAATTCCATTCGGTGTCACATGGACCATGTGAGCTCATACAACACATTCTCATATTTAATTACATGAATACAACTCACTTGTATAATGAAAGGTGGCCTACATCTCAAGAAACTCGAAGGGAAGCTCAAAATATATATACATATTTTTGGCCAGATTTTTTTACTTTTCTATCAGAACTTTGGAAAATCATAACTAATTCTAAAAAAATTAAAATCATGTATTCTTAGCCATTCTGGAAAGCTACAGATGTCTACTTTATACTAAAAATATTTCCAAACCATAACATCCAATACAGAGGAAATTTGACATGGAAATCATCTAGAGGTTAGGGTGTTCACTGGTGCTATCACAAAATTTTGCAGCAAATTTAAAAAATGTCCAATTAATTCCAAAAAACTCCAATCCATGTAAATGATACCAATCTAGAAAGCTATGGATGTTTTCTATAGGGAAAAAATAACTTAAGACCATCTCAGCATGCCCAGACCTCGAAATCCAATCAAATAGTAACCGAGGTTGGATGAAGTTCTTGATACTAAATAGATTTTTTGAAAATTCATATGTCCCTCCCTAGACATCTAAGTGAGGTACTTCTAGTTGGCATAAGTCTCTAGGAACATCTAGTTTCTTTGTATAAAATTTTGTGATAATTAGACATCATTTGAGCTCTGTGTGATAGATTTCATTTTCGGACCTGAGTGAATAGTGACATGACCAAAACCAAAAAATTTGTCAATTTTGAAAATTCATCAAATATTCTATAGACCTTTGAAAATTGTGATTTTTATCTTCCCAAAAATCTCTCAACAAGCTCTGATTTCATACCAAATCTCAGATCAAAAAGAGCTCATTTGGACAAAAAGTGACATAGGGTTCCATAATGGTTAATTTTGGCTCCATATAGGATACCAAAATGTCCAAATGGCTTTTCTTGGGGTTTAGCACCACTTGGGCAAGTCTAAAAGCATAATTAAGACTTATGTGAGCTATCCAAATGGTCCCAAACTCCATGCCTCTCATTTTAGATATGCCACATGCAATTATACATATACTTCTATAATGTAAACTTGTCAATACATAACCAAAGGGTGCATATTTATACATACAACTTCAATACTCATTCATACATCACTTATTAACATAATTACACATGTTCAAGAGGTCATATATCTTATACAACCATAGATGACAACATTTGCCACCTTGATGGCCTTAAAGAAGCAAATTCCATACATTTCAATGTCATACTTTCATCTCTCAAGTGGTTGGCTTCCATTACCTTGCTCTCTTAGTCCACCTAGCCTGTTAGATCATTGAAGAGGAGGGAATGAGATTCGAAGAATCCCAATAAATCATCTCCCATTCAATCATACATAATGGATGCAAAACAAATCTTACAAATGAATGCATGGCATGTGGGCATGTTCAATCATTCAAGGAGTATTCTTAGCATTTGAAAAGGTTACACATAGCATACAAAGGCTTGCCAAGCAAGTGGATTGGCCTTACCTAATTTCTTATGGATATTGGACTTGCCTCACCTATTCTTGAAGAGATTCTTGGACTCAACCATGCTCTTGGGAGTCTATCTCACTTTTGGGAGACTCTTTACTTTGTCTCTACCAATCTTAAGGGTTCTTAGCCTCACCACACTCAAGCAAACCCAAACAAATACCATAACATCATTTAAAAATATAATATGTCATCATGAAACCATGGCATATGAAATTATGCTAGCATAATTTTCATAGCTTAAAAATACACATACATGCATTCTAAGACAAGCTAAGCACACATCTGTACAAGAGAGAAGGTGGAGAGAGCTATCTTGGAAGCAAGTGCACACTTTTTTCCTTGAATCTCCCTTCCTAGCTTTGGTCACATACACACACACAAAAGTGTGGGGAAGGTTTCTCTTGGCCTAAACATAATTTATGGAAGCCAATTAGGTTTATGGAATTAATTCTAAGGCCACACACTTGCTTGAACTCTAACTTGGTCTATAAACCTTATTATGGTTCCATAATTGCACCTAATGAAGCAAAACTCCTCAAATAGATTCTAGGCTTCATTCTTTCCTTTCAAATATAGTTCTTGACTCCTTTTAAGCCTCTTGGAATCATCACACAATTAAAACCAAAAGCCTAGCTATATGTTGCTTCTTTAGGTCATGATATGGAACATAAAGCACTAACTCACTTTCTATGGGTTCTAAATTTTTATCCAAGGCCTCCCATCATTTTCATTCATCATATATGACTCAAGAATGGGCTTAGAAAAATTTAAAACTCTCCCTACCTAAACAAACCCATTTAGGCCGAGGCTGTGGAGGACATATGGTTTCTTGGAGTTTGCTTTGTTTTCTCAAGGGAGGATGTATGTGGGGACCCTCTTAGGGATCTTGGAAGCTCATTTAAATGCTTATTTAGGCCTAGCAATTATCATACAAAATCATATTTTACAAGGTTCACTTGAAACCCTAGAAATTGTATCTTGAAATCTAATAGTTTTTTGTTAATTCCCATTGCATATTCATAATTTCCACACCCTTTTCCCTTAGATTCACCATTGGTTATGCCTAAAAATCAAGTCCTCCTAGGGTTTCTCATGTTAGGCGAAATGGAGAAGGAGAGGAACCAAAGTTAGCAACCATAGGAAGAGAAACTACCTTATTTTCTTTTTTTTTTCTCACTTAAATCTTGCTTTCTCCAAGCTCCTCTCTTCAAATCCGAAATTTCCTCTTAATATCTCCCTTAAAACAGATTTGAAAACTTGATTTTAATCAAAGGAAACAAAAGAGAATGGAGAATAAGAGGTTTGGATGGAAGAAAGCATTGAAAACTACCAAGAATCCATACATTTTTCTTGATTTTTCTCCTCCTTTTCTTCCCCTTCTTGTGAGCCTAAGAGAGCAGATCATATTCTGTATTTTGGGAAGAAATTTTGTGGTTAAGAAGATGGGAGAAAAAAGGAGAAGTGTGTGGGAGCTTCTAGAAACACACTTTTTCAAAAATTCAAATTTTGTCCTTCCGTAATGACAATTTTGTTTCGGCTTCATTTGAGCCCCTTTTTTAGAACCATTTTTTCCATTATAAAATTTAGGTTCCCAATTTAATAAAATGCCTTTCGAATCACTCAATTTGGAGCTAAAACCTTAGCAAATGGACCAGTCAAAGTTTGAGTCAACCGACATTATAAAACATCTACCGGGGGGATTTAACTATCCTGAGGCCTCCCATGGTTTTCAAGTCCTTTGAGAACCATAGGAAACTCAAAAATTTCATCTAAAATGTCCTCCTATATGTTTTTCCAAAAGTTACACTTATTTACGAAAATGCCATTATGTTTCGTTAGTTTTCGTCACAATTTCTTTTCTTCATTCTAGCCCCATTTTTCTTTCCGTCTGAGCCTGGGATTCTCATTTTTAAGAGTCTAGAATGCTTCCTAAATTTTTTTGGACCTTAGCTATCTCATTTCAAGGGACTTCCTTTTGTATCTAGTGAATTTTATTCGTTTATGGAGAAATCGTACATTATATTTCTTACGTTTTCTCTCATTTTCAAAGAATTGGATATTACATCCAAAGGGGAGGAGCTTAAAATTCAAGGGAGAGGCTAAAGCGAAAGAGAAGACTCTTGGAAAAGGCTTGAATCAAGGTAGATATCCTAACTTTCCATACTTTCTTCTTCTTGCTTCTTGAGAGATGATTTTCGGCCTTATAGAGAACCACCAAGAAGAAGTAAAATCTGACCTAAACTAAAAGTGAAACTTATGAATTAGAGTATAGGAAAGGATAAGGAGCAAAGAAAACAGAGGAAGAACCATGAATTTGTAAGATAAGAAACCTAGGGATTTAAGAATGTATTATAAAATCTGGTTTGATTTAAGAATTTCCTAGCTTATGTGAGTAATTGTTTGAGTTCCTAAGAAGCCTTCTAAGTACCTCTTCCATCAAGGAAAAATTGAAAACTCCATATGCTTCAAAATGATGGGGCTAGAGAGTCTTTTAAAATGTTTTAAGCTTAGATTAGCATCACATATGATGAGAGAATATGAAAGGAAGCATAGAATGTGAGATAGAACCATAGTTCCCATAATAAGGCATAATGAAGCAACACACAGTTTGGCTCCCTAAAATAAATGTGTGATGGTTTCAAGAGGTTTTAATGGAGTCAAGAATCATAGATTCAAGGAGAGAAAGGAGTCAAGATCATGAATTCTTAAGGTTGCTTCATTAGATGCTTTATGGAACCATATTGAAGTCTTGAAACCAAGTAGGCTTCCATAAGGAGTGTGTAATACTAGAGCTTAATCTAATGATCTAAAAAAGTCCTACTTGATGTGTTTAGCCAAGAAAAACTTGTGCTTCAAAGTCTCATGGTTAGGCTAAGAAGAAGGAGGAAAATTCAAAGAAAAAGTGTGGAATATTGGCTCTAAGGTAGCTCTCTCTCCTTTCCCTCATACATGTATGGGTGTTTCTTTGTCTTTGAATGTATGTGTGTGTATGTTTAATCTATGAAAAATGTTTTAGTATGTATACATATGCCATGGTACGATAATGCTTATTTATGTGTTTGAAAGATGCTTTATGAACATGTTTTGGCTTATATGAGCTTGGTGAAGCCAAAAGTCCCATAGCTTGAGTGAGGATGAATCAAAAGTCTCTAAGAATGAGTGAGACAAAGCCAAAAGTTTTTAGAAAGAGTAAGGCTTAGTCAAAAGTCCCTTGTAAATAGGTGAGGCAAGTCCAAAAGTCCCAAAGGGAATGGGTGCAGCTAAATCATTGTCTTGGTAAGCCTATATGTATTACATGTAACTTCTTGAATGGAAGAAATGATCTATGTATGTTCATAAATTTTAAGATAGCCATGCATACATTTTTACACCTGAAATTGCATCCATTATGTGTGTTTGAAAGAGAATAGGGCTATTGGGATTTCTAGAATCTCATTATTCTCTCTCCATTACTTAACATGCCTAGGTGAATTAAGAGAGCTAAGAGATAGAAGTCACCAAGCTTGAAGGTTAGAAGATTGACAAAAGAATTGTTGAATGCTTGTATTGTAATCATCTTATTGTTAAATGGTATAATCTCATTATGTATATGATGTATAAACACTTGAACATATGTATATACTTGGATATGTGAAGTATGTATGAGAATTGGTAGCCTATGAATAAGGTTTAATGTTTTTGACATTGATATGTATTAATGGATTTGTGAAACCTTGTGTGTATGAACAAGTGGGGTAGTGGTTTTGTGATGTATGAACCTTTGGACCTCTTAGACAAATTTAGTAGGCTATATTTAAGCTTTCTCATGTGCTCAAGAGGTCATGGCTAGGGTAGGAAAGCATTTGGTTTCATTTTGACCCCTTTTAGTGCTTAAAAAGCTCATTTTGGCACCCTATGTCACAAACTAATCAAATCGAGGAATTTTCCCATGAAATTTGGCATGAAACTAAGTATTATCTAGAGCTTTTTGTAGAGCTAAGAAACATATTATTTGGAGCTCTAAAGAATAAATTATGAATTTCCAAATTTAGGAAAATTTTTGAATTTAGCATGTGCACTATTCATGTGGTCAGTTTCTTTTCTTCTATCATTCATGGGCCAAATTATGTCTGATTGCCCTAAAATTTTACATACATAACCTAAAACATTATAAACTTTCCATAGCCATAAAGAGCAACCCATTTGGATTTATATTGAGAGAGATATACATTTTTGAAATTGGGACTTACTGTTAGTAACATAGCAGGACCCCAAGCATTATTCCATCGATTTTTGTTAGCTTAATATCATTTTCTAGATCCAAAGCTATTTTCCCCTAAAGTAGACATCTGTGGCTTTCCATATTGATATGGTTTACTTAATTTGGATTTTTGTGAAATTAGTTATGAATTTGTGAACTTTATATCAGTAAATTGTATCGGAGTGCCTAGGTAGCCAGACCTATGATATTTTTCTATTGTCAATCATGGTCCAAATAATGTTTTTATGGCGTGGAAGTATTTTTCCCATAATTTTAACATTCAAGGCTTTCCAAAAAGTTATGGTTTGTTGGATTTTTATTTTTATATTTAATTATTATTTTTTAAAGTTGGTGATAGAAACTTGAATTCTATGCCTGAAAACAACCATATATTTTCTGATGTGTGGGGCTCCAAATCTGAATTGCATAAGATGTTTTATTATGTTTATGAATTGTATAGATAGATTATGAGTAGAGATTGATGTTTGAGAATTCACAAGATCTATGGAGCATAAAAGAAAAAATTTTGATTTCCCTATGACATGGAATATTATGTCATTTAATATCTTTTCTCCAAGAATTGTCATGCTAAGGATGTGAAATCCTAGCAAATGTATGAGGAAGGTTAGAGTAAGGCTAGAAGTATTATAGTGTTACACACATGCATATATTACATTTACATTGGGACAAATGAAAGGCAAAATTTTCATTTCATAAAATAAAACAAGGCATCTCATATGCCTCACATATCTCAATGCATACATTATGTGGATCTCAAGTTCATACTAGGGCAAAGAAAATATAAAAATATGCATTTCATAAACTGCAACATCTCATATGCTTCATACATCTCATATATACATACATTACATTAAATTAAGCTCACACTAGGGCAAGTAAAGGGCATAAGTCTACATTTCATGAAATAAAACATCATATATTTCATACATCCCACACTTGCATATATTACATAAACCCTAGTTCATGCTAGAACAATTAAAAGTAAAAAAAAATTGTGTTTCATAAAACAAAAAAAAAAAGCATCTCATATTATACTAGAATAAGTAAAAATAAAAATTTTACATTTTACAAAATAAATCATCTTACACACTTCTTACATTCCACATGTGCATACATTATGTGGACCTTAAAGTTCATACTAGGGCAAAAGAAAACATAAAAATCTGCATTACATGGAACATAATACTTCACATGCTTTGTTGTTTTTCACATTTGCATACATAGACCCTGATATATATTAGGGCAAAGCTGAGTTACTAAGTTCAAAAGTCAAGTATTATGCATATATTGTGCATTTCATATATGTGCATATCTTGCCAAAAATTTTGGAAAATAAGATAGAGTTTCCAAATTTAGAAAATCTATACAAGAATTACACCTTTAAGTCCTGGACTAGAACAAGTACACTAAAGTCCTACACAAAATGGACATTTATGCCCAATATAGAATAAACACCTTTAAGTTATGCACTAGAACAAGTACATTCAAGTCCTACACCACAACAGGAACTTTTAAATCTTGTACTAGAAAAGGCACCCTTCAAAGTCCTACACCAGAACAAACACCTTCAAATCCTACATAAGAATAGGCACTTTTAAGTTCTGCACCAGAATTAACACCTTTCAAAGTCCTATACCAGAACAAGCATCTTCAAGTCCTGCATTAGAATAAGCATCTTTCAAAGTCCTACACCAAAATAGACACATTCAAGTCCTGTACCATATTAGACACCTTTCAAAATCCTACACCAAAATAGGCATCTTCAAGTCCTATACTAGAATAAGCACCTTTCAAAGTCCTGCACCAAAGTAGGAAACCTTAAGTCCTACACCAGAACAAGTACCTTTGAAAGTCTTACACCAGAATAGGCACCTTTAAATCTTATATAAAAATAGGTACCTTTAAGTTCTACACAAGAATAAACACCTTTCAAAGTCTTATGCCAAAACAAATACCTTTCAAAATCTTGCACTAAAGTAAGTACCATTAAGTCATGCACAAGAATAGGCACCTGCAAGTCCTACACTAGACCAAGCACTCTAAAGCCCTGTACGCCTTTAAAGCCTTGCATAAAACAGACATCTTTCAAGCCTTGTACTAGCCAAGCACTCTTTACATCTTGTGCAAACTAGGCACACCCAAAGCCTTGTACTAGTAAGCATCTTTACTGGACTCAATTAATAGGTAAGTTAACTTACCTTGACCCATTAGCTTCCTAAACAAAATATATGTTTCCATCTTTACTTATTCTTAACTTAAAAATATTAAAAATTATATTTTCAATCTCCTTACTTAAGAATTAAGTAAAGAGGGACAACCTGTCAATATCATATTTTGTTTGGGTCAATTTTCTTTTTTTATAAATTTAATTTAATTTGCTATTGTCTGATTGTAATAGGGGGCAATTAAATTGCCCTTGAAAAAATACGTATTCTTATTTTTATTTGTTTCTTATGCAAGAACATTAAAAATTACATTTCCAACTTCCTTACCTAAAAAACAAGTAAAGAAAGGTAATTGTGAACACCATATTTTGTCTAGAATTGCTTCGAAAGGAATAATGAAATAAAATTAGCAAAAAAAGAAAAGAAAAAGAAAAAAAAGGGAATTAAAAAAACAAAAAACAAAGAAAAAAAGTTTGATCTAAGACCACATGATTTAATAAGCTCTTTCAACCATCATCTAAAACCTAGAAACCAAAAAAAAATCAAATCAAAAATTCAAAAGATCAAATTAAAAAAGAAAAAAGAAAAGGGGGAAAGAAAAGAGGAAAAATGAAAAAAAAAGAGAAAAGTTCAAGCCCTTAAGAAAAAAATAATAAAAAAAGAAAGAAAAACAAAAAACAAGATTAAAATGTAAAATAAAAAATAAAATGAAAAAGAAAAAAGAAAAATACAACGTAACCCAATTTCTTAATCTAAACCTTCTTAAGTCTGCATAACCCAATTGATTACTTTAGCTCAATTAACCCAATTGATTGCTTTAGTTTAATTAACCCAATACCCAAAAACCAAAAGAGCCATCTAGTAGCAATGCTTTTGGCCCTTATTAATCCAATACAACAACAACAACAACAAAGCCTTTTCCCACTAAGTGGGGTCAGTTACATGGATCAATCGACGCCATAAGCACTTATCGTAAATCATATTTTTAGACAAACCATTTAAATCTAAATCTCTCTTAATAATTTCTCCTATAGTTTGTCTTGCCCTTATTAATCCAATACCAAAAAAATCAAAAAATAAAAAATCATGAAAATAAAAAAGCTAAAAAAAAGAGAGAAATAGAAAGAATAAACTCCAAACCTAGAGCCTAATACCAAAGCTTTAAGAGCCTAACAACACTAAACAATTAAAAGAAAAAGAAAGAAAGAATAGGAGCAAAGTAAAAAATAAAAAATAAAATAAAATAAGTAAATTAACTAAAACAAAAAAAAAGAAAGGAAGTTAGTCTAATTGATTTCAAGCCAACATGTCAATCCCTAAGAAACAAAAAAAAAAGGAAAAATAAAAGAAAAAAAAAGGCTGTAAAATGAGCAGACAAAAAGCAACACACACAGACGCACAAAGCACCAGACACGCTTAGAAAAAGGACACATGGAGAGCACCACACTCATGCACGCACATAGGGAAGAAGAGCAAGAGAATTAGATCTAATCTTTTCCCTCAAGTAGCCACCCTCCATAAAACTAAATATACTCACTCATACAAGAAGGCAGAGAAGGGGAAGGAAAGAAGTCTAGGGAGAAGAAAAGATGGAGAGGGAGTATCATTAAGGGGTTTTGGAAAGAGGTTCTTCTTGGTTGAAATTATCTTTTGATTGAAAAGGGAAATTGATAGAGAGAGAGACCTAAAAGGAGGAGAGCTATAAAAAAAAATTAGACATTGGGGGGTAGAGAATGAGTGTTGAGGCAACGAAGATAGAGAGAGGAGGTTAATCAAGGTTCAAGGGAAGAGACCGAGTTTGCGAGAAAGGGAGAAGAGAGATTTTCAACTAAAATTTTTGGCTAGGACTTAAAAGTAATAATAGTGGGAGAAGGACTGAAAGCAAGAAGGGGCTTTCAATAAACTAATTAAGAGAAGGAAGAACCCATTCTTTAGCCATGAGTCCTACAAGTAAGCTGTGAATATTGTTCCTTCCTTTAAAAGCAAATTATTTTCCTTAGGATTATGGTCTTTGAGCAAGGTTTAGCTGTTGATCCTGAGAAACTCCGCACCATTCGAGAATGGCCTAAACCTAAGACACTTTAGCAAGTATGTAGTTTTCATGGATTAGCATCCTTCTATAGATGTTTTGCTTAGGATTTTAGCTTCATCATGTCTCCTATCATAAATTGTCTGAAAAAAGACAAGTTTAGTTAGACTCCTATAACTTCCCAAGCTTTTTAAACTAAAAAAAAGAAGCTCACTGAGGGCCCTATCTTATCACTACCCAATTTTACTAAGTGCTTTGAGGTTGCTTGTGATGCTTTTGGAATTGGGATTGGAGGTGTTCTCAATCAAGAAGGACACCCAATAGCATTCTTTAGTACGAAGCTCAATGATACTAAATAGAAGTACTCCACATATGACAAAAAGTTCCATGCCATTATTAGATTTCTTGAGCATTGGAAGTGTTATCTTCTTTCTCAGTAGTTTGTGTTGTATTCGAACCATCAAGCTCTTGAGTTTCTCAACTTTCAATGACCCTTGAACTCAAGACATGCTCAATGGGTGGAATTCATTCAATAATTCACTTTTGTTGTCAAACACTACTTAAGAGTAAAGAATAAAGTAGTAAATGCTTTGAGTCATAGAATTATTCTATTGCACACTATGAGTGTTAGCATTACGGGATTTGAAAGAGTCAAGGATGAGTATGCTTCATGTGCTGATTTTGGAATCATTTTTCAAGAGGTTAGCAATGGAAACCATCATGAATATGTTGACTTCCTCATTAGTGATGGTTACTGTAACACCATATTCTTTTAGCCTCACTTTGCCATACACTAAGCTTCATACATGAGTTTCAAGAAAAATGGAATAAAAATAATGTATTATTTTGTGTTACATAGGCCTTTGAATTTCCATTTCATGCTTCGTGGACCCCATGAACTCCCTAATATATTCCTCTACTCATATTCCATCTGTACAAGTCATAAACTTCACCAAACATTACATACTTCTTGGATTATAAGCCACACATCAGAAAAATTACAAAATGCTTTTGGATTCTAGCACTAAGGTTTTGTCATTAACTTTGAAAATTCATAATTAAATCTAGAAAAACTAAAATCCATTAAATGATGACTTTTTAGAAAGCTCTAAATGTCAAATATAGGCTACAAATCATTCCAAGACATGAAAACATTATCTAGATCATGATTGACAATAGAAAAGCACTAGAGGTCTAGCTACCCAGGTTTACTATCATAGGTTACTGATATGAATTTCAAAAATTCATAACGAAATCTAGAAAAATAAGACCCCAGCAACCCATACCATTTTGGAAAGATATGAATGTCTAATAAAGATTAAAATGACTCTAGACCCAAAAAGAAGCATTACGGCTGCGAAAACTGATGGAACTATACGAGAGGTCTTGATGAGCCCCTAATACTAATTTGAAATTTCAAAATTTTGGTTCTCCCTCTATAGACCTCTAAATGGGGTGATCTCAGTGGCTATGGAAAGCGTATCATGTCTAGTTTATTCTTGTATAATTTCATAACCATTGGACACCATTTGTCCTATAGATGACATAGGAAAAAAATTGACCAAATGAATAGTACATCTTACCATTCAGCATTTTTCTCCCAACTTTGAAAAATCATAAAACAATTTGGGTGCTCTTTGTCTCTACATAAATCTCTAGATGAAACCTATATGCAGGCCAAATTTCATAAGAAAATTCATCCATTTGGTCAGTTTGTAACTTAGGATTCCATAATGGTCATTTTTAAGCATCCAAATGCTCAAATATGAACCATTCTTGCTTCTAATTTGTCCAAAGCCACTTGGACATGTGGGAAAGTTTAAAAATAGTCCATTAAACTTGTCTAAGGATCCTAAATATTCATACATCTCAATATCCATACACAAAGTCTTACAAACTCATCCATGCATCTCAATATCGAAAACATCTATTCTCATTCATAATCTTTCAATTTCCATACATACATCATATATCCATGTATATACATAATGTTCAAGTGGCTATACATCATTTACAAAATGGGGTTATATCATTTGCCAAAAATATAGTTACAAAATGGCTAGATAACACGATTCTTTTGTCAATCTCTCATCTTCAAGTGTGGTGGCTTCCCTCTTTTTGCTCACTTGGTCCACTTAGACATGTTTTGGCAATGGAGAGGGAAAAGTGAGATTCTAGGAATCTCAATAGCTCTTAACACTTTTAATCATACATAATAGCTATGCTTTCAAGCTAAAGGATGCATATATGAACATTTTGCTAACATAGAATCATTTTCATATGCAAGAAACTTATACACATTATATATTGGCCTTTAGGAGCATTGGTTTAGCCTCACCCCTTTTCCTTAGGACTTTTAGACTTGTCTCACACATTTTCAAGGGATGTTTAACTAAACATTTAACTAAGTCTCACTTTTCTTGAGACTTTTGGGTTTGTCTCACCCAATCATAGGGACTTTTGGCTCATCCTCACCTTTACTAAGGGACTTTTGGCTTCACCAACCTTATTCAAGCCAAACAACATTCATAAAAACACATATTATGCACATAATGGTACCATGGCATGTGGAAAATTACTAGAAACATTTCTCATGGTAAAATCATACATATACACATCTAAAGACAAGAAGACAACTAAGTATGCATGAGAAAAAGGTTAGAGAGCTACCTTGAAGCAACTACAAAGAACCTAATGAAGCAATTACAAGAGTTTAATATCTTGGCTCCATTCTTTCTTTCAATCTATGACTCTTAACTCCATTTAAAATTCTTAGAACCTTCATACAACCATTTTGAAGAGCTTAGCTATATGTTGCTTCATTATGTCACATTAAAGAACCTATAACTCCAACTCTCAATCTATGTTTTCTAAATTTTTTTCAAGGCTTTTTCTCATATTCTCCCATCATATATAGTCCCAAACTAAGTTTAGAAGATTTTAAAACACTCCCTAGGTACTTGAAGGAAGCTTGGCCGAGCCTATGCCTCCCATTTGCATCCATAGAGTTTTAAATTTTTCCATCAAGGAAGAGATGCTTAGGAGGCTTCCTAGGAATCTGAGGAACTCATTTAAATCCTCATATAAGCTAGAACACCCTTGGATAAAATTATATTTTAGCCTATGTCTTTGAATCCTTAGCTTGGTTCTCTTGAATTTCAATGGTTGTTCTTTATGTTTCAATGCATAATCTTGTTTCCCACACACTAAATTATAGGTTTCACACTTAGTTTGGGTCAAAATTATTCCCCTCTTGATTGTTCTATTTAAGGCCCAAAATTACCCATCAAGAAGCAAGGAAGAAAAAGCAAAGAAGCATGGATATTTACCTTGTTTTCTTGGTTTCTTCAAGAGCTTTCTCACTTGGTGTAGGCTTCTCTTTCAAAGTCTAATCTTCTCCATCTGAATCACACCCAAAATAGACCCATATCACATACAAAAATCATGGGAAGAAAGGTGGGAAGGAGGAGAGCAACTTTAAAGAAGGAAGAACCATGTAAAACTTCCTTTTTTCTTACCTTTTTGCCTTGCTTTTTCTCCTCCCTTGAAGCTTCTTCTTGTGCGCCCTTCTACCTCATCTCTCTCTCTGCTTTGGATAGAACACTAAGCTAGTTAGATGAAGGAAAGAGTGGGACGCCCTTTAAGAAGCACATGTCTTAAGAATTGTTCTTAAAAAATGCTATTTTTGCCCCTTGTCTTGGCCTTTTCATTTTAGGCCCATTTTAGCTCCTTTTTTAGAGTTGTCCTTTCCATCATAAAATTTTTGTCATCTAATTTATAAAAACATGAAATCCAAAAATCTAAAACAAAAAATTTTAAAAGAAGAAATAATTTTTTTTACTTAAGTAAAAATGTCATTTCTGAAAAATAAATCAAAGAATTAAAAAAAAGAAAAAGGGAAGAAAGGAAAAAATATTTTTTTAAAATAAAAATAATAAAAATGTCCAAAAATACAAAAAAAATAATGATAAATAAACCAAAAATATAAAAAATAATAAAAAATATACATAACCAATAAAAAATGATGAGAATAAAAAATCATAAAAATCACATGAAAGAAAAAGCACAAAAAAATATAAAAAATATAAAAAACAAAAATCAAACACCAAAAATCAAAATCAAAGAAATTAAAACAAAAAAAATCATTTAAAAAAGAAAAATCAAGATATAAAAAAATCAATCATAAGAAAATAAAATTCAAAATGAAAGAAATTAAAACAAAAAATATTAAAAAAATGGAAAAATAAAAAAATAATCATTAAAAATATAAATAATAAATCATAAAAAACCAAAAAAATTAAAAATAACAAAAAATTAAAAATCAAAGATATCAAAAAATATCATTAAAAAATTTAAAAAAAAGGAAAAAAGTGAAGAAGTGAGATTAATTTAGTTTTTTTTTCAAATTAAAACACAAACTAATTTCAAAATTGTTTTGTTTGCAAAAGTCTAAATGATTTCCACTTTTTTCTCTTTTAATAAAAATAAATAAAAAACACCAACCAATTAATACAGTTTCCAATCTGGTTGAACTATATAAACTTTGATTTCTCCCATAAGGTACGTAGGCTCTATGCTCTCATTTGAAGTCAAGTCCGCCCATGTAAATAAACTCTTTTTTTCCTTTTATTTCCTTTTAAATTGCTTTTATTCTCTTTATTATTGTATATGATTGTTAGTGTAACATCTCATCCCTTCGTAAACGTGAGAAACGCAATGTTCGGTTTCTCCGTAAACGTCAGAAATGAACCAAATATAAAAGGAAGTCCTTGAAATAGAAGAAATTGGGGCCAACTAAAATTATGATAAAATTTTAAATATTAGAAAATGAGGATTTGAGGTCTGAGATGCCCAAAAACAGAGCCAGAAGAGCTCAGAAAATTTGCCGAAGAAAGTAGGGGTATTTTTGTAATTTTTGGAAAAATTTGAAAACTCACAAGAGAGCTTTTTAAATGGAAAATTTGAGCTTTCTGGGGTTCTCAGAGGCCCTGAAAACCATGGGAACCCCTAGAACAGTTGAAACCCCTCCGGTGAGCGATTTTGGCAAAGGTTGACCAAAACTTTAACCGAACAGTTCAGAATGGTTTCAGATCCTTTTTGAATGATTCTAAAGGCAATTCTTATGATTAAGAGCCTAAGGAATATGATGGAAAAGACGGATTTCAAAAAGGAGTTGATATGAGCCTAAAATGAAAAAGCCAAAAAAAGGGACTAAAATGTAAAAGTAAAAAGTTACATAAAGTGACTTTTGGCTTCTTCTTATCCACGTTCCAGCAGCTCCTCTGAGTAAAATGCTCTGTTTCTTCCCAGAAAATAGAGAGAGAGAGTGGCGCACAAGAGCAAGCTCAAGGGAAGAAGAAAAGCCAAGAGAAAGGTATGAATTCATGGAAACTTTTGCTCTTCCCTTTAGAAAACTTCTTCCCCTCCCTTCCTCCTCTCTTCCTATGGATTTAGTGAGGTGTTTGGTTCTGTTTTGAGCCCAGAACAGAGGGGTAAATTTCAAAATTCAAGGAGAGAGTTGAAGCAAGGAAGAGAGCTCTCGAGAAAAGCTAGGAAATCAAGGTAACTTGTTGTCTTCCATGCTTCTTCTTCCCCTCTCCTTGTGATAATTTCGTCCCATATAGGGCCCAATCAAAGGGAGATGAATTCTGGTCCTAGGAAGGGAGATTCATAGATTTTGGAGTGTGAGAAGCAAGTAAGTGCAAAGAAATCAAAGAAAGAAGCATGAAAACACAAGATAGAAAAGTGAGGGATTCATGGAGACATTGTGAAATCTGTTTTGATCCATGAATTCTCTAGCTTAGATGAGTGTTTGCTTAAGTTCCTAAGATCCCTAAGAGGTCCCCCATATGCCTCTTCCTCCATGAAAATGAACAAAACCCCATGGAAAGTCATGAACCTAAAAGTTAGAAAAGTGTAGAGCATTTAAGGGGATTGTAAAAACTGATTTAATCTATGAGTTTGCTTGGCTATTTAAGTATTTCCTTGACCTCCTACAACTCTTAACAACCTCCCTAAATGGTTCTCCCATCAAGGAAAAATCAAGAAGCCATGAAATCCCATTTATGCTCTAAGTTTCGGCCAAGTAGGGATGACATAGTTAGAGAGAGTTTTAAATTGTTCCAAGCCCATTTTTGAGTCATATATGATGAATGAATGTGAGGGGAAACCTTGGAAAAAATTTAGGAAGCTTAGAGAATGAGTTAGTGCTTTAGGTTCCATATTGTGACCTAAGGAAGTAACATGATGTTAGGCCCTTTGTTTTAATGATATGATGACTCCAAGAGGTTTAAAAGGAGTCAAGAATCATATTTGAGAATAAAGAATGAGGCCTAGAAATCATTTGAGGGGTGTTGCTTCATTAGGTGCCAATATAGACCATAATGGAGGTTATAGAGTAATCTAGGGTTTAAGCAAGTTGCATGGCCCTAGACATTATTTCATGAACTTAATTGGCTCCCATAATTTGTGTCTAGGCCAAGAGACACTATTTCCACCAACTTGTGGGTGTGTAGCTAAAAGAGGAGGCTTGAAAGCTAAGGAAAAAGTGTGTGAAATTATGCAAGGTAGCTCTTTCCACCTTCTCTCATGCATGGATGTGTGTTTAGCTTGTTTTAGAATGTATGTATGTGTATTTTCAAGTTAAAAAAAGTATACTAGCATGCCTTTATATGCCATGATGCTTGATGCTATGTTATGTTTTCAAATGATTACATGATGTTTGTGTGAGTTTGCTTGAGTGTGGAAAGGTCAAGAACTCTTCCCTTTAGTGAGGATGAGCCAAGAACCCTTGAGCTTGGTTGAGACAAAGTAAAGAGTCTCCCAAAAGTAAAGTGGGCTCCCAAGAATATGGTTGAGTCCAAAGTGCTTAAAGAATGGGTGAGGCAAGTCCAAAATCCATGAGGAGAAGTGTGAGGCCAATCCAAACACTTAGTGAGCTCTTGAATGTCTTGCATGATTGATTCACATGCCAAAGTTGCTTTAAAATGCCTATGATTTCTACTTTCTCCCTGCATGCATATATGAAACTTGCTGCACATATTATGTGTGATGGAATGAGAGATGAGCTATTGGGATTCTTTGAATCTCATCCCCTCCTCTCCAATGATCTAACATGCTAGGTGAACCAAGTAGATATGCTAATGGGAGCCAACAACATTGAAGAAGAGAGATTGACATTCATATGTCTAGTTTTTATCCTTTTTGAGCCATAATGATGTATATGATTATTGTAAATGGCACATGACCCTTGAGACACATGTAAATATGATATTATGTGATGTATACATGTATAGATATGATGTATGAACTTTAGAAATAAATTTAGGTATGTAATGCCAAGTTATGCAAGTTGGAAGTTTAATGCAAATGTGTATAAATGTGGGTTGAATGGCCAAAAAGAGATGCATAAGGTTTGGGACCATTTGGGCAGCTCACACAAGTTTAAAATATGCTTTTAAACTTGCCCAAAAGGTGCCAAGACCAAAGGGAATCCATTTGGCAATTTTGGTACCCAATATAGAGCCAAAATTGAGCATAACGAAACCCTATACCATTTTTTAGCCAAATGAGTTATTATTGCCCTGAAACTTGGCATGCAATTAGGTCTCATTAAGATATTTTTGGGAAGCTAAAGATCATAATTTTCAAATACCTAGAGAATATTTGATGAATTTTCAAAGTTGGGATTTTTCATGGATTCTGGTATAGGTACTGTTCATATTGGCAGTTTTGAATTCTGTGTCACCCGATGGCCAAATGGTGTCCAATGCTTATGAAATTTTACATGCACAAACTAGAGGTCATAAGCTTCTGTGGCCACCGAGATCACCTCATTTGGAGGTCTGAGCAGTGAGTTATGCATGTTTGAAGTTAACTGTCAACATCAGTAGCACCCCATGAGTCCGGTTACTGTTCCATAGGGTCCAGCTGACTAAACGTATTTTTTTCATTCTGAAATTATTTTTACATAAATTTAAGATTTTTAGCTTTCCAGAATGACCGAATTTGTGTGATTTCAATTTTTATATAATTAGTTATGAATTTTAGAAGTTTGTATCAGTAATCTGAAACAGCAGCCCAGGTAGCAGCGACCTCTGGACTTTTTTGGATGTCAAACGTCCTGTGTAATGAATTTTATGACTTGGGCATATTTTTAGTGTGAATTAGACATCCTAAGGTTTCCATAATGACAAATATTGCATGTTTGTTATTTTTCTAGATTTAGTTATGATTTTTCAAAGTTTGTGACAGAAAAGAGGAAATCCTGGCCGAAAATGCAAACACGGATTTCATATGCTCCTTTGTTTTCCACGAGTTGTAAGCCAAATTTGATGATGGAAATGAGTTATATTCATGTGTTTAAGTATGAGAAAGTGATAGATGCTTTCATATTACCTACGGGACTCCGAAAGAAAAATTTTACCTGTAGAGAAATGCATTTTTATTCATAACTCCCTATGCCACTATATTGTTTCCATAGAACAAACATAAGATGAGGCATGGGAATTGTATGAATTGAGTCCTAGAAGTATGGTGTTACAGTTAGGATAATTAAAATAAAATTAAGACCATATTAATTTTAAACAATTAATTTAAAGTAACCATTTTTAGAAATAGGTATTGTAAGGCACTTAACACTTTCTCCACTCATAATCGACTTCTGAATTCACTTTCTGATTTGCAAATCATTTTTCTCATAAGAGCTTTTCCAAAGTTTTGCCTTTCAAAAGTAAAAGTTTGATAGTGGCTTTACTTCAATTTTATTTTGGTTTTGTTTTAAGAAATGGAAATCTTTTAAATATTTTTCTAGTGCCATGTGGTCGCAATATGGGTGTGACAACGTGTCATAACTATAGTTTTAGTAACCATAGTTAAGGCATTGTTGCTAAACTATAATCTTTTTGTAGTGTCCTTAGCTTAAATATAGCAAATATACCAAGAAGAAAGAAAGAAAGAAACATTGACGTTAAAAACCCATGAATGAATACCATATATAAGATCTAATAGTTGACAATTTTGACAATAGCCATTGGCAATTACAATTGATACTTAGTTAACTATGGTAGATAAAGTGTTTTACTCTCCACTAACACTAGCAATGAAAGAGATACATCAAATAGGTTTTGACTTCTTGAACATATAATTTTCCAACATTTCCATTGCTAAAGCAACAATGAATACCATATATAAGATCTGATAGTTGACAATTTTGATAATAGCCATTAGCAATTACAATTGATACTTAGTTAACTATGGTAGATAAAGTGTTCTACTCTCCATTAACACTAGCAATGAAAGAGATACATCAAATAGGTTTTGACTTCTTGAACATATAATTTTCCAACATTTCCATTGCTGAAGCAACAATGACCCAAATTGTCTACACAACTCGCACAAGGGCAAAGCAGTATTTTAACTTTGTAAGCTAAAAAGTAGACAAGTACAAAACATGAACTTGAATAAGTCTTTCAAACACATAACCATTTATTGAAAATTTTGGCATAGCCTTTATAAATTTGATACTCCTCAAAGTTACAAATTTATTCAAAACATATAAAAACAAGAGCTATGCTCGATACATATATATTGTTGGAGCTTACCACCTTCTATAGACATCAGAAACATAGTACTTTTAAACAAAAAAAACTATGCAAAATTTTAAGCAACTACAAATTTGTACATCTATATTTACCAATCTTGCTTACATGAGAATTAATTGCCTCATTGATGTAGAGGCAAGCCTAATAATCTATTGTAGGATAATTAAAAGCTGCAAAGTGAAATTAAAATAACAGAGGTGAGTCAAACAAATGTTTAGTGAGTGGATACAAATAAAACATAATTAGTTACAAAATATAATAACGCAATTAATAACAAAATGCACATATATTGTTAACTATAAAACATAATATTTTTTGAGAATATGGAAACATGTACACATAATATGCTTTTGAACATTTTTTTTTCAAATCCTTACTTTAACAAATCAAATATCACTAGAAAAAAGGTTTTAGCTATTGTTTAAACCATGGCTAAAAGGTTTAGCTGTGGTTTTCTAGACTATAACAAAATTGTCCATTTACCCTTAACTAGGGCTTTTTGAATGTTTTAGCAATGGTTTAAACTACCACTAAATTAATTCTCTTTTTAAAATTCTAATAGCTTATATGCATTAACTGCCATCAAACCTATATAGTTGTTCAATTATAATTTACTATTAAAATTTAATCACAATAACAATTTCATATAGATGCAATTACAATTTACAATTGAAATTCAAATATATTTAATTGGATAAGAAAGCAACAAAAGGTGGAACCCTGCTCTAGAAGCAAGCACACTAGCCAAACAATTGGACAAGCAAGCACCTAATCCCTATCCTAAGACATGACCAAGGTGCTCATGGCTTTCTAAAGCCAAGGTTAATGAATCCTAGCTTAAGATCTCCTGGGAAGAAAATCCTTGAGTCTAAAGCTCTAATATCTTCTCTTGCAAAGCATTTCTTACATATCTTATATACTTACAATGACTGCTTTAGCTTTCTTATTCATTGAAATTTTATCTTTCTTTTTATATGTGGCAATCCACACATCTCCCTAAGTGATTGGACCTCCATGCTCAACCTCCTACAAAGTATAAGATAAATATTTTAACCTCTCATATTACATCAAAAATTCAGTTATACTTTTTCCTAATATCTTTGACCATCTCAACCTTTTTTCTTACAAGGCTCTTTGATCTACCAGTATGGAGAATTGTCCATTTTCTCTTATTTTCTTTATTTTTCTCCACAATCGCCTAGTAATTAACAAAAACAAAATAAGTATCTCTATCAAGAATATTGAAAATATTGTAAAAAAGTGTTATTACCTTCTTCCTTAAATCCTCTCAGTATTGAATGTATGTAGCCCATTCCTCCATCAAAATCATATCAAGAACTAGTTGCAATAGCTCATCATTTGTTGTTTTAGCACCTTGTCTTTTGTCATGCATGTCCTTCCTCTTCTATCTCCACTTACCCCCTATGGACTTAAGACAAATGGATGGATTTGAATAAGCCATAATACAGTTTCATAATTAATGTGCTACCTATATAGTATTCCTATAAATATCATTCTTGTACTAGGGGGAACATTCTTATAACTAAAGTAGCTAACAAGAAATGTTGTGAAGTCTTTTGTAATATTCCCTAATAAAACACCTAATAATCCTCCCTCTCTAATGGGTTAGACTCGTTCGTTCCAATACTTGACAACTCTCTAGCCTTTAAGAAGGAGCCAAAGCCCCAAAAAAGTTAGATTCATAGGTCTAACTTTTCTTACCTCTTATGCAGAAATAAAGTTAACATATTCAAACTTAAATTAAATAAATTCAATGCACTAAGAGAATTTAATAAGAGTAATTCAGTCATCAAAGAGTAATGTCCAAGCTCAGCGGCATCAACTGCACCATCTTCAAGTGAAGGTGCATTAAATAAAAAGCCAAAATGAAGAAAGAAAGAAAGAAAGAAAGCAAGCAAGTAAAAATGTTATTATAATTGTACAAGTAAAAGGTTGATTTGGTCCAAAATATGAGAGAAATAACTTGTGGCAATTTATAAACTTGAACATAACATCTAGAATGCTATGAGAAACATCTCTCTAATTTGATTATTCTATATATATAATAGCACAACTCTCCTTTTATCTAGGTGAAAACTTGTGGTGGCCCGAAAATGAAATGCCAAAATGACAAATAGCTCTTAACAATAAGAGTTAAGTCATAAATAAATTAAACTAGCATATTATCAAGCAATTAACAATGACAAGAAAAGGAAACAATTTGTACATATCTTAGTTGGCACCATTGGGTGGCAATTGCAGGAAAATAACATGTCCAATGAATAAAAATTGGATTCCATTCTTTAATTAATTCAAGTACACGTATTTACATTTACAATTAGAGCAGCTAGCAAATGGATCCTAAAACTAATATATATATATATATATTATTTTAAAGATGAAATCATAATTACTATGGCCTGCTCTTTTAAGTATACAGGGGATAGGAGATGAATGGTGAGAATATGGATGATGCGTGCTACCTCTGTCAAAATCCTTGGATGCATGCAAATTAAGAAACCAAGTTTCTTGATTTTCATTGAAAATCTGAATTGATTTTGTTTTATGAGAGCATGTCTTATTACAATTCTTATTTTTATAAATTTTTCTTTTAAATGGATATTGTACACATCAGGTGTTAATTTATTCTGATATGGTTATGTTGTTGAGAATGATATCATCATATTATATTGTAAAGTCTGATAGAAAATGGCATATTAATAACAAATTTCATATGATTCTTTCAAGTCAAATTATTCTTCCTGTATATGCTACTATCTTTCTTTCCCTAAGGAGCTTTCGAAGAAGAGAACTATTGTAATGTAGATATTATTTACTCTTTTAGGTTACAGAATTTGATTTAAGAAAGTACACATTTATGCTTTGAACAAGAGATTTAGATTTTGGGACCTAATTATTCTACATGCATTATACACATGGAAGTATAAGGAGTTTAATTTACGAGTGTGTTATTCTATTGCACAAATTTTGTGTACTACATAGCAGCATCCCAACTTTTGTGGCTCACGACTTCTTAATAAACCCCAGAGAAACCATTACATATCCTTTAAATTAAGAGAATTTATCTTTAGTAACCAAGTCTCACTCCATTCAAAACTTGGAAGACACGAAGGAGGAGGAGAAGGGAATAGAAGAGAAGATTGGATTCAGCTTACACAATAGACTAGGCATTTATTCTTTTGAGAAACAATGGGCTAAGCTCCAAACATTTGGATAAGGTATTCATCTAATTCAAGCCTTGCATAACACAAGGCTTGTCTTTAAAGAAATACTTTCATGACAATTTCAAGCTAGAATTAAAATTTTGGACTAAATTGACCATAGTATATTAATAATCCATGACAACAACTTAGGACCAAAACTCAAAATTTATCACAAAATGAAACAAGTTAAAGCTACAAGAAAGGGTAGGAAAATAATAAATTGATATTTTCATTAACAAAAAGACAAGCACAATAGTCACATTCAATCATCGTGACCTAAAAACAATAGAGATGCTCTAGTGCTACCAAAATTGGTCCTTGGCAATGTCTTAAAAGTAAATTATAGGGTAGTTTCCAAAATAAAGGTTTCTGAAACAAAGCTTCCAACACAAAATCAAGATGATTTAATATCTAACTAGCAAGGTAACCACAAGAACAAAGAATTATCCAACCACAAAATCAAGATGATTTGAAAACTGAAAAAAAAAGAAAAAAAGAAAAATCAAACTAACCTATCGAGTGACACTATCATGATAGAGGAACATCAGATAGATAGAGGAACAACATTGGATTGATGCTTCTTGGAGGCACGAACATAGTCTCACTAGTGACAAATGACAATTTCACGACAAACAGTTGCTCTCAATGGCGCTACTAGTTAAATGAACGCAAATGAGATGGCTAAAACTAGGGTCAACTGTGCCTTTTGGAGATTCAAATATGCTAGTGTGAACCAATTTCATAGAGGGGTTAAATTTTAAAAGGGACTAACAGTGGTTTTAATGAACCATAGTTAGTTCACAAAGGACTAACTGTGGTTCTATATAATTGCAATTAGTCCTTTAGTGGAACAACTGCAATAGTAGAAAATCGTAGTTAGTCCATGAATTTGATGATGGTTTTGTTTAAACTGCAGTGAGTCCATGAATTAAGCATGATATTTTTTAAATTACAATCAGATCTACTTCACTTAAGGGCTGTTATGCTAATCGTCGCTAAACCAAGTCTTAGTTGTAGCTTTTAGAACCGCAATTAGGTAATAGCACAAAAAATTATAGTTTTTAGTAGTGTATCAATTCTTTAGAATACACCTTATGGATATACATTGGAGATCATGACATATTTAGTGAAAAGAACATTTATGCCAGTACATCATATCTTGGAGGTGAGGGTTGTACCTTATAGCTAATCATACTTAATAAATTAGAGTAATAAAACCACTCATTTGGTTAAATACCCATGTGCACTATTTTAAGAATTGAAATTGGTATGATAATTTACAATCAATTAATGTTGATAGAGTGTAGACAAAAATTATAACTTTTTAATTTAAATTCTTCGGTAAATTTTTTCCTGGGTTTTGTATCAACGTACACAAAATTTAAACAAGGGAACACTTAATTAGAGACACATGTATATTATCAAGCTTGATGAGTCATCGCCATGTCTGGTATGCCATGTTGCGTTATGCTTGTTTTCTTATATTCGCGATAACCATTGCCACTATACTCTTTAATTTTTTTATTAGTTAACTTCCTTGTTTATCTCTTAGTCGGCGTCTTGTCTTTCTCCTTGTTATTCACCCCTTCTTTTTTTATGTTTATGAATTATTATTTGTCTTCTTCTCAAAACTAATATTAATTTTTTAGTTTAACTTATTGTTAGAATTTCTTTTTGGATAGAATATTGAAATTTTTAAAGAAGGTTCCTCACAAGAGTACTCCTAAGAATTGAAATTGGTGCAACAATTAGCAACCAAATGTTAAGACAAAAATTATAATGTTTTTCAAAAATTTATATCCTTCAGTTAATTTTTTTTTCTTAGGATTTGTGCCTACATACACAAAATTTAAACATAAGCTTGGCTATATGACGAAGGTATCCCTCTAGGCCCATTTAAAATCAAGGGAGTTATCTATCACCACTTGCGTGTGAGCTTTTTCTAGAAACTCTCAAATTCAAAATGCTATCTTTTCTTTCTTTTCAATTCTTATTTTTTCACAATTAACTTTACTTTGTATTGTTTTCAGAAGCTGTTGAGATCAGATCAATCTCATCTAGGGTGAATACAATTAAATGATGCCATAAATTTTTATTATAAATCATGTCTTTAGATAAACTATTTAAATTTAAATCTTTCTTAATGCTTTCACCTATAATTTTTCATGGTCTTTTTCTACTTCTAATTATTAAATTACTCTCCATCTAATCTACTCTTCTTACAAAGGCTTCTATAGGTCTTCTCAACATATATCCAAACTATATAAGATGCGGTTCTATAATCTTTTTCACAATAAATGCAACCTTAACTTGCTCTTTATTATATTCATTTATAATTTTATCTTGTTTGGTATGTCTATTGATCTAACATAACATTTTCATCTCTATAACATTGAATTTATTTTCTTGTTGGCTTTTTTATTGCCTAATACTTAGTCTCATACAATATTGCCGATCTTATAACTGGGCGATAAAATTTACCCTTAAGTTTGAGTAGTACTCTTCTATTTGTAATAATACTCAAAACACTCCTCCATTTCATCCACCCCACTTAAATTCTATAGTTTATATCTTCCTCTATTTTCCCATCATATTGTGTGATGGACTAAAGATACTTTAATTGAGTGACTTGTGGTATAGTTTGTTCTCTGATTTTCACTTCTATGCTAGAATTAGTATACTTCTTCCTAAACTTATATTTCATATACTCTATTTTACTTTTACTTAAATGAAATCCACGTGCTTCCAAAGCTAATCTCCATGTCATTAACTTCTCATTTATTTCCTCCTTTAACTCTTCAACTAGGACTATATTATCTGCAAAGAGCATGTACTATGGCACCATCTCTTGGATATATTCAATAAACACATCCAAGATTAAAGTAAAAAGACAATGGCTTAAAGTTGACCCTTGATGTAAGCCAATAGTTATTGAAAAATCTCTGATGAGTCCACCTTATGTTCTCACACTAGTTGTATCTTATCATACATATCATAAATTGATCAAATATAAGTAATACGAACTCCTTTTTTCTCCAAAGCCTTCCATAAAACATCTTTTGGCACCCTATCATATACCTTCTCTAAATCAATGAACACCATATGTAAGTCTTTTTAATTCTTTCGATATTTCTCCATCAATCTTTGCAACAAGTATATCGCTTATATGGTTGACCTATTAGGCATAAAACTAAATTGATTTTCTGTAACTTAAGTCTCTTGCCTTAATCTCTACTCAATAATCCTCTTCCATAATTTCATAGTGTAGCTTATGAGTTTAATTCCTCTATAATTTGCATAGTTTTGTATGTTCCCCTTATTCTTATAAATAGTAATTAAAGTACTTATCTTCCACTCCTGTCATTCTCTTAGATCTTATAATCTTATTAAATAACTCATCTATGGAGGATGCCGATAGAAAATTAAATGCATGGGATAGTAAAGTTAAGTTATAAGGAGTAAAATTTTATTGTCATCTTCCACAAATAGACCAAGTTTTTGTCTCTAATGGTTTTTATTTTCATTTTGGTCCTCCATGATTGAAAATTCACCTAAACTAATTTCTCCATTAATGAGTTGCTGATTTTGCTAACAAATCTAGTGAAATGGCACATTTTCAATAATATGAAATCATTAAATTTCAACCAAACTTTCCCACCAATAAAGGGACTAGTTTGGATGGCTTTTAACTATAAGATACTATTACGAAAATCAATCAATTAATGAACCAATTTGAGAATTGATTCATCTATAAATGACCAAAATATAATTTTAATCTTTCCATACTTTCTTTGAGCCTTAAATTCTATGTTTGAGAAAGAGTAAAGAAAATGATGAGAAATGTAAGTAAGGAAGTAAACGAAATATATTCATATTATCATTATCATTATTATTATTGTTATAATTAATATTACTTATCCTGATTTAAATGAATATATATTAGTTGTCAGTTTTGGTTGCAACAAGAACTTTGGAATGGGACTTATCAGTCTCGAAAGTGAAGAGATAATTATAGACATTGTCACTTTCAATGTGAAAAGTAAATTATGCATTTGAGTTTTGATAAAATTACATAAATTTTTATTCTATTTTAAAATATATATACCTTTTTTGAAAAAAAGGCTTATCTTATACTTTAGATCAATTTAAAATTTTTTGACTAAAATACCCTCTATTAGACATAAAGACATATTTTTTAACTAAAAAAAATAAACAAATGCAGGATATTTTGGTCAAAAAATCTTAAATTAAATATAATAACTTTTTATTTTAGAGGAAGTTTGTATATATTTAAAAAAAAAGCTTTGTAATTTTAATAAAACTAAAAAAAATTATATGCTCTAATTTTATACATGCCTAAAGCTATATGTGAGGACCAATCAATACAACATGGTGTTAAGCTTAATATTGAACATGAGATTTTATGTCCTCATTCACTTATCATTTGTTGGCCTAAGGTTATTTGAATCCATGACTTTGACAATAACAAAAGCCAAAAATTCATTAATGTAAAAATCCAATCATTTTTGGCCCATTTTCATTTTTTTATTATCTAAAACAAAATTATTAATGTATATATGACAAACTCTATGTATCATTTTTTGCTAGACAAAGCATAAACATAGTATAATCATTTCATTCTTTTTCTCTCCTCTCTATTCTGCAAGTATATTTGTCATAAAAAAGGGATAATCTTTCTCTAACCAATAAAATAAGTATTTAATAGCATTTATGAAGAATAGACTACATAGGTTGCTTAGAAAGAACTTATTATGCTGACAATTGTTGCTAAAGAGAAAGCTCGTAAACATTGCAGGCACACTCCCTCTACTTTAACCAAAAAGCCACTGCTACCATTGTTCTATTTCTAATGATTAGAAGTCAGTGAAGATCTATAAATACATGGAAGACTAAATGCTAAAGATATAAAGAACTTGAAAAATGTAACATATGGTTCCTTTGTAACACCTTACTGACTTCATTCCAATTAACCTCCCTCTAGACTTGATTCCATATGATTTCCCCGGAAAATGACCGAAACCGTGGTATTTCACTACTTAAAGTCGGGGTTTAACCGGTCATATTTTGCCCCGTGGGTCCTGTGAACCCATCATTCACATTCTTTACTCAAACACCATTTATAAGACTTGTACATAGTCTCAAACAACTCACAACACCGCGGGTAAGAAGCCAAAAACTCAGAAAATACAATTTCTCAATCGGGCCCATAAATCATGTTTCTGGCTCCAACTTTGGAAAATCACAACTAATTCTAGAAAAATGGAAATCAAGCAAATCATAGCTCTCTGGAAAGCTTGGGATGTTACATTCACACTAAAAATAACTCTCAGCCTCAATATCAACGTTTAGACCCTCATTGACATCGAAATAGAAACAGATGTCCAGCTGTCCCTGATACTGGTGCAGTTTACTGTCATGAAATTCAGAAATTCGTAATTAAATCCAAAAAAATCCAATCAGGGCAAACTATACCAATTTGGAAAGCTACTGATGTTAAATAGAGGAGAAAAATAAGTCCAGATCAGTTCAGGAGTTCTAAGAACTCGGAAACCGATAAAACAGTAACGAAGGTCTGAAACTTCCCTGATGCTGATACAGAACTTCAGTAAATCGTTTCTCTCTCTAAAGACCTCCAATTAAGGTGCTTCCAGTTATAGGTCACTGTGGATATCTAGTTTATGGTCCTAAAGTTTCATGACATTTGGACATCATTTGGTCTATGAATGACATGGTTTCATTTTCGGACTCAATGAACAGTACCATGACTAAAACATTGAAAATTCCCAATTTCAACAATTCAACAAATATTCTCTAGACCTCCAAATATTACCCACTCTAGCTTCCCAAGAATCTCTCAATAGACTCTAGAGGCATGCCAAATTCCATAACAAGAAGAGCTCATCCGATCATACTTTGACGGAGCTCGCCTAAATGGCAATTTTAGCACCACATGGGATTCAAAACGGGTCTAAATGACCTCCCACATACTCTAACCTCTATTGGGCAAATTTAAAAGTACAAACATAGCATATATGAATTATCTAAGTAATCCAAATCATCATACATTCCAATTTCACTATGCTATGGAAGAGAATACACCATTTCACATAAGCCTCAAAAGGCCAACTTATACATTCTCATTACTTTAACCCTTTATATCATCCATACATCATTTGTACATACATTTATATGTGCTCATATAGTTACAACTCCAAAAAGAATAGGTGCATTCTCATTTTGGCACCTTATACATCAAAATAACCAAAAAGCTATACATCATTCTAACTATGCTCTTATAGGCTCCGTGAGGTGTGCTCGCCTCTCCTTGAACACCACCTGAATAATAGGATGGGAGGGGAAGGGGGTGAGATTCGGGAGAATCTCAATAGCTCATACTCATTCAAGATGCAATCAAGGCATATACTAGTCAAGCATGCAAACAAATCATCATAACACAACATATGTGTTTCACGCTATGAAATCAAACCAATGCCAAGACTAGGCTCTAGGGCCTTTCGGTCTAGCCTCACCCGAGCTTTAGGACTTTTGGATCGGCCTCACCCTTGGTTTAGGGACTTTTGGCTCCTCCTCACCCGTCTCAAGGGACTTTCGGCACCACCTCACCTGAGCAATTTCCCAATCACATCATAAGCATATTGGTACCGATACATCAAGGCAAAATCAATGGCATATCTCATCATACAAGCACATATACAACATATAATGACTATTACACATCCAAGAATGCAACAAGAACAGAGTAGAGAGCTACCTTCTCAGATTACACAAGTCTTCCCTTTCAATTTCTCCTCTCCCTCCTTGATTTCACACTCACAACAAGGTGGAGTTTCTTCCTTTGAGCCTAGGCAGAACAAAGAGCACCAATTACTCTTTCATAGTTTAAATAACTCTCACAAAGCTAAAAGAGACTCTTCATCAAATTAAACCCTCACTACCCTTACAGATCTAGGGATTCTCTCTCTAGAACTCTACTCATTTTCCTTCCTCTCTCAAGCCCTCAAAAAAGAAAGCATGAAGGAAGAAATGAAGGTAAATGCGTTCTACCCTCCTTCTAGAGTAGTTTTCCCACTTCCCTCTTCTGAACCTAACCCAAAACAACTGCTAAAACCGTAGAAAGAGAAAGCAAAAGGAGGAGACAACAAGCTAAGGAGAAAAGCTAGGGAAATCTAAAGATTACTCACCTCTTTGCTTGATCTCCTTGCTTCTCTAGGTCTCTCTCTCTCTCCTCAGCTCTTTCTCTCTCCTTGGTCGAAGCTCAGGTCGGTTCTGAGAGAAAGGAAGAGTTTAGACTCTTTTAAAAAGTTAAAATCTCTTTTTTCACGCTTTTCTGGACCGCTCTCGCTATAGCGAGCCATCATCCTTGCTACGGCGAGCTCGTGCAAGTTCCAGACTTTGCCTTCGTTATGGCGTCGCTACGGCGAGCTCGGCCTGTTCCAGACCTCTGCCTTCACTATAGCGCCACTATGGCGAGCAACTCCCTGGTTTCTGTATGGAATGTCACACTCGCTACAGCTAGGAACATCTTCGCTATTGCGAGGAGGCATTCTCGCTATGGCGACTCTATTTCTCGCTATGGCGAGAAGACTTAGAAAATTTTTGGCCTTCGAAAATTTCCCAGCTTCCTCTTTTCTCATTTTTCTCTTATTCCTTTTCTGGTTGTTACATTTCCACCCCCCTTAAAAGAAATTTTGTCCTCGAAATTTAAATACATACCTTAAAGGAATAATTCTGGATGTTTTTGCCTCATTTCATCCTCCATTTCCCAGGTTGCTTCTTCAGATGTCAGACCTCTCCATATCACTTTCACCAGAGGAATGCTCTTACTCCTCAATTGTTTCAGCTGAGCATCCACAATTCTCTCCGGTTTCACTACATAGGAAAGATCTTCCTGCAATTGCACATGCTCATATTCTATGACGTGTGAGGGGTCAGGCATATACTTTTTCAATTGGGAGACATGAAAAACACTGTGGATTTGGGCTAGGTTAGGAGGCAAGGCGATTCGGTAAGCCACGGGTCCAATTTTCTCAAGGATTTCAAACGGACCAATATACCTAGGACTGAGCTTTCTTACCCTCATTGACCGACCTACTCCCGTCACTGGAGACACTCGAATGAACACATGGTCTCCAATCTCAAACTCTAATGGCCTCCTTCTCTTATCGGCATAGCTTTTCTGCCTACTCTGGGCTGTGAGGAGTCTCTGTCTAATCAACCCTATCTGTCGGGTGGTCTGGTCCACAATCTCAGGTCCTATTATATTCCTCTCACCTAGCTCAACCCAACACAGAGGGGATCTGCACTTTCTCCCATACAAAGCCTCATAAGGGGCTATCTGGATACTGGAATGGTAACTATTATTATAAGCAAACTCTGCTAATGCTAAATACACATCCCAGTTACCCTTCATTTCTAACACACACGCCCTCAACATGTCTTCTAAGGTCTGGATGGTCCTCTCAGTCTGACCATCTGTCTGGGGGTGATATACAGTACTAAACCGCAACCTGGTCCCTAAGGCATGCTGCAATGATCTCCAAAAGTTCGATGTGAACCTGGGGTCTCTATCCGAAACTATGCTATTGGGTACTCCATGAAGTCGCACTATCTCTCTGATATACAACTGGGCTAATCTCTCCAGTGTATAAGTAGGCTTAATAGCTAAAAAGTGTGCAGACTTCGTCAGTCTATCCACAACTATCCAAATAGCATCGTGTCCAGAGGAGGTCCTGGGCAACCCCATAACAAAATCCATGGCTATACTATCCCACTTCCACTTAGGGATATCTAGAGGTTGCAACAACCCAGCCAGTTTTTGATGTTCTATTTTTACCCTCTGACACATTAGGCATCTAGCCACATAGGCTGTCACCTCATTCTTCATTCCCGGCCACCAGAAAATCTGTTTCAAATCCTGGTACATCTTTGTAACAGCCAAGAAAAAGGAAAGGAAAAGAGAAGCTGGAAAATTTTCGAAGAGTTGAGAATTTTCTAAGTCTTCTCACCATAGCGAGATATGGAATCACCATAGCGAGAATGCCTCTTCGCCGTAGCGAATATGTTCCTAGCTATAGCGAGTGCGGCATTCCATATAGAGACCAGAGAGTTGCTCGCCATAGCGGCGCTATAGCGAAGGTAGAGGTCTGGAACAAACACGATCTCGCCGTAGCGACGCCATAACGAAGGTAGAAGTCTGGAACAGACACGAGCTCGCCGTAGCGAGGGCACTAACTCGCTGTAGCGAGAGCGGTCCAGAAAAGCGAGAAAAAGAGAATTTGACTCTTAAAAGCTTCCAAATCTTTTCTTTCTTCTTCTAACCGACTCAAACTCGTCTTAGGAGAGAGCAAAGGGCGGAGGAGAGAGAGAGAAGCTGAAGAGAAGAGGAAAGCATAAGAAAGGTATGAATTTTCATGGCTTCCTCTTAGTAAGTTGCCCTTCTCCCTTTTTCCCCTCTTTCCTACGGTTTAGATGATAGAAATGGTTAGGTCTTGAGTCTGGTTCAGAGGAGAGAGAGTGGGAAACCATTCTTGAGAGAGATTAGAAGTAGATAGTCTTCTCTTTCTTGCTTTTCCCCTTTCTTAAGAGTTGAGAAAAGAGAGGGATAGCTCATGGGCCTTAGAGTGAGGAAAGACCTAGAGTGAGAAGCTCAGTAGAGCCAATTAGAAGAGATCCCTAGCTTAAGAATTGAGTATAAGGTATTAATTCCATGCTTTTGTATGGTTAGGCTCAAGAGGGACTCTCCCATCTAGGAATTGTTGTGAAATCCAACAAGGGAGGAGACAATTGACAGAGCAAATTGAGAATCGGTAGCAAAGGTAGTTCTCTCCACTTTCTCTCATGCATAATTGTGTGTTTACATTGTCTTGCTTGTGTGTATGAATAATATGAGCTATGAGAAGTGTGTTAGCATGATTATATGTTATGATTGAGATGATGTTTTAAATGCTTGATTTGGTTTGCTTGAGGAAATGGAAAAGCCAATAACCCTATAGCCAAGGTGAGGATGAGCCGAAGCCCTAAGTTGGTTGAGCCATGTCTCCCAAAAGTGAGGTAGACTCCCAAAGAGTAAGGGTGAGTCTAAGTACCTCTAAAGTATGGGAAGGCAAATCCAAAAGCCATAAGGGAAGGGGTGAGGCCGATCCAAGTACTCAGCGAGCTCTTGAATATTATCCATGGCCATTTCACATGTTTTAAATGTTTTTCATCATGTTTTATATGCTAACATGCCATACATGCATAGTGAGACTTGTTGCATGCAATATATGTATGTTTGAATAAGAGTTGAACTACTGAGATTCCATGAATCTCACCCTCCCTCTCCACCATCCAACCATGCCAGGTGGACCGAGTGAGATTAGAGATGGGAGCAACCACCACCAAGCATGAGGCTAGGGATAGAGATGAAGAAAAGTGTAAAGAATTCTTGTATATGTATCTTGTACATGAGATGTAAATGTTGTATATGATGTAACATTTATAAATGTTGTAAGACCATGTATGAATGATGTATGTATGAGAATGAGGGTTATGATGAATGAGAAAGTAGATTTTGATATGAAATGCTCATGATAGCCTAGAATATATGGGTGCATAAGTGGGCATGGGATAGTGAGTTTCCCTAATTTAAGTTATGAGACACTTGAGGCATGATTGACAGCTCCTAAAGATGCTTTCTCATGTGCTCAAGGAGTCATAGAAGTAGAAAAACCAAGATTGGACCCCATTAGCCACACTTTTGGCCAAGAAAGGGCCTTTTGCACATGATGTCATAGAATAGCCATATGACCTCTTCTTGCTATGAGATTTGACATGTAGTTAGATTATGTTTAGAGATTTCTGGGAAGCTAGAGTTCATGTCATTTAGAGGTCTATAGCATTTTCTATGATTTATCAAAGTTGACATCAGAAATTCGGATTTCAGAAAATCACTGTTCATTTGGTCAGTTTAGAAATCATGTCATCCGAGGGGCAAACGTAGTCCAATGGCTACGAAATTTTATATACAGAAACTAGATGGTCACAGTGACTTGTAGGAACTGGAAGCACCTCATTTAGAGGTCCAGAGAGGAAGTTATGCAATTTCGAAGTTCCTGCCCAGAATCAGACACCCAACCAGACCCGAGGTACTGTTTCATTGGTTTCCGGGGAATTTGATAGGTGAACTGATCTGGAGATATTTTTATCCTCTAGCTAACATCCACATCTTTCCATAGAGATAGATTTTATTAGCATTGGATTTTTTTGGAATTAGTTAGACATTTTCAAAGTCCATATCAGTAAACTGTGACAGTAAAGAAGCCCCCTCTGACCAGAGAACTATTTCGATGTCAAACGCAGAATGAGTGAGAGATTGAGACTTCTAAGTATTTTTAGATGAATTAGACGTCTCAAGATTTCTAGAATGACCCAGATCATGCAGATACGATTTTTCTGCATTTAGTTATGAATTTCCAAAGTTAGCCCAGAAAAGAAGCAAAATCTGCCATTAGCGAAAATGCATGTCTCCAATCCCTTTTTGCTTTCCATGAGTTCTAAGCATATAGTAGGGATTGAAATAAGTCTCAAAAGAGTAATTGAGCAAGAGGAATCAGAGAGAGGGCTCAACCGGTCCATGTTACTTCTAAGTGGAGCTCTACCCACACATAGTGCCATAGAGAAAGAAAGCATAAGGTAGAGAAAGTGTCTCCCTTATGAGTTCCGCATTGCCATATGGGCTAGAGGGCACGTTGGGTATGAGCTAGAGGTTAAGGTGTTACAATCTTGGTGGCACCTGGGTGGATAGTATACTTACTCTTATGTGCCTCTTCTAAAATGCCTTCTCTCAACTCATTTCGACTAGGCACACAGATTCTATCCCGATATACTATCATACCATCCTCAGACACTTTAAACTCTGAGGTCTTACCTTGGGAGATCTCATTCCTGATCCGTTTCAGGAACTCATCCTCTCTCTGGGCATCTAAGATCTGAGTTCTCAACACATTCTCAATTCGGGTTTCACTCAGATACAATCTACCCGAGACCACTTGACAAGAGAGGTTCAAGTTTCTGAACTTCTCTAGGAGCTCTTGCTCCCTAATCATCATATGGGCCACATGGATGGATTTCCTACTCAAGGCATCTGCCACCACATTGGCCTTGCCCGGATGATATTTCAACACATAATCATAATCTTTCAGAAACTCCATCCATCTCCTCTGTCTCATATTGAGTTCCTTCTGGTCAAATAGGTATTTCAGACTTTTATGGTCACTATAGATCTCTATGGTAGCCCCATACAGATAGTGTCTCCAGATTTTAAGAGCAAATACTACGGCGGCTAACTCCAAGTCATGTGTGGGATAACTCTCCTCATGAGGCCTCAACTGCCTCGAGGCATATGCCACTACTCTACCCTATTGCATCAACACACATCCTAACCCTTTGCCCGAGGCATCACAATAAACCACAAATGGTTCACTAGGGTCAGGGATAATCAGTACAGGGGCAGTGGTCAAACGAAGTTTCAACTCCTGGAAACTTCTCTCACAACTATCATCCCACACAAACGGTGTCTCTTTCCTAGTTAGCCTCGTCAATGATAAGGCCATATGAGAAAATCCCTGAATGAATCGTCTATAGTACCCTACCAAACCTAGGAAACTCCTAACCTCGGTGATCGTTCTAGGTCTATCCCACTGTAACACAGCCTCAACTTTATGGGGATCAACCGCAACCCCATCTCGTGAGATCACATGACCTAAGAATCTCACCTCGGTCAGCCAAAACTCACATTTACTAAGTTTGGCGTACAACCTTTTCTCTCTCAAGGTTTCTAGGACTAATCTCAAATGCCTCTCGTGCTCTTCAAAGGATCTAGAGTACATAAGGATATCATCAATGAAAACTACCACAAACTGATCTAGATACGGTCTGAATACCCTGTTCATGTAATCCATGAACACAGCAGGCGCATTCGTCAATCCGAATGGCATCACAAGGAACTCATAGTGCCCATATCTCGTTCTGAAGGCCGTCTTGGAGACGTCTTTAACTCTCACTCTCAACTGGTGGTACCCAGATCTAAGATCTATCTTGGAAAACACAGATGCCCCAGCCAACTGATCTAACAGATCATCAATTCTAGGGAGAGGATATTTATTCTTGATGGTGACTTTGTTTAACTCTCTGTAATCTATGCATAAACGCAAGCTACCATCTTTCTTTCTCACAAACAACACCGGAGCTCCCCAAGGTGATACACTAGGGCGGATAAACCCTTTCTCTAACAATTCCTCTATCTGTCTTTTCAACTCTGCAAGCTCAGTGGGAGCCATCCTATAAGGAGCCTTGGACACCGGTCCAGCCCCAGGCATTATGTCTATAGGGAACTCTAGTTCTCTCTCAGGGGGTAGACCACTAAAGTCAAACTCCTTAGGGAAAACTTCTGGGAATTCCTTGACAACTGGGATCTCCTCTATCCCTTCTTCTACCTCAACCCGAATAGAGAAAAAGACTAGAAACCCTTGACATCCACACTCTAAATGCCTCTCAGCCTGGGTAGTAGTCATAAAGGATAACTCAGCTCCTACCCTAGGTATGGTCCCACAAGCAGGTAAAGAAATGGTTTGGTGTTCACAATCAAGTACTGCATTATTTGTGGCTAACCAGTTCATACCAACAATCATATCAATATCATGGAAAGGCATACAAATCAAATCAATAGTGGTATGACACTGGTTAAACTGAACAGTGACATTCAAGCAAATATGGGAAGTAATCACGGGACCTCCAGTGGGTATAGTGACAAACAAGTCAAATGGCAAGACGCTTACAGTCAGACCCAATCGCCTCACACAATCATAGGATATAAACGAGTGACTAGCACCCGAATCAAACATAGCAACTACAGGAAAGCCATTCACTATCAGCGTACCTCGGATCATACTGGGGGACGCGCTAGCTTCCTGCTGAGTGAGGGCGAACACTCTACCCTGGGTCTGTGGCCTAGGAGGAGGCGCTATGTCCATCTGCGGACAGTGTCTCGCGATGTGCCCCAACTTCCCACACTTGAAGCAAGTCACCGGAGACTGCTGGAAGGATGACTGGCCCCGAGGAGGCGGCATCGGCTTACCCCGCTGTGGCCTTCGGTTCCATGGCCCCTTGCCTCTCTTCTTGGCACTGGGTGTCACACTAGAACCCTCTTCAGGTCTCAGCCTTTTCAATTCTGAAACCTCCTTCTGACTAGCTATGGCCGTCACCGGCATAATAACCCGCAGGTTAGTCTCAATCACCCTGCTGACCTCCACAATGGTATTAAACTTTCTGATCCGTTGTGGGGTAACTCTGTCGCTAATCAGAGGTTTTAGGCCGGGTCTCAAACTACTCACATCTCCAGGGTTCATCATCATACCTCTGGAGGTAAGAGGAATACCGAGACAACTCCATGAACTTAGCCACATACTGGTCTACAGTCATCTCATCCGTCTGTCTCAAACTCATAAACTCCATCTCTTTCTTCTTCCTCGCCGAACTAGGGAAATATTTCTCATAAAACTCAACCAAGAAACTTTCCCAGTTGATCGGTATATCCTTAGTCTCCATCAAGGGCTGCGTACTACACCACCATCTATCAGCTTCCTTTTTCAACATAAAAGTGGCTAGCTGAGCTTTCTGCTCGGTAGTACAACTCATTACCGAGAAGATTTTCTCTAGCTCTCTAACCCAAGCCTCCGCCTTATCCGCATCCAACTCCCCGTCAAACGTGGGTGGATTATTTTGCCTGAACTGCTTCAACAGTTTCTGGATAGGCGTCTGGGTCTGAGCTACTATAGGCTCTTGGGGATGTGCAGGTGGAATACCAGATGTAGATGGCTGAGGTACAGGGGCTTCCCTCCTGGCTTCCTCTTGCCTGGTCAGGGTATCTTGTAGGTGCATGATCATATCATGTTGCTGTTAGGCAATGTACCTCTGTTGTTCCAACATTTCCTGATGCTGGCCCATCATGGCCTCATACCGATCCAATCTTTCCATGATGGTTCGCAAAGGATCCCCAGGCCCAACAAGAACCTCTGGCTCAACTCTCTGAGCCCTGGGCGGCCTGCCTCTACCCCTGCCCCGTCTAGTCTCAACCATTTCTGAAAAGAAGTAGCAATTCTCAGTTTACAATCATAGCACAAGCACATATGCATATGAATGTTACCACTTCCATGGCAATTTACACCAAACACAAGCAATTCAATCATAAAAGAGCCCAACATCGAGCAAAAGTGCCTGAACCTTTGCTCTGATACCAAAAATGTAACACCTTACTGACTTCATTCCAATTAACCTCCCTCTAGACTTGATTCCATATGATTTCCCCGGAAAATGACCGAAACCGTGGTATTTCACTACTTAAAGTCGGGGTTTAACCGGTCATATTTTGCCCCGTGGGTCCTGTGAATCCATCATTCACATTCTTTACTCAAACACAATTTATAAGACTTGTACATAGTCTCAAACAACTCACAACACCGCGGGTAAGAAGACAAAAACTCAGAAAATACAATTTCTCAATCGGGCCCATAAATCATGTTTCTGGCTCCAACTTTGGAAAATCACAACTAATTCTAGAAAAATGGGAATCAAGCAAATCATAGCTCTCTGGAAAGCTTGGGATGTTAAATTCACACTAAAAATAACTCTCAGCCTCAATCTCAACGTTTAGACCCTCATTGACATCGAAATAGAAACAGATGTCCAGCTGTCCCTGATACTGGTGCAGTTTACTGTCATGAACTTCGGAAATTCGTAATTAAATCCAAAAAAATCCAATCAGGGCAACTATACCAATTTGGAAAGCTACTGATGTTAACTAGAGGAGAAAAATAAGTCCAGATCAGTTCAGGAGTTCTAAGACCTCGGAAACCGATAAAACAGTAACGAAGGTCTGAAACTTCCCTGATGCTGATACAGAACTTCAGTAAATCGTTTCTCTCTCTATAGACCTCCAATTAAGGTGCTTCCAGTTGGTATAGGTCACTGTGGATATCTAGTTTATGTTTCTAAAGTTTCATGACATTTGGACATCATTTGATCTATGAATGACATGGTTTCATTTTCGGACTCAATGAACAGTACCATGACTAAAACATTGAAAATTCCCAATTTCAACAATTCATCAAATATTCTCTAGACCTCCAAATATTACCCACTCTAGCTTCCCAAGAAGCTCTCGATAGACTCTAGAGGCATGCCAAATTCCATAACAAGAAGAGCTCATCCGATCATACTTTGACGGAGCTTGCCTAAATGGCAATTTTAGCACCACATGGGATTCAAAACGGGTCTAAATGACCTCCCACATGCTCTAACCTCTATTGGGCAAATTTAAAAGTACAAACATAGCATATATGAATTATCTAAGTAATCCAAATCATCATACATTCCAATTTCACTATGCTATGGAAGAGAATACACCATTTCACATAAGCCTCAAAAGGCCAACTTATACATTCTCATTACTTTAACCCTTTATATCATCCATACATCATTTGTACATACATTTATATGTTCTCATATAGTTACAACTCCAAAAAGAATAGGTGCATTCTCATTTTGGCACCTTATACATCAAAATAACCAAAAAGCTATACATCATTCTAACTATGCTCTTCTAGGCTCCGTGAGGTGTGCTCGCCTCTCCTTGAACACCACCTAAATAATAGGATGGGAGGGGAAGGGGGTGAGATTTGGGAGAATCTCAATAGCTCATACTCATTCAAGATGCAATCAAGGCATATACTAGTCAAGCATGCAAACAAATCATCATAACACAACATATGTGTTTCACGCTATGAAATCAAACCAATGCCAAGACTAGGCTCTAGGGCCTTTCGGTCTAGCCTCACCCGAGCTTTAGGACTTTTGGATCGGCCTCACCCTTGGTTTAAGGACTTTTGGCTCCTCCTCACCCGTCTCAAGGGACTTTCGGCACCACCTCACCTGAGCAATTTCCCAATCACATCATAAGCATATTGGTACCGATACATCAAGGCAAAATCAATGGCATATCTCATCATACAAGCACATATACAACATATAATGACTATTACACATCCAAGAATGCAACAAGAACAGAGTAGAGAGCTACCTTCTTAGATTACACAAGTCTTCCCTTTCAATTTCTCCTCTCCCTCCTTGATTTCACACTCACAACAAGGTGGAGTTTCTTCCTTTGAGCCTAGGCAGAACAAAGAGCACCAATTACTCTTTCATAGTTTAAATAACTCTCACAAAGCTAAAAGAGACTCTTCATCAAATTAAACCCTCACTACCCTTACAGATCTAGGGATTCTCTCTCTAGAACTCTACTCATTTTCCTTCCTCTCTCAAGCCCTCAAAGAAGAAAGCATGGAGGAAGAAATGAAGGTAAATGCGTTCTACCCTCCTTCTAGAGTAGTTTTCCCACTTCCCTCTTCTGACCCTAACCCAAAACAACTGCTAAAACCGTAGAAAGAGAAAGCAAAAGGAGGAGACAACAAGCTAAGGAGAAAAGCTAGGGAAATCTAAAGATTACTCACCTCTTTGCTTGATCTCCTTGCTTCTCTAGGTCTCTCTCTCTCTCCTCAGCTCTTTCTCTCTCCTTGGTCGAAGCTCAGGTCGGTTCTGAGAGAAAGGAAGAGTTTAGACTCTTTTAAAAAGTTAAAATCTCTTTTTTCACGCTTTTCTAGACCGCTCTCGCTATAGCGAGCCATCATCCTCGCTACGGCGAGCTCGTGCAAGTTCCAGACTTTGCCTTCGCTATGGCGTCGCTACAGCGAGCTCGGCCTGTTCCAGACCTCTGCCTTCGCTATAGCGCCGCTATGGCGAGCAACTCCCTGGTTTCTGTATGGAATGTCGCACTCGCTACAGCTAGGAACATCTTCGCTATTGCGAGGAGGCATTCTCGCTATGGCGACTCTATTTCTCGCTATGGCGAGAAGACTTAGAAAATTTTCGGCCTTCGAAAATTTCCCAGCTTCCTCTTTTCTCATTTTTCTCTCATTCCTTTTCTGGTTGTTACATCCTTCGTAAACATGAGAGACATAATGTCCAATTTCTTTATAAATGTGTAAAATGCACCAGATATAAAAGTAAGTCCTCTAAAATGAATGATTGAAGGCCAAATAAAATTAGGATAGAATTTTAAATAATAGAAAATGAGGAGTCAAGGTCCATAGTACCCAGAAACTAGAGCCAAAGTGGTTCAATAAAATTGCCAAAAGTACAATAACATTTTTGTAATTTCAAGCACTTTTTAGAAAACTAAAAGAAGGGATTTTTAAATGAAAAAAATAAGTTTCTCGAGGTTTTCAGAGGCCCTTCAAATCATAGGAACCCCTAGAATAGTTCAAACCACCAGTTGACGTTTTATAATGTCAGTTGACTCAAACTTTGACCTGTTCATTCAAGAAGATTTTAAATCCAAATTAAGTGATTCTAAAGGTATTTTATAAATTAGAGAACCTAAATTTTATGAAAGAAAAGATGGTTCTCGAAAAAGATTTGAAATGAGCCTACAACAGAAGTGCCAAGATAAAGGGACATAAATGGAATTTTTAAAGAAGAATTTAAAGAACTTTCCTTCCATATAACATGTGCTCTTTCTCCCACTCACTTAGATCGACTTATTTTCTAGCCAAAATAGAGAAAGGACTAACAAGGAAGGACACACAAAGAGGGAGGAAGAAGAGAAGGAATAATCCAAGAAAAGTGTAGAAATTCATGTTCCTTCCTTTAATAAACTTGTTCTCCTCATTCTCCTCTTTGTTCTTATGGTTTTAATGGCTCATATAGGACTGATTTATGGCTGGTCTAGAGGAGAGAGCTTAGAATTTTAAGGAAAATCTTGAAGCAATGGAAAGAGTTCTTGGAAAAGTCTTGACACAAGGTAAATCCTTTAGCTTTCCATGCTTCTTTCTTGCTCTTCTCTATATAAATTTCATATAACCTAGAGCTCATTTAAAGGGGGTTTAATTCTGAGCATATCAAGGGAAGAACAAGTGATTTAGAGTGTGGAGATTTAGAATAAGCAAGTGGAAATAAAAAGGGAGCCTTAGATTTCAAGTTGGCACAACTTAGGGCTTTGAAATAAATGATGAAATTTGATTTTTTCTAAAGGCATTCTAGATTATGTAAGACATGGTATGAGCCCTTTAGACCCTTAGGAATCTTTACACGAACCATCCCTTTCAAGAAAATAAAGCTAACTCTATGGGTGCCAGATGCTTGTATAGTCTCAACCTAAACTACTTGAAGTACTTAGGAAATGTTTTAATTTGTCTTAAGGCTAGAATAGTACTAGTGATAAGCATGTTTATACATTTTAATTCTCCTAACTTAAACATTTTAATAATTAAATAAGGTTTAATGGGCTTTATTAGGTAGATAATTGAGTTTATTGGCCATTACTTGCACTTTAGAAATTCATTTGCAAATTTTTGGATTTTAATGCACAAATTTCATTGAAATATTCCTTTATGAATTCTTCTTTCTTAATATTTTGTTTTATTTTATTCTACTTCATTTTATTATTATTATTTTGTTGTGCAGATTTTAATGGAAAAAATTTAAAATGAAGATGAATTGATGACGTGTGGAAGAGTAAGGAAGATACAAACTCACATGATAGAGTGCAGGGGAATGAGAATCAGCATATGAAAGTAGCTCATTTCACATGGTCTAACGAAGGCTCAAGTTGTCTCATGCAAATAGCAGCTCACTTGAACAGTAGCTAACGTGGGAAACTCGTGGCAAGCAGGAATGAAGACACATGAAGAAGCTCGGTGAATAGAAGCACGGGCAGTAGCATCATTGGAAGTAACGGTTTGCAGGTAGAAACAGAGGAAGGAGAGCCATAAACTAAAAGGATTGAAGCCACATAAAGAAGAAGCAACGAATTGGGCATAAGGTTGTTAAATGAAGAAGCTCACGTGGAGAACATGCAAAAGAATGTGGAATGCACTGAACAGAGAAGAGGCTATGGGTTCTGGTACTTTTTGAGGAGGAGAAACATAGAAGTTACATCAAGAAGCAAGCTCGAGCTTGAGAAGAGAAAAAGCAGACTCGAAATGCAAAGCCACAGAATGAACATGTAAGGATTGACGTGGGAACCAAAGGCTGAGAATAAAAGCAAAAGTAGCATGTGAAAGGAAGAATGAAGAGCACGTGATTAGAGGGAATGACAAAAATAAAGGAAGCAGCAGCCACATGGAAGAGTTTCACGTGGGGAATGATTCAAGAAGCATGGGCAGAAAGGAATTCAAGTGCAATTAAAAGAAATGCATATGCATGGGTTTGATGTAGAATGAAGAGTGATACATTCAACAACACATGAGAAAGAATTAAATGGAAAAGCCACGTGAAGGGAAAATTGACGTAGATTGCATATGGGCAAAATGCTATTTTGAAGGAAATCCATCTCTTCCATTCATCAAGAGAGGTTGGGCACGTGAAATGATTAATGAAACACGTAAGGAAGGTTAGAGGCAGTAGATAATCCATAAAAAAACATTACATATCATCATGAGACACATAATCCATTCTATTCATTCCATCCAGAATCCATTGTCATTTACACACCACACCATTTCCTCCATTTTTCTCACCTCCATCTATTTTTCAATGAAGCATTAACTCTCAACTTGTGATTAGCTTGGAAGAAGTCCTTAGTGGAAGCTTGAATCCATGGAGAAGAACATAGAATTTTGGCTAAGAATTTCTACTTTTCTACACTTTTTCTTTTTCTTGTACAAGCCTGGTTAAGTTATATTTGATTAGGAATTTATGTAATTGTAATTAATGGCTGGTTAGACACTAATTGGGATATTGTTTGACTGATTATTTAATTGATTTAGTGCTAAATTTTTCATTATTATCTAATTTCCCATGTATGCCATTAAGGTGTTTGATGAAATACATAAGTGAGATTATGTGCTTGATTGTTTGATTTTAGGATTCCTTTGAGTTTAATATGTTAATTAAACATCTTAGGGTGATAATTTAGAGGCTAGTTAATCGATTAATCAATCAAATTAAAGTGTTTGTTGATCCTAATGACAAAAGTTAATGATTTAATATAGGATTAAGGTTTCAATTCAACATTAAATTGTTAGTCCCTTGATTTTTATGTGGTAACTCAAGATAATTTGCCAATGGACATAATTAGGGATTCTTATACTAGAATTAATCATAATTGAATTAAGATAAGAATAGTGGCTACCAAGGGATGAATCCAAAGCTAGTCACAAGTCCATCATTCACCTCATAATTCATACAATTAGGTAGCAATTAGGAATTTTAATTTGGCTCCATTTTAATTAGTTTAAGTAAATCAAACCCCCCTTAGTTAGGAAATTTTTAAAGTCTTTTAACACCTAGAAAGCTCTATTAAACATTGAATTCCATTTCTAAGAGAGATAACCTAGGTTGTACCACTAGCTATATATCTTCAACCTAGTTTTATTTTGAGGGTTGCGCAACATGACTCGTCAACTAGATATGATGGAAGAACATTAATGAAAGCCTTGGAAAAAAATTAGAAGTTATGGAATGTGAGATGGAGGTATAGGCTCTATAATGAGACATTGGGAAGCAACTTATAGCTAGACTTATTAAAATGAATGTATGATGACTCCAAGGAGTCTAAAGAGAGTCAAAAGACCTAGAATGAATGAAAAATGGGAGCCAAGATTATGAATTTTAAGAGTTGCTTCCTTGTGTCTTATATGGAAGCATTATGGAGACAAATGAGAAAGTAGCATACATAAGAGTTGTATAAGGCTAGAGCTAATTCCAGTGATCTAAGTATATCTTATTTGATATGTTTAAGCCAAAAAGATCAAGTGCCGCTCAATTTCAAGAGCTTGGCCAAGATGGGGAGCAAGAGTCAAGGAAAAAGTGAGTTGCATTAGCTCCAAGGTAGCTCTCCAACCTTTGTCCCATGCATTCTTGGTTGTTTTCTTGTCTTTGGATGCGTGTATGTATGTTTATGTTATGAGAAATGTGTATAGCTATTTTCTACATGCTATGGTATCATTATATGCATAAAATGTTTTTTATGAATGTGTTATGGCTTGAATGAGTTTGGTGAAGCTAAAAGTCCCTTAGCAAAGGTGAGGTTGAGCCAAAAGTCCCTAATATTTTGTGAGACAAAGCCAAAAGTCCATAAAAGAGTGAGACTTAGTCAAAAGTCCCTTGAAAATAGGTGAGTCAAGTTCAAAAGTCCTAAGGAAAGAAGGTGAGGTTAAACCAATGCTCTTGCAAGTTAGTGTATGATTTGTATGAGCTTTTTGCACATAAAAAAGAATTTATGTATGGTTACTAGTAGTTTAATATTCATATATGCATTCTTGGACTTGAAAATATGGCTATTATGTATAATTGAAATGGTTAAGAGCTATTGGGATTCTTAGAATCTCAATCTTACCTCTCCAATATCTAACCATGTCTAGGTGAGCCAAGTGGGCTAAGAAGTGAGAGCCAACAAGCATAAGAAGCAAGACTTTGGCACATGTATAGAGAAATAAGCCTTGTAAATGTATTTTGATATCAAGAATTGTAACCATGAGTTGTTTATATGATGTAGACATTTAAGCACACTCAAATATATGTAGACATGATGTACAAAATGGTTTTGGGTTTATATGAATGAGTATATATGATTTCGCTACCAAAGACCCATTATGTGTTATGCTTCCAATGTGTATGATTGTATGTAGCGTAGTGGATATGGGCTCCATGATATTTTGAACCAAATGATATGTCTCCATAGGCTGTGAATGTCGTTTTGGTTGTGCCCAAGTGGCCATAGATAAGGAAGAAAGCAATTTGACCCCTTTTTGAACCAATTGAAATGTCAAATTTGACCATTTTGTATGCTAAATCAAAATCTGACCAAATAAGTGAGTTTTTCTAAGAAATTTGGCCAACAAGTAGGTCTCATTTTGAGATTTCCATAGAGCTAGAGAGCACCCAATTTGGAGCACTAGAGAATTTATTATGATTTTTCAAATTTGGAAAAAATATGTTAAATGCTAGAGTGTACTGTTCATATGGTCAGATTTTGTTTCCTTATCATTCGTGAGACAGATGATGTCTAATGACTATGAAATTTTACAAAAACACACTAGACATCATAATCTTTCCACATCCACAGAGATCACCCCATTTGGAGCTCTCTAGATAGAGAACCAAATTTTTGAAATTTCATGATAGTATTAAGGATGTAGTAGGACCTCTGGTACTGTTCTATAAATTCCCATAGGCTAAATTCTTCAGTTTTGGTCTACAGTTATTTTTAACCTCTAGTAGATATCTATAGCTTTCTAAATTGATATGGATTACTCATTTTTATATGTTTCTATAATTAGTTATGAATTTTTAAAATTTATATTAGTAACTTGTGATAATAAACTTGGGCAGCTAAACCTTTTGTACTTTTCTGTTGTCAATCATGGTCCACTTGATGTTTTCATGGCCTAGAATTATTTTTAACTTATAATTGATATTCAGAGTTTTCTAGAAAGCTATCATTTGCTTGATTTCAATTTTTTTTACAATTAATTATAATTTTCCAAAATTCATATTAGTAAATCCATGATAGCAACCCAAAAACAATATATTGATTTTGTGTTATATGATCCAAAATCCAAGACCCTTAAGTTTTTTTGTGTCATTCCTGAGTTGTATGGATATGTTATGATGGGAAATTGATATGGATGAGTTCATATGGTCTACAAACCATGAAATGGAATTTTTAGGTCTTACATAATGCAACTTTATCCCATTAAATGTATTATTTTCAAGGAAAAATGTGTGAAACTATGTCTTGATGTTGAAGTAAGATGACTAGAGAATAAGGTATGACACTTTTGGTATCATAGCAAAGTTCCAAACCTTATAAGATTGAATATGGATTGAAGAAGTAATGTTACAAGTATGGGTAAGCCTATACAAGTAGCATGAGCTTGTTTCGGGCGTTTTAGGTGTCTAACGGTGGCATTTGCTTATGTTTATGTTAAGTGAGATGTGGAATGGTCATTGAATAGGTGGTGAACCTTAGGAGAGATTGGCCTCTAGAGTCGCTTAAGTAGAGCTAAGTGATCCTATAGCTAGAGCTTTGTAGGTTATGGTAGCTCACCAGGATTCACGGCAAGTTGTGTGTATTAGCAGCGAGAGGTTATTATTATTATGTGGCTGCAAGAGAGGCTTGCTCAAAGAAACCATTAGAGGCCTAATCCTCTTGATTACCACCCTCACACCATTCTAAGATGTTTTGCTTGGTGCAGAGATAGGCAATAATGCAGTGTAGTATGATGTAAAACTATTATTACATAGGAATGAGTTTAAAAGAGAAATGAGAAAGAGAGTTACTCCCCTTAACCACAACACCCAAATGCTTAGAGAGATTAGAGAGCTTAGAAAGTTATTCTCTCAAGCTAGGGGTAGAACCCTCTAGTATTAATAGTGGGCTATATATAGAGACTATGAGGCTCATATTGTAACATCTGGTCCCTCCGTAAACGTGAGAAACGCGATGTTCGATTTCTCCGTAAACGTCAGAAATAGGCCAAATATAAAAGGAAATCCTCGAAATAGAAGGAATTGGGGCCAAATAAAAGTATGATAAATTATAAATATTAGAAAATGAGGATTTGAGATTTAAGATGCCCAAAAACCAGAGCAAGAAGAGCTCAAAAAATTTGTCGAAAAAAGTAGGGGCATTTTTGTAATTTTTAGAAAATTTTGAAATCTCATAGGAGGGCTTTTTAAATGGAAAATTTGAGCTTTCTGGGGTTCTTAGAGGCCCTGAATATCATGGGAACCCCTAGAACAGTTGAAACCCCTCCAGTGAGCGATTTCGGCCATTAATTGACCGAAACTTTGACCGAATGGTTCGGAATGGTTTTAGATCCTTTTTGAGTGATTCCAAAGACAATTCTTATGATTAAGAGCCTAATAAATATGATGGAAAAGACAGATTTTACAAAGGAGTTGAAATGAGCCCAAACAAACAAAACTACGAAGAGGGACTAAATTACAAATTCTGAAAGTTGCTTAAATGAATCCCTAGCTTATAAAAAACATCCCTCCTCTGCTCAGATCTCCTCACCCACTCTCTCACATGTTAAAACAGAATTAAGAAGGGGTAAGAGTGGCGCACAAAAGGGGAGGCCAAGGAAGGAAGAAGAAGCCTTGAACAGGTATGAAAGTGTGTGTTTTCTTCCTTTTGTCTTTACAATAAATATTCCCCTCCTTCTCGTCCATATTTCCATGGGTTCAGAATGTATTTTGATGCTATTTTGGTTCTGGTCCAGCAAGGAGAAGTTAGGATTATAGGGAAGGCTTGGGTGCAAGAGGAAGCCACTTGGAAGAGCAAGAATTTAAGGTAGGTTCCCATTCCTTTCCATGGCTTTTCTTGCACTTCTTGCTTGTTCTCCTCCATATGAATTTCGTGCAACCTAGAGCCCATCCAATGGAAGTTGAATTTTGACCATATCAAGGGAAGAACAAGTGATTTAGAGTGTGGGAATTTAGAATAGACAAGTGGAAACAAAAAGGGAGCCTTAAAATTCAAGTTGGCACAACTTGGGGTTTTGAAATAAGTGATGAAATATGATTTTTCCTAGAGGTATTCTAGCTTATGTAAGACATGGTTTGAGTCCCTTAGACCCCTAGGAAGTTACATATGTGACATTCCTTCCAAGAAAACAAAGCAAAGTTCAAGGACTCTTTTCATGATGTATATCTCGGCCATACAAGGTCTGGTCACCTAGAGAGTGTTTTAATTTATTCTAAGCCTAGAATGGGACTTCTTATGATGGTAGAAGGTGGGAGGAACCCTTGGAAAAAATTTAGAAGCCATGGATTGGGAGATGAGGCAATGGCTTCCATAATGTGACCTTATGAAGCAACTTGTGTTTAGGCTTTTGTAAATGAATATGTAATGGCTCCAAGGACCTTAAATGAGGTCAAGAGGCCTAGAAATGAGAAGAGAATGGAGTCAAGAACTTGAATCATGATGGTTGCTTCAATAGGCCATTTATGGAGCCATTATGTGACTTATGGAACCAAGTGTGTTCTTCAGAGTAAATTGAATGCTTTAGCTTATTTCAAGAATATAATTGAGTATTATTCATGATGTTTAGGCCAAGGAAACTGACCCCACTTTAGTGTTCTTATGGAACCGAAAAAGGGAAGGAGTAAGGCAAAGTCAAGCTTGCATCGATAACAAGGTAGCTCTCTCTCTCTTTTCTCCAATGCATGAATGAATGTCTACATTGTTTTTGAATGTGTGTATGAGTATTTTAAGCTATGAATTGTATTTGAGTATGATGCCTATGTTCCATGGAACCATAATATTGTACTATGTATTCAAATGATGCCTATAAATGTTGCATTGGTTTGCTTGAATGTGGAGAGGCCAAGAACCTTCTATCTTCGGTGAGGATGAGCCAAGAACCCTTAGAAGTGGTTGAGACCAAGAGAAAGTCTCCCAAGAGCAAGGCTTAGTTCAAGGCCTTTGAGAAAAAGGGTGAGGCAAGTCTAAGAACCTTGAAGAAAGTGGGTGAGGCTAATCCATTCATTTGGCAAGCCTAAGTATGTTATGTGTGCTTTGTGTAAATGCCAAGAATGTATTTTACACCATTTTCTATATTGATATGCCATACATGCATCCTTAACACTTGTATTACATTCTTTATGCATGATTGAATGGGAGATAAGCTATTGGGATTCCTAGAATCTCACTCTTCCCTCCCCATTACTTAATATGCCTAGGTGGATCAAGAGAGCAAGGAAATGGGAGCCACCACACTTGGAAGCAAGAAGATTAGCAATGGGGTTGTAACATATTTGTATTATAGCCATATGGTTGTCACATGATGTATCTCCATAATGTATATGATGTATGAGCTTATGAATATTTGTAAGAGTATGGGTATATTGTATATGTATGAGAACTAGACCCATGTGAATGATATTTCATAAATTTGACTTAGATATGCCAAGTTATACAAGTATGGCTCTTGTGTATATCTTGGTGTGGATGAGTGAGATTATGGAATCTGGGTTATTAGCCCTTTGAGACATGTTTGATAGAGTGTTTTAATGCTTTCCCACGTGCTCATGTGGCCATAGAATGAGAAGAAGCAAAAAATGGACCCCTTGAGACCCCATATGAAGCTTAAAAAGGGCATTTTGCAACCCTATGTCACAAACTGACCAAATGGACAAATTTCCCCATGAAATTTGGCATGTATGTAGAGTTCATCAAGAGATTTTTGGAAAGCTAAAGTGTAGAATTTTTGGAGGTCTAGGGAATATTTGGCAAATTTTGGAAGTTAGGAATTTTTCTGATTTTGGTCAGTGTACTGTAGCTTTGGTCCGAAAATGCATCTGTGTCAAATATAGGGAAAATGAGGTCCAATAGTCCTGAAATTTTACATGGAGAAACTATACATGCACAGTGAGCTATAGCAACTGGAAGCACCTCATTTGAAGGTCTATAGAGAGAGAAATGAATTTTTGAAGTTAGAACTCACTGTCAGTGACGCAGCAGGACCCTCAGCACTGTTCCATCGAGTTTCTCCAGTTTAATGTCATTCTATGGGTCTGGACTATTTTTTCCCTTAATTTAGACATCTGTAGCTTTCCAGATTGATATAGTTTACTTGATTTGGAGTTTTTTGCAATTAGTTATGAATTTTTAAAATCCATATCAGTAAGCTGTAGCAGAACTCAAGGGCAGCCGGATCTTTCATAATTTTCGGTTGTCAAACACAGTACAGCTGGGTTTTCATACCTGTAATTATTTTTAACTTATAGTAGACATACGGAGATTTCTGGAAAGCTATCATTTGCCTCGTTTTGATATTTTTAGAATTAATTATGATTTTCCAAAGTCTGCCCCAGAAAACTGAAAACTGGAACCCGTGGCAAAAATTCTGATATGTGTTCCAAACCTCCAAACCCGAGTTTCTTGACCTAAATGGCTATGAATCCGATATGTTTTAATATGTTATGGTCTAAGAGGAGTTGAGGGTCAATTCATGGGCTTGGGAGTGATTTAATGCTGAGCTAGAGGTTCTTAGTAGTGTGCTTCCCATTGTTATGTGTTGTATGTCCAAGTAAATTGTGTAAAAAGTTCAAGTAGTGCAAAATGGACCTCAAGAGTTTATGTAATGATATTCTTGCTTTGAATGAATGTTGTATGGATATTATATGGAAAAAATTGCTTAAACCAAAGTGGGATTGAACCGTGTGGGTTTGTTTATGTGATTTCGGTCCATATGCTACGCTTTGTGTGCAAGTCTGGTGTTTATTGTTTGAATGCTATGATATGAGTTTCTTGGGGTTAAGATATGACACATATCGTATAGCCAAAGAAGAAGTATCTGGTTATGATGGAGTGTATTGCCATATGGAAAGCCTTGTTGGTCATATTCAAGTTAATATAAGAAATGAACTGCTAAGGGGTCAACCAGAGCACAGAGAGTTCAAACCTATAGTATGAACAAGATAAGAGATAGGTAAACGACTAACTTAGGAAGCTCATAGAAAATCAATAAGGATAAAAGAGTAGTAGGTTTAATGAATGAGTCTAAGGAAGAGATTGACATGTTCTATGATTAAACTCGAAGATGTTTGAGATTGTTAGGCACGGGGGTAGTAAGGTTGTAAAGACCTATCCACAAGGCGTTGACTCCAACCTAGGATGTTACCCAATGTGCTAGTGAATGATAGACTAATATCATAAGCTCAAGAGATGTAAATCATATTGTGAGTATATGTGTAAAGGAAGGACAAAGTTGTATAAAAGAACAAATGTCATATCTGTACCTATTATATGCTATAACTCACTATTAAAAGACCTTGTACTCATTATTAGGAAAACCTTGTTGACAAGGTCTTGAAATTTACATTGTAGAATACAAGATCTTAGATCTTAGTGACAGGATGTTTGTATAACCTATAATTGATGTGATCTAATGGTAGTAGCATTAGAGAATTTAGTGAGTACACAAAGAAGGTGTACCTTAGGGGTGATCCTTAAAATGATGATGACTAGTTGGTGTTAGAAATTCAAAAATGAGAAATAATTTAGAAAGATAACAATAGAAATGTTCTCTCTAGTTTGATAAGAAGAAAATAAGATATAAGGAGATGTAGGACCACCCAGTTAGTGGCCAGTAACTCTCCAAGGAATAAACCCCTGACTTGGTGATTATAAAATATGAGAAAATAAGGAAGAATTGATAAGCTAGCATAAAAAATAAGATGTCCTCACTTTAGTAGTGACTAAGGGAGAAGTGATAGAGTAAGTATAGTAAACGTAGATAGATAAGAGTTCAGTACTTAGCCAGATGAGCTTCCCTAATATAAGATTGATGTAATATAAAAGTATACGAGCAGTAAAAGCATTAAGTGGAGCATAAGTTACCAGTAGTGTAGACTTAGCACACGGGGGATGTGTGGCTTGAATTAGGTTAGTAAAATCTTGAAATTGGTAGACTATGCTCCTAGAGTTGAAGGTAAAAAAGGTGTTAAGCTCTAATTAGACTATAAAAACAAGCTAAAGCAGGTGACTACTATTTTAGTGCTCCTAAGGAAGCTAGAGAGAGTTTCAAGTCACCTAAGGAGGTGAGTCCCGATATTATACAAAGAAGAATTGTAAGCCTAAGAATCTTAAGGAAGATAAGTCCCAGGGTTCATATAAAATAAAACCCCTTACAGAGGAACGATCTAATTAGTAATTCAATAAAAGAATGAGAGAAATTAGACCTCTTCCATTGTTATACAAAGTGAGCAAGTAGAGGTGAACCTAGAAAAGAGACAAAGATACTTTTAAGCATAAAGAAACAGAACAATAACAGAGGAATAAACAAATGACAAAGTACCCTTTTCATATGAGTAAAAGGATAGTAAAAGTAAAAGAGAAAGTATGTGATGATGATAAAGATGAGGATGTAATACATTGAGAACAAATGTAAATGTGACATGGATCAGTGCGTAAGAAAGCACGAGTGTCCTTGGCATAGATGTCCATAAAGCACAAGGTAATGCCCTAAATAGAGATAATTGGGCAACATATAGTGACCTCGAGACAGAATAGTAAATGATGTAAGAAATTAGAGAAAGAATTCCTTACTTCTCGAGTGTCATACGAGATAAAGAGATACACTAAAGAAAAGAGGTTAAGGGATTCCAATATGTGAAAATCATAAGAAAAGTATGCAGAAAGAAATCCCTAGTAAAGAATAATGATGAATAGGGAATGTGCTATTAGCATGAGAATGTTAAAAGTCAGATAATGTAATTTCAATATGCACTGTATGAGTCCCTTATGATTCAACTAAATGATATGGAAAGGGACCAGCATATGATTTCTGTCCTACAATGGATGTTAGGCATACTTGATGCATGAAAGGCCTGAGTGCTAAGTGCACTTGAAAGTAGAACATAGGTATAGTCAGAAAAGGTAGGATATGAGAGAGATGATAGAATGAAAGTATGCAAAGTGTGTGCCTAGTTGTATGATAAATCAGAGAAAGTAAGCAGGTCAGTAAGAGTAAAAAAGAGAAAGAAATCCTGAGTGAATAGGCTTAAAGTGCGAACCTGAAGATCCCACAGGGAGTAGTAAGTAAAATTTAGAATACTCTTAAGTAGCATTATGATGGGATCAACAGAGAAGTAAACAATACCAAACCTACTTCATATGAAGAGCACAATAAATATCTGAGTTAGCCTCAGAGATTATGGGTGATAATTATCGGACTTAGTGAGCATATGTTTTATTCTCAGATATAATGATCTTAGGCTTGAACATCTCCTAGAGATGGATCGCAGTAGATCTTAGTACAATATAATAGGTTCTAATGGACCCTAATAGGGCTTTGAGAGGTCCAGTAGACCTAAGAGTCATAGTAGATCGCATAGGGTTATAGTAAGCTCACAGTTACAATACAATAGTTTTTTAGGGAGATGACGGTCTGAGATAGTTTTACAGAGTTGTTAGTCTCAGTGACATATACAATTTTAGACAATTTTTATCTCAAAGACTAGAGGTCTCTTATATCTAGTTGGCTATTGCCATAAGAGGCATCAGGACTATACTCAAATAGTTAAACCACTGACTAGACCTTTTTAGTAGATGAACAAAGTGTGTGGGATGAGGAAAGCAAGAAAATAGCTTTCTAGAGTTATAGCTAGGCAAACCACTACTAAGCAAATGGTAGACCATGTCTTTGGTTGCTAAGACTATAAGAAAAGTTAGCATCTTGCAAAAATTCAGCATTAGTCAGTGGTAGTTGCTTTTCAATACTAGCATGAAAGGATAAAAGGTTACACCAATCAGTTATTAAGATAAGAGACTGGATGATACTCACTCTCAAGTAATTAAAGAGACTAAAGAAAAGTTTTGGTTTGAAGAGGCAAGTATAGTAGTAAGCAATGAGATAAGGACAATTAAGAATAGGCACTCATTAAAAGAGCTATAATTCTAGTAAGTGATCGAGACATAAGGCCTATGAAAGAAGGAACTATGAATCCTGATTATGGGATGAGCTAGTAAGAAAGAAAGTGAAGTCGAATAGTGGACTGTATACTTAAGCAAGTTAAGTAAGTGGACATAAATTCTCCAATGGCAGTTAATGAATAAAAAAAGATAACAAGACTTTATAAAAAGCCATTAGAAGATGATAAGCAAGATTTAATTATGATAAGAAGTCTCTAGAGGCATAGGACAATAAGTCCACTAAGTAGGAAAGTCAACTCCTATGAAGGGGTTAAGACTAGTCAGATGTGAAATAATAAGCTTTCCCAAAAAATAGGCTAAAGTTATAATAGTATATGTCCATGTTAGAAGTTAATTTCCCTTATGAAGAGAGCAAGTCATGTGCCCTGTAGTAATGACACAGATAAAGAGAATCAGACAGTAAGTTAGACATAAATTCCCTGGCAGCAAGAAACTTAAAAGAGCCTAGTCTCTAAAGTGAATAAAGCTAGGAAGAAGGGAAAGAAAGAGCCAGTTAGTGAAATAATGAAAGGGTAAGAAAAGGTTATACCTAAAAATTTTGAGGATAAAATTTATTTAAAGGAGGAGAAAATGTAACATTTGGTTCCTCCGTAAATGTGAGAGACGTAACGTCTGATTTCTCCAAAATGTACAAAATGCATCGAATATAAAAGTAAATCCCCTAAAATGAGTGATTTAAAGCCAAATAAAATTAAAATAAAATTTTAAATAATAAGAAATAAGGATCCAAGAGTTAAGATACCCAGAAACTAGAGTTAGAGTGGTTTAATAAAATTACTGAAAGTACAATGGCATTTTTGTAATTTTGGGCACTTTTAGAAAACTCAAATGAGGGATTTTTAAATGAAAAAAAATGAGTTTCTTGGGGCTCTCAGAGGCCCTAAAAATCATAGGAATCCTTAGAATGGTTCAAACCCCCAATTGACATTTTATAACGCTAGTTGACTTGAACTTTGACCGGCTTGTTCGGGGAGATTTTAGATCCAAATTGAGTGATTCCTAAGATATTTTATAAATTAAGGAACCTAAATTTTATGATAGGAAAAATGGTTCTCGAAAAGGATTTGAAATGAGCCTACAAGGAAGGACATCAATCAAATTTTTAAAAAGGAATTTTAAGAACTTTTCTTCCATATAACACATGCTCCTTCTCCCACTCACTTAGACCGACTTATTTTTTGGCCAAAATAGAGAGAGGACCAACAAGGAAGGATGCACCAAGAGGGAGGAAGAAGGGGACAAAAAATCCAACAGAAAGGTAAAAAAAAAGGTGTAGAAATTCGTGTTCCTTCATTTAGTAAACTTGTTCTCCTCATTGTCCTTTTCATTCCTATGGTTTTAATAGTTCATATGGGACTAATTTATGGCTAGTCTAGAGGAAAGTGCCTAGAATTTTAAAGAGAAGCTTAAAGCAATGGAAAGAGGCCTTGAAAAAGTCTTGAAATAAGGTAAATCCTTTAGCTTTCTATGCTTCTTTTCTTGCTCTTCTGCCATTTAAGTTTTATGCAACCTAAGGCCCATTCAAAGGGAGTTGAATTCTGACCATATCAAGGGAAGAACAAGTGATTTAGAGTGTGGGGATTTAGAATAAGTACGTATAAACAAAAAGGGAGCCTCAGAATTCAAGTTGGCACAACTTGGGACTTTGAAATAAATGATGAAATTTGATTTTTTCTAAAGGCATTCTAGATTATGTAAGATATGGTATGAGCCCCTTAGACCCCTAGGAAGTTTTACATGAACCATCCCTTTCAAGAAAATGAAGCAAACTCCATGGGTGCCATATGCTTACATAGTCTCGACCTAAACCACTTGAAGTACCTCTGGAATGTTTTAATTTGTTCTAAGGTTAAAACGGGACTACATATGATGGAAGAACATTAATGGAAGCCTTGGAAAAAAATTAAAAAGCCATAAAATGTGAGAGAGAGGTATAGGCTCCATAATGAGACATTAAGAAGCAACTTATAGCTAGGCTCCTTAAAATGAATGTGTGATGACTCCAAGTAGTCTATGTAATGTCCAGTTTTCGTTAAATGATGGAAACAGACGTGTTTTCAAAACAAGTCCCTTGAAATGAATTATTTAAGTTCCTAAAAAATTTGAGTAACATTCTAGACTCCTAAAAATGAGAATCCTCGCCTTAGACGGAAGGAAAAATGGAGCTAGAATGAATAAACAAATTTTGACAGAAATCTTATGAAACGTAATGGCATTTTTGTAATTTTGATCAAATTTTGGAATTCACATAGGAGGGCTTTTTAAATGAAATTTTTGAGTTCCTCGAGGGTTCTCAGAGACCTTGAAAACCATAGGAAGCCTCGAGATAGTTAAATTCCCTCCGATGGATGTTTTCCAATGTCAGTGTACCCAAACTTTGACAGATTCGTTTGGGAAGGTTTTAGCTCCGATTTGAGTGATTCCAAAGGCATTTTACTAAATTGGAAACTAAATTTTTATAATGGAAAATGTAGTTCTCAAAAAGGAGCTAAAATAAAAGAAAAACAAAAATGCCAAGAATGAAGGGCAAAATGCAAATTTTTGAAAAAATCATTCTCCTCCACCTATATGTATGAGGCGCCCCACTCTCCCATTCATTTACTCTCATATTATTCTGCCCTAAACCAGAGGAAAAACCCTAGGAGAGTGGCACACCAAGGAAAGAAGAAGGAGAAGAGAAATGAAGGCAAAAAGGTATGGTTTCTTGGTAGTTTTTCATGCTTTCTTCCATCCAAACCTCCTTTTCTCCATTCTCCTTTATTTCCTTTGATTAAAATGAAGTTTACAAACCTATTTTAAGGAAGAAACTTAGGGAAAATTTCTTATTTTAAGAGAAGAGCTTGGAGAAAGCAAGATTCAAGTGAGAAAAAGCAAGAAAACAAGGTAATTTTCTCCTCCCATGGTTATTACCTTTGGTTTCCCTCCTTCTCCATTTCACCTAACCTAAGAAACCCTAGGAGGACTCGGTTTTTAGGTAGAACCAATGGTGAACCTAAGGAAAAAGGGTGTGGAGATTAAGAATATGCAAAGGGAATTAACAAAAAATTATTAGATTTTAAGATGTAATTTCTAAGGTTTCAAGTGCACCTTATCAAATCTGACTTTGTACAAAGATTCCTAGGCTTAAATAAGTGTTTGAATGAGCTCCTAAGATCCCTAGAAGTCTCCTCATGTGCTTCTTCCCTTGAGAAAATAAAACAAGTTCCATGGAACTCAATATGCTTCATTGTCTAGGCCAAGAAAGGTTTCCATAGCTAGGGAGAGTTTAAATTTTTCTAAACTCATTTTTGAGTCATATATGATGAATAAATATGAGAGGAAGCCTTGGAAAAAATTTAGAAAACTTAAAGAATGAGTTAGTACTTTATGTTCCATAATATAACCTAAAGAAGCAATATATAGTTAGGCTCTTAGTTTTGATTGTATGATAACTCCAAGAGGCTTAAAAGGAGTCTAGCATCATATTTGAAATGAAAGAATGGAGCCTAGAATTTATTTAAGGGGTGTTACTTCATTAGGTGCAATTATGGAACCATAATGAGGTTTATAGGTCAAGTTAGTATCTAAGCAAGTGTGTGGCCTTAGAATTAATTCCATGAACCTAATTGGCTTCCATAAATTGTGTTTAAGCCAAGAGAAATCATCCCCACAGTTTTATGTCGTATGGTCGAGAGGGGAAGCTTGGATTCAAGAGAAAAAGTGTGTAATTGTATCCAAGGTAGCTCACTCCTCCTTCTCTTATGCATGATTGTTTGCTTTACTTGTCTTTAAATGTGTTTATGTGTATTTTTAAGCCATGAAAAGTGTTCTAGCATGACTTTGATTCCATGGTGCCATGTTGTTACAATATGTTCTCATATGATGTTTACGATATGTGCTTGGATTTGCTTGAGTGTGATGAGGCCAAGAACCCTTAGCCATGGTGAAGTTGAGCTAAGAACCCTTAAAATTAGTTAAGACAAAGCAAAGAGTCTCTTAAAAGTAAGATGGACTCCCAAGAGCAAGGTTGAGTCTAAGAATCTCTTAAAAAATGGATGAGGCAAGTCCAACATTCATAAGAAATTGGGTAAGGCCAATCCACTTGCTTGGCAAGCCTTTGTATGCTATGTATGACTTTCTCAAATGATAAAAATGCCTTTTAAATGTTTGCATATGTCAACATGACCATACATACATTTATAAGACTTATTTGCATTCATTATGTATGATTGAATGGGAGATGAGCTATTGGGATTCTTTGAATCTCATCTCCTCCTCTCCAATGTTCTAACATATTAGGTGGACCAAGTGGACAAGGTAATGGAAGCCAACTACCTTGAAGATGAGGGTATGACATTCAAGATTGTGGTTTTTGCTACTTTAAGGCCATACCATTGGCAAATGATATAATCAATAGACATATATGTAATATGATATTATGTTATATATAAATAGGAGAATATGTTATGTGACCATTAGATTGTGATTTGAACATGTTTTGGCAAATGAGCTTCTTTGATGACATTATGGAGTTATGCATATGTGTGAGTGAAATGGCCAAAATGAGATGCATGGAGTTTGGGACCATTTAGGCAACTCACACAAGTCCTAATTATGCTTTTAGACTTGCCCAAAAGGTGCCAAACCCCAAGGAAAGCTATTTGGACATTTTGGTATCCTATATAGAGCTAAAATTGACCATAATGGAACCCTATGTCACTTTTTATCCAAATAAACTCTTCTTGATCTAAGATTTGGCATGCAATTAGAGCTTGTTGAGATCATTTTGGGAAGTTAAAGAACATAATTTTTGGAGGTCCACAGAATATTTGATGAATTTGTAAAATTGGAAAAAAATTTGATTTTGGTCATGTCACTATTCACTCAGGTCCGAAAATGAAATATGTCACACAGGACTAAAATGATATCTAATTGCCCTTAAATGTTATACAAAGAAACTAGACATTCCTAATGATTAGTGCCAACTGGAAGCACCTCATTTGGATGTTTAGAGAGGGAGATATGAATTTTTAAAAAATCTATCCAGTATCAGGAATTTCAGCCAACCTCAGTTACTGTTTGATTGAATTTCAAGGTCTGGGCATGCCTGAACTGGTTTGATGTTATTTTTTCCCTCTATCTAACATCCACAAATTTCCAAATTGGTATTATTTGTATAGATTGGATTTTTTTAGAATTAATTGGATATTTTTAAAATTTACTACAAAATTCTGTGATAGTACCAATGGACAGCTTGACCTCTGGACCATTTCAAACATCAAACACCTTCTGTGATAGATGTTATGGTCTAAATATATTTTTACCATGAAGTAGACATGTGTAGCTTTCCAGAATGGCTAAGAATGCATGATTTATATTTTTCTAGAATTAGTTATGAATTCCAAAGTTGTGACAAAAATAGGGACAAATCTAGCCGAAAATATATATATGTGTGTGTATTTTGAGCTTCCCTTTGAGTACCACGAGATGTGGGTCACTTTTGATGATGCAAATAAGTTGTATTCATTTAATTAAATATGGAAATGTGTTGTATGAGCTCACATGGTCCACATGACACCGAATGAAATTTTCATACATGACCAATGCAAAGAAATTCATCATTTCAATAGATTTTTCTCACTTCCTTCATGGAATACATTACATAAGGCATGGGAATGTTATAAAATGAGCTAGAAATATATGGTGTTACAGTCTAAAGGGAGCGTTATAAAATGAGCTAGAAATATATGGTGTTACAGTCTAAAGGGAGCCAAGAGACTTAGAATAAATGAGAAATGGGAGCCAAGATTATGAATATCAAGAGTTGCTTCCTTTGTGTCTTATATGGAAGCATTATAGAGACAAATGAGAAAGTAAGCATACATAAGAGTTTTCTAAGGCTAGAGCCAGTTCCCATGATCTAAGCATGTCTTATTTGATGTGTTTAGGCCAAGAGGATCAAGTGCCACCGAATTCCAAGAGCTTGGCCAAGAAAGGGAGCAAGAGTTCAAGGAAAAAAGTGAGTTGTATTGGCTCCAAGGTAGCTCTCTAACCTTTGTCTCATGCATTCTTAGTTGTTTTCTTATCTTTGGATGTGTGTATTTATTTTTATGCCATGAGAAATGTGTATAGCCATTTTCTACATGCCATGGTACCGTTATATGCATAAAATGTGTTTTATGAATGTGTTTATGGCTTGACTGAGATTGGTGAAGCTAAAAGTCTCTTAGCAATGGTGAGGATGAGCCAAAAGTCCCTAGAATTAGATGAGACATAGCCAAAAGTCTCAAGAAGAGTGAGGCTTAGTCAAAAATTTCTTGAAAATGGGTGAGATAAGTCTAAAAATCCTAAAGAAAGGGGGTGAGGCTAAACCAATGCTCCTAAAAACCAATGTATGATATGTATGAGCTTCTTGCGCATGAAAATGAATTTATGTATGGTTGCTAATAGCTTAATGTTCATATATGCATTATTGGATTTAAAAATAAGGCTATTGTAACATTTGGTTCTTTGAAAACAAAAGAAAACATGAGAAACGTAATATAAGGATTCTCTGTCAATGAACGAAATTCATTGGAAAAAAAAAAAAAGTCCTTCGAAATGATGTAGTTAAGGTACCAAAAAATTTGGGAAACATTCAAGACTTCTAAAAATGAGAATCCCAAGCTTAGACCAAAAGAAAAATGGAGTTAGAATAAAGAAACGAAATTTGATGGAAAACTTACGAAACGTAATGGTATTTTCGTAATTTTGGGCAAATTTTGGAATTCACATAGGAGAGATTTTTAAATAAAATTTTTGAGTTCTCCAAAGTTCTTAAAGGCCCTAAAAACCATGGAAAGCCCTGAGACAATTAAATGCCCTCCGGTGGACATTTTCCAATAATCGTATACCCAAATTTTGATAGACTCGTTGAAGAAGGTTTTAACTTTGATTTGAGTGATTCTAAAAGAATTTTATTAAATTAAGAAACTAAATTTCATAATGGAAAAGACAGTTCTCATAAAGGAGCTAAAAAGAATTAGAAACGAAAATGCCAAGAACGAATGGCAAAATGAAAATTTTTGAAAAGTTCTTCTTCCTCCTTTATATATATATGTGGCACCCCACTCTCACCCTCATGTAGCCTCATATATTACTTCCCTAAACCAGAGAAAGAAGCCCTAGGATGAGGGGCACAAAAGGAAGAAGAAGAAGAGGAGAAATTCAAGCTAAAAGGTATGGAAATTTAGTAATTTTTCATGCTTTCCTCCTTCCAAACCTCTTCTCCATTCCCCTTTATTCCCTATAATTATAATGAAGTTTATAAATCTGTTTTAAGGGAAAACTTGAGGGGAAAATTCGGATTTAAAGAGAGGAGCTCAAAGGACGCAAGGTTCAAGTGAGAAAAAGTAAGAAAACAAGGTAATTTCTTCTTCCATGGTTACTACCCCTTGTTCTCTCCTTCTCCACCATTTTGCCCTACTTGAGAAGACCTAAGAGGATTTGAGTTTTAGGAAAAAGGTGTGGAGATTAAGAATATGCAAAGAGAATTAACAACAAGCCATGGAAATTCAAGATGCAAAGTCTAGGGTTTCATATGTTCCTTGTAAAATATGATTTGATACTTTGACTCCTATGTCTAAATGAAAGTTTAAATGAGCTCCTAAGATCCTAAGAAGTCTCCCTATGTGCTTCCTCTATCAAGGAAACAAAGTAAAGTCCATGAAGGCCATTATGCTTTATAGCCTCGGCCTAAAGGAGTTTATATAACTAAAGAGAGTTTTAAATTTTCTAGGCCCATTTTTGAGTCATGTATGATGAATGAATATGAGGGAAAGCCTTGGGAAAAATTTTAAAACCATAGAAAGTGAGATAATGCTTTTTGTTCCATAAAATGACCTAAAGAAGCAACATGTAGTTAGACTCTTTATTTTAATTGTGTGATGACTCCAAGAGACTTAAAAGGAGTCAAGAATCATATTTGAAAGGAAAGAATAGAGCCTAGAATTTATTTGATGAGTGTTGCTTCATTAAGTGCATTCTTAAAAACATAAAAGGGCTAATAAGCCAAGTTAGTATCTAAGTAAGTTGTGTGGCCTTAGACTTTACTTCAAGAGTATAATTAGCTTCAATATGATGTGTCTAAGCCAAGAGGAATGATCTCCACCTTCTTAGGTGTGTGAGGTCAAGGGATAGGATTCAAGGCTTAAGGAAAAAGTGTACAAATGCTAGCAAGGTAGCTCTCTCCACCTTCTTTCATGTATGATTGTTTGCTTTACTTATCTTTGAATGTGTGTATGTGTATTTTTAAGCCATGAAAACTATTATAGCATGACTTTGATTCCATGGTGCTCTGATGTTATAATATGCTTTCATATGATGATTTTGATATGTGCTTTGGTTTGCTTAAGTATAGTAAGTCCAAGAACCTTTAGCCATGGTGAAGATGAGCCAATAACCCTTAAGATTGGTTGAGAAAAAGTAAAGAGTCTCCTAAAAGTGAGTTTGACTCCTAAGAGCATGGTTGAGTCCAAGAACCTCATAAAGAATGGGTAAGGCAAGTCCAATATACATAAGAAATTGGGTAAGGCCAATCCACTTATTTGGCAAGCCTTTTTATGCTATGTATGACTTTCTCAAATGATGAAAATGCCTTTTGAATGTTTGCACATGTCAACATGACCATACATGCATTTATGAGACTTGTTTACATCCATTATGTATGATTTAATGGGAGATGAGCTATTGAGATTCTTTGAATCGCATCCCCTCCTCTCTAATATTCTAACATGCTAGGTGGACTAGGAGAGCAAGATAATGGAAGCCAACCATCTTGAAGATGAGAGAAAAACATCTAAGTGTTTTGAAATTATTACTTTAAGGCCTTATGGATAGTAATTGATAAAATCCCTAGTTGTATATGATCTATGATGTTATGAACATGTATAATCATGTTAATGTATTGTGTATAAATGAGAGCTAGGGTTATATGTATAGAAATACTCATTTTGGTTATGTAATGGCAAGTTTGCATTATGAAATTTCATGTATGAATGGAAGTGAAATAGCCAAAATAAAATGCATAAGGTTTGGAATCACTTGGGTAGCTTACATAAGTCATAATCATCCTTTTAGACTTACCCAATAGGTGCCAAACCCCAAAGAAAGCCATTTGAATATTTTGGTATCCTATAAGGAGCCAACATTGATCATAATGGAATCCTATGTTACTTTTTGTCCAAATGAGCTCTTCTTGATATAAGATTTGGCATGAAATTAGAGCTTATTAAGAGATTTTTAAGAAGCTAAAGAACAAAATTTTTAGAGGTCTAAAAAATATTTGATGAATTTTCAAAGTTGAAAATTTTTAGTTTTGGTCATATCACTATTTATACTAGTCCAAAAATGAAATCTATCACACAAGGCTCAAATGATGTCCAATACAAAATTGTATATAGAAACTAGACATTCTTAAAGACTTGTAACAACTGGAAACACCCCATTTAGATGTCTAGAGAGGGAGATATGAATTTTTAAAGATTCTATCCAGAATTAGGAACTCCAACTGACCTCAGGCACTGTTTGATTGGTTTTCGATGCTTGACTATGGCTGAGCTAGTCTAAAGTTATTTTTCCCTTTTATTTGACATCCACAAATTTCTAGATCAGTATCATTTGCATGGATTGGATTTTTGTGAAATCAATTGGACATTTGGGAAATTTGTTGTAGAATTCTGTGACAACACTAGTAAACAGCTTGACCTTTGGACCTTTTTGAATGTTAACTGCCTTCTATGATGGATGTTACGATCTAAACATAATTTTAGCATGAAGTAGACATGTGTTTTCCAAAATAGCCAAGAATGCATGATTTTTAATTTTTCTAGAACTAATTATGATTTTCCAAAGTTTGTGATAAAAATGTGGAAAATCTGGCCAAAAATATATGTATGTATTTCATGCTTTCTTTTGAGTTCCACGAGATGTAGGCCACTTCTGATGATGCAAATGAGTTATATTCATGTAATTAAATATAATAATGTGATGTATGGGCTTACATGGTGTACGTGACACCGAATACAATTTTGGAAAAATTAGTACGGAGGACCCAAACATTGCAAATATTATTATAAAAGACCAAAAAATTTAATATTATTCTTGAGGACCAAATGAAATTTAGTGGACAAGAATGCCCTTTGTTAATAAGCCTCTTAAAACCCACACAATCTACTCCATCGGGTCCCTCTCGCCATTTTTGTTCCCCACGAGGTCCAACGACCTCCATGATCGTCCTCCTTTGTTTTTGGAGTTGTCTGCCCTTTAGTTCGTCAACCTTTTGCCCTTCATTTTTTCATCTGTCCTCCCCCCATTTCTTTTTCCTTTCATCAAATTCTCTTATCATCTCGCATCTTGTTATTTACAGCTACTCACAATCATGGTGTGAGTAGAGGAGAATAGAATGGCCTAGCATTTTTGCATGATTGAGTAAGTAGCAATTTATGATATGCGATGTCTCTCAAATTCTCATGGTTAATGGCAACTTCTTCTTCCTGTGCTTATTAACGATAGTCTACACCTGGAGTTAGAAGGAGTTTTAGATGTTTAATAGGTTACGACCATTATTGATGTTCTATTTCTCAGAAAAAATGCAATACTAATAGAAATATTATTACTTCTTTTTAGGAATATTACTACCTACTTTTAGCTTTATTCCTACTGATATTGTTGTTTTGGTGTGAAAAATGATGAGCAAGTTTAAAGGTTTCTAATTTTTTTAGGTGTAGTTGTGATGAGTAAAGGATGAAAAATCTAATGTCAGGTGAGGTATTCTGCTACTTTCATTTAGGTGGACAAATCTTAAAAGATTCAAGCAAGAAGATCCACTACCGAGGGGGTCGAACAGGTGGAAGACTGATAAAGGAAGGTATATCATTGGAAGAACTAAGGAAAGAAGTAAGATTATGCATGGACTATGATGACAATGAAATGGAAATAAAATACATTTTGAAATTTGATGCCTCTCAGCTATTAGACATGATGGATGATAATGGTGTGCAACAACTAATCAAATACAATGATCAATGTGCACATATATATATAATCAATGGGGAACAAACCAAAGCATCACCATCCCACTTAATAACAAGGTGAGAAATTAGTCTTTTATGACTTGTCCATTAAATATCTATTATATGTTATAATTTTAATTGGTACACTTGGTATCGCCCTTGGACTAACAAAATGTGAAATGAATGAAAATGAAGAATGAATTCAAATTCAGTTCATTCCACTACTGGGTCTCCTTTCAACCAGGAACTTGTACTTCATCCATGTGCCATACAAAGTGTCCCTTTACTAATGATTGAATAAAATACTACCAAGTGAATAGATTTGATTGTTGGTTGCAAGCAAAATTTTTCGAATGCTATTGAATTGAGGCAAGCACTATATAAGTATAGTATTGCTCATAAATTTAGATACACTTTCCTAAAGAATAGCCCCCACAAGATGATTGTCAAGTGTAATGTGGAAGGATGCAAGTGGAAGCTAACAACATATGCAGTGGCTAAAAGCACACCCTTCCTAAATGTGTGAACCTTTTGTAGTGAGCACGTGCACTCAGGGCAAGATAACTTGATAGTAACTCACAAGCAAAGGGTAGACTTGGTAGCATCCATAATGGTTGAGAGTGTCAGATCAAGTAGAGATAAAACACTAAATGATATCTGTGGTGAGCTATTCAAAGAATATGGATTGGCATTAAGTTACCATTAAGCATGGAGGGGGAAGAAGAAAGCTTTAGCTGATATAGATGGACTAGTAGACTGGTCGTACATGCTATTCCCTTGGTTGTGCAACTGTTTAATGGAAACAGATTCAGAAACTATTGCAATGTGGACTTCATCAACGAACAACCATTTTGAAAGGTTGTTCATTACATATGGATGTTGTATAACTGGCTTTATGCTTAGTGCATGACTAATATTGTACATTGATGGTTGCCATCTCAGTAGACTATGCTTGAGGATTCTCTTAGCTGCATTTATATATGATGCAAACAATGACTTGTTTCCACTTATTTATGTAATTGTAGGTGTAGAAACATTTGATGATTGGGTGTGGTTCTCTCGGAAGGTTAAAGACTTAATTGGTAGTATAGAAATAACTCTAGTTTTAGATTGCCACAATGCCATAATTGGTACAGTAAGAAAGGTGTTTGGTGGGGAGAGACATGCATTTTGCTATTGACATATAAAGGAGAACTTTAGTAGTGAGTTCTTAAAAGTTTGCAAAGGGTAAAGAAGACGGTGTAAGAATGATGTGCTGAAATTGTTAGATGGGATTGCGTATGCTCGGTTGGACACAGACTATGTAAAAGCATTAGAGAAATTGAGGTCATTCTCCCCTGAGTTGGGTAGATGGATGGAGACCCAGGCTGATGTTGATAGGTGAGCATTAGCTAGATTTCCATACCGACGATGGGATAATATCACAACAAACCTTGTAGAATCTTTTAATGCATGGATAGTGAAAGAGAGGAAGGACAATGTTTATGTATTAATCAATGAGCACAGGGATAAGCTAGCTAAAAAACTATATGCTAGCAAGGAAGGCATGGCTAAAGGACAAACATGGTGGGCCCAAGGATTGAGGCAATGCTGAAGGAGAATGTTGCAAGGGCAGAAAATATGATTAGTACAGCACTATGGTATTAATTGGCTCCTAGTTCAAATACGAAGCAATGATTTGAGGGTGAATGTGGTATTAAGAGAGTGTACTTGTCAAGCTTGGCAAATGTCTGGCATCCCATGTCCTCATGCATGTACAACGATAAAAAAGGTGCATGGAAATGTGTACTCATATGTGGAAGAATGCTACTCACTGAGCTCGCAGCAAAAGATGTATATGAATACTATGATTCCTGTAGAGACTCATGATATGCCAAACCTGAACAATCTTTCAAATGAAGATTATGCTAGCAACACCTTCTTACTACCACCCATCATCGGCTGTCTAATAGGAAGACTACAGAAAAGGTGACGTGAATCATAATTTCAAGATAAGGCTAAATACATGTGTTCTCATTGTCAAGAGGCAGGGCATAATAGAGCTAGTTGTAAAACTCTCAATCCTTCTTTATCTTGATGTTGTAATTGTAAAAGTAGCTCTTGGGTTATTATATATTGTTATTTTCTGAAGGATGTGGTTAGTAGTATTATAAATATGTGAAAGTTAGGCTCTATTTGTACATGGGTAGACATAACCTATTTTTGTTTGAAGGTATAGAAGTTGGGCTCTTTGCACATGGGTAGACAAAACCTATCTTTTGAAGTTATGGAAGTTAGGCTCACTTTTATACATGGACAGACTGATTTTTTTGTACATGCATCAGGGACATGTAAAGGTTATTTATAGTGGTTCTTTGTAGTACTTACAGAGAAGTAAAGTTCGAATTTTTTGGGCTATTGGCAACTGTATGTAATACAAATGGAAAGTAATGAAAATGAAGTATGTATTACAAGTACTATATGTATGTAATATTTGTTTATGTTGAATTTTTGTGCACAAGTTATAAAAAGAATTTATAGCATATTAGTATTTGATTGAACTGATCATTAAAGCCTCCACTGGAAGGTTTAGGTGTAGGTATTTTTGTGCATCTTTTCCCTCCATACTATGCCATTTTTTGTTGGTTTTGCAACTTTTTCTTTCCAAATATAAGTGAAGGTTAATCATTTTTAACTTTCCTTGGGGTCCGGAGCAAACAAAGAAAAAATGCCTTTATAGTAGACCACGCATTTTCATCCACACATAGAACTTCTGCACTTGAGGTACTCAAGTCATTTTATTTCAAGGGCATGGCTGAAAAGTGTCTAAATGCAGTTGTTGTTCATTATTATATTAGAACTCTAGCTTATTTTACTAATCTACATGTGAATCATAATTTTAGTTGCAACCAACATTGTTGGTTTGCACCCTTTATGTCTTATTAATGAAAAAACAGCAACTAGCTTAGCTTATGAGATTTATAATGCACAGCTTCCTAAAAATGATCAACCCATATAGTATCACACACAGTAGATCCAAAGGCATCGTTGAACTCTGAGGATTCATTAAGCTAGAGAAGGATGTTAGGGGATTCAGCCAATGTGAGGATTTTTAGCAATTAAGTGTTCAAATTTTGGAATTTGTTTAGTATTCAAGGATTGATATTACAATCCACCATTGGTATAACACCAAACAACAATCCACCATTGGGGGGTCATTAGAAAGAAAGAAAAAAAATACACCCAACAGATCAATTATTCCTCCTCTAGTTTTTGTTTCTGCGAATCTTGGTTGTTCATAGTCCAGTGGTATAGAGTTTTAGGACTATTACCATGAGGTTTAGGGGGATCACTACTGGATTTAAGCACATTTCTATTCATTTTTAAAGACCTTCCAAATTATAATTACTAGTGTTGTTTATGCCCGTTGCTACATGTTTTTGAGATATTACTAGTGGCCTTTAGGGGTTTTACTACCATATTCAGGCAATGAGTTTAAGACGTTAATGGCCAACTTAGTGATATGCCTTAGTAGACCTTAAGCAAATAGATGATAATATGTCAGAAAAAAAAGTGACTCAAGGAATTTCATAATCTTATTATAATCATAGGCCAACAGAATATTTACAATCATCAGTTTACGAGGTTTACTAGGCAAGCCTAATAGAATGTTCTATCTATAACTATAACTACAATAGGACAAAGTCTTGGGGAGGAAACTATCAATGCATCACGACTTCCTAGTTTGCTTCCCTTTGATTGTTGCCCTGGCAACTGCCATTACATCACCCTAGCATTTGTTCAGTGGATGGTTCACCAAGTCCCATATGAGTTGGACATGAACACATCCAACTCTTCCTGAACCCATGAGCCATCAGGCAGTAAACTATAACAAACAATAAAAAAGATGCTCAAACTGAAGTATATATTGGCATAGTGCGCCCTTCCCACTTAGGCTTTAGTTCCCCTGTCCATAATTGCACATATGTTATCAAATATACTTCACAATCATCACTGAGCAACAGATAAGATATCATAAAGTCAAGGCTATCCATGCAGTACTACAAATATTGTGAGTTCAAAGTAATTCATTTACATGTTTGGTTGCTGGGGCAAGTCAATGTATCTCACTGTGACAATTGGGCCTGCTGCCACAAATCTCTCTGGTTTCAACAATTTTAATAGTGTAGCCAACCGATCTTTCTATTATATCACCCAGAAAATATTACACATAACTTAATCATTATAATTAACTTTAACAACTACATTTCAATAGAACACAGCCTAATTTTACCATGATGTGGGCCATCTTTCTCTAGCCTGTATTGGTCCTTTGACTCAATGAGTCAAGGATGTGTAGAATGCATGCATAAGGGTCCTGAGCAAAGTAGAACCAGTGGTTCATAAATAGCACAGGGGCAAATACCTACAACCATTTCCAAATGACTAACACTTTCTAGAGGGACAGGCCAACAGAAAATAACAAATACCCTATAAGTACATTACTAAGGTGCAGTCCATGATGTTATAGCCTATTTTGTCAGGCTATAGCTTTTCTAGTAAATGATCCACATTGTATTGCCTGATAGGTTTCAAGAGGGTTCTATACACCAATAATTTCATAAAGTGTTTCAAAGTAGGACTTAAAGCAAAAGATCATTAACGGTAATATGAAAGGAAAGATATATTAGTCACCATGAAATTTCCATCAAAAATGTGTTGTTTGACAGTCAAGTTCTCCCACTTTTGGTCTTCCATAAGCATTCTGCACACCATGGTCATCACCTACACACACCCAACAAACACAAGTATAAAATAATCACTTTTAAAAATTTTACACTAGTCAAGGCATGCAAAAGTTAAACTTACTGATGTGCTGATCCACTTCCATCTACCAAGGCACTGGCACTTAGTATAGGTGAGGTAAAAGTCAAACAAATCAACTACTACCCTGGTAACAAAGTAGACACATTCACTCACTAATATTAGTACATCAAATACATTTCCACTGTCATCGACATCAAATGAAATAACTAACATAAATTATACAAATATATGAATTTTTCCATACTAATACACATACTCATTGCCATTCGCCTGGGCAGTACGTGAAGTGCAATATTTATACACTGCATTTTTCTCTTTCTCTGTTCTAGCATTGAGTTTAACACCATCAATTCTAGCTCATCCCATGCCTTTCAATGACTTAATATCATGGAGGATGTAGGTTTCTCATAGAAAAGCAAGGGAAAATAATGCATATTTTTGTGTTGTGTTGCATCTAAAAATTCATTTCGGTGTCACGTGGACCGTGTGGGTTCATACCATGCATCCTTATATTTAAATACATCATTACAACTCATTTACATCATAAAATCTTGCTCATGACTCAAGGAAACCGAAATGGAGCATAAATTGAAGTTATTGAATTTTGGCCAAATTTGCCCCCATTCTGTCCAAAAATTTGGAAAATCATAACTAAATCTAGAAAAATAAAAATCATGTAATCTTGGTCATTTTAGAAATCTTGGGATGTCTAATTTATGGAAAAAATATATAAAAGTCATAACATCCCACACACAGAGTGTTTGACATGTGAAATCGTCTGGAGGTCAGACTGGGTCCTGATGCTGTCACAGTTTGCTGATATGAACTTAAAAAATGTCCAATTAATTCCACAAAAATCCAATCCATGTAAATGATAACAATATGGAAATCTATGGATGTCAACTAGAGAGGAAAAATATCTTCAGATCAGTTCATCAAGCCTAGATCTCAGAATTCGATGGAACAATACTTCTGGTCAAGCAAGGTTACTGATACTGGACAAAAATTTCAAAAATTCATATCTTCCTCTCTAGACATCCAAATGAGGTGCTTCTAGTTGTTACAAGTCACTGTGATTGCCTAGTTTCTTTGTATAACATTTCATGGCAATTGTACATCATTTGGATCTCAAATGATAGAAAACAATTTCTGATCAATTGAATAGTGCAACAGACCAAATCTCTAAAATTTACCAATTTCAAAAAATTATCAAATATTTTGTAGACCTCTAAAAATTATAATCTTTATCTTTCCATAAAGATCTTACTGAGAACTAATTCTATGTCAAATTTCAGACCAAAACTAACTCATTTGGCCAAAAAGTGATATAGGGTTTCATAATGGTCAAATTTGGCTCCATATGAGGTACCAAACTTGCCAAATGGTCTTCCCTTAGTGTTGGCACCTTTTGGGAAAGTCTGAAAGCATATGTAAGACTTGTGTGAGCTGCCCAAATGGTCTCAAACCTCATGCATCTCATTTTGGCCATTCAACCCTCACTTATACACATATTCATCAAACTTTAAATTCTCATTCTATAGCCTTACATACTCAAAACATAGGCTAGTGATCATATATCATAATCATACATCTAAACATCACATAATAGGGTATTTACACATGACTCAACGTTCATAGTACATATACAACCTCTTATACATGATAAACCATCATTATGGTTCCAAAATAAACAAAACAAGACATAAGGTTGTCAATCTCTCTTCCTCATCGTTGTTGGCTCCCTTCACCATAATTGCTTGGTCTACCTAGCATGTTAGATCATTGGAGAGGAGGAGATGAGATTCAAAGAATCCCAATAGCTCATCTCCCATTCAATCACACATAATATGTGCAAAGCAAGCTTTTCAAATGCATGTATGAAAAAATGGAAGTCATAGACATTTTCAAAGCAACCTTGGCATGTGAATCAATCATACAAAACATTCAAGAGTTCCCCAAGTGTTTGGATTGGTCTCACACTTTTTCTCATAGATTTTGGACTTACCTCACCTATTCTTTAAGAGCTTTGGACTCAACCATACTCTTGGGAGCCCACTTTGCTTTTGGGAGACTCCTTGCTTTGTCTTAACCAAGCTCAAGGGTTCTTGGCTCATTCTCACCAAAGGGAAGAGTTCTTGGCCTCTCCTCACTCAAGCAAACTCATACAAACATCATAGATTCATTTAAAACATAACATGGCATCAAGGATCATGGAATATAAAGGCATGCTAGCATACTTTTCATAACTTAAAAATACACATACACACACTCTAAAACAAGATAAACACACATCCATGTATGAGAGAAGGTGGAGAGAGCTACCTTGCACAAGTTCACACACTTTTTCCTTAGCCTTCAAGCCTCCTCTTTCAGCCACACACCCATAATTTGGTGGAGATAGTTTCTCTTGGCCTAGATACAATTTGAGGGAGTCAATTAGGTTCATGAAACATGTTCTAAGGCTACATAACTTGATAAAACACTAGATTGCTTTATAGGCTCCATTATGGTCCATAATCACACCTAATGAAGCAACACCCATTAAATGACTTCTAGGCCTTATTCTTTCTTTTCAATTATGATTCTGGACTCCTTTTAAGCCTCTTGGAGTCATCAAACCATTAAAACCAAAGGCCTAGCATCATGTTGCTTCTTTAAGTCACATTATGGAGCCTAAGGCACTAAATCAATTTTTATGAATTCTAAAATTTTCCAAGGCCTCCCTTCATCTTTATTCATCAAATATGACTCAAGAATGGCCTTAGAAAAATTTAAAAATCCCCCCACCTACATAAACTAGCTTATGCCAAGACTATGGCATCCTTTGGCCTCCATGGAAATTTCTTTGCTTCCTTGAAGGAGGAAGCTTGTGGGGAGCTTCTAAGGTGTCTCAAGAACTCATTTACACTCTTGCTTAGACCTAGGAAGCATCATACAAATTTAGAAATTGGAAGGTGCACTTAACACCCTAGGTTTTGCATCTTGATTTCTAATGCCTATTTCTTAGTTTCCATTGCATATTCTTATTCCTCTCCATCACATACCTAAGAATCATCCTTGGTTTAGTTTAAAATCTCAGGGGACTTACTTTGAAAACTGACTCATTTCAATATTTTACAAAAAATTAGACGTTACATTGAGGGCTTTCTCCACAGATGGTGACCATTTGACGGCCTTTTGACATTGCCGTATTAATCTACGTAAGTGTTCTTGTCCCTCAACTTTATCCTACAAGCTAGGGGCATCTATTGTTTTCCTCTTCTTCAGCTTAGTCCCATTAGCCCTTCTAGATGATTCATCCAATTCATCATCCTTCCCATCTCCGCTTGACATGTGCCCAGGTGATGCAACTGCTTCTTCTCTATCCCCTACCTCATCACCAGCCACGTTGCCTGCAAAGGTTCCCTCCATATCAGCCACAAGAGTACTATATGGGTAGGGATGGTGAGTTTTATCTATAGCATCAATAGATCTTTAGCAAAGCCGTGAGCAAAGGTCAGGAGTCTTTTATACATTTTCTTGATACCCTACAAGGTTTCCACAGATAATAGTTAATTTATAGATGCCTAAGAACCCTCAACACAATTGATATTCAGGGAGAATTAAAGTTAAGGATTTAAATATAGAAAAAAATTCCTCAACAGGACCTATTACTACTAGGTTTAGGATAGATTACCACTGACTTAAAGAAAAATACCTTAAACCCAGTGGTAATAGGTCCTTCATAGTAGAAAGAACTCAACTCCAATTCTCCCTTGAGTTGATTCAAATATAAGAAGTGGTACGAGATGGTGAAATACAGATTCCGAAAGGAGTGCACATGGGCCTTTGGTATTAAAGATTCCCTACATCGAGAAGTAATATTAGAATAATTGGTAAATTACCAAATAATTGTATAAGCCTATACAGTAGCGTTATTATATATATATATCCAAATAGAGAGTAGCTTACCTGAGTATGCTCCTTTTTAAGCTTAACCCTTTCTTGGATACGTTGTTGGGTCCAAAACTTGATAGCATTAGCATTACTGGGCATAACTACATGTCCAAGGGCAAAATGCTACAAGAAGAAATACTGACTAAAATTGAACTTGTTAGATGTGTGAAATAATAGGTCAAATAAATATACAGGTAACAAACCATATCATCAAGAGTGGCAAACATCCTCTAATGCTTTTCTTCTCTGCACTTTTATGTGGAGATTTTTTAAAGCTTACCACTTCTTTTGCAAGAGTAGATAGGACAAGTTCTGCCCAGTCATATGTGGCTGCATGGTTGATGTCCACAATTATAGGAAGCAGCTTGTCATTCATGCATAAGCTAGACGTCGGGCATAGGAGAGTCCCTAAGGCAAATAGTAAAAAAGCCCGCTTGAAGTCTCTACCAGCCTTGCCTCTTAATATAATATCTTTCACATCCTTTAACTTTTTTCCCTTGAACTTTCTTTTGACTGTAGCCATGCCTTCTCCCTCTAGACTATTAGGTATAGGCTGACCACCAATGGGAATACCCATTATGCCATGGACATCTTCGAGAGTGATACTCGTTTACCTCTGATTGATAGCGATCTGGTTAGAACATCAAAGGCTACAACAAGCTCCATGCACAAGTCCCTTGACAGGGTTTGGAATGCCAAATCTAGCAATTTTCCAAACCCCATTTCCTCTACCAATTTATTGCACACAGTGTTATTTATGATAAATTCAACAACTTCCTTGAACTGAGAGGGTGAGCACCTTGTCCCAATTGGTATCTATAGAACATAAATAATTCAATAATATAGTATAAACTCATTAAATAAGGAATTTCAGGGATGCATAACAATGAATTTTTCATTATACAGGAATTTTCAAGAACATGCTCCTTCTTATGCTCCATTCGCTCTTCATAAGCTTCATCCTTATACCTCTTTTGCTCACTTAGCTCCAAGTTCTGCTACTCTACTAGGACTGCAGCATTCCCCTGTAGAAGGATAACCAACGATGTCACTCATTTCCCCACCATATTTTGGACATCATTTGCTCTACAATAATTATGTTACCTACCTCTTTAACATTGTGGAACTTCCTTTTGTTTTTATTATAAAATTCAGCCCTGGAAATGAAAACACCCATCTGATTAAGTCTTTTTTCGATTACCAAAAATCATCACCATGTCATAAAATATAAAAAAAGATTACCTAAACTTCTGCAATCCAGATTTGTATTTATGTGAGGTATTGTATTTATCTTCCATTGTACTCTATCCTGATAGTTACAAATTAGTACCCTTCAACCACAGCCACAAACAACCAAAGAAACCATCAATAATCTCTTCCTATACAAATAACCAAGTATGATTGACAATGACTCCATGTATGCTAACTACAAGTAATACAACCATTGCATTATAACGAACAAGCAAAACAGGAAATTTATGTAGTACACATGCTTGTCATATATGTTGCATTATACAATTAAATTATGAATGTTCTATACTCAACCTCCATTAATAATTCATACATTCATTTTGCCACAGTATCACCAACTTTAGTGGTGTAGCCTATTACTACTAGATTTATGTGTGTTACTATTGCACTTCAGGAAAATACTGCTATGTTTAAGGATATTCACATGTAACACCTTCTTTCCTAGCTCATACTCATCATGCCTTACATGCTCATATACATCTAGGAAGACTAAAGTGAGATCTCCCTTCCACCAGATGCTTGCACTTTCTTTATACTTTAGCATGGTTAAAATGCATTTCAATGTCACATGGACCGAGTGAGCTCATTTTATGCATTCTCATATTTAATTGCACCATTACAACTCATTTCAATCTCAAAAACATGATTTAAACCCATGGAAATCGAAAAGTGGTATGAATCATGCAAGCTCAATTTCGGCCATACTTGGCCTCATTTCTGGGCAGAGTTTGAAAATTCATAACTAAATACAGAAAAATCGAAAACATATGATCTCGGTCATTCTAGAAATCTTCTACTTCATACTAAAAATATGTAGAAGTCTTAAAATCTCACATATAATGCGTTTGACATGCGAAAACATCTGCAGGTCGGAGGGGTTTCTGATACTATCACAGTTTACTGATATGGACTTCAGAAATATATAACTAATTCCACAAAAATCTAATGCTTGTAAACAATATCACTATGGAAATATGTGGATGTTAGCTAGAGATGAAAAATATCTCCAAATCAGTTCATGAAGCCAAACTCCCAGAAACCGATGGAACAGTACCTAAGGTCTGGCAAGGTGACTGATGCTGGGCAGGAACTTCGAAATTGCATATCTTCCTCTCTAGACCTCCAAATGAGGTGCTTCCAGTTCCTATAAGTCACTGTGACTATCTATTTCTGTCTATAAAATTTAGTTTCCATTGGACTATGTTTGCCCCTTGGATGACACAATTCTCCAACTGACCAAATGAATAGTGTTTATGGAAATGCAAAATTTTGATACCAACTTTAAAAAATCATAGAAAATTCTATGGACATCCAAATATCTTGATCTTTAGCTTCCCAAAAGGCTCTAAACAAGATCTAGTCACATGTCAAATTTCAAGGCAAGAAGAGGTCATTTGGTCAGGTTTGGACATCATATGCAAAAGGGCCACTTCCTTGTGTTAAAAGAGGCTAATGGGGTCCAACTTTGGTTTTCCTACCTCTAAGGCTCTATGAGCACATGAGGAAGCATCCATATGGGCTACCAAACATGGCTCAAGTGTCTAATGACCCAAACTTAAAAAACTCACTTTCCCACATCCACTTATACACCCATGTGGCCAATGCTAAAATCATGCTTTTCATACAAGCTTGCTACGTCATTCAAAATGGTGCTCATTATCATACATATATGGTAAATACATTCATTTACAAGGATTCATAGATGCTACATCATATAAATCATTAGTTTACACTTCTTGACTTAACTACAAAATAATTACAAGAGGCTCTTTTACAATTCTTCACTAATCTCCCTAGCTTCAAGCTTGGTGGCTCCCATCTCTTGCCTCACTTGGTCCACCTAGCATGTTGGGATGGTGGAGAGGGGGAGTGAGATTCAAAGAATCTCAATAGCTCATCTCTCATTCAATCATACACACAAAGCATGCAAATAAGTCTCACAATGTATGCATGGGCATATTAGCAGGTGAAATCATAAGAAAAGCATTTTCAACATGTGAGTAGGCCATACATAACATACAAGAGCTTGCCAAGCAAATGGACTAGCCTTACCCACTCACTTGTGGATTTTGGACTTGCCTCACCCATTCTTTAAGAGGTTCTAGGACTCAACCCTTACTCTTGGGAGTCAACCTCACTTTTGGGAGACTCTTTACTTTGTCTCAACTAACTTTAGGGTTCTTAGCTCATCCTCACCAAGGTTAGAGGGTTATTGGCTTTTCCATACTCAAGCAAACTCAAGAAACTACATAAAATATCATTGAAATACATCAGGCATCATCATGCTAGCATACTTTTCATGGTTCAAAACATACATACACACAAGTAAGACAATGTAAGCACACATCTTATGCATGAAAGAAGGTGGAGAGAGCTACCTTATTGGCTATTCACAACTTTCCCCTTCAATTTGTCTCCTCCCTTAAGGGTTTCACAATCACCTCTAGATGGGAGTGCCTCTCTTGAGCCTAACCACACAAGAGGCATGGAATTATTCTCTTAACACTTGATTCATAAAGCTAGGGATTTCTTTCTCTTATTAGAACTTCACCCATTATTCTTCTCTTTTCTTACATTTCTCAACTCATCACACTCTCTTGTAAAGGTTTCTTGCTCCCTTTAGGTCAGAACCAAGACCTTCTCACTCATCAACCCATAAAAAGAGAGCTTAGAAGGAGAGGAATAAATCAAGAAGAAGGAGCAAAGAGAGTTCGAAGGTTCTTACCTTTCTTCCTTAGCTTCCCTTCCTTCTCTCTTGGTTTCTCCTTATTTCCCTCTCTCTCAAGCTTTCTTTTATGTGCTTGGACGAAGCTTAGGGCGGTTTGGAGAGAAAGGATGAGATGGAGCTCTTTAAAATGTCTAATTCTCTTTTTCTATGCTTTTCCAGACTAACCCTCGCTATAGCGAGCCATAACCCTCGCTACAGTGAGCTCGTGTCAGTCCCAAACCCCTGTTTTCGTTATGGCACGCACTACAGCGAGCTACGCCCTGATTTTTGTATGGGATGCCCGCACTCGCTATAGCTAGAAGCATTTTCGCTATAGCGAGAAGGTACATTCGCTATAGCTAGACCATTTCTCGCTATAGTGAGCAGGTACATTCGCTATAGCTAGGCTGTAGCTAGCAGACTTAAAAAATTTTCAGCCCTTCAAAAATTTTCAGCTTTTCTTTTCTTTTTCTTTTTCCTTTCTTTCTTTCGTCTCTCTTTTTCCTGGTTGTTACATCACACATATTGCCCTACTTCATTTGAACACATTTAGAACTGTGCTTTGCTATTGACCTTTTGCCATTCGACCACTAAGTTTAAGTGTTTCCAACTCCATTTAAGGAAATTTATCAGGAACTATGGACAACTGTTACTACCATATTTATGTATGTTACTCCTATGCTTAAGGACATTTATTACCAGGTTTTAGGAACTGTTGTCTACTATTGACTTTTAAGCGATTTGCTTCTAACTTTAGTTATGTTACTACTTAATTTCAACAAATTTACTACCATGTTTAGGGATTTACCATAGCATACTTAGAGCTTTAAAACTCTTACTCCCAGGTTTAAGGACTTTGCCAATGGAATTAGAAAATTTTACACCACCGAGTTCCAGACACATTACTCACTACTGGATCATCAAATCAAAACTTATCTCCCAACTTATCCCATATCCCAAATTCCAAATCCAGGTTTCAAACAATATCTAATACATAATAGCATTCATCCAACACTAGAAGGAATTTTACATCCACAGGTCTAAATCTAGAGCCTCGCCATTCACTGCCCAAATTCCCTTTGCCAACGATACCCAAATTTGCTTTTAATGTAAAAACGTGTAAATACTAGTATTTACTAAGGAATGAAAGTTTGAATCTTTGGACCTATCATATGAGAAGGAGAGGTGCTACTTACCTTGTTTTTTCACAGATTTTCGAGCGTAGGAGAACCCGTCAAAGGCTACTACTAACATCTCATTCAAACCATTGAAGGATGCCTCTCTGGTGAGAAACTATCTATGGTTTTTAGTAACTGGTTGTGAGAGAAAACTTTCAATGATTTTCACTTACCAATTACAAGAGAAATGGTCGAATGCTAGGCAATGGAAGGCAATGGAGCGAGGGAGAAGCGACCAGCATCGTCTGGAGGGCAAAGGGCGCGTTTAGATACGATTTGATTTGATTTAAGCAGCTTATTCAGTAGAGAAGCTAAGGGTATTTTTTTCTGTCAAAGTTTCCTTGGTACTGCAATGTAATATTGATTTTTTTGGTCCTTTATAATAATATTTACAATGTTTAGATCCTCTGTACTAATTTTTCCTAAAATTTTTATACGCAATGCAACGCTAAGAAATGCATTGTTTAATGTTATTTTTCTTTACCTCTTTGTGAGTTGCTTGATATGAGGCATAGAGATAGTATGAAATGAGTTAGAAATATAGGGGATTGTATAACATCCAGTCCCTCCGTAAACGTGAGAAACACGATGTTCGGTTTCTCTGTAAACGTTAGAAATTGGCCAAATATAAAAGGAAGTCTTTGAAATAGAAGGAATTGGGGCCAACTAAAATTAGAATAAAATTATAAATATTAAAAAATGAAGATTTAAGGCTTAAGATGCCAAAAACTAGAGCCAGAAGAGCTCAAAAAATTTGCCAAAGAAAGTAGGGGCATTTTTGTAATTTTTTGAAAATTTTGAAAACTCACAGGATGGCTTTTTAAATGGAAAATTTGAGCTTTCTGAGGTTCTTAGAGGCCCTAAATACCATGGGAACCCCTAGAACAGTTGAAACCCCTCCGGTGAGCGATTTCGGCTGTCAGTTGACTAAAACTTTGATCGAATAGTTCGGAATGGTTTTAGATCCTTTTTGAGTGATTCCAAAGGCAATTATTATGATTAAGAGCCTAAGGAATATGATGGAAAAGAAAGATTTTAAAAAGGAGTTGAAATGAGACCAAACAGACAAACCATGGATTAGGGACTAAAATGAAAAGTTAAAAAGTATGTTAACTTTACCCTTTTGCTTTTAAAAACACGTCCAGCCCTTCTCCTTCCTCTCCACCGACGTCTTTTTGGTCTGAAATAGATTGGAAAGAGGCACACAAAGAGAAGCATAAGAGAAGGGAGAAGAAAGCCAAGAAAGATAGGTAAATTCAAGGAATTTCATGGCTTTCTCTTCTTTAAAGTTGTTCTTCTCTTCTTACTTCATCTTTCCATGGTTTTGGTGGATGAAATAGTTCTGTTTTGGCCTTAAACTAGAGGGGAAGGATTAGAGTTTCAAAAAGGGACCAAGACCAAAGGAAGAGACTCTTGATGGAAGTTCAGATTCAAGGTAGATATCCTTGTAGCTTTGCTTCTTCTTCTTGCTTCTTGTATGTGAGAGTCATGGCCAATAACAGAACCATTATGAGGGAGGATTTTTTGTCCAAAAACAAGCAAGAATCCATTGAGTTAGTATGTGGGCACCTAAGAATTGCAAAGAAATGGGAAGAAAAGCAAGTAAAACTCAAGTTAGGAAAGTGAAGAAGTCTTGAACACATTGTAAAAATTGATTTGATTCATACATTCCCTAGCATATGTGAGTGTTTGTTTGAGTTCCTAAGACCCCTAGGAAGCCTCCCAAGTGACTCCCATCAAGGAAAAATTGGAAACCCCTTGAACCCCAAATGCTTCCATAATGTTGGCCTAGGCTAGAAAGAGTACCAAGGGGGAGTTTTAATTTGTTTCAAACTTATTTTTAAGTCATGTAGGATGGAAGAAGATGAGAGGAAGCCTTGGAAAAATTTTAAAAGTCATAAATAGTGAGATGGAAGTGTAAGCTCCATAATATAGCATAATGAAGCAACTCCTAGCTAGGCTCCTTAAAATAATTATGTGATGACTCCAAGGAGTCTAAATGGAGTCAAGAATCATAGATTGAAGGAGAGAAGGGAGCCAAGATCATGAATTTTTGTAGTTGCTCCATTAAATATCTTATGGAAGCATAATGGAGCCATAAACCAAAGTAGCATCATGTAAAATGTGTATAATGCCAAGGCTTGTTCCCATGAGTAATTCATGTTTCTTTTGGTGTGTCTAGGCCAAGAGAAATTATCTCCACCTTCTTGGGTATGTGAGGTCAAGGGATAGGACTCAAGGCTTAAGGAAAAAGTGTATGAATGCAAGTAAGGTAGCTCTCTCTCTTTTCTCTAATGCATGAATGAATGTCTACATTGTTTTTGAATGTGTGTATTAGTATTTTAAGCTATGCATTTCCTTGCTACTTTGTGTAATCCCACATTGATTAAGGAAATTGATGCTAGGAATAATATGGTATGACATGTTGCAGCTATTATGTATGATTGAAAGGGCTAAGAGCTATTAAGATTCTTAAAATATCACTCTTTCCTCTCCAATATCTAACCTTGTCTAGGTGGGCCAAGTGGGAATCAACAAGCATAAGAAACAAGACTTCGGCACATGTAAAGAGAAATGAGCCTTGTAAATGTATTTTGATGTCAAGAATTGTAACCATGAGTTGTTTATGTGATATGGATATTTGAGCACACTCAAATATATGTAGACCTGATGTACAAAATGGTTTTGGGTTCATATGAATGAGTATGTATGTATGATTTTGCCACAAAAGACCCATTATGTGTTATACTTCCAATGCGTATGATTGCATGTAGCACAGTGGATATGATCTCTATGACATTTTGAACCAAATGAGATGTCTCCATAGGATGTGAATGTGGTTTTGGTCATGCCCAAGTGGCCATAGATAAGGAAGAAAGCAATTTAACCCCTTTTTGAACCAATTGAAACATCAAATTTGACTATTTTTGTGTGCTGAGCCAAAATTTGACCACATGAGTGAGTTTTTCCAAGAAAATTTGCCAATAAGTAGGTCTTATCTAGAGCTTTCTACAGAGCTAAAGATCACCCAATTTGGAACTCTAGAGAATTTATTATAATTTTTCAAAGTTGAATAATATATGTTGAATGGTAGAGTACACTATTCATATGGTCAAATTTTATTTTCTTGTCACTCATGGGTCAAATCGTGTCTAATGACTATAAAATTTTACAGACATAAAGTAGACATCATAATATCCATAGTCATCAAGATCACCTAATTTGGAGCTTTGCAAAGGCAGAACCAAATTTTTGAAATTTTATGGTAGTATCAAGGATGTAGCAGGACCTCTAATACTGTTCCATATATTTTCATTGGCTAAATGTGTCCATTTTGGTCTATAGTTATTTTTATCCTCTAGTAGACATCCGTAACTTTCCAAAATAGTATAGTTTTCTGGGTTTTAATTTTTCTAGAATTAGTTATGAATTTTTGAAATTTATTTCTATAACTTGTGATAAGAAACCTACGTTGCTGAACCTTTGGTGATTTTCTACTGTCAATCATGGTCTAGTTGATGTTTTCATAGCCTTGAATGATTTTTAACTTGTATTTGTCATTTAGAGCTTTTAGGAAAGCTATCATTAGCTTGATTTTAATTTTTCTTGAATTAATTATAATTTTCCAAAGTTTATATCAGTAAAACCATAATAGCAAGCTAAAATCAATATATTGATTGTGTTGTATGATCCAAAACCTCAGACTTTTGAGTTGTTTTGTGTCATTCATGAGTTGTATGGATATGTTTTAATGGGAAATTGGTTGGATAAGTTCATACGGTCTACAAAATATGAAATGGAATTTTTGGGCTTTACATAACGCAACTTTATCCCATTAAATGTACTATTTTCAAGGAAAAGTGTTTGAAACTAAGTGTCAATGTTTAAGTAAGATGACTAGAGAGTAAGGTATGACAAAAATCAATTTGAGCATCATGTTTCAGAAAAAAAAAGGAGATTATTTATATTCTAAAAAATATTCTTTGTCTCTGGTATATTAGCTTATAAGAAGTAGTTATTGAGCATTAAGAAATCCATGCTTAAAGGAAAAATTGCTATTTCATATCATAGTTTGTAACTCTCAGATTGAAAGATTGAGTTAAAGGTAAGCTATAGAAAATTATATTTAAGGCGAACTCATAAAACCTATGCTCTTAGTGAGCAAGTGAGACTATCATTTTTGTAATATTTTCTACTATGTCTATAGGTGTTGTAACAACCAGAGAAAAAAAAAAGCTAAAAAATTTTGAAGGGCTGAAAATTTTCTAAGTCTGCTAGATATAGCCTAGCTATAGTGAATGTACCTATTCGTTATAGCAAGAAATGGTCTAACTATAGCGAGAGTGCCTTCTAGCTATAGCAAGTGTGGGTATCCCATACAAAAATTAGGGCGTTGCTCGCCGTAGCGCGCCATAGTGAAAACAGGGGTCTGGGACTGATACGTGCTCGCCGTAGTAAGTGTTATTCTTCGCTATAGTGAGGGTAAGTCCAGAAAAATGTGATAAAAGAGAATTTTGACTTCTTAAAAAGTCTAGATTCATTCCTCTTCTTTTAACTGACCTAAGGTTCGACTAAAGGAGAGAAAAAAGCTGTGGATGGAGAGAGAAACCTAGAGAAGGAAGGAAGAACAAGAAAAAGGTAAGATTTGCATGGTTTTTCTTCTTAGCATGTTGTTCTTCTCTCTTTGCCCTCTCTTTCTATGGTTTTGGTTGTTGAAGTAGTTGGGCTTTGAGCTTGGTTCAGAAGAGGGAGAGTGGAAAACCCCTCTTGAAGAAGACCAAAACTCATATATCTTTGCTTCTTCTTCTTTGCTTTCCTTTCTTAAGATTCATTCCTCTTCTTTTAATTTTACTAACTCAAATAAGGAGAGTTAGTAAAATTCTAGAGAGAGAAACCCTAGTTTCTCTTCATGAATAAAGTGTTAAGAGAGTAATTCCATGCTCTTTGTGTGTCTAGGTTCAAGAGAAGCACTCCCATCTAGTTGTGATTGTGAAATCAACAAGGGAGGAGACAAATTGAAAGGGAAAGCTTGTGTTAGCTGATAAGGTAGCTCTCTCCACCTTCTCTCATACATAGATGTGTGCTTACATTGTCTTGCATGTGTGTATGTATGTTTTACACCAAGAAAAGTATGATAGTATGATGATGTCTTATGTATTTCAATGATGTTTTATGTGATTGCTTTGGTTTTCTTGAGAATGGAAAAAGCCAACAACCCTCTAACCATGGTGAGGATGAGCCAAGAACCCTAAAGTTGGTTGAGACAAAGTAAAGAATCTCCCAAAAGTGAGGTTGACTCCCAAAAGTACGGTTGAGTCTAAGAACCTCTTAAAGAATGGGTAAGGCAAGTCCAAAATCCATAAGTGAATGGGTGAGGCTAATCCACTTGCTTGGTAAGCCTTTGTATGTTATGTATGGTCTACTCAAATGTTGAAAATACTTTTCTTATGATTTCACATGCTAATATGCCCATGCATACATGTGTGAGACTAGTAATGCATGCTTTATGTATGATTGAATGAGAGATGAGTTATTGAGATTCTTTGAATCTCACTCCCCTTCTCCACTATCCTAACATGCTAGGTGGACCAAGTGAGACAAGAGATGGGAGCCACCAAGCTTGAAGCTAGGAAATTAGCAAAGGAGTTGTGAAATAGTCATGTTGTCACCATTTTGTAGCTAAGTTAAGAGATGTAATCTAATGATGTACATGATGTAGCACGTATGAATACTTGTAAATGAATGTATTTATCATATATATATGAGAATTAGAACTATAGTGCATGATGTAGCAAGTCTTCGGTATGAATAGTAAGATCTTGGCATTATGTACATGGTGTATGTTTGGGTGTGGGAGAGTGAGTTTTGCAAATCTGGGTTATTAGACATTTGAACCATATTTAATAGCCTATGTTAATGCTTTTCCACGTGCTCATAGTGCCTTAGGGGTAGGAGAAGCAAAGTTGAACCCTTATAGCTCTCTTGTAACATAAGAAATTGATACTTTGTCCCCTTATGCCAAAGTCTGACCAAATGACCTCTTCTTGCCTTGAAATTTGCCATGTGACTAGATATTTCCTAGATCTTTTTGGGAAGCCAAAGATCAAGTAATCTGGAGGTCTATGGAATTTTCTATGATTTTTCAAACTTGGTATCACAATTTCGGATTTGCACCAGCACTGTTCATTTGGTTAGTTGTGTAATTGTGTCATCCGAGGGGAAAACGTGGTCCAATGGCCACAAAATTTTATAAACAGAAACTAGATAGTCACAGTGACTTGTAACAACTAGAAGCACCTCATTTGGAGGTCTAGAGGGGAAGATATGAATTTTCAAAGTTTCTACCCAGTATCAGTCATCTTGCCTGATCAGAAGTACTGTTCCATCGATTTCTGAGAGTTTATCTCAATGAACTGATCTGGAGATATTTTTCCTCTCTAGCTAACATCCACAGATTTCCATAGTGGTATCATTTTCAGGTGTTTTATTTTTGTGGAATTAATTGGATATTTTTGAAATTCATATCAGTAAACTGTGACAGCATCAGGACCCACTCCAACCTCCAGATGATTTCGCATGTCAAACGCATTGTATGTGGGATTTTATGACTTTTCTATATTCTTAGTATGAATTAGACATCCCAAGATTTCTAGAATGACCAATATTACATGCTTTTGATTCTTCTAGATTTAGTTGTGATTTTCCAAAGTTTGCCTAGAAATGAGGCTAAGTTTGGCCGAAAATGAAGATACATGTTCCATATCTCTTTTTGGTTTCTATGGGATTACAAGCATGTTTTTGGGATTGCAATGAGTTTTAATGGTGCAATTAAATATAGGGATGCATAGCATGAGCTCACATAGTCCATGTGACACCGAAATGAATTTTTAACTATGACGCAACGCAAGAAAGTGTATGAAGTGCTTACTTTATTTTTACTATATCTCACATGAACATGTATTGGATGATGGGTATGAGTTAGAATTTATGGTGTTACAGGTGTTAACTCATTTTACTTGCTTACTATTAGCTTGCTCCACCCATTTACTATTTGCTACCACCATTTACTATTAGCATGCTCCAATTTTTTATTGTTTGCTCATTCCATGTTCTTATAAGCTTGCTCCATTTGTATATTGTAGTTTGCTTTATCTATTAGTATTAGCTTACCCCATCTACTCATTGTTTACTTGCTCCATTCACTATTTTCTTGCTCTACTTTATGCATCCTCTGTCACACCGTACTTTATTAGACTTCATATTCTCATATTCAAGGTAACTTTCATGTGCAAGTAAAAAAAAACTAAGAAAAGCGAATAGATAATGCCATTTCCTTGTATTACATCGGGGTTGAAAATTCAAATTTTGATCTATGGACATTGAAAACTTAGTAACAATATTCTCTAATTATTTTCCATCCATATAGTTCATAAATATCCTAAAACTTTGCACAAACCACGAATCAATAGATAAAAACCAAAAATATTCACATTTTGCCTAGGGTCAGAATTTTAGTTTTCTACTAGCAATTTTAGAAAATCATAACTAAATCTAGAAAACTCAAAATCAAGCAACCCATAGCTTTTTGGAAATCTCTAGATGTTAAATTTGTGATAAAAATAATTCTAAGCCATTAGAATCTCATCTAGACCACATTTGATAACAAAAACAGCCCAAAGGTTGGACTACCTAATATTTCTAATACAACTTACTGATATGAACTTTGAAAATGCACAATTAATTCCAAAAAAATCCAGTTCATGCAAAATATACCAATTTGGAAAGATACGTATGTTAAATAGAGGAGAAAAATAGTTCCAAATCAATCCAAGAGCATTCAAATCTTGAAAATAGATAGAATAATGGTAGAGGTTGGACTGTGCACATAGAATAGAATAGAAAATTTAAAAATTCATATCTCCCTTTCTAGACATCCAAATGAGGTTCTTCTAGTTGGTACAGGTCACCAAGAAGGTCTAGTTTTTCTTTATAAAATTTTACAATAATTGGACATCATTTGCCCTATGAATGATAGAGATCCATTTTCAGACCATATGAACAGTACCGGTGCCAAAATCAGAAAATTTGTCAACTTCAAAAATTTGCCAAAATCCTATAGACCTCAAAATATTACACACTTTACCTCCCTAAAAATATCTCAATAAGGTCTAGATGCATGCAAAATTTTAGACCAAGAAGAGCTCATTTGTATAGATTTTGCCATAACTCACCATTATGATCATTTTTGCCTCTTATAAGGCACCAACTTGGTGTAAATGGTTTTCCTTTATATTTAGCACCTCTTAGGCAAGTTTAAAAGCATAAATGCAACTTGTATAAATTGCCCAAGTGGTCCCAAATATCATGAATCTCATTTTGGCTATCCCACATCCATGAATATACTAGCAAATGCAAGCCATCAAGTAACCAAATCTCACATTTCCATTGATTTTGCACCAAGAGTGGTTCATACATCATTCATACATGCTATTACATTTACTCATTGGTCTACAACTCAAAATAATATGTACATGAGTATTTTGACATTTGTACACACTATAAGATTACGTAAGCTACATCATTGTCAAAACAATGCTATTCATGCTTCATTACCTCAATTCCTTGGCTCTTGAGTTCTACCTAAGCCATATGAGATAAGAGAAGGAAAGGGATGAGATTTACGGAATCTCAATAGCTCTTCTCCCTTTTAATCACATAAAAAGAATGCAAATCCAAGCCTAAAAATGTATGCATGGACATTATGGCTTTCATAATCATTCATAAAATTTTTTTAGCATCCAAGAAGTCATATAAAATATACATAGGCTTACCAAGCAAGTGGTTTAGCCTCACCTATTCTCTTTAAGGATTTTGGACTTTCCTTACCCACTTTCTTAAAGGCTCTTAACTAAGCCTTACTCTTGGGTGACTCTTGGCTTTATCTCAACCATTCTTAAGGATTTTTGGCTTATCCTCACCATAACTAGAGGATTCTTGGCTTCACCATACTCAAGTATACCAAAGCAAATACACAAGACATCATTTGAATTCATAAAATAATATCATGGTACCATGGCATTTAAACACTTTTTAAAACATTTTTCATGGCTCAAAACATACATACACACATTCAAAGATAAGATAAACATTCACTTATACATGAGAGAAAGAAGAGAGAGCAACATTGCATATAAGAGCATACTTTAACTTTTGAATGTCCTTCTCCTCCTTCTATTAAACATCTATGAAGAGGTGGAGCTTGATTCATTTAGACTAAGCACATGAAATAAGTCTTAATTATACTCTTGGAACATTTACCAAAACCCCTCATACACTAGAACAACTTGGTTGCTCAAATGGTCCAATTATGGTTCCATAAAGCAACTAATGAAGCAACCTTAGGATTTTATGATCTTGGCTTCATTCTCCCCCTTAATCTATGACTCTTGACTCTATTTAGACTTCTTAGAGTTATCACACATTTATTTTAAGGAGCCTAGCTAGGTCTTGCTTCATCATGCTACAATATAGAACCTATAGCTCTTTCTCATTATTCATGTCTTCTAAAATTTTTTTAAGTCTTTCTCTCATAATCTCCCATCATATATGATACAAAAATAAGCTTAGAAGAAATTAAAACATTCCCTTAGTGCTTCATCTCCCCTTAGGCAAACCTATGCTCACCTTGGCATCAATGGAGATTGTCTTGCTTTCCTTGATGGGAAATGCATGTGGGAAGCTCTCTAAGGATCTTAGGAGCTCATACAAACACTTACATTGGCCTAGGGACTCTTGTATCAAAACATAGTTTTAGTTATGTTCTTGAATCCCTAACCTTTCTACCTTGCATTTTCATAGTTCTTTGTTTGTTTCCTTTATACAATCTTACTTTCCACACCTTAATTCACATGATTCACCTTTGGTTCTACCTAAAATCACTCTCCCCTTGGCTGTCCACATGGAGGATGAAAAGCATATAAAAAGAACAAGAAAAGGGAAGCATGGAAACTAAGAATTTTGCCTTAAATTCAAATACTTTTCCTTTTGCTTGGACTCTCCTCTCTAAACTTGAAAATTCCCCCTCTATTTTGGGCTCAAAATAGAACCAATTCATGTGCCAAAGCTATGGGAAGAAAAAGGAGAAGAAGAGAATCAAATTGCTAAAGGGAGGAGCTTGAATTTTTACACTTTTCTTACCTTTTTCTTGAACTTTTCCCCTTCATTTTCCTCCATGCTTGGATGCCCCTTTCAGCTGGTCTTCCTTCTGTTCTTGGGTAAAAATAAGGTCGGTCATATGAGGGAGAGAAGAGGGGCGTGTATTTAAAGGTACTTCTAGAACCTTCATTTTGAAAAATTCTAATTTTGTCTTTTGTTCTTAGCATTTTTGTTTCTAATTTATTTTAGCTCCTTTTTAAGAACTATTTTTTTATCATAAAATTTAGGTTCTCAATCTTATAAATTCTTTTGAAATCACTCAATTTGAAGCTAAAACCTTATCCAACGAATCAATCAAAGTTTGGGCTCACTGCTATTTAAAAACGTATACCATAGGGGCTTTAATTGTCCCAAGACTTTCCATATTTTTTTGGGCCTCTGAGAACTCTGGAGAACTTAAATTTTTCATTAAAAAATTCCTCCTATGAGTATTCTAAAAATTTTCCAAAATTATGAAAATGTTATTACATTTTGTTGCACTTTCATTAAAATTCGTCTGGCTATCCTGGCTCTGATTTCAAGGCACCTCTAGGCTTGAATTATCATTATTTGAGGTCTATAATCTTATTCTAATTTTATTAGACCTCAAATCACTCTATCTAAGGGACTTCCATTTGTATCCAATGAATTTCATACATTTACGAAGAAATTATATATTACGTTTCTCATGTTTTCTCATATTTTCAAGGAGCCGGATATTACATCCTCCACTTATATATCTGCAAAATTTTATATTACTTAATTTTCAATATACCATGCCTATTCACCTTTCTATACGTGTGTTTATCATCATTACCATTAAGCTTGATGATATATTTTATTTTTTGGCCAACTACATAGTAACTTTCAATAAAATAACAACCAAATAGAAACACAAGAAGTAAGTACCAAGCTACACATGAAACAAACATAAAATTACATAGAAAGGAACAAATACAAGAAAATTGATTAACAACTAGACAAATTTAAACTAACTCTAACATTTGCAACATCAATTTCAATCTTGATAATATATGTATCTCTCCAAATGTGAATTTTATTGTGAATTTAAAAAAATGTCCATAATTTAAAATCTTCAAAAATGTCCACAAATATTTAATTCTGGTTACTATCAGTTTTATAATGAACCAAAAAGATAAAAATTCAAGCTAGTATATACACTATTTATTAAAATTAGATTTTATATAGCGAGAGCCAAGAACAAAATTATTGCAAATTATTGTTTTAATTTTTGTTAAATAATGAGGTTTATCTTCAATTCATGGAATAAACATATAATATATTTTCTATAGGCAAAAATAATCTTACTTATATTGTTGAGTTATAATACCATACATCATAGGTTCAACTTTGTATACATTAGCCCCATTTAACCAACCTTTTGTAGTATGTAATCAATTGTTAATCACCTATTTGCTTTTAACTAGCATTTTAAAAATTGGATCCATTATTTAATTAATAAAAAAACTGCTCCACAATTTCATGGTTGGATCATGATTAAACTGTAGTCAAATTGATTAAACTAATTTATTTTAAATATATATTTTTAAATATATTAAATATTATTCTTCATAAAATTTAAATTATTAAATATTAATAATATCGTTATAAACACTATATATATTTTTTTTAATTTAGATTTTTTATATATAATAGTACTTTGCCTTATTATATCAATGTAACACTCTTGGTTGCATGGTTTGGCATTTTATCACCAATAAGTTTAATGAGAATGCATGGCCAGCACAAAACAAAAAATTAATAGCCTACCAAACATAAACTAAATACCAAATTAATTTGAATTGCATATTAAAATACAATACCGAATTATAGGCACCACAGCAAAAAGTTATAGCCATGGGATTTAAATCTTAAGTTACATATAAAATTAAAAAATTGTCAGAATACGTTGGTCAAGTCAAGTCAAGTGTTTTTGGGTAAAAATTAAAATATGATCTTAAAACTAAAATTTTCATGCAGATTCTTGTAAAATTACATATTGCTTTTGAAAATATACTTTTTTTTTTTAAGTTCTTAGTGAAAAATTCTTTTATTAAAAAATTACATATGGTAGTACAAGGCAAGGCCTAATAGGCCAAAATTATTGGCCCAAAACTTAAGGTAGCCTATTAAGCTCTTCTAGCTAGTAATTTTTCTTTTTAACCCACCTAAACAACTGGGTTGGCCTAGATTCATTAGGTTGACTAGATTGATGTGTTCCCCGAAATATAATAATGGATAATATAAAATTTTAATAATTAAAAATTAAATTAAATAAAAAAGTTTATGGTAGATGAAATTGAAAATATGTTATGTAAGTGATTTTTTAGTCATAGCATTTTTTTTCAAAGAAAGTAATGATTTTTCAAGGGAAGAAAAAGTTTTTATTCTAAAAGTACAATTCCAACAACAAACAAATAGACAAGAAACAATGATGTCTTCTTCCAAATAGCTAAAAAGGGTTTAGGCATTTAACAGAATCTAGATCTTCTCCTATAAGTTCCCTCTCTATTTCCTCTTTTATAAAATCTAGATTGTCCAAATTAAGATCTAGATGATCCATTTTTTTATTTGTAAAATGTAAACATAATTTTTTTAAGTTTGCAGTTAAAAAGCTATTTTTATTCTATGTTTTGCTTATTTTAAAAGATTTTTTTTTTAGAATGGGAAAAAATATATCTAAACCATCCAAATTAGCCTAAACTTTCCATTGGAGAGAGCACTTGAGAGAGCATGGAAGAGGATTTGATTTGCCATTTAACACCCCTGCAATAAATGGAAAAATTATGAGTTCAAGACCTAAATTAAAAGATTTTATGCTAAACAATCATAACCAATAAATACAACAAACATGTTATCAAGCTTAATATTATACGTGAGATTTTATGTCCCCGTTTACCTATCATTATCATCAAGCTTAATAATATATTTTATCTTTTGGCCAACAACATAGTAAGTTTTATTAAAACAACAACCAAATAGAACTACTAGAAACAACAAAGCTACACATGAAACAAACATAAAATTACATAGAAAGTAACAAATAGAAGAATATTGTATAACAATTAGACTAATTTCAATCAATTCCAACCTTTGCAATAGCAGCATTAAGCATCAAGCTTGATAATAAATATGTGTTTCTAAATTTATTAAAGAATTAAAATTTTAAAAAATTATAATTTTTGTGTATAATTTAAATTCTTCAAAAATGTTCGTGGATATTTAATTTTTGTTACAATTAGTTTTATAATTGAACCAAAAGATAAAAATTCAAACTAGCATATATATTATTTATTGTAATTAGCTTTTATATAGCAAGAGTCAAGAACTATATTAGCGTCAATTATTGTTTTAATTTTTGTTGAATATGGAAGTTTATCTTCAACTTGTGGAACAGACATAATAGTTTTTCTGTTGGCCAAATATAATCCTATTAGATTGTTAAGTTATAATACTATACATCATAGGTTCAACTTCGTATGCATTGGCCTCATTTAACAAGCCCTTTATAGTATGTAATCAACTGTTAATCACTTGCTTTCAACTAATGTTTTTAAAATTGAATCGGTTATTAAATCAAAAAAGGAACTAGTTAACAATTTAATAGTTGAATTGTAGTTAAGTTGCAATTGAACCGGTTAAATTAATTTATTTTAAATATATATTTTTTAAAATATTCATTGGATTATTAGGCTATTCATGATAGGTTGTCCTAAATTTATAGCAACAACTAAGATTAAAAGGAATTTAATTAATTATTTTAAATTAATTAATTAATATTTAAATTTTGAATTTTTGAAATTCAAAATTAAATTAAATGCAAATATTATTGAACAATTGACTAAGGAGAGTATGTGCCAATTATTTAGTCTTGTATTTAAGTGAGAGGTGGATGGAGAGAAACTACTATCACTCTCTCTCTCTCTCTCTCTCTCTCTCAATTTCTTCTTTGAAACCTAAAAGAAAGTAAAAACACACAAAACATAAAAAATGTAAGATCTTCCATAAAGATTATGGTGCCTTTTGCTATGGAGCAAAGATAGAAGTCTGTTAGTGATTCTTTTCTAAACTACATGGGGCAAATATCCAAGTAAAATCTATTTTCTATTATATCAAATTAATTACTCGAATCTAACTCAAAATGTAGATTTAACCCTTTCGTTAGCATCAAAACCAGATTGGCTAGGATATGATGTCCATAAATGATTAATTATGCATTTATATTTTGCTTATTTAATGCAAGTATATTGATTCTTTGTCTGAAAATGCATGAAATATGAAATTGAACCTTGGACCCCTTTAATGGCAAATCTTGATAAAGATAAAATTAGGCCATATGATTAACATCATATGAAGGTTGTGGTGTTGATAATGTGATAGAGGAATGATAGAAAGGGGGTAAACCATTAGAGACGAAATTGTATATCATGATTCGAATAAATAGTGTTGAAACCACCAATTTTTAGGGCTTAGTTTTCTCACCACAGATGCAACTTGATGCAAGTCATATATGGTTGGAAAGTTTGTTGAATAAGCTTTCCAATACCATCAAGTTTGCCTTAAATAGATAAGTATTGAGAGGGATGTGATAACTCGAATGTAGGGATCTAAAATTGATTTTTTGGAAAAAGTGGCCAACTGGCCAATTTTCGATGCTTATAACCTTTTACTCAGGCCATAGATCCATGCAATCCATATGTTATTAGAAATATGTTGTTGCAAACTTTCTAATGATACTAAATTTACATTGATCGGACCAGAATTAAAGGAGATATGGCTCCTCATAGTAGCTCTTGTGAAACTAGAATCTCTAAAAATTTCATAACTTAAGAATTCTAAGGTTGATTATGAAGCAAAGTCTTACTCTCTCTTAAGGCACGTGATGCACACCCTTGTGGCATTTAGGCTTGAACTTGGCACTAATAAAAAGGAAAGGAGAAGAGGAGTCAAATGACAGTAGCTCAATGGCCAAAAAGGCTCTCTAAGGTAACGTGTGCAACTCACGCACCACCTTTAGCACATGGGCTTTTATTTTCTTTAATTTCCAATTATTTTTTTAGAGCAACCACTTCTAAAGGCATGTGAAGGAGTGTGCAAGAGATTTAGAGGCTAGTTTTGTCATTAAAAGTCCCTAAATTCATTATCTTCAATTTGGTATATAATTTGTTTATATTTAGACATATGTTAATTATGTTTCAATTATATTTTAGGCACAAAATGGAGATTTTATGTGTGAAAAAATTCATAAAAGTTTTAATAATAAATTATTAAATTTTATTTCCCCTAAATGAGTTATTATGAGTCTAGTTACATTCTATATTTACAATATGGACACATATGAGTACATTCACACACATCCAAAGAATAAAGAGTATTTAGATTAACCTAAAGATGTGAGAGATTAGGCTTCCTTATTTATCATGGATCTTAAGTTTGATCAATATACTCCCAAATGATGTTTAGTGAATATCATTCTTTGAGAATCTTAGGGAGAAATTCAAAAAACCAAAATTAAAATAGGAAATTAGTCTTTTAATTGATGTACATTAAAGACAATGTTTTATATGAAACATCATGTTGTCATAAATGTTAATAAGCCTCTCTAATTTCTTAGTTTTTTTAAATATATGAGAAATACAAGAATTCTTTATGCCTAATGCACACAAGTAAATAATTTACTTTAAGAGATTGATTAAACATGTGAGACATATTTTTTGAAATATGCTATAGTGACCCTTATAATTAGGAATAAGCATATGATTGCCTAAGACAATTGGAAATAGGCCTGTGGTAGCAATTTAAAAAAGATAAACATCTTTAGAGTATGGTCCTTAGTGTGTATTTGATACAAATACAATTTACAAGTGCATTTTATTAATTAAATAAAAGGAATAGAAACACGCTATTAAGTGAGAGTTTTTGAATTAGGAAACTTAGGCTCATCTAATAACTAAATTTAATAAATTCATAAAGATATGTAAAAGATAATTTATCAAGTGAGAGTTCTTAGATTAGTTGCCTAAATGCTCAACTAGGAACTATAACTTAAACGGTATTTGTAGGTAAATTTGATAGAAAGTTAACAGCATTCTTAGGATACATATGACAGAAGTATACCAAATGTAGACTTTCAATCATGAACTCACTAATGCTATTATTGGTCTAAGCAAAGTTTATTGCAAATATATAAGTAACATTGTTTGTATGTAATCAATATATGCTATATCTATGTAGAAATTAGCTTATACTTATGGCTGTTAAAATATCATTCTTAGTTTGGTAAGAGTGACAAGTTAGGGATTATCAATTAGGAAAATTTAACACTGTAAGATTTTTTTATCCTAAAAAAGAGTAAGATACTAAGAAATCATTGAATAATATCGTATAAGAGTTTGAACATGAAATTAAAACTCATTAAAAGAAAGAACAATATTACTTGCATATCAATGCTGAGCAACATGATTGACAACCTTATACATAAGTGTAAGTCATATCCTACTATTCAAGTCATAATGATAGCTATTTAAGGATAAGTTTATCATTATAGGACCAAAATGAGTAGACTAACAATTAAGGAATTGAAGTTAGTCAATCACATCCTTACTAATGAGTAATTAATTTAGGCTATCATAAAATCCCTACCTATAACATATGAAAGTAAATTTAACCTATGAAGAGAACATCATTTTTTGATGATATTTCTTGTCATATAAAGCATAAGGATGAGCACTTGGAAGCTACTAAGCCCCTGAGAATATTTATATGACTGAGACTATTATGACTTTAAAATCTATGCATAAAAGGATGACACTTTCATATTAAGTGAAGATTTAGCTAACATTTCAAGAAGGCCGATAAAAAATTAAGAAGAAAAGTAAACATAGTAAAAAGAAACTTAATATAATAAAGGTCAAGTATCATACCTATGAAAAAGATGGGTCACTCATTTTACTCATGATTGTGCTGAGCAAAATGAATTAAAGGCCATAAACCATATCACTAAGGATTGAGAATCCTTTCTAAAATATCATTAGCTATTTTTCAAAAGCAAATCACTTTATGTAGGAAGGATTATAAGGATTGAAATAAAAAGGAATTGAAACATGAAAAATTGTTTTCTGTAAAGGATGAACCTCATCTTACAATGTTATCCATTGTAACTAATTCATTGTAACATTTATGGCCCAAAAAGAAAGTGAGGATAAGACAATGATCTATAATTTGGTCATGTCTATTTAATCTCTTATAAGTCAAAAGTAATTGAGTGCTTTAAACATTATGTGAACATGGTTGAGAATCAAATAGACAACAAAATTAAAACTTTGAGTTTGTGGATGAGGATGCGAATGTTTTGCCAATATTATTTCAATGAACTTTGTGAAAGAAAAGGAATCATAAGACAATTGATGATTTCTTAACACTTCTTAGCAAATGGAGATGCTAAGCAAAAGAATAAAAACCTTACTCAAAATAATTAAAGCTAATAATGGCTTAAACAACCTTACCTATATGGGGTAATGAGTTATGAATTAATGCTTTTCAAACTTAACTGAATCTCCTCTGAGTAAGTTAATTCCATACCCTAAGTTGTTTTTTAAGTGTCTTAAAGGGTTAGACACTTATGTTCATGATAATTCTCATGAGCATGAGAATTATACATAAAGAGTAAAGTATGTATCTTTGTAAGATACTTAAAACAATTAAAGGAATATATCTTTATTGATAAAAATGAAGGTGAAAATATAACTAAAATTAAGCCAAGGAATACTACATTTAAAGAATGAATTTCTAAGTAAGGATGAGATTAATAGATATACATCTCTATATGAGATGCAAGATCAAGGTAATGAGGATAAGTAGTTGCACCTTGAGTTGTTGATTTGAATGAAAGTTTGATGTAAAATGAGTATGTTGCATGAATAACTCCGCTATTTTAGAGTAACCATAGTAATGTGTGTAATACCTTATCTTATTGGCTTTTCCATTCCATTTCAAGACTTAGTTCCACAGAGAATAAGCCATTTAATAGCATTTAATTTACATTACGTAAAGCCTAAAAATTTCATTTTATGCACTCATGAATATTATATTCTATCTATAACATATCTATACAAATCATCAACATTACAATTCATCTCAAGCTTCGCGGGTTTGGAACCATGCATCAAAAAAATAATAGTTTGCTATTGGGTTTCTTGTCATCAATACTGATATGAACTTTGGAAATTCATAACTAATTTTAGAAAAATCGAAATCATGCATATAATAGCTTTCTAGAAAGTACTAGATGTTAACTTATGATACAAATAATTCTAGACTAAGACAATAGCATTTAACCCATGAAAAGTAATGAAACAATAACTTAGGTCAATTCTCGAATAGCTTTAGGACCTAAAACTTCAAAAATTCATTTCTTTCACTACAGAGCTCTAAATGAAGTGATCTCAGTGGCTATAGAAAGCTTATGGTATCTAGTTTATGCTTGTAATAGTACCCTTACCAATTTTGCATAATTTAGCTAACTTTGAAAAATCATAATAAATTCTCTAGAACTCCAAATTTGGTGCTCTTTGACTCTGTGGGAAGCTCTAGATGAGACCTACTTGTTAGCCAAATTTCATGCAAAAAATCATTCATTTGGTTAAAATTGAGTTTAGCTCAAGAAATGGTCAAAATGGAAGTCCATAATGGTTCATAATGCTACCAAATGACCATCTTAACAATCCATAGCCATTAGGCATGTCCCAAAGCACCATTACAGCCTAGGGAATCATGCCAAATGGTTCAAAATATCATGGAGCTCAATCTAACCTTGCCACTTTTAATCATACACACATATATACTAGCACATGGTGGCAAAAACACATATATTCATTCATATGGTTCCAAATTTCATTCATATGTCATATTTACATACATTTGCTTGTGCTTAATGGTTTACATCATATGTACATCATATAGATACAAATCTTAACATCAAAATACTATCAAAATGACTATATAACTACTCCTTTGTCAAAGTCTTGGTTTTCAAGTGGTTTGGCTTCTATTTCTTAGTCCACTTGGTGTACCTAAACATAATTAGGTATATAGAGGGGAAGAGTGAGATTCAAGGAATCTCAATAGCTCTTTATCCTTTCAAACATACATAATGGATGCTAAAACATGTCAAAGAATTCATGTATGGCATATAGACTATTAGTGAACATACATAAAGTATTTTTCATGTTCAAGAAACTAATACATAACATACGTAGGCTCTCAAGGGCATTGGTCTAGCTTTACCTATTTTTTTTTAGACTTTTGGATTTGTCTCACCCATTTTTAAGGGAGTTTTTACTAAGCCTCACTCTTCTTGAGACTTTTAATTTTTCTTCACCCAATCCTAAAAACTTTTAGCTCATCCTCGCTCTTGCTAAAGGACTTTTAACATCACTATACCCATTCAAGTCAAAATACATTCATACACTCATTTCAAAATGCATAATGGTACCATAGCAAGTAAGCAATAGCTAGTAACATGTTTCATAGTTCAAACATACATACAAGCACTCAAAGATAAGAAAACAGCCAATAATACATGAGAGAAAGGTTAGAGTGCTACCTTAGAGTCAATGTCACACACGTTTCCCTTGAACTTATCTTTCCCTTTTTGGCCAAGCTCATGGAATTGGATGGCACTTAATCCTCTTGGCCTAGACACATCAAATGAGACATGAGTTACTCATGGGAATAAGTTTTAGCCTTATGTAAGCTTTATGCAAATCTACTTTCTCATATAACTCCATTATGCTTCCATACAAGACACAGTGAAGCAAATAGTGGAATTCAAGATCTTAGATCCATTTTCTCCTTCAATCTAAGTCTCTTGACTCCATTTAAACTCCTTGGAGTCATCATAAATTCATTTTGAGAAGCTTAGTTATATGTTGCTTTTTTATGTCCCATTTTGGAGCCTACACCTCCATCTTACAAACTAAGGCTTTTAAATTTTTTTCCAAGACTTCCTTTGACATTCCTCTATTATATCTAGTCCCATTCTAGGCTTAGAACAATTTGAAACACTCCCTAAGTGCCCAAACCTCTCTTGGTCGAGACTATGCATTGGTTTTGGACCAATGGAGCTTACTTTATTTTCTTGAAGGGAATGGCTCATATAAATCTTCCTAGAGGTCTAAAGGACTCATACCAAGTCTTATATAGGTCTAATTGCCCCCAGGAAAAATTAGATTTCAACATTTTTCTCAAAACCCCTAAGTTATGCAACTTGAAATTTAAGGCTCTCCCTTTTTGTTTTTAATTGCATAGTATTAATTATCACACTCCATAACCCTTCTTCTTACCTTAATTTGGATAGAATTCATCTCCCCTTGGTTGGGTCTATGGCTGGATGAACAAGCACCCATGGAAGACAACAAGAAGAAAGCAAAAAGGTCCGTGGAATTTACCTTACTTCCAAAGCTTTTCAAGAGCTCTTCCCTTTACAATAGGCTTGTCCTTTAAATTCTAATCTCCTCCCTTTGAACCAAACCCAAAAGAATTCCAAATCAAACATGGAAACCATAGAAAGAGAGATGAGAAGGAGGAAGATAAGGTTTGTGAAGGAAGAACCATGAAATTCCATGATTTTCTCACCTTTTTCCTTGACTTTCTTCTTCTTCTTTCCTTTCATTCTTTTGCATCTTTGAAGCTCTCTCTCAATTTTGTCTAGACTAATAATACATAAGTGGAGAGAGAAGAGCAAATGGCTAGACATTTTTAAGAAGCAAAGAGTAAAGTTAATATACTTTTCTAACTTTTCATTTTAGTCCTTAAATCATGGTTTTTCCATTTGGCCTCAATTTAACTCCTTTTCAAAATCCATCTTCTCATCATAATATTTGGGTTTTCTAACTTATAAATTGCCTTTAGTTTCACCCAAATTGGATTTAAAACTATTTTGAACTATTCTGTCAAAGTTTTAGTTAACTAATGACAGAAATCACTCACCGGAGGGATTTTAACTATTTTAGGGGTTCCTATAGTTTTCAGAGTCTCTAAGAATCTCGAAAAGCTCAAATTTTTCATTTAAAAAGCCTTCTTATGAGTTTTCCAAAATTTTCAAAAATTACAAAAGTGCTCTAACTTATTTTCACCAATTTTCTTAGCTTCTTTGGCTCAGGTTTTTGAGCACCTTGGGCCTTGGATCTTCATTTTTTATTATTTAGAATTTTTTTCTTAATTTTATTTGGCTTCAAATCATTCTATTAAGAGGACTTCTATAATAAATTGTACATTCTGTAAAATAATAAAATGGGTCGTATAAAGACAAGTCCCCTGTAATGAGCTAGATAATGTCCCAAAATATTTAGGTAGTATCTTAGGCTCTGAGAATCATAATCTTAGGCTCAGACAAAAAGAAAAATGGAGCTAGCATGGTGAAACAAAATTGTGATAAAAACTGACAAAATATAGTGGCATTTTCATAAATATATGCAATTGTTGGAAAAACTCACAGAAGGGCTTTTTAAATAGAAAATTTGAGTTGCCCAAAGTTCTCAAAGGCGCTAAAAATCATAGGAAGCCCCGGGATAGTTAAAGCCCCTTCAATGTACATTTTCTAATGTCAGTGAACTTGAACTTTGACGGATTCGTTCAGGAAGGTTTTAACTCCAAATTGAGTGATTCCAAAGGCATTTTGTCAAATTAGGAACTTAAATTTTATAATGGAAAAGACAGTCCTAAAAAAGAAGCTAAAATGAAGTTAAAACAAAATTTCCATTACGAAAGGATAAAATTGGTATTTTTGGAAAAAGTTTTTTCTTGAATGTTTCACACACTTCACACCCTTTTTCCCCTCTCATTTAGGTCAACCTCCTCTACCCAAAAGACAAAAAAAGAAGTAGCTCTTTTAGGCACAGAAGTGGGGGAGAAAAAGGAGAAGAAAAAGCAAGAAAAGGTGGGCAAATTCATCGAATTTCATGCTTTTCCTTCTTCCAATCTTGTTCCTCTCCTTTTAAGCTTTCTTTCTATGGTTTTGTTGAGCTCTTTTATTCTATTTTGAGTCTAGATTTAAGGGGAGTAGTATGAATTTTTGAGAAGAAGCAAACTAAGGAGAAAGCACTTGAAAACAAGCTTGAAACCAAGGTAATATCTTGTTTTGGTTGCTTCCTTCTCTTCCTTCTTCCTTGTGCACTTTTCGGCCTAAACTGGAACCATATAGGAGGAAAGCCTTTTGCCCAAAAATAAGAGAGGAACTAGGGTTTTAGACCATAGGAAAGTGGAATATGTCAAGAAATTGCAAGGAAAACTAATGGAAATTGATTTAGAAAAGTGTAGAGCTTTTTAGGGTTTTGTAAAAATTGATTTAGTACATGTACTTTTAGGCTATGTAAGTGTTCCAATGAGCTCCTAAGGCCTCTAGGAAGCCTCCCAAATGGCTCTTCCATCAAGAAAAAATTAAAAGCTCCATGAACCCTTTCTTGAAGGGGTGCCTCAGCCTAGGCTAGATAAATGAGTTAAGGAGTGTTTTAATTTGTTCTAACCTTGGTTTAGGACTTTATATGATGGTAGAAGGTTGGAGGAACCCTTGGGAAAAATTTAAGAGCCTTAGTTTGGGAGATGGGATAATGGTTTCCATAATGGAGCCTTATGAAGCAACATGTATCTAGGTTTGTGCCAGTGAGTGTGTGATAACTCTAAGGACCTTGAATGAGGTCAAGAGGCCTAGAAATTAAAAGAGAATGGAGCCTAGAACTTAAATTATAAGGGTTGCTTCAATAAGCCACCAATGGAGCCATTATGTGAACTATGGAACCATTTATGTTTCTAAGAGAAAGTCTAGTGTCTTGGCTTACTTTAAGAATGCAATTGTGTGCTATTTATGATATTTAGGCTAAGAGAAACTCAATCCACCTAGGTGTGCTTGTGGGACTAAAAGAAGGAAGGAAAAAGACCAAGAAAAACTTGCATAAGTTCAAGGTAGCTCTCCACCTCATTTTCTTTGCATTCTTAGTTGTATATATGTCATTGTATGCATGAGTATACTTTTGTGACTTGAGAACATGCCACTTGATGCTTTGAGATTACATGGGTACCAATGTGTTGTTTTGTATGTCATTGATTGTGGAAATGGCTCATAAGGGTGAGGTGATGCCAAAAGTCCCTTAATGAAGGTGAGGAGATGCCAAAAGTCTCAAGGTATGGATGAGACAAGACCAAAAGTCTCTTGGATGGGTGAGACCAAGTTAAAATTCCCTAGACTAAGGGTGAGGAAAATCTAAAAATCCTAGAAATGGGGTAAGGAAAAACCAAAATTCCTTAAAGCATAATCTTGAATTAAATGTGAATTGGTGGCATGGAATTGTGACTTTGCATACTTTATGGTTATGCTATTCTCCATACTTGTGCGTTTGATGTACGGATGCCATGAATGTGTGTGTGAGTGGGTGTGTAAGCTATTGAGATTCCATGAATCTCATTCCCCTTCCCTCTTGCATCTTAATATGTCTAAGTGGTATTCAAGAACCAAGAGATGCAAGCCAAGTGTAGTCTTACTTGTAATGGAATGTTAAAGTGAATTTGTACATATTGTTTTTGAGTTATAAACCTTTGAGCAAATGTAATATTATGTATGAATGATGCATGGACCATTTGTGGCACAAAATCAATGCAAATAAGGAATTTTGACACTTGATGGCATGTATGCATTAATGTATTCTTAGATGTGGAATGACCAAAATGAGATGTATGAGATTTATGACCACTTAGGTAGTTCATATGAGTCATATTCATGCTTTTAAACTTGTCCAAGAGGAGCCAAACACCATGGAGAGCCATATGAGCCAAGTTGATACCTTATATAAGGCAAAAATGACTATAATGGTGAGCTATAACATAAATGGTCTAGATAAGCTCTTCTTGGTCTGAAATTTGGCAAGCATGTAGACCTTGTTAAGATATTTTTGGAAAGCTAAAGTAGATAATATTTGGAGATCTTTGGAATTTGTGACTAATTTTTGAAGTTGGCTAAAATTTTAGAATTTGCTATTGGTACTGTTCATATAGTCCAAATTTTGATCTTTGTCATTCATAAGGCAAACGATGTCCAATTACTGTGAAATTTTATAAGGAGAAACTAGACTTTCCCTATGATCTGTATCAATTAGAAGCCACTCATTTGGATGCCTAGAGAGAGATATATCAATTTTTGAAATTTTTGTTCTGTTTTAGCACATAGTCAAACCTTCATCATTGTTCCATCAATTTTGGAGTCTAAATGCTCTTGGATTGATCTAGAACTATTTTTCCCCTCTATCTAACATCCACATCTTTCAAATTGGTACATTTTGCATGAATTATATTTTTTTGAAATTAATTATGAATTTTCAAAATTTATATCAGTAAGTTGTATCAGTAATTCTAACAACTAGACTTTTGTGCCTTTTCTATCGTCAAACATAGTCTAGATGAGATTTTTGTAATTGGAAATTATTTTTATTGTAAAGTTAACATCCAAGGATTTCTAGAAAGCTTTAGTTTACTTGATTTCAATTTTTTCATATTTAGTTATAATTTTTCAAAATTGCCTTAAAAATCTGCCACTATGGAACCCGAGGTAAAATGTGAGAATTTGTGATTATTGGCTCTTGGTCTATGGTTCATGTGAGGTTTTAAGATATTTATGACTTGTATGAATGAAAAATAATAAGAAAATTTTGTTAGTAAGTTTTTGGGGTCCACAAATAGAAATTTAAATTTTTAACCCTGACATAACACAATTAAAATTATTATTTTAATACATTTTTCTTAGAATCCCTTTGATAATTTGTGTAATCCCACTTGGATAAGGAAAAAGGGATGCTAGAAATATTATGGTATGATAACTTCCTTTTACATCGGGTGAGTTTCGTACATGAATGGAGAAATTAGATGTTACAATGTGCCTAAACATTAGTTCAAGATTAAAGAAGTAATATTTAGAGGTACTCTACTAGATACTTAGGAACCAAAAACAATAGAAGAGGCTTAGTCACACTTTACTATAGAAAATTAGATTATAGCAATAGAATATGAGATAGAGGCAATGAGGACAAATTTTGTTAAGAACTTAGTTGAACATCCATCTAATTAAAAGGTAATTAAAAACAAATGATTCTTAAGGTAAAGAAAAGAATATATGGATTAATTAAAAAATAAAAGAAATGTTAAAATGATAACGAGTATACACAATAAAAAAAGGTGTAGATTTTTAAAATGCCTTCTCATTCCTTGTATGATTAGATTAATCCTAACTATAATTACAAGTTTAAACTTGAACCTGTAACACCATAAATTCTAGCTCATTTTATGTCATTCATAGGCTTTATATCATCATTCCTATGAGAATATATGAAAGAGGGAGTAAAAATAATGGGCTTATTTGCATTATGTCATACTTCAAAATTTTGCAATCGGTGTCACATGGACTGTATGAACTCATGCTATGCATCCACATATTTAATTACATCATTACAACTCATTTACATCACAAAAATATACCTACAACCCATGGAAACCGAATTAGAGTGTGGAATAAAGAGTTTCTAGAAAAATTAAACCATAACTAAATCTAGAAAAATTAAACTACTTTCTGACCAAACTTTGGAAAACCATAACTAAATCTAGAAAAATTAAAATCATGCAATCTTAGTTATTTTGGAAATCTTAGGACGTCTAATTCACACTAAAAAAATTCTCAGACCATGACATTCATCACAGAGGATGCTTGACATCCAAAATGGTCCAAATGACTGACTGACTTCTGGAGCTGTCACAAAATTCTGTAAAAAACTTTGGAAATATCCAATTAATTCCAAAAAAAATTCAATCCATGCAAATGATACCAATATAGAAAGCTGTTGATGTTAACTAGATAGAAAAAATATTTCTAGATTAGTTCATCAAGCCCAGACCTCATAATTCAATGGAACAGTACTTTTGGTCAGGCAAATTTACTAATACTAGACAGAAACTTTAAAAATTCATATCTCCCTCTCTAGACCTTCAAATGAGGTGATTCTAGTTGGCACGAGTCACTGTGATTGTTTAGTTTCTTTGTATCAAAATTTTATAGCAATTGGACATCATTTGAGCCTCGACTGAGAGAGTTTAATTGTGGACCAAATGAATAGTATAGCAAACCAGAAATATAAATTTTGCCAACTTTGAAAAATCATCAAATGTTCTGTAGACCTCCAAAAATTATGATCTTTAACTTACCAAAAAGCTCTCAATGAGGCCTAATTGCATGCCAAATCTCAGATTAATACTAACTCATTTGGCTAAAAAGTTATATAAGATTCCATAATGGTCAATTTTGGCTCCATATAGGGTACTAAAGTTGCCAAATGGATTTCCCTTAGTCTTGGCACCTTTTGGGCATGTAACACCCCATAATTAATTAAGATGTTAATCACGGATTAGGTTAATTAAGAATGATTAATATGGGATAATTGGGCAAGTTGAATGAATAGAGATTTTAGAGAAATAAATTATCAATATGGGTTTGAGATTTAATTGGGATAGAAATTCTATCTAGGCTTAAACTAATAAATCATGAGAAGAGGCTAATGGAGGCCCAATGGGTTAGGTGCAGACCCAACCCAATTTAGTGTGATGGAAGCCCAAAATCCACCATGTATAGACTCTTCTAAGTGGCCCAATAACCCTTGTGCAGATCCACATTCTTAAGCTCTTCAAACTTGGCCCAAACCTAAGTAAAATTCTGCAGCCCAACACTTTAAAAACTGGCCCAACAAGCAAAAACCTAAAGCCCAAATGAAGTTAGATCTTGGAATAACCCATGACCCATTTTTGACCCAACCAAAACCCTAATACATCAGCCTCTTCCTCACACTTGTTGAAAACACAAAACACAAAGAGAAATTCAGAGCTTAGAGAGGAGGCTAGGGTTTGGGGCAAGAATTCTGCATTTTCTCACATTTAGAGCAAGATTCAGCCAAGGTAATAGTTATACAACTTAATCCCCTCATCTTTCTCTTTAATTTGGTCCAATTAGTTTTTCATTTGGAGCATTTTCATCCTACCCAAAATCTGAAATGTGGGTGTTTGGGGATTTTCTTGATGAAATTCATAGGTTGAGGTTAGGGTTGACCTTGGGTGAGTTTAAACCCTCCATTTTGATGCTTTATTTGTTAATTTGAGACCCCCATAGCTAATATATGAAATGGGTATTAATTCTATACGAATTGGCTTAGAATTATAAGTTGAATATTGAGTTTTCTGGTGAGGGACACTCTAATCCGAATTTGGGATTTGTGGTGGCTGTTGCAAAGTTGTCTACAAGTGAGGTAACCGTGTTATATCAATTCCATGTATATATTTGATTTAATTTCATATGTTGCTGTATATGAATGATTTGAAATGTTGAATGAATTGATTGGCTATCTGTTAAATTGTGATTGGACCTTGTGAGTCTATGGTGGAGCTGTGGTGCAGCTGCCACCCGTGCATGTGCTTCGATCGAGCACCAGGTTATGATCAAACCCAGATGCACAAAGCCCCAGTTGTGCTCAATAGGGAGTAGGTGCCATGGACGGGCCTCTCCCGATGTTAATGGCCTTTAACATGTGATAATATGATTACTAATATAGGATAGTAATCATGATAGTTAATTGTTTCATTTGCTGATATGATGGATATGATTCTGAAGTTGATTTTGATTCATGCATATATGCTAATTAAACTGGATATATGATGGAATTGCCTTGGTTATTGAGATTCATATCTCACCCCGTTTCATGGGATTAACATTTCAAGTGAAGGTTCTTCGGGTAAGGATAAAGGGAAGCAAGTGGATCAAAATCCATGAGCTCCAACATATGGGAGAAGGCTACACTTTGGCTGGCTTAGTTAGTAGAGATGCAATTTTGTTATTAGTTTATATAGCATCATCATGTATTCATGTTGCCAAGTGTAGGCGTTCATATTTTGTTTGATTGAAATGTAATCGATAAGGATTTAAGTTTCATTATAGCTGAATATTAATGTATGAACTTATAGTATCATATATGTAGTTTTGTTGAAATTGTGATATGGATCACCATATAGAAATTGTAGTCATATGATGCCTTGGATATGGACATGAGCTATTGTTGAATGGAATCCCTACAGAATGTGCATGGGATGTTAATTATTACTAATACATGTGTTCTTGCTATTGTATATTCATGAATTTGTTGATATGAGCTAGTTAAGCAAGTAAGAAGTAGTATTTAAGTTTTGAAATGGTAATGGATAGGTTGATAAGTAAATAGGGTAGATAAACACCATTAGAATCACATAAAATAAGGGAAGGTGGACTTGGAGTGTTTCTAAGATGAGATTTGGAGTGTAGTGGGCGAAATTTGGGTAATATAGTCACAAGAGGAAGTCCGGCCGCGGCTAAAAGGGCTTCACCGCGACCAAATGAGAGATAGAGCCGAAGGACGCTACGGCATAACCAATCCCGCCGCAGCGCAAGGGAAGAAAATTAGCCCAGAAAGTGACAGTGGCGTGGAGCGCCGCGGCCTGAAAAATCTCACTGCGGCGCGAAGTGAAAAAAATCACCCAGGAGAGTAACAGAACCAAAACTCGCCGCGGCGCATTATGTCTTGCCACGGTGTGAGTCGAGGAAATTAATTAAGAGTTGGTCAGAAGTAAAACTCGCGCGCGGCGTAAATGATTGCGCCGAGGCGAGAATCGTGGGAGTAGAGAACAGTAGTTCCAGGAGGCGTTTCCACTGTGGTGCCACATAGGTTGGCCGCGGCGAAGGTCTAACTCGCCACGGCGATAGTGAAACTTGTCCAGTGATTCCAGAGAACAACTGGGCCGTGGCGAGGAAGGTGTAGGCTGCGGCGCAAGTCCCCAATCTATTTTTTTTAGCCTAGAAACCTCAATTTCTCTAATGGTAATGGTAATAGATGATATAAGAGCACTTGTGGGTGGTTATAGGTATTAAAACTGATGAACAGTTGAATCATAAACCCCTTATGGTAGTAGAATTTCTTTTATGCAAATTTTGTTTTGTTATGGTGGTATAGTGATGACCCTAACATCAAGGTTCAAATTTCCTCATATTTTCGTAACGTGGTAAAATATAATGACCTCAAACCTTGATCATTAATTATTAATCGTACCTTAACCATAATTACAATGATAAGAAGATAGGGTTGTCACAGTTGGTATCAAAGCAATGGTTCAGGCAAATGTGTTTGATTTACTGCTTTGTGATTAGAAAACTTGGCAATCATGATGCATGCATGATAGGAATAGGAACATTGTGAACTGATGATAACCCTCATACTTATATATATACCTGCCATGGGTGGAGTTGTGTTTTGTTGCCTTAGACTGTGGTTAATGGGAGATGCTTGTGGTTGTGCTTGTGGCATTGCAGAACTAGATGGCTACTTGTAGAGAAACAACTAAGATGTTATGTTAAGAGAGATGCAAGAGGCCATGGCTGCAAGAGGCCATGGCTACAATGGCCAACCGAATGAGAGAATAAGCTGAGGCCCATGAGACTACGGCTAGGGTAATGACTGACCGGCTTCAAGAGCAAGCCGAGGCTCATGTAGTGACTGTGCAAGTGCTACAACAGCTATATGAAAGTATGAATAAGCGGAATGAGGAGGTGCCATTGGAGAACCGTGTGGGGGCTGGTCATAACCCTGGTGCGGGACACCAAGGGGAGGATAGTGACCTCTCTATTGCATTAGCCAAATTCAAAAAAGCTGATCCTCCATCATTCTTGGGGGAGTTAGATACTGAGAAAGTCGAGAGATGGTTGATGCAACTGGAGAAAATCTTTGAGGTTATGACTTGTACTACAGAACAAAAGGCAAGGTTGGCCATCTACAAGTTAGAGGGTGAGGCTGAACATTGGTGGAGGAATGCCTCCAGATTGTTGGTTGCAAGAGAGATACCCTTGGACTGGGAATGTTTTCAAATGGCTTTTGAGAGCAAATATTTCCCACCATCGATGAGGGCGGACAAGGAAGCTGAGTTTAACTTCCTTGAGCAAGGAGACATGAATGTAGACCAATATGCAGCTAAATTCATCTAATTGTCTCGCTTCTCCTCTTACTTGAAGCACTTTGATGATGAGCCATGGAAGGCTAAAAAGTTTGAAAGAGGCTTAAGGCCAGAGATTAAGGATAAGATTGTATCTCTACAGATCCACAATTTTGATGAATTGGTGGAGAAGTGTAGAGTGATGGAAAGGGCTATGATGGAGAGTGAGGCCAAGCAAAAGAAGACCTTAGAAGGTAAACGTGACTGAGGCATGGAGCCCTTTAGGGGCGGAAGCAAGAAAGGAGCCAATAGTGGAAGTGGCTCTTGGGGAAGGAGACCACCCCCAAGGAATGTCCCTCAAAGAAAAAGCATGGCACCACCAAGGAGTGCCATGAGTGCCCCACCTACTTGTGCCAAGTGTGGGAAGAACCATGGGAATGGGCCACGCCCAGTGTGCTATAATTGTGGGAAGCCTGGACACTATGCACTAACTTGCACGGTGTCACGGGAGTCGACCTCATCGGTTAAGCCACCTATCCAAGGAAGGGTGTTTGCACTTACACAGCAAGAGACTAGTAGATCCCCTAGTCTGATCCGAGGTACTTTACTTGTCTATAATCATGTCGTAGATGCATTGTTTGACTCGGGTGTGACCCACTCATTCATCTCATATGACTGTGTTAAGCGTCTGGGTCTTAAAATTAGCCTGTTGCCATTTGAATTATCTGTGTCCACCCCTACTGGATATTCTATGATTACATCTGATGTATGCTTAAATTGTACTGTACAATTGGATAGCCGTTGTACTACCCTTGACTTGATTTGCATCCCTTTGTGTGACTTTGATGTAATCATTGGTATGGACTGGTTGTCAGCTAATAATGTGATACTTGATTGTAACCGTAAGACTGTTTCCTTACCTACAAATATACCTGAAACTGGTCCTGTGACTAAGCTTACTTGTGTGTCTGCCGCCCAAGCCGGGAGGTGCCTTAGGCGTGGTTGCCAAGGGTTTCTAGTATTCTTTTCATTGCATGTTGAGGTTGATGATGGGTTGGAGGATATACCTATGATTACGGAGTTCCCTGAGGTTTATCCTAAGGAGTTTAGTGGACTACCCCCAGAGAGAGAGCTAGAATTTTTTGTTGATTTGGTACCCAGTACAGGTTCGATCTCTAAGGTTCTGTATAGAATGGCGCCTACTGAGTTAGTTGAGTTGAAGAGTCAACTAGAAGAGTTACTTGAGAAAGGGTTTATTAGGCCAAGTGTGTCTCCATGGGGAGCACCAATATTGTTTGTCAAGAAGAAAGATAGTAGTCTTAGGCTTTGCATTGACTATAGGCAATTGAACTAAGCAACTGTCAAGAATAAATACCCTTGGCCTAGAATTAATGACTTACTTGACCAATTAGTTGGAGCGTTAGTCTTTTCAAAGATTGACCTTAGATCGGGATATCACCAACTTAGAGTCAAGGCTGAGGATGTACCTAAAACTGTCTTTAGGACTCGATATGGCCATTATGAATTCATAGTTATGCCTTTTGGGTTAACCAATGCCCTTGCCATTTTCATAGATTACATGAATAGGATTTTTAGGCCTTATCTTGATCGGTTTGTGGTAGTGTTCATTGATGACATTCTTGTCTACTCTAAAAGTAGTGAGGAGCATGAAGAGCATCTTAGGATAGTTCTTCAAACCTTGAGAGAGCATCAGTTGTATGCTAAGTTGAGCAAGTGTGAGTTTTGGTTGCGGGAGGTCAAATTCCTAGGTCATGTGATATCAGAACAATGGGTAGCGGTAGACCCTAGCAAGGTAGAAGCAGTACTGAATTGGGAGAGACCCAAAACGGTGACTGAAATCCATAGCTTCTTAGGTCTAGCCGGCTACTACAAAAGATTTATTAAGGGATTTTCTCAGTTAGCCATACCTTTGACTAAGTTGACTAGGAAGGACCAACCATTTGTGTGGGATGCTAAGTGTGAGAATGCCTTTCAAGAGCTTAAGGATAGGCTTACCACCGCACTTGTGTTAGTGATACCTGACCTTAAAGAGACATTCACAGTCTATAGTGACGCTTCTAAGAAAGGATTAGGGTGTGTCTTAATGCAACAAGGTAGGGTGATAGCCTATGCCTCTAGACAACTTAGACCCCATGAGGAGAATTACCCCACCCATGACTTAGAGCTAGTGGCTATGGTTTTTGCCCTTAAGATTTGGAGGCACTATCTCTATGGTGCCCAATTTGAAGTGTATAGTGATCATAAAAGTTTGAAGTACTTGTTTGACCAAAAGGAGTTGAACATGAGGCAAAGGAGGTGGATGGAATTCCTTAAGGACTATGATTTCTCCTTAAAGTATCATCCAAGGAAGGCAAATGTGGTCGCTAAAGCCTTGAGTAGGAAATCTATTCACATGGCAATGATGATGCTTAGAGAGCAAAGGTTGATTGAAGAGATGAGGAATTTGAATTTATCAATTTCAATGAACCCTAGTAACATTCTTTTGGGAGAATTGAGGATAGAAAATGACCTTAGGAAGAGAATTAAAGAGGCTCAAGAGCTAGATGCCTACTGGGGAGGAATTAGAGAGCAACTAGGGAATGGTGAGGTCAAAGACTTTGACCTATCAGAAGATGGTTTGGTGAGGTACGAGGGAAGAGTGTGTATACCCAAGGATGAAGAGTTGAGGAAATCCAGGCACTACTAAGATGTATAGGGATCTAAAGAAGAGATTTTGGTGGCCTGGGATGAAGTTGGACATAGCGGAGTTTGTTGCTAGATGTCTAATTTGTCAACGGGTTAAAATTGAGCACCAATGACCCGCAGGTTTGTTACACCCTTTAGAAATTCCTGAATGGAAATGGGATAGTATATCTATGGACTTTGTGATGGGTTTGCCTAGAACATCCTTGGGTTATGATACTATTTGGGTGATCGTGGATAGATTGACGAAGTCTGCTCACTTTCTACCCATTAGAGCCACTTATTCCCTAGATAGTGTAACACCTTCATTCTAGCTCATCTCATGCCTTTGAATAGCATAATTATCATGAAACATACACATAATTCTCATAGAGGAGGCATGAAGATTTGGACTTTTATTTGTAAGTCATCCTATCCAAAAACCCATTTGGTGTCACGTGGACCGTGTGAGCTCATTCTATGCATCATCATATTTAATTGCACAATTACAACTCATTTCAATCACAAAAACTAGCTCACAACTCATGGAAACCGAAGGGAAACATGGGACATGCATATTTCTCCTCGGCCAAACTTGGCCCCATTTCTGGGCAAACTTGGAAAATTCATAAGTAAATCTAGAAAAATCTAAAACATGCACTCTTAGTCATTCTGGAAAGCTTATACTATCTACTTCATGGGAAAAATATATACAAGTCATAAAATCCCACACATAACGCGTTTGACATGCGAAATCAACTGCAGGTCGGAGGGGTTCCTGATACTATCACAGTTTACTGATATGAACTTAAAAAATGTCTAACTAATTCCACAAAAATCCAATGCTTGCAAATGATACCACTATGGAAATATGTGGATGTTAATAGAGAGGAAAAATATCTCCAAATCAGTTCATCAAGCTAAACTCCCAAAAATCGATGGAACAGTACCTCGGGTCTAGCAAGATGTCTGATACTGGGCAGAACCTTCGAAAATGCATATCTTCCTCTCTAGACCTCCAAATGATGTGCTTCTAGTTTCTACAAGTCACTGTGACTGTCTAGTTTCTGCCTATAAAATTTCGTAGCCATTGGACTACGTTTGCCTCTCGGATGACACAATTCCATAACTGACCAAATGAACAGTGTTTCTAAAAAATCCGAAATTCTGATACCAATTTTGAAAAATCATAGAAAATTCTACAGACCTCCAAATTACTTGATCTTTAGCTTCCCAAAAATCTCTTAATGAGACCTAAGTGCATGCCAAGTTTCAGGGCAAGACTAACTCATTTGGCCAAAAAATGGTATAGGGTTCCATTATGGTCAATTTTGGCTCCATATTAGGTACCAAAATTGCCAAATGGATTTCCCTTGGTCTTGACACCTTTTGGGCAAGTCTAAAAGTACATTTAAGACTTGTGTGAGCTGCCTAAATGGTTCCAAACCTCATGCATCTCATTTTGGCCATTCAACCCACATTTATGCACACTTCCATCATACTTTCATATTCCATAATTTGGCATCTCATGCTCAAAATGTAGGCTAGAAGTCATACATCATATTCATACATTTAAACATCATATAATATTATATTTACATGTGTCTCAAGGGTCATATGCCATTTACAATAATCATATACATCATTGAATATCATTATGGTTCAAAAAGAATACAAACTAGGCCTAGGCTTGTCAATCTCCTTCTTTCATGGTTGTTGGCTCCCTTCACCATAGCTACTTGGTCCACTTAGCATATTAGAGCATTAGAGAGGAGGGGATGAGATTCAAAGAATCCCAATAGCTCATCTCCCATTCAATCACACATAATATGTACAAGCAAGCTTTTCAAATGCATGTATGGAAAAATGGAAGTCATGGACATTTTCAAAGCAACCGTGGCATGTGAATCAATCATACAAGAAATTCAAGAGTTCCCCAAGTGTTTGGATTGGCCTCACACTTCTCATGGATTTTGGACTTGCCTCGCCCATTCTTTAAGAGCTTTGGACTCAACCATACTCTTGGGAGCCCACTTTGCTTTCGGGAGATTGTTTGCTATGTCTCAACCAAGCTTAAGGGTTCTTGGCTCATCCTCACCAAAGGGAAGAGTTCTTGGCCTCTCCTCACTCAAGCAAACTCATATAAATATCATAGATTCATTTAAAACATAACATGGCATCAAGGATCATGGAATATTAAGGCATGCTAGCATACTTTTCTTAGCTTGAAAATACACATACACACATTCTAAAACAAGCTAAACACACATTCATGCATGAGAGAAGGTGGAGAGAGCTACCTTGCACAATTTCACACACTTTTTCCTTAACTTTCAAGCCTCCTCTTTTGGCTACACACCCACAATTTGGTGGAGATAGTTTCTCTTGGCCTAGATATAATTTATGGGAGCCAATTAGGTCTATGAAACATATTCTAAGGCTACATCACTTGATAAAACACTATATTGCTATATAGGCTCCATTATGGTCCATAATCACACCTAATGAAGCAACACCCATCAAATGACTTCTAGGCCTCATTCGTTCTTTTCAATTATGATTCTTGACTCCTTTTAAACCTCTTGGAGTCATCACATCATTAAAACAAAGGGTCTAACATCATGTTGCTTCTTTAGGTCCTAATATGGAACCTATGGCACCAATTCACTTTCTTTGAGTTCTAAATTTTTTCCAAGGCCTCTACTCATCTTCACTCATCACATATGACTCAAGAATAGCCTTAGAAAAATTTAAAACTCTCCCTAGCTATAGGAACTTGCCTAGGCCGAGACTATGGGGGGAAGAAGAGTTCATGGCCTTCTTGATTTTTCCTTGATGGGAGACACACTTGGGAGACTTCCTAGAGGTCTTAGGAGCTCAATCAAATACTCACACATGCTAGGGAATGCATGAATCAAATCAGTTTTTGCAATCCCTTCAAATGCACTACACTTTTTCTACTTATAGTTCATTAATTGTTCTTGCAATTTCTTTGCTTTATTGGATGGGAGGTGCATGTGGGAAGCTTTCTAAGGGTCTTAGGAGCATGTTTAAACATTCAATTAAGTCTAAGAACATTCATATAAAATCAGATTTCCAAGGGAGCATTTGGATCCCTAATGGTTCTATCTTGTTTCCTAATGCCCCTTTCTTGATTCTATTGGTTCATTCTTAATCCTTGAACTCCGAAACCTTTAATCCTTCCATAAATTAGGCAGAAAACAGCCCCTAAAAATTGGGCTCATGGTGCCCAAATTCGTGCAAGAAGGAGGGGGAGGAAGGAACTACCAAAGAATGAAAGTTTTACCTTATTTTCTTGCTTTCCTTTGCTTGCTCTTCCACTTGGTTGGCTTGCTCCCTCAATTTTCGAAATTTCCCTCTCTGTTCTGCCCCCAAAACAGCACCAAACTCTCCATTTAAACCATAGAAAGAAAGCTTGAGAGGAGGGGAGCAAGTTTCAAGAAGGAAGGATATGGAATTTCTTAAAGTTTCTTACCTTTTTCTTGAATTTCTTCCTCCAAAATCCTCCTTCTCTTGTGCACCTAAGAAGCTGGAGTTTCTCTCTAAAAATGGGCAGAAGCAAGTCGGTTTAATGAAGGAGAGGAAGAGCGTGACTTATAAAAAGAATTTGGAAGCTTCCTTTAACACTTAAATTCCATTTTTGCCCTTTCATACTTTGCATTTTCATTTCTCCTTCGTTTTAGCTCCTTTTTGAGAACCGTCTTTTCCATCATAACAAATAGGTTCCCAATTTAATAAAATGCCTTTGGAATCACTCAAATCGGAGCTAAAACCTTTCCGAACAAATCAGTCAAAATTTGGGTCAACCGACGTCGGAAAGAGTACACCGGAGGGGCTTTACCGGTCCCGACGCTTTCCATGGTTTTTGGGGCCTCTGAGAACCATGGGCAACTCAAAATTTCCATTTACAAAGCCCTCCTAGGTGCTTCTCCAAAATTACACTTATTTACGAAAATGCCATTGGCCTTTCGGCAAATTTTTCGAATCACTCTGGCCTTGATTTTTAGGCAACTCAAGGCTCAAATCCTCATTTTTTATTATTTAGAATTTTATCATAATTTTATTTGGCCCCAATTCCTTCTATTTTGGGGACTTCCTTTTATATTTGGCCCATTTTTGATGTTTACGGAGAAACTGAACATTGCGTTTCTTACGTTTACGGAGGGACTAGATGTTACAGATAGACTAGCTCAACTGTATGTTCGTGAAATCGTAAGATTGCATGGTGTTCCTAATAGCATTGTGTCGGATAGAGACCTAAGATTTACATCAAAATTTTGGCGATCTCTACAAGAAGCTTTGGGTACTAGTCTTAACTTTAGCACTGCTTATCACCCTCAGTCCAATGGATAGACTGAAAGGACCATTCAGACCCTTGAGGACATGCTTAGAGCGAGTGTACTAGAGTTAAAAGGGAGTTGGGATGTGTACTTGCCTTTAGCTAAGTTTGCTTATAATAATAGTTACCATTCCAGTATCCAGATGGCACCATTAGAGGCACTTTATGGGAGGAAGTGTCGGTCACCCTTGTGTTGGGTAGAACTTGGTGAAAGAAGTCTCTTAGGTCCAGACATAGTGGACCAAACTACCCATCAAATAGAACTCATCAAAAAGAAGTTGTTGGCCGCCCAGAGTAAGCAAAAGAGTTACGCAGATAAGAGAAGGAGACCCTTAGAATTTGAGATAGGAGACCATGTGTTCCTTAAGGCTACTCCAGTGACGGGTGTAGGACGGTCTATCAGGACAAGAAAGCTTAGTCCTCGTAATCTTGGTCCTTTCCAAATCCTTGAAAGGATAGGACCCGTAGCCTATAGAGTTACTTTACCTCCAAACTTGGCCAAATTGCATGATGTGTTCCATATGTCCCAATTGAAAAAGTTCCACCCGGACCCTTTGCATGTCATTGAGCATGAGAATGTGCATCTACAAGATGATTTGTCTTATGTGGTTGAGCGGGAAAGGATTGTGGACTTAAAAGTCAAACAGCTGCGTAATAAGGACATCCCCCTGGTAAAGGTAGTGTGGAGGGGACTTACTCCAGATGAAGCAACCTGGGAAATAGAGGAAGCGATGAGAAAGGATTATCCTGCATTATTTGAGTAAGGTATGTCTAATTTTGAAGACAAAATTTCTACAAGGAGGGGAGAATGTAACACCCCATAATTAATTAAGGTGTTAATCACGGATTAGGTTAATTAAGAATGATTAATATAGGATAATTGGGCAAGTTGAGTGAATAGAGATTTTAGAGAAATAAATTATCAATATGGGTTTGAGATTTAATTGGAATAGAAATTCTATCTAGGCTTAAACTAATAAATCATGAAAAGAGGCTAATGGAGGCCCAATGGGTTAAGTGCAGACCCAACCCAATTTAGTGTGATGGAGGCCCAAAATTCACCTTGTATAGACTCCTCTAAGTGGCCCAATAACCCTTGTGCAGACCCACATTCTTGAACTCTTCAAACTTGGTCCAAACCTAAGTAAAATTTTGCAGCCCAACACTTTAAAAACTGGCCTAACAAGCAAAAACCTGAAGCCTAAATGAAGTTGGATCTTGGAACAACCCATGACCCATTTTTGACCCAACTTAAACCCAACCAAAACCTTAATACATCAGCCTCTTCCTCACACTTGCTGAAAACATAAAACACAAAGAGAAATTCGGAGCTTAGAGAGGAGGCTAGGGTTTGGGGCAAGAATTCTGCATTTTCTCACATTTAGAGCAAGATTCAGCCAAGGTAATAGTTATACAACTTAATCCCCTCATCTTTCTCTTTAATTTGGTCCAATTAGTTTTTCATTTGGAGCATTTTCATCCTACCTAAAATTTGAAATGTGGGTGTTTGGGGATTTTCTTGATGAAATTCATAGGTTGAGGTTAGGGTTGACCTTGGGTGAGTTTAAACCCTCCATTTTGATGCTTTATTTGTTAATTTGAGACCCCCATAGCTAATATATGAAATGGGTATTAATTCTGTACGAATTGGCTTAGGATTATAAGTTGAATATTGAGTTTTCTGGTGAGGGACACTCTAATCCGAATTTGGGATTTGTGGTGGCTGTTGCAAAGTTGTCTACAAGTGAGGTAACCGGGTTATATCAATTCCATGTATATATTTGATTTAATTTCATATGTTGCTGTATATGAATGATTTGAAATGTTGAATGAATTGATTGGCTATCTGTTAAATTGTGATTGGACCTTGTGAGTCTATGGTGGAGCTGTGGTGCAGCTGCAACCCGTGCATGTGCTTCGATCGAGCACCAGGTTATGATCAAACCCAGATGCACAAAGCTCCAGTTGTGCTCAATAGGGAGTAGGTGTCGTGGACGGGCCTCTCCCGATGTTAATGGCCTTTAACATGTGATAATATGATTACTAATATAGGATAGTAATCATGATAGCTAATTGTTTCATTTGCTGATATGATGGATATGATTCTGAAGTTGATTTTGATTCATGCATATATGCTAATTAAACTGGATATATGATGGAATTGCCTTGGTTATTGAGATTCATATCTCACCCCGTTTCATGGGATTAACATTTCAAGTGAAGGTTCTTCGGGTAAGGATAAAGGGAAGCAAGTGGATCAAAATCCATGAGCTCCAACATATGGGAGAAGGCTACACTTTGGCTGGCTTAGTTAGTAGAGATGCAATTTTGTTATTAGTTTATATAACATCATCATGTATTCATATTGCCAAGTGTAGGCGTTCATATTTTGTTTGATTGAAATGTAATCGATAAGGATTTAAGTTTCATTATAGATGAATATTAATGTATGAACTTATAGTATCATATATGTAGTTTTGTTGAAATTGTGATATGGATCACCATATGGAAATTGTAGTCATATGATGCCTTGGATATGAACATGAGTTGTTGTTGAATGAAATCCCTACAGAATGTGCATGGGATGTTAATTACTGCTAATGCATGTGTTCTTGCTGTTGTATATTCATGAATTTGCTGATATGAGCTAGTTGAGCAAGTAAGAAGTAGTATTTAAGTTTTGAAATGGTAATGGACGGGTTGATGGGTAAATAAGGTAGATAAACACCATTAGAATCACATAAAATAAGGGAAGGTGGACCTGGAATGTTTCTAAGATGAGATTTGGAGTGTAGAGGGCGAAATTTGGGGAATGTAGTCACAAGAGGGAGTCCTGCCGCAGCTAAAAGGGTTTCGCCGCGGCCAAATGAGAGACAGAGCTGAAGGGCACCGTGGCATAACCAATCCCGCCGCGGTGCAAGGGAAGAAAATTAGCCTAGGGAGTGATAGTGGCGAGGAGCGCTGCGGCCTGATAAATCTCGCCGCGGCGTGAAGTGAAAAAAATCACCCAGGAGGGTAACAGAACCAAAACTTACCGTGGCGCATTATGTCCTGCCGCGGCGCGAGTCGAGGAAATTAATTAAAAGTTAGTCAGAAGCAAAACTCGTTGTGGTGCAAATGTATTACGTCAAGGCGAGAATCGTGGGAGTTGAGAACAGTAGTTCCAGGAGGCATTTTCGCCGCGGCGCCACATAGGTTGGCTGCGGCGAAGGTCCAAGTCACCACGGCGATAGTAAAACTTGTCCAGTGATTCTAGAGAACAACTGGGCAGCAGCGGGGAAGGTGTAGGCCGCGGCGCAAGTCCCCAATCTACTTCTTTTAGCCTAGAAACCCCAATTTCTCTAACTGTAATGGTAAGAGATGATATAAGAGCACTTGTGGGTGGTTATTGGGTATTAAAACCGATGAACAGTTGAATCATAAACCCCTTGTGGTAGTAGGATTTCTTTTATGCAAATTTTGTTTTGTTATGAGGGTATGGTGATGACCCTAACATCAAGGTACAAATTTCCTCATATTTTCGTAACGTGGTAAAATATAATGACCTCAAACCTTGATCATTAATTATTAATCGTACCTTTGACCATAATTACAATGATAAGAAGACAGGGTTGTCACAGGGCAAGTCTAAAAGTACATTTAAGACTTGTGTAAGCTGCCCAAATGGTCCCAAATCTCATACATTTCATTTTGGCCATTCAACCCTCACTTATACACATATCCATCAAACTTTCAATTCTCATACTTTGTCATTACATACTCAAAACGTATGCTAGAGGTCATACATCATATTCATACACATAATCATCACATAATAGTGTATTTATACATGTCTTAAGGGTCATGGTATAATTACATCAAGAAACAAAAGTATGGTTCTAAAATGGGTAAAGCTAGGCATAAGCTTGTCACTTTTCCTTCTTCATTGTTGTTGGCTCCCTTCACTATAGCTATTTGGTGCACCTAGCATGTTAGATCATTGGAGAAGAGGGAATGAGATTCAAAGAATCCCAGAAGCTTATCTCCCATTCAATCATACATAATATATTCAAAGCAAGCTTTACAAATGCATGTATGGAGAAAATGAAAGTCATGAACATTCAAGAAGCAAGCTTGGCATGTAAATAAGTCATATAAGACATACAAAAGCTTGCCAAGTGGATGGATTGGCCTCACCCTTTTCCTTATGGATTTTAGACTTGCCTCACTCATTCTTTAAGAGCTTTGGACTCAACTATACTTTTGGGAGCCCACTTTACTTTTGGGAGACTTTTTACTTTGTCTCAACCAAGTTCAAAGGTTCTTGGCTCATCCTCACCTAAGGGAAGAGTTATTGCCTTCTTCACACTCAAGCAAACTTATACACACATCATGTGCTCATTTGACAACATAACATGGCATCAAGAATCATGATATATAAAGGCATGCTGGCATACTTTTCATAGCTTAAAAACACACATACACACATGCTAAAATAAGCTAAATATACATCCATGCATGAGAAAAGGTGGAGAGAGCTATCTTGCACAAATTCACACACTTTTCCCTTTGAATTTAAGCTCTTCCTTTCGGCTACACACCCACAAAAGTGTGGGGAAGGTTCCTCTTGGCCTAGACATGATTTAAGGAAGCTAATTAGGTTCATGAAACAATTTCTAAAGTCACACCACTTGCTTAGACACTAGGTTATCCTATAAACCTCATTATGGTCCATAAAGGCACCTAATGAAGCAACACCCCTCAATTACATTCTAGGCTCCATTCTTTCTTTTCAAATATGATTCTTGACTCCTTTTAAGCCTCTTGGAGTCATCACACAATTAAAATGAAGAGCACAAACACATGTTGCTTCTTTAGGTCACATAATGGAGTCTATGGCACTAATTCCCTCTCCTTGAGTTCTAAATTTTTCCCAAGGCCTCCTCCCATATTCATTCACCATATATGACTCAAGAATGGCTTTAGAAAAATTTAAAACTCTCCCTAGCTAGGTGAACCCCTTTAGGCCAAGACATAGGGTGTATTGGCCTTCCATAGAGTTTTCTTTGTTTTCTTGAAGGAGGAAGCATGTGGGGAGCATCTTAGAGATCTTAGGAGCATGTTTAAACATTCAATTAAGCCTAAGAACATTCATATAAAATCAGATTTGCAAGGCAGCATTTGGATCCCTAATGGTTCCATCTTGTTTCCTAATGCTCCTTTCTTGATTCTATTAGTTCATTCTTAATCCTTGCCATCTAAAACCTCTAATCCCTCCATGAATTGGACAGAACATAGCCTCTAAAGAGTGGGCTCTTGGCTGGATGAAATGGATAAGGGTGAGGGGGAGGAAAAGGCTACCAAAGGATGGAGAATTTACTTTATTTTCTTGGTTCCTTTGGCTTGTTCTTTCACTTGGTTGGCTTGCTCCCTAAATTTCAAAATTTCCCTCTCTATTCTACCCCCAAAATAGCACCAAACTCTCCATTAAAACCATAAAAAGAAAGCTTAAGAGGAGAGAGGCAAGTTTCAAGAAGGAAGGATATGGAATTTCTTAAAGTTTCTTACCTTTTTCTTGAATTTCTTCCTTCAAAATTATCCTTCTCTTGAATTTCTTTCTTAAAGTTTCTTACCTTTTTCTTGGTTTTCAAGGCCTCTGAGAACCCCGGAGAACTTAAAACTTTCATTTAAAAATTTCCTTCTAGATGTTTTTCCAAAATTGCACATATTTATGAAAATGCCATTGGTCTTTCGGCAAATTTTTTGAATCACTCCAACCTTAATTTTTAGGTAACTCAAGACTCAAATTCTCATTTTTTGTTATTTAGAATTTTATTCTAGTTTTTGTTGTTCTTAAATAACTCACCTCAGAAGACTTGCTTTGAAAACTAACTCATTTCAGTATTTTACAAAAAAATCGGACGTTACATAACCATCTCAAATGGATGTGAAAACTATATTCTTAAAAGGAGAACTATATGAAAAAGGTGTATGGAGAAACTTTTAATTTCTACAGAAAATGAATGGAACAAAAGGCTTATGGACTTTAAAGGTCCATTTATGGGCTAAAACAATCATCTAGATAGTTGTATTTAAAATTTCATCAAGTAGTAACTTTGTTTGAATTTCAAATAATTAATGAAAAACACTATATTTATGTTAAATTATTTGAAAAAGAAAACTTGTAATGTTATCCTTTAATGGCCATTAAAGTTTGATTATCCTTAAATTCTGAGATAAAAAGAGATGGGTAAAATAGAGCACATTTTTAGAATTGAGATCCAAGAGAATGGCTTAGAGAGATTAATTTCTTTTTAATAAGAGCATTACAATTAGAAAATCCTTAAACAATTTAATATAAAAACTATAAATCCATTAATATTCGTATAATAAAAAACAACAGTCTAAGCCATAAGAAATGTTCTCAAAGTAAGTATACTTTGAAAATTATGTAGAAAGCCCCTAGATATCATACAAGAATAAATATGCAGACACAAAAATAAGAAAGATCAATGGCATAGAAAGGTGTTACTCCAGAATATATCTATGTACAAAATGTTACTTAATCCCTTAAGAAGACCTATACTAAGAGATGTATAAGAGAAATATGTAAAGTCTCTTAGTAAGCATAGAACATAAAATATCACACCATATGTATAAGTAAAGTATTAACTAAATATATAAGTCATGCTATAATCATAAGTAACATATACATAATGATAGTATGTCAGTTGATTTTCTCACATGAGTAATAGCCTTTGGTGTTTATGAGAAGTGAGCAAAGATAAGACATTTATGTTCACCGTAAGAGGTAACAGAAGCATTGATATGGAATAGAAAGGAAACAAAACATAAATATATTGCCTTGAAAAAAGAGAAAAAAGAAAGGTCGAGATGAGATTCGAACAAAGATATACTTGGATTGAATTATAGATTCCCACCATCCTTCATACCTATAGCTAGATCCGAATTCTCTTATAAGGCACTATAGAGACAAGAAGAATGATAGAATTCGAATTAGATACATGTGTGTCTAGGCCAAGATTTATATAATGTTAATAAATAAATCAAATCAACATATACTTTTATGAAATAAAGAAACACCATAACATACAATCTATATGATATGTGTTTAAGAATTACAATTGGGAAGCAAGTTAATAAATTTTTGCTTCATTGTTGTGTGAGTCCTAAAAAGGATCAAATCCTTTCATACATACATTTATAACTTTGACAATATTATAAGGAGATAAGTCTATGTTTAATACTTTAGCATACATCATGCAGTCATAATAAATTCAACCCAAAGGATTAATGTTAGGAAAATAATTGATTTTGATCTAAGTGGTATACATATAAAAGGAAGATTTCTTAAGATATACACAACTATACTAGTATCTAAGGCATGCTCAGTTATGAAGTTTTAGTAACTTCAAAGTGTGGATACTATATATATATAAAAAGACAATATGAGTAAATTAAATTTAAGAGAAATTAGATTTGCCTTGCGAATAGACTATGTTGTATATAGGTGACTTTATATCATCCAAAGCACATAAACAAGAATATGAGATACATCTAAAGGATGCATATCTTATACTGGTCCTATAATAGGATTTTTAGTATAAGAGGTTTCAATGATTGTATCAAAGCAGTCATAGCAAAATAACTAGTATGAAAGTTCAAAAAGAGAGATGAACTAGAATTCTATATTATTCATCCCATCATATGTAAGTAAAAGATGTTGGATTATTAGGTTACCCATAATGGACTAACCTAAATTCATAGTAAAAGCCTAAACTGAAAGGAATTTAATTAACTATAATATATTAATTAAATAGTAATTAATTAATATTTAAATTTTAAAATTTTGAAATTCAAAATTAAAGTTAGTTAAGATATTATTGGAAAACTAACTAAGGAGTGTGTGTATCAATTATTAGTACTGGATTAAGTGAGGGGTGAATAGAGAAAAATTGTAATCTCTCTCCCTTTGAGTTTCTTCTTTAAAATCTGGAAAAGAGTAAAAACACATAGAACATAAAAAATGTAAAATTCTCCATAAACAATATAGTGCCTTTTGCTATGGAACAAAAATAGAAGCTCATTAGTGATTCCCATTTAAACCATATAAGGTAAAGATGCAAGCAACGTTTTCCATTACATCTAGGTAAGTACTTGTATTTGACTCAAAATGTACATTTAATTCTTTCAATATCAAATATAATTCTTCATAAAATTTAAATTAATAAATATTAAGAATATAGTTATATATAATTTAAATTTAGATGGCTTTATATATAATAGTTTGTCTTATTATATCAACATAACACTCTTATACTCTATTTGGTTCACTACAAGATAAACACATTCTTTTTAGATAATTTGTGTAATGTCTATTATACTCTTGTCTTTTTTATTCCATCCATCAAATTACTATTTTAATCATCAAATCATCTTTTTAAAAGTAAGGGCACAAAAGTTATTGCTTATCTTATCTATCCACATTTTACATTCCTTTCTCTTTTACATTGCTCAACCAAACACACCCTTAGTTACATGGTTTGGTAGGAGGAACTAAATAAATTAGTTGGTCTAATCTAGTTCTCTTGACACTGTTTTTAAGACTAATAATCTTAATGGAGATACATGGCTAATAAAAACAACAAATTAATAATCTAACAAACATAAACTAAATACTAAATTAATTTGAATCCAATCTTGAACTAAATCAAATCTCTTTCAAACTCTAGGCACCATAACAAAAAGTTATAGGCATGGAAATTAAATCTTAAGTTACATGGTTGAAATACAAGTAAGCTAAGACTTAGGACTAATCTTGGCTCTAGGAAATTAAGTAACAAATATAAGGATGAACCCAATATCAACCCATTTAATTATGACACCACTATACTTAAATGAAAGAATGTATATATGAATATATATCATTATCAGAATATTCATATGAATAAATAAATGTAAGATAAAGACATATCAATTTAAGAGAGATGTGTGAATCAAGAAGGTGGCCCATTCCTGTTAATCATTTTCATCCTTTATATGATTATGTTGGAAATTAATGTGGAAGTTATACACACCTCCTTGCCCTTTCCATAAGCCACTATCAAATTGTGAAATCTCAATTTTAAATTGATTAACAATTCAGAGCATTGTATGAAAGAGCTATATTTTAAAAAAGGGAAAAACAACAACAATGAAAAAATGATCTAGAAAATTGTAAGAAATTGATTTCCCTACCAATTTAATATCTTTTGAATATTCATTTGCACCAAAGCAAATAAATAATATGAAGTGTCTACTATCTAGTTAAGGAACCTTTCCACATTGTAAACCATTTTTTGTCTTTCTTTTGGTAGCATTATCAATAGTAGTGTGGCAAAGTAAAAAAGAAGAGAAATTTTGCCTATTCCTTACTATAATACCTTAGCCTCTTAGCTCTTAAACCATTGTCCCATAAGCTATCTTGACATATCCCATACATGTTGGAAGAGATTTGTAAGAAAACATACACTTTCACATATGGAGAATTGCGTAATTGGGAGGTCATAAACATGATTTATAGCTTTAGGGACCATATAAACTCATCAATATCATTTTTCATTTATATCATATCCATAAATATCATAAAAATCACAATTCATCTCATCCATTTTGGGTTTGAAGCCATGCAGCAGAAAAATGGAAGGTTACTCTCGGGTTTGCTGTCATAACTTTCTAGTGTGAACTTCTAAAATTCATAATTAATTCTAGAAAAATCAAAATTAATCAAACCATACCATTCTAGAAAGCTTTGGATGTTAACTACAAATAATTCTAAACTAATGCACTAGCATTTAACCCACAAAAATTGATGGAATAATACTAGAAGTCGAGTTATGTTACTAGTACAGTCATGCAACTTTAAAATTTTGGTCCTCCCTCTACAAAGCTCCAAATGAGGTGATCTTGGTGTCTATTTACGATGTCTATTTTATGCCTATAAGATTTCATAAGCATTGGACTTTATTTGGCCCATGTGTAACATAGAAACATAAACTAACCTTATGAACAGTACACATACCATTTTTACATAATTTAGCCAAATTTTAAAAATCATAATAAATTCTCTAAAGCTCTAAATTATGTGCTCTTTACCTCTGTGAAAAGATCTAGATGAGACCCACTTCCTGCCCAAATTTCATGCAAAAAACTCATTTATTTAGTCAGACTTTGGTTCAGCACACATAATGGTCACTTTTGAAGTGCAAATTGGTATCTCAAGGCACCAAGAAACTTTCTTCCCATTCCATAGCCACTTAGGTACATCCAAGAGCATAATTATAACATATAAAAGCATACAAAATGATCTAAATTACTATAGAGCTAAATCTCACCATACTACATGCATTCATACACATGCATACCATGGTGCTAAGATGTCAATCTGCCATGTATACATTCATTTGGCTTCAAAATTGATATACACATCATAAATACATACATTCAAACTTGTCTAAATGGTTACATCTCATATACATCATGTGGATACAATTCTTGACATCAATATACTATTAAAATGTCTATTTCCCTACTCCTTTGTCAAAGTGCTATGCTTCAAGACCTTTGGCCTCTATTCTTTAGTCCACTTTACTCACCTAGACATAATTAGTCATATGGAGGGGAAGTGTGAGATTTAAAGAATCTTAATAGCTCTTTACCCTTTCAAACATATAAAATAGATGCAAATTCAAGTCAAAGAATGTATTCATGTCCCTTAGGCTAGTCATGATCATACATAAGTCATTTTCTTTATCACATAAACTCATACATGTCAGATATAGGCTCTCAAGGGCATTGGTCTAGCCTCACCTAATTTTTTAGAGACTTTTGGATTTGCCTCACCCACTTTCAAAAGACTTTTGCCTAAGCCTCACTCTTCTTGAGACTTATGGCTTTGTCTCACCCAATCTTAGGAACTTTTAATTTATGCTCACCCATGTTAAGGGACTTTTAGCATCACCAAACTCATTCAAGCCAAAAATATATTTATAAGCTCATTTCAAGATGCATCATAGTTCAAACATACACACAAGCACTCAAAGACAAATAAACATCCAAGGCATGCAAGTGAGAAAAGTTAGAGAGCTACCTTAAAACAAAAACATCATACTTTTCCCTTGAACTTGTCTTCCTTTTTTTGTCCAAGCTCATAGAATTAGGTGGCACTTGATTCTCTTGGCCTATACACATCAAATGAAATATGAATCATTCATGAAAACAAGCTTTAGCCTTATGCAATCTCTTTGCAAAGTTACTTTCTCATATGGCTTCAATATGCCTCTATACAAGACATAATCAAGCAACTATTAGAATTCATGATCTTAGCTCCATTTTCCCCTTCAATATAAGTCTCTAGACTCCATTTAGATTCCTTGAAGTCATTACAATTTCATTTTAAGGAGCTTAGTTGTAAGTTGCTTCTTTATATCTCATCGTGGAGCCTACACCTCCATCTCATAACCCATACTTTCTAAATTCATTCTAAGGTTTCCTTTGATGTTTATCTTTCACATTTAATCTGTTTCTTGCCTTAGAACAATTTAAAATGTAATATCCAATTTTTGTTAAACGACAAAAACATGTGCATTTTCAAAGCAAGTCCCTTGAAATGGTCTCAAAAAATTTAAGTAATATTATAGACTCATAAAAGTAAGAATCTTATCCTCAGACAGAAGGAAAAATAGAGCCAGAATGAAGAAACAAATTTTGACAAAAAACCTACGAAACGTAATGGCATTTTCATAATTTTGAGCACTTTTTAAAATTCACATAGGAGGGCCCTTTAAATAAAATTTTTGAGTTCTTCGGGGTTCTCAGAGGCTCTAAAAATCATGGAAAGCCCTGGGACAGTTAAATCCTTTCTGGTGGACATTTTTCTAATGTCAGTATGCCTGAATTTTAACAGATTCGTTCGAGAAGGTTTTAGCTCTGATTTGAGTGATTCCAAAAGAATTTTTCTTAATTGGGAACCTAAATTTTATAATAGAAAAGATGGTTCTCAAAAAGAAGCTAAAACGAAGGAGAAATGAAAATGCAAAGTATAAGGAGCAAAATTAGAATTTTTGAAAAACTCACTTTCCTGCACCTATATATAAGTGGCTCCTCACACTTGCCCTCATTTAGCATCAAATTTCTCAGCCCCAAACCAGAAGCAAAACTTTAAGAGAGAGGCACCCAAGAGAGGAAGAAGGAGGAGGAAGAAATCCAAGCAAAAGGTATGTTTTTATAGTTGTTTTTCATGCTCTTCTCCATCCACACCACCTCTCCTTCATCCTCCTTGATTTCCTTTGATTAAAATGAAGTTTATAAATCTGATTCAAAGGATAAATTCAAGGGAAATTTCGGATTTGATTCAAGGGAGCTTAGAGAAAGCAAGATTCAAGCCAAACTAAGTAAGGAAATAAGGTAAAATTACCTCCTATGGTTAACATCTTCCATCACCCTTCTTCTCCAATTCGCCTAACCCTAAGAGCCATAGGAGGATCTAATTTTTAAGCCCAATTAAGCATGAATCTTAGGTATTTGATAGAGAAGAACAAGAATATGCAAAGAAAAGAACAAAATAACCTTTAGATTTCAATATGCAAATTCTAGGGTTTCAAGTGTTCCTTCCAAATTTTAATTTTATGTGATGATTTCTAGGTTTAATTAAGAGTTGGAATGAGTTCTTGAGACTCCTAAGATGCTCCCACATGCTTCTTCATTCAAGAAAACAAAGAAAACTCCAAGGAACCCTAACCTAGGCATAGTCTTGATCAAAGCATGTTTATATAGTTAGGGGAAGTTTTAAATTTTTTTAATGCCATTCTTGAGTCATATTTGATGAATGAAAATGAGGAGAGGCCTTGGAAAAAAAAATTAAAACTCATAGAAATTGATTTGGTGCCTTAGGTTCCATATTATGACTTAAAGAAGTAACATGATGATAAGCCCTTTGTTTCAATTGTGTGATGACTCCAAGAGACTTAAAAGGAGTCAAGAATCATATTTGAAAGAAAAGAATGAAGCCTATAAATCATTTGAGGGGTGTTGCTTCATTAAGTGCATTTTTATGGACCATAATGGAACCTATAGAATAATCTAGTATCTAAGCAAGTTGTATAGCCTTAGAGATTGTTTCATAAACCTAATTGGCTTCCATAAATTGTATCTAACCCAAGAGAAACCATCTCCACAAATTTATGGGTCTGTGGCCGAAAGAGGAGGCTTGAATTCCAAGAGAGAAGTGTGTAATTGTGTGCAAGGTAACTCTCTCCACCTTCTCTCATGCATGGATGTGTTTAGCTTGTCTCAAAATGTGTGTATGTGTATTTCCAAGCTATGAAAAGTATGCTAGCATGAAATTATGTAACATCTGATCCCTCCATAAACGTGAGAAACGCAATGTTCGGTTTCTCCGTAAACGTCAGAATTGGGCTAAATATAAAAGGAAGTCCCCAAAATAGAAGGAATTGGGGCCAAATAAAATTATGATAAAATTCTAAATAATGAAAAATGAGGATTTGAGCCTTGAGTTGCCTAGAAATCAAGGCCAGAGTGATTCGATAAATTTGTCGAAAGGCAGTGGTATTTTCGTAAATATGGGCACTTTTTGAAAAACTCATAGGAGGGCTTTTTAAATGAAATTTTTGAGTTCTTCGGGGTTCTCAGAGGCCCCAAAAATCATAGGAAGCCCCGGGACCAGTGAAGCCCCTCCGGTGTACTCTTTCTGACGTCGGTTGACTCAAACTTTGACCAGTTCATTCGAGAAGGTTTTAGTTTCGATTTGAGTGATTTTAAAGGCATTTTATTAAATTGGGAACCTATTTGTTATGATGGAAAATACGGTTCTCAAAAAGGAGATCAAACGAAGGAGAAACGAAAATGCTAAAAACAAAGGGCAAAATTGGTATTAAAGTGTTAAATGAAGCTTCTTTATATGCCACGTTCTTTCTCTCCTCTCTAAGACTGACTTGCTTTTGCCCAATTTCAGAGGAAAACTCTAGCTTCTTAGGCGCACAAGAGGAGGAGGATTTTGGAGGAAGAAATTCAAGAAAAAGGTAAGAAACTTTAAGAAATTCCATATCCTTCCTTCTTGAACCTTGCTCCTCTCCTCTTAAGCTTTCTTTCTATGATTTTAATGGAGAGTTTGGTGCTATTTTTGGGGCAGAACAGAGAGGGAAATTTCGAAAATTGAGGGAGTAAGCCAACCAAGTGGAAGAACAAGCCAAAAGAAGCAAGAAAATAAGGTAAAACTTCCATTCTTTGGTAGTTTCTCCCTCCCCCTTCCTCTTGCACGAATTTGACCACCATGAGCCCAAGTCTTATGGGCTTATTTCTGTCCAATTTGTGGAGGGATTAGAGGTTTTAGATTGCAAGGATTAAAAAGGAACCAATAAAATCAAGAAAGGAGCATTAGGAGACAAGATAGAACCATTAGGGATCCAAATACTCCCTTGCAAATCTGATTTTATATGAATGTTCTTAGACTTAATTGAATATTTAAACATGCTCCTAAGACCCCTAGGGAGCTTCCCACATGCACCTCCCATCCAAGAAAGCAAAGAAATTGCCAGAAAAACTAATGAACTCTAAGCTAGAAAAGTGAAGAGCTCTTGAACACTTTGCAAAAACTGATTTGATATATGAGTTTCCTTGCATGTGTGAGTATTTGATTGAGCTCCTAAGACCTCTAGGAAGCCTCCCAAGTGTGTCTCCCATCAAGAAAAAATCAAGAAGGCCATGAACTCTTCTTCCCCCCATAGTCTCGGCCTAGGCAAGTTCCTATAGCTAGGGAGAGTTTTAGATTTTTTAAGGCTATTCTTGAGTCATATATGATGAGTGAAGATGAGTAGAAGCCTTAGAAAAAATTTAAAACTCAAAGAAATTGAATTGGTGCCATAAGTTCCATATTAGGACCTAAAAAAACAACATGATGCTAGGCCCTTTATTTTAATGATGTGATGACTCCCAGAGGTTTAAAAGGAGTCAAGAATCATAATTGAAAAGAAAGAATGAGGCCTAGAAGTCATTTGATGGGTGTTGCTTCATTAGGTGTGATTATGGACCATAATGGAGCCTATATAGCAATCTAATATTTTATCAAGTGATATAGCCTTAGATTATGTTTCATAGACCTAATTGGCTCCCATAAATTGTATCTAGGCCAAGAGAAACTATCTCCACCAAATTGTGGGTGTGTGGCCGAAAGAGGAGGCTTGAAAGCTAAGGAAAAAGTGTGTGAAATTGTGCAAGGTAGCTCTCTCCACCTTCTCTCATGCATGGATGTGTGTTTAGCTTATTTTAGAATGTGTGTATGTGTATTTTCAAGCTAAGAAAAGTATGCTAGCATGCCTTTATATTCCATGATCCTTGATGCCATGTTATGTTTTAAATGAATCTATGATGTTTGCATGAGTTTGCTTAAGTGAGGAGAGGACAAGAACTCTTCCCTTTGGTGAGGATGAGCCAAGAACCCTTGAGCTTGGTTAAGACATAGCAAAGAGTCTCACAAAAGTAAAGTGGGCTCCCAAGAGTATGGTTGAGTCCAAAGCTCTTAAAGAATGGGTGAGGCAAGTCCAAAATCCATGAGAAGAAGTGTGAGGCCAATCCAAACACTTGGGGAACTCTTGAATGTCTTGTATGATTGATTCACATGCCAAGGTTGCTTTGAAAATGTCCATGACTTTCATTTTTCCATACATGCATTTGAAAATCTTGCTTTGTACATATTATGTGTGATTGAATGGGAGATGAGCTATTGGGATTCTTTGAATCTCATCCTCTCCTCTCCAATATCCTAACATGCTAGGTGGAGCCAATGAACAAGGAAATGGAAGCCACCAAGTGAGGAGATGAAGCCTTGATTATAAAGCTTTTAACTTTGTTTATGTTGTAACCAAAGGAGTGGCATATGATGTAATCTTTTGTTAGAATTGATACACAATGAATGGAACATGTGTAAATATCCTAATAGATGATGTATGTATGAAATTTGTGGATAAATGGAATGTATTGCAATTTTTGGGTATTGGATGGCTATTTCAAGTGTATGCCTCTTTGTACATAGCTTGGGAATGGAGAATGAAATTCTGTGTTTTGAGTCTCCACACCTTTGAGACAAGTTTAGAGAGTCTTTTTAGGCCATTTCCACGTGCTCAAGTGGCCACAAGAACCATAGGAGCCCTTTTGCCCATCATTGAACCATTAAGAGGCATGAAAATGGCTCAAATGCAACCCTATATCACTTTTTGCCCAAATGAGCTCTTCTTGATCTGAAACTTGTCTTGTAATTAGGACTTATTAAGAGATTTTTGGAAAGCTAAAGATCATAATTTTCTGAGACCTAGAGAATATTTGATGAATTTTCAAAGTTGGGATTTTTCATGGATTCTGGTATGGGTACTGTTCATACTGGTAGTTTTGAATTCTGTGTCACTTGATGACCAAATGGTGTCCAATGCTTATGAAATTTTATATTCATAAACTACAGGTCATAAGCTTTCTTTGGTCTCCAAGATCACCTCATTTGGAGGTCTGAGTAGTGAGTTATGCATGCTTGAAGTTAACTGTCAGTATCAGTAGCGCCCCATGAGTCTGGTTACTGTTCCATAGGGTCCAGCTGACTAAACGTACTGTTTCATTCTAGAATTATTTTTACTATCAATTTAACATTTGTAGCTTTCCAGAATGACCTAATGTGTGTGATTTCGATTTTTATAGAATTAGTTATGAATTTCAGAAATTTGTATCAGTAAATCGAATAACAGCCCAGGCAGCCAGCGACTCTATAGCTTTTTGGATGTCAAACGTCCTGTGTGATGAATTTTATGACCTGGGTGTATTTTTAGTGTGAATTAGACATCCCAAGGTTTCCATAATGATGAAGATTTCATGATTTTGAATTTTCTAGATTTAGTTATGATTTTCCAAAGTAGGGTCAGAAAATGGAGCAAATCTGGCCGAAAATGTGCTTGTTTATTTTGAGCTCCATTTCGGTTTCCATGGGTTGTAGGCATGTTTTTGTGATACAAATGAGTTATAATAATGAAATTAAATATGAGGAAGTATAGTATGAGCTCACACAGTCCACGTGACACCAAATTAAAATTTTTTTGGCATAGCACAACGCGCAAAAAGTTTATTATTTTCGTCCCCTTTTTATATGATTGTGTGGGATTGATAATACAAAGTTTATAAATGGCATCAAATGAACTATAAGTTATGGTGTTACACATTATATGCCATGATTTCATGATGTTATGTTATGTTTCAAATGAGTGTATAATGTTTGTTGAGTTTGCTTGAGTGTAAAGAGACCAATAACTCTTCACCATGGTGAGGATGAGCCAAGAGAGATTGGTTGAAACAAAGTATAAAGTCTCCCAAAAAGCAAAGTGGGCTCCCAAAAGTATGGTTGAGTCCAAAGCTCTTAAAGAATGGATGACACAAGTCCAAAATCCATGAAGAGAAGTGTGAGGTCAATCCTAACACTTGGTGAGCTCTTGAATGATTTGTATAACTTGTCCACATACTAAGTTTGCTTCTTGAATGTTTATGACTTCCATAATAACCATGCATGCATTTTCAAGGCTTTCTTTGCATATATTATGTATGATTGAATGGGAGATGAGCTATTGGGATTCTTTGAATCTCATTTCCTCCTCTCTAATGATCTCACATGCTAGGTGGACCAAGTGGATATGCTAATGGGAGCCAACAATGCTAAAAGAAGAAGATTAACATCCATATGTTTAGCATTTATTTTTGAAAGCCATAATGAACCATAATGATGTATATTATTGTTGTAGATGGCTTATGATCCTTGAGACATATGTAATTATGCTATTATATGATGTAGAAATGAAAGTATGTATTATGTGAATGATGGAACATGAATTGAGTATGTATGGCAAAGATAGCTTCATGAATGAGTTCATGGAAATGTGTATAAGTATGGGTTAGATGGCCAAAAAGAGATGCATGAGGTTTGGCAATTTTGGTACCCTATATGGAGCCAAACAGTGCCAAAACCAAAAGAAAGTCATTTGGCAATTTTGGTATCCTATATGGAGCCAAAATTGGCCATAATGGAACCCTAAGTCACTTTTTAGCCAAATTAGTTATTCTTGATCTGAGATTTTTCATGCAATTAGGTCTCATTGAGAGCTTTTTGGGAAGCTAAATATCATAATTTTCAGAGGTCTACAGAATACTTGATGATTTTTCAAAGTTGACAATTTTTATGGTTTTGGTCTGCTACACTATTCAGTTGGTCCAAAAATAAATTATGTCACACGAGGCTCAAATGATGTCCAATTACCATGAAATCTTATATAGAGAAACTAGACATTCACAATGACTTGTGCCAACTAGAAGCACCTCATTTAGATGTCTAGAGATGGAGATATGAACTTTTGAACATTCTATCTAGTATCAGGAATTTTGCTCGACCTGAGTTATTGTTCCATTAAATTGCGAGGACTGAACTTGATGAATTGGTCTGGAGGTATTTTTCCTCTCTCTCTAACATCCACAGATTTCTAGATTAGTATTATTTGCATGGATTGAATTTTTTGAAATTAATTGGACATTTTCAAAATTTTTTGTAGAATTTTGTGACAGTTCCAGAATGCAATCTGACCTCTAGACTATTTTGGATGTCAAACATCTTTTGTAATGGATGCTATGATCTAAGAGTATTTTTATGTAAAGTAGACATCTGTAGCTTTACTTAATGACCAAGATTATATGATTTTGATTTTTTTAGAATTAGTTATGATTTTCCAAAATTTGGTTAGAAAAGGAGCCAAATTTGTCCGAAAATACACTTGGTTATTTTAAGCTTCATTTTAGTTTCCATGTGTTGTGGGCATGATTTTATGATAAAAATGAGTTGTATTGATGTAATTAAATATGAGAATGTATAGTGTGAGCTCACACAATTCACGTGACACCGAATGAAATTTTTTGATACGATGCGGCACAATTAAACTCATTATTTTAAGAGAGTTTTTCTACTTCCCTCATAGATGTGATGATATAATGTATAAGAATGATATGAGATGAGCTAGAATTTATAGTATTACATAAAACACTCCCTAGGTACATGGTTCTATTGTGGCCAAGATACCCTCTTATCTTGTGCACCTATGAAGTTTGCTTCATTTCCTTTAAGGAAATGGCATATGTGAGGCTTTCTAGGTGTCTTGAGAACTCTTTTATATTCTTAGACAACTTGAATTATCATTAGGAAGCTTCATATTTGCCAAGGTGCAACCAAATCCCTAAATTCTATAACTTGCATTCTAAAGCTTCCTTTTTAATTCCAGTTGTATATTCTTAATCCTCACTCTCTATAACACTTGGTTCCATTAAGAAAACATGAAGAAAAACTCTCCTCCTCACTTTTTCTCTCTATGCTGAGGTTTAAATGGCTTGAAAATAGAAGATTTTGTAAATGTCTCAAGTAAAGTCTTACCTTAAAACGAAGCTCTCTTCATGCAGATTATTTTCCACTGATTAGTTTTTTGAAAAGAGTTCTTTTTTAGGTTAGGTTAGACCTTAATCTTCAAGTTTTCAATTAAAAAAAACCATCATTAGAGCGCTCTTAAAGAGAGGAATAACTTTCCTAACTGGTGTGGGATGAAACGGGGCCCTTTACTAACCTAAACGAGAGCTTAAACTTCTTCTCTCTCCCTTCACTTAATGTCACACCATGGTTGCTCAAAATTCTGAAAATGGATGCTTGGAGAAGGTGATGAGTTGAATCTTACTTAAGAAGCCTCTTTTTATAATTTTTCAAAATCCCTACATGCCTATTTGCTCTGTTTAAGCTCATTTCAACTCTTTTTTTAGAATTGTCTTTTCTATTATAAAATTTGGGTCCTCTAATTCATAAAATATCCTTGGTTTCTCCCAAATTGGATTTAAAACCTTCTCGAATGAACCAGTTAAAGTTTGGGTCAACCAACATTCTAAAATGTAAACTAGAGGGCTTGAACCATTTTAGGGGTTCTTATGGTATTTAGAGCTTCTAAAAACCCCAAGAAACTCAATTTTTCTATTTAAAGATCCCTCTTTTGAGTTTTTTAAAAAGTACCCCAAATTATAAAAATGCCACTGGTTTTTGTCAAATTTTATTTAGCTACTCCAACTTCAATTTTTAGGCATCTTAAGCTTTGTATCCTCATTTTTCATTATTTAGAATTTTATCTTAATTTTATTTAGCCTCAAATCTTTCTCTTTAAAGGACTTTCTTTTATAACCAGTTCATTTTTGTTATTTTTACGAAGACCAGATGTTACACTTACCACCTCAACCTAAAAGGCCAGTAGTGGCAATATGGCATTCAAAGTGTAATGCATATTGCTAAGTGTTATATGTGCTTAAAACAAGAAACATAAGAATTCGAATTTTATTTTTAAACAATCAAACTTATGAGAGAGATAAAAGTAGCATTGAAAAGTGCTTGTGTATAACTAATTAGCTCACAAGGTAAATCTAAAAAGCATAAAAGCAACTAGTTTTGTCATCAAGAAATCGTTATCATTACCTGTCACACCCCAAATTCAAAAATGTGACTAGTGTGGGTACAAGATAAATCTCAAATCCATTAGCTTAAGTTACAAATTGTACCCTACTTCACTATCCCTTATATAATATTTTAACTCCATAACATAAACAAGTTATGCATCTAAACTCCATCATATTTCATTTTAAATAATCAATCTTCACACATGACTAACTCTTTAGAAATTTTAGTAGAATCTCCTTTAAAAGTTAGACCTCTTGAAATTTTACAAAAGCACAAACACAGCAATTTTAATAGAAGGGAGCTCTGCTTTAAATCCCTATTAGCAATACCATTTACCCTATAGTAGGAGATCCCACCTGTGAATTTATGAAGCTACAACTAGATTATGTAATAAGTATATATAAAGAGAATAAAATAAGCAACACCTGCATAAAGTAAATATAAAGCTCACCAAGGGAGGCTACTTCCTTCTACACCATCAGTAAGGATTCTAGTTCATCTTTATTATCTAAAATACTAAATGTTCAATGAGTAAATAACATCTCATAGCTAAATAGGTAAATAAAGAAATAAAAAGAAATAAATAGGTAGGATAGCTTATTAACACTTTGCAAAGGCTTTAGAACTTAGAATCATGCTTCCCAAAATAATAATTAAAATTTCAAAAGGATTCTAAATATATGCACATTTTGAGACATGATAGTTCCATAGTTTAAAGACAATATAAATTACAATGATATAAAGTATGAAGCTTTCAAAATCTATATGTGAGATTTTCTAAAGCCATTTCTTTTTAAGACATTTCCATTAAAAGGACTTTCCTCATTATAGTATGATCCATTTTTGGACACCAAATCTGTTATACCTAGCTTAACTAACTCATTCATATAATACATGAATATCAAAGTAAAGTTCACATCCACCTATAGGTTTTTCAACACTAAAAATAGTCTATTTATAAATTATATTAAGCTATAAGGGTCTAAATTTAATTCTTTCTTTTTCTCTATTTATTTTTATTATAAAAAACTTTGTTTAGACCCATTTGATCATGTGTTAACTCATGGGATGCCTTAAAATGGACATAAACCTGAGATGACACATAGGCTAAAATGCTACACTAAATTAAAAAATTCATAACTCGGCCTATATAATTCCAAATCATGCCAATTAGGTGTTTGTCAAAAGCTTAAGATGTGAACTACATGCTAAAAACATTTTAGGAGAAATTAAGTTCGTTTGCCCTATGAAATGCAATGAAATAGTAACCTAGTTCAATAAAGAAGGCATAGGACAGGCCCAAATTTTGGAAATATATATCTTTCGCTACACAACTCCAATTTTGTTAATCTTAACTGTCATGAAAAGCTTATAATGTCAACTATATGCCTAAAAATTTTCATGAGCATTGGAGTTCAATTGTCCCCTCAATGATATGAAATATTAGATCTGCATTGGGTGAGTAGTAATAGGACCAATTTGTAAATTCTGCTGAATTTCAAAAATTTATGAAATATTCTGTATAACTCTAAAAATTTTGGTTCTTAACTTGTTAGAAAGATTTAGTAGGATTCTAAATACATGTCAAATTTTATGCTTAAACTAGGTCATTTAAGTAACTTTTGACATCAGATTTATTTATGACAAATTTAAAAATTATCTTGGTTCTAATTTGGACCATTTAGTGTCCAATTGGTTTTCTTCTACTTTGAGCACTCATTCATCCTAAATGTCATTTCTAACCATTCCATGACATGCCAAAAGGGTTGCATCAAGATTTACATCAAGATTTGACCTCTTGATGTAATGTCTGGTTTCGTTAAATGACGGAAACGGGCACGTTTTCAAAGAAAGTCTCCCGAAATGAATTATTTAAGGTCCCAAAAAATTTGAGGAACATTCTAAACTCCTAAAAATGAGAATTGTAGCCTCAGATGGAAGGAAAAATAGAGCTAGAATAAAGAAACAAATTTTGACAGAAACATTACAAAATGTAATGGCATTTTTGTAATTTTAGGCAACTTTTGGAATTCACACAGGAGGGCTTTTTAAAGTAAATTTTTAAGTTCTTTGGGGTTCTTAGAAACCTTGAAAAATCATGGGAAGCCTCGGGTCAGTTAAATCCTCTTCAGTGGACGTTTTCCAACGTTGGTAAGCTCGAACTTTGACAAATTCGTTCGAAAAGGTTTTAACTCCAATTTGAGTGATTCCAAAGCCATTTTTCTTAATTGAGGACCTAAATTTTATAATGAAAAATATGGTTCTCAAAAAGGATCTAAAACGAAGGAGAAAAGAAAATGCAAAGTACAAAGGGCAAAATTAAAATTTTTGAAAAAGCCACTTCTCCTTACTTATATATAGGTGGCACCCCACTTTCCTCCCCATTTAGAATCAAAAAATTTTGCATAATTTCAGAAGGGAGAGCTAGGGTTTTGGACACACCAAGAGAGAAGGAAAAGGAGAAGAAATTCCAAGCTAAAGGTAGGTTTTTATGTATGTTTTTCATGCTTTTTTCTCCACCAATTTCTTCTCCTCTTTTTCCCCCTTCTTCTCTATGATTTTTCTGAAGTTTTGAGGGCTGTTTTGAAGGGGAAATTTCGAAATTCAAGTAAGGAGGCTAAGGAAAGCAAGAACAAGTAAGGAAATTCAAGGAAAACAAGGTAGTTTATGATTCCTCCACTTGGTCTCCCTTCCCTCTCTCTTTGTGCATGTTTTGGCCATACATGGGACAGCCCTAAGGAGTTAGATTTTCAACCAAACCAAGGGTGATTCTTAGATATTTGATGGAGAGGAATATGAATCTGCAAAGAAAATAACAAACTACCCATTAGAATACAAGATGTAAAAGCTAGGATTTTTAGTGCACCTTTTAAATTTTGAATTTATGTGATGCTTCTTAGGTTTGATTTAGAGTATAAATGAGTTCTTGAGGCACCTAAAATGCTCTCCATAAGCTTCCTCCTTCAAGAAAGCAAAGAAATTTCCATGGAGGCCAAAGAAGCCTATGTCTTGGCCTAGGCTAGTTTGTGTAAGTGGGGGAAGTTTTAAATTTTTCTAAGGCTATTCTTGAGTCATATTTGGTAAATGAAAGTGAAGGGAGGCCTTGGAAAAACTTTAGAACTCATAGAAATTGATTTGGTGCCTTAGGTTCCATAATATGACCTAAAGAAGCAACATGGTGCTAGGCCTTTTGTCTCAATGATGTGATGACTCCAAGAGGCATACAAAGAGTCAAGAATCATAATTGAAAAGAAAGAATGAGACCTAGAAGTCATTTGAGAGGTGTTTCTTCATTATGTGCAAATATGGACCATAATAGAGTTTATAGAGTAATCTAGTGGTTCATTAAGTTATATAGCCTTAGAATGTGTTTCATAAACCTAATTGGCTCCCATAAATTGTATCTAGGCCAAGAGGAACCTTCCCCACACTTTTGTGATTGTGTAGCCGAAAAGAGGAGCTTAAACTCAAAGGAAAAAGTGTGTAAATTTGTGTAAGGTAGCTTTCTCTACCTTCTCTCATACATAGATGTGTGTTTAGCTTGTTTTAGAATGTGTATATGTGTATTTTCAAGCTATGAAAAGTATGCTAGCATGCCTTTACATACCATGATTCTTGATGCCATGTTATATTTTCAATGACTATATGATGTTTTATATGAGTTTACTTGAGTGTGGAGATGCCAAGAACTCTTCACTTTAGTAAGGATGAGCCAAGAACCCTTGAACTTAGTTGAAACAAAGTAAAGAGTCTCCCAAAAGCAAAGTGGGCTCCCAAGAGTATGGTTGACTCCAAAGTACTCAAGAAATGGGTGAGGTAAGTCCAAAATCCATGAGGAGAAGTGTGAGGCCAATCCAAACACTTGGTGAGCTCTTAGATGATTTGTATGAATTGCTCACATGCTAAGTTTGCATTTAAAATGTCTATAGCTTTTATTTTCTCCATGCATGCATTTGTAAAGCTTGCTTGCACATATTATATATGATTGAATGGGAGATGAGTTACTAGGATTCTTTGAATCTCATCCCCTCCTCTCCAATAATCTAATATGCTAGGTAGACTAAGTAATTATGGAGAAGGGAGCCAAAAACCATGAAGAGCAAGAATTGACAAGCTTATGTATTATTTTGCCCATTTTGTAACCATAAGGATGGTTCATATGTATATGATATTGTATATGTACCATGAACCTTGAGACATGTATAAATATACTATTGTGTAATGTTTAGATGTATGAAAATGATATATGACTCATAACACTTATTTTGACTATGTAATGCTAAAGTGTGTAATATGAAATTTTGATGAAAGTATGCATAAGTGTGGGTTGAATAGCTAAAATGAGATACATGAGGTTTGGGACCATTTAAGCAACTCACACAAGTCTCAAATGTACTTTTAAACTTGCCCAAAAGGTGTCACAACAAAGGGAAGGCCATTTGGCAAATTTGGTACCTTATGTGAAGCCAAATTTGACAATAATGAAACCCTATGTCGCTTTTTGGCCAAATGAGTTAGTCTTGATTAAGATTTGGCAAGAAATTAGATCTCATTAAGAGCTTTCTGTGAAACTAAAGATCATAATTTCTGGAGGTCTATAGAATAGTTGATAATTTTTCAAAGTTGGCAAAATTTATGTTTCTGGTTTGCTGCACTATTCATTTGGTCCGAAATTATTTTCTGTCACCCGAGGCTCAAATTTTGTCCAATTGCCACAAATTTTTATACAAACTAGATAATCACAGTGACTTGTGACAACTAAAAGCACCTTATTTGGAGGTCTAGAGAGGGAGATATGAATTTTTGAAGTTTCTATCCAGTATCAGTAACCTTGCTCGAGGAGAAGTACTGTTCCATTGATTTTTTAGATCTGGGTTTGATGAACTGATTTGGAGATATTTTTCCTCTCTTTGACATCCACAACTTCCCATATTGATATCATTTACATGGATTAGATTTTTGTGGAATTAATTGGACATTTTTGAAATTCATATCAGTAAACTGTGATAGCATCAAGACCTAGTCTGACCTCCTGACTCTGTCACATATCAAACACTCTGTGTGTGAGATTTTGTGACTTGTACATATTTTTAGCATGAAGTATACATCCCAAGCTTTTCAAAATAACCAAGATTACATGATTTTGATTTGTATAGATTTAGTTATGATTTTCCAAAATTTTCCTACAAATGAGGTCAATTCTGGCCGAGAATGAACACTCCTTTTCCATGTCTCTTTTCGGTTTCCATGAGTTGTAGGTATGTTTTTGGTGAGTTGTAATAACGTAATTAAATATGAGGGGGCATAGTATGAGTTCACACAATCCACGTGACACCAAAATGAATTTTTAGATACGACGCAACGCAAAAATATTCATTATTTTCCTTGCCTTTCTATGAGAAACTTACATCCTTCATGATATTAAGTTATAGAAAGGCATAAGATGCGCCAGAATTTATGGGGTTATACTTGATATCCAAATATGCATACATACATAATAGCATTGCTAAGGTCATTTGCTACCAAAATACTTTTACCTTGTCATAACTTGTCTTGCATGGATATTCTCATACTTTTACATATGGTTCTATCATAAAATAAGAAGTATCATCATCAAATATATCACAACTTCATAATGATACATGTAAAGTGTCATATTGATACATATAACAAAATCTAATACAACAAGATTACTAATACATCATTTCCTAAAATTTAAGCCTTCTCATGATCTTGGTTTTGACTTGATGAACCTAAAATTGTTAGTGGGAGTATATGAGTGAAATTTGAGAAAATCTCAATATTTAATTTCAACCAATTCAATAATATAAGAATTCCATGAGTAAATGTAATGCATGCGGTGTAAGGATGCTATGCATATGCCTCATTTAAATCAAATGCATCATATATAATAAAATTCATTCATTCTCATCATAAATTTGCTAAACTCAACTCTTCTTAACCCGAGGCCAAGAAAGAGCTACTTTGCTCAATTCCATACCTTAAAGGAGTTAGGAGCCATCTCATTGCTTTTGATACAGATATGGTGCTCATATAGCTCATATGAAATGAAACATTAAGCAATAACAACACACAAGCATATCAACTCATTCAAGCACTCAATTGTATGCAGGAAAGAGAGATAAAGCTACCTTGAAACTTGCAAGATCTCAAATGCCACTAACCCACTTAGTCTTGCTTGTTCTCTTGACTTTCCTTCTCTTGGCACTTACACTTAAGAGTATTTGAGCTAAATGGGCCTACACATAGCAATTTCAAGGCAAATTAAGTCAATGGAACTCATCCTAGGCTTTATTATCTTTCTTGACTCTCATTAAAGCCTAATGTGATAGATAAAGTTAGGTTTAGGTCTATAATGAAGCTTGTAACACCATACTTTTCTAGCTCATTTCATATTACTTCCATGTCTCATATCATAAAATTCATGAAGGAGTAAGAAAAATAACATAAAAATAATGAATATTTTAGCATTGCGTAACGTATAAATTTTTCATTCAATATCCTGTGGATCATATAAGCTAATGTATCACATTCTCATATTTAATTACATAGATAAAACTAATTTTTATTACCAAAAGTGGTCTAGAACTCGTGCAAGGCAAAAGGATGCTTAAAATTCATAGTTGTATTATTTGCCAGAATTCTCCCTTTTCTATCACAAAGTTTGGAAAATCATAACTAATTTTAGAAAAACTGAAATCACGCATTCTTTGTCATTATGGAAAGCTAGACATGTCTACTTTATGCTACAAATATAACCAGGCCATGAAACATCACACATAGGACGTTTGACATTTGAAAAAGTGTAGAGATCTGACTGGCTACTGGTACTGATACAACTTTCTACTATGAACTTCAAAAATGTCTAATTAATCCCAAAAACATCTAATTCATGCAAATGATACCAATACAGAAAGCTCTAGATGTTAGCTAGAGGCAAAAAAATAATTCCAGACTAGCTCAGGCACGCCCAGGCATCAAAAACTAATCAAACAGTAACTAAGATCAGTCTAGACACCTAATACTAGATAAAAACCTTAAAAATTCATATCTCCTTCTCTAGACATCCAATTGAGGTGCTTCTAGTTGGCACAAGTCACTAGGAATATCTAGTTTCTCTCTATAAAATTATGTGACAATTGGACATTATTTGTCACTTAAGTGATATAATTCATTGTTAGATTAGTATGAATAGTAACCTGACCAATTTTAGAAAATTTTTTAACTTTAAAAATTCATCAAATATTCCATAGACTTCCAAAAATTCTGTACTTCACCTTTCCAAAAGCTCTCAATAAGCTCTAAATGCGTGTCAAGTTTCAAATTAAGAAGAGCTCATTTGGAGAAAAAGTGGCATAGGTTTTCAATATAGTCAATTTTGATTCCATATAAGATACCAAAGTGTCCAAATAACTTCCCTTGATATTTGGCCCCTCTTGGGCAGGTTTAAAAGCATGAATATAACTTGTATGAACTGCCCAAGTGATCTTAATCCTCATGCATCTCAATTTGGCCATTCCACTTCCATTTATACAAAATTGCACTAAGTCATCCAAGAAGCCAATTTTCCATAACATGTTCAATTTGTATTCTAATGATCATATAAAATAATTTCTTATTTATACATAACATATTAACATAATTACACATGCTCAAGAGGTTATAGGTCATATACAATAATAGATTACATCATTTGCCATTCATGAGGCCTTAAAGTAACCAAATCCATGCACTTTAATGTCAAACTTTTATCTCTCAAGTGGTTTGCTCCCATTTCCTTATTCTCTTAGTCCACCTAGCATGTTAAAACATTGGAGAGGAGGGAATGAGATTCAAAGAATCCCAATAGCTCATCTCCCTTTCAATCACACATAAAATATGCAAAACAAGTTTTACAAATGCATGTATGAGCATATTGACATGTGCAATTGTAACACCTTACTTTCTAGCTCATACCCATCATGCCCAACATACTCATATGCATATGGGAAGCATATAAGGGAGATCATTGCTCTTGGTTCATGTTCTTTCTCTATGGCATTATACATGGGTAGATATCCACTTAAATGTCACATGGACCGGGTGAGCTCTTTCTACGCATCCTCGTGCTAGTTGCACTATTAAGACTTATTTCAATCCCAACAATATGCTTTAAACTCATGGAAAGTAGAAAGGGATATGAGACATGCATTTTCGTTCTTGGCAGATTTTTGCTTCATTTCTGGGCTGAGTTTGAAAATTCGGAACTAAATGCAAAAAAATCGTAAACACATGATCTCGGTCATTCTAGAAAGCTTGAGACATTTAATTCATACTAAAAATATGTAGAAGTCTCAATATCTCACATATCATGCGTTTGACATCCGAAATCGTCCACTGGTCAGAGGGGGCTCTTTTACTGTCACAGTTTACTGATATGGACTTTGAAAATGTCTAACTAATTCCAAAAAAATACAATGCTTGCAAACAACAGCACTATGGATAGATGTGGATGTTAGCTAGAGAAGAAAAATATTTTCAGATCAGTTCATCAAACCAAACTCCCGGAAACCGATGGAACAGTACCTCGGGTCTGGTAGGTTGACTGATTCTGGGCTAGAACTTCAAAATTGCATATCTTCCTCTCTAGACCTATAAATAAGGTGCTTCCAGTTCCTACAAGTCACTGTGACCATCTAGTTTCTGTGTATAAAATTTCGTAGCCATTGGACTACGTTTGCCCCTCGGATGACACAAATCCTAAACTGACCAAATGAACAGTGTTTTCTGAAATCCGAATTTCTGATGTCAACTTTGAAAAATCATAGAAAATACTATAGACCTCCAAATGACCTAATATTTAGCTTCCCAAAAAGATCTAAATAGGATCTAGTCACATGTCAATTTTCAAAGCAAGAAGAGGTCATTTGGTTAACTCTTGACATCAAATGCAAAAAGTCACTTTCTTGGCTAAGAATGGGGCTCATGGGGTCCAATCTTAGTTCTTCTACCTCTATGACTCTTTGAGCACATGAGAAAGCATCTATAGGGACCATCAATCATGGCTCAAGTGTCTAACAACCCAGATTGGGGAAATTCACTACCCCATGCCCACTTACGCACCCATATAGCCTATACTAACATTGAGCATTTCACATCAAAGTTGTCTCTTCATTCACAATAGGCCTCATTCTCATATATACATCATCATACATACATTGTCTTGCAAATACTTTTAGGGACTACATCATATACATTATCAATTTACATTTCATATCTCATATACAACACATTTACAAGAAGCTCTTTGCCAAGTCTTCATTAGTCTCCCTAGCTTCATGCTTGGTGGTTCCCATCTCTAGTCTCACTTGGTCCACCTAGCATATTTGGATGGTCGAGAGGGAGGGTGAGATTCAAAGAATCTCAGTAGCTCAACTCTCATTCAATCATACATATATAGCATGCAAACAAGTCTCATGGTGCATGTATGGCATGTTAGCATATAAAATCATACTAAAAGCATTTGAAACATGTGAATTGGCCATGCATAAAAGAAAGACATTCTCAACATGTGAGTAGGCCATACATAACATATGAAAGCTTGCCAAGTACATGGATTAGCCTCACCCACTCACTTGTAGATTTTGGACTTGCCTCACCCATACTTAAGAGGTTCTTAGACTCAACCGTTACTCTTTGGGAGTCAACCTCACTTTTGGGAGACTCTTTACTTGTCTCAACCAACTTGAGGGTTTGGCTCATCCTCACCATGGCTAAAGGGTTATTGGCCTTTTCATTCCTCAAGCAAACCAAAATAATCACATAAATCATCATTTCGATTCATAATGTATCATCATGCTAACACACTTCTCATGGCTCATATCATACATACATACAAGTAAGACAATGTAAACACACAATTATGCATGAAAGAAGGTGGAGAGAGCTACCTTATTAGCTAGTCATAACTTCCTCTTTCACTTGTCTCCTCCCTTGTGGATTTCACTACCACTACTAGATGGGAGAACTTCTCTTGAGCCTACCCACACAAGAAGCATGGAATTAATTCCTTAACACTTGATTCTTAAGCTAGGGATCTCTTTCTAGCAACCCTACTAAGCATATCAAGCTAGGGTTCTTCTCTCACTAGAATCCATTAGCTATTCTTTCTCTTCTCTCAAACTCTCAAACTCTTAAGAAGGAAAGTAAAGAAAGAGAAGACTACATAACCTTTAACCATATCAAGCTAGGGTTCTTCTCTCACTAGAATCCATTAGCTATTCTTTCTCTTCTCTCAAACTCTCAAACTCTTAAGAAGGAAAGTAAAGAAAGAGAAGACTACATAACCTTTAACCTCCCTCAAGAGTGGTTTCCCACTCTCCCTCTTCTGAACCAAGCTCAAGACCTAACCATCTTAGCTACCAAAACCATAGAAAGAGAGGGGAAGGGGAGAAGAGTAACATACTAAGAGAAAAGCCATAGAAATCCTTACCTTTCTTGTCCTTTCTTCTTCTCCTAAGCTTCTCTCTCTCTCCTCCGCCCTTTTCTCTCTCCTAAAATGAGCTTGAGTTGGTTATAAGAAGAAAGAAGGGATTTGGAAGCTCTTAGAAAGTCAAATTCTCTTTTTCTCGCTTTTCCGGACTAACCCTCGCTATAGCGAGCCATAACCCTCGCTACGGCGAGCTCGAATAAGTCCCAGACCTCTGCCTTCACTACAGCTTGCGCTACGGCGAGCAACTCTCTGGTTTTTGTATGGGGTGCCCGAACTCGCTATAGCTAGAAGCATTCTCGCTATAGCTAGAAGGCAGTCTCGCTATAGCTAGACCATTTCTCGCTATAGCGAACAGGTACATTCGCTATAGCTAGGCTGTAGCTAGCAGACTTAGAAAATTTTTAGCTTCCAAAAATTTTCAGCTTTTCTTTTCTTTCCCTTTTCTTTTCTCTTTTCTTTTCTTCTTCTTTCTTTTTCTTGGTTGTTACAGCAATCATTCAAGAAACATTTTTAACATTTGAGCAAGTCATACATAGCATACATAGGCTTACCAAGTAAATGGATTAGCCTCACCCATTCACTTGTGGATTTTGGACTTGCCTTACCCATTCTTTAAGAGGTTTTTATTCAACTATACTCTTGAGAGTCAACCTCACTTTTAAGAGACTCTTTACTTTATCTCAACCAATTCTAAGGGTTCTTGGCTCATCCTTACTATAGCTAAAGGTTCTTGGTTTCACCGCACTCAAGCAAACCCAAGCAAACATTATAAACATCATTTAGAAACATAATGCATCATTATGGTACCATGGCATATGAAATCATGCTAGAATACTTTTCATGGCTTAAAACACACAAACACACATTCAAAGACAACCAAGTATACATTCATGCATGAGAAAAGGAGAAGTGAGCTAGATTGGATGCAACCACACACTTTTCTCCTTGAATTTGCTCTCCCTTCCTCAGCCTCACACACACAAAGGTGTGGGAATGATTTCTCTTAGCGTAAACATAATTTATGAAAGCCAATTAGGTTCATGAAATTAATTCTAAGGTTACACAACTTCTTCACACACTAACTTAGTCTATAAACCTCTTTATATTTCCAAGAATGCACCTAATGAAACAACACCCATCAAATAAATTCTAAGCTCCTTTCTTTCCTTTCATATATGATTTTTGACTCCTTTTAAGCCTCTTGGAATTATCACACAATTAAAATAAAGAGCCTAACTACATGTTGCTTCTTTAGGTCATTTTATGGAACATATAAGGCCAACTCACTTTCTATGGTTTCTAAATTTTTTTCAAGGCCTCCCCTCATCTTCACTCATCATATATGACTCAAAAATGAATGTAGAACAAATTAAAACTATCCCTAGATACCTAAACCCCTCTTGGCTGAAACTAAGAAGCAGTATGACATCAATGAACTTTGCTTTGTTTTCTTGATAGAGGAAGCACATAGGGAAACTTCTAGGGATCTTAGGAGCTCATTTAAACTCTCATTTAGGCATAGAAATTAAAGTGTCAAATCAAATTTTACAAGGAGCATATAAAACCCTAGAATTTACATCTTGAATTTCTATGGTTATTTATTAATTTTTTTTGCATATTCTTATTCTCTACACCCTTTTTTTCTAAGAATCACCTTTGTTTCTACCTAAAATCCAAACCCTGTTATAGCTTCTTGAGTGAGACAAAATATAGAGAGAAAGAGAGCAAGGGGTAGCAATCAAGGAAAAAGGAATTACCTTGTTTTTCTTTGTTTTCTCACTTGAATCTTGTCTTTTTTGGCCTCCTCTCTTCAAATCCGAACTCTCCCCTTAAAACAGATTCATATACTTCAATATAATCACAAGAAAAGAAGGGAAATGGAGGAGAAGAGATTTGGAAAGGAAAAAGTATAAAAAACTACCAAAAATCTATACCTTAAGCCTTTGATTTCTCCTTATCTTTGTCTTCCTCTTATACGCTACTCTGCTAAGGTTTTCTCTCTGGTTTAGTGCAAAAACATATGAAGCTATATGAGTGAAGAGGTGGGGTGCCATTTATTTTTAGGTGGAAGGAAGAAACACTTTTCAAAAAATTTTATTTTGCCCTTCGTTCTTGGAATTTTTGTTTTTAATTCATTTTAGCTTCTTTTTTATAACCGTCTTTTCTATTATAAAATTTAAGTTCCTAATTTAGTAAAATGCCTTTAGAATCACTCAAATTAGAGATAAAACCTTTCCAAATGAATTGTCAAAATTTGAGTGCATCAGTATTGGAAAATGTCCACTGAAGGGGTTTTAACTGTCCTAGGGCTTCCCATAGTTTTTAAGGCCTCTGAAAACCCAGAAGAACTCAAAATTTTCATTTAAAAATCCCTCTTATATGATTTCCAAAATTTGCTCAAAATTATAAAAATGTTATTATGTTTCGTAAGTTTTTTATTAAATTTTATTTCTTCATTCTAGCTCTATTTTTTTCCTTCTGAGCCTAGGATTCTCATTTTTAGGAGTCTAGAATGTTACTCAAATTTTTTGGGACCTTAACTAATTTATTTTAAAGGACTTGCTTTGAAAATGCACTCGTTTCTGTCATTTAACAAAAATTGGACATTACAAAGCTACCTTAGTTTTTGTTTTCCAAGCCTCAAACTCTTCCTTGCCACAAGTCTTATAACTCTAAAAAAATTCATATGAATCACTACATGCTTGGCTAGAAGGGTTTAGAATTAACTTATTTCATTAACCTTATTTAGGCTTTAAAATTTTAACTTTTTATTCTAGGGCTCATAAATTCAATCCAATGCTTTCATAATGATTTATTCTTCATATGTAAGTCTCTAAATTCATTAGAATTCAAAGAAATACTCCCTAGGTGCCTCTTCCATAGCTTGGTTGAACCACCCATTCAAGGGAAGTAATGTGGAATTTTGTTGGTTCTTACTAAGAGTTTGATACATACCTATGTTCCTTGGCTTCTTTTTTATCTAATCATTTTTTCATATGGCTCAAAATACCCTTCAATAATCCCAAAACTCCTAAGGTTCAATTGAAACCCTAATTTCTATATCTTGAATTTTAAAGCTTTTCCTTTGATTCCAATTGTATATTCTTATTTCTTATACTTCAAAACCCTTATGTTAGAGTTACTATGGTCGAATTCATCCTCCCCCATATGGTTCTAAGTCTAGCCGAATTCACACAGGGAGGAAGAACTAAGAGAAAGCCAATTTAAACCATGGATGTATGCCTTTTCCTAAAACATAACAAGAGAGAAATTTGATGCTACAACATGTTTTCTTAAATCTTCACCTTCTTCCCCAAATTCAACCATAAAAATATTCCTTTCAAGAAGCTAAAACCACCAAGAGAGAGGGGTCAGAGTGGAGAAGAAAATTTGTAAAGGATATACCATGAAAAAGTGCATGATTTCTTACCTAGATTGCTCCTTCTTCTTCTTCTTCTTCTTCTTCTTCTTCTTTCTCCCTTCCCTTGTGTACCCTTCTTGATCTATTTTAGAACTATTCTAAGTTCATTCTAGAGGTGCATGGACGTGGCTGGCCTTATATGAGGTGAAAAAGGGGTATTTTATAATAATAGCAAAAATACCAATTATGTCCTACAAGTTCAATTGTTCCATTTGGGCTCATTTTAACTCTCTTTTTAGAACTATATTTTCTATATAAAAATTTAGGTCCTCTAATTTATTAAAAATATTTTCTATTAATTTTATAGGGTTTGGCATCATCCTGAATTATCTGGTTAAAATTTGAGTCAATCAATAACCTTAAATATATACTAGAAGAGTTTTGGTCATTCTAAAGGTTCTTATAATTTTTAAAGCCTTTAAGAACCTTGAAAGACTCAATTTTATTATTTAAAATTTCCTCCTTTGAGTTTAAAAAAAATTACCCAAATTTATGATTTTTGCTACTACCTTTTGGTCAAATTCATTTAGTCATTTCGATTCTAGTTTCGAGCTATCTTTAACTATGCATTCTCATTTTTTAATACTTAGATTATTATTCTAGCCTTGTTTAATATTATTTCATTTTATTTTAGGGTCTTCCTTTTGTATCTCATTGGTTTCAGTTCAATTTTAGGAAGACTAAGTATTACAAAATCCACATAGGTAAATAATTAGTCCATTATAGACACTAAGTCCACGTAAATAAATAAACAATTCAGCATGTTCTTAATTCACATAAAATAACATCCCCTTGTTCCACATGTGATGGCTATCACATGGAACTAGCATCTCTTATACCCCTTGATAGGTAGGTTGCTAGCCAAGGCATGTTAAGGGCTAATAGAACTATTATTAACAACCAATCTTTTGCAACTAGTCCCTCCTTGAAAACATTACCATCATGTGTGGGATCACCTTGCATTTAAACATATCTTATTTGTAACCAACAAAAAGATTTATAAAAGTTTCAAGGGACTACTCTAATTTATTCCATACATGTAATGCAATATAACTAAAACATTTCTCATTCAAATATCAATGCAAATAAAATTTTAAAAATGTTAAAAAGCTTTGATCTTTTACAAAATATAAAGATGCAAGGTATCAAATAATAAAATATGAGAGCATGTAGTGGAATGTTATCTATTCACCAACCAATCATGCCTTAGTAGTATTTTCTACCACTTCACCATAATAATCTAAATAGGCAACGTCACTAGAGGTTCCTAGAAGTATCCACGATACCAATATCATCCAAGTTTAACTTGTAAATACATGTGGAAATAACTTTACCCATCTAACCCAACTTTAATTTGTGAGCATTATAATTTGTTTTCCACCTTTACTATCTAACAAGATATAATCCTATTGTCAAATCAATTTCACTAATTGATTAGTAATTTGCCCACCAAGTTATTTACTAAGCAATCTAACTCTTATACCCATTCTAATTTTTAATTCATGTAAATTTGTAAGTAATTCCTAAGGCTTTAAGTAAGCTAATTTTTCCTTATTAATTATTACTTAAATTTTTTAAGATCTATTAGAGCTTATACCTTTCCCATATAATTATTCTATCAACCAATCTATTTATTAATTAAGTAATTTACCCAAGCTTTACTTAGACCAATTTCTCCCTTCATCACCTAAAATCCATGAGTGGGCTTACGATAAAAATTTGGATAACAAAGAAGGAAAGTAAACCCTCAAACCAAATATCTCAATATCACATAATTATCTGTACAAGTACGTTTATCTTTCTAACCAAATCTTTCATTCTTGAGGGTCATTTTAGCTTTCACTTTATCATTTAGCAAGTATAATATTATTAACAATTATTTCCACAACTTGTTTAGTACATTAGCTACCATTAAGCCTAACCTTTACTCTTAAACCAACATTACTTCCAATCATTACAATATAATTTCCTAAAACCTTCGAGAGGGTGAAACTTACTATAGGGATTAGGGTTGAAGATTATGGCAAGTAAGCGCCACCCTCACATGCCCAATTGGAGAAATTTTCTTATACCTACAAAATTCCCAATTCAAACCTACTTTAAGACATAACCAAAATGGTTGGAAGAAAAATTTTCATGATACCTAAATATGGAAAATTTAGAAAAAGGGAAAAGAAATTTTTACCAAAGTGAATGAAGCCTTAAAACCCAATCTTTGCCTAAAAAATGTAGCCAACAAGATTTCTAGTACTGTTCACAACTAAGCAATATGTGTCCAAGAATCAGGGAATTATTTGGGTAACTACTCAGCTATAACAAGGAAATGACCTGCCAAATTTTTCAAGGAAGCATGTACAAGAACAAGCTAACATATAGCAAGGAAGCAGCAAAAAAATATTTAAAAGAAAGGAAAATAATGATCACAGCAAAACAAATGTAGGAAATTCAAATTTTAAAATGGATGTTAAAGGAGAATGGGATTGCTGATACAAGTATCAAAAAGAGAAGCTCAAATTTGCTCTCCAACCTACTTTCAAGTCACATTACAGAATAGGGGATGGCTACCAACCAACACGGTTTCATGGTGGAGGAGCACACAAGCATGTGGAGCAACAAAAACGTAAAAAGGTAGAGAAACCAACGGGTATGAGGCCATGTGTGGATCTACAAAAGGTGAACAGTAGCAAAAGTGGTAGGATAGAATCTTCTGGAAGCAACAGATAATGGAAGAAGAGGCAAAAGAAAATGAGGCAAAAGGGCCCCCCTACGTATATGGAGCTAAAGAGAAGTGAGAGATTTTTTATTTTTTATATTTTTGGCAAATAAAAGAAGTGGAAGAGTTGAGCTTTTCTTTATTTTTCTAATAAGATAGATAATCTTGTAGAAATTACCTATATCCTAGATGAATCTCGTCTTGAAGAGTCCATCGCTCCCCTCTTTAACCTATATGAACTCTACCATAATCGTTCTTTCACTAGATTTATCTGTAGACTTCTTTTTCTTAAAACACCCCCTATCAAGGAGATAGTCCAAGGTACTAAATGTAACATCTGGTCCCTTCGTAAATGTGAGAAACGCAATGTTTGGTTTCTCCATAAACGTCATAAATGGGCCAAATATAAAAGGAAGTCCTTGAAATAAAAGGAATTGGGGCCAGCTAAAATTATGATAAAATTTTAAATATTAGAAAATGAGGATTTGAGGTTTGATGTGCCCAAAAACTAGAGCCAGAAGAGCTCAAAAAATTTGCTGAAAGAAGTAGGGGTATTTTTGTAATTTTTGGAAAATTTAGAAAACTCATAGGAGGGCTTTTTAAATGAAAAATTTAAACTTTTTAGGATTCTCAGAGGCCTTAAATACTATGGAAACCCCTAGAACAGTTGAAACCCCTTCGGTGAGAGATTTCGAATGTCAGTTGACCGAAATTTTGATCGAACAGTTCGAAATAATTTTAGATTCTTTTTGAGTGATTCCAAAAGCAATTCTTATGATTAAGAGCCTAAAGAATATGATGGAAAAGATGGATTTCAAAAAGGAGTTGAAATGAGTTCAAATGAATAAAACTACATAAAGGGACAAAATTACAAATTTTAAAAGTTGCTTAAATGAATCCCTAGCTTATAAAAACGCCCCTCCTTTGCTCAGATCTCCTCATCCACTCTCCCATATGTTAAACTAGAATTAAGAAGGGCTAAGAGTGGCGCACAAGAGGGGAGGCCAAGGAAGGAAGAAGAAGCTTTGAAAAGTGAAAGTTTTAGTCACTTTTTCCTACTCCTTGCTTTATTAAACTTCTTTCCCTCTTCTTCCTCTTCCTTCTCATGGTTTTGGCATTTAATTTAGTGCTATTTTAGGGGCAGAACAGAGGTGAAATTTTTGTATTTGGTGCAGGGAGGCTAGCCAAGTGAAGAACAAACCAAAAAAACCATGAATCCAAGGTATTTTCCAAAGTTTAGTTATAAAGTGGAGCAATTCTAGCTGAGAATGAAACTCTTTATTCTATACTCCAATTCGGTTTCTATGAGTTATAGGCATGTTTTTATGATGTAAATGAATTGTAATGATGTAATTAAAGATGAAGATGCATAGTATGAGCTCATATGGTCCACGTGACACCGATTGCAAAATTTTAAAGTATGACGTAATGCAAATAAGCCCATTATTTTCACTCCCTCTTTCATATACTCTCATAGGAATGATGATGTAAAGCCTATGAATGACATAAAATGAGCTAGAATTTATGGTGTTACACTAAACTTGATCAGTGTGCCTTGCAATCTACCCAAGCTGAGCAATATGTCACTTTAGAGATCCCAACAAGTTTCATCTCCTACTAGATTCAACAAAGACATACTCACCTCCATCTTAAAGCCATCAGATTGGTCCTTACCCTTCATGGAAGAAAAGGGATTACGGCTATAGCCTATGTTTTCCTCCTTGAGACCTCATATACCTCTTTCCAAAATGCCATTATTAGTGCAACTCTTGTCACTTTGAATAATGGAAGTGTGATTCTCACAATAGTTCCAAACTTTAACATCAAGTTGATAGATCCCACTCTTCCCACCAGACTGAAGGTGCAAGTATAAATCATTGTTGCTGAATAAGTTTAGAATGTTGTTCTAGAAACTTTCCATCACTAGATGATCTTCCGTCTTCAGAACCATTTTGTTGACCTTCAACTTCAGAACACCACTGATTATGTTCTTTGTATGGTTTCTAACAGATCAAATAACACCACCATTATTTAGATCCCAAAGCATATTCCCAAAGAAGACCTTTTGCAAATTATGCCTCTTGAATGGGTAACAAATTATGAAAAGGAGTTTCAGGATGGGCATAAGGCTTTTCACATCTATACTCCTCTAATCCTTAAAAAAACTCCCAGATGGAACTATCAAGTCTACATTCAAGAGACCTGGATTTGATGAAGGCATCTCCTTCGGTTCCTTTTGAAGACTTCTCAACCAATCTGTGATGCTCACTCCTGTTTTGTTCTAAAAATAGAAAAAAAAGCCCTATCCCTATTCATTCATTTCACTCTAATGGGTCTTATTCTTATGTAGCAAAGATTAATGGTTACTTCCTTTGGGATTGTGATCCTTTTATATGTGACCTTGACTGTGAATGCTATAACCTTAAAAACTAGGAAGGCTTCGAAGATAATGAAGGGAGACCTAGATATAACTTGGTAGTTATTTGGAAAAAACCTAAAAGAGAAATGGAAATCTAGCCATTGCTCTCATCATAAACATGATTCAAGTACTAATGATGATGAAGAACAACCACCCAAGCCAAAATGGGTAGGCATTAGAGAGCCTAAACCACAGCCCATGACTATCCATGAATTACTTAGGGAACTAGGTCATGAAGACCTTCTCCCTGCTCCTCCAATTAAACCAGAACTAGTCATCCAAACATAGACACTACCTCAGCCTATTTTATGCATGATGTTTTCATTTGTGTCCAAAGTCTATGACTCAGAATTTCCTCCTATGGAGAAAAGAACTAATCTAGAAACAAATGTGACTTATAAGCCATTCTTTATTCCTACAGAAGTTACTCCTAATGGAACAATGAGACCAGTTTCACAAGCAAAAGAAGTACTAAATTGACATACTCACAATGCAATGGCATAAAACAAAGTTCTTTAAAGAATTAATTCTTAATTAGAGAATCTTTCAGGTCAGATGACTCACACCAACTCTTGACTTGATAACTTGACTACTCATGCCCAAGAATTGTATGATCTCCTCCAATAACAGTTGACCTCCTTGGATGCAGAATTAAAGAATTTTATCGCCTATGGTTATATAAGTCCTACCTTCACTCAGAAGGAACAAGAACTCAGAAGAGTAAAATCTCAAATTGACTAAATTGAAAAGGATATGACAAGAGACCACTCCAGAAGCATTTATGAGCCTTTCCCTTCTCTATATATACCATCATACAATCCTTACCTTTTTCTTTATACTCACCTTATTCTCAAGAAGCTAATTATTTAAAATGTTTTAAAATGAACTATGAGGTCTTCAAAAAAAGAAAGATTATCTTAGTCTAACCCAGCTTAGATAGCTTCAACCTAGACAACCTTCACCTCCATAAAGACCACCTCATTTTCCTTCCCAATGTGAACCTTCACCTTTATGGACCAAATCTCCTTAACAACCACCTCCATCAAAATCCTTATAGATTAAAACACCTTCTTCCTTACCTAAATAAACCCAATCCTCTCTTTTGAACCATACTAGAAAATATAAACACCAAATCCAGCCTCAACCTGAACCTCCCAAGTCTTCTAGAACAATAGCTCTTACAACATCAGTGATTCCCTATAGTTCTGATTTGGATTTTGATCATTCTAATCTAATTAGTCTAGAACCAGTCAATTCTAATGATAACCTCTTTGCTCATGTTAAGATCACAACTTCATATATGGGTGATCCTACTCATGTTAATGAATATAATAAGTCTAATTTAGAATAAGAAGATTATACTGATTATTAGCCTTATCATACAATTTCTTCTAACCATGCATAAACTTAAGCCTGTCCATCCATTGGACCATGGTTCATATTTGACAACATTCCTCCTAAGAAATGGAGAGATAAATTACATGAGTTTTCAACATAGATTGATCTCCAAATGACTCGTCGAACTGCTAATATTGAAATAGCACTTATTGAGTTCACTACTAGATTCATAGGCACTCTCCGAGAATGGTTTCAAAGCCTAGAGGATTATAGACAATGTGTTTATACCACTGCTGCCAGTGCAAATAATCTTTTTGGATTCATTCACAAAGAATTCCTTGAAAACTTCCATCTAGGTGATAAACAAAAGTGGCAAGAATACTTCTAGATGCATCATTATTTTTTAAAGAAAAAAGATCTTGATTTTCATTATCAAAGGATGGTAGAAAGATATTATCTTCTTAATGGCTTTAATGATGTAAATATTTGCCATACATTCATTGCCTCCTTACCAGAAGAGCTTTAACTAGAACTTTTTGTGAGCTATTTAATCCTTAAGGAGCGATATGACAGACATCTCCTTAAGAGAAATTTATCAACTTGCTATTACCATTCTTGAAAAACTATGTGAGCAACACAAGATGTTTGACTCAATGATGGAAGGAAAATTGGCATTACAAAAGGTTTGCAAAAAGCCCTATTTGCAAATCAAGTGTAAAGATAAATCAAGGTGCTCCTACCCTACAAAGAAAAAATCTCATTAGAAGCACATTTATTCCAAGCCTTATAAGCCTTATAGAAAAAGAAGGCATAAAAAACCAATTAGGTATTTTAGAAGGAAAACTACTCAATTTAGAAAATGAGATTGCTGTTACATTTACAGAAAGACATGTTATTTTGCTAAATGGTGTCGTAAGAAATCGAAGAAAGAAGTTAAACTCCTTCAACAACTTCAAGTTAGCGTTCCTCTTTCTGATGACTAAGAGATAGAAGAGCTCTTTTCAGAATAAGAGGATGCAAATGAGGCTACAATATTTGCCTTGCTAGACTTGTAATCATCTGACTCAAAAGTTTTTAATTTAGAACATTCTGATCATTCTAAAGAATACATTTGCCATAGCTATTCTATTTAACCTTGCACCTAGACAAAACACAAGGAATGCCATATGTCCAGATGCAAATTCTTAAAAGCAAGTACCATAAGCCAATTTCTATGATTGCTTATATAGATACTGGTGCTTCTAAAAGTCTAATGAATCCTGCAGTACTTCCTCTTGTAGCCTAGACTAAGCATTCGAAATACTTCAGTGCAACTGATGGCAAGATATTTAAAGTTGATCTTATTACCAAGAAAAAATTTGGTTTTAGGATCTTTCCAGATTGTATTGTTTAGACTAAGATACTTGGCAATAGTCTTCCAGATAAAGACATTCTCATTAGAATGGATGTCTATTGTCAATCAAAGAAACTCCAAATCCTCCCTGATGGAATCCAGTTTAAACAACAATTTAAGCCTTACACCACTATTCCAAAGGTATTTGAACTTTCTCAAATTCCTGTTGGTTATGAAGATATTCGAGATCAATTTCTTCAATATTGTCTAGAGTCTCATACTCAATTTTCCAATTCATTTCCTCTCTGAAAAAATAAAAAATTCTTCATTCAGCTTCCTTTAAAAAAAATGATGTTAATCCTACAAAAGCTACTCATCTTGGCATGAATCCTAATGATTTCAAATTAGCCAAAGAAGAATGTGTAACCCTCTTGAAACAAGGCTTAATTGAACCAACAAAGTTTGATTGGGCTTGCCAAGTCTTTTATGTAGAAAAGCACTCAGAGCAAAAGTAAAGAAAGAAAAAATTAGTCATAGATTACAAGCCTCTCAACATGTTCTTATAAGATGATAAATTCCTATTGTCAAATATTAGTTCATAGCTTAGCTTACTAAAGGAAGCAAGAATATTTTCTAAGTTTGATCTTAAAGCAGGCTTTTATTAACTAAGAATCGATCTAACAAAGAGGTACAAGATTGCATTTTGTATATCCAATACTCAATACCAATAGACTATCATGCCATTTGGTCTAAAGGTAGTGCCATCTTTATTTCAAAAGAGTAGGACTAAAATCTTTGAGCTCATCTTCCATAGTACGGTCATTTACATATATGACATCTTACTTTACTCAAAAAATGAAGCAGATCACAAGCAACTTCTCCTACAATTCCTAGAGATCATAAAGCAATATGGAATAATGCTTTCAACTTGGAAGAGCTAGTTAGGTCAAGCCCAAATAGAATTTCTTGTAATACAAATTTTCAATGGGCACTACTAACTAGTCCCACATATTGCACAGAAATTGCTCACTTTCCTCTCATCTTTTAGTAAAACTCAATTGCATTTTTTTAAATAAATATGTCCAACTTTGAAAAAAATTTCTAAATTTAAGCTTCTAAACTAATTATTTTATTTAACACACTTTTCCCTAATTTTTATTTTCTATTGAATCATTGTTAATTTTTTTTAACAAATTCCCTAATTTTTCTTAAATTTGATTTATTCCTTTAATTTTGATTTCCATTTCTTTTGGGTTATTAAGTTGCCATTACAATTCTAAGTTCAATGTTGAAGGCAATTTTATAAGCACAAGCATCTCTTTGGTATATTATGTATACATACAGTGGTAGAGTTAACATATTGGACTAGAAAGTGCCCCCAAAAAAATTAATATTTTTTTAATATTTTATTTAAACATTTTATATTTTTTAACATATTATTTAAATGTAATTCTTCCATTTGAATTTAGTATTGACCCAAATGAGATTAGCTTACTAATAATATTTTGATATATCCTCTTTTAAATTTATAAGCAAATTTAAATTTAAATAAGTAATGTACTAAAAATTTCTCTTTATATTAATATCAACAATTTCATTACATATGAAGATATAGTTTAATATCTATTCAATATTTATATAATCATAACAAGGATACATTAAAAATTACAACATTATTCAACAACATCATAATAATATAATGAATAGTTTAGAATATCAATTTGAAGAAAAAAGAACAAATTTATCTTATAAAGTATAAAAATTTATCACTATCAATTCATAAAAGTTAGTATCTATAAAACACAACAAATATTATTTTATACAATAATATTTCAAAAGTTTTTGAAATATTTTAGGACAATTGTTTTATGTCTAACTGAAAATAATATATTAACATATGAAATTGATTATATTCTACTTAATTATTATTGTACATTACTAATTATAAAAATATATCAAAGACATGTATATATTAAATATAAATTAAACAATAGAAGAAATATTGAACAAGGGGCAACAAGTGGAGAAAGAAAAAGCACTATGTAAAATCTAGCAAACTATTTGGAATAAAAAAAAAGAGGGAAAAGTGAGGGAGAAATGGAAAAGGGAGGAGGAAGGTAATAAGAAAAAGAGATAATAAGAAAGAAATAAAATAAAATGAAAGAAAAGAGAAAAAATACGTGTAAATTTAGTGAATTTAATTTAAAATATCAAATAATAAAAAAATTATATGTATGGATTCAATGAATTGAGTAAGTCCAATAAATTTAAAATTTTAATAAATATGAAAGTATAATATCAAAATTTAGTATTATATATATAATTTTGTAAAATTTAGAAGGGGTGACCCCCTTCACACCTAGGTAGCTCCCCTAGTGTATATACAATATAAGAGAAAATTTGCATTTTCTATTCCAAAACATCTGATGTCAATTATTCCGAGTATTTGTTCTTTCCAGTTGGAAGCTTACTTAATGTCTTCTCAATTAAGAAGACACACAGCCTCCCATCCTCTGCACTGCAGGATCCTGTGCCACATAATTATTTATTTTTTTGGTTACAAACAATTTTCCTAACTGGATAGAATATTTAGGCAAATATCAATTATATGTTACAAATATATGCATTGCAGACAATTGTAACAACAAATTTATTTACTCTGACAAAAATGGCTTAACCAATTATAATTATCGATTAATTATAAAAATAACCTTGAGAAGATTGAAAGGCATATTCATTTTATACAGCATTGCGATTTCCAGCTACTGGCAAGTAACCATATTTATAGATTCTTCAATTAATTCACAAAGCTTTTAAAGTAGAATACATTGCAAATTAAGAGAGTAATTACATCAACTTCCAAACTTATAGCAGGAAAATGATTTAATGCCACCACCTCAAGCATCGGTCCGTCATTGACATCAAGAAATTCAGCACATACGCTTTCCCAGTTTGAGCTACAGCTTTAACAGCTTCTTCAGATAATTCAGATACCCCTAGGAAACAAAAGAAGTTTATGTTGAACTTCGTGAGTAGAGGATGGATTGATTAGTGCTCAGAAACGTGTGACAACACACTATCCTTAAGGTGTTATTCGCCCCCACTAGTTTGCTGCTGGGTTTCAGCGAACCACCCCTAGGATTTATCCTAAGCACCAGAGATTTCTATCAGCAACTACAGATATCTCTTTTCATGCAGTACGAAAAATAGAGAGTTTTTCTTTTTGATTTTGGAAGAGAGATATAAATGTTCTGTATGAGTGTTTTCTGATCTGCCTCCTTTGTATTGAAGGAGTATGAAACTGAACTTTTAATTGTGATTAAAGAATAATCAATTTTTAAACGTTGGCAATTAAACCGAAATCAATTTCTAATTTTGAAGAAAAAAACGTATATAAATTAAATTGAAATCGGTTTTTTTTTTAATTATTATTATTAAAACAATTTGATCAGATATAGACCATTAGATCTATTTTGATCCAATGCTCACGAACGTGCCACGTGCCAAGTGCTAAGTGCTAAGTGTTTAAATATTAATTATATAATTAATATTTAAATCCACTTCATCCTTCAAAGCACTATTTGACATGTGTTATATCTCCCTTCTTATATAGGCTTATGGGTTGTTGTTTTTATTCAATGTGGGACTTTGTCCCTTTAGTTTTCTTTTCAAACTACTCCAACAATCCCCCACTTAGTTTAAAAGAAAACTAAGTATCCTCTCTAATTCATAAGAATATGCATAAAATAGGTGTCTTTCAACTTGAACCTATTATTAGTGTAAACACTTCAAAGTATTAACAAATTGATGGTTGCTTGAACGCATTGAACCACAATTCTAGTGTTAACACCGGAAATACTACACACATATCCTTATATTTATCTGTACTGCACGTATTTAATCTTCGCACTTTAATGGTCATGTGCTCATCCTAGGCTTTTCATGAACATTTCAAGAATTACCCCCAAATTCTTGTAAGAGCGGCACCACTCTTTATGTTCATATAGGTGAATTTCCTTTAAGCCTTTTAGGCTTCCTTGAATTCATTAAGAGTTTGACTCACCCTGAACACTTAAGTTCTTATATATGCACTAGACCTGGAATGGTTATATAAATTCTCTAGTGCCCAGTCACTTATTAGTAACTTGTTTTTTACCCATTGAACCTCTAAACAAGATTTGGTCCAGTTAAAGGTTGGGTTTCTATTACTAGTGACTGATGTTAAGGGGTTTCAATCCCATTCCTTTTGATGTTTTGTTAACTAACTCTTTATTAAGTCCTTTTGTAAAAGGATCAGCCAAGTTTTCACTTGTTTTCACATACTGAATTGTTATAATTCCATCAGAGATCAGTTGTCTGACATACTCATGCCTTAGACTTATATGTCTAGATTTACCATTGTAAACTTTATTAAAAGCCCTAGACATAGTAGCCTCACTGTCACAATGTAAAGATATGGCTGGCATCGGCTGTGGCCACAGCTTTATTTCCAATAACAAGTTCCTCAGCCATTCTTCCTCTTTACATGCAGATGCTAAGGCAACAAACTCTGATTCCATCGTAGAATGACTTATACAAGTCTGTTTCTTTGATGCCCAGGAGATGGCTCCTCCTGCTAGTGTAAATATCCACCCTGAAGTTGATTTATTATCACTTACATTAGTTATCCAACTAGCATCAGTGTATCCTTCCAACACTGCTGGAAAATTGTTGTAAAATAATCCTAGATTGATTGTTTTCTTTAGGTATCCTAGGATTCTTGTAATTGCTTTCCAATGTTCTGTACCTGGATTACTTGTAAATCTTGAAAGTTTACAAACTGCAAAAGCTATATCAGGTCTAGTACAATGCATTGCATACATTAGACTTCCAATGGCACTTGCATATTCTAATTGTGCTACTGCCTTATTATCATTCTCATTTAAACTATGTGAAGAATCATAAGGAGTGTTTGCTTCTTTTACATTTAAATGTTGAAATTTATCCAAAATTTTCTTAACATAGTGAGATTGATTAAGAGCAAAACCCCCACTATGTTTCTTAATTTTAATCCCTAAGATAGTGTCTACCTCACCAAGATCTTTCATTCTAAATTGTGAGAATAGAAACTTCTTAGTTTCATTTATTGCAATCATGTTAGTTCCAAAGATTAACATGTCGTCCACATACAAACAGATAATGACACCATATTCATTTGTGAATTTCAAATAAACACACTTGTCTGCACTATTATGATTAAAACCATGAGACAAAACAACAGAATCAAACTTTTCATGCCATTGTTTCGGTGCTTGTTTTAAACCATACAATGACCTAATCAATTTGCAAACTTTCTTTTCATTTCCAGGAAGTACAAACCCTTCTGGTTGTTCCATATAAACTTCTTCTTGCAAGTCTCCATTTAAAAATGCAGTTTTAACATCCATTTGATGCACAAACAAGTTATTAATTGATGCCAAAGCAAATAAAACTCTGATAGAAGTTACTCTAGCAACAGGTGCATATGTATCAAAATAATCAATTCCTTCTTTTTGTTTAAATCCTTTGGCAACCAGTCTTGCTTTAAAAGTTTGTATAGACCCATCAGTATTATATTTACGTCTGAAAATCCATTTGCAACCAATAGATTTAGACCCTTCAGGTAAATCAACCAATTCCCAAGTTTTGTTAGACAATAAAGATTCCATTTCATCATTAATTGCTTCTTTCCAGAAACTAGAATCTCTAGACATTATCGCTTCTGTATATGTTTTAGGATCTTCTTCAACATTTAATACAATAGGAATTTGTCTTATTACAATATTCCTATCACCTTCTACTAGAAAAACAATTGCTTGACTATTGACAAAATCAGAATCTAAATGTTTTTCTTTTCTAACTCTTTGACTCCTCCTTAGTTCAATTTCTAATTGAGACTCTTCTAATCCATTTCTAACAGATGGAGATTCATTATCTTCATGACTTGAAAATAATTCTGTTGATAAAGAATCTGTAATAAATTTATCTTCAAAAAATTCCACATCTCTTGATTCCACAATTACATTAGAATTAATATCCAAGAGTCTATATGCTTTTGAATTTTCTGCATATCCCACAAAAATACTTTTTAAAGCTCTTGGTCCTAATTTAGTTCTTTTATGTTCAGGAATTCTATAAAATGCAAGACATCCCCAAATTCTAAGATAATTTAGATTTGGTTTTCTACCTTTCCACAACTCATAAGGAGTACAATTTATTGGTTTTGAAAAAACTCTATTCAAAATATGGTTAGCAGTTAACAAAGCTTCTCCCCACAAGTTTATAGGAGTTTTTGCATTCAAAATCATTGCATTTACCATTTCTACTAAAGTTCTATTCTTTCTTTCTGCTAAGCCATTTTGTTGAGGTGTATAAGGAGCACTTGTTTGGTGAATAATCCCATTATTTTCGCAAAAATTTGTAAATTCTGTAGAGAAATATTCTCCTCCTCTATCACTCCTTAAAATTTTAATTTTCTTTCCTTTTTGATTTTCAACAACAGACTTATAATTTAAAAACATTTCAAAAGCTTGATCTTTTGTTTTCATTAAATAAACATGAGTAAATCTTGAAAAATTATCTATAAAAGTTATGAAATATCTATTTCCTCCTCTTGTTAAAACGATGTTCAATTCACAAATGTCAGAATGTACAAGTTCTAAATTTTCTGAACTTCTACTAACAGAAGGAAAAGGTTTCTTAACCATTTTAGCTTGCACACATATTTCACATTTTTTATCTTTATTATTTTGGCAAGAAATTAAACCATTTTTAGTCATATAATTCATTGTTTTATAATTAACATGTCCTAATCTATCATGCCACACAGAAAAAGAATGGTCAAGCATGTAAACAGAAACTGAATAATTCTTATTAATGCTTAATTTGAACATTCCATCACAAGCATAGCCCTTGCCTACAAACACCCCATTCTTAGAGACAATAATCTTATCAGATTCTATAACAGCTTTTAATCCTTTTGCAGACAGCACACTTGCAGATACAAGATTCTTCTTCATATCTGGAACATGAAGAACATTCTGCAAAATTAGCTTTTTTCCAGAGGTGAATTGCAATTCCACACTGCCTTTTCCAAGTACACTTGCTGTATTACCATTGCCCACAATGACATGTTGTCCTTGTCCAGCAATTTCATAATTCTTGAACTGATTCTTGTCATGACAGACATGAATCGTTGCTCCAGAATCATACCACCAGTCAAATGACTTTGCAGTAGCTGCCATATTCACCTCAGAAACAGTACTAATATGCAAATCAGAAACCATGGCAATTACTTCAGTAAATTCTGTATCCACCATGTTTGCACTATTAGCATTTTCGTTCTTTGCCTTTTTCTTGTATCTGCAATCTTTCTTTAAATGTCCCTTCTTTCCACAAACAAAGCAAGACTTTAAAGTCTTGAATTGCTTTCCTGGATTAAAGGCTGAAGAATCTGGGTTCTTCCTTTTGCTACTGTTATTGCTCCCAGAAAAATTTTGGTACTTATTCCCTGCAACAGCCACATAATTCACTTTAGATTCAGATTCTGAATGCTTCTTTTGCAAAAATAGGGTTTCTTGTTCAATCCTTAAATGTTTTAGAATCTGATCCAGAGTAAAGCTTTCTGTGGTGTGCAGTAATTTTTTTCTGTAATCATGCCAGCTTGGGGGTAATTTGGCAATAATGGCACCCACTTGCATAGATTCTGGAATGTCCACTTTTATGTCTTTCAATTTTGAAACTATAATCTGTAGATCATGAACTTGATCTAAAAGGTTAATAGCATCTTGTAATTTGTAGTCAAAATATTGCATAATTAAAAACTTATCTGTCCCTTGCTTTTCTGTATTGTATTTGGCTTCCAGTGCGTCCCATATCTCTTTTGGAGATGTCATGGATGAGTACAGGTCATACAGCCGGTTGGATAATGTGTTGAGGATATGGCCACGACATAGAACCTCGTCCTCTGATCTCTTCCTTTGAGCATTCTTAACAGCTTCACTGTCGTCATCTTTAGGAGCATCAAGAGGCTTCAGAGTAGGATCCAACAAGTACGAAATTTTCATGGCTGTCAGTAGGAATGTCATCTTGTCTTTCCACCTGTTGAAATTCGTTCCATCAAAACGATCAAGCTTGATGAAATCCTGGTTCATGACCTTGAAAGCTGATTCCTGAGCAGTTTCCATCTCTAGCAATAACACCTTAAGATTGTTGAACTTCGTGAGTAGAGGATGGATTGATTAGTGCTCAGAAACGTGTGACAACACACTATCCTTAAGGTGTTATTCGCCCCCACTAGTTTGCTGCTGGGTTTCAGCGAACCACCCCTAGGATTTATCCTAAGCACCAGAGATTTCTATCAGCAACTACAGATATCTCTTTTCATGCAGTACGAAAAATAGAGAGTTTTTCTTTTTGATTTTGGAAGAGAGATATAAATGTTCTGTATGAGTGTTTTCTGATCTGCCTCCTTTGTATTGAAGGAGTATGAAACTGAACTTTTAATTGTGATTAAAGAATAATCAATTTTTAAACATTGGCAATTAAACCGAAATCAATTTCTAATTTTGAAGAAAAAAACGTATATAAATTAAATTGAAATCGGTTTTTTTTTTAATTATTATTATTAAAACAATTTGATCAGATATAGACCATTAGATCTATTTTGATCCAATGCTCACGAACGTGCCAAGTGCCAAGTGCTAAGTGCTAAGTGTTTAAATATTAATTATATAATTAATATTTAAATCCACTTCATCCTTCAAAGCACTATTTGACATGTGTTATATCTCCCTTCTTATATAGGCTTATGGGTTGTTGTTTTTATTCAATGTGGGACTTTGTCCCTTTAGTTTTCTTTTCAAGCTACTCCAACAGTTTATTGGGACCAATATGTGGTGAGCCAATATGAAAAACTACAGCATATATTCTTGCAATTATGTATACTGACAATAGTAAGAGATCAGTGAACGAGTTGGTAAGTAAGCATTCTCATCATAATTTTCATCTCACCCAAACCCAATCCTTCGTAAAGCATTCTCAGATAAAAAAACAAACAAACGAAAAACAAACTTACTCAAATTAGATGAAGCAAAATCCAAATCCCCAAACCCAGTATCGGCCGTTGGAAAAGAAAGCAGAAGAGAGGAGAGTTCACTGGAGATGAACACATCTCGCCGGAGACAGAGTGGAAGGCTTTGTTCGAATGTGGGGAGGCAGCCAGTTTCCGTCACAAAAGGCTGTCCTGTAAGTTGCAGAAGGCCATTGTTTTCCATCGTAGGTGGCCGCCGTCCTTGTCGCAAGTAGTTGCCAATCTTGGATGGAAGGGGAGGGCTTGGGTTTTCTAAATGAGAGTGGGAATGAGTAAGGGGAGATCAGAATCCACCCTAGTCGAGTTTGAATCGTGTATGTTGTGGTGCTATTAGAGAAAAAGAATGTATTTTAATTTCTTTTATTTATTTTAAATTAAACTTACCTATCCATGAATCTCCATACTAACACATCAATCTCCATACTAACAATACAACTGTAGGCACGATTCAACTACAAAGGATCCAAATGCAACCTAGCCTAGCCAGCCACTACTACATTGGATTGGGTTGGATTAAAAAAAAAGTGAGAGATTTACAAACAAAGGATATGAAGTTAAAAAAATTATTTCGCTAAACTTGTTATAATTATTTTAATATAAATTATCATTAACTTTAATTAAAACTAATGGAATCTAGTAGTAACAATTCCTGTAAAATAATTTTTTTAAAACTCTAAATCCTTATTTATAATTCTCCAAAAAGAAAAGTTAGTTGATCAACTTGGGGGTTGATTATGTCAATTTAGTCTAAGTTAGCTTAGTCTTATTAATTAAAAAATATTTTATAAAATATAACATTTTTATTGTTTTCAAATTATTTTTAATATTATCTATAATTTTTACAAAAAATTTAGAATAAAATAAAATAATTACTATTTGATAATTAATAATTATCAAATAATAAATATTTTAAAATTTTAATGGATAATTTTTATTTTTTATAAAATTTTTTTATAAATATAAATAAATCTTTTGTTAATTTATTAGTACTTTTCAAAATTTTTAAAGATGTATGAAGTTAATAATAAATAAATTAATATTAAAATATAAAATTTTAATATATATATATATATATATTTAATTATCATTAATTTAATTACATTGAGACCAACAATTATGAATTAGCATCTCCATTAATTTAATTTTAGAAACAATATATTTAACATTCATGTTGACTCAATGAATAGATATTGTATGCAAGCATATTAATACCACTTAAAGAAATTTAAAATGAAACAATAAATAATGAAAATGCTATAAGTTAACGATAATATACAAACATAGTTACATAATTAAAAAAAAAAACCCTCCATCTTACACTCTATTTTTTATCATGAGAAGAAAAATTTGATGCGTAATACCATAGCTATCTTAGCTAGTCTCCTTACATTCATAAGTCTTATACATGGATTTTCTCCAAGAAAATAAAAAAAATAATACAATTTAATTGCGTTACGTCATCCATAATTTCTTTGTTTTGGCTCCATGGGCCTTAGGGACTCTTTCATATTATTCTCAAATTTAATTACACCACTACAACTCAAAATCATCTCAAAACATTGCCAAAAACCTGAGCTTACATCAAACATACATAAATATTAAAGGTTTAGCCTCAGGTTTAGTTTGTAGGCTCTATGCATCAATTTTGAAAATTCATAATTAATTTTAGAAAAATTGAAATCAAGCATGCTATGGATTCAAGAAAGCTACAGATGTCTACTTTATACTAAAAATATGTCTAGGCCATAAAACATAACATAGCAGACATGTGACATGCAAAAAGTTGCAAAGGTTCGAACAGCCACTGGTACTGAAGCAAGTGTCTGCTATAAACTTCACAAATGTCCAATTAATTCTACAAAAATGAAATCCATGCAAATGATACCCATTTGGAAAGCTGTGGATGTTAGCTTTATGGTAAAAATAGATTCTGACCAAAACAAATATGTTTAGCCACTAGAATTCATGGAATAGTGACTCAGGTTGTGCTATGCTACTATTGCTATTCTAGAAATTCAAAAACTCATATCTCTTAGCTCAGAACTCCAAATGAGGTGTTTCTAGTTGCTACAAGTCACTGTTAATGTCTAGTTTTTGCCTACAAACTTTTGTAGCCATTGGACCATGTTTGTCCCTCAGATGACACAATTTTACAACTGACCAAATGAACATTACTTTAGCATATTTGAATTTCTGATACCAATTTTCAAAAATCATAGAAAATTCCACATACCTCCAAATGACTGATCTTTGGCTTCCTAAAAAGCTCTAGGTAAGATCTAATTGCATGCAAAATTTCCAGTCAAGAAGAGGTCATTTGATCAGACTTTGCCATAGCTCAAGATTATGGCACTTTTGGTTCCAAAATGAAGGCAAATTTGATCCAGATGAGCCATACATTGTTCCACACACAATTGAGCAACGTAGAATGCACAAATATAGCATAAATAAGTCTCTTATAAGGTCTAAACCATCATGCAACTCAAATTGATCATGCCATTTCCATAAACACACATGCACAAGTGGGTTCCCAAAGGGTCAAATTGCACATTTCTATTCATTTAGCTCTATTCTTGATACATACACTATCTTTACATAGTTTTACACTTGTTCAAAGTGCCATGGCTTAAAAATAACATATACATATATACTTTGACATTCTAGACATTTTAGTATATCAAAAATAGCAAGATTTACTAAGAGACAGATATTTAAGCTCCTTGGCTTCCATCATTTGGATCTTAAACTCCACCTAGATCATATAAGAAGAGAGAAAGGAGGGAGTAAGGTTCATTGAATCTCAATAGCTCATACACCTATTCAAGTACATTTTCAAGGCATAAAACATGTCAAAGGTACAAGTATGCAACCAATCAATCTAAGAAGCATTCAATTCTCACATATTTATATCACAAACTCAAGTTAAGCAGAAGAATGAGCTCTAGGGACTTTTGGCTTGGCCTCACCCCATTTCTAGGACTTTTGGATTTGCCTCACTCTTGGTTTTTGGACTTTTGACTTAGTCTCATCCATCCAAGGGACTTTTAGCCTTGTCTCACCCATGCTATGAGACTTTTGGCATCTCCTCACCCATATTAAGGGACTTTTGGCACTACCTCACCCTTATGAGCCATTTCTACAATTCAAAGGCAGTCAACAAGGCATATTAGTAACAAAATAGTAACATAGCATCAAGTGGCATGTCTCAAAAATACAAAAATACATACAAGCACACAATGACACATATGCAATATGAAATGCAACAAGAAAATGTGGAGAGCTACCTTGGTGCAAATTTAAGCTTTACTTTGCTTATTCCTTCTCCTTTTTGGTTCCACAAACATAATGAGGTAGGGGTTAGATTTCCTTGGCCTATTCACAACAAACAACACTCAATTATACTCTTGGAACAAGTTATGACATCTAACTCACTCTTAAGAATACACTTTAGTCTATTTGTCACAATATAGTTCCATTAATAACCTAATGAAGCAACTACCATAATTAACATTCTTGCTTCCATTCTCTTGCCTTATTTAGGCCTCTTGACCTCATTTAAGATCCTTGAAGACATCACACACTCACTTTCACAAACCTAGGTACATGTTGTATCATAAGGTTACATTATGGAAGCTATTGCCTCACCTCCCAACCTAAGGCTTCTAAATTTTTTCTAAGGGTTTCTCCTATCTTATTTTATCATATAAAGTCCCAAATCAAGTTTGAAACTATTTAAAATATCTCCTAACTATCTCTATGGGTCTTGGTTGAAATATGCCCTCATTAAGGACCTATGGAGTTCGAAATTTTTTCCTTAATGGATAGGGCACTTGGGAGGCTCCCTAGGAGTCTTAGAAACTCAAACAAAAACTCACATATGATAGGGAATTTTTCAATCAACCCAGACTTCAAATTATGTTCAAGAACCCTACACTTTTCCAACTTAAATTCCACTAGCTTTTCATGCATTTCTTTGATGTATTCCATCTTCCCATGTCCTAATTAAGTGAATTCTTATTGATTATAAAACAGAAACTTCCCCCCTTCATGGTTCTATTGTAGGCGTCCCACCATGGAAGAAAAGAAGGAGAAAAAGAAGCAACAAAGGAGGAGAAACTACCTTGAAATCAAGCTTCCTTCAAAAGTCATTCCTCTTCCTTCTTCCTCCTCCTTGAATTTTGAATTTATCTCCTCTGGTCTAACCTTAAACTAGCACCAAAAATTTCATTAAAACTATAGAAAGATAAAGTAAGAAGTAGAGGATGAAGTTTCAAGAGGAAGAAGTATCAAAATCCTACTCTTTCTCACCTTTTACCTTGCTTTCTTCCTCCAAAATTCCCTCTCTTTTGTGCGCCTAAGGAGCTATAAATTTTCTCTAAAATTAGGCAGAAGAGAGTCAATTTAGGGAGGGAGAGGAAGAACGTGGACTTTAAGGAAGAATTTAGAAGCTTCCTTATAAAAGTTATTTCCATTTTTGCCCTTCTATCATGGTATTTTCGGTTTGGCTTCGTTTTAGCTCCTTTTTTAGAACTTTATTTTCTATTATAAAATTTAGGTTTCCAATTTAATAAAATGCCTTTGGAATCACTCAAATCAAAGCTAAAACCTTCCCAAATGAATTGGTCAAAGTTCGGGCCAACTGACGTCAGAAAAAATACACCGAAGGGGCTTGACCGGTCTTGGGGCTTCCCATGGTCTTTAGAGCCTCTTGAGAACCCTGGGCAACCTAGAATTTTCATTTAAAAAACCCTCATAGGTGTTTTTCCAAAATTACACTTATTTATGAAAATGCCACTAGCCTTTTGGCAATTTTTTTGAATCATTCTAGCCCCGATTTCTGAGCAACTCAAGGCTCAAATCTTCATTTTTTATTATTTAAAATTTTATCCAAATTTTATTTGGCCTTGAATTACTCAACTCAAGGGACTTGCTTTTCGAATTGGCCTATTTCGATGTTTTTTCGACATACAGGGCATTACATTTTCCACCGCCCCTGAAATAAATTTTGTCCTCAAAATTTAAATACGTACCTTAGGGAAATAGCTCTGGATATTTTCATTTCATGTCATCCTCTAATTCCCAGGTTGCCTCTTCAGACGTCAAGCCCTTCCCGACCACTTTCACCAGAGGGATGCTATTGTTTCTCAGTTGTTTCAACTTACCATCCATAATCCTCTCTAGCCTCAATACATAGGAAAGATTTTCCTACAATTGAATATGCTCATATGCTATAACATGTGAGGGGTCTGGTAAGTACTTCTTTAATTAAGAGATATGAAAAACATTATGGATTTGGGCTAAGGTTAGAGGTAGGGCTATCCTGTAGGCCACAAGTCTAAATTTCTTAAGAATTTCAAATGGACCAATATACCTAGGACTGAGCTTCTTTATCCTCATTGACCGACCTACCCTAGCCATAAGAGACACTCAAATGAATATGTGGTCCCCAATCTCAAACTCTAATAGCCTTCTTCTTCAATCGGCATAACTTTTCTGCCTACTCTAAGCCGTAAAGAGTTTCTTTCTAATCAATTCTATCCGTTGGGTAGTCTGGTCTACTAACTCAAGTTCTAACAAACTCCTCTCTCCTAGCTCAACCCAACATAATGGGGATCTACACTTTCTCTCATAGAGAGCCTCACAAGGGGTCATCTGAATACTATAATGATAACTATTATTGTATGTAAATTTAGCTAATGGCAGATATGCATCCCAATTACCCCTCATCTCTAACACACATGCCCTCAGCATGTCCTCTAAGGTCTAGATGGTCCTCTTAGTTTGACCATCTGTCTAGGGGTGATAAGTAGTGCTAAACTGTAACTTAGTCCCTAAGGCATGCTGTAATGACCTCCAGAAGTTTGATATGAACCTAGGGTCTCTATCAGATACTATGCTACTGGGTACTCTGTGAAGTCACACTATTTCTCGTATATATAACTAGGCTAATCGATCTAACGAATAAGTAGCCTTAATTGCTAAAAAGCATGCTGACTTCGTCAACCTATCTACAATTACCCAAATAGCATCGTGCCCAAAGGATGTCTTAGGTAGCCCTATAATGAAATACATAGCTATTCTATCCCATTTTCACTTGGGGATATCTAAGAGTTGCAATAACCCAATTGGTCTTTGGTGCTCTACCTTAACCCTCTAGCACACTAAACACCTCGCCATGTAATCCGTGATGTCATTTTTCATTCTTAGCCACTAGAAGATTTTTGTTAGATCTTGAAACATCTTGGTAGCACCTGGGTGGATAATATATTTGCTCTTGTATGCCTTTTCTAGAATTTTCTCTCTCAACTTATTACTACTAGGCACACAAATTCTATTTTGGTATACTATCACATCACCCTTAGATATCCCGAAATCTGAGGTCTTACCTTGGGAAATTTCACTCTTAACCTATCTTAAGAACTCATCCTCTCTCTGGGCATCTAAGATCTAGGCTCTCAACTCATTCTCAATCCAAGTCTCACTTAAAAATAGTCTGCTTAATACCAGCTGGCAAGAGAGGTTCATATTTCTAAATTTTTTTTAAAGCTCCTACTCTCTAATCATCATATGGGCAGCATGTATGGATTTCTTATTCAAGGCATCGGCGACTACATTGGCCTTACCCCAGATGGTATTTCAATACATAATCATAGTCTTTCAGGAATTCCATCCATCTCCTTTATCTCATATTGAGTTATTTATGATCGAATAGGTATTTCAGACTCTTGTGGTCACTATAGATCTCTATAGTTGCACTATACAAATAGTGCCTCCAAATCTTAAGAGCAAAAACTACTGCAGCTAACTCTAGGTCATGAGTAGGATAATTCTCCTCATAAGGCCTCAATTGCCTAGAGGCATATGCCGCTACCCTACCCTATTGTATCAACACACATTTTAACCCTCTCCTCGGGGTATCACTATATACCACAAATGGTAAACTAGAGTCAGGAATCACTAGCACAAGGGCAGTGATCAATTAGAGTTTCAACTCCTAGAAGCTTCTCATATCTCTCATCTGACACGAAAAGTGTATCTTTCCGAGTTAGCCTCGTAAATGGTAAGGCCATTTGAGAAAAGTCTTGAATAAATCATTTATAATATCCTGCCAAACCAAGAAAACTCCTAACCGCAATGATCATCCTAGGCCTATCTCACTGTAACACGGCCTCAACTTTATGAGGATCTATCGTGACCTCGTCTTGTGGATCATATGATCTAAGAATTTTACCTCAGTTAGCCAAAACTCACATTTACTCAATTTGGCATATAATCTTTTATCTTTCAGAGTCTCTAAGGTTAATCTTATATGTCTTTCATGCTTCTCAAAAGATCTAGAGTGCACTAGGATATCATTAATAAAAACCATGACAAATTTATCTAGATACGGTCTTAAGACCCTGTTCATGTAATCCATAAATATCGTAGGTGCATTCGTTAACCTGAATGGCATCACAAGGAACTCATAATGCCCATATTTAATTTTGAAGGCTGTCTTTGGGAAGTTTTCAACTCTCACTCTCAGCTGGTGATATCCAAATCGAAGATCTATCTTGGAAAAAATAGATGCCCCAGTTAATTGATCTAACAAGTCATCTATTTTAAGGAGAGAATACTTATTCTTGATGGTAACCTTATTCAATTCTCTATAATCTATACACAATATCAAGCTATCATATTTCTTTTTCATAAAGAACACTATAACTCTCTAGGGTCACACAGTAGGGCATATGAACCCTTTTTCTAACAGCTCATCTATCTACTTTTTCATATCAGCAAGCTTGGTGGGAGCCATCTTGTATGGAGCCTTGGACACTAGTCCAGCCCTAGGGATTATCTCTATGGGGTACTCTATTTCTCTCTCAAGAGGTAGGCTACTAAAATTAAAATTTTTAAGGAAAACCTCCAAGAATTCCCTAACAATCGGGATCTCCTCTATCCCTTCTTCTACCTCGGCCCGTATAAAGAAAAAAACTAGAAACCTCTGACACCCCTACTCTAAGTATCTCTCAGTTTGGGCAGTAGTCATAAAAGGTAGCTCGACCCCTATCTTAGATATGGTCCCACAAGAAGGTACAGATACAGTGCAATATTTATAATCAAGGACAGCATTATGGCAGTTATCTAGTCATACTAACAATCAAATCAATGTCATGGAATGGCATACAAATCAAATCAATGGTAGTATGACAATGATTAAACTGGACGGTGATATTCAAGCAAGCATGGGAAGTAATAACTTGGCCTCCAGTGGGTGTGGTGATAGATAAGTCAAATGGTAGAGTACTAATGGCTAGAGCCAAATGTCTCATACAGTTATAAGATATAAATGAGTGACTAGCACCCGAATCAAACATAGCAATCACAAGAAAATCATTCACTGTGGGGCATACCTCAAATAAGACTGGGGAGATGTACTAGCCTCCTGCTAAGAAAGGGCACACATCCTACCCTAGGTCTATAACCTGGGAGGAGGCGGTCTAAGTGGGGGGGCGCTGAATCCGCCTGGGGGCAATTTCTAGCAATATGCCCTGGCTTCCCACACTTGTAGCAAATCATTGTGGATTGTGGGGTAAATGACTGAGTCCTCAGGGGTTGTGGCCTCTTCCTTTTCTGTGGCCTCCTGCTCCACTGCACCTTGCTCTTCTTCTTATTGGTAGGTGCTAAGATGGCTCCCTCTTCAGGTCGCGGCCTCTTCAATTTCGAAGCCCCTCTCTGACCAGATATTATGGCAGGTAAGCATAATCTCTCTTAGATTGTTCTCAATTACTGTGCTGATCTCTACAAGGGCCTTGAGATTCCTAATCCTCTGTGGAGTGACTTTATCTCTGATAAGGGGCTTCAACCTAGTCTCGAACTGCTCACATCTCCAGGGTTCATCATCATATATCTGGAGTAAGAGGAATACAGAGATAACTCAATAAATCGGGCCATGTACTAATCAACTGTCATATCATTAGTCTATCTCAATCCCATGAACTGCATCTCCTTTTACTTCCTCACTGAACTGGGAAAGTATTTTTCATAGAATTGCACTAGAAAACCTTTCCCAATTGATTTGCAAATTCTTCATCTCCATCAGAAACTTTATATTGTGCCACTATCTATCAGCTTCTTTCTGTAACATGAAGGTGGCTAATTGAGCCTTCTGCTTGGAGGTGCAATCCATCACTGAGAATATCTTCTCAATCTCCATCACCAGGACTCTACCTTTTTATCATCTAATTCCCTGTCAAACACTAGCGGATTGTTCTTTCTAAATTGATTTTATTATTTTTGAATAGACGGTGAAGTCTGAATTGGTTCTTGGGGAGGTGGAGGTGGAACACTGGTGGTGGAAGGCTAAGGTGCACTGAATGTGGATGGCTAAGATTGAGGCGATAGAGGGGCCTCTTTCCTGGCTTCTTCTGCCTAGCCAGAGTTCCTGCAACTACATAATCATCTTATGCTGCTGCTGGATCATATACTGTTGCTGGGCTATCACGTACTCAAATTGGTCAATGATAGCTGCATGAGATCCTCAAACTCAACCTTAGGTTGCCTAGGTGGTCTGGCCCCTACCTCGACCTCTTCGCATCTTAACCATCTTTACTAAAAAGAGAAACCACAACCTTTACCCACAACACAATTTAACACACATACATAGATATTCCACTTGAAAATAAACCAAATATATCATTCAATAGCCAAATACCGAGTAAAAGTGCCCGAACCTTTGCTCTGATACCATAAAATATAATACCATAGCTATCTTAGCTAACCTCCTTACATACATAAGTCTTATACATGAATTTTCCCTAAGAAAACAAAGAAAATAATACAATTTAATTATGTTATATCATCCATAATTTCTTTATTTTGACTTTGTGGGCCTTGGGGACTCTCTCATATCATTCTCAAATTTAATTACACCACTACAACTCAAAATCATCTTAAAACATTGCCAAAAACCCAAGCTTGCATTAAGCATACATAAATATTAATGGTGCAGTTTTGGGTTCAGTTTGTAAGCTCTATGCGTCAACTTTGAAAATTAATAATTAATTCCCAAAAAATCATAATCAAGCACGCTATGGCATTCTGGAAAGCTACAGATGTGTAATTTATGCTAAAAATATTTCTAAGACATAAAACATAACACAACAAATGTGTGACATGCAAAAAGGTGCAAAGGTTCGAACAGCTACTGGTACTAATGCAAGTGTCTGCTATAAACTTCAAAAATATCCAATTAATTTCAAAACAATGAAATTGATACAAATGATACCAATTTGAAAAGCTATAGATGTTAGCATTATGGTAAAAATAGATTCTGACCAAAAAACACATGTTTAGCCACTGGAATTCATGGAATAGTGACTCAGGTAGTGTTACACTATTGTTGTTGTTCCAGAAATTCAAAAATTCATATCTCTTAGCTCAAAACTCAAAATGACGTGCTTCTAGTTGCTACAAGTCACTGTGAATGTATAATTTCTATTTATAAAACTTTGTAGCCATTGGACCACGTTTGCCTATCGAATGACAATTTCACAACTGACCAAATGAATAATACTTTAGCAAATCCGAATTTCTGATACCAACTTTGAAAAATCATAGAAAATTCCATAGACCTCCAAATGACCTGGTCTCTGACTTCCCAAAAATACCTAGGAAGATCTAATTACATGCAAAATTCAAGTCAAGAAGAGGCCATTTGGTCAGACTTTGCCATAGCTCAAGATTATGGTACTTTTGGTTCCAAAATGAGGGCAAATTTAGTCCAAATGAGTCATACATTATTCCACAAACATTTGAGCAACGTAAAATGCAAAAATATAGCATAAATAAGTCTCTCATAAGGTCTGAATTATCATGTAACTCAAATTCATCATGCCACTTCCATAAACATATATGCACAAGTGGGCTTTATAGGGGTCAAATTGCACATTTCCATTCATTTAGCTCTATTTTTTATACATACACTATCTTTACAGAGTTTTACACTTGTTCAAAGTGTCATGGATCAAAAATAAAATATACATATATAATTTGACATTCTAGACAATCTATTATATCAAAAATAGCAAGATTTACCAAGAGATGGATATTTAAGCTCCTTGGCTTCTATTCTTTGGATCTTGAACTCCACCTAGATCATATAAGATGAGAGCAAGGAGGGAGTGAGATTCATTGAATCTTAATAGCTCATACACCTACTCGAGTACATTTTCAAGGTATAACACATGTCAAAGGTACAAGTATGCAACCAATCAATCTAAAAAGCATTCAATTCTTACATTTTTATGTCACAAACTCATGTCAAGCCTAAGAATGAGCTCTAGGGGCTTTTGGTTTGGCCTCACCCCATTTCTAGGACTTTTGGATTTACCTCACTCTTGGTTTAGGGACTTTTGACTTAGTCTCACCTATCCAAGGGGCTTTTGGCCTTGTCTCACCCATGTCATGAGACTTTTGGTATCTCCTCACCCATATTAAGGGACTTTTAGCACTACTTCACCCTTATGAGCCATTTACACAATTCAAAGGCATTCAATAAGGCATATTGGTACCAAAATAGCAACATAGCATCAAGCGGCATGTCTCAAAAATATAAATATACATACAAGCACACAATGACACATATGCAACAAGAAATACAACAAGAAAAGGTGGAGATCTACCTTAGTGCAAATTTAAGCTTTACTTTGTTTGTTCCTTCTCTTGTTTAGTTCCACAAATACAATGAGGTGGGGTTGGATTTCCTTGGCTTATTCACAAAAAACAACACTCAATTATACTCTTGGAATAAGCTATGACATCTAACTCACTCTTAAAAATACACTTTGTTCTATTTGTCACAATATGGTTCTATTAATAACCTAATGAAGAAACTACCATAATTAACATTCTTGGTTCCATTCTCTTGCCTTATTTAGGCCTTTTGACCTCATTTAAGGTTATTGAAGACATCACACACTCACTTTCACAAACCTAGGTACATGTTGCTTCATAAGGTTATATTATGGAAGCTATTACCTCACCTCCCAACCTAAGGCTTCTAAATTTTTTCCAATGGTTTCTCATATCTTCTTTTATCATATAAAGTTCCAAATCAAGCTTGGAACCATTTAAAATATCCCCTAGCTATCTCTATGGGTCTTGGCCGAAATATGCCCTTCATTAAAGACCCATAAAGTTTGAAATTTTTTCCTCAATGGAAGGGAACTTGGGAGGCTCCCTAAGAGTCTTAGAAACTCAAACAAACACTCATATATGATAAGGAATTCTTCAATCAACCCAGATTTTAGATTATATTCAAGAACCCTACACTTTTCTAACTTGAGTTCTACTAGCTTTTCGTACATTTTTTTGGTGTATTCCATCTTCCCATAGCCTAATTAGGTGAATTATTATTGATTATAAAATAGAAACTTTCCCCCCTTCATGGTTCTATTTTAGGCGTCCCACTATGGATGAGAAGTAGGAGAAAAAGAAACAATAAAGGAGGAGAAACTACCTTGAAATCAAGCTTCCTTCAAAAGTCCTTCCTCTTCCCTCTTCCTCCTCCTTGAATTTTGAATTTATCTCATCTGGTCTGACCCCAAATTAGCACCAAAAATTTCATTAAAACCATCGAAAGATAAATCAAAAAGAGGAGAATGAAGTTTCAAGAGGAACAAGTATCAAGATCCTACTCTTTCTCACCTTTTGCTTTGCTTTCTTCCTCCAAAATTCCCTGTCTTTTGTGTGCCTTAGGAGCTATAAATTTTCTCTGAAATTGGGCAAAATAAATTCGGTTTAGGGAGGGAGAGGAAGAACGTGAACTTTAAAGAAGAATTTAGAAGCTTTGTTGTAAAAGTTATTTCCATTTTTGCCCTTCCGTTATGACATTTTCGATTTAGCTTCATTTGAGCTCCTTTTTGAGAACTTCCTTTTCCATTATAAAATTTAGGTTCCCAATTTAATAAAATGCCTTTGGAATCACTCAAATCAGAGCTAAAACTTTCCCGAAAGAATGGTCAAAATTTGAGTTAACTGACATCAGAAAAAGTACACTGGAGAGGCTTTACTAGTCTCGAGGCTTCCCATGATTTTTGGGGCCTCTAAGAACCCTGGGCAACTCAAAATTTTTGTTTAAAAAGCCCTACTAGGTTTTTTTCCAAAATTATACTTATTTATGAAAATTCTACTTGCCTTTCGACAAATTTTTTGAATCACTTTGACCCTGTTTTCTGAGCTACGCTTTTTGAACACTTGCCTCCTTAATATGACTATCTTAGTTATTTGCTCCTTTCTTTTTTCTAAAATTTTTATTTTCTTGGAATCGATTGGTCTACCATATTTCAATATGACCATTTTGGTTATTTATTCCTTTTTTTTCATAAGATTTTTATTTTTGGAACCAATTGGTCTACCACATTTTAAGTGTGACTTAATTTCATTTGTATTAACCAATTGTTCTATCAGGACATCAATTTGAATTGAAGCATTTTTAATCTATATATAGATTTGGTAACTCTCTTTAGGTTAGTAAATGTATCTGGCTGTTGATTTGCAATGTTTCGTAAATGAATTTTTTTTTTAACTTCTAGATTACATTGCTTTGTAAAATGATCTAGATTAAATAATTATTTCTTTTACTAGGTATTTATTATCTCCCCTTATAATGTAAGAAAAATTATTTTATCAAAATGACAATCAGCAAATTATGTTGTAAATATCTTCAATTAATGGTTTAATATATTTAATCATAGAAGAAGACTTATAATCAATATATATTTCTAACCTTCTTTGAGAACATATCTTTATGCATTGTGGTGGAACAATTAGGATATATATTGCACATCCAAAAATTCTAAAATGAGAAATATTTAACTCTTGACAAAAAACTAATTATAATGAGGATAATTTATAATAGCTTATTAGCCTCATATGTATAAGGATTGTTACATTTAAAATTGCATATTTACATATTGAAATGGGAAGTTTCATTCTCATAAACATTACTCTAACTATTATTTGGAAGCGTTTAATGAATGATTTTACTAAATTATTTTATACATGAATATGAGCAACAGACTTTTCAACTATTATTTTAGTTGACATACAATAGTTATTTAAAGCATAAGATATAAACTTATCAACATTATTAAGACAAATTGTCTCAATTACATAATCTAGAAATTATTTTCTTAATCGAATTATCTAAGTAAGCAATTTTACAAATGCCAAACAAATTGATAATTAACACACATGTGGGCATCCTATAGATGCATCTACTAAAACTATACAATATCTTAATGGTTCATATGGTGGATGAATGGCCCTACATATATCACCTTAGATATATTTTACAAATATAATTGTATTTAAAAAAAGTTATAAATATAAATAATTTTTTTAATTATCAATATTAAATATAGTTAAAAAGAATGTTGAGAATAAAATACTAATTAATTATAAGATTAGATCCTTTAAAGAACTTGCACTTCAGAGGTAAAATGTATAAATTTTAATCACTTACAAACTTTTTTGCTAAAATGATCACAAATTCACTTATGTAATCTTTTGTTCCTTCTCTTTCTCTTTGCCTATTCTATCTCACATCTCCTATATCCTTTTAGTTCTTTTTCTCCTTTCCTTTAATAAAACTCTTATATATATATATATATATATATATATATATGTATGTATGTATGTATATATATTTTCTCTTCTCACATTCTTCAACCTCTCCAACTGTAAAGACCTAATTCAAAAAATTGTAAGGATTAATTTGAAAATCAAGCAATTAGAAGGATTGTACATGTAATTAAACCAAAAATTAAAGTAAATACAAGATATTGGTGCAACACCCCACTAATAAAAAAAATCATAAATACAATGTGTTATAAGAAAAATGATTGAGAAAAACCTTGAATACTTTATATTTAAAAAATAGTTAATGTATGCCATCTTTCAAACGAACAATAGTAAAAATATATTATTTGAACTAAATTTTTCATAAACTCCCACAGCAAAATTTTGGAATATTCCTAGTGACTTAGTTGCCAAAGACTTCTAAAACAACTGAATCATTTTACTTTTCAATATGCTACAACAACTTTTGAATCTTCTCATTTATCCATCAGCTTATAGTGAAGCGTGACCATTTATCATCAGTCTTAATCTTCTAAACAGGTTGTAAATAATCATGATCTTCTCTTATCTTTTAAAATAAATTACATAGAATTTTATTTTAGTTTTATAAAAATTACATAGATATCTTTTATATTTTTAAAATATATATAAACTTCTTTTAAAATAAAAAGTCAGTCTACATTTTAGTCTAATTTTACATTTTTTTTAAACAAAAATGCTCTTCATTTAAATTCTTTTTAGTTTAAAAATATATATTTTTTAGTTAATAAAAGGTATTTTAGTTAAAAAAAATTAAATTAAATAGAGCAACATTTTATTTCAGAAGATATCCATATAAATTCAACAAAACTCAAAAGAAGTCTATGTAATTTACTTTATTTTCTTTAAAGTTTTGAAAGAAAATCACATTTTTAGGGTATCTAGCAATGCCCCTGGTTTTTCTTATGGAAAGATTAAAAATCTCACATACTTGACCTTCCTTTTATGCAAAATAAATTGCATAGCTTTACAGATTTGGTTTTACTGTTGACAAAATTGCATACTTCCCAAACAGATAGCCATTAGCCATTGTATTTGATGTATCTTATATGTAAAGAATAACTCACCACATTTCTAGAGAACAAAAACATTACAAATTATAGAATGATTCCTAAAAAAAAGAAGAGGGGGAAGGAGTAACCTCTTTTTCTAGAATACTATACACTATGCACATACACTTAAGAACGAACAAATTCTGAATTATTTCAATGATAATGCAGTATTGTAGCTATCTATCATGTATATTTGTAATGCTAACACCATTGTTGGAAAGCAATCTATAACTTTCTTCACCAAACATTGAAATCAATTGACTCTGGCACTAGATGAATGCAGGCTGCTTTAAAGGAGGAAGATTGACAATCTCACTATTAAGCATAGAAACCACAGTGCTCATGCTTGGCCTCTCTCTTGCAATGTCTTGCATACACAAAAGTCTTATGTGTATGCATCTCAATATACCCTTTTCTAGGGTTGGATTAGATATTTTAGGATCTATCAATGTTACAATATTATTTTCATTCCACAATTTCCATGCCCAAAATATACAATAAAAAAATATATGAATAGCAACATTGAAAGCTTGGTTAAATCAACTACAAACTATAGAGCTTACAAATCCTAAAAGGCTGAGAGAATGCTTATTGTTATAAAAGCTTGAGTTTCTTCTTCCACTAACAATCTCTAGTAGTAAAACTTCAAAGCTAAACACATCTGATTTCTCTGAAAACAATCCTTACATTGCATATTCTAGGAACATATAGCCATTGCATTATTGAGTAAAACAATTAATTATTAGAGCACTCACTTCTCAATATGCTATTGCATTATTGGACAAAGAAGAAAAACTTACTAGGTCCTAACAACTCTTTTTGTATTAGCATGATCTTCACTCCCTTCAAAAATTCTAGCCATGCCAAACTCTAATATTTTTTTTATTCAAATTCTCATCTAGCAATATATTGCTTGCCTTTAGGTCCCTATGTATAATTTTTAGTCTAGAATCTTTATGAAGATAAAGTACCCCTCAAGCTACTCCTTCAATTATGGCAAAGTGCTTTCTCCAATTTAGGAGTTTATGTTTTGGTGGATCTGCAAAAGCAAAGCTGAGGGATGTATTAGTTTTGAACCTATAAAAAATCCCCAAACTTGAATAGCTTTGAGAAACTCTGCTAGCTATAATTGTTTTATTTTTCCTTTTTTTTAATTTTTTCCCATTCAATATGTATGCTGAATATAGAAAAAGATAAAAGTTTTAAAGTGCATATGACACAATTAAAAAAGAAGAGAACCAACCAAAAATAAATGCATCCAAACTTTTATTTGGCATATACTTATAGATTAACATCTTTTCTTCTCCTTTAACACAACAGCCTAAAAGTTTTAAAGAGTATGGTGTTGGAGTTTAGAAATGACAATAACTTTATTTGTAAATTCCTTTAGTCCTTGTCCAGATGCTGTAGAAAGTCTCTTAACTGCTATTTCTTGGCCATCTTGTAATATCCCCTTAAAGAAGATACCAAGAAAAAGTAATGACACACAATGACAAGAAACAACAAATACACATAATGACTTTAGAGTTGATAAAGATATAATGAACGTATGTATCTTATACACTAGACAAAATCCCCCCTGCCCAAGTTTATTAGACAAGTCAAAATTGTTTGTAGCAACTGCAACCTTTTCAAAATCATATGCCAATAGCTCTAGTAGTTTAACTTGTGACAGTTCTCCAATAAGGATATCACCTATTTTTTCTGCATATGCTTCACCTTTGTTTAATCAAAATAACCATTTACTCTTTCATTTTTTTACTGAATTAGAACAATGAATCGAATTTTGAAAGATTGAAGAGTGTAACGTTCGGTATTTCGTAAAAATATCGTAATGAGTCAGTTTGAAAAGAAAATCCCCTAGATTGAATGATTTAATGCCAAATAAAATTAGGATAAAATTTGAAATAATTGAAAATGAAGATTTGAGTGTTAAGTTGTTTAGAAACTAGAGCTAAAGTGGTTTGAAAAAATTGTTGAAAATATAGTGGCATTTTCGTAAATATGTGTAATTTTTAAAAAACTCGTAGGAGGACTTTTTAAATGAATATTTTGAGCTTTTCAAGGTTCTTAGAGGCCCTAAAAATGATAAGAATCCCTAGAACTGTTAAAACCCCTTTAGTATATAGTTTTAAACATTGGTTGACCCAAATTTTGACTTCTTCATTCAAGAAGGTTTTTAATCCAAATTAAGTAATTCTAAAATCATTTTATAAAATAGAGGACCTAAATTGCATGATGAAAAATATAGTTCTAAAAAAGGAGTTAAAATGAACCTCAAATGAATTAACCAAAAAATGATATGTAAACGACATTTTTTAAAACAAATTCTTATTTCCTCTACATAAGAGGTGTTCCACTTAGAGCTTCTTTTAACTAACTTTTGTCTACCCAAAACAGAGGAAACAGAGGAAAGAGGCTAGGGAGAAGGACGCACAAGGAGAGGCTTCAAATGAGGAGAAAGAATAAGGAGAAAGGTATGTAAATTCAAGACTTTGTACAGTTTAACCTTTAGGAACCTTGGTCCCCCTTCTTCCCTATTTCTTCCCATAGTTTTGGATGGTAATATGGGTCTGTTTTGGCCTTGATTCAGAGGGAGAAGGCTAGTCCTTAAAAGAAGAGGCTAAAGCAAGGAAATCAAGGTAAATATCTATGTATTTTTGTTTCTTCTTCCCTACTCCTTATGTATGTTGGTTCAGCCAAAAGGAAAGCTTGTAAGGGGGAGGAATTTTTGACCAAAAGCAAGTGAGAAATCTAAGGCTTAAGCTATGGAAACCTAGGGAATGCAAAGAAACTTGAAAAAAAGAAAGTGAAATTCAAGATAGCAAAGTTAGGGATTCTTGAACATCTTGTGAAATTTGACTTTGTCCAAGAATTTCTAAACTTATGTAAGAGTATATATGAGTTCCTAAGATCCCTAAGTAGCCTTTCAAGTGCCTCTTCCATCAAGAAAAAAATTACAAACTCCATGGGTCCATAATGCCTCCTATGTCTCAGCTGAGAGCACTAGGAAGAGCTAGAGAGTGTTTTAAATTTTTCTAATCTTAGTTTGGGACTATATACCTTAGATTGAGAGTCAGAGTAATAGATTCCATAATATGACTTAAAGAAGTAACTTGTATCTAGGCTCTTGGGAATGAGTGTGTGATAGCTCTAAGGAGTCTAAATGAAGTCAAGAGACCTATATATAAGAAGAGAATGAAACCAAAAGTTTGAATTATGATAGTTACTTTATTAGGCCTTTTATGAAACCATTATGTGGCCATTAAACTAAATGTGCTTCTTTAGTGTGTGTTTGATGCTAAGGCTTATTCTAAGTGTATGATTGGATCCTATTTGTTGTATCTAGGCTAAAGAAATCAAGTTTCATCTACTTGTAGGTGTGGGACCAAAAAGGGGAAAGAATAGCCAAGAGGAAGACTTGTATTATTCCAAAGGTAGCTCTCCCAGTAGCTCTCCACTCCTTTTTGTATGCATTCTTGGTTTTATGTATGTCATTGGATGCTTATATGTGTATTTGTATCTTGAGACATGCTATTTTATGTTATCTTGTTGCATTGGTACTAATATGCTTTTTGAATTATATTTTAGTTGTGAAACTTGCTCTTATGAATGAGGTTGTACCAAAAGTCCCTTAAAATAGGTGAGATGAAGCCAAAAATCCCTAGGAATAGGTGAGGCAAGGCCAAAAGTCTCAAGGTTAAGTGAGACTAAGTCAAAAGTCCCTAAACTAAGGGTCAAGCTAGACCAAAAGTCCCTAGAGTGTATTCTCAGCTTTGACATGTTTTTATGACATGGAAAATTTAGATTGAATGGCTCTTGTTTATGTTAAACGCATACTTGTGATCCTTGACATGTTTATATGCTTTGGTTGCTTACTTGAATGAGTATTTGATCTATTAAGATTCTTTGAATTTCACCTCCTTCCCTCTCCCATTTCACCATGTCTAGGTGGAACTCAAGGAGACTAAAGTGGAAGTTAAGGAGTCTAATTGGCCATTTTTTGACATTAGTGTAGTTTTGATATAATGAGATGTCAAAATTTGTATATACATATTATTTTTGAGATGTAAGCCCTTGGGCAAATATAAATGTATATGAATGTATGGTACATATCAAATTTGGAACCAAATCAATGAGAATGCATGATTTGACTACTTGGTGGACCATTCTTGCTTATGTACTTAGCCATGTAGAATAGTGAGTTTGAGATGTATGAGGTTTTAAGCTACTTGAGAAGCTTATATATGATGTGTTGATGCTTTAAAACATGCTAAGTTGTGGTAAAGAGGTTAGGAAGCCATTTGGAACCAAATTGACCCATATATAGTACCAAAAGTGTCATATTCTCAAGCTATATCAAGATCTAAACCAATGAGCTTGTCCTTACATGAAATTTGGTATGCATATAGGTCTTACCTAGAGCTTTCCATAGAACTAAAGAACACCAAATTTGGAGCTCTAGAGAATTTATTATGATTTTTCAAAGTGGATAAAATTTGGACAGTTTTGGCAATGATACTGTGCAATTGGTCAGTTTCTTTACCTATGTCATCCGTGAGACAAATGGTGTCCAATAGCTATAAAATTTTACGAACATAAACTAAACATGAAAGCTTTTATTAGCACTCAAGAGAACCTCATTTGGATTTATATTGAGAGAGAAACGAATTTTTAAAATTCAAGATCAGTATCAGCGATGCAACCAAACCTCTATTACCATCCCATCGATTTTTAGGAGCTACCCACTTGTTTTGATCTAGAGTTATTTTTAACCTCTAATTAACATCCATAGCTTTCTAGAATGGTATGGTTTGTTGGTTTTGGCAATGTTAGAATTAGTTATGAATTTTTGAAATATATCAATAACTTGTGATAGCAAACTTAGGCATTTAGACCTTTAGTGCTTTTCTATTGTAAATAGTAAATAGTGGTCCAACGAGGCTTTCATGGCTTGAAATGATTTTTAACCTATAGATGACATCCAGAGCTTTTCAAAAAACTATCATTTGTTTGATTTCAATTTTTCAAGAATTAATTATGATTTTTCAAAGTTGGTGACAGAAACTTGAATTCTGGACTCGAGGCAAAACTCCATTTTTTTCTAGTATGTGGCTCCTAAACCGAAATGTATGGAATGTTTTGCAATGGTTATGACTAGTTTAGATGGAATATGAGCAAGGGATCATATTGGGGAGTCCACGGAGTACACAGAGCGAAATTTGAATTTTTAAAATACTACACAACATAAGAAAATACCAATTTTTTTATTCCTTTTTTTTTTAACTTGTATGAGATTAAGCATGAGCACTAGTTTAAAGGGTTAATGAATTATGGTATTACAAAGAATATGAAAATATGCCATTGAAAATGAAATAACTCTAATTACCAATTAACATTTTAATAATATGTAGATTGTATTTGAATTTATTGAGATGATATAAATGGTAATGTACCTGAGTATTTAGATATCCTTTTCCATAACAGATATGCACCAGAGATTGATAATGGTTCCTATTATTACTGTAATGGTAATGATCTTTGTTACATGTCTCCCCTTTTCTGCATTTCATAGAAAAAATAAAAGAAAGTTATAGAAACAAATCAATCCAAATCCGTAAATATGTGTTAAAGAACTAGATTTTAAGTATTTGACAGAAAACAAAATCAAGATACCAAGATCTGAATAGGCTAGACGAACATATAGATCAATTCCTCCTGTTGAAAATTGTTGTATGTCAATCAAATTTCCACTCCAGGACATACAACCAATTTGAAGGGGGTATGAGTACGCTACAGAAGTGCAATTCTCCAAGCACAGGCTTCTGCATGTATCTTCTGAAGCAGAAGACCATTCTGCAAAATCTAGCACTTTAACCATCTACATCATCAAAAACCCATCTCCTTTGCCATCTGCACTCCCATTTCTCACCCTCTGACGCTGCAGAGCTGTCTTCCTAATACATCCACTTATCCAGTTTTGCCTATTCCATTCCTCTATATTGCTTGGTTCAAACCCTCTCAAACAGTTGCATATTGGTGAACTATTTGAGTTGCAGCTACCAAATGCTCCACATAAACCATAAATATCACATTTCGAGTTTTGAATGTTCAATTGCGCTTGTATCGTCTCATTAAGCCAATCTCTCTCATATAATAGGCCTTCAAAATTCAAGACAAAGATCGTGAATTCGAAATTTTCTTAGGTGCACCTAGAGCATGGTGCACCTAAGAAAATTAAAGGTTGGAATTGAATTTGTATAAATGAGGTCCATATGTAGTACAAGTAGGGTCCATGTACAAAGTAAATCTTAACCGTTAGTGTACAAATGACGTGGTACACCTAATGTATATAAGAATTACTCTGTGAATTCAGTCAGATAAAGTATAAGCCAAATAAATAGTTCCCTCCCCATCATCTACTATAGTGATTTAAGATAAAGGGAATTCATGTAGGATATATACCCATAAAGATCCGGCCATTCCATGGAACACTGCGCAAGTATGGGCGAGTTCCATTCCAAATGAACAGTTCAGGAATGTCTAGGCGTTCAAGTCTGATGTAGAAGTTCCCAATGGATGGATCGGACAAACCTTTCCATGATGTAATTCTTAGCTTCTCACCTGTTTTTTTGTTGCTTGTAAGTTTCATATTGGGCAGGTATGTATCAGAAGGATCCTCGAAACTTTGCCATAACGTGTTTTGTGCAGTGTAATCTAGGAGGACAAGGCTACCAGAATCTAAAAGCTTGCAAGTAGAATTGGATGCTATATTCGATACATTTGATGACCAAATGATCTGTTTCTGTCCAGTTAATACCATAAGATTGCCATCCTCAGATATTGTAACAATTCCAGAAGAATCCATCAGGGGTTGGTTCCTGTTGGCTACCCATACGATATTGGATTCGGACTTGTACCAGATTCCCACATGGCGATATGTAGAATTTTGGGAGCTAAAGAACCCCAGTGTGAACAAACTCTCATTGGAGCTAATAGTTTCAGGATCCTTGATGAATTGAGATGATGTGATGGTGTCTCTGGCACTGCAAAAATCGAAACAAGAGCAACGAAATATGATCAAGACACAGAATAAGATTGTATGACTGCAAAAGAATCCCATTGCTGAGATGAAAAATTCATGAGATGCATGATTAAGAAAGATGGTTAAAACGTTACTTTGATGGGTTGGCCCTCCTAAAATTCAACGGATTCTATCTTCTCGAACACTGCCGCCAATTTTGATTATTATTAGTTCTACACTCCGGTTACGGCGATTGTCAGTGTTCCTAATTAAATATGTATTTTCCTTCCTATAATAGTTGAAAGTCATAAAAAATTGTAAAAACCCAAAAGATTTAGGAAGAACAAATTTAGACATAAGCCCAAAAAAATAAAAAAATAAATAAAAATTAACAGTAGCATGGTGTAGTTGGGAAGTCCCAAAGCATCCGTGTTCAAGCCTTGGCAAGTCCCTTCTTTCATGTTTCCTTTTTTTTTTTTTGGGTTGTGGGGGTGGGCGGGGAACTGGACAGTCCAATACCCAAATTTGGGGTGCCATTTTTTCTTGTGCAAGGCAGCAAACTCGTCCTCCGTCAACCTCCTTGCAGCTTCTTCGTGCTCAACGTCTACTCGGCCAGAAACAGTGCAGACCAGTGGTGATTTGGTCTGCAACTCCAGACCCATAAATCCCTTAGACTAGGTAGCTTTCCCTTTCATTTTCCTTCTCGCTTCATCTCGCTCAACCTCCTCCTTTTGAGTCTGAAATTTCAGTTTCTTCTTTTCCTATTTTGTAGCCATTTGCATAGCCACGTCTCCTTGGACATGGAGTTGGTTCTTTGCTCTTGCATGGTTGCTATTTGAGGTGGGTTGGCTTTTGGTTCCTCCTTTCTTTGTTTTGCATGGTTGGTGGCTATTGCGTTTAAGGACCAAGCATATGGTGGGAGGCCGAAACTCCATTTCCTTTTCTTTTCTTTCATCTTTGTCCTCCTTGCTTGCTCCTTCTAAGTCCTCTCTTAGGTGCAAATTTATTACCATTAATTACTAAAATTTTTGCTTTCCTTTTCTAGCAATTGATTTCCTAAGGTGAGCTCACAAGATGAAGTGAACCATTGTGAGTCTTATGGTGTACAAGTAGATACTTGGATAAGTTACAGCAGCCCAATTCCTAGTTTAACCTCCAAAGGCAAATTTTAACCCACTTAATGTGTTGGCAATGTCTGTGGAAAGACGTATGTTAGAGTTAGATTAAAGCATAAAACTTTAATCATGGAATGGGCAATCTATTAATTAATGTAGGGCAATTTTGTGATGTCAAAAATTTTCATTAGAAGCTTGTTACAGTTTGGAGCTTTTATTTGGCTTGAGGAATTGTCATTGTAAGAATCAAAACAAGCTGCAACATTTCAGTGGATCACATATGTATTAAATTTTGATCTTGGTCTTGAAATTCACAAACAATAAATTAAAAGAGTAACAAAATAACAACAACAACTTGGACTACAAGCTCTAGTTGGTTATGAATGATTTAGGTGATGGTAGAGTTACAAATTTAATCTTGTATTCTATATTGACTAAGATGTTGGTTAACATTGTCATTGTATTCCCTTCCTTTCAAGTGATGGACTACTTGGGTTTTATTGTCTAGTGATTGTTATTAAATTCATCTTGGGAAAGTGTTTCTGGAGGCCCATATATATATATATATATATATATATACATATATTAGTAGTCATACGTACCATTGATTGAGAATTATTTATGGCTTTATCTTTCCATTTGAAAATCATGGTGAACTAAGGCCATTGTAGTTATACACCTAGGTTACAAGATTTATGGGCTAAGTTCTATGGAATTTCAAGGATGCTCCAACCATGCATTGGAAATTGTGGGAAGTGAGACTACTGCGCTGGTTGCACAGTGAATAAATAACATTGTAACATCATATAAATAATTAACATGGGTTGTAGAGTAAAATTAATTATATAATGAATTATTGAAGAAAAATAAATAAATTAACAATTATTATGGAAAATAAATTTATTTATGAGTTTTAATTAATTGAGTGAAAATTAATAAATGATATTAGAAAAAACTAAGAGTTCATTATTCCATACAAGTTAGTTAATACATGTTAAAAGGGCCTTAAAAATTAAAAAATAAGATGTAGCCCATCAAGAAAATGGGAGCCCAAGATCCATGACCCAGCTTGGCCTATGACCCATGGCTTAGCTCATCTAAAAGCACCATCTAAACCTAGCCCCTCTCCTTCACACTAGCAAAAAGCAAAAAAGAAGAGAGGAAAACACATAGAAAGGAAGAACTTGGAGTCTACATTCAAGGCTAGATTCAAGAAGGAAGACACAACTATTGGCTTAGGTGAGAGTTAAGAAAAGTAATCTCCTCCTTTTCCTCTTTCCTTTGAACCAAATATCTTGTGATTTGGTGGTTGCTTTTCAAAACCAAGGTTAAAGAGATTAAGGATTTTGGTGTTATTTGAGGCAAAATAAAGAAGGAATAAGCTAAAGCACACATTGGATAATTGCTTACCCTCCATTTGTGATGTTTTTCTCCCCAAAATTCATCTTGAAGTTTGATTTTGTGGTGGCTTTCTTATGTGCAAAAATGAGGAGACCCATTAAGGAGCTTGGATCTTGTGCTTAAGTCAATATTTTGTGACTTTTGGAAGTTTGGATAAGGTAAAACTATTTGATTTGTTAGGTTTCCAGTTGTTATGAGTCCTTTTGGATTAATGAGTATATGCTTGTTTTCCATGGTTGCTTTAAACTTATGTATCTACTTAGAGGGTGTTAATAGCTATTTAGGAAGCAATAAACATCATTAAAGGTAACTAGGGTTTAATTCCATTTATATTTGTTGTGAAATCCTATTTAGTTGATGCATATGTATATTTACATGATGTTATGATTAAGTTTGACTAATAATATTATATTTCATTGTGAGCCTTGTTAGTATATTCTGATGACTGTTATGGACCTTGAATAGTGTTTTAATATAATGAAAAAGTCATGGAGCTTTGCTATACTTGTATTCGACTACATTTAGGGGCCTTGAATTGTGCACTCAAGTTATTGGCTAATAACTATGTTGTATACATTGCTAGGATGGGATAGTAGTGGTATTATTGCAAAACTTACTTGTTTAGATTTATGGAACATGACATATTTGGTTATTTCCTATGTAAAATATTAATAATGATTGTTCTTATATAAATGTGGATGGAAGTTACATATTGATTATAAGGACTCATATCTCATCTTAGTTGTAGGCTATTACATACCAGGTGAAACTTTGAGCTCTACCATGGATAAGCAAATGGAGACTTGACTAGCTACACTAGACATAATGTAGCTTATATTTTGGATTGTATATTTTGGTAACTCGTAATTATCTTGCAACTTGTGTTAAGAAATGCTAAGTGTATGGCTTCTTATATATATATATATATATATATATATTATTTTGCACATGTAAGAATGGTAATTAGAATCTTAGATAAAGCTTAATTCTTTTGTAAAGGGATCTGATATAGCACCATTACATACTTACTATAAGAAGAATCATGGTAGAACAAAAAGTGGCAAAACTAAAAATGGGAGCATGTTAACAATTATGGCAAGGCAAGTAAGGACTAATGCATAGTGGGAAGTAGAGCACATGGCATAAGGGGAAGAACTGCAATACTTAGTGGCTGACTCTCTTGGCCACGTTCCTAACAACAATTATATTTTATTGTATTTCACTTTAATTGTATTTCTCTTCTAGGCTTTAATATACATTATGTATCAAAGGGACATTGTAAAAGGGAGGAAGAAAAATATTTTTGCATAATGAGATATTAGTCCTCTCCATATGGACTACTTAACACAAGCACTTGTATTCTTGTAGCCTTTTCTTGTTAAATTATTCTTATTTGTTTTGTTTACATTCATAAATTTCCAAGCCTTGATATCATAGCATGGTTAATCCTTTATGACTAAAACCAAAAATAATAATATCCAAAATGAATCTATCCCATCAAATGATTTGATTGTATAATAATTATCCACCATGGCATCTAAATTGGAAACTATCAACACATTAGCTACTGATGTTGCTATTTTCAAAGCTTAGGCTAGTCATTCATATCACATTAACACTAGTTAAGGAATTCAAGGTAAAGGCAAATCAACATAGGCTGAAGAAGAAGAGATTAAAGGTCCATGGTGTAATAAGAATCTATTGTGTCATCCCTACACTAAAATGGAGTTTCCCTTTTGAAGGTGGTGATCCCAAAGGATGGACACTGAAGGTGGAGAAATATTTTTACTATTATCAAACACCTGATGACTTGGATATCATATTTATGTATTTGGAAGGTAATGTGTTGGATTTATTTGCCTAGATCAGTAGTGAAGGCATGCTCGTATATTTAGAGGAATTGATGAAGGAGCTTCAGGAAAATTATTGTCCTGTAGAATTTAGAAACCCATATGAGTATCTATGTAATGTCAAATAAACTAGGAAATTCAATAATATTGCTAAGAGTTTGCAAAATATACAACATGTGTCCAAAATTGGCCTAAACAATATCTTTTAGGTGTTCTTCTTCATGGGCTAAAAGAAGATCTCAAAGTTGATGCCAACATTCACAAGCCTAGATTCATTTACAAGGCCATGAGTTTAGCTCTTAAATTTAAGGCTAAAGTAGGCCTAATGCATCATAATAAAAAGCCCAGTATTACTTTAACCCATAAGCCCAACTCTTCAAGTCAATGGGTTACATGTGAGACGATATTAACATAAACAAGAATAACAAATCCTTATACATGTGTAAGCCAGATGCAACAATAAAAGACTTAGAATGCATAGAACTATCAAGATTTTAGAAAGGATTGTTCACTGCAACAAATTTAGTCTCGACCATTGTTGCAAGTTGTCGACCTTCAACTTATTAGAGTTACAAGTTGGCAAAATTTCCTCTGAATCACATGTTGATATCATATCTGAAGAGGATGGGCCTTCAATAGACATGGTTGAAATTTCTCTCCATGTGATTCTTAGCAAGGCTTCATGCACCACCATGAAACTTCAAGGAAAGTTAGGTTTGAAACAAGTAATTATCTTGGTGGATAATGGTCCCACAATTTCATTTCTAAGGTTGTTGTTAAGTAACTTTATCTTCCAATCCAATGAATTTCTCCTTTTGGTGTCTAATTTGGAAACAAGGAAGTAATCTATTGTAATTGAGTGTGCAAAATAGTCTCTATACCATTACTGGGCCTTACCATTGCATAAGATTGCTACCTTTTTCAATTAAAGGTGTTAATTTGGTGTTAGGTATCAAATGGTTGGCCTTTCTCAACACTATACATGCTAAATGGAATGAAATGTTCCTAAGTTTCAATTTGGATGAAAAGCAATACAAGTTATAAGTTGTTCAATCAAGAAACCCAGAAAATGCCTCATTCCAAACATTCCATTTGAAGTTTAAAGGCATTTTATTAATCCTCCTTTACCCAAATGAGTTCTATTATTTGAATTTAAGTTTGTTTTTGTTGAACCTACTTTAGCACCTCCTTTTTGTTCCTATACATATGCTATCCTTCTTATACCTAATGCCAAATCACATAATCTTAAGCTTTATCATTACTTTTACCATTAAAAGACCAAATTGAAGACTAAGTGGCTACCTTATTAAGTTCAACCCTAAGTCAAATCCATTTACTAGCCCTATCTTATTGGTTAAGAAAAAGGATGATTCTTAGAAGTTTGTGAAGACTATCAAAGCGTTAACCAAGTTATAATTCTAGACAAGTATCCCATACTTAACATAGATGAATTGTAGATGGATTAAATAGTACTATTATCTTTTTAAAAATAGACCTTTGTTTTGAGTACTATTATATCCATGTCAAACTAAAGATATCTATTAAATAGATTTTTGTACCTATTCTAGACACTGTGAGTTCACTGTAATGCCATTTGATCTCATAAATACACCACCAATATTCTAGTCACCCATGAATGACTTTTTTCAAACCATATCTTTGAAATTTCATTTGGGTTTTCTTTGATGACATTTTAATTTATAGTCTGACATTCAACAATACCAAGAAAATCTTTATACTACTCTTCATCTCATATCCACTCATTCCTTCTTTGTCAACCTAGAAAAATGTTTGTTTAGGCAACAATAGATTGAGTTTCTTAAGCACATTATTTCACACTAGGGGAGTTGCAGCGGATCCTAACAAATTTTTAGTAGTATTAAATTGGCTAGCACCTAACAATGTAAAAGAACTTTAAGGCTTCTTGGTCTTAATAGGTATTATTGATGTTTTGTTCGAAATTATGTCATCATTGTGCACCGAATAACATACTTAACCAAAAAGGACACTTTCTAATGAGTCCTAAAGTTGAGATTGGCTTCCAAGTTTTAAAAATGCACAACTTTAGCTTATGTGTCACATTTTCCTGTCTTCTCTCAATAGTTCATCATTAAGTGTGATGCTTAATTGGAAGGTTTAAGGACCATCTTGCTATATCAAGGTCATCTTCTTGTCTATTTCAGTAAAGGATTCTAATTTTCCAATAGAATAAAATCCACTTATGATTGTGAATTATTAGCTTTAGTTATTGCAATGCAAAAATGAAAATATTATCTTTTAGATCATCATTTTCTTGTTAAGACTAATCATCATAGTTTGAAATATTTCCTAAACCAGTGAGTTACCATCGCTAAATAGCAAAAGTTATTAATGAAGCTTTTGTCATTTGACTTCATTATTATTTATAAAGCAAGAAGTGCTAATATAAGTGTAAATGCACTTTCTCGCTATCCTCAGCATGCTGACTTCTTAGCCCTTGCAATGCCCATTTTATTGGAGTTTGGCAACTGGAAAATGCATTACTAATAGATCCTTATACCAAGCAAGTTATGGATTAGCTCACTAATAACCCAGCATCACATCCTAATTTTTAGAAGGTTGCAAAGCATCTTACTGCAAATAGCACCTAGTAATTCTTGATTATCCTTATTTAAAGGCCAAAATATTGGGTGAAGCACATGCTTCTCCAATCGGTGGTCACAGTGGTTACTGAAAAAAAAAAAACCCTTAAACAAGTGTCTACTAATTTTTTTCTAGCCATATATAAAGATAGATGTAAAACTCTGCATTCAAAATCATTTGATTCATCAATAAAACAAATACCAAATTTTAGTTCCAACTAACCTTTTATAGTCTTCATCAATACGTAGACATGTATGGGAGGATGTATCACTTGATTTTATTATGGCGTTGCCTCCTTCAATAGTATATCATACATTCTAGTAGTGGTGCATTACCTTAGCGAATATGGTTATTTTCTTGCTTTATCTCACCTACTTACTACCAAAACAATTGTTTTGCACGAAAATTGTATGGCTTCATGGCATCTTGTGATCTTTTTTATCTGATCAAGATGTGATATTTTTAAGTACCTTTTGGCAAGAACTCTTTCACCTTAGCTGTACTCACTTGCAAGTGGGGACTTCTTACCACTTGGAATTTGATAACTAAACTAAGGTGGACAACTGATGTCTTGAAGCCTATTAGAGGTGTTTTGCATGTGAAAAACCTAAAACATGGTATCAATTTTTGTCTTGGGTAGAATATTCTTTCAACACAAGATATCAATCTTCATCTCATATGACTAAAACATGGTATCAATTTTTGCCCTATGTAGAATACTCTTTCAACATAAGATATCATTCTTCATCTTATATGATTCTATTTCAAATTGTTTATGGGCGAGAACCTCCAGCTTTGCATCCTTTTGTCCCTGGAGAAACCAAAATTACTAAATTAGAAACACATCTAGATCATGACAAAATGCTACAAGTATTGTGTGATAACTTATTGAAG